>OX424575.1:165487471-166868721 GCA_949152435.1 Gastracanthus pulcherrimus | reverse complement strand
CTTTGACTCCTTTCGACTTGAAATAATTATAGAAATAATTTTTGTACGTGAATCTTTTGCTGCTATAAGCTCATCTTTCGTCTGGAAGATATCTTTACGGTAAATGAACCGCTGCTAACTGCTTTAGTCAAAATGTTTTCTCAATGAGAGGTCCTGAAAAATCGAGTTTAAGAATTTTATAACAGAAATTCGCTTTAAATTAAGTAATGCTAAAATAAACTCATTAGACACAAGCGTTCAAGTATTGTCAATCTAATAAAATCTTAAAAATAGAAACAATTTTCAACCTGCTTGGTGCGCACGTCTAAACTAGACTGTAGACACTTATATTTTTTCCACATTAAAAACTATCGATTTCCGCAAAGAAAAAAAAGATGACTTTTTGAGCCATTGACATGGAGTGCACCCCTAAAGTGATTGTTAGATATATATATGAATTGGAAGGAAGTTTTGTCTACTTTATGAAATCGCACATATTTATAACATATTTAACCTATAAACTGACAAAGAATATTTTTTTCGATTTTTACAAATTAATACTATTATTTAAACATATTCTTTTTATTATCCAATGCGCTCCAAAATCTAATCAGTTTCAATTTGAGACATGTCTAATATGCCTGCAAAATTTCGGTATGTATCGTGCTTATTTTCAAGACTTATGGTGGATACAAAATTTGGTTTCATACATTCGTTCACACATAACACACACACACCCACCCACACACGCACGTACATACATACTCTCACACATACACGTATACGTACCCAAAACACACGCTTTCGCACACACATACTCACGCACACGTATACAGTCACACACAGTCACACATACACACTCACACACCCACACACAAGCACACACACACACACGCTCGCGCGCGCACATCAATACAGACATTTTCTAAAAGTAGTGTATTTTGATTCCTAATGTCTTAAAACATTTATTTTATAATAATTTTAGCACAACTTCTTTTACCATCACAAAGCTTCCTCTATGAGGAAGCAAAAGTATAGATTTACAATACAATATTGTTAAAGGTAAATTACTTTTTTATAATTTATTTTACAAAACATACTAGGTGTGTCAACACTTTATTTTCAATAAGTTTTATTAAAATGAAAATTCAACAGTCGATCGAACGATGTTGTCGCTTTGAAAGCTCTAGCGAAACGTAACAAAAAATCGGCGTTTTCTCGCTTTCCCTGCCTGGCTCGAGTTTCAAACTTTTTCTTTTTATTTATTATTCACCATGACTACCGTTCTTCTCTTCTTTCCTGACTTTTGAATGACTCTGCGGCCAAAATCTTACTGGCTGCAGCGAATCGCTCACAAACAAATGGAACCTCCTTCTCACCAACCTCCTTCCCACCAACCTCCATCTCACCAACCTCCTTCTCACCAATATCCTTCTCACCAACCTCCATTTCACCAACCTCCTTCCACTTTCTCTATTTCTCTATTCATCTAGCTCTTGTCAAACAAGGTAAGCGATTGCAAAACTTAATTCTAAACAAACCGGGACAACTACTATAATAGTATATCTGTTGTAACAATAGAATCTTCAAAGTATAGTTATTATATTAAAATAAATTTTGCAAAACTTTGCTCCACATTTTAGGCGATTAAACAATTATAAGTGCGCAGTGAATCATGCTAGAGCGACTTTTAATCTGAAACTGACTCTATATGCCTTTGTTGAGATATTTTCATCGTTACAAAGCTCTCTCTTTGAGAACGCCAAGTGAGCCCTAAATAAATAAATTTAACCGTATATTTTGAGAGATATGCTAATACACACATGCACATATACATGCACTCATGCATATAAACATGCGTACGTACACACATACGCGCACATGCATACATACATGCACTCATGCACATAAACACACACACGCATACACATGTACGCATACATGCTCTCATGTACATAAACACATACACGCATACACTTCACACACTTACATACACAGACACACACATATAGATACACCCACACACATAGACACACACGTGCAGACACATACACGCACACATTCACTCACACATACGCGCACACACGCACATACGCGCTCATATATATGCAGATACTCTGTGAGCAAATATAATTTATTGCAAAAATGCGTAGCAACTACCACCGTAAAATTATACTCATAAATAGAATTTTATTTTTGTTACAAATAAAATGAATTATTTGTTAAATTTTGTAGTATTGTTTAGAATCAATAAATTAAGAAAACTCTAATTAAGCTTTATTATGTCTGATTTTATCAGATAATGTGCCGGATGATAGAGGTAAATCATTCAAATTCCAAATAATTTGCATTTTGAATCCTGGAATATATTGAAAGGAAAGCATTTTCACTAAAAAATTAAATTTGAAATGATTTGATTGATTTCAGGGTTTTGCCCATAAAACGTTGGAGTGAAACCAGAAAATCATAATTACAACGGTCCTCCAATTGTTCGCGGCGCTCGGAAACAATTTTCTCGGCTGGCGGGATCTTTTATTTCTACTTGATGAACAATTTTTAGATCGTTAAAATGTAAAATTGTTTATGCTTGGTGGTGACATGCCTCCATTAAAAAATAGATTAGGAACAAACGCTCGTGCATAGCTTGTGAATGTTATCATTGCTCTCTGATGTCAAAATACAAACTGAAAATCACGCAAAAACAGCTTTAATCATTAAAAGTGCGCTTATTTTTTTATTTTTCACAACAACAGGAAAGCCAAAATGGCAGCTCACATATACGTCATCTCTCTTTTATAATCTGACGAGCATGTAGATTATTTGGAGCTGCTGCCGCAATCTATTCTATGACCCCTTGTTTTTCTCGCACACAAAACCAATTTTATCGGATGTCAGAATCTTCTGTTTCTTTTTGATGAAAAATTTGTACAGGGTATTATTATTATTATTATTATTATTATTATTATTATAGAGACCAAGTAACGGTAAGCAGCAACGGTGCCTGCAGGACAACAGCTATTACATAGTCTTTATGTCGGCTGTATACGTGTTTGCATCATCACCACAGCTTTCATAACTACTTGTTGGGACTAGCTACCCGTAGCTGTGTAGTTCATAGCCTTGTTCACACAGTCACGCCATATTTCTGTATTGTTTCCGAGCTGCATCCAATCCTCCTCATACCATCCTATTTCTCGCAGGTCCATTTTAATATTGTCTCTCACCTTCGTCTTGGTCTACCTGGGGTTCTTGCTCTTGTCGACTTCCCTACGAGCACTCTAAGTGCTGCCCTTTCGTTACCCATCCTAGCTACATACCCAGCCCACCCTAGTCTTCGAGATTTAACCACTCTGGTAATGTTTGGCTTCCTGTATAGCTCGTGTATTTCTTGGTTATGTAAAATTCTCCATTCTCTAGTAATCTCATCTATTTTACCCCCAAATATCTTTCTAAGGACTCTATTCTCAAATACTCTAAATCTATTTTCTTCCCGCTTGGTTAAGGTGATGTTAAACCCTGTATTACTGGTAAATACGGGGAACCACTATTTTAATTCATTTTTCAATTTTAAGAAAATATCTTTATGAAAAGTTGTTCTTTTTGGTTGGAACAACAACTTTCCATAGAGATATTTACTCAAAATTGAAAATGAAATAAGAAAAGTGGATCCTTGTATTTTTCGGTGACAGGTGGCTTTAGCATCACCTTAACGCCTACGTTTCGCATCCTCATAGAAGTGGCATTATGATTCTTTTATATATTTTTAATTTAGTCTATCGCAATAGTAATCGTGATTTTAGTAAGTTATTTACCGAAAATAGTATAAAAATTTAATTCTAGGCTTAGAAGAAATGTTTTTTTAGAAATTGCTTCGAATTCGACCACAACCTAAACATTATCAACTAGTACCGATAAGTTTTTGGTAAATGTTTCGTGGGACTCTATTTGGACTTTGAATCGAACAACCCTATAAGTAGGTAGACATTGGCTATTACAGTGGCTATTACAATGGCTTAGTCACAGTTGATCTCTTATACTTATTCTAGTTTGTTTATTGTGATTTTAAAAATGACTCTTGGTAGATAAAATAGAGATCTGTATGCCAGTATAAAGATAATGATAAATATTCTATAGTAATCATAGCTAAACTGTTTTAATAAAAGCTAAATTGAGTACATATGTAGTGTGTGCTTTAAAGAAAATTAAGTAATGTCTATTGTAAGTATACTTTTGCAGATTTGATTTTTTTCCAACAGAATCTTGATATAGAACATTGAGATTAGTTCATATATAAGCAAGCATTTTAAAAGATATATGGCATAAAACAAGAAATCGTATAAGAGTTTATAAAGGTCCTATGATAAAACTAATGATATGTACTTAATAATAGTCCAAAACTACATTAAAAAAATAATTGTTCCAAAAAATTATTGGAACATTTAAAATATTTTTTTCCTGCAACATTTCTCTACAAAGTTAATGAAAGAAAATTTAAAAATAATATATCTGTACTAAGAGAAAGCTAATTATTTATAAGTAAACGCGTAAAATTTTATACACAATTGGCTTTCTCTAATCACAGATATATTATTTTAAAATTTTCTTTTGTTAACTTTGTAGAGAATGTTTAAGGAAAAAAATAAGCCCCGAAACATTCTGATTAGTTAAAAAATAAAAAAGTTGGGGTTTAACTAAATATTTTTTAAATTGACAATGTTTTCATTTGTGACGTACTATTTTTTTGGAACAATTTTTTATTTATGTAGTTTTGGACTATTATTAAATACATATAATTCGTTTTATCATAGGATCTGTATAACCCTCATGAAATTATTTGTTTTATGCCCTATATCTAGCGAAAGACTCTCCTTAAGCATATCAGTTGCACTAAGTCTTTGTTATGATTCGTGTGCTATGATAAGTAAAAATAAAATATAGATAGAATATTGTAATATTTGTTTTATATAGTACATTCTATCTATGATCAACACTAAGACAATTTAATTTATATGCACGAAAAAAGAATTTTTTTAAATCAGAAATCAAGCAATATCTATTTTTAAACAAAACAATGTACAAAAAACATTATTCTGCAAATGAGTAGCATTTAAATTACAGTAGAATTTTGTTTGATGAATGAAGATGTATATTTCGAGGAATTAGAGCATAAATATACCTATGTATGAAGTTAATAATAATATTTTAATAGATTTATATTTGAATAAACCAAATATTTGTACAACTCAAGCAGATATTTTAATACAATTAAATAAAAATATAAAAAGTCACTTCATTATTGATAGTATAAAATATAATATCCTTAATTGAATATATTTTATCATTAAATATAGTAATCACTACCAACTAGTTTTTTCAATGTTTATGACCTACAAGTTGAATCCTGTTTAGACAAGTGGATCTGGGCAAAAATGATTCTCATCTAGGGTCTAATAAATGTCCTCTTGACAATTTATTCAAGATTATTTTCTTTTTGAGTCAAAGGGGATTCTCTTGATTCAAATTGACTTTTTTGTAAGCGATGAAGAAACTGTACAGCTTCTGGCTGGCGGCCGTAGAAGCACGTGCGTGGCCCTTCGCAGCCCCAAGGGCTAACGCGGAAATGGAAAGATGAGGAGTGTGAGCCAGAGAGAAGTAAAGAGTGCTCGAAGGAGAAGTAAATAAAAAAGTAAGAAGGGAGAGGTCGTATGCTGGAAAAGGTGAGTTTATTGCGCTTGAGTGGATTTTTGGGGAAAACGTTCGCATATCTACAGTTATAAACATATGAATTGTTTAGTTAATTTCGATGAGAGCAATGAATGCAAAATCAAATTTAGTATATTTTGACAATTCCGCTACAACTAATTATTCCAGTTGTCAGAACTTGGAATGTTCAATTTTTTAACCGACGTCGAAAAGGTGGAGGTGTTCTTGTATATTATATATTATAAGCAGTCGTTACAGTTAAAATGGCAATGTATACAGTTTCTTTGAACTGCATACACACTTTTCTGGTATTTTACGTCTCTAATTTGTTATTTAATTAACGTATATAAAGTCATGGCTGGTGGAGAGTAGTTGTATTTGCGAACGGTACTAATTAGGAGATATGATGGAAGGAAAACATTTGTTTTGGAATACAGATGATATAAAGCACACGATTTTTTGTACTTCATATTTTTAGAAGCTGTCTTCGAATGTATGAACCTTTGCCATGGTGCCAAATGAGGTAGCAAACATAAATACATTCTAATTTTCATGTTGATATTTTTACTGTTATTACACTCTCAACTGTCCTCGTCATAGTTATTACGTATTAATATAGGATAATATGTAAAAAACCGCAGCCAATTCATTGACACTTATCTTCCTCAAACCTTATAAACTTTTCCAAAATTAAATTATTTATTCTATCTAATTCTGTACTAAAAAATAAAAATGTTTTCTAAAAATTAAAAGATCTGAAATTTTTGACAATTCATTTTCTATGTTTCTAAGACAAGAATTCATTAAATAGAATTTTGAATCAATATATTAAAATAAAATCTTCACTTAAGAGGGCAGGCCTGGGTTAAATCCAAAAATATTTTTTTTATTAGTCCAGAAAACTTTTTATGTTTAATAGCGAAGCACTTTTTCCTTAAAAATATTTTTATTATTCTTTTTCATAAATCCAATCAATATTTTGAAACATATTAAAAAAAATTAAAAGAAATTGATTGGATCTTCGAAAAAAAATAATAAAATTTTTTTATCGAAAAAGTGTTTTGCTCATTTTGTAACATATGTCAAAAGGAGTCCAATAACCGTCGAAAAAGAAACTTTGTGTTCATCTTGTCACCTCGAATCGTGTGAGGAACAAAGTTCCTTTAATAAATATGGTATTGAAAATAATGATTTATTATGACGTGTAGGATCAAGGTTTTGAGGTTTTACAACGGTAAAATTGAAGATATTATTGTGTATTGTTAGCTTAAAAATGTTCCGCATGATTGCTTTTAAACATAAAAAGTTCTGTGGACTAACAAAAAAAATCTTTTTGGGTTTAATCCAGGCCTGCCCCCTTAAGTGGTATCATTCGACTAACATTCGAAAGATAGTGTATTTTTATTGCACATGTTTCGAAATGTGTTTGTAATTTACATTTGACGAACCAGAAATTATAAACTTATGTTAATAAATTAAATGTTTTATTAGGGGAGAACCGGGTATTGCCGGTCACTTAAGCAAAAGTGCGTGTTATTTTTATTATCAAATTGTTTTTTTATTAATTTTAAATAATTATTATGTCGGTGTAAATCATTGACTTTAAAGATTTCTTATTGGTTTAATATAAAAATGAAATATATTGAAGCTATAAGACGAAATAAAAAGAAGCATTTTGACTGGATTTACTCCACATCAAAGGATAATACTGGTCAGTCTTGGTACAATTCCGGTCATTAATAAAAAGTTACTTTTATAGGTAAAATATTTCCTTAAATCAATTATATGAACCTTCATATGATCATAAGCAAATTTTCCCTACCTGAGAGCGCAGCGGAACGTTTTTTTAACCTCACTTTCGGGAGCGTCATGTAAATAACATTGTGACCGGTATTACCCCAATTCTGCTTAGTAATTTAAATTGAAATGACAACAAAACAATAGGTTTATACTCTTTTTTTTGCTACTTCGTATTCTTAGATTGTTCAAATTAATAAAGTTGCAGAAAATAACTACATAAAGTAACAAATAATATGCATATAAAAGCTTATTTTATAGACCAGATTTCTTATAAGAAATGTAGACCTAAACTTTAATTGTATAATTCCTTAATAATACTGATTAGAAGGTTGTTTGAATACTAGATTAATTGCATTTTATGTCGCGTTTGATATACTATTCGAATTATTACCTAAAAATGTTTAGATTATTGAAAATAAGAGTAACCGGAATTAGCCAGTGACCGGTATTACCCCGTTCTCCCCTACTGAATATCGCAAAATAGAAGAATTGTTATAAAATAAAAGCAAGTCGATGAATCTTGAAATTTCTTTTTAATTTTGAATCTTTATAATCTTTATAAATATTTAAATTATATGTAGTTAGATATTGGTACATAGATTAATAGAATTCCTAATCATCTAACATATTTCGAACAATTTTCCATCGTAGATTTCAGAGATAGAGCCTATCCAAAGTTTGCAATTGTAGAAGATTTTTGTTATTTTATACTCTTTTTAACGCCGTAACACTAACTTTATCATAAAATTTCTAACATTAAAAAAAAAACGATAAACTAAAACTCAAAAATAAAAAAATAAAATAATCATTATATAACAAAAACAAGTCGATGACTCTTGAAATTTCTTTGCAATTTTGAATCTTTATTTAAAAAGGAAAAAAAATGAATACTTTTTGCTACAAAGCTTACTCTTTGAAGGAGAAAAACCGCTGCCAATTCATTGGCACTTAGCTTCCTCCAACTAAATTAATTGTTTCAATATGAAATTCTTTGCTCTGATAAATTATTTTTAAATTGCTATATCTTACCGAAATATAACCTTTTAAATCATTTTATCATTTTGATTATTATTATCATTATCATTGTCATTGTCATTGTCATTGTGATTGTCATTGTGATTGTGATTGTGATTGTCATTGTCATTGTCATTGTCATTGTCATTGTCATTGTCATTGTCATTGTCATTGTCATAGTCATTGTCATTGTCATTGTCATTGTCATTGTCATTGTCGTTGTCGTTGTCATTGTCGTTGTCATTGTTATTGTCATCTTCATCATCATTATCATCATCATCTTCATCACCATCATCATCATCATCATCATCATCATTATCATCATCATCTTCATCACCATCATCATCATCATCATCATCATCATCATGATCATCATTGTGGACCAAAAAATAACATAACGTCTCCAAAGTCTCAGATTAATAAACGTCAAATAAATCCGATTTATATTAAAACTTAAATCCACCATTTTGAATTTAGTATTTTTCTTAGAAAATGCATAATCAATCCACTGTATAGCAACCTAACCCCAAAAAACCTAATTATCAACTTTCAATCAAATACAATTGATTTTAAAAAATTTTTAAATATCATAAAAATGAAAATAAATAATAAAACAAAAACGAATTGATGAGTGTTAAGAAAATATAGTATAGCCAAAAATTTTATACTCTTTCAAATGCATTTACTCTGAACCGATCATATTACTTCTACATACCAAAAAAATTTACCTCATCAATTTCTGAATATCGTAAAACAGAAAAAAAGAATGAGCCCTGGTTGTCAAAAAATGACCGCAATTTTCTCGAGATATGAGCGATCAAAAATTTTTTTGATAAAAGACTTAACCTTAAATATCATGAAAAACAAAAGTCCTCATGATTTGGGCAAAGAACATAGCCAAGAGATTACTAAAAGCTACCATTCTGGAATTTTTCAGACAAATTAAAGCCGTTTTACTCAAGTAAGTGTACGACAAAAAAATCGATTTTTTTCACAAAATGATTGTTTTTTCAGAAAAAGAAAAGGAAAATAACTTAAAAATTTTACAGAATATTCTTCGTCATATTCCTAATCATCTAAAAAATTTTCAAACATTTTTCTTCATATTTTTCACAGACCGTTGGCCGTTTAAACAAAAAACATTTCCGTGTATAACGTAAACAATGACTTTTTAAAATTTTGGGTCGGAAAAAATAGACAATTTTATGCTCTTTAAAATGCATTTAAAATGAATAGATAATATTATTTTAAACATACAAAAAAAAATGAAAAAAAAAATGAAAAAATCGAAAACCCACTATAACAACAAAAAAACATCAAAAAATCAACAAAAAATTTTTCAGCCGCCTTCCTTAAAAAAAAATTCAATGAGCCCTGAATCATGTAATTTAACCGTGGATTCACGATATACAGAGGGATACATACATTAATTTCTTATACTACAATTCTCTCAGTAGCATTTCAACCGAGATTTTACCTTCGTAATTTTATAATCACTTATATTAATATTATATATATCGTAATGAACATGAAATAAACTAAATACGGTTTAAACCTGCAAAGCACTATACCAATCGCCAATGTTATTAAATTATGCACAGAAGCTATAATTATTTTTAAAATTGATTTAAGTAGAGCGTTCAGGATAAAACGGAACGGGACTTTAGTGAGTAATAATAAATGAATAAATAGCACTTAAAGTCATACAATTATTGTATTGAAAAGTGTCTGTAAAACTAAACGCCCGATGTTAACAATACAAATATAACAAAATTAGTTTACGCCGAAAAATAATATTAAATACATAAATATAACGCTAAAAACTATTTTAAATTAAATATAAATGGAATTAAAATGCAAATGGCTAATAAAGTTTACTACGAATTTATACGAGCGAGTGGCTAGAGCTGAGGGGTATAGAGCGAAGTGTCGTTGTGTCGCTCTCTTTTTTCTCCACTGCCCTGCTTATCGGCTCGCCGTCAAATCTCGACGTCGCAGACACTTGACGCCGCCGTTGACATTGCAATTATCGAAGAAATACGAATTTGCCTTTTAGCTGAGCGGCAGCAGATTCACCAAATGGTTTCCCTACGCACGAGGTGGCGCTTTATAATAGTCTCAGGGCAACTAAAAGTTGCCCCTAACTAAAGCTTGATAGCCACTTGTGCTAAAAGTGTAGTGTCATTCTTTACTGTATACATCAATCTCTTTAAAACTTGGTTCTTAACCTTTTCAAACCCAGCGTCCATTAGAATGGACATACTCTAAAAAACGTAAGAATAAAAATTTAACGGTACAAACGGTTTGAAATCTTAGTTTAAATATAAGTATATATGTTTATTCATGTATACATGTACATAGTTATACATAAATATGTTGAGAAACATTTTTTTAGCTAGATTTAATTTGAGTCTGAAATGGTTAAGTATTTCTAGCAACAAACAAAATGTACCAACGAGACTAATACCACCTCTCATTTGGAAGTATTTAAAACTGCTACTATCCAATAGTGCAATACTGGGTGTCCAATTAAAGACGAATCTTTCGTAAGCAGGGATCTGCCCGAAAGTTTCGTTTCATTACATTCCATTACTTTATACATTTAATACAGAATATTTAAAATGTGTGAGATTATCATATTTTCACATTATTAAATTGATAATGCTCGAAAAAAATGCTCATCAATGGAATATATTATGGAATCGAAAGGAATGAAATACTTTCGGTCAGTTCCTGAGTATATAAATAGTAATCGACAGTCTAGTTTCTTTAGTCGGTTAAATCTTTAGCAAAAAGTAATAACTATTGTAGCATATTAAAATATTATTATTAAATATTCACTAATAAATCATGAGGCAATAACAAATTTTACTCGCACGCATTCGTCATCTCGCTTGTTTCGTGCTGTAAGGTATACCATAATTGCCAAAAAGTGCTATTACTCTAAAAGTACGAGAAAGGCAGTAAGACAGGCAGGCGGAAATAGAGAGTCGGAAGAATAATAGAGTTAGAGTGGGGTCGAGAAAGAGAGATGGAGAAAAGGTGGAATGAAGTGAAAGTGAGAGAGAGAGAGAGAGAGAGAAAGAGAGAAAGACCGGGAGACGCAAACACGGCCAGGCGAAGGAAAAAGAAGAAAGGGATATCGCGTGAGAGTGCGAAAGAGTAATAAAGAGAGATATATGAAACAAAGACAGCGGAGAGAGAACGAGAGCGGGAGAAAGATGGGGAAAGAAAGTTTCTAAGACACGTAAATCTGGAAAATTACCCGATATTCCATTTCCACTTACTCATTTCGTTTTACCCGTGCCCTTACCTCCGCGCTGTCGATACTTTCACTAGCTTAGTTTCTCAAAATGTCAGTATTTACGTGCTATCAGCACACTGAATTTCGGTACAATTGCTATTCGGGTTTCGTGCTGTCGTAAACTACGAAATCTTGAGTGGTTGATGACTGTATCATAATACGTTAGTTGTTATATGGAACGTAGTACTTTCTCGCAAGACACGTACATTTTTGGAGTAGCGTGTTATTCACGTGAAAAAAATGGCTTGTTAAAAGTTAAAATTATAATATATTCTCAAAGACATTCATTATTTATAAGACAAAAGGATTTCATAATATTACAAGATCTTCTTTTCGATTAGTATAGCTCCAAGAAACTTCGACAATATAAATTATAGAAAATTGAACACACAGCAACATACTTTGTTGCAATAACACGTTTTAAATATACATATCTTAAAAAAATTTTGTGTTACTTTTACATCATTTTACCATCATTTATGTTTAAAATTTGTTGATAAATTTTTTCAATCAATAGAATAGAAATTATAAAAGATATTAAGTTGGCAAAAAAGCCTGCATTTCGGTAATCGATATGTAAGGCATTTTTCGAATAGTTATAGCTTAGCAATTATGAAAGTTTCTTCTATACAAGCTATCGAAGCAACGACCTGCAAATATAAAAAAGACTTCAGTTTTAATAGAAATCGATACTCAATATCGATTCTGGGGATAATATTGAGAAAAACCTAACGGAAATTAAAAACACGATTAAATTAATATTTAAAGGAATCTAGAAAATTCAAATTTTCACAAAAGTAACCAAATACAATTAGTTCAAATTATACGCAGCGGCGAGCTCTATGATCCATCGCGCTTCGCTTATCACCGTTAAACTCGAGTCCCGGACTCAAGTTTTAATCAACCTTGTGAATCAATATTTTATTGCCGGTTGCCTCGCGCCCGCCCTCGGAGCCCATAAAAATACCTCCTGCCCGAAATTCCAATTTCGAGCGGCGACCCCAGCACTGTGCCACCCTCGCTATACACCTCCATCATTCCAGCTTATTCATCCCGCACCTACCCAGCCTCACCCTCTCTCGCACTTGTTTATTTCAATCCGTCGTCTGGAGGGGGGAGATGGGGGAGGGGGGCGCTAAATCTCCGAATGCCTTTATCTCATTCGGTCCGCGCGACAATCTTTAATCTCGTTGCTCCGTACGGCGGGCGTCGCGTCTTTCCTCTTCTCTCGCTGTACTTTTTCCATCCCCCCTTTCGTGTACGTAGTGTCTTAGGGTCCGTTCATAGTGGGATATTAGGGATGGGATTGGTTGGGTCTAGAACCAGACCAGGTCTAACCATATCTGACTTGTAAGCATATGGACATTTGTCCAGAGAAAGGAACAGGAACATGCATAGGAACAAATACAAGAAAAGTATGGACTACTGTATACAGCAGTCAATAATAAGAACGACGCCAGGCATAAGCCGTTTGTTCCATTTATGTCATAAATTAAGAAAATTTATGATATAGACCTAAACAGCATATAATATCATATGTCTTTTCACATAGATAGTGTCCGAAATTATAGATAATCTATATCATCAGCGCAAAAATTTAAGACCTCTTTGATTTAGTTATATACAGAAAACTGAGATTTGAAATAAGATTGAAAATAGCGAACCTGAACATTAAACACATTTTCCCAGCATTAGGTAACTGTACTCGTTAAGATGGCTATATGCAATATTAATAATTCATGTAATAAATTAGCAGACTCAGAGGTCTGTAAGTAAAATATACCAGTTATGATGGAATAATTCATATGTATAAGATACGAGGTTTTTAGTAACAATGTAGTAATAGAAATAATAGTATCTTTATAATAATTTTTAATTTTCTAATTTTCTTTATTATCAGTATATTTATAAATATTCTATTAACTAACTATAATGTGTGCTTCTTTAATCTAGTTACATTAGAGTAACAACAAGTCTTTCTTATTGCACCGATATTAAACTTAACATATTTACTAACATATATACTTAAGTTAAAAAGATGAAATTTTAAAAATAAATAATAAATAAATAGTCCATTATTGAATTTATTTGTCAATAAAAATTTTTATATTTATTTATAAATAAGTGTTCAAGCATTGGGCCCATCAAAACTTACGGCGCCAACAATAGTATATTGTGTACCTTGGATGAAAAGTAGCTTTTTTTTGCCAACGTGCGGTTTGCAGTACGAGTCGAGGCGAGCAAGCACGAGCCAAAGGCGAGTGCGTAATGCGAGCCAAAGACGAGTACTGCAATCACACAATGGCAAAAAAGATTTTTTATCACACATGTCTTAATTTCGCGTTTTTTATGCCTCCAAGGCGAGTGTGATGTGGCTATTTTGCAAATCGGTGTAATCATATATTTATAAATCCAAAATAAAATATCATTAAAATTTTTCTAAAATTATCAAAAACTTTCAAAATTTTCAATAATTGTCAAAATTTTCAATAATTTTTAAAATATTTAATAATTTTCAAAATTTTCAATAATTTTCAAAATTTTCAATAATTTTCAAAATTTTCAATAATTTTCAAAATTTTCAATAATTTTCAAAATTTTCAATAATTTTCAAAATTTTCAATAATTTTCAAAATTTTCAATAAATTTCAAAATTTTCAAAAATTTTTAAAATTTTTAAAACTTCAAGATTCTCAAAAATGTTTACACACTCACTCACGAATGAAGGCACGCATGCACACACGCACGCACGCCCGCACGCGTACACACACATACATTTTTATATACAAAATATTGATTTTCTGAGTAGCGGGCAATAAGAACTTTCTTGTTTTGAGCGGGTAAAAAAGTTTTTTTCGTCCGCCGGTCGCAAAACAGCTGCTTTGCACCCGCTTTACAGGCACGAGAAAACGCGAAAATAGTGCGTGTATGATAAAAAAGATATTCTATCGAGAAGGGTTTATTTGTGTTCTTAGGTCTAGTCGGATCAAATCAGGTCTAGACCAAATCAGCCCAGACCCTAGTGATTCACTATGAACGGACCCTCACTTTCTTTCCTCATCCTTCACGCGTACCTACAGTGTCTTGTACCACCCCCACTCGACGATATACGTGCGTACGTACGTGCCTTCACCCTTTGTCTGTGTCTCTCTGTCGAGTGGACGCTCCTGCAGGCAATAAACGAGGAAGAGAAGAGAAAAAAGCGTACGTGACACGCGCGAATCATTTATTTTCGCGTCTGCCGATGTGTGTATGGTTGCGACGCATCGTGTGTGTATATATATACTTGGAGGTGGAGAGCAGATGAGAAAAGAGGCCCGGAATAAGTCACGTCCGCGTCGTCGTGAGAGAGTATCTCCAAGTGCTAGGAGTGTATGCGTCGTGAGAGGAAGAAAAGAGAGAAATTTTCATGTGGTGGGATTATATAGATTTCTGTCGTGCAGGCGAGTGTAAGGGCGAAGGAGGCTGGGGATAATTGATTAAATGTTGCAAATTTTTGTTTGGTAATTAATAGGCGAGATCCCGGCTCCGGTCTTTTTACTCGAGCGTTCTTTCATTTTTTTGTTCATGTTTGCCTTGTTCTTGGAAAACTTTACGGACAGATTAAGGAGGCGATAAATTTTTTAGCACATTTTTGAAGTAAGACTTTTTATTTTTAAGGGTATAAAATTCTGGGATTTAGGAGGGTCGGGTGAAGGGTGCGCTATACGGTAAAATTTGATGGCCGAAGCTACAAATATTCAGAAAAATTTTATGTTTGCTTACGATATCGTGCATATTTTCATCAATTGTTAGTGTTCATAGTCAAATTTCTTTTCATGTGTAAAATATCAGAATAACTTTGTTGATGAATTTTACCATGCTATTAATAAGTTGGTTGACGGTGCATATTTCAACCAGCTTATCGATTTAAACTTCTGTAAAAAATTATTTCTCTTAGACGCACATATCTTAATACTAATAGCATTTTCATCATAGTATTATTATTGGTATATAAAGTCTAAGGATTCTACAAAATATCTGTCCAAAGTGGCTTAAAAAAAAATACGAAGAAAATCATAGATCCGAGGCACGCCTCTGCAACTACATTTTTCTTGTTCTTTGGATAATTCCATATACGATAAAAATGTCCAACGTGAGAAAAAGACTTTATGTCATACATGCACGATTTTCGCATTTTTTCGTGCCTCTAAAGCGGGCTCAAAGCAGCTGTTTTCCGACCGACGGGCGAAAAACGTTATTTGCCCGCTCAAAACAAAACAATTTTGTCCAGCGGGCATCGATCAGAAAATCGATATTTTGTATATAAGTATGTACGTGTGTGCGTGTGTGCGTGCGTGCATGCGTTCATGCGTAAGTGTATGTATGAAAATGTTTGAACATCTTTAAACATCTTTAAAAATTTTTGAAAATTTTTGAAATTTTTTGAAAATTTTTGAAATTTTTTGAAAATTTTTGAAATTTTTTGAAAATTTTTGAAATTTTTTGAAAATTTTTGAAATTTTTTGAAAATTTTTGAAATTTTTTGAAAATTTTTGAAAATTTTTAAAAATTTATTAAATTTTTAGAAAATTGTTTAAATTTTTTAAGCATTTATCAAATTTTTTCAAATTTTTTCAATTTTATTGAAACTTTTTCAAAATCTTGATTTTTTTTGAAAATTTAAAAAATTTTATTTATATTTTATTTTGGTTTTAAAATATATGTATACACTGATTTGAAAAATAGCCTCATTACATCCACTTTATAGGCATAAAAAACACGAAATCAAGACATATGACAAAAAGTACGGTGTGTACCTTAGGTGAAAAGTCACTTTTGCCCTTGTGTGAATGCAGTACTCGTCTTTGGCTCTCAATATGCGCTCGCCTTCTGCTCGTGCTTGCTCGCGTCGACTCGTACTATAAACCACACGCGGGTAAAAAGAGGCTACTTTTCACCCTATGTGCACTAGTATAGCATTTTTAATATTTACAGACTGACCGATGCCAAGCCTTATCTACTTTTATTACCCTAGTAGAAAATTATCCAGATTTATCGAGTTTCCTGGCTTATTTTAAGCCAGAAGCCTGGATTATAATAAGGGGCTTTAGACATAACTAGATTATTTTCTACCAAGGTAGTTACATACAAAATCAATTTAAGTAAAAGTACTATAAGCTTGTACTTGTATTTTCGTATTGACTATACTCTTCTTGGTAACTATGAATAAGGATACAAAACTCTTAAACAATAATAAAAGTTACTTAAGTGATATCTTTCGTCAGGTATTACTTTGTTGCGAATCACAATAATTTTAACTGTCACTCTCTTAAGTTTGAAATAAGCGTGTTTAACTTTGTTCAAAACTAAAGGTGCGGTATTAGCTTTTTGAACGACTGTCCTAGTTTCTTAGTTTCTGTTTTTAATATGAAATTTGCCCAAATGTACTTTCAGATATTTTCCTTCGAATATATAATTAAAGAAAGGCACGTATTAACGAAGTATATAATATACATGCAGTTAAATCCGTGAATATAACTTGAAATATTCTATTTTCAATTTAATTTAGTGTGACATATATTATTCACAAATATACAAAAAATGTTATCTTTTTAATTTTGTTGAAAATATATCAATTAGTATTAGAATTTATATTAGTAAAAAAAGTATTATGTAATAAGTTTTTATAAAAGCAATACATAAATTCTGATTGTTTTAATAAGCCTTAGGTACATATAATTACTTTAATCCAGTTAGACCCACGTCAAGAAACGAATAATGGTATACAAAAATCATAAAAATAAAGAAAAAACATTTTTCGACATTTGTTTAAACACAAATTGTTTAAACAAATTATTAAAATGTCTATATCAATAAAAACTAGGTAATAGCAGGACTTGATTGTACGGAAAAATTACTAAAAGAACAATATTTACTTCTCGTCAAAATTCTCTTTATTCTTTATAAAAATCTTATAAACTTTTTCCTCCATTCGTGCTGTAAATATGGGCCCAAGTGCATGTATGTTTTAATTAATTGCTTATAAATGCAGGCGTCACAATAGTTATTTTTATCCTCCCTCTGTGCTTTACTCATGGATTATAAATGGTATAAGCTACAACGTGCAATTAAAATGCATAGAACGTAAATATAATCTAATTTATTAATTTACTAAGTGACTTATTGTAAGTTTATAACGATAATGGAAAAATTAAGTTATAATATTAAGTAATAATATGATAATGTTTTACATGAGCAATACATACAGCTTCTCCTTGATGAGAGTAGCGCTAGCGCCAAAAGCAACGTTAAATTCTCATATAATTGCGAGAATTGGAAATGCAATAATGATGGTACGAGGGTAGTTCAATAAGTCTTTAGAATAAAGTATAAAAACTATTTTTTTTGGGTAAATTTTTTTTTATTTTTCAACATAATCTCCTTGGAGCTCTATACACTTGGTCAATCGCTTTTTAAGTTTTTTTAATCCTTCAGAAAAGTGCGTTTTCGGAAGTTCCTCAAAATAAGCACTTACAGAGGCAATGACGTCTTCGTTGTCCGTAAATCTCTGTCCACCGAGCCATTTTTTCAAGTTTGGAAATAAGAAAAAGTCACTGGGGGCTAAATCTGGTGAATACGGTGGGTGTTCGACCAATTCGAATTTTAGTTCTTCAATTTTAGCCATTGAAACGAAGCATGTGTGAACTCGGGCGTTGTCGTGATGAAAGAGAATTTTTTTTCTCGCCAAATGTGGTCGTTTTTTTTAATTTCTTCTTTCAGCTGCTCTAATAATGATGCATAATACTCACCAGTAATTGTTTTACCCTTTTCCAAGTAGTCAATAAGTATAATTCCACGTGCATCCCAAAAAACTGTAGCTATAACCTTACCAGCTGACTTTACGGTCTTTGCCTTCTTTGGAGCTGGTTTGCCTGTGGAAATCCACTGTTTGGATTGTTCCTTTGTCTCAGGAGTGTAGTGGTGTATCCATGTTTCATCCACAGTCACAAATCGACGAAAAAATTCCTCAGGATTCCGACTTATGCGAGCCAAAAGAGCCTCAGAGGCGATCACTCTATTGCGTTTATTCTCAGCTGAGAGCAAACGCGGCACCCATCTTGCCGATAGCTTTTTCATGCCTAATTTTTCATGTAGAATTGAAACAACTGCACCTATAGATATCCTTGTGGCCTCAGCTAACTCACGCACTTTTAATCTTCTATCCTTCAACACCATATCGTGGATTTTATTGATGATTTCGGGAGTGGTTGCTTCTACGGGCCTTCCTGAACGTGGTTCGTCACTTATTGATGTACGACCACGCTTAAATTCATTTACCCAGTTATAAACCGTTGCTAAGGCAGGGGCAGATGTGCCATGAACTGAGTCCAATTCATTTTTTATCTCATATGGAGTTAAACCCTTTAAATGAAAATGTTTAATTACCGCTCTGAACTCGTTTTTTTTCCATTTTTCTTAACAAGCAATTTTTTTTTTCAATTGGTTATAAAAACACGTAAATTCAGAAGATGTGGACTGTGACTGCACCATATATCTAGTCGGGAGTGGTGCTGACTGAAAACAGATGATTTGGAGCGATTCGCGCGCCATCTGTTGGTCATTCTAAAGACTTATTGAACTACCCTCGTATAATACATTGCAGATATAGGTAATATATCAATTTCATTACACTGCATAATATCTTGAGATATTTGTAGCACTATAGATTTATATAATATTTTCCTGACTATGAAAAAGAGTTTCTACAATAAATATTTGGACTTCATACTTTAAACATCGTGAAGAACGATAAAACTGCCATTTTCCCTAAGCTTTCAATGCTGTGCAGCATCATTATTCTAGTTCCAATTTTCGTCAGCTAATGGGACCTTATAGAACTTCATTATCGCTTTTGGCGCTAGTACTACCTTTACGAATGCGAATTTAGAGCCATCTTCTTTCGAGGACTATAAATAATTATAAACGAAGTTTATTTTATTATAAATTAAAAAAAGATATTTTGTTTTAACTTTTAAACATTCAAAAAATTTAAATATGATTTTTAGAGGTGTCCTAAAAAATGACCATAAGTTGATCTGCTACCAAATTAATTAAATGTCAATATCTAGTATGGTAATTTGTTAGTTTGAGTATTCTTATAGAATTAAAAATAATATTTTAATTGCAAAATATGCATTGCTTTATCTGAGTAGCTTCGCCATTTTGAATTTTATATAAGACGATCATAGTTTTTTTACATATAACACTACTTTACTCTACATACAAACAAAAGAATTAATTATTTTAGAAACCATTTCTGCTGTTATATATATATTTTGTACACGTTTCAAAACGGATGGACAAAAATGTGACATTGGGCGTCAGAAGATTGATTTATTGACTATATTTCGAAGAATTACAATTCTCAAATTTAAAAAACGAGTAATTTAATACATCACATTCAGAGAACATCCATCAACTTTTTGTCGAAACCTTTCAACTTTTGTTCCTTCCACAGAAGCGGCTTTAAAAAAAACAATCAATATAGACGATGCGACGCCTATTCCAAATAAACCACCCTGTCGAACGCGAGTTGGCTAAAGTGGCGCACTACGCTCAGTAAAAGAAGAAGAAAAAAAAAGCAAAATTTGTTTTAAGCAGATGCAAACGACCCGTAGCGATCCCGAACATTCGAGATCGAGCCAGCACGCGAAGAGAACGAAAAGAAAAAAATATACATCGAGGAGCCTCGGGGCTAGGTGCTAAACATTACGGCCAAAACTTTATTTATACACATATAACAGAAGCGGCATAATCGTAATACGCGAGAGAGAAAGAGAGAGAGAGAGAGAGAGAGGGGGGGAGCAGCGAGCGACACTGTTACATAATACCTCGCGCTTGCTCTGCATATACCTACGTATATATACCCCCTATCGTCAATTTCGCTGAATATAACGCGCGAGGGGTGCGAGCGAGAGCTCGAAAACATTTTAGCCCGGGTTAATTCGCAATTTGAATTCGCTCGGCGTTGCCCGCTGCCTCTACTGCATTGCACTGCACTGCACCACGTGCGCGCGCGCGTGAGTGAGCTTGTATGAAGGGGGGGTCGCGTATTCCCGATTGGAATGTATGCGTGTTTCGTATTATGCATGTGTAGGCAATGACAAGCGATATTTCAGTGATTACGGGAAATTAATTATTGGATTATGAAGCTTGCAGATATCAATTGGCTGCGGATATCAAAAGTACGATAAATCCTGGCCGTCACTTTTATTTTCGTTCGCGCGCATTTTTCGCGCGTATACGTCGTTAAGTCGGAATGCGCTTCATTGATTTTTCGAATATTTGCTTTATGATTCATCAAGTTTAGAGTAGGTATTTAGTAGGTTTATAAGTACTTTATTAAACTCTTTTATTATTAAAAAGGTACGAGAAAGCTAAGGTAGTATTTTATTACTTTTCATGGGGGGTCTAGATACCTTTATTTCTAGCTTGTAGGTCTAAATTCATAGATTATTTGTTGAAAGATCTTATGAAAATGATTTGAATACAACAAAAATAAATAGTTGAAACTAAAACATTTTTATTAATTGTAATATTTTGATCAATATTAATGAAAGTAGGACATAAAATGCAAGAAGATACAGAAAAGAAAAGATTTTACCATAAAATTAAAGGTGGGGGTCTCTAAGGCCGGTTTTTGACAAAATTAGATTTGAGCCAAAAAATTCGAAAAAAATCCTACATTGTCTACTAAAAATAAGAAGTCAATTACACCCTAAACGGACCCCCCCCCCTATTTACCCCCACTACCCAAAAACTTATACATGTATTTCTCAGGATTTTTTTATCGGTTTTTTACGATTTGACCTTCAAATGACCTTGACTCTGATGTGATAGGAGTCAACGGACCTCGGATTCGGATTCAGCGACCCCAAAAACCTATGGATGTATTGTTCTGGATTTTTCATCGGATACATGAATCATCGGACACATGAATCATCGGACACATAAATCATTATAGACACATGTTTTGAGACATTAGAAATTAAAATACACTATTGTTAGAGAATGTCTGTATGTATGTATATGTGTGTGTGCGTGTGTGCGTGTATGTATGTTTTCGGCCGTTGTAATAATAATAATCGTTCAACAAATTTTAGATGATTAGGAATTCAGTGAATATACGTACTAACATCTGATTACATATAATTTAAATATTTAAATAATTTTAATAAATTACATACAGAGAAAAATTTGCAGTGATAAAGATTATTACCTATCTATGTGTTATTTTAGTAAAAAAATATATTTGGACAAATCATTAATGATGAAATAGCTAACCTTTTTTTTAGCTAATAATTAGAAAGAGATATAGCAGTTTAAAAATAATTTATTCGAACAAAGAATTTCATATAGGAACAATTAATTTAGTTTGCGGAAGCTAAGTGCCAATGATTTGGTAGCGGTTTTTGTTTATCTACTGCTCACTATTTTACAAATTAGTTTTCATACCGTATCTTTTTCTTCCTCGCAAAGGAATAATTTATTAATTTATTAAGTTTGAGGAACCAACATGCCGATGAATTGGCAGTGGGATTTTTATGTTCTATTATATTTTTTCATCATTATTAAAATAAATTGTAAAGTTCTTGTGTGCTGACGCAACCAATTAAAATTTTCGTCTTTATTTTACCTGTAATTGCTACATCGTCATTGCAAACAAGATGCAAATAATTCAATTATTCTACCCATGATAATAAATAAAATTATTTATTTTTTAGTGTCGTAAAAGAATGTATTCTGACACTGGATTTTAACGAGAACATTTTCACGTAATATTTTAATGCAAAGTAACATAGAAAACTGTGTAAATAAATTAAATAACCCATTTACTTTATGAAATATGTATTCGATGTAAATATATTTTATAGCTAAAAAAGAAAAGCGTAATGAATATAACTTTTGATGATTGAAAAATACCTTTTTTTAATAGCTTTATGTAAATTCGCATATAAATGAAAAAAACGTATAAATCTTTTTTTTCTTAAAGTTTTAAAAAATATATCATTGGTTTTAAAAATATGTTTCATTATTAAAAATATCTTAGTATCTAAATTATAACATTTTTTCTTTGCTGAAACAGATATGCTATTAAATATCTAAAGTATAAAATATGTGAGATCAAACTAGGTTTTAATTTTCAAAATTTCACGAACAAAATAAATGTTGTGATAACTATCTATGAAATAAGTAAAAATAATCCGACAATCTTATATCTTTAAATTAATACTTATTTGTTGATCAGCTACATATCTATATATCTATTTGAGTCTTTTAGAAAATTGTTAAAGTAACCGACGGATTGTTTTTGAGGCCGCGCGTATCGAAAAACGCCCTCCTGTAGCAGGCAGGGTCTACGGGGGGAAGAGCTTAAGGGAATTTACCCACATTAATAAATCATTCGCCCCTCTTCGCTTCTGCTATTGGAATTGAGAGGCCCGAGAGCGCTCCCGTCTTAAGACTTTAATATCTCAACAAAAGGCAGATAGAGTCAGTTTCAGATTAAAAGTCGCTCTATCATGATTCACTGCGCACTTATAATTGTTTAAGCGCCGAAGATGTGGAGCAGAGTTTTACAAATTTTATTTTTAAAAAATAACTATACTTTGAAGATTATATTGTTACAGCAGGTATAATATCAATATATTATTGTAGTTCTAGTGTGTATTGTAAATAAATGGTAGAAAAGTGATTTACCTTTAAGGCTCCCTTGTGTTTTTCATGATTTTAATAAATTTTTCTATTCATTTTCTTCTCATTAATACTATTCACTTTCTCATCTGTTTAACATTGAAAAAAAATTATTTTATTAGATACTATTATTATTTGTACATAAAAAAAAGATATTGTAAATTAAAAGTTTTTTTGAGAGCCATAGGCACCTTTCGATGAATGGTCTTATCAAAGTCCCGAATTTGGAGATTCATTGATCCTCGCGCATACAAAAATTTTAAAAATTATTGAAACTTTAAGAATGTATTCTTTAAGGTATTTTCAACAAAAATTCGTTCGTTCTTTTATTAATTGATACTTTGAAGTTTATTTATAATACAATTTTTAATAAAATAACGTTATTTATATAGCAATTTTGAAACAAAATCATATATGTATCTTTCAGAGCTATATAATAACTAATCAAGTTAAATTAAAAGTGAATATTAGTTATTTATAGCTATAAAAATATGATAGAATTTTCTAAGAATTGTAAGTTCATTCTGAGAATCATAATGTTGTGTGCGTGAGGGCTATTTTGAATATAGCCCATTTTTACTAAAAAATAACACATTATACTGAATAACTTTGAATATAAAGTCTAAAAAAATCTGAAAATTGCTATGCAAATTCATATAATCCTAACAAATATTCTATGTAAGCCGAGATTTTTAAAATTTAATACAAAGATTTTAGAAATTTCACCAGGGAGACATGTTAATAATATTGTATCGAAAATCTATTTTGTTATTAGTAACTATTGAAGAAATACTTTAAAATATAATTAAACATATATTTCGTGGCAAAACTGTGTTTTTTATTTTTCTCTCTTCAATTATTCCTTTATGCCTGTTCTGTAATAAAATTTTTAGTAACGCTGTCTAAAAGTAGAGAAATGCACATAATGGCAGTAAAAACAATAAACAGAAGCATTTAGTTTGTTATATCTTCAAGTATTTAGAGTACTGAGATAACTAATAATTCAAACGCAGTAATGTTGGATTGTATAGTTATGATAGCAGACATTCTTTCTGCAGACGATCATGTAGGTCACGGAAAATAATTATTAATACCAGAATAATGACGAATAAAATTTTAGATACCATGATTAGATAAAGTATATTACATCCTATATACAACAATGTAACACATTGTAGTCGTCTTAATGTTCAATATCGCTAAAGCGTTATAATATTTCGAATGCATTTTCGTTAAACTACTTAATCTGTAAACAATATTCGTAAAATAATTAGGTAAAATTATACAGTATTATTATTAAATTATTTTATAAATTTTGCTTTGTCAAAGCTTTGTAACGATAATTTTTTTGCAAACCAAGATTTTGATAAATTATGATGATTTTAAGGTCGCAGATCAGAATATGTAGGTTTTTTAAAATATGTGAGCGCGTGTGTGTGTGTGTGTGTACGTAATGTACGTGGTCAAATTTTGTGGTCATCATAACTTTTGAAGGCCATCGTATTTCAGGCTGAAATTTTGCAGGTATATAAGATATGACCTAATATAGAATTGATTAGATTTTGGAGCTAAGTGGTCGTAACTATCTGCTTATTTAAAAAAATGTTAACTTTCAAAAGTCTTAAAAGACAAATTTTTTTTATATTTATGCGCGTTAGGTACGTCGAAAAGATGCATAAATTCGCAAAGTAGATGAAATTTCCATTCGATTGGTGTATCTTACGATGTCCTTAAAGTCTGTTGTTGTTAAGGAATTGCGATTTTAATAGGTTCGCGCCGGCTAATATATAAGCGAATTTTCGCAATATTTCCCAAATTTAATTTAAATTTCGAAAATTTAATATAAACTCGAAGTTTCTACGGCATTTTACAATTACAAAGAATATTAAAATCGGTCACATAAATAGTTTTATTAATTTTTACTTTTACAGTGACATGAAATGTAATGAAATTAACGACAATTCATGAGTCATTTCTGACTCATACCGGCGCAAACCTGTTAAATGTTTAAAATGTGTAATAATTTTAAAAATCATTTTTGTTATTTTAAACGTTTGATATGTCAAAAATATGTATATTATATCCATAAAGCTCATGTGATTTCCTCCCAAATAGTGTATCTTACAATTACTTCAAAGTATTTTTTATTAAAGAAATGCGCTTTTAATTTTGAAAATTTGTAAAAATTGAAAAGAGAATTATTGTAAATTTATACATTACAGAAGTAAAAATGTGCGCTTATTCATAAAGAAAGAAATAATCGTTACAAATTATATATATAACAATTTTTAAAGTTATTTTCATGAACGAACTCGATTTTAAATTTTGAATATGTATCTTATATGATCACATATTGTGTTCAGTATAACTTATAAGCGCATTTGTATATTTTATTGAAATGTAGGTTTGTCAGAAATAACTTGGCATACAATTGATTAAATGTCTGAGCCAACACGGTGGTCCGAGCGGTATACTAGTAAAAACAGCAACTTATGAAAAAAATGTAAATATATATATACATATATATATATATATATATATATATATATATATATATATATATATATATATATATATATATATATATATATATATATATATATATATATAAATTAGCGTTACCAGACGCTATTTCACCCGCGAAAAATACTGCCCATAAAATTCGCATGCCGCTATAGTATGTTTGGTCTAATCTTTCTATGGCTGTGATAACCAAATAACTTTAAATATATAACTTTAGAAACACTAAACCAATAAAATAATCGCTGCCAATTCATTGGCACGTAGCTTTCTCAAATTAAAAAAACGGTTCCAGTATGGAATTTTTTGGTTTAAACCCATTTTTTTGAGCCGCATTTCTGGAAAAGAAAACATAAAAGAATGAGAACATTAATTTTCAACGTGTATATTTAGAGTAATGTTGATCCATATCCATGCAGACACACACGCACACTAACTCACACATACCCCCCCCCCCCGACACAGATCCATACGGACATTTTCTTAAAATAATGTATTATGATTCCTAATACCTCTAAACGTGTTTCTATAATGATTCTAGCACAACTTATTTTTACCATCACAAAGCTTCTTCTACGAGGAAGCAATGGTAGCTTCAATGCTTTAAGAATATATCGACGCCTTATACGAAGAATAACAGAATTCATTTTAAAACTAAGACTAACAAATTTCACAAAAATTTTCGCAAAATAACTTGCCCCAAAGGGAGTACAAATGTGTCTCAGTGTGTAAGTATCATTTTCCTTGACTACACTGATAGAAATAATATGGTAGAAATTTCCTTGTACATCTAGCAGTAGTGAGACATGGTGGATTTATAAGTAAAATTTTGGAGTCTACGCATTAATTCTCACATGTGAATTATCGGAATGTTTCTTTAATTAACTCGAAAATTTTTCATATCAGATTTTGTATTTTTTCTACTTTATATGTAACTTTTGCTATTTCTATGGGACTCTTTCCTTCTTTCATTGGTACTTTTTTCTACATTAAGCACATAGTAATTTCTCTCATGTGTAAATTAAAATAAATTTAAAAAGAAAATTCTTACTGCGGGCGTCAACTCACGACTACACGCACTGAAGGCAAGCGTCTTATAACTGCACTGCCATCGGATCTCTTGATGTTTCTTTTGCACATCTCGCTTATAAGGGGATAAAAATGAAAATTTTATTTTTTGGGATTTAATAATTTTGATTACTTTTTATGCTTTATTCAAATAAATTGATGTACGATACAAAATAAAAAAATTATAATACTAATTTTTATTAAAAATGTGATATTTCATAAGCCAAATTCGTACATAAACTTCTAAGTGATGTCATGTGGTAAAGCGTTTGACTACCAAACTAAAAGTCCGAGTTTCGCGCACAGTCACAAATTTCTTTTTTCAAACTCGCTTAAAATCGCACTAGTAAAAATTACAAGGTAAATTATAGGAAAAATTCCGAACCACATGGGAAAAATTAATTTGCTGCCTCGTATATGTTACGAGAATGGCTATCGTATCTCACTAATATTCGATAAAGAAGGGAATTTCTACTAGATTATTTATGTCACTATAGATAATATGATTTTTGAAAGGAGCGGGCGACAGGATCTTGCAGTCTCCCTCTTTTGTTATAAACCGTGGTTAAATAATTCATCGTTCGAAGCATCGCAACGATAGTAATAAATCACATAATAGAGACAAAGAAAATATTAATAGGCGGTTACATAATATTGTATGGTTGGAGGACCCTGCTACTGAATCACGCCCATATCCGGGGTTGGCAATCGCACAAAGGATAGAGGTATAAAATAACAATAGGCTATTTATAAATATAAATAGTGACGAACTATAAAAAATAA
The DNA here is from genome assembly GCA_949152435.1 of Gastracanthus pulcherrimus. Taxonomy (NCBI): domain Eukaryota; kingdom Metazoa; phylum Arthropoda; class Insecta; order Hymenoptera; family Pteromalidae; genus Gastracanthus; species Gastracanthus pulcherrimus. The sequence goes on along the minus strand of OX424575.1, from coordinate 166,840,814 downwards.
CAGCTAACAAAAAAAGAGTAACAAAAAACGATTAAGAACCTGATTGCATTACTCACCAGGAGCCTCCTCATAATTCTCGCGTAGCGACGATTGATGTTGTGGAGGCCCATGGCTCGCTCATTTGCAGAGTCTTTTGCGCCCAGGGCTCATGCAATCAGGAATGTCTCAACCACGAATTCGTGGCCCTGCCATTGGAGATTCTCTGCAAGGGAATAATACTTAGAAAGTTTATCATTCTTTGCTTTATTGTACGCATTGAATTCATTGTCGCCAGCCTAATACTTTACTTTGGTCACGTTTACTTAGCAACCTCTCTCGATATTGGTCCTGCACCACCGCCGTCCTCAGTCGCCTGAAAATCTGCGCACGCGCAGCAGTTGTCACGATGATGATCCTGACATTCGTCTCTCGTCACTATAACACGAGTATTTTGCGCTCAAACGACCATACCCATGTGAAACCCAGAACCGGTGACATCCTCTGCATGGCATTTCGGGCCCTCGACCACAGTGTAAAAGTGTCGAATGTAGGATGCGCATTACCGCCATTTGTGACTCCCGACAGGTAGTCAGCCATATCCTCTTAAGTGGCGGGAAACCAGTTCGCTCGTTGACTGCACTTGTGAGCGGAGACAGGGCTAATCCACTCTCGCTTGCGTCCTTCGATAACAACATCTTGAAGGCATGCACAGTCGTGAGTACATCGGCCATGTCTGCGAGCGGGAGGAGACCTCCTACCCTCATAGATAGCCATCCTCTTGAGGACCTTATCGACATCCTTCAACGGACCTTTCTGCACTTTGTGATCCTGTTAGGCAGAAGTACATGCGCGGCAAAATAAAGCTGGTCGCGGTCTCTAGCTTCTGACATGGTACCAAGAGGGATCGATCTGTTACGTGGAGATCCTCCACCAGCTCTGATATCGCGGAGATGGGCATCTGATTCATTTGGACCCCCGTTGGGGTACCTCGCCCGCGACCTGGGAACGCATCACTTCCCCCTGGTTTCAAGCGGCGTCTACCGAACCCGGCCAACTCCCTTGCCCTCGAGGTTTAGGATGGTACATTTAGCAGGGTTGAAGTGCAGTCCAACAGCCGTCGCTGTGCTCTCCGCAATAATCAAAAGTGAAAACAAAATTATGAGCAATTATGCACAAGCTTTCCTATAAATTATTTATGAAATTTCAAAAAAATGCATGAACGTCTATGATCATGCGTATATATTCTTGATCAAATTTCGGGCACAAAGTAAATTATGATAATAAAGTATCATAATAAAGTATGATCATGCACACACATATAAAAATTCAAAAAATTCTGAGCGTTATCTTGCATGATCACGGATGAAAGTTCATGATACTTCATGAGAATTTATGAACTCGCCTGAACTTTACTTTACGTTTTTACTTTATTTCTTCTAGTGTTAAATTGACATATCAATATTTTTGTTATTTATATATATTGAGTTAAAAGCAAAAAATTATGCGGACATTCAAATAAAATTGATGTCAAGTCGTTACTACTACAAATGTACTGTTCACGTTGTATGATAAATAAAAATGAATTGGTATTATTGTTAAATATTATAAAATCAATAGAAAAAGAAGAAAAGAAAAAGAAAATCAAGCGTGGAGTAAGTAATTTTGCATTATTAAAAAAAGCACATATGAATAAATAAAATGCATTGGCACTACGCGCAATTCCATCAAAGTGAAAAAAAAACGCTTATTGTATATAAAGAGCATCAATATTTCACACACCCCGCAATGATAATCGCTAACTTCTTTCGGGCGAACGTCGCTCACGATCTCTGAATAATACATATTTTCCCGCGGAAATTTGAATAAAACACCGCGAGTGCGCACCGCAATCTCATAAAGTAATAAAAAGGAAGGGAAGAAGCACTGCGTCTATAACGAATGATTCGTCGAGCCAAAAGCAAAAGCGACTTTATTCAATCGAGCCTGACGCGATCTGCATATTGGAAAGGACGAGATCTAGCTTTCCACGGAATGCGCAAGTGAAACAAAACAATTGGGTAAACTCTGCGCTGAATGTATATATATACATGGAGCGGCTTTCGTGCAGGGGCGAGACGCGACGTTGCCGAATATTGCAATGCGCCCCGATACCGAAGGCCGAAAGCATCAGCTGACGTCACGATGCGCTTACTTTGTCGCGGCGCGAGCAGCAAAATCCGCGCGGGAAAATATTTTTGCATCGCCGTGGCAGCTGTTTATTTTCGATTAAATATATAGGCCGTGGGCTTGATTTACTAATTTTGCTTTAAATTAGTCTGTACAGGATTGGCGTGGTTATAATTAATTTTTTGGTGCATGGCGAGTCGAGACGATGGAAAGTAAACGAGCTATTTTTAACAATTACTATTATTAAAATTTCATATATTGAATTGCATTATTTTTTAAAAAAATAACAAAGCAAGGTAAAGATAACATTGAATATGTGGTGGGTAGCTTACTATCACGGAGAGAAATAAATAGCCAAATTTACTGAAACGTACGTTGATTCCAAAATATAATTCTATCTTAGCAATTATAAGCCAGTTATTATAAAGCTTTTAAAAAAGTAGGTCGTATTTCTGTTTTTTAAAGTCGATATATCCTAGATTTTGAGGTTACGTTCAGTTAATTTCCTGAAAGCAGGATCGAAGTACCTACTGTAAAAAATCTACTGCTTTATTTTAAAAGAATATTAACTTTTCTTCAAGACGTTACATTGTCATACCTAAAACAGCTACTCTTATATTTTATATTTCAACACGATGACATTTTCGCGCCATATTCAAGTTATTTTTATTGTAGGGGAGAGAGGGGTAAAATCGACATGGGGCAAAACTGACTTGTTCAATAAAAGCAGGCTTTGTTGAAAGTCCAACATTTTTTTATGAACACACAGATGTATAAAGTTAATGTTGGTAAAGTGAAAATAAGATTAAAATGAACCAGCATCGATTAAAAAATAAGGTGACTATTTTGCCCCACTACAATGGTCTATTTTACCCCACCTTATTTGTTTTCATTGTTTTATATTAAGTTAAAACTAAAATTATATAACCATAATCTAATAAGCACTAAAGTGCTCATTTTTGTCCGCAAAGTTATAATGTCACCCAGCAAACTGATAATATTGTCCTAATTTTTGTATTTAATTGTTATTTTATCAATGTCTATTTTGCCTCATACAGGGGCAAAATAAACATTTGCATGGTTATAGAAAGACTTTTTTCATATTAAGAATTTCGGATATTTAAACTTAATATGATGGTTTTTATCTATTGGTTTAATTATAAATGAGATATTAAAATATACTTTAGAAGTATTAGATTTACTTGAAATAGGATTTCTTTTATTATTATTATTTTATTATTGTTATAAAGGCCAAGTAGTAATGGTAAACAGAAGCGGTGCCGGCAGGGCAAGAGCTATCACATAGTCTTTATGTCGGCTGTAGACGTGCTTGCATCATCACCATAGCTATCATAACGACTTGTTGAGACTAGCTATCTGTAGCTGTGTAGTCCATAGCCTTGTTCACACAGTCACGCCATCTTTTTCTATTGTTTGCGAGTTGCATCCAATCCTCCCCATAACAACCTATTTCTCGCAGGTCCATTTTAATATTGTCCTCTCACCTTCGTCTTGGTCTACTTAGGGTTCTTGCTCTTGTCGACTTCCCTACGAGCACTCTAAGTGCGGCTCTTTTGTTACCCATCCTAGCTACATACCCAGCCCACCCTAGTCTTCAAGATTTAATCATGTATTTAGTTATGTAAAATTCTCCATTCTCTAGTAATCTCATCTATTTTAAACCCAAATATCTTTCTAAGGACTCTATTATCAAATACTCTAAATCTATTTTCTTCCCGCTTGGTTAACGCCCACGTTTCGCATCCGTATAGAAGTACTGGCATTATGCTTTTTCTATATACCTATTTCTAATTTAGTTTTTCGCAATAGTAATTGTGATTTTAGTGAGATATTTACCGAATATACGTATGCATTTACCGAATGCAGCCTCTTCTTGATTTCTTTATGAGTTTCATTTTTGTGATCTATTATCATGCCAAGGTACTTGAAGTCGTCTACTTTTTTGAAAGTTTCTCCGGAGACTTTCAAGTCGGTATCAGTAATCTCGGGCCCTGCTCTGCTAGTGACCATGTACTGGGTTTTCTCTTCATTTATTGTAATTCTCTCTTTACTTTCTTGTACCGCCCTGGTCACGTATTCTAAAACTAAGATAAATAGGAGGGTTGATAGAACATCTCTCTTCTTTAGCCCGTTGTGGATGTCAAATGGCTGCGATAGGCTCTTACCTGACCTGACTATGTCCCGACTGTTATCCAGGCACAGTCTGATTAAATTGGCCAACTTTTTTGGTACCCCTAGCAGTACTAAGACGTGGAGCATTTTACATCTTATTATTGAGTCATACGCTTTCTTGAAATCAATGAATAATTGGTGTACCGTTTCACCGTATTCCCATTTCTTTTCGAGGAGCTGCCTAACCGTGAACATCTGGTCGCTTGTTGACCTGTTTCTTGGAAATCCACACTGGTAATCCCCGAGGATTTGCTCCGCGAGAGGTGTGAGTATACCTAGCAGTACATTAGAGAGAATTTTGTAGCGTATACAGATAAGAGAAATGCCTCCATAGTTATTACAGTTTGTTTGATCTCCTTTTTTGTATATTGGGACTTTGATTATGTATCTCCACTCTTCGGGCATTGTTTGTTTCCTCCATATGGTGCAAATAAAATTATGAATTATTTTCTTAAGTGGTTTTTCCTCCTTGTTTAAATAGTTCGGCCCATAAATGATCTATTCCATGGGCTCTATGGTTTTTTAACTTGTTGATTGCCTTACAGACCTCCTGTAGGCTAGGTTACTCATTTCGTAGTTTAGCAATGTGCATTTCGTTATAGTGTAAAGCGGTTTATTGTTCCTGTACGTTTAGAAGCTCGTCGAAATAATTTCTCCAACTATTTAGTAGTACATCTGTGTCCGTTATAAGGTTTCCATGTTCGTCTCTTAGGAAGTTAGTTTTACTTTGGGATCCTTTCCTTATTAAGTTTATACAGAAATAGGATTCATATATTTTTAAATCCAAAATGTCTATTTTACCCCGCAAACTGATTATTTTGCCCCACTCTTCCCTATAGGGCGATAGTGGACATCGCGACATTGTACACTCGACGATAAATTCTTCTGATCGAATGTGTTTAAAGTTTTATGAAATACTGCAACTTTATTTGGTTGAACGTATGTATTCGCTTACCTCATTGAATGATTTAAAAAAATTAAAATACATTTGATCAGAACAATTTGTTGTGAAGTGTCACGAGACATATGGAAAACGATCAAGAGAAATATGAATAAAAAATGTTTATATTTATTGTTTTCAGAAACTTTGCAATAATATATTATCAACGAATATAAACGCTTAGTAATTTTATTTGCTTCTATATTCGTTGATATTAAGGGGGTTATTAAAGTCAACTTTTGTTCTCCCTACCTTATGGAGCCGTGAATTCTAAAATTTTGGCTATATTGAGGCTACCACTGTGTGAAGTTTCAAGTAAAAATTTTGTGGCTTGAATCAATGGCATTTCAAAGAAATTTCGTGGTAAAACAGATATCTATGAAAGGTGATCCGTAATTTCGTTCAAATGCCATTTATATATGCAATGATATTATTACCTGAAACATAGCCCAGTGGTTGAATCATGAAGATTACTGATGACATGATTACTCTAGTATTCATGGGTAGAATGGTACAAAAGGAAGGGCAATGATGTATTGGTTTTTCATAATTCGGTTTCTTTATTATTTGTAATAGATTATTCATATCTTGGGCAAAAATTTGAGGTTAAGAATTTCGGCTGGATGTTTGAAGGGTTTAACACCCTCTTAATGTATAAGAGTGCTTTCTAATACACCGGGTCTTTCGGATCTCTTCTCGCGGAGAGAATTCCTTATACATTATCAAGTTATTGCTTTAACAATTACGAAAGTAATTACTTTAAAAATAACAATTTACTATTTTTTAAATAAATTCTTTAGTAATTACTAAAGTTAATTCTTATAGTTTTGTAGTCTTTAGAAAAAAAGTAATTACTAAAGTAATTACTAAATACTTACTTAAGAATAATAATTACTTTAGTAATTATTAAACCAATAACTTATACCAAATTTTTTTTTATTTATTTCTTTTATTTGATAACTTAATAATGTGTTAGGGAGCCGTTGCCCTCTCAACGAGGAGAGCTCTGAGAGACCCGGTATATTCTATCTTATCTTTAAAGACTAATAATTAGATTTTTTCGTGCAGTAGATCTTTGAATGAAAATCGTGCTAATAAACCTTGTAATTATCAAACTGACTAATACAAGTAATATAACGATAATATGAGTAAATGTGACAATAACACGTGCTACGATTACATTTTTTAGATCTTATAACTTTATCAACCATTTATCGATAGTATATCGTGATATTTTTTTTTGCTAAATCTAATTGTTGATACTTACGATACACCCGAGCTACTAATATAAATTAACTACAACGCAAAACTGTTCTCATTTACAAATATGTCTTTCCAACTCATTGTCTTAACTTGCCTTTTGGCAATCTCCCAAGCAAGTAAGTAGAATCAAAGAACATTATTTAGACACTGTCATTACAAAATACAACATAAATAGATAAAACTAAAGATTATTTCACATTTTATCGATGTGACTATATTTGAATAATAATTTTAAAAAATTTGTATTTAGATTTGCAACGTATAATAAGTATTATTAGTTTGTAAAGCACATAAGGATATTAATTTCATTACTATTAGTAATATAAAATTATTAAAGTTGAAGTAATTCTATTCAGCATCTACACATTATAATTCATATTATATATACAAGATTCTCCACATACATTGCAAATAGATTTGTTCGATAAAATGTAAATAGTATATTTTTTTCAACTTCATGCTTAGGAAAAGTGTTAAAATACTACAAGTGATTTATTTCTAATTTATTCTCTCATCTGACTCCAATTGTTAATTCCTTGGATGTCTAGAAAAATTATCATTTTATAAAATAAGTTTTTCCATTACTTTATATTTGCTTATTTTGCTAAAATTAAACAATTCTAAGCGTCACGATGATAAAACCCGCTGCTAATTCATTGTCACTTAGCTTCCTCAAACTAAATTTCCTATCATAAATTTCCGAGATATAACCGTTTAAACTAAAAGTTACGCTGAAATTTTAAATCCACTCCTAGACATGGATAGCAAACATGCATGTAAAGCTTGGTTAGGTTTTACCGCAGAATATTCGAACGCGGATTAGCGACACACACACACACACACACACATAAACACACACACACACACACACACACACACACACACACACACACACACACACACACACACACACACACACACACACACACACACACACACACACACACACACACATTTTATGAGAGTAGCTTATTCGAACTCTCCAAGTAATACTATATGTTCTTACGTTAAAAAATGACTAATTTTTTTTTCGAAACAATGCTTTTTCTTGGAGAAAGTAAATATAATTTTGTAAATTTCAGATAAAATGGTGCTGATTTACTTCAGTTATCGTGGCAGAAAGAAAATCGATTTTTTAAATATATTATTTTTTTCCTGACAAAAGAAAGAGTCAAGATAAAAAATTTTCAGTCATACGTTTCCGAGATATATACGTTTTAACAAACAATGACGTTTTCGTGTATAACAAAACAAAGGAAAATGACCTTATCCAAACTTTCAGATCGGAAAAATTATGTAATTTTATGCTCTTTCAATTGCATTTTCGCTGAATCGATGATATTATTTATAATGTATTAAAAGTCCCATAAAACTGAAACCCAAAAATCGGAAAGCCGTTACAACAAAAAAACATCAAAAAACAAAAAGAAATATTTTTATCTCCCTCATCCAAAAAGAACAAAAAACATAAGCTTTGAAACATTAAATTTCACTGTATATATTTAGAGTAATGCTGACTCGCGTCCATACATACACACACATGCTTGCACTCATGTATATAAACACGCATACTCACTCACACATGCACATGCACATTATTTAATTTTTTGAGTCTCAAATCATATTTCTAACATGTTTTTAGCAAAACTTTTTTTTACAATCACAAAGTTTCCTCTTTGAGGAAGTAAAATATATTCGAAAAAATTATTTACTTTATCGAAGTAGGTCTCCATTCTTTTAGTGAGTTACATAGTAATAAATAATTCTTATTAAATATGTGTTTTAGTAAAACTAATTAAGGAAAGCTATTTAGTAAAAGTCTATTGTATTCCAAAATAATTTTTATTATGAAAAACAAAAATTCATCCTGGGATAAGAAATTAGATACTCAAAATTCCAAAATTCCCACGAAGTTCATATAAAACTTATGCATTTTCAGGGAATTACCGATATAACGAAATAATCGTTTATTTCATTTAAAAAATACAATTCCAGTACCACATTGTGTTAAACATAAAATGAAAATTTTAAAATCATCTAGGTCCCTTTATCGGACTGAGCGTGCAATCTCTCGAAAATCGAATCACGGGAGGAATAGACGCGACGAAAGGTGAATTCCCGCATCATGTCTCCCTACAGTGGGGACTACCGCCAGTCGTAAATGTCTCGCACTTTTGCGCCGGCACGATTCTGAACCCCCAATGGATTTTGACCGCTGGACACTGCATCAAGGCGGTACCCGCCTACGGCACATTCCTCGTCAAAGCTGGAAAGCATCAGATTAAGGTCGCCGAGAAGCGCGAGCAGGTCGCATTCGTGAACAAAACCTACATTCACGAAAAATATCCGGGGTGCGTAATTCAAATCAATAACCACTCTTGAACTATTAAAAAATATTTAGTCAAACCTCAATTTTCTTTTTATTTCTAAACTAATTTTAACGTTTCGGGGCTTATTTATTTTCTTAAACATTTTTCTACAAAGTTAACTAAAGAAAATTATATAATAATATATCTGTAATAATACAAAGCTAATTGTTTATAAAATTTTATTTATAAATAATTAGCGTTCTATTATTACAGATATATTATTCTATAATTTTCTTTAGTTAACTTTGTAGAGAAATGTTTAAGGAAAAAAATAAGCCCCGAAACATTAAAATTGGTTAAGAAATAAGAAAAAAATTGGGGTTCATTTAATTTTTTTAAATTGATAATATTTACACTTCTAACGTCACGATCTTTTTGGAACAATTTTTTTTCATGTAGTTATGGACTATTATTAAGGAAATTTCATTAGGTTTATGATAGGACCTTTATAAACTCTCATATAATTTTTTGTTGTATGCCCTATATCTAGCGAAAGAACCTCCTTAATAATTAATTTTCTCTTTTATGTCGCGTTTCTTCATCGATCAAATCTCTTTGTCTTACACATTTTTAATGTTATGAAAATAATCTATCTTGATCCGTATACAACATTTGTAAATGAAAAATACGATTGTTTAAGAGGTTAACGTCATGCGTGTGTACTGCTCCACTATGCGCAGCAACAATGCATGGATAAGGCTGTTGTAGCGCCCCCAGCGTACACTTATGCTATACTTGATCAAACATCTGGAATGACGCGATTACCATATCATAAAGCATTGCAACATAATCAACTTGTTTTTGATGTTGTTTTTTTAAATTTATTAATTTTTATTTAGTTTTAAAATGGGATACACATTAATTAAAGTATGCGGGATGAAATGCAGTTATAATTCGACTTTACTTAGAAATTTATTCTAAAACCTTTAAAAACAGAATACTACAAAAAATATATATTTTTTGGTAATTCTATCGATGGATACTTATATAAGAATACTCAAACTAATGATCCACCATGTTAGTTATTCGAATTAAATTGATTAAAGATCAAGGGGGCTTATCGTTTATATTAAAGTATACCTCTAAAAATCATATTTTGAGCTTGATTTCACTTTAATAAACTGTTGGAATTTAAGTTTGAGACCATTCTAAGAGTAACTAATTGTAAGTGTAAATAGATTTAAATTGTCAATCGAATATTATAATTACATCGTAAATTATTTTCGAGAGTATTGTTTTATAATTAAAACAATTTGGACATATAATGGTATTTTCTACATATTTTTTTAAATTTCAAACTATAAACTCATCTTTGTATCCAATAACGAATAAAAAATGTAATTAACTCAATTCTTAAACAGAACAACGCATTTATAGGTTTTTAATAGCTACATCTTTCAATTTAATTTATCTCTTCCGGATAGAGGAAGCTTTGTGATTTCTTTGGTATTGCAGTAAATCATTTATTATAAGATTTAGCAAATTTTACTGAACTGTTAGAAGACGAAAGTGGCCTACAATGACGAGTATGTAAAATTAACAGTTCATTTTTTTATTGATTATTTTTATTAAATAAAATCAGAAATTCTAGCGTTTGTTCCTTATTTCATAAGACCACTATTGTGCACAAACTACCCAGACAGCAAAAAAATTCTGTCTTATGAATGTTCTTTACAATTATTTTAAGACTTCATTATAAATGTAAGTCGAAAGAGAATTCTTATTTAACTTCACATAGTATAAAGTAATTCCAATGATAGTGACTTCTTGAATAATTCTGTCCGGGTAACTCCATCACAATATTTACAATCGGCGGATATACAATTACGATAGCCTATCATGCACATTGCCATGCACTTAACCGCCACGCGCATTTGACACTATTAGAAACGTCGCCCCGTACGATATCGCGCTGGTGAAGCTGGTTGCACCTCTGAAGCTGAACGCCAACGTCCAGGCGATCAGGCTGCCGAAACCCAATAGCACGCCGAGCGGCACCGTCATACTCGCCGGCTGGGGCTCGGTTTCCCTGACCAGCAGTCCGTCCTACCCCAACATCCTGCAGAAGGTCAATTTGACCCTCGTCGATCTGCCGACATGCAAGAAGTCGATCAAATCCCTGACCGGATCGACGCCCCCCCTCCACGAGACCAACATCTGCACTGGACCACTGACCGGTGGAATATCTGCTTGCAGTGTGAGTGATTTTTTTCTTGATGAGGATCGGAGGATGTTAACTTGTATTTAAGTAGCCGCTGTTACGCTAAATACTGTGATTTTGTGAGAATATGGGAGAATACCAAAATTCATTTTTGTCACACGTGTACGATTTTCGCGTTTTTTCATGCTTCTAAAGCGGGTTCAAAGCGGTTGTTTATCGATTGGCGGGAAACAACATTTTCGCCCGTCAATTTTCCGCCCGCTCCTCATAAAGACAATATTTTTTAATTTTTTGCATGTATAACGCGAAATTAAGACATGTGTGACAAAAAGTACGGTGTGTACCACGGGTGAAAAGGCTTTTGTTGCCCTTGAGTGATTGCAGTACTCGTCTTCAGCTCGTAATACGCACTCGCCTCCGGCGCGTGTTTGCGCGTCTCGTCTTGCACTGCAAATCACTTGCGGACAAAGAAAGCCTACTTTTCACCCTTGGTACACAATATACTGCTTTGATCGGCATTCGTGTATATGGTAAAGACCCTTAGATGGCGTGTATTTCTTTTTGTAGTTGAAAGAAAATATTACGTTTATGAAAGTCCATCTCGTCAAAAGTCTGTAGTAACATCAAATCATTTTGCATAAAGTTTTGTTTATATCTTCTTTCAATTTGAAGATATCGTAAAAATTCTGAAAGTTTTAAAGAAACTGTACTATGATCTATAAGAACTTTATACTTTTTAACCGATTTCGAAAAAGGAGAAGGTTCTCAATTCGAGCTATATATATATATATATATATATATATATATATATATATATATATATATATATATATATATATATATATTATATCATTAAAAAAAGTTCATTCAAATAGGTCCAGTAGTAAAAAAAAAAAAAAAAAAAATATATATATATATATATATATATATATATATATGTATATATATATTCGGTCTAAATTACTGGTCAGATACTGGACCAATCGTTACAATATTGGAATGGGACCACTGTGGGATCATCCTCTTTCATTAAAAAAAGTCCCATTGCAATATTGTAACGATTGGTCTAGTATCTGACCAGTAATTTAGCTTTTTGCTAGATATTTTTTCCGTGCATTTCGGCCTTTGCCGCCTCCGTCCGCCGATTATTCGGAAAATACTGAACCGATTTGGTCAAACTTTGTTTGGAATGAAAGAGGATGATCACATGGTGGTCTCATTACATTACTGAGCTAGTATCGAGCCAGTACTAGGTCAGTACTAGCATTTTGTTATGTTGGTGCACCGATTATTCCGAAACTACTGAACCAATTTGGATAAACTTTTGGATTTGGATAAATAAAATTAAAAAGTATAAAATAAAAAAATTAAAATAAAAAATCGACTTCGACAAAAATGCTCTGAAAAGTATGAAATAATCGATAAAAAGTATGAATAATCGATAAAAACCTTTTTGAAGTCTTCGCCGAATTTCAAATTGACTTATAGTATCTTTCTTATGGATATGATTTAGAACATATACTGGAGTAGGTCTAAACACATATACTTATAATGCCTCTGAAGTCAGACCACCGTAACTCGGTGAAATTCGGTGCCGAGTTCGAAAAGGTTTTTATCGATTATTCGTACTTTGTATTGAATATTTCATACTTTATATGTATGCACTCACGCATGCACACGCGAACGAACGTATGCACGCACACACACACATACACACACATCCATACAGACATTTTATAGAAATAGTGTATTTTGATTCCCAGTATCTCAGAACTCGTTTCTAAGATGTTTTTAGCAAAACTTTTGTTTTTACCATTACAAAGCTTCCTCTATCAGGAAGCAAAATTAATGAATATAATAATTTTCTATTGAAATTTTAATTTTTTTATTTAATACAATAATCCTAATTTACTCAATTCTTATGGATAAATAATTGTGATCTAACTATATCATAAGAATTAATAATGTCCGAGGTTTCTATAGACTTATGAGAGGCTTTCGAGGATTAAATTAATATATATTCATAAAAACTGCAGTTTTACTTTAGGAATAGTGCCATTTGGAAAGTAATAATAAAGGAAAAATAATTATAATGAGAACTTTGCAATTATTAACGCCATAGGTGGCGTTAAACGTAAATAGCTTTTAGTTAATAAGATAAAATTGATAAAGTCTATAGACATTATATTAAAATCGTTCTTGAATCTGAGGATTAAAATGTTTCGATCAGCATATCGCTATAATCATGTGTAATACTGTAATATTATATTGTCCAATTATATATGCTTACAGGGTGATTCCGGCGGCTCTCTGATTAGTAGAAGCAAAAACGGTACATCTGAAATTGTTGGAATAGTTTCATGGGGAATCATTCCTTGTGGAGCTCGAGGAGCGCCATCGGTTTACACAAAGGTATCTGCATACATCGACTGGATAAATAACAAAATTGCCAATCGCTGCTAAATACTTTCTCTATTCATCCAGTTACATGAATTGTGTAATATTGTATGAGTTCGATTTAGTGATATTCATAATTTTAAATAATATGAAGTAAAAAAATAAAGTTTTTCATATTTTTTAATAAAAAAATCTACAATTTATTTACTTATATATTCCTTTTTAATCTAATTGTTAAATTAAAAATTTCATTTAAGGCTATTTTATTAGTGAAGTAATTTATCTAGAATTTATAATATGCCTTCAAATTGTGCTTTAATTGATTACAATTCATTTGTAATACATTGCGAATCTGTAATATATTAAGAATAAGTATATGGATGGAGAATTTTAATGTACAATATTAATGGTGTCTGATGTATTAACGTCATCACAATCATAGAATAATTATTGTTAACCTGAAAATAATTTTTTCCGTTTTCTAAAATTATATTATTTCAGAACCTTAGAATATCTTTTTCCCCACACCTGCACCGAAAGTACCACTTTTCCTCCCGGGCGCCTGGAGAGAAATGTGTATTTTCGGTGCTGGTGTGAGGAAAAATAGTATATGAACCATGGGAGGTAAAATGGCGACCCCATAGCACGTGTTTGCCACCCTCGCCTTTGGCTCGGGTGGCATTTTACACGTGCTATGGACTCGCCAATTCTTTACCTCCCTAGATGCGTAATATACTATTTCCTTTAACAAACTGTTATATATTAACCCTTTAACAGTCGGGCCGAAGGATGTACGTTTCTATGTGTTCAAATTGTACACGATTTAAATTGTGTTCGAGGTCGTTGATTCCGAATTCGGCATCAGATTTGCAAAAAACCAATTGTTTAAATTATTTGTGTAAACAAATTATTTAAAAATAACATTATTTTTATATTTTTATAATACGTGCATTGAAAAGACCTCACTGGTAGCACAATCTGCCACACTCGCGATTACGCTGAGCATGCGTGGTCTGCTTCTTAAGTTTGTTGCAGTTCAGGCGAGTGCGGCAGGTTCTACGTAGCAGAATTGCGTAAGTCTTACGGAAGTTCAAGTGCAAATTTTCGGTTCCGATAATACATGCGCAAATGTAGCAGAATTACACAAGTATTGTGGAGAGAAACTTGCAGCAGGTCTAATACGGTAACATTGCGCAAGTCTTGAGGAAGCTCGAGTACAAACCTAAGTCTCTTTTTATTTAAATAAACGTGTGAAACATTTGTTACAAACTTATTAAGGATATAATATACATTGTATAGAATATAAATTGACTTGTATTAAGGAATTTTATATATAATATAATTTTATATTCGGATTTATACTCTGGCTTACGCAAGTTTGGCGCATTCTGCTGCACGTGCGCTTGGTTAAGTGCATTTTCACTGACGCATGACTGCCGCAATTTTGCTGCAAAGAACCTGGCACAATCGTCTACTGCAATTCTGTGGAAATTCTGCTGACGACGCGAGTGCAAAATATTAGCCCCATGATGCACTTCAGATGCTGTAGGACTGTTGCAATTCTGCTGCACTTATCTGATGTAATCATCTGCACGAACGAGTGCAAAAAATATGACCTACATGAATGCACTTTAGCTGCCATAAGTCTGCCGCAAGTCTACTGCAAAGTGCCTGACGCAATTGTCTGCCGGCAAAAACATAGTAGAATGACGAAACAGACAATGCATGTTCTATTGTAATTTACATACCTAACAGGAAAAATGCAGCAGAATTGCAGCAGAATTACAATGGGGTTGTTACCAATGCTCTTTTCAATGAATATAATGCTATAGAAAGTCAAGAATTTCGAGTATCTGTGCGCCACGGGGAGAAAATATTGGTTAACTCGCAGCGAATTGTTGAGTCAATTTTTACAAATATATACTACAACGAGTATCAACATCCTATTGCAAATATACTTGGCATTAATTCACGGAGATGCCTGTCACCCGCTCACAGACACGAGCACAGCAGCTCGAAGTTCAACGACTCCAGGCTTTGGGAAACAACAACAGCCAGCGAAGCCTGGTCAACGACCCGCAGTTTACATCGACATACAATACAGATAAGCAAATTTTAACTCTTACCCCTAAAGACCGGCAGTTAATTCGATTTTTTAATCTATCCCCTTCCATAAATAATTCAAAAATCTTTAAATTTCTTTTTTACAACTATGGTTTTCATGTGGGGAATAAATTCGATAAATTTTCTCAATTTTTGAAAGATTTGTCCACAACAAAATGTCAGTTACAATTTCTTGTAAAATGTAGAACGTACGATGTCTTTCCAAAACACATTACAGATTCGGTGTCTTCTATTCGAAACTTACATTTTTACAGTCGTTCAATTAATAAAAAATCAAATCTTCTTTCTTCGTTTATACACAGAAAAATATTAAAATTAGAAATAACTGATATATTTTTCCATATCAACTATTTAAATAAAATGATAGACATTTTTGAGAAAGAAATCTTAGAGATTATGCACCCTCAAGTAAAAAAATTGGTTAACACGCAGCGAATTGTTGAGTCAATTTTTACAAAATTATAATTTGCATAAATATAATTAATAATTTGTTTATTTTTTACAACTCCATATTTTAAAATAATATCCTTTATAACTTGCATCCTGAAGAACACTGCGTATAAAATAAATCGATTTTTTCTTTTTTCGTGAAAGACAATACACTTGGCGAAACACGCAACTCTTATTTCGCTCGTTTCAAAAAGCAATCGTGCACATCTGCGATGCAGTTTCGTACGTTTCAAATGACAATTTACAACGCAGAGGTAAACGGAACTCTTAGCTTGGCTAAGAGTTACTCAAGCGGCTGTCTTCAAGTATTTACATGAAAGAGGGGAAAGACACAAAAGGGCGGAAAAAGGTATGGGTCCCGCATGAACTATTCGCATGCAATATTAAGCGGCGACAGAACGCCTGCTCCCTTTTCTGCTTATTAAGAAACGTAAGCTGGACTCTTCCAGACGCACCTAAAAAGTCATGAGCAAATGTCGAGATATAAGTGGCTGTGTAAGGTCTCAATATAACAATAGACGAAATGTATTTTTCTGCAATTATGTAGACGTGAAATAGGTACATCGTAAATTTATGAAACCAGGTCAAATTGTTAATATGAAAAAATATAGCAATACAAAAATGATGAATATAATTCATAAATCTAATGATTCTTTATTAAATGGGTGTTTATTTAAATGTAATTACGCAAGTGTTAAATTATTCAGATAATTTACATTCAGTAGGAAATAGTAAAGAAATTATAATATAAAATACTGAACTTATATAGAATAAAAGAAGAAAGAAAATGTTAATTGATAGAAGAGAATTAGGACTACGCGTCATGACGATGTGTGTAAGATATATGATGTATCTTAAATAAACAATCGCATGTTGTTCTTCAATGTTGAAGCCATCCTGAAAAGGAAATTTGATTCTGATGCGTATATTTTTCGAGAAGAAACGAAATTCTTGATATATTTATCGAAGGGTAAACTAGGTCTGACATATCCTCTTAAACCTCTAAAAACCCTTTTAAAATTCCCCGTCGGGCAATTTTCCTCGCGATCGCCCGCCCACCGATTAGTCGAGCGTAAAACCCATAAAAGACGGCTCTCCCACGTTATATAAGTAACGCAACCTCTCCGGCATTACCCGATGCGTTCCTGCGTCTGCCTTGCGTGAGTAAAGCGCGCTTCTCGCGGCAAGCTTCTTCCGCGCTTCAAAGAAAGCGAGCGAGTTGCGCGGCGCGGGATATGTACAGGCAAAAGCGAGCGTAAAATCGCTTGAAAGCTCGCGGGAGAAGGAGAGCGAGCGCGCGGCACGTCGATGCTCGCGTTCTAGCCAATGAACCGCCTGAAATATTAAGCGGGGACAAAGACCCCCGCGCTTGCTGCGCGTATATATATATATATCTGTATATACACTTGTGCAGAGATGTAGTGTACACAGAGAAAAAAAAGGGGGGGGGGGTGAATGTGCAGGTGTTGCAAGGCCTATTCGCGCTGCGGCAGTAGTGTTTCGAGTGTAAAAAGGGCGACTCGCTGAAGTATAACAACGGGCGAGAGAGTTGAAAGGTATTTTTGTTGAGTCTGCGCTCCTGCAATGTATTTATGTATACTTTTTTTCATGAATTTTTTGCAAGTTTTGCGAAAACATTAATTTTACTATTTCATATTGTTGACCATTACAAAATCAAACGCGAGGAATAATTAGTTGAAGTAGTCATTCTTGAGGCGGTTTCCGAGTTGTAGCCCTTTCTTCAAGCGAATGCAGAGTGGCCTCGTTTTTAAAGTTTTATTAAATGTTACGTTAATTTTTACAAAATATTCATGAACCACATGTGAGAATAAGTACACATAAAATTTAATTAATTCAGGAATGTGGTACCGTTTTTACAAAAAATAAGCAAATAAATCCACCAGATGCACTATTTTTGTTACTATATAATACGAAAAATATTAGTTACCCTGCCCCCCTTTTCCCCCTTATGCTCTCATCTCTACCTTCCCGACTCCATCGATCATCTAAGCATTTCGTCGCAGTAAACGTGAGCGTATTTCTACGCGACGATTTTAGCGTGACGTTTAATATTATTATCTTGTTACAGAAATCTCCCATCCACGTACCCCATTATCCCACTTTATTTTCTCCATCCCTCTCTAAACTTCTCCTTTCGCTCTCATAAGCTCTCATACAAACCTATCCCCTCCCCGTTAATCCTCTAAGCACTACGATGTAGTAAAGTTATCGGGTTTTAGCGTCACGATTAGAATCATTCTTCTAATTGGAGGTAAATAATGCATATGAATTTAAATACATTGAAAATATTCAAATTTACTATAAGAATGTCACAGTACAGGTATTGCATTAACAGTATCATTTAAAAAATGTTAATAATTGCAGTACCCTATGTTTGGAATTCCAGCGAAATGTTATAATTGCCTTGCATGCTTATTATATTAAACAAATATATACGAAAGCAACTTCGGAGAAAGAAAAACGATTCGGAATAATTTAAGTATAACTTTTGATATCGCATCGAGGAATCGATTTTTAGAAGTTTTTTCCTTATCGCCAATGCTAACGAACGCTTCAATTTTATGTACGTAAATTGACGTCCTACATCACGAGGCTCGCATTCATCTACACGCGTACATACACTGTAGTTCAGCGCATAAGCTACAGCGTACCGCCAACTGCAGCTTTTTCTATCATCAAAGTATAACGCTTGCCTTCACATCGACCCCTGCGAGCGATCGTCTTATGTGTTCTCGCACGTGCGAGTTTTACAATGCTGCACAGTGTGTGACTTTTTCGCTGAGCTTTCGCTTTTTGCGCCTCGCTTGTTCGTTGACGGGAGATTCTCTCTCTCTCTCTCTCTTGCTTTTTCTTCTTCCCTTATATTTCGCGGAGGCCACCATGCATTATTCCCGGCGCATTCGTTGAATTTTAATACGATCGAATGTTTACGGCGTGTACTTTGTGTTCTGCCGGGGGGCGGGGAGGGGAGGAGAGGCGGGATGCGCAACGCGCACGCTGCCGAATAAATCTCGATAAAATTAGCCCTGGGCTATACGTGGGGATGTATGTGCTTTGTTTTCCGATGTCTATGTGTGTATGTGCATATGTTTTTATTTATATGTGTATGTATATGTATGTGTGTGTGTGTGTGTGTATATATATATATATGAGTATAATATGTGCATAAGTATGTGTGGGTGTGTGAGTGTGGTTTAACTTAGTGTTTGCATACGTGTGTGTACTTTTTTACATATATATATATGTGTGTGTATGAGTATAATATGTGCATAAGTATATGTGGGTGTGTGAGCGTGGCTTAATTTAGTGTTTGCATACGTGTGTGTACTTTTTTAGGTGTGAGTGTGTATGGGTATGTGAGTTGGTGAATTGGTGTATGAATGTGGGAGATTAAGTTTATTTGACTTTCTGTGTATTTTTAGGCGTGAGCATATATGGGTGTGTATAGGTATGCGTTTGTTAGGATGATTTAGTATTAAAATTGGCAATAAGAAAGTACTAATCATAAAGAAAATAATCCAGTAATATTACTATTTTGTTTTTGCGAATGATATAATTTAGTAGTATATATTTAAGGGGCACTAAATTATAAGTAAACCGAATGTTGGGATGTTAACAATTAACAAAATGAACTCATATAAAATACAATAAATATATTACAAGCTATTTTAAATAAGAGGGTTGCAGGTAATGTGGTCACCTTAAGGCACTTTAGATTCCCAGTAGATATATATCGGGTTTTGAGGCCTCGGAAACTATTGAGACATGTTATTTGAAGCTTTAAATCTAATACCTCATGAGTCTTTTTGCAACACAATTTACTGTCTGAATGTTAATTAAAGAAGTTCTAAGTAGTTAAAAATTGGCCACTTTACCAACAGTGTTGGTAAAATGGCCACTTAAATGTTCTTATGGTAAAGTCGTATAGTTAATAATTCAGAAAGTCAAAATTAGCTTAGCAGAGACTTCCTTTATGTGTTATTTAACTATATGGTACCGTAGCGTACGCTTTGCTGTCGATATTTTGTGATTAGTAGGCCCAGGAATTTTGAAGAAGCAACCGCCGTTGTTATCGGTGTCGATAGACTTTTGCATTGCAATGCATTTGTATGGACACTTCACCAACCGATAAACGTCAACGAAAGTTGCTATTTTCGCATCGAAAATTAATTGTACGGCAAAAACTGGTACATGCATCTTAGAAAAGCTACAATTTTATGTACCATATGATTTTTTGTTCGCTCATATAACGCTGACAAAAGTGGTTTCTTTACACGCATGCACTGCTAAGAAATCGGAGTTTTGATGCTTTCGCTCGTAAACATGATCCTATCTCATAATTATAGGGCGCTTGCAGCGGGTCTCTCAACATCTATTGTCACAATACATATACTGTAGGAGTTACGACACTCCAGAATAACGCATACAGCGAGGTCTCGTGTAGGTGGCCACATTACCTGCATAGCCATATTACCTGTACATACCTTAAACAAAAGTAATTTTTCTAATCACGGATTTTAAATAAATAAGCTTGATTTGTTATGCACACTGGACTATACTGTCTTTCAATAACAGGGTTATTGAAAAATATGTTTCAGCATCTTCTGGTATTTTTACGTAAAAATATATTGTTTAAACATAAGTATAAATTTGATATGAACAGCATCTTTTTAAAAATATTGTAGCGTTATTCTGAAAAATCAGAGATGTATAATGTAGTTCACATAATAAATATTAAACGATTCCACTTTGGTAAAAGTAAGGTTATAATCTGAAATTTTTTTATATATTATTTTAATATTAAACTTTTTTATTTCAATAGAAGCTAAGAAGACATTTTTATAAAAAAATAATATTTATTTGATTAAATAAAAAATTTTCTTTTGCGGTATTAAAATCATTTATATGAAGTTACTCAATTTTTTCAGTGATAATAAATAGACACTAAATATATTCCATAAATAATACAATCGTCACCTTAATTATTTGTATTTTTATAAAGGGGCAATATAATAGAAGATAACAATTATTTTATTAGCATTAAATATTTATTCATTGTTAGCACCCGAAATCACCAATTCAACAATATAGGCCTATAAATTGAAGAACGTCCGTTCCACAACACAATAATACCTTTTGACACTTGCGGAGACGCGAGTGAATTCGAAGGTGCAGAGTTAAGAACTCGTGATTATGATAGCATCGAGTCACGCACATAGGCCATAAGACATCGTTTCTCCCGGTTTTCAGATCCGTGCCCTACATATATACCTCTACAGCCGCGCACATAAGCACAAAGCATTTCGTGTTTAGCTCGGTTATGTATACCCGCGAATGCACCGCACTCGCAGTCTTTTACCGTTAAACATAAATCCAATAAGAATGACGTATAAAAAAGCGGATTATACCACACATCCGATTTAATCCGATTATTAGAGAAAGCGTACATATAATTGAATATACCATCCCCTGTCATATTATTATAAAATAATTTTTCGTTATAAAGAACACGACCCGGTAAATTGAAACTCTCGAGCTTATATTCTCGTACACATCCCCGAACGTCTACCAAGGAAAAATGGAAAAAAGTATTTCCGTTAAATATGTCGAAGACGCGCGCGCCTCGCTTTTCGCCGTATAATCTTCGACTACGTACTATGTACTCGCTTCTTCGCTGTCGTCGTTCCTTTTTTCTTTCCTCTTCCTTCACCCTTTTTCGCGAGCGAGCCGCGCGCCACGTATAATAGCTCGGCAGAGGATTAAAAAGAAAACTCATATCCCCGCGTACCTTTAACAAAGTCACTCGCGAATAGCTCGCTCGCGCATTCTATATATATATACATATATATATATATATATATATATATATATATATATATATATATATATATATATATATCAACAGTGCGCGAGTACGCGAAATTTTCCAATGACGCGCGCCAGGAGCGATTCTCGTTTTCCCGGTGCGCGTGAGTACGTGTGTGCGCGCCAGACAATGGGAAAACGTTCGATATACGGTCCAGCGAGGATGTCATGGATCCTCTTTCACATATATTTATTATTTTCCTCGATATTGAATTTGTTGTCGGGGAGGCTGAGGAAGCGCGACGCTGCTTTGCGATAATATGCGCTGCGAAGAACGGATTCTTGCGAGATGATATTATCTGCTGGGAACGTGGGTTGATATTCTGTGAATCGAAGTACGTTGTTTTAGATATTATGTAGTATTAGAGAAGAGGCGCCATTTTGACATATTTATTAAATTAAATTTAGGGGTATATTGTGCAAAAAAGTGTAAAATGTTAATTTTTACTGTTGATATTGCACGAGTGGAAATTCGTTGAAAAGTGTTTTCGTTAAGTGAGAATGCAAATAGTGTATGCTATTATGTGATGGAAAAAATAATTGATCATAACTTTGTGAGGAGTTCCGAAATAGATATAAGCAAAAATTGACCATATAAATTACGTTTTATACCATCGTGTAAATAAAAAATGATAGAAATACCAGGTAACATTTTTGTAGGTTATGTGGCAACACGAGTATATTATATTTTTGTAAAGCTACTAAAATTTTTAAATCACTATATAACCGATATCCATTAAATTTATTAATATTTTAATAATTTTATATATTTTTTAAGTTTGCCCTTACCGAGTTGGTAACAGATTATACAAGCCTAATTTCCGCAACCAAAAGATTCGGAAGGGTATTTTCTTAAAATGTCCCCGAAAAAATCAGACTGATGGGGATTCGAACCTACGCCCCTTGAGCGGCTTCTGTCTTAAGTGTCTGACTAGTTGATCCATCGACCCCCCTGTTATAATAAATCTAATTAGCTGCACTTCTAAAACGATATCTGTACGATAAATAATTATCCGAAAGATCGGTATTATAGTTGTTTAACGAGATCGACTATGTGTTTTCACCACACGCTACGCGTACTTTTCACTATTGAATTTGTATATACGACTGATATCGATGACGCTGTCATATGCTATAAATTCAGAGTATACTGTTCGAAATCCCAATCAAATTAGTTCAATGGTTGGATCGCTATTAGTTTATCATTACAGGTTATCGCGAGGTGTAATTCAGATCATAAATATAAGTTAACAATACGATAGACTTACGGAATAATGCGTAACGATGGCGCAAGAGCGATGCTGGTATTAATCTCGTTTGCGTAGATTATTGAACTAAACTTCCACTTGATACTACAACTCGCAATAATTGGGTTTGACTGAATGGAGTATCGATTGTCAAAGCTATAGATGACGATCTGATATTCAACACAATTAGTGTCTACATTAGCGAGATTGTTTAATAACGAAATTCGTAGTGATCGAATTAATTTTTGTTAATGATATTTGCATCATTCTAACTTTTCTAAATTAAAATCGTTTAGAGATAGATTGGTAAATTATTTGTTAGAACGAAAGTTTTTTATGTCTGAACCTATTACATAAAATTTTTATAATATATGGAATATGATAATCAAGGCTATATTCAATTTTTAACTTGTGATTAGTTCATTATTTCAGATTTATTACCCCTTAGCTGAGTAAACTAATTTGTTTTTTGCAATGAAAAAAATTATATTTGGTCTTTAACTATTGTTTTATAAGATAGTATATGTAGCTTGCAAAAATTTTTCAATTTAATATGTTAAAAAAGTATAATTTGCAAAAAACTTCGAAAAATGACTTGTTCTACGTTTGAGGCCTTGCCGCGAACGACCCCAGTGTGGCAGCTAAGGATTAACAAAAATGGTTTTTTCAAAATAAAACAACAGCATTTTTCGACAACATGTCACTTGCGCATTATAAGATAAAAAATATAAGAAGAAAACTGAAATATGATTGCATGTTTATTACCAGTTTTTTAATTTATATGTATATATAAATCATATATATAAATTATATATGTATGTTGACTCTAAATATATCAAATCGAGAAATAGGTTAGTCCTTTTGCGTCCTTGAATTTATTAAACTAAACAATATTTCGCACTTAAAAAATTATAAGCTGAGTAAGTTACCATCAGTAGCTACCGCAGAAGCAAGCACAATGCATGATTTTTACGTGATCCATAAAAAATAGCCATTAAATTGTGGTAATCAGTCCAGCTATCATATTGCGAGAGTAATAGTTTTTTGTTTACTGTAGCTATCGCGTATTTTATATTATGTATTTCAAAGATTATTTTCTAAAGATCGCGTAAAAATCATGCGTTGAGCTCGCCTCCGCGGTAACTACTTACGGAAATGTGTGTTACATTTAAAAAAGCTGAAGCAATAAAAGCGTAAACCCAAGCTCGAAAAAATAAACCAAACTACCCTGAGTTGAGCCATTTGCTTTTAAAAGAGCTTAAACTATAAAACCGTAAACTTAAATACAAACTATGTAATTAGCAAAAAAAGCAGTTTGAATACAAAAATAGAATCTTTAAGCCCTATATTCTTAACCCAACTAACCCAAGCTAAGCAATTTGCAAATCATTTTTCTATGTGCATGTTTATGTGATTGTTCAACTTGAGTTTGTTAAGGCGCCACGAATTAATAGATATGTATACTACAGATATAGTAAATGAGGAAAAGGTTAGTCCCTTTGCGCCCTTGGATTTCATAAACGAAACAATATGTAGCACTAAAAAATTTATATTGACCTCTTCTCGTAAGTAGTTATTGCGGAAGCGAGCTCAACGTATAATTTTTACGTGATCGTAAGCAAATAATCGTTGAAATGCAGTGATCAGTACAGTTGTCAAATTGCGAAAATAAAATTTGTTGTTTACTATACATATAGCTATCGAGCATTTACATACCGAATTTCAATGATTATTATCTAAGGATCACGTAAAAATTATGCGTTGAGCTCGCTTCCGCGGTAACTATTTACAAGAAGATGTCAATGTATAATTTTTTAGCGTTAAATATAATTTTATTTATTAAATTCAAGGGAGCAAAGGGAATAACATTTGTACCCGTTTAATATATTTATATTTATCTATGCTAACATATATCTATGCTTTCGTGGCGCCTTAAGGAATATTTTGTGAAAGTAAGAAATATATGTTTTGAAAAAAGCAGTTTAAAATTTTAAATTTTATATATATGCTCTCAAAAGTTAAGCATAAAATATTCAGTATTTCACTTGAGTTATTTCTAATTATTAAGTCAAACAAGTCTTAAAATATTAGTACAATCAATAATTAAAGTAATAAAATAGAAAAATAAAAAAAAATAGAAAAATAATAATTCTTTTTTATATTTTGGCCAAAAAGTACTTTTAAGGGTTCGCAAACATACAGATATAGTTAACTTTCAATAAACTTGAAAAACGGCCGTAATTTTGTTTGAAACTTTTGAATTAATTGCCTCACGTATGACCTTGGAAAAAATTATATTATATTAAGTTACGTGAGCTCAATACTTGAAATTAATTATAATTCAAGTTATCTTTTTATAAGTAGTCAGATTGATTTGCATATATTTATTTTACGAAGTTCGAAGTTGCTGACATTATAAAGCTAAAAGCAGGTAGCTACTGTTTAGAAACTTCTTAAACTATCATAAATAGTTATTTTCTTTGCTTTTATTAAACAGATTTGTATATTAAAAGTAAGTTTACATAATTATATAGGCTCTAAATTTAGCCTAAATGTCATTACTGTAACCTGTCGTCGTCGAGTTGATTACGATAATAACAATCGTAGCTATAATTTGGGTTCATGTACCTTTAACACGATCATATAAACAGGTCTGGACACTCCATTGTTGAAGGCATAGAAATAGTGTCATCCAAGAGAAGCTATAAACCTAATATGGCAACAAGTCTAGTAAAGCAATAGCTATATGTCTGCACATGCACGGCGAAATGTCGAATGTTATGAACGATTATAAATATAAAATAATTATTTACGAATACTTAATGTCTAAAATACTAAATATTTTATATTATTATTCGCACAATACGTATAAACTATCAAAAGTATTTGTTTTTAAAATAGTTTATAAAACGATCGCTTTAAAAATCGAATATTTAAAAAATATTTATGGATATACAATTAGTGCGATAATTTATTACCGTTTACGTTAATAAATATGTAAATATATATTAGTATACATATTTTTTTGTCGTTTTCCAAAAAATATGTACAATTTATTAGAAACAACAGTTAGAATTTTATTTTTTATTTCGGGAATATTTCTTTTTAAATCTTATTTAAATAATTAAGTATTTTCAGATCATGTATTATAAAATTATTATAAAATATAAAATAATTTTAATTTATTTTATTATTACTATAAAAATATATTTTTATTCTACAAAAGAAATACCTACTGTAGCAAGTAGATTACCACTTTCATCTTTGTGTTCAGTGAATCGTACAACATTTTCTGGCGCAAAATGCTTCTCACAAATACGATGATGAATTTTTAATTTTTTCACTCCCACGCCATATTGCTATTCATTAAGATGCTTATTATCGTTTGGTACCACAAATACTGAGAGCTTTACTACGTTTTTATAATTTGTATTACAGCACAATAATACAAACATTTGGGAGTTACTTTTTGTTTATAACCTACCTTATGACCTGACTTTATTTACAAATCAAAACAATATATATATATATATATATATATATATATATATATATATATATATATATATATATATATATATATATATATATATATATATATATATATATATATATATATATATATATAATGCATGCTTTTGCACGCGCACTTGTCTCTATTAGTCATGACGCTATGTTGTTTTTCGAGCTTCAGGTAGGGGACACTTTTTAAAAGCAGTGTCCAGACCTGTTTATAAGATCGTGACCTTTAACGCACTACATTACACATTCAGATATCACACACTCTACATTGATACTTTCCCCATCTGCCTCATATGTAGATTCCTGAAGGTTCTGGTATTTGAGAGGCTTAATTAGTTTATAATGAAAGTTTGTATAATATATATGTTACGGATAGAATCCATTAGTAATAAGAAAATGTAACTGTGTAATCAGTTCCTATGCAAAAGGTCTCTAAGACTTTCTGTATAGTTCAAATGCGATGACATTCTCAAGTTTCTTACGTATGTTTTCGGCAGTCGTCGGCGGCGCATATATCGGCTCATTCTAGCTCGAAAAAGAATGACGCAGAGACCAGATGCACTCTGGCCTTTATACAGATCGGTAGTTACAAAGCGCGTTATATTAGTAAGGCGAATGTTGTATTTAATAAATAACAGACTTTATCATAAATGGTGTATATATTAGTTTAACAAAATCCTTAGTTTATTCTCGTCCCGAACAATATATTATAAAGTTAATAACTAT
Organism: Gastracanthus pulcherrimus; assembly: GCA_949152435.1. Taxonomy (NCBI): domain Eukaryota; kingdom Metazoa; phylum Arthropoda; class Insecta; order Hymenoptera; family Pteromalidae; genus Gastracanthus; species Gastracanthus pulcherrimus. The sequence goes on along the minus strand of OX424575.1, from coordinate 166,813,391 downwards.
TTCTCATAGTTTAAGAAGTTTATATATAGCATGTAGCTACCTTGCAGCTGTAGAACCATACCATGGCGTCTATTATAGTACTTTACGCGCAATATAATTCGTTAAAATTGAATAAAATTCAAATCGAGAATACATTTTCTTCCATTTTTGAGCTCTTACTCCATAGTAAGCAATTGCAGAATAGAGAAATCATATGATGACGTTTATTATAGTACTTTACGCACTCGTAGACTAGAGCAAGCGTATATGAACTAAATGGGCTAAGAACCAATAGAATACTTTTTGCATATGAAAATTTACAATGAAAAATTGTACTTTTTCTTAGAAGCAGCAAGCATGACCTAAAACCCTTCCTCACCTAATCAAAAAGATAAACATTATTTTGAAAATGTGTATAATGCAATGAGTTGTAACCGACCTATAAATTATTCATTTCTATTTTCTTATTATTTAATTACCTAAAAGATTCGTCTTTACAAAGCTTTCCTTTTTAATAATTTTATTAATTACTTTTTAAAATTGAATATTGTAATAATTTCAGTTCTTTAATAATGAATACAAATTTATTTTAATTGATAAACTGATGTTTTAAATGTCGAAATGGTAAAATCTCAGTTTTACAAAAATTGCTGTTCATTACAGTTTTTTTGTGGCGTTTTCATATTTAACAATTATATTTGTATTTGTTTATTTGCTGATCCCGAAGATTCCTTATAATTGCGAAATTCTTGGGTAAATCTTATAAACATGTAATTTGAAGTAATTAAATTTAATTTTATATGGCGGTAAGTGAAATATTTTTCTGCATATAAATATTGTGTAGAAAATGATACACGCCGCACGCGTAAGTACTATTTTAAAAACCATGTATATCGGTGGTGATATTAATAACGTCTACATGACACTAAACACGTAAGTCAGGATTTACGTTATTCTCACGCAATATCTCTAAAATTACGTAAACCTAAATCGACTGTGAAAAGTAATTATTTTCTAACTCCTGAACAAGGGTTTATGAACAAATTTTCTTGCTCACCGAAAAATCGGTCGGATTCATTTCACCCACATGTATACATTTTTTATATAATTTTTAATCAAAAACTGACCCACGCTATTTTACACCGCGGCCGGACGGCGGCAGAGCCCTTCGCGAACTCCGCATTCATGATCGAGCGAGCTTTCGACGCTGCTGCGCCGTTGTAAAACGATTTTCGATCAAAAACAGGCTCTTACGCGAGCCATCCAGGCGCGTGATGCTTAATTTCCCGTTCGCGTTCGGTCTGCGGCCCGCACGCGCAATTTGCCGTGCGCTCAATTTGCCGAGCTCTGGGCGCCGCCGCCGCCGCCGCTGCGGCACAGCACGATGATGCACGCGCCCTCGGCGGCCGAAGACGCGCGAGCGCCATTCTGGAGCGCCGTACACCGGTAATTGTTATCACGATGAATAATGGTTTGCGAATGCGTGATTGTGCGGATTGACTGGTGAGCTGCGCGTCTGTGAAGATGGCTTGTGTGAACATTTTTTATGTTTCAGCGTAGTAGATATTTTATGGTAAGGGGTTTTAGAAGAGCATAGTTCGAGTGTGTGTTAGCATTGATTGACTGAATGCGTTGTGTTCCATCAAAAAGCTAGTACAATGCTTTTTGAAGTTTTTGAATATTTGGAAAAATTCTTGCAATTTATACTATGAAGGATGTTCGTGCTAACTTTTTGAATTGTATGCCATGGAATGTTGCGTTTGTTTCGTTTTCTATTTATTTCGGTTCTACATGTCATGAGTTTTAATTAAACATCTTTCTGCAAAAATATGAACCATTTCTGATATCAATTTGGCGAAATAATTAAAAACCTTTCAACAACATTTTTATCAATTTCTTTTTAACGAGAAAAAAGTGAGTATTTTTCATTCTAAATCTGAAATTGAAATTGATTTAGCTCTATAGATGTTTTCTCTGACTGAATTCACAGACAAATATAAGAATTTTAAATTATATAAATCATACTTATTCCATCGTAATTATAGAAACATGTAACTTTTGACTTACCTTTTATTAATGCAAATGCAGAATAACTACATAAGTAATTTTACAGGGGAATTATTTTTTACTCCAAAATTATTTTAAAAAATGTATTCCGTTACAAAGCCATTTTCATTTGCCATTTGTTTAAGATCGGTGATTTTGTACGTTTCTTATTACTACATTTGATCATTAATAACTTTTGATATAATTGATTTTGATATAATGTTTTTATATCAAACAAAGTTTAACTAAAAACTTCCGTCATCAACTTTTATATTCTTTTCAATCAAAGAGTTTTTGCACCCTCAATAGCCGAATTAGTAGCATTTCAATAAAGACCGTATTTAATCAATAATTTTGTAATAACAATTTAGCCGTAAAGTAAATTTGCTTTTAGATAAACTTTAATCACTATTTTCTACGTTTTTGATGCAGTATAAATGGATTCCTTTTGTGTAATTTCTTATTTAACTGTAATAGTGAAAAAGCTTACAATTATAACATAAAAACATTATAAAGTATGTAGTTCTGGAATGTTAAAGACCCCTTATCCAAATACAACAGCAAAGCCAAGTCGTTAAAATCTGAAACGGACCATTCTTCTTCCCATTTTCAGCACTTACAACAATCCACCAAAGTCAAAACGACTACGACAACGGACAAAAAAGAAACTCCAGTACCAAGCGCGCCGAAAAAGCGCGAGAGCCATTTGCGATCGTATACGGCGCCAAGCGTCGCGCTCTCGCTCGCTCTTCTGCAAAACAGCCCGCGAGAGACAATTGGCCGAAAGAAAGCCGCCGCAGCGACGGTTGAGCGCGAAGTTTTCGCGACGAAAATTTCCTCTTCTTCTCCTCCTCCTCCTCTCTTTTTTCCCTCGTCGCGCGTCCTCCAGCTCCACGGCGCTCTCGTATACACTCTCGTGGAAAATCACTCGAGCGCGCGGGGCCGCGCCTCCTCGAGTTATATTTCCTCGAGTCGGCTTTCCTCTTGAAGACGCGGAGAGGAAAAAAGATGGGGAGAAAGGGGAGGCGGTGGAGGTTGGAAGGCGCGCGGAGTCGGGAGGATATAACGAAAATAAGAACGAGGAGGATGCGCGACGAGATAAGGACGAGAGCGCGAGAGAGGGATCAAGTGTGTATGTGCGGGAATGTGCTGGGGAAATAAAGAGAGGAAGCAACGTGAATCGGGTGAATGGCTGTTGGAGAAGAGGAAAAACAAACAAATACGGAATGTAAGTAGTCGGGGATTATGATTTATTGAGATTTGCATTTTTTAGTTATAATTAGGGTGGGGATGTATATATCCAAAATCACTCAGAAAGACTGTTTTTTATTGTGTATTATTCTAGATTATAATTTATTGAATATTTTAAGACCTCATAGATATCATAACTCTAAAATTAAATAAAGTTATAATGATTTTAAGAAATTAATTAACATTATGTAGTATAGGAAATAAAAACTTTAAATACATTTTTCTCGACATACATTTTTTCATGTTCAGGATGCTTCATGCGCTTGAGATTTAATTTTTTTGATAAGATAGTAGGGTAATACCTATTACTTTCATGTTTGAAAACATTTGTATAATTTACTTTTTTCATAAATTTCATATTTGAAAAATAAGATCCCCAATTAGTTGAAAAAAGTCCAAAAGTAGCACTTTTAAGTTTGTTTGAAATGTTCTTCGTTTTGCTTGATGCCAAAATAAAAAAGAACTATTTAAAAATTTAAACTATACAAAGTTTTTATTTTTGTGTCAAAAATATAAAGTAAATGTGATACAAAATTTGATACAAATTTTGCCTTTGGCTAAATTGTATGCGCGTGGAACGTGATGAAAATCGTCTGTTTAATGCTATTTTTTACAATTTGAAGTGGTTATCTGTTAATAAAACCAAATTATATTTGATCACATTAAGTTCAAAATGCACAAATAACTTTCTGATATACTTATATTTAACATACTTGAAATTCAGAGTGTTGGTTCTGAAGCTGGTAGAATTTGACTGCTGATATGTCTTGATAGTCTCTCGCGCTCAGTGTATCTCTGATGGGCGGCAGGTTGTCAACAAGCGTCACCGTCACCCTGTTCGCGTTTCTCCGACCCCTAGAGGTAAAACTCAGGTGCGGGGGTGGGATTTTTGTAAGTGTTTTGTGCAGCTTCAGTATGTATGCATGAATATAATACGTTTTAATATAATTCTAACTTTGTGTTGTTTCTTTTTACAGTTACAGTAATCAAGTTAATTATTTTATTAATTTTTACTTGATTTATTTTCACGACATGTGATTTTATATAGTATCAATGGTGACTGAAGTTGATGTGTTTGAAATTTAAAATTGTAAATTGAAATTAAACTGTTTTTCACATGTTAATTTATTTTCGTTATTATATTTGTTGTAGTCTAGTAAAGGGACAACTTAGCATAGTATATGACTTAGGTCGTTTTTCCAGATTTGGTTCCAACGCATAGTTATTGATCCTAAAAGTATATCTTAAAAGCATTAAAAGGTTTTGAACACTTTTTACACTTCAATGAACGTTTTAAGCTGCGCGCCCCTGCTGTATTTTCATGTCTATTCGCAACGCGACGCAAGTTGAATTATAAACTATTATCATTACAACAATGCAAAAATTATTTTTTTCTTCTAGTATATCCTAGAATTACTAAAAATGTTTAAACTATTATTATTACTACCTTTTTCTTCATATTTTAATGATTATAAAACATTTTTTACTTGTTCGCCGGGAAAATGACTTAAGTCATTTAGTATAAAAAATTTATTTAAAAATTGTTTAAACATTTATACTTCACGTTTTATCGTCTAAAATGATTACTGAATAGTATATCTTTGAAATGAATGCAAACAATTTCAAACAGTAACATTTTACAGTTTACAATGGGACACTGAATCATTAAATTGCTTTTTCTCAAATCAGCCAAATATGTTCCGATACCAAATATGCATTTAATTTGTAAATTAATACTCATAAATATTTTTAGAAGATTGCTTTTTCAAAGTGCACACAGAAATTAAAATTACATTTTTTCAAATCATATTTCTGTATCGAAAAAAGCTTTAAAATATTTGTTTAATTATAGTAGTCAAATAAATGAAAAATATGTATACTCAAAAAATATATGCAACAAATTTTATTCGTTTTGTTAAAATAGTCAGTTATTACTACAAAATGAAATACACGAGTTATATATTACGATCGTAAGCATCAAATATAAAGACACAAATGGTCGAAGACCCAACTCCATAAAAAACACAGCTAAAAAATTTAAAGAACAGAATCAAGGAAGCGACGGTCGCGAGGAACAATAAAAGAAAACAAGAGAGAAGAGAAGAAGTCGGAGGGAGGCGAAAGTGAGAAATCGAGAAGAAAAAAGTCGTTCGGAGCGCTACCGGCGCGAAAACTCCACTTCGTGCGCACGTGTATACCTATATAAGTTTGGCTGCTCCCTCGATGGCGCGGCGCCCCCTCCTGCAAGATGTATGAGCTATGAAGTTTTCGACGCCGCGGCGTGCCGCGCCCCACTCGAACCAAATTTTCGGCCTCTCGTTCGACAAGCGGATTTAATAAAGCCTTGTTTGCTCCGCGCACACGTATATATGTGCTCGGTGTAGGCCGTTGGTGTTTGAGAATATTGTTATACGTCGGGGCGATATATCGCTCGCACGCGAATTTCTGGCGAAAAATTGATTCGACGCTTTTTTCTTCCCTCTTGTTTATTCTTTGGTGTGCGATTCGTATCGCGATAAAAGGAAAATGATGTATAGCGGGCCGAAATAATTCGGGATAGAGGTTGTTTGATATATATTGAGTTAATTCACTTATTCGCTTAGTCGTTGCGCAACATTAAAAATGTAAAATACACAAAAATCGTTTTTATTCAAATCAACGTACAAGTGAAAACCGTTGCTAGATACTCAATTATGAAGATTTTCCACTAATTAAGTGCTATTCTATAATCTTCGTTATCTATCTTTAGATTTCAGTTAATTAATGATTGTGAATTTATAAACGATTCATGCACATTATAATTTACATACATTAATAATGTAAATCATATCTGTAGTTAAATTTCAATCAAAATATTTAACTTCAATTTTTTTTAATAATAACTACGAATAAAAATTATTTTAAAAATTTATTTTAGAACATTTAAGTAAATAACTACATTTTATTATGCATATATTCTCTTTATTTTACAGTAGAAAATTGAAGTGTAGAAAGAACTAGTAATTTTCTATTTAGTATAAAAAATTAATTGTTCAGTTTTTCAAAGGCGTATTGATTTCTCGAAAGTAGCCCTTTGGTGATTTTGAACGACACCACTGAGACTGGTCCTGAAAAATATTCGTGTGTTTAATAAGTCTAATATTACATAATTATTGATTTTTACTAATCATATGGCGTTTCTTTTAATCAAATTATATCACTGACAAAACGACTTGGCTAAAGTATCAAAATAGCTGAATATGGCTGAAGCAGCGATTATCCTGTACTAGTTGAGACGGGGTAAATAATCGCAGTTTTAGCCAAAAATTTTGCTGGACTAGCGAATGTATTTGTTAATCTAACTGAAAATTTAGTTAATTTACTCAAGATATTTCACTACTTATTTAGCAGTGAACCCACGAATCTTGTCTTCGCATTCGGGTCTGACTAAAGCCGGTCGCATTCTACTTCGATTCTATCCTGTCAAATCTACCATGTGCACTGCATTATACATATCTATTTAGTCGTACCATGATCCAATTTGTATGTCAATAGTGTATGTTTTTGTAAAATCAAGCAAGATACGTATACTTTGTACGACACGTATTATAGTTTTCTTATCTTCTAAAACCAATTTTCAAAGTACACGAAGAGCTTTTATTTTTATGTGAGTTATTTTGTCTACAAAAATAAAACTTAAAAAATTTTGATCTGTCCTGTACTGGGGGTGAGATATTTTTCAAAAGCAAAAATCTCTTTAAAAAAAAGTGTCAATAATACTTAATCATTTAAATCATAAAAGCAATTACAAATTGATAAATACATTGCTTATATAATTTATATTCCTTTAAATGTTCAATAAACAACTCGCAACACGCCCGAAATTCGTGAAATTGAACAAACACCCTCGAGCGTAAAGCCGCAAATGAATAAAAACATACCGTATAAATAAACAAACTAAATCTACTCCAAAGTTAAAAATCAAACGGCGTCATGAGCGAGATCATGCGCGCGAACTGTGTTGATTTATTAATTTACGACGCGGTTCGAAATAAAGCCGCTTTTATTTGCGCGCACCACGAGCTGTCGAAGCGCTAATCGCTTCGGGCTTATATATATATATATGTATATATATCCGCACACGCACACTCGTAGGTCGACCGCCATGTCGCGTTTCAAAAGTGAAGCGCGCTAAGAAAAAGAGACGAGTAAAAATGAACCGACAAAAGTGGGTCGACAAGCGCATCTTCTTCGTTCGATATAGTCTCCTCTCTTTTTGTCGTACGTAGTTCGATGCGTCTTTTCTTTGCGCGCGAAAGATGACAACCAGAGAATCGAAAAATAATGCGAGCGCGTCGATGGAAAAGAGGGCGCAATCGCGTCGAAAAAAAAATCGTTTAGGAATAATTAGTGCGCGACTACTCGACCGAGTTGCAGTATCCTTCTTCCTTTCTTGCCGGGCTTTTTCTCGTAAAGTGAATGTATACGAGGCGCGTAGAAAGGAAAGAAAGAGATATAACGCGCGTTTTTTTCTCGCTGTGTTGAATGAATGTTCCATTGATTGCGCCGCGCGTCGGCCTCGGAGAATGGAGATTTTCCGTTTGTTTTTTTGTTTGCGTAGATTAAAGGGTACGCGACTCTCGAAACCGCCTGCAAAGTCGAATGGGCTCAAATTCATTTCTCTTCCCTTTTTTTTTAAACTGAACTTTTGTCGTCCAATGAATGGTTCTAACGTATTTACGGGTCTATCATTGAAAAAAACAAAGAAAAAAAAACGTAACGAGAGAAGCAATGAAAATCGAGTGCGTGCGGATCGCGTGCAGCGCAAACGGCGAGGTTTGATTGGAAAGGCGTGATTTTCCTTTTTACTGTCATGAGCGCGCTTATGCGAAAGTTGAGAAATTGTTTTTACCCCTGGATTCAGAAGCTCGGTTATATTGTTGATCCGGCTATTCATAATCTCGACTTCCAATTGTTCTTTGAGTACCTGCGGATTTAAGCGGAATGAAATTAGGTTACTGAAACGATAAGTTTTAATCCCGCCGTAGATTTATACAAATTGGATACTTGATTCAATTTGTTAGAAGTGAATAAAGTTAGTTTGCGTTTTTAGAATAAGTACGCGTTTTCATTTGAGAGATCGGTCTTGCAAAAATATTGATTCTGCGGGCAACAATTTGTATTTTTGATCTTGTACCGATTTTAAGTTTTAAGTGAACAGAATAAAATAATCGTTTGATACTTTGCAAGGCATATTTAATTAGTATATAAATTTGATCGATAATATTTATTATTCAATCGTATATGATTGCATAATTCATAACATAATGATTTTATTCGACAATAAGCATTTCATTAAATTATTTATGATAAATGTATGAAAATACTTTGAAGATAAAAAATATTTTCTTTCAATTTTATTATATATTAACAGCATAATGTTGAAAATACCATTAATATTTAAGAATGCTAATAATGTTGATAAATGGTATTTATGTTTTAAATTAGTAACAGTTATTGAGAATTAAAGTTTGATTGCAAAAGCTCAGCTTCTGTGAAATTTATTATCGGGCTGTATCCTGATTTTAAAACTTTTATGGTATCGGCATTCGAACAACAACAACTAGAATAATGTTTGATTAAAGAAATGCACAATTTTAAAAGCATATTTACATAATTATTTGACATGTAAATAAATCAAAGAAATTTGACAATATTACGAAAAATAAAAGTCTGCCGTTGTAAAAGTAAGTCAAGTTAATATCATACTTTTCAGTTTCTGTAAGGCAATCAACAATTTAATTAGCCCTAAAAAAGATGTTAGCTCAAGTTTTACTTACGACTTTCTTTGTCTTGTCGAGGAAGACGTCGGCCTGCTGAAGCTGTAACGTTAACAATGGAAGCTTATTGCAAACATTTCGCGCGTACGTATTGGCTGTAAAGTCGGGGCTTGGACGGCAAAGAGAAAAAAAGGTACGTATTTACGGCGCGAAATAATGTTATTGTTCCTACTAAAGTTAACATTGAAAAAGTAATATCTACGCGATGAAAAATGCTAGTACAAAGGCAAATAAGTGAAAAAGAAACTTTGACAGTAAGACTTTTGACGTGCTTTTCTTATATTTACAGTTTTCTAAGTGAAATGGGTTTACACTTGTTTATCTTCAAATATTTGTATTGTTATAAAAATAATTTAACCTTTTAAAACTCAGACTGACGTATAAAACCATCTACTTTCAAGCATGCGTATAATTTTGATAACAGATAAAATATATTTCTAAAACATGTGACTCACTTGTTCGGATGGAGAGTAAACCGCTGGTACAGTTATATTAAAACAAAATTCTAATTAGCTTTCGTAAAATTCAAAATGGCGAGGTCATATTAGCAAAAGAATATCTGTGAGCTAAAGCAATGCATTATATAGCGCTGTAGATTTTTACTATAAAACTTCCAATATAAATTATATTTTTATAAATTTTTCGATATGTACTTGTATAAGAACACTCAAACTATCTTATTAGAAGACTAGTTATTAACGGTCACTTAATTTAAGAACAAGACGACCAATAATCGTTTCTAAAGTTCACCTCTAAAAATCGTATTAACAGAAAATTCTTTCTTTAAAAAACTATTCGGTGCAAAGTTTTGGGCCATGTTTAAGTTAACCAAGTGCAAAATATAATTACCTCCTTTATGGATCTATGGTTGGGTCTTAAAGGATTAAAATTATTTTTTTTATTAAGTGAATATTTAAATAGAACTATTATATTCTTACTTAAAGTAACTGTGATGCCTACTTATTGATAAAATAAATAATATTCTTTTTTACAACATAGTATACGTTATTCTATTTATAAACTTATGCGTGATACAATAAAAAATCGTTCATAGTATGCTGTCCAATGCATATTTTTACATTTTTGCTTATGTTTTAGTAAACTTGAATTTATACATTTTATAAAAGGTTATATAATTATTGTAATAATAATAGAGTATTTTGAAATGTTTTGTGACTTTTAATAAAAGAATATATGAGATTCTACCTCAAAACTATTTTGATATTTACATTACTCTTAAATAAATTTTATAAAACATTATTATAAGAAAGCTGTATTAAAAATATCATGTAATCTACTTAGTTTAAGAAACAAAAATAAGAAATTTCAGAGGAAAAAAGAAAAAAATTCTTATTTCAAGAATGAGCATCAATTATTTTGCATAACCACATGACCTTTTAAGGTTATATTGTATTAAAAAGGATATGATCACTTTAAATAAGAAATTTTTCTACTTTTTGGTTGATTAATATAAGAAAAAAAACATTCTTTAATATATTGCATCTTCTGTTAAGAAAAATTATTCTTTAAACAAGCAATCCTTCTTATTGCGATTAATCTATTCATTATATCTTAGTAATCCACCTTTAAAAGAAACCGAGACAACGTGAATATACGACAAATCCACCTTTAAAAACAATGACGCTTTTATACACATTTGAAACGCCAGACAAGCATCAACCCCTTGCGCGCCTTACACCCGTCCCTTTTTCATTCCGACTCTGCACAGATATAACCGGCGACGTAACTTAACGCGCGCGAGCGTATCCCGTATACACAAGCGACGCGGCGCGCGCGACAAAAGCCCCTTTAGAAAATAGTCGTGCGCGCTACACGAAGACGTCGGCAGGCGTAATGACAAATAACGGCAGATATAGAGAGGGGAAAAAGGAGGGAATGGCGCGCAGACGAGGCGCTACAATACTTACGTGCTTGTTTATGCAATTGTAAGCGGGTCTCACTTGCAAGACGCTCTCCTTCCTCGGCAGCTTCTGCAACGAAAAGCCAGAAACGAGAGATCTCTCGCGAACGATTAATTACCCCCGAGCCCCCCCCCCCCCCCATCCCGCACCGAGCCCTCGTTTTATATACAACACGAGGGTAGAGAATGTCCTTTGCGTATATGTATCAAGCGCACGGTATAAAATGAAATTTGACGAATGGATATACCCTTTCCGTCTCGTAGCCCAGCTCGTGGAATTTCTTCGTGTTTATGAGGAAGACCGTCCAGCTCTGGAAAATAACGTTTGAGAGTCAGTGTCTTACTTTTCTCGAACTGTTTTGCTTCCTGGAAGAGGAAGCTTAGTGATAGTACACTCGCGTGTAAGATATTCGCGTCGAACGTTTTTTCAAATGCTCAAATGAGATTTTCCGATTTACAAGAATTAACCAATAAGGTCGCTCTATTTCAAAAACGTTCGACGCGAATATCTTACCGGAAAGTTTACAAAAAAATGCTTTGCTAAAAATATGTTAGAAACATGTTTTGAGATATAAGGAATCAAAATACACTATTTTTAGAAAATGGATGTGTATGTGTGTGTGTGTGTGTATGTATGCGTAAGCGTGTGCGCGTGCGTGCGTGTTCGCGTGCGCTTGTGTGTGTGTGTGTGTGAGTGTGTGTATATGTATGTATGTATGTATGCATCTATATCTCGAGTAATCCACGTTAAAATATAATGTTTCAGGGCTCATTTTGTTTGTTTTCTTTAAACGAAGGGGGCACAAAATAATCTTTTTAGTTTTTCGGATTCGTTTTTGCTCTTTTAGCGTTTTTCGATTTTTGGCTTTTAGTTTTTCGGATTTTTTAGTACGTTAGAAATAATATCATCGATCCAGTAAAAATGCATTTGAAGGAGAAATAAAACAATTACCTATCTTTTACCACCCAAAATTTCGGATAAATTATACACGAAAACGTCACTTTTTGTTTGAATGGTTATTTCTCTGAAATATATCATTGAAATATTTTGAAAAAAATTTAGGTAATTAGAACAATGGAGAAAATTATTCTGTAAAATTTTTCAGACATTTTATTTTTCTATGATCGAGACAAATATTTATTTGTAAAAAAATTGATTTTATATGGCAAACGATAACTTGAGTTAAACAGCATTATGCCTTCTGAAAATTTCCAAAAGGGTAGCTTTTCTTTCCAGGTTATATTTTTTTCAATCAATATTTTATTGCTTATTTCTTGGGTATTACACGGTAATTTTTTACCAAGAAAAACATATGTATTTCGTTTTTTAATGAAGATTTTAAATCGAAAGAATCTTCTAGATTCATCGAATCGTTTTTGTTTTATAACATTTATTCAATCTGTATGATTTTTTCCTTTTCAAAAAATGTTTGACGGTAGATTTCTTGCGTATTACACGGTAATGTTTGACTAAATAAAGCTCACTTTATAAACGAACAAAATTACGAAAGAAAATTATTTGTAAAAGTAGTATGCATTTTTTATATTCATAAAAAAATTTAATCAACAATTATAGTGTTAAAAAACTTATTGTCAATAGACAATATACATGTTGTTTTTTAATATTTATAAAAGAAAATATATGCTAAATGATACATAAAAGTACAAATAAAATATTTTTCAAGTGTATATTTATTTTTTAATAGATTATTGAAAATCGGATGTTCTGAAAGCAAGTTCAAACGGACTTGAAAGTCACGTGATCTAAGAAAGGTAATATGACGAATATTTCGACGGCCAACATAACCTGCAAATTAAGATTTGAATTTTGCTCCAAAATAATAAATGGTAACATCGATTAAAGAAAGCTACAAATCATGTTTTGTACCTATGTGCTCTTCAGTAACAATTACGACTCTAAGGAAATTGTTTTAACATGTGCCAAACGATCCTGAGAGGAGATGTTTATGGTTTGTAACTATAGGACGTACTGGTGATAATATATACGTCGTCTGTGTTATTGTTAAGAAGATCATTTCAATGTTAGTGGTAAATATTAATTAATATAATAATAATATAATATGGTAACGATAAGATATTCTTTCAGTTACCTGAAGACCTGGAAAATTATCATGTATTTGCTTTAATCGATGGTAAAAAAAAGAATAAAAAATGTGTTTTGCCACATTTGAATATTATCAATCAAGAATAGAATATTAGTTCTATTTGCAATTTAAATTCAGTATATAATGAAGTACAAATAGATGATGTTGCTGCAGATGAATTTAGGTATGAAGTTAAAAGGCAAAAAATGAATAAAGAGGACGATAGTGTACCTAAGAAGCAGTTATCAGAAAATAAAGTAAACATTGCAAGATATGTTAAAGTGAAAGGTTCTGAAAATTTAGAACAAATTAATGTCAAAGAAATACCTCATTTTAACATTAGTCAAGAACTGCATCACGAACATTTAGTTGATGAATATGTAATGGTGACACAATGGATAATCAATGTATGCAAACTTATGGAAGGATTACAATGCGTAATCAGTGTGTGTAACCTTGTAATCCAGCTGATGAGGATGGAAAAAGTTCAGTGCGTAATCAATATGTGTAATGTGAAATGGTGACAGAGTGTGATCAATAGTGCAGACTTCTAAAGAAGTTAAAAGCAATACTCAATATGGAAGTAAATTTGTTCAATTTGTAGTGAAAAGAGATGTTCAAGAAATTCAAGTTAAACCAGTGATTCAGTCAGCAAGTGCCTCTCCAATAAAGAAACTTGCAAATTTGCACTTGGACACTCCTGTTGAGAGTGTGAGTGTAACTAGTGATTCAGTAAACAATATATCAGGTAGCAGTAGTAGTAAATTACAGTCAAGTGATGAATGTTTCAAGAATTTTTCGAAGTTCTGTTACAAAAATATTGAAAAGTTACTGAAAATATTTTATCTATTTCTTTTCAATATCGATTTAAAAGAATAAATTAATCATTGATTGTTTTGAAATGTAGTTGGAAAACCCATGCTACGTGGTCTGGTTATAAAAAGTGTAATACTCCAAAATATTTAATATCTTGTACTTCTAGTGGTTTCATCAATTACATATCAGAAGGCTATGGCGGAAGAGCTAGTGATACATTCATCTTTGAGAAATCAGAATACTTAGGTGTTTTTCCTAAAAACTAAAAAGAGGACAGAGGATTTAAGAACGTTGATGTCATTTAACAGTCAAAGGGATGCAAGTTAGTGTGCCCTGTAAGTTTGAAATCTGGTGAAAAGCGCTCTGAACAAGATGTTAGACGAAGTATACATATTGCTAGTACACGTATCCATGTTAAAAGGGTGATTGAACGTATACGTCGCTTTACATTTGCAGACATTCATAATACAGTGGATAATAAATATGTTGATTTGCTCGATGGCATTGCGAACATTATTTGTGGTTTAATTAATTTGCAAAATCGGATTATCGAACAATAATTGCTATTTTCATTCTGGCATTCAAGTGCGAATTTATAAATTTTTAAAGAAATCATGTATATCTGATATTATTTAATAATTATATTTATAATATTTACGTAATTTAAAAACAAAAAAATTATTTTTATATATTTGTTAACAGTAAATCTTATCTTGCATCTTTAATACTTCTTATCACAATACTAACAAAATTTTCACTATTACCCAAAAAATCTAACCACATCTCCAAATCTACTTGTGGTAAATTTTGTGATGTGGCAGTTTCAACCCCAGCATCCAGTTTTGGTCTCCTACTTATTAACTTTTACTTTTTAACTTTTATTTACAAAAATTAAAGCTTCTAAAGCTGGCTAAATTTCTTTTGTGCGCGTAAAGCTTTAAAGAGGTTATGTCGACTTCGACACCATTATTTCAGCAGCCTATAGAATGCTTATAAGTAATTAATATGAATAATTTTGAAAGATGTTAAAAGCAATACTAGTTTTATGATATTTGCAACATTTTTGGACCGAACCTTCCGTTTTTGCTTGAAAACATGGTCTAAAAGTTTAAATACATTTAAAATTAAACCAAAATAGCTTTAGAAAAATGAAAATTTAGCGACTATAGTAAACCAATCATTAGTCAATAACTAGCCATTATTAAACGTTTTTTAAAGAAACTTAAATTTCTACAATTTTCAAGAATCTTCTTTTGTTTACAATTTTAGTATCCCATTTTGCCCTACCCCGTTTATCCTCAGCAATTTTTATTTTGCGTGGTACTTCAACGTCATGTGCTTAGATTATTACTAGAGTGATCTCGGTTGTTGCCAGTCTGCAAATAAGTCAAAACTTACAAAAGTGACTGTTTTTGAGACGTCTTTTGTCCGGAATACCAAGACACATAAATGATTAGGAATCGTATATACTTTTAATACATATTAACCGTTTATTGATACAAAGCTTCAGGAATATACGTGTGTCGCATATATACGCACGACAGCGGGGAGTGAGGAATACGTAAGCGGTTGCTGCGGTGGGATAGAAAAGGATGAAGCTAGCGCGACTTTTAAGTCACCAAAAGGGGTTAAAGAGATTTTAATCGGATTCGCACGACGCAACTATGTATCATACGAGATAGAGCGGGAACTCCATTTTGCCTCCCAGCCTATTTGTGCCTCACCTAATCCGATATATAGGTTTAATTTCTGTCTTATTATACGAATTTAGTCTATGACACAAATATATCTTTCCGACAGGTCTAATTTTTTACTTCGTATCCGATATCTGAAATAATTCATCAAGTGTCAATATTATGTGAATTATACGTGCGTCAAATATTTAATGACGTAAGTCTAGACTTCTTCTTATAACAGAATCTTAAATTAGATTCTCGAGTATACTAAAACATGTATTACTATTGCTTGAAATAAGTCATGTTATCGATTACATTGTTTATGAATTGCGAACTCAAGATGATATTTTAATAAAAACATATAAAATTGATTTTTTTAAATATGGAAATTGAAAGCGTAATATTTAAAATTATACACTCTGTTTTAAAAGAAGCATTCAATAATACAAATAGGATCACTAATATATGGTTTTTCATCCTGGCTTTTTTTTTTCGAAGAATGATCTATTACTTAACATTCGTTTTTAATATGAAATCTGTGAAGAAGAATATCCATGGTACAAAAATTTTAGTTTTTATGTTTATGAAACATATTACTATAAAAAGGCGTGAAAACTCATTTAGTTAAAATCCTGATGAAATTTCACACCATACACTGGAAAGGAGAGTATCTTATTTCGTCATTTGCATTTTCACAAAATAGCCCATTCCCGCATTCTTCGTCAGCGTGTGCAAAATAGCTATTTGGCGCACTTAGTGTGTAAAATTGAATTTTAAATTATTGTATGAAATTATATTGTACATAATCGGGTTATTTCAAATTTATTCTATTTTGGCGGTATTGGTGATTTCGACAGAGAATTTAAGCCAATTCACCAATCTGTTTGAATTTTGTAAGATGATTGAGATTTACAAGAGTTTCAGCTATCGAAAGTTTCTTTATGACGTCACGATTCATGCGATTTCAAAGGCACGTATGAAGTATGACGTCACGAGAATTTTCTAAGCGATTTATCTTCTTTACTTTTTATTGTATTGCCAAAATTCGAAAAGTTTACAAAGGAAGTAGAATATAATCTATCAGAATATGATTTAAAAAAAGTCATGAAACAACCCAATTATAATATTCATGTTATTTTTAATATATAATTATATAATAATTATGTATAGGAGAGATGCGGCATGATAGATGATAATTTCTTTCAAATGTTGGGATTAAGGGAAGAAGCTACCAATTTTTTGTAAATATTTTTATTTAAGTGGTAAAACACCTTTTTAAACCATTTTCTTTCGAAAGTAAAAGGTTTTACGTGATAACTAATTTTTTTCGACTTATTTGAAGCTGTAGATTTTTTGTACACTTATCAAAATTCCAAAATTTTTGTCATTGTTTTAATGATTTTTTTGTATATCATACCTATAAATTATAAATAAATGTTGTGATGTAATTTTTATTTGTAGGGTATCTTGTATAAAAAATAAAATTTTAAGAACCACTATATAAACAAAATAAAAAAATTAAACATCTTAAATTATTATTTTACTAGTACTACAGTTTTAAATTTCGATCATGTTTCATTTCAAATATCAGTATAGCTGGTATAGCATGTCTTGTATATGTCTATATCTATTTTACCGACGGAGCGATAATCGAATGTTTACTTTTATGAGGAAAATATTTTGTCTTGACAGTATAAACAGTGGATCAAGAAGAATATTATCGTATTAAAAATTGATTAAATCAGAGAAGTATTATAGTTTTATAAGTAATTTGACTATTAGAAAGAGTTATTTTTTTTTGTGTAGAAAAGAGTGGGGAACTATATGCGTCAGCCCTGAAATTCTCTTATACCCTTTTTGTCAAGTGTTTTAGTCGTACTAGAGCATATAGCTAGAGCAGTCGCACATTACTGACGTTATTCTTTCCTTATGCGAGTTTGAATATACGGAAGTTATTTTATTTGAAATATACATTGTGTATTATCATTTATTTAACACCCATTTCCAATAGGTTATGGGTCCAGATACGTGGTTTAAATAATTGTGACTTCTGCTACGTAAAAATAACTGTTTATATTGAAAATCTCAATCATTGTGCTCATTGTGAAAGTGCATTTTAGTGCACAAAGAAATAAAACTTTAATCGAGAAGAATACGTGAAAAACGTGTGAAATGAGACAAACAGATGTTTAATAAAAGATAATTATTATATATGAAGCTACTACAACAAAGTGAGAGTAGTGACTCCAGCACTGACTAATCTGCCATCGAAATGTCGAAAAACATCCTCAACATGCTGAATAAATCTTAAAATGGATTAAATGGCAGAAAGATGAAGAAGGAAACAATGGATTATCACTGTGAAAGATGAAGCTGTTAAACCGAAGATATTAGTACAAAGAAAACTTCAAGTAAAATAAAATAATTATTGAAGAAGTACAAATTGGAGTATTGAATGTCACATGGCAAAGTCTTTATGATAAAACATTTATTCTATGAAAGTTCAAAGATAAGAAAATAATTTTTCTTCTTAACAGTGAAGTTTTTTTTTTATAAAATCGTTGTTATTAACAAAATGATTTATTTCAGAGATTTGTTAAATTACAATCACTGGCTTGTAAAAATCTGTAACAAAGAATGGAATCTCCCTGGGATAATCTTAATGTGCTTAGAAGAGTAAGATTCCCAATGAAACAAAAAGAGGTGACGCTATATGTCAATTTGTAATTCGGCGCCGACTTCGAGAACATTTTTTTGAATTATTTCACACTTTTTAGTGCAGTTTTCGAAGTCAGTTATTTTTTTTTTTTTTCAAAAAATTTTTTTATGTATGACAATATGATAGTAGTGAACATTAACATCCATAAGTTGCAGGTAAATAGATAAATGATTGATCATGCTATTTTTATTGATATTTATGTTTAAACTTATTTATCTCAAAACTTAATTTTCATAACTTACTTTGTAAGCTTGCGCAACAGTTCTTCGTGAATCACGCTGAAAATTGTTGTACTTTCTTTTTAACATTTTGAACAAATTTAAAGACTTCTTTTATTATTACCTAAAATATCATTTGTAAAAATATAAGTTAATATTAAAATACTGCTTATATCACAAACAATAAATTGTTCATATAGAATAGAACCTCAGAATAGTTAAAAAATATTATTTGAAAACATTGCTCTTTAATTGTCTTAATTTTAGCATGAAATGTTCATAAGAAAAATGTATACTAATCCATCGTAACCCCTTGCGTACAGTGATAACCAAACATATGTATATTTTTACAAGTTTTTTCAAAATGGCTACTTCAAAGGTTGGTGAATTTGAACAAAACCAGTCTAAAATGTCATGATTTTCAATATTATACATGTTTTTTTGTAGAAAAAATATAGTGTTTCTCAAATTAAAGGATTTTAGTGTTTGCTATATATTCTTCTCTTAAAATAAGTAATAAATGTGGTAGTTAATTAATTTAATAATTATAAATACTGCAAAGTTAATTAATTAATTTATCAACATAAAGATGTTTATTGAACTTTCTCTCATGTAACGTTCTTAACCAAAGTTGGTTCAAAATTACTTTTCTCTATTTCTCTCAAAGGCTACGGTGAATATTTTTTTATCTTTGGTATGATTGATATTTTAATATTACTCAATCGAATAAGCTAATTTTCATCTTAAAAAATAAAAAAGGTATGAAGATATTGGGGTACGCCATCAAAGCCGCTGCGACAACCAAGCCGCTTCTCTAATATATTATATATACAAAGAAATTTTGAGAAAAGGAAATTTAGAAAAAAATGGAAAATTCTGAGAATATGTGCGGACGTGTGAAAATGTGTGTGTGGGAATTATTTCGAATGGGGACGGGGTATCAGTAATTGGGACACTAACCCTAATATAGTTGTCTACATTCTTTACAGCTTTTCTACATTCTCTATATGTTTTCTATATTCTCTACAGGTTTTCTACATTCTCTACGGGTTTTCTACATTATCTACAAGTTTTCTACATTCTTTACAGGTTTTCTACATTCTCTAGAGGTTTACGACGTTTACGACGTCTTCTACAGGTATTCAACATTATACAGTAGAAAACCTCCGACCCGTGTAGTAACCCCAACACTGTAGGTACTTGAACTAGAAAAATAATTTGTTTATAACCATGTACGATTTGTAAAATTTTTCATGCCTATCAAGCGGGTTGTAAGAGGCCGTTTTCCGACCGGCTGGTGAAAATAAGGTTAGCGAAATATTTTTTGTGCCCGCTGCAAGCGATTTCTTAGGAGTAAATAAGTACAAAGTTTGGACAAAAATTGGTCTAGACTCCCCCAAATAGGGGATACCATCCGGATGACAGACATAAAGGGAGCTAGACATAAGTGTAGCCTTATGTAAGATAGGTCCTAAAAGTGTTTAGACCTCAACATGGAGTATCATCCATTATATTACGTGTTTAGGGACTTGGATATAGGATAGCCTGATTTATATAAAATATGATTTTTGTGATTTTGTACCGTGTTGATAAATAGCAAACTTTTGATCCTTTTTATAGGCATAAAAATGCTAACCCAAACATGTGTTACAAAAAATATCGTGTGTACCGTGGGTGAGAGGCCCTGTTTGCCCTCCTGTGTTTGCAGTAGGTACTTGTCGCCGGCTCGTGTTTTCTCGCCTTCAACTCGAAGCCGACTATATTTCAGTTGTTATATTGCAAATGTGTCTTATGTATCATCTATCAAACCTTGAATTTAAATTCAAAACGTATTTCTTAGAAACTTTCTTTTCAATATTTGTCAACAAAGTTAAAATTCTAACCTATTATTGCGGAGAGCAGTAGCCGCGTAAACTAAACTTTTATTGAAAAGACAAAAATTTAGTAAAAGAAACAATAATAATAATTCTAATTACAAAGCGATTATTTACTAAATAAGAACAGTTGTTTTGAATACAATACTTTGGTCTTTGTACTAAATTAATGAAAGTAGATATAGGATGAGTCTAGTAAGTCACGAATTTCAGTTTTCTACGTTTCTCTCTTTATAAGGATGATAACCATATTCTCAGAGTACGCCCATCACTCTATTTCGCAACACCCCTTTCAACGTTGAATTAATCTCGCAAAATAAGAACTAATACCCCCTAAATCCCTAATACTGCTTTCTCCACGAGCCCGAGCAACACTCAAAAAACAAAATACCCGCACAAATCCTCGAATCCCAGTCGAAACAAAGCACTGCAGCAGCAGCAATCTCCCAAAACTCACCCGCTAAGTACGCTCCGACCCCCGTCATATTACCTTATAAACGCGCCGGCTTGCGATTTGCGCTTGACGCGCACGCACTCCTGGCCGAAATATTCATCATGCTGTTCCCGGAAAATCATCACGCTCGGTTTCCCCTCGCGCTAATCCGAGCTGACACAGATACTCGGTAGGTATTGAGAGTATGTAACTCTTACACCCAGAACGCGTCCTCCTCGTAATCGTAAAAACCAACGAAACCCGACAACCGCAGGCAGCCCCTCGCGCTTTCATGCTATACGCGTGTATTATTACCAGGTACATGCGATAAGAAACTACAGAGCAAAATGGGAGGAAAGTACACTTGTCAGTAAATAATTCATATGCAATCTATTTGAAATTGTCCAAAAAGGCATCAGTGCAAATACGTCAAAGTTTTTTCTAAATTTTATAAAAAATTGTTTAATTAAAACACGGCTTTATATTTGCATTTCTAAGGTAGAGGCTATGACAAGAAAATCCTTTTTGTTTTAGTTTGCTTGAATTGGCTACTTGAATTAATGCAAGTTTCTTTTACG
Organism: Gastracanthus pulcherrimus; assembly: GCA_949152435.1. NCBI lineage: Eukaryota > Metazoa > Arthropoda > Insecta > Hymenoptera > Pteromalidae > Gastracanthus > Gastracanthus pulcherrimus. The sequence goes on along the minus strand of OX424575.1, from coordinate 166,791,956 downwards.
TTCGTATTCTATGGTTTCATAAGTAATACAGTATTATAGGCTTGAAAGTATTGTCAGTAAAAATGATTATTCTCGCTTATTGGGAGAGGTCGCACCGTATGGGTTTTTTTTATGAAACTTTAGGTGTTTTCTGGTACATAGAAATAAAGTCTAACACCCGTAGTTTCATCGAATAGGCCCTTCTTATCGAGATATAAACCATTGTATCACAATAGTATATGTTACGAGACATGTGACCTAAGTGGCCCATAATTGCACGGCGCGTAGTTAGCCGATACCGTCGCACCGTGCAATTATGGCCACTTAGGTCACGAGTATCGTATACGATTTTGTAGCACGAATGACATAAACCCGCCACCGATATGGGGGACGGTGCAGGGTGCGGGGGTGGGCCGGGTGGAGGGCGGGGAGTTTGGGGGGGGGGGGGGCGGAGCCTCCCGCATCAAAAGACATAAAAATATAATCCAAAAAAACATAAAAAATAAATTAAGGAAATTACAAATCGTATAAACAAATTATCATTATTTAACCAAACTTCATTAGTTAATTAATAATCAATGTCAACCTTTATACATTGTTTGAATAGAACCTTATATAAATAAGATATTTTGTTTTTTGAAAAAATAATAAATGTTTATTATTAACAGTTAATTTGAATATATTTATTTACCCTATCTTGAAATTTTTTAAATTAAATTTCAATAAATTTATAACATTAATTATGAAAAAAAAATTAATACTGAATTTTAAATTGAATTCCAGATTGAATATTCAAAATACGCGCCAAATTGTCATATACAATTAGTTGAACTAACCTCTTAATTTGAAGCATTATTTTAAGGATTTATAATTATTCTCTAATACTTGACATGCGTATTTACTAGGTTTACTACTTCTTCTTCCTATTATTATGAACGAAAACGTTTATTTTGAGTGTTTTTAGCCTTTAATATAGGATACTACGGATTTGTAATAAAGCGCCACTTAGGTCACGGATAAGCGTGACCTAAGTGCGGGTTTAGGTCACACAGTGCTATAAAGTATATTAAAGAAGGGTGCTTAAAGAAATGGAAAAAAATTATTTCAATAAAATCGTGACATCAGAGGCGTAAATATTCTTAATTAAAAAAAGTCTACTTATACAATAAATGTTATTATTTCAGGGCTTAGTTTTATCTTTAACCATTTGTCTACAAATTCACCGTTAAAAAATTATGTATTTTTTTATCCTTAAGGAAAAAGGACTATTTGTTTATATATAAAAACGTCTTTTACATAAAAACTTATAATTAGTCTTTTCTTCTGAAAGTTAAATTAATATATAATTTTTAACGGTGAATTTGTCGACAAATGGTTAAAAGAGAAAAAACACCCCGAAATATTAAAATTGATTGAAAAATACAGAAAATAAAAGTAGAATTTTTTTAAATTGACAATTATTACAAAAAATTGTACTCGAAAGGAGGATGCCGATCGATACCCATGTGGCTCCAGATAAAATGTAACAGGGGACCTGTCAAGCTGATATGAGTATAAAAACTCTATAAAATCTCATTTAAACAATAACTTTCCTCTGTACAAAGTAGAAAACATGGAAAAGTGAATCATGTTAGATTTAACTACTGAATGGCTGATAATCTTGATTTTTTCACTTATTTTTCACTTACTGTTAACTATCACCTGATATAAGGACTAAAATATATATCGCAACAACTCTAATTAAAAAATGCTGAAACTATCTAGATTATGTAGACTTGACGTTGATTGTACTGAGAAATCCCATATCGTAAAATATTACGATATTGATATCGTAAAAAATTGCTAATAATTTTTTTTTATATCGAAAAATTTACAATATTGATATTGTAAAATTTTCGATATTGAATACCGTAAAATCAAAAATTTGTATTGAGATGTTTTATGCAAAAAAATATTATTTTCCAAATAAATTTTATTAGTAATTTTTTACGATATCAATATCGCTATATTTTACGATATCGTTTTCTCAGGGTATTAAAAGTACTAAATGATACTATCCACATAGGATATCGGATATATGTACAGTAGAGAAGTCAAGTGATACTACGGGATTAGTCTATGTTACTAAATTATGAGCTTCACGCTATACGACAAAGAAATCAGTCGCATCAAATTACCCAAAATCCCCACGACATATTAATTACAAATTCAGTTAATCTTTCTAAATACTTCTCTCCCAGCGTAAAATCGCCGAGCGAAAGCTCTTCTAAAATCCGGACGCTGTCCACCCGCAAGCTCCCACACTCACGCTCATCCTCCTCATTCGCGGGCGAGATTATCGTACAGTACGGGCACTGTACACGCGCGGGGGCGATTCAGGTATATCATTTCGGCGCAATATGCGGCGCCCTTTTTTCTTCTACCCACACACACGCACACATGGCTCGAGCCTGTTGACACACATATACGCCGCTGCGGCCTTTATGCCTCGCGCGCTCGGGTATAAAAAGCGATATTAAAGTTTCGCCATAGGCAGCTCCGCGGCCTATACAGCGCCGCGCCTACTTGTACCTGCACTCACTCTCTTCCTTTTCACTCTCTCTCTCTCTCTTTCTCTCTCTCTCTCGTCCGCGATTTTTCGTTCTCTCTTGTGTGTGAGAGATAGAGAGCAAGCACGCGCGCGGCGTTATCTTCTCGCTCGAGCGCGCGCGCGCGCGCTTTCTTTGTCACGAGAGTCTTTCATGGCGAGATTCTTGTGTACCCGAGACTATCTAATATTCCCTCAATTCGCACTTGCGCTTGATAAGGGGTACGCTGTCTCTGGCTCATTATGTATTTACGTTTGGATACGGTGGGTGGGTTGAGATGAGCGCTCGTGTGTAATAGGATGGATTTTCGAGTAGTAGAAGTGTTTAGCGCGTCTTTTCTCGCTTGTAGAGGAAAGTACCCCAGTATGGACATATTTATAAGAAGAGTGCCAAGACCTCCGGGTCACGGTTTTTAATGAAACTCTGTGGATCATTTTCTGGTACTGAAAAATGAAGCCCAGTACTCATAGTTTTAGCGAATAAACATATGTCCATATAGTTGATACAGCATATTTTATTAACATTATTAGTATATCTATATATGCAAGATTTTTAACATTGGGCATATGAATAATGCTAACGTCTTTAGCCATGTCTCAGGTTCTAGGACCTATTAGATCAATCTACGGGTGCTGGGTTTCATTTTGAGGTATCAGAAAACTATTTTCAAAGTTTCGGTAATATTCGATTCCCGAAGATCTGACACTTTCCTTGTTAGCTATTTGAACTGTAACTGTTGAATGCCTAAGTGTAAATTAAAATTTTATAATGAAATTTATGGTATAATCCAACCTTTCTGACGTGATGCATAAATTAGTCAAATTAAATTATCAGGATTAAGTATTAATGTAAAGTGAAAAATTGAGATTTTACGTTTTCAAAAAAATTTTACCCAGTTTAAGCACACTATAGTCTTGAGTAGAGTATTTTTGGTCTAAATGCTTAAGAATAGTTAATAAAATATTTGTAAAAGTTATGAAACAGTACATCTATTTAGTATATTTGATTTAATGCATATTACATATAAAATGAGAAAGTACCAGTAACTGGACACTTAAGGGTAAACGAAATGCGTTAATATATAACGCTAAATTTAGCACTATACTAGATGATTTTGTATCCTACTGAAAGACAATATTATTGTCTATCAAATTAACCTTATAAATTTCTAATTTACATTTCATTACAAGAAATATTAATAAAAATATAATGTAGAATAGTGCACTAGTAACTGAACAAGCAAAGAACATTTGTCCTCATAACTGGACATCGCTGTCCTAGTACATCTCACGTTTATTTTGGCTTATTCCATTAAAATAATATAGATTTCTTGAGAAAATCAGGTTTGAATGAACAATAACAGTACTATTGTTATATTTTTCGAGTGTATAAGTACTTAGTTGAAATTAAGACAGATTATCACTTGAAAAATATTGTACTCACCCTAGTGTGAGAAATCTATTAAATCCTATTCACCAATACAAAAATTGCATATACATCCTATTCGCAAATAGGATTTTTTCATATTTGGCAAAAGGAATTAATAGGATTTAATAGATTTCTCACACTAGGGCACCTAACCTATGATGTGTCGGCTGATATGTACGCTATAACTTAAAAATGTCAAATTCAAGACATGAAATATAAAAACTAACATTGTTAAAAATTGAATCAAAATATTGACAAAGTAAATAGTAGAACTAATGGTAATCATTTATGAGAACTTAATTACGTAGAAAAAGGCGTGTTTTGTATCAAAATATGTTTATAATATTGAAATTCATATAGGTGTCCAAGTACTCGGCACTCTAGCTTATCTGTGTACTAGTGACTGGACACTTGATAAAATATTAAATAACTTCTAATATCAAAAAGGCATATCTTAGCCATTGCTTAAGCAGATGGCGTGCTGATGTGCATGCATTAGTTCCATTACAAAACTATTTTTTTTATACAAATCAAACATAGAGTTTTATAAAAATTTAAATATATGTAGCTGGAAAGTAACAGATTATGATTACGTATAATTATTTTCATTAAACGCACTGTAATACCCGATATAACGTGATATTCGAGCTGCTGTACAGGTACTGGGACGTGTCCAGTCATTGGTACACTTACCTTACTAATTATTATTATAGCATTATATTTTATCACATAGAAAATGATTAGTATTTAGCTAGATTATGTACTGAACAACATGTGTTTAACCTTCGGAAAATAACTTTTGAAATGGAGAATATCGGCCTATTCGTTATTCTCGCGAGAATTTTCGAAGGGGTGATTTAAAAATAAGAACGGCTGATCATATCATAAATGGGTATCCATACTGGGGGAATATGCATACTGCCAAACTTGAATTTCACGCTCGAACAAAGCGATCAAACGATATTTAAAATCGTTTCAAGATAACGCAATCGGTATTTTAAGAACAAGATAATATAAGATAAGATTATATTATCTTACAATAAATATTACTCTAAAACAATTTATTTCATGCATCTATATATGACCATATATATATGGGCATATATGGGCATATATATATATATATAGATTTACATTAAGTTACAAATAAAACTCCGTATATAATTGTATATACCCATATATAATCATATAAAGCCTTATATGTTCATATATAACCCTATATGATTATATATGACTATATATGGATGTATAATAATTGCAAATAAAATCCCATATATTATATGACTGTATATGTTATATAAGCGAATGTATGATATTATACACTCGAGGCACTATTCTTATAATCGAATGTGTTTATTAAATTTTACTTTTGTTAAATTGCTTCTGTTTAATCGGACGAATTTTATTTTAAATGATCTAACTTCAATGGGGCGAACCCATGGTTTGTCTGACCTAGTAGTCAAAAGTTAATTTCATTCTAAATCAGCATATAATAGTGTTATAAGTCCTTCAAAATGTAATTTATATTATATTGTAGCATAAAACATACATTAATGATGTGAAAATCTTATAAAAACGCTAAATACGAAGCATAATACAAATTTTTGAATGGAATTGTGTCACTATATAGATATAGCGATAACATTGGACGTACAATTGCGATTGCTATATTTTTAATATGAAATGGCTCTTTTTCTTTCTTTTACATAATATATATAGTTATTCTATGTACATATTAGTTTTCCAAACGAATTCAAAACTTTAAGGTTAAATCTCTCGCTTATCGTGACACTAGGCCTTCTGAAATTTTGAGCAGTGATAGATAATAAAATCATCAGTATATGGTCAACATATTAAAAAGATTGTAAGAAAATTAATTAGCACGACTACCCCTTAAGTGTACCAAAGCAACAACGTTTTTCGAATTACGTTATGAATTTATCCAGTTATCAATTAACAATACGCCATTTTGAGATTCGTTTTGTTAAATCAAACTGCAAAATTCATTGTACAGTCAAACCCCGTGCACTGTGAATTCGCACACTGCCTCGCACACTGGTGTTTCATTCTGATTGAAGAACAGACGCCATGCATTCACAGTGCGCGGGGCATGACTGTATTGCGTGAAGTTGATAATTAGCATTAAGAGGAGTCCGTAAGGCAGGACATTTTTAAAGTATTCAAATTCAGTTGAATTGAAAGGAATATTGCACCCAAAAAGAATTCTTGTAAAATTTTACATTTTTATAATCGTATATATTTTTTATTTACTATAAATTTAATTACATTTTTTGTGACTAATAGCTTTTTAGTTGTATTACATACAATATTTTATACTTTAGAAAAATGTTTAGGAATGGTATATGGACATAATGTAGTTTTCTACGTTTTCTATAGGTTTTCGTCATTCTACCGTAGAAAACCTCCAATCCTTGTCGTAAATCCAATACTGATAGGCCCCTTTATTATATGTAATATACTGGCTGAGTTCATCGATATAGCTTGGCAGACATCTGACACGCGGTCGCATTTCATGCCACCCCAGCCGCAGTATTAAGATATGTGGAATACCACACAGCTATAATACTAACATGGCTGTCCAGAAATGTATATCTCTGAACAGTTATAATTATAATGCTTAGTATAAAGATATTAAAAAAATATTAATTTAAATGCATTTTCAATATTAGAGATGAAAACTTTTGTGATTATATAACAATGTCGTATTCAATAGTATATTTATTTTAACCTTCTGATTTCTTCTCTTTTTAAAATGCACTCAAGCCCGGAGTCTGATATATTAAACTGCTTTAACTTTTTTGAATGTATGCTGCTATTACATTATATCGATGATGTAACATTTTATTAAGATGCAGTCATATTAATCATCCAATTTTATTTCCTTCTTAAGTGAAACTTATCTTACGTAAAATAATAACTGGTTCAAATAGTTATTTATATATAGACTATGTACGTAATGTTTCCTCGCATTAGTAATAATACCAATATGCACAATTTCAATGCCAATAAATTATAAAAATTTCTTCAAATGTAATAAATCTTTATTAAAATAATTAAGAATTTGCAAAAATTTTCAAATTTAAAAATTAACAACTTTGCGACGGCATGAGTCAGAAATGACTCATGAATTGTCGCAAATTTCATTGCTTTTCGTGTCATTGTAAAAGTAAAAATTAACAAAACAATTTATGTAACTGATTTTGTTATTCTTTGCAATCCTAAAAGGATGTAAAAATTTCGAGGTTTTATTAAATGTTCGAAATTTAAATTAATTTTGGAAAAGATTGCGAAAGTCGGTTTATACATTAGCCGGCGTGAACCTGTTAAATAGTAAGATTAAATATGCAAATGTTACCAACATATATTTCAATTTGACTGGACAAAGTTTTAGCTATTTCTTACATTACTTTAAAAACTTTAAAACATCTGTTATGAGTTACAAAAGCTTTTAAGAAACTGTCCATAAAGGTAAGGAATCTAGTTTAAATTTTTTTTATCAAATTTCTTATGAGCATCTTGAGAGTTTAAGTTTAGAAAACAGGGCGCATTCTCGGGTTCCCAAAGGCTAGATATAAAGAATGAGGTGTAAGCTATATCTGATTGTCATTTATATCAAACTTTTCAAGACGCCAAACTTTCTTTAAAATTATCTTTTAGAGAAATTAGTTTTTGTACAAGCATATTCATGACAGAATTCAAATAAAAAAATTAAAATGAGGGGTTGCGGTGAATAAAGGTGTAATTTGACTTAAAACCAGTTTCCGGAAAATAGTAAAAATAAAATGACACGTCATACGCTATCTCTTATTTTCAAGTTTAGAGTAAAAATAGGTCGTCCCGTTTGAAAATTTCAAGTCGTCCTTGAAATGTTCTCTATGTTCAGGTCAAGGTCGCCTACTGCTGCTTCTTCTAAAATTTACAAAACTTTTGTATCTTTTAAGTTTTTTCTGAAAATGACTTCCATGATAGCCCAGTATTTTCTCTCACCCTGTCAATTACAGTCTACTCTCGATAACTCGTAATTCAAGAGACTGAATTCTTACTTCAAATTATTGAGAATTTCGAATTATCGAATTTTGAATGAATTACGTACCGAAAAGTGACAAAAACACTATATAAAAAATCAAATATCTTAACAGTATAATATTACAATTAGTCATACATAGTAGTCATACACAGTACTATGTTTGTTGTTTAAAATAAGTGCTTTTTAGTTCGATTTTGCTTTATCAACGTAAGACTTTTTTTCTATATCAGCTTCTACAAGTATTTCTATTTTTTCGCTAAATGTAAAAGATCGATACTTCTTCTCTTTTTACATGTTTTGTTATAATAGTTATTATTGTCAATATAATAATAATAGTTAATAGTGTTATAAATACACCGTATCAACACTTTTTATACGAAGAGTAGCACATTTCAGATTACTCGAAAAATACCAATTCTTATTAGGAGCATTCTAAAAAAAACATAGCATATTATATGCTTTTACATTAAACAAATAAATCGTTTTTTGCTTTTCGTTTACTTAAAAAATATTCAAATGTTTTGTAAATCATAGAAATAAAAATATTGAAATTATTTATATTTATGGATGACTGTACTGCAGTTAAAATTTATTTTTTAACTACCTACAAAGCACTATTATCATTGCTTGCACGAATAATAAATGATTTTATAGTTTTTCCATTTTTTGCTCTAAATTAACCTTGCCGGAATAGTTTCTTATTCCACGCAACCCCTAACATGGCTTTAAATCGCTTAACAGGTTTAAGAATGTTTAAGCCCACTAATAATCTAATTAATGATCTAGAAACACTTTCTGTTTGTATGAACAAAATTGTGAACTCCTAATCGCCAAAAAATTACTGCAACTAAAATGTATTTATGCCCATCCGAATGAAAATGGCCTCCTTTTGCCCTGAAAAGCGAAACCAAAATCACACTTTTTGCCCGCAAAAATGATTAGCGGGAAATAAGTGACTTCACTAGAAACTAGTTCAAATTCCTTTATTTCATCAAGTTCTACCAACAACCCTGATTTTCGATTGACTTTTAACAATATTGTCTTTTAACAGTCCATTAGTCCTACTTTCCATGTCAAAAAGTGGCCACAGTTGAGATGGGCATAAAGTACTATCTGTAACTCGTGAAAAAATATTCTACTTTTTGCCCTTGTTACATAATATACTATTTTATAAAAACATAATTATATCTGTAGAAGAAGAGGAGAAATTCAGAATTCTCTTTTCGCTCGACAAAGGCAGAGAGATAAATCACAACCTAAGAAGCGTACACGCGTGTGCAGCGCTGCACTTTTTCCCAATCTAAAAAAAGACTTTGGGAAATCCGCATTGTCGACCGACTCCTTTTCAGCACAAATGCACCCAAAGATGAAAGGAAACGAGAAACGCGAGATACAGACGCGCGTGCTCGCGGAGGTCCGCTCGCGGTGTCATATATAAAAGAGCGGCGAAATCGTCAGATCTGGCCGATCGCACTGTACGTACACCCGGACAACAATGTCATCCTCGTCATAAGGAAGCTGTTTTAGCCGAGGATATGACCCAGTTCTATCTGTCTGCGCTTCTGCTCTCTCTCTCTCTCTCTCGCTCTCTCTCGCTCTCGGTTTCAAGAGTCGCGGCGGTGCTCGAAAGCTCTCTCGCTCTCTGCGTCTTTAATGGATTTTCACAAAGCTTGCAGCTGCAGCTGCAGTGGCGCTCGCGCCAAGTGTTGCAGCCTCGGATTAATTAGAGCGAGGTTCGAGCCGCGGTGCAGCGCGCTTTTCTCTCTCTATCTCTTTCCGACTCTCGAGGATTCGCCCGACGTCGTCGTCGTCGTTGTAGACGGATGCATGTGTCCGCCACCTTTTTCTTCTGTTTCTTCTATCTTTTTAGACACTCTTATATGAAAATAGAGCTGTTTCGTAATAATAGTAAATATTCACGAGGGGAGATTATTGTGTAAAATAAGAAAAAAGAAAGGGTACGGTCAAAATTTCAAAATATTTTTATAACATTTTGAGAATTTTTGTGCATTACAGTGTAAAGTAAAAAATCTATATTTTGAATTTTTGTTTACCGTAGCCCCGTGCGAATCTATTTGATAAATGGTGTGAGTTATGGTGCTCGTTGAATTCAACTAAAGCAGAACAACCGATCAGATTGTTATTCTGCATGAAATTTAGCCGACTATGAAACTTTAAAGCGTAAACAAAAATTTTTACAGCTTTCATTTTCACAAATAAAAGGAAAACATTTCTTGAATAATGTATTTTTTCAATTTCGATTTTGTTTTTAAAGTTGGACTACTTCTTACTTGTAGAGGTTCACCGACAATGTAACATCGTGCAAATTAAGAATCATATAATCGTTTTTTTTTAAATATTTTTGGACGAAACGGATGCTAGTTCTTACACTATTTTGCAACTCTGGCAGCAAGAACACAGCAATCTTTATAATAAATTATTGATCATATATTAATTCTTTTTACTTCTTAAAATGTACACACATATATTTAAAATGTTCGGAAAATGATTTGTTGTACTAAGAACTCCAAAAATTATCCTTTGTTTTTGCGTTTATCATGATAACTCTCCTTAACTCAAAATGCTTATCCAGAAGTGTTGGTTAGGTATATTAAGGATGTACATATAGCCATTGAAAAACATTTATATGACAAAATATATAAATATATAAAGACATTTTTTGATTATTTGAAATAATTGTATTTTTTCAGGATTATTTTATATTGTTATACTTATACTAAGAAATACTCTTACTCTTGATACTTATAAAAAATGCAAAATTTCTTGACTCATACACAAAGAAAAATTGCAAAAGAAGAGTTTTTAAAGAGTAAAAACAACTATAGTCAATACATAAATTAAGATGTGAAAAATTTTATATAGCTATAGGTGAAACCATAACGATTATATCTATGCCATGTTGGATTTAGATTTTTTTAAATTATAGTAAAAAAATGTTTAAACTGGATGTGTACAAATCAACTTTGGTTCCTGTATGTTTAGTGGCAACAGCGGATGACGTCGTGATATCGCGCGGCAAGAGTATTCTCTTTTATATTGTGTTCGTCAAGAATACAAAAGCAGGTTTACAGATGAAGGTCAAACCGATTTTGTGTATCGAGTGAGCGTTTACAATGTACACACGAGTAAGTTTAATTGTATTCACTAGTATATAATGAATTTTGAATGGTATGTATCCACGTTTTTTGTTTGTTTTATGGAGAAACATATTGATCGCAGTTTTTAATATCAGTTTGTTTGATACTAATGAAGTTCCGTATACGCAAGAAGTTTAAATGTTTATTCCACCTTTACAAAGAAAGAAAATTATGATGACATTTATACCAAAAAATTTGTTTCCAAAAGATACTCTTAAAATTAAGATATGTGAATTAAAAGCATAACGACATAAATCCACTTTTTAGGTTTTAATAAAATATAATCTATTTCTTTGAACGGATTTTGACTAAATATAGATATATAAAATATTTTGGTAGGTCGTAAACGATAGGATTATTCCCAGTTAAGCCGGGATTAACAGTTAGTATTCTGTATAAAAATATCAAATGCGCCTAAAACTCAATTTTCAAAAAAAGTGGATTTATGTCGTTATGCAGGACACCCGCGGAAATTCTTTCATAGGGCAAACTAAAACAAAAAACAACTTTGTCCATATACTAAGTGTAAATAATACAAATTAAGATAATGTAAAATAAATTTAGCTTTGTTAACCTACAAACGAAAACACAATGCCAGAACATGAATACCCATGATTACATTATTATGTATACTTGAAATCGCTTATACAACTCTACCTTATTGTGATTTATTAATATCCTATCGATTCGTATGCTTAGGACAAAATTACTCACAGTTAATGTGTACGTAAGAACGAGGACGATGAGAAAGCAGGTGATCGCCGTTATGACACCGCAGTCTGGCCCTAAGTGAAACAGCGTCCTGAAATATCTGTCCGTGAGCAGGTAATTGTAGACCTGTAAGTAAGAGTTTCTAATTTTAACCCACAAATTCGCGTACACTCGCATTATTACGCGAGTAAGTACAATGCAAAGTCAGGTGGCTTCCGTAACAATGCCCGCCGCTATATACTTATCGGCGCTACCAATTCACATCATCTTCACGCCCGCTTTTTACTTTAACGGAACTTTAACAAAGTCGATTAATTTCTGCGACGGATACACACAGAGGAGGTATTCTCGCACATAAAAACCCAGCGGGACATAAAACTTTGCGAAGCGTGAAACTTTGCAAAAATAAGAAGAGAGACTAGCTGAGAAAAAAAAACTTAACCTAACTATTCAGTTCGGTAAAAGAAATCGTCGCGAAGTCGAGGCGAGAAACCTAATTTCGTAATCTTACCAATGTCTTCCAGTTGAAGCCGGTCGAGCGGTAGTACTTATGCAGTCGAATGTCGTCCATGCTTCTTCCTATTTTACTGATTGTTCTTTTAATTCTTTTTTCGATTTCTGTAACACCCGATAATTTATTGCTGTGGAACGGTTCACGGTTAATTTAGAGGGGGTAACCAAGCACACTGCTTGACAGGAGGGAAACGGAATAAAAAGAGAGAGAGAGATAACGATATATAAATGAAGTATGCAAGTAGTAGAAAAGGAAGACAAAATTTCGATGGGTAGAACGTAGAAACGCGGAAAAAGTCAAAAGCGAAACAGATTGATTGATTTGTGGAACGAAACAGTTTATTTTTCTAAATTTTTTATACAACCTCGTGTTTTTTCATGAACCTATAAAGAAATAGTAATTTATCTTCGTGAGTATGTATGTTTTCATTGTTGATGATTAAGGTAGAGAGCTTTTTTTTAAGAAATAATAAACGAGTTATGCGTACAAATAAAAGAAAAAAAATAGCTTGTCATTGCTTTTGTTCCCGAGTTGAATGCCGAGTGCGTACATTTGTTTATCTGTATCATTGTATTTGACTGACTCGAGCTAAGTCTTGAGTGAAGGCTTTGTTTTGCTTGCACGTCACGTGTGCGTGCGTGTGTGCGCTCCTACAATCCAGATTCTCTTCACGCGTGAAAGGGAAGATCATCTCCTTCGAAAGTTACGTAATATTCTTCTTCTGCTATAGCATTCGGTGTACTGACACAATTGGGGTTTTTAAATGAAAATAAAAAATTAAAAATGATTATTTAACTTGAATTAAATACAAAAAGGAAAAATAATTTATTTGTATTTTTCTTTTTCCATCAAAATAAAAAAGTCATTTACAGTTCCCATATTTTCGATATACGCATACATATTTACTGCCGTATACTACAATGTTACGTGATTATTTTAATTTTTAACAAAAAAATCATGCAGAATCCCAATAATTATATGACCTAACTAGAAATTTACTCTAAAAAGGAAATTTAAATTTAAACCAGTTTTTATTTTCAACGAATTACGTAACTTGACTTTTAATTTATCCTTATGTAAATTATTATATCTTACGAAAGCGTTATGTCATTTATTGAACGGATAGCTTAAGATTGATATTTATAGTGATTTTTATTGTGATCTGTTATAAGAATATAAAATCTAAATACGTAGCATCGATTAATCTTCTCGATAATACTTTATGTGTATTAGATCTTGACGTATTAGATACTGGATTTATCTAAAGCATGTTCAAATTTAATGACAGCGTAAAATGGCGATATAAGTTTTAATTAGAAAATTGTTTGCTTATAGTTATATGGAATTATTAAACACATATTATGTAATTGTAATTAATGTACATACCTATTTACAAATCATAGCTTTTCAAAACTTAATAATTAATTTATAATCATAAATGAAACCTTTATATCTAACCGATCAATATTATTGTTGATGTTAGCAAGTAGTACAAATTTTGGAGTAACTTATTAACTATTGATTCTGTAATGTTAGAATAGTATTATCACTTTTATATATTTCTTAAATTAATAATTTTATTTTAATCCTTTAATGTTGAAACTTTTTATCGATAAAAAATCATGTTTAATTTGTATATTTTAATTAAAACTGGCCTGAAACTTAAAAACTAATAGGTTTGTCATCCTCAATATAGCTGCAAATACGCTCTTCTGAACGCAGCCCAAAAATGATATTTGACTTCTTGAGGCCATGTTTATTCTATAAAAAATATTTTGCTGTACTTCAATATGTTTTGATGCAAATGTTAGAATAGTTAAACATTTTCACAAAAAACTCGTCGAAATTGTATTTTGGCTACAAAAGATATTGATTTTCATAATAAAATTTTCTATTTACTCATAAGTGCTTCACTTATAACTCTCAACAACTCATTTCATCACATTACATAGCTAGAACCTCGACAGAAACATGGCTAAATTTCTACTATAAATGTTATACAGGTAATTATTGTGAACGATCTATAAGACGTTAAAGATGGAATTAGTCGTAAAAAATGACAATTTATTACAGCTGAATTAAAAAGAAAATTCTTTCAATATTGTTGATACAGATTAACGCTTAATCTACATCAATATAATAGAAAACAGATAGTGCGTTTTCCAAGACATATAACATTTTTTACAGATTATCAGATAACATGTGTTTTAGTTCAGTGCGAGTGCCTGAAGTTTTTCAGTCTACTTTAATCAAGACCTTCTAAATCATAAATAACAAAAGAGAAATAAAACATAAATAAAATGCAATAAGAATTTTTCTAAAATAAAAAGTTGCTATGTAATTAAATTCATCAACAAGCAATATCCTTATTCTCAAGTGAAAAAGTATTCCGTCAATTATCAAATACCGGGAAGCCAACGAGAGGATCCGCGCGACCACACACGTGATACAACAAAAGCAAAAAAGTTGCACGCGCGTATACACACACGTGAAAAAGGAGGGCAGAAGAGACTTCCGACAAGTTATGACAAATTTTTTTCGACAGCCGCGACGTGCCCAGGGTCTCGCGGCTTGATCGATCATCGCGCACGTGAGACGCGCCGAGTAAACATGCAATATATGTACCTACCGCTCGACGCACGCAAACAAACATATATACGGTATATAATGCGCTATCTCGTCGTCGGTGAGCGCGGCGGGCTGCGCGATAAATAATTCGAACTACGCGATCTCGTTCTCCCGGCGCTCCCCCGGCTTTATTACGAATTAATGCATCGATCAAGTCGCTCGTTCGGCGTTCCGGGCGATGACGAGCTGACTGGACTGATGTGGTGCACGTGTGTGTGTGTGTGTGTGTGTGTGTGTGGCGAGGAGAGGTCGTACAAGCGCCTCTCGAGATTCGTCGACGTCACTGCATCAGGTGAAGAAAAGCGGGCCGTTGAGATACTTTGATGATGCATATGATGAGTCGTTTGTTCGGCGGTTTGAGGGGAATGTAAATTGGAGAGAGAGAGATGGAGTATGGGTTTGCTTTTTCATTTTTCTTTGACGTTTGGAATTATGGAATAGATTGATGATGTTGATAGATTGTGGGGTATTGAATGGTTGGTCTTAAGTGTATGCAAGAGAACGTAACAAAATTATTTTCATGTAAGTGCACGATATAAAATAATTTTATTTTTCATAATAAATTATTGCTCGTGCTTATTTGATACAACGATGGGCCTACCGTTTTCTTAACGCTCTAGCAACCCAGATACTTATTAGATACAAAAAGTATATAAAAAGTAATTTGACATCTGCAAAATACATGACACGTTTGATCGCTGTCTGTGTCGCATATATAGTTTATTAAAGGAAAAACAGGCTTTAAATGTGATCTTTAGAGGTGCACCGTAAAACTGACTACGTGTTACTTTGCTCTTAAATTTAGTAAACTTTAATAACTAACTTGGTGAACATGTAGTTTTATAGTGTTCTTTTATAATTTACCATCGAAATTAAAAAATATAACTCTTCTTAGAAGTTTTAAGGAAAAACAATATTTTTGTATGTACAAGAAAAACTTCCTTTAAACTCATCTACTAATGTTGGAAGCATCTTCAAGTGAATGTAGAAAATATACAAATAGTAGTTAAAAAATAAAAAATAAATTGGCTACTAACTTTACATAAAAAGTTTGTTCCAAGTTTTATTTTCATAATTATATAATTGTATTTTTATCAAACAAAATTCATTTCTTCTTTTATTTCGTTAAAGCCAATATTGTATTGTCTTTTCATAAATAACAAAACTTTATATGAACAATTCTACAGAAAATCGGAAACAACTCAACCGCAAAATAAAAATAATTTAACTTACCAGACCCGGGTTTTCCGAATCCTTTTGGAGTACTAAAAATAGTGGCGGAAAATATAGTGAACAATACCCGTTCTAGTACCAAGTCTCAAATTAAAACTCTTAAAGTCTAGTTTAACTGTCTTTTTGACTAATAGGAGCTGAGTTATTAACGACTGAATAAGAGCCTTTATTAATCACAATTTGCTTAATGGTAATGTGACCGTAAATCAAACTTAGCACTAGCAGAGGGTATTGTTCACTATTTTTCCCTTTTTTAGAATGCCAAAAGTATTCGGAAGAACCGATGTCTGGTAAGTGTGCACTCAAAGAATTTTTTCTTTATTTTGTTTCCCATTTTCTGTAGAATTTCTCATATACTACAATTCCTTAGAGCCTACTCTAACTTATATATAGTGTACTATATATTTAGATTCACTCAGAAAATTTCCAATATTATTTATATATTACAATGTACAATTAATGTTTTTTTAAAGGGTCTAAGCTGCTAAGTCATTTATATTTCTTAACTGTATTACAAAGTTTCCCTGGTGGAAAATTACTCTAGAACTATGTAGATCTATCTAGTTTGCCATGGGTATAATCGAGGGCCTCGATAAAACTAGATAATTTTCTACCAGGGTTAACATGTACTGTAAATCGGGAATAAAATAATAATAGAATGGTACCCTTGAACATCATTGTATTTGTTTACTGAAAAAAATCTAAGCCAAAGTACACAAATTTCAAAATCAATAAATAGACCTTCAGTAATATTTCGAAGTCTGTAATTATTAATGTCGCATTCCAGTAATGGGTCGTTACTTTAATTAAATCCCTGCTAGAAATTTTAATAATTTTTTGTCATTTTACAGTTTTACATAAAATAGGTATACATATTTGATTATAAAACTTTATTTCATAGTTTTATCTAAGCAATTAGACGAAATATTAAGCGATTGAACATGCATATTAATGCATCAGATGAAAAATACTCTAACAGAAAATGTTCTAAAATTGAATGTCTTGGCTGAAACATATTCCTTTTGTCCAAGGGATCGTCTTTGCTCTGGCATCGCCCACGCGTCTCCGTTTTCTCTTCTTCAATGATAAATCGAGCGACGGAAATGGAGGTTATCACTTATTTAAGCTGTTTTCAGTCTCGCAGCGTCAATCGTACATATATATACATACCGTGCACACGTTTCTTCTTCTGCCCGGTATATAAGTACGGACTCGTTAATTATTCATACCTCCGGGAAAACGAGTGTATAGCTATTATGGATATAACATATATACCTGCCGTATACATACGGACATCGTTATACAAGTAATGCGGATGCGGATGAACACGTGACTTCCGGTCGGACGAGGGCCGATAATAAATCGACGAGATTGTGTGCATAACTTTTAGCTGCGCGGCGGAGAGGGAAAAAAAAATTACACTGGCGCGGCGCGTGCAGCGAGACGAATTAAAAAGGGCGCTTGCGACTCGAAATGAAGTGCAGGCGTTAGCGCGCGCCATGTTATTTCACACGATATTCGTCGATACATGAGCGAAAAAAGACCGTTGTGTGTATTGTGCGTGTTACGGGCTATACCGATTAAAAGTTTACGCTAGACTGACCGGCGAGAAGGTGATGGACTGTGAACGCGACGATTTCGATAATAAAAATAGTAAGATCATTTGTGAGAATGTATGCGCACCCGCTTTCGCCCTGACCTTATGGAACGTGGACATTCAAGTTTACAATTTTCAACAGAATGAAAAGTGCATACGTTTTAGGGATTTCGAAATAGATTACTTTTTATTGGGTAAAAATTGGAAATTGAAATATATGAATTTGGCGTATATAGATATGATACATGGAGACTGATAAACAAATATTGTACAAATTATAATTTAGGAAATGAATCTGTATTAAAACTCGAAAAACAATCAATATTTAAGGTAGTTAAGGTAGTTTGATATTGGTAGTTGAGTCTCCCAACTATATGAGTCAAATCAAAACTGAAAAATAAAAATCTCAATATACATGAAATTTCTTATATGTAAAATAAGAATACCACAAAAGAATTATTTTCATGTTGTTTTAATGTATAAAACAACAAAATATATAAATTACAAAGGAAACATCAACTTTTGACTCATGTAGTTATGATCAAAAGTGAGATTTAAGATCTTTGGATTAATATTATTTCATTACTGTATGGACCAGCTTCTAGAAATGAAAATATATGCTTTATCAGCATTTCATCTAATTTTTCCCAGATTTTCGGACATTTCTCGAGACTTGCTCAATCGCTAGAGTTGAAATAAACTCATATTCACGGATTTTTCGTTGAAATCGCCATATTTATTGAAATAAGACCTGAAACGAGTGCACTTTGGATGAGTATAACTCAAAATCTATATGGCACAGTGCTCTGAAATTTTGCAGGGATATTCTTTGAGATAAAAATGGATTTTGTTCAAAATTTCAGAAGTTTCTCGAGACTTTCGATTTTAGGGGGAACTACCTTAAAGATGGACCAATTTATCTCCTTTTAACTTACACTATCAATTTCTTTTGCATAAAGTAGTGTTTTCTTAGAATTTTAATTCTTTTTGAAAATTTGAGTATCAACATTCACGTGCTGCACGATTGCAGAAGTGTAAACTGTTGTTAAAAAGTGTAAAAATCGACTGGATTTGGACCATTATTCACATAAACTTACACTTTTTAACACTTTTTAACATATTTTCATACTTTTCTACAGTTGTTTCCACTTTAAAGAAAAATAACCGTCTGTTATACTTTCAAACTAGTTTAGTAGCAATACAGTAGCCAACGTTATTTCGACCACCTTACGCCATTTACCCACCAAGACTAGTACATTTCGCAATTTCCCCACACAGACTATCACTTTTTAGAATTTTGCCACGAAGACTAGCACATTTCGCAATTTTCCTACGAAGACTAGCACTTTTCAGGATTTTACCAGGAAGACTAGCATATTTAAAAATTTGCCACGAAGACTAGCATATTTAAAAATTTGCCACGAAGACTAGCACATTTAGCGATTTTCTGCCGCCTGATTTTTTCAGGCTACTTTTATTTAAAATGGTCTAGTATCCGACCCTTTGTAGAAGAACGGCGAATGGTGCTAGTCTTCGTTGCAGAATTGCGAAATGTGCTAGTCTTCGTGGGAGAACAGAATTTGTGCTAGGCTACGTGGGACAAGGGCAAAATGTGCTAGTCTTTGTGGCAATCGACTAAAGTAAAAAAAAAAATTTGCGTCAATTGATATGGGTTAGAAAACATCATGATTGAGTTATAAGTGCTTAATTTACAGTGATTCACTATTGAAGGAACTAGACCGTATACTTAAGGTGATGTTAAACCCTGTGTTACTGGTAAATACGGGGAACCACTTTTTTCATTCATTTTTCAATTTTAAGAAAATATCTCTATGGAAAGTTGTTCTTTTTGATTGGAACAACAACTTTCCATAGAGATATTTACTCAAAATTGAAAATTAAATGAGAAAAGTGGATCCTCGTATTTGTCGGTGATAGGTGGCTTTAGCATCACCTTAACTGAATATTATTGTTGAAGTACGTACTTCTCGAGTATAAATTGTATTTTATGAATTTAACATTATGTCAAAATCATAAATTTAACGTTTAATCGGCATTAAAAAGTCGTTTTAGGTGAATATCTTTAATTATATTTGTTTACCCGACACGGTTACGTTAATTGGCGTGCAGGGGCACAGTAAGTGACATAGGCAAAAAAGCATAATTTGCTAGATACTGGATAAAATAGATTATTTTCTGTATTTTAAGAATTTCATTATGAAATACTATTCATTCCTGTAGATGAATGAGAACTCTTACTTTATTAAAAAAATTCCCTGGTGGAAAATTAATCTAGAACTATGTAGATCTATCTAGTTTGCCATGAGAATAATCGAGGGCCTCGATAAAACTAGATAATTTTCTACCAGGGTTAGTTTCTTTTTATTTAATAGTTCTACTGGTTCTACATTTTACTATGCATGAAAAGAAACCTGGGACATAGTAACCAGTTAGTTCACAGTAACGGGCACACTTATCCGATCTATATTGTTTTTGAAGTTTTAACACTAGTTTGCTGTTTTCTTCTTCAATCTATATACAGATAACCGGATTATTGACTGAATAAAGTTTCTATCTGGTATAAATACGGCTAAGACACTTACTAAATATATACAAAAGTTTGATAAATTATTGAAATAAAGCAAACGGAATAAAAGAAAAGTTTTTCAGAATAATCACACACTTTTCTTTTCATGAATGCTATCAAATTTCCCGGAAAGTCATACTTCAGTTTAAGACCGCTTCATCGTATGTGATTTCCAAGCTTAAATTCTTTAGCTTTGAATATGTAATCTGTCCCTCAGAAAAAAGATCCTTCGTACCGTGTTGAAGGCAAAAAAGAACGTTGGCGTCAAAGTCAAATAGGAATCTTTCATACTGATTCCTTTCAAAGATATTACTTTACCTTTTATTCCGCTTTCAAATGATTTTTTTACGACTTTGTATTTCAAGCAGTTGCGTTTCAATGATAAAATGCTTTCAGAAAAAATATTAATTATTTAGAGTAGATCTTCTATCTTGATGTGCAATATATTTTGTCTTTATAATTGAACAAGAAACCAGTGAGGAGTAAAACGTGCTATTAATTTGCTTCCTAAAGCAAAGAGCGCCATCTGTAAATTCTGTATGGTGAGTCCATAAGAAGCTTAGTAGGGGGCCCACACGTTACTCACCGCACAGAAATTACAGATGGCGCTCTTTGCTTTAGGAAGCGAACTAAAAATTAAACCATGTTGATCTTTGGTGTTGATAATATATTGTGGATGAAATCCATAATATGAATACAGTAGAACCTCTCGACACTGTGAATCTCTGGGCTAGCTATTCCCCGGCACTGTGAATTGGTATCAGCGTCGAGCACCAGGGCCGTACATAGGTCGTAACATTAACTTTTCCCCGCACCTTCTGCATAATCAAATATTGTCAGTACAATTGGTTTTCATGCAGTTTTAATAAAAGAATTCTTTATAAAAATCTATATAAATTATACAATTCTTTTTTATAAACTTTTCTATTACGTTTTTTCAGTTTGGACATTTTTTAAAACTTTTTTTATAAGTTTGTTGGCTTAAACCTTTGTATTAAACTTTTTCTATTATATTTTTCGGTTTAAACCTTTGTATTAAACTTTTTCTATTATATTTTTCGGTTTAAATCTTTTCATAAAACTTTTTCTGCAAAGTTGAGGCACGGAGGCTCGCACATACATATGGCCGGTCCGAGAAAAATCACTGTGCTGAGATGCTCCGTAATCGTAGTGCCGTGAGTCATAGTGCCGGAAGGTTCTGCTGTACACCCAACGGTAAAACCATTTTTCCGAACGTGCTCCTAAATAACAGCTTTTTCATAGGCGTGAGAAACAAAATCGCATCTGAAATCATCTTTTTGTTGACTGTTTGGTGACTTGACATTCGTGCGCCTATGAAAAAGTTGTTATGTAGGGACACATTCGGAAAAATGGTTTTACCGCTGGGTGTATCTCCACATGATTGATCCAAAATTCATAATGCTTTCTTAAAGAGAAAGCTTTGTAACGATGAAAATTTTCGAATAAGAGATTTTGATCAATCTCGATGTTTTGAGGTCCCTGAGTCAGAAAAACATATTTTAAAAAATGTATGTATGTATGTATGTGTGTGCGTATGTATATATGTACGTATGAAACCAAAAAAGCCAAATTTGTGTTCACCATAACTTTTGCTGGAAGCATGTTACGAGCTGAATTTTTGCAGACATATACGGCACTTTTGAACTTAGATCTGATAGAATCTTAAAGCTAAATAGATATATTTAGGACGTTTTTTGATAAAATAATCATTCTGTTTTTAAATGTGAAAAAATACATTTTTTTGGCTGTTCTTATTGAAAATATATAAAAGGTAGACACACATTCTCAAATTGCGTTCTTTTGATAGTTTGCATTGAAGACATATAAAAGATAGATACAACTTCTTTAAGTGCGCATTATTTCCTTTGGATTTATGTCTACTTAAACAGTTCTTAAGTTATTTTTAAGAAATTGTAAACAATTTGTATTGAAGATATACTCGTATAAAATGTATACATAAATTCTTAAAACGCGAATTGGAAAAATGTATCCATTTGTTCTAAAATAGGGTGATTTCACCAGTGATTGAACACTTGTGGCCTGTTAATAAACAGGTCACGTGACATTTATGATTGCTTGAGAAAAAGGTTTACCAAGTGTTATAAAGTTAAATACTGACATTGTCAATCATGAAATTCGGAAAGTATTGGATTTGTCTTTCTTTTCAATAAGTGTTCATTCACTGGGGTGTGTTCATTTACTGATGCACTCGCCCTAGATATTTTAGCAAATCGAAAATAATTTTTTAGCACTGCTTACTAAAATATATAAAATATTCATAAAGTTGTATTCGAACTAATTCTTTTAAGGATATTCTGAACCCTGAAACCACAAATTCATATTAACATTAATTTATTTAATGCGAATTTACATTATAAGATTCTATAAGTCGATTAATCAAGACCTCTCTTTGAGAAATCATTCTGCTAAAGCAGTTATCAGCGGTGTTTTTAATGAAAATCATAGATGCATCGAATAAGCTAATAAAAGGAATAGAGAGTACAGTATACTATATTAATCATGAAAAGTCACGTAAAATTGCAGTTTAAAATAACGAAAAATAAACAAAATATTTTATGTGTAATCACGAACATTCATCTATTACAGATTTACATTTTCATGTAATTGAAATTCGTAAGAGTATATGAAGTAATGGGAAAAATTGAAGAGTGTTATAAAGATCTTTTGTAAATAAAGATTCATTTCAATTAATTTTATATTTTACAAGCAAATATAATAAACTTTTTCCAGAAATTCATATTAAATTATAATTGAAATTGGGTATTGAAATTGAAAATACTTTATTTTTATATAATATTCAAATTCAACTTCAATTCATCAAAACGTTTATAGGGTATTTAAAATTCAGAACTTCATATTTAATTATAATAATATTAAATTTCAATTTATCAAAATGTTTATACGATATTTAAAAAAAAAATTAAATTGTTATACATATCAATTATGAAAAATATATATTAAACAAAAAATACGTCAGCGTTTATAAAATAAGTAACTATCAAAGCGAACAGCGAGGAACGTCAGAAAAAAACGAAAACAAAAACCGTCCAACAGTTTGCGCATACACGCAATCATTCGGTCTATCGGTGACATAACCCAAATTCTCAGTAGCCACAAGAATTTTTTCGCCCTCCATCACCCTATTCCAAATCCATCAGTACCGACAAACCTAGATCAAAATTACAATCAAAGAAAAGCAAACCAGGAATCTCCCCCCGTCAACGCGCACACAAAGGTAGAGAGAGAAAGAGAGAGAGTGAGAGAGAGAGAGAGAGAGAAAGCGAGCGAAGACTTGGCGAAAGATGTGCGACAAGAGCAAATGCAGTTGCAAGAAGAAAGCGAACCAGGCGTCGTCCTCGGTGCAGCGCGACCTCGAGGCCAAGTACAAGGAGTTCTCCGACCAGCCGAGCAACTCCCTGCTTAGAAAGTACCTCACCCGCGAAGTCTTCGAACAGCTCAAGGTATATAAAAAGGCGCATCCCTTTTGCGCGAAAGGGAGGTTTATTAATTGCGAATTTTCGAGAGAGAAAGGGGAGCGAAATTTTCGCCCTTTGAGAATAGTTTGACGTGTGACCGAGGAGCGGCGCGGGTCTTTAACGATTTTAAGCGAGCCTAGACACGGAGAAGAAGTTTGCGATCTTTGTTGGGGTTATTATGCGGGGACTTTTGTTTGAGTGTTTAGGTGTTATTTGGAGTAATGCGGAGCTTTTATCGAGAAGGGCTCGTTAAGGGAACTCGGGCAAAGTTAAAGCCAGGATTTATAGAGACGTATTTAATGTCGGATCTTGATAATGCGTTTTGTAGAAGTAAAGTTTGTAATTTTGTTTTAGATTACTTTTTATTTATTTAAAATTTTCAGAGAGGTATAATTTCAAGGAATCAATCCATTTTTAAAATTTAGGATAGCTTTTTGAACGAAAAAGAATATCTTTTAACTAAAATCATACATTTTATTCAAATAGATTTATAAAACATTTTATAAATAATTATACTTTTACTTAATGTTTAACCGTTTGTATTTATAAACGTGTTTAATTGTCTATTATAATAAAGAAAATCAATACAAAATAAATAAAAAGTAATTTAATACGTAATACTACGTACACTGAAAAAAAATTTGTTAAATCTAAGTAAACGTTTCCTTGAATCGTACTAAGAAAAGATTTACTTAAATAAAGTAAATATTTCTTAAATTTAGTAAATATTTATTGAATTGATGAATACCAGTCTAAACATAATTAAATATTTACTATTATCAAATAAATCTTTTC
This sequence comes from Gastracanthus pulcherrimus, assembly GCA_949152435.1. Taxonomy (NCBI): domain Eukaryota; kingdom Metazoa; phylum Arthropoda; class Insecta; order Hymenoptera; family Pteromalidae; genus Gastracanthus; species Gastracanthus pulcherrimus. The sequence goes on along the minus strand of OX424575.1, from coordinate 166,767,172 downwards.
TTAGTACGATTCAAGGAAACGTTTACTTAGATTTAACAAATTTTTTTTTCAGTGTATATATTACCTTTTAAACCACCTGTCTAGTTTGAAATAATTTATAATATATAACTGGCTTGAATATAACTGTTATTTTTTGTAAGAGAAATAAAAATAAAAAGTTAAATCTGTTTGGAAATTTTTAAGTTTGACCATAAGTTAATAGTATCTCAAATTAAATAAGAAATGAAGATGTAAAAGCAGAAATGTTTGCTTCCTCCTGCTGCCTTAATTTAAGTACAGTAGTGCTCCATTACATAGAGGTTATGAAACTGATATATTTGGTATTTTATAAATCAGATTTTTCTTTTTTCCAATGCGTGATATGCAAGGACATTAAAATAATATTTATGCAAAAATTAACCAAATTAAATTCATACTAATTTTACAAAAAAATAATTAATATAATGTTTTTGTTAATTATTTTTTTATTCATTTGCTATCTTTAAATATGTATTCAATAGAGTACTAATTACATTCCGTTCATATCTTACGAGTCATTGTCTTGCAAACTCGCAAACCCCTCCTAATTGAAAGATTCATTTTCTCACCCCGTAATTATGCTACCTCCCAGAGCAAAGTTAAAGAAAAATCCCCATCGCAAAGAGAGAAACAAACGTAAATGAGGAAGTGCTCCCCCTTAGCTATAAGAAAAGCAATCTCCGTTTCATCACTCGCCAAGACCCCAAATAGACACAGACAACCATAAGTTTTTTTCTTTTTCTCCCCTTTTTATTATTTGTCTTACTAATATCTTACGTTTTGACTGATGAATAGTAATAAAAGTACAATTGATTTTAAATATAAGAAATATGTAAACAACGAGATATATAACAGCAATAGAAAATTTGCATGATTCTTTTATAATATTCTGATAGATCACAGTATAGTTTCTTTGTGAATTTTTCAAATTTTTACAATATATAAAAAATTTAAGAAATACAGCTTTATATGAAAATTTCCGTGATATCATACTGCACCTTTGAAGTTTACAACAATATGACATCATAATAAACTTAAAAACGCTATAACTCTTTTATCTTCATTTTTAAAATTAAAACGAATTTAAAAATTGGTTTAGTGTATCTGTGTAACAGACATCGAAACAAAAATTCCATGTATATTTTTTTCTTGCATATACAGCAAAAAGGATTACTTATTTTTCTATTTATTTTATTACATTATTTATTATTTTATATTTACTTATTTTATTTATGTTATTTTTATTGTTCTAAATTAACGATGTTTTCTTCTTAAAACGCGTACCGAAAAAAATGCATTTTATGTATTATAATACAAAATCTGTATTAAAAAAAAAGTTCAAAGTTACTCATTGCGGATTTAACCCTCTAAATGATATAAAGCTTTAGTAATTTTCGCATGAAAAAAGTAGTAGTAGTATCGGTGTACATACGTAGGGTCGGCTTCTAAAAACTTCAAGAATGAAGTCTCTGTGAGCATAGTGCCACCCATCTTACACCTACGTTATACACAAACAACCCCCACGAACTCATCAATACCATCTCCATGTCTTCACACTTAGATTCCTGAAACTTAACGACATTTAAAGACCTGAGCAACTTAATTTTACTATCAATATAAACTAAAACTCAAATATCACATCTTATTAAAAAAGAAAATTCATTCTCCAAATATAAAAATCCTCTTCGCTATTCCACGCGTACCCACCGAGCTTCTTCCCTCTATCAACAAGCATCTCTCACGCATAACCGTCCACCTTATCTCTCCCCCCGTTGCCACCAGACCCGCAAGACCCGCTACGGCTCGACGCTGCTCGACGTCGTCAAGTCCGGCCTGAAGAACCCTGACTCGGGCATAGGCGCCTACGCGCCCGATCCCGAGTCCTACGCGACCTTCGCCCCGCTCTTCGATCCCATCATCGAGGACTACCACGAGGGCTTCAAGCCCACCGATCGGCACCCGGCGCCGAACTGGGGCGACGCCGCCAGTCTGCCCCGCCTCGATCCCGACTCCAAGTACATCATCTCCACGCGCGTCAGATGCGCCCGATCCCTCGAGAACTATCCCTTCAATCCGACGATGAGCCGCGAGCACTATCTGGAGATACAGGAAAAGGTGAGAGGGTGTACGGGTGTGCGTTATCCGTGGGTGAGCCGCGCGGTAAGAAGTCTGCGGTGGTATAGTGCTCGCTCTTTGCGGGCCTGTTTTTTCTTGCTGCTGGAGGGAGAAAGAAAACGAGAACGACTATTACGAAGACGATCCGAGATAGCGAGAGCAGATCGCTGTCTTAATGCTTTATTGCGTGGGAGAGGGACTTTGGGTAAATATTTTTGTTTTTCTTTTCTTTAGGTCAAAGGTGATGGTGTAATAAGGCTAGAGTGAAGGTTGATAATGATGCTGGTTGGCGAATTTTTTTACAACGGTATAAATAATATACTGGGAGTGAAATGTTACGGCCTAGCTTTGCGTTTATACGCGTGTGGTAAAAAGTCACTCGTTCGTGAGTATCCAGTCTTAAGGTTCGCAGATTTTTATGAATGTTTAATGTATTTTTGCTGAAAAGGTTTTTAACATTTGCTGATATTATTTATGATAATTGTTAATAAAATTGTAGCTACTCATAAAGTTATGAATAATAATTTACAAAGAAAGCGGATTAAATACTGCGCACCAACTAACTATTTAAAAAAATGAATTTTAACAACGCGTTTAAATTGCATATTTCGGTCTTTCAAGTTAATCTAATTGTAAATTTTGGGTTCATTCCCGCGCACCAATTTTTACTGAAAAGAATTTCGTCCAAATATGGTGAAACAAAACGAAATACAATTTGGGAGCTAGAAAGAAAAACTGGAGCTACGTTGAACGTAAAAAGCATTGCACGAAACGAACTTTTTAGTTTTCAATACTCAATCATATAGTGATATAATTTCAGTTTATTCTCTGAAATTATAATAATTTAATATGCATGTGCTTTTTTAAAATTATTATTTTTACTGTTTATAGTATCATTAAGTAAATGAAAATTATATCCGATATTTTAATAACACTTTTACATTCTTTTCGACATATTTGCTAGTAATAAATTTATTCTGAAATAATACTTAATAGGAATATTATAATTTTCTTATTAATTATTTTCAATTATTCCAATTTGAAATACCTCTATCTTTTCTTAAATTATTATTCATAATATTTATAGTATAATTGAGTAAATTAAAATTATATTATTCGCTATATTAATAACAATTTCGTACGTTTTATTGGCGTATTTGCTAGTACTTAATTTATGCTGCCAAACGAAACAATACTTGATAAGTAAATCAATAAATATGAATGAATCACTATTAATGTTTTAAATCAATCTATTAAACATGTATTTTATAACTTTCCGGCCAGAAATATTTTTATCGGTATTTAATATTAATACATATAATTGTGCTGTCGGAAAATGTAAATAAGGTTAAAGTATTGGCCTCATATTCTTCATTGCCGTTTTAGAACATTTATATTTGTAATTATCTTGATTTCCAACGCAAAGTAATATAATTAGTAATTTTTATACCCTCTTGAAAGTTGAAACCTTCTTACCCTCTGAAAATTGCAACAATAACAGCATTTACTTTCACATTAATGAAGAATTTATCTCTCTCCCTCTCTCTCGCTCTCTCTCTCTTTCAGTGTTTCGCTCATTTACGCACTCCTTCCTCATTCCCCATTCATTGTGCATAGTAGCGCTGGTGTGCGTTTGTTGCAGGAGAGCTCGCGAGAAAGCTTTTGTACCGGAAATTTCTTCCTGAATTTCGCTTGTTTCTTTTATTTTTTTATTTCTTTCTTGTTTAAATTCTTTTTTCTCCTTTTTTACGCGTAAGATTAAAGAGGAAAGCACGAATGATGTTTTGATCTTGGTGCAAGGAACCTGCTTATCCTTCAGAACGTTTCTTTTCCTTTCTTCGCGCTTTGCTTGCTTCTTTTTTTTTTTTCATTTTCTTGAGTGCCACGGAGCTTTTGAAAGGTTGTATGGTTTTCTTCTAATTTCGCGTACTATAGAATGTATGGTTGTTTTGGGAAACGGTGAATTAAAGTTGACAAAGGCGGGTTGCGCAACTGCGGTAAAAATCAGCAGTGATAAATTAAATAAAATGTTTTTAAACTAATTGTGTGTGTGTCTACACACTTGGAGAATAAATGAATTTTAATCTCGAGCAACGCTTTTTCTTTGTTTCACTACAATGGTCCCTTACAATGGCAGAAAATTTTTGATTCAATAAGGGCATCATTTATGTGGAATAAGTACATTTAATTATTTCATTGTACGCTTTTTATCACCGAAGGCGGCTTTTGCTGAGCATATTTATACATGACTAATTGTACTAAAGTGCAAATACTTTTTCAATGTAATTGTATGGACGTAGTATAAGGTCATGTGTATGCGGAATTATAAAAATTAAAAGACATCATCATAACAATACAGAATTAAACCACGCTTCTTGAATTTTTCTCTTTTGTAGTGTATTGCGTATTAAATTATTTCTTATCAATTAAATACAATTCTAATACATTTATCAAAGTTCTTGTTTATAATATGAATAGATTCAATTTAAAAGCTATTTTACACTTTCGTTTATAAACATGCAAACAACTTTTGCATATTTTATGAGAATCTGTACATAAAATTTAATAACAAATGTATACTTTACTTATTATTAAACTTTATATACAAAATCTACCCTTACTTTGTATCCATTATCTGTAATATTTGTAGAAAAGTACACATACAAAACTTAATACCATATAATAGTAGTGCTATAAACTTAACTTAGAATGGATAATAATATTAATCAAAGATACATCAAATTATACTAAACAAACTTATATGAATAATATATTAATATATTTAATTTATTTTATTCTCTATGTTAATATATAAACATTGTTGTAAGTAAAAACTCTATTTAAGTTGCATTATAATATACATATTGTTTGAACGTTGTTTTCAGGTTTTCCTTGAAAAGATATTTTCTAAATTTCTAAAGTTTGTCGGCTGTTCCCCATTGAAATCAGTTTTATTCATAGCCAGTAACCGGCCTTTAACAGCTGTTAATGACCGATTACTAGCTATGAATAAGATTAATTTCTGTCAAGATCTTCAGGTTAAAGTAGAAATTAGTATAGCGTAAATAAATACATTTTTTACATTCCAGTTGAAGTTACGTAGCGTATCCATGCATACATTAAATATTATTACTTCGAATAACTTATTTATAAGTTTACAATAACAAATGTTGTGACTATAAAATATAAAAGTATTTAACTAATATTGACAACATGAATATAGTTCGCATGTAAGTACGCTCGACGACAAATTCTTCTGATTGAACGCGTTTAAATGTTTTTGAAATACTACAACTTCATCAAATCAAATGCATGTATTCTGTAACCTCATTGGAGGATTTTAAAAACATTCAAATGAATTCGATCAAGAAAATTTATCGTCGAGTGTGCAATGCCTAGTTGAATAATAATAAAAAAATACTAATCATAAAATAATCACCTACTCTCTGCACGTTAATACAACTTTAATAAAGTAAGATAAAATTTATAAATATTACTTTGTAAATCCAAATTCTATGTTTAGTTTGTCGAGCTACTACTTCCTACATACCGGTCGATCGCATCGTCCAGCACCATAAACAAACCCCATCACCCTAAAAATAACCGAACTCTTGTATTTATACATATATATATATATATATTCTTAGCCTACTTATACATAAAAGTATGACACTGGTAAATCTGGACCTCGCGAGAAAAAACCCTCATCCACGCGCGACAGGAAACGAATATAAAAAGAAAGCACAGCAAGAGCCTCTTGCCGATCGATCGATTGTTTTTATATATAGGTAGGGGAGGCGGTGGTATAACGGGTCACTAAACTATGTATGGCTGCTATGATTCGTTAGAAGACACAGTTTGAAATTAAATCAAATTGTATTTATTTACTTATTACCTGATAGTAAATTGATATAACATACATGTTTCGAAAATCGCGCATTTCAAAAAAATTTCAAGATTTTCTGAAAATTTTCTACAGAAATACATTAATACATAAATATATTAATAATACGGTAATATTTCTTTTCCTTTTTTTTATTAAAAATTATTTTAGAATACCTATATTTATGCAGACAAAAACCTTGCAGAAACACGTAATGAAAAGCTTGCAAGATATAAAAACCCTGCAGAAAATTTAGCAGAAAATCTTCTAGAAATTTCTATAGATTATTTTTTTTAAAGATATGCAGCTTAATTATGTTCTACAAAAAAAAATGATCAAAATCTTGAATAAATTCATAAAATAATTGACAGGAAATATGGAAAATAAGTAAATTAATTTTAACAGGTTTGCATCGGCATGAGTCAGAAATGACTCATGTTTTGTCGCAAATTTTATTACTTATCGTGTATTGTAAAAGTTAAAAATTAATAAACCTATTTATATAACCGATTTTGTTATTCTATGTAAACGAAAAATGATGTAGATATTTCAAGTTTATTTAAATGTTCGAAATTTAAATTAATTTTTAAAAAGATTGCGAAAATATATTAAAAATATATTAAAATATATTTTTTCACCCTACAATTTTGTTCTGTTTTCAAATTTACAAAAATCCTGTATCTAGTCAAATACTAATCTCTTCTTGCTCCCTTTATGTTTCATTGTTGACAGTTCTTTTTCATCATAATGATTATTATGAAGAAAAGTCATTCAAAATAATTTCTTCTATTATCAAAAATGTTGAAGTACCAGCAAGATAAAACACTTTTTAATCGCTTTGCGATTCAAAAATAATACTGCTTAAAATATTTCCATATTTTTTAACATTATTTTTAAGGGAGTTATTCCACCACATACTTATAAAACATACATCACATTCTACGTGTACACATGCAAGAAAAGCTTGAGGATAAATTGACTCTATACTGTCAGAAATCAATTACGACAGCGTGTAACAAATTTCGCCTCCTTAAGCAAAAATAACGAGCACAGCTGGCCGTTACACCCCAGTCTCTCCCTATCCCCATACACACTCGTGCTGCACGCGCAAGTGTGTCCATCGCATCCACACCCACACACATGCACATAAAAGGTGTTGGCGATTGGCAGATTTCCGGGGCGCTGAAGGGGCTGGATGGCGAGCTCAAAGGCGACTACTACCCTCTCGAGGGCATGGACAAGGATACCCAGCAGCGGCTGATCGATGAGCACTTTCTTTTCAAGGAGGGCGACCGCTTCTTGCAGGACGCGCGAGCCTGCGAGTTCTGGCCGATCGGTGAGTGACGCGAGTGCGCGCCTATCTTACCTCGAATCCTTCTTCTCCTTATACCGACGGCCCTCTCTGTCTCTGTCTCGCGCGCGATGTCTATCTTCGAGCGCCCCGAGTGTCTACTTTTTCGCCGGTATCTCGACGGACGGGGCCGAGCTCGTCTTTTTCTTTTTCCGTTTTCTGACACTCAAGGCTGTTCGTTTTTGGATGCATCTCTTTTCTTTTTTCTGTGCCTTGGTTGAGTTACTTTTTTTATATAGAGATGGAGGATTTTTATTTTGTGAGGCTCATGGGATATTAATATTGATACGAATTGAAATTATAGTGTCTATATTTAAAGGCATCTGAATTATCAGGTCAGATTACAATTGGCATAATGCGGGCGCAATATTATTATCAAAGAAAAAATAACCATAGTATTTATTTCACGGAATGGAATTAACAGGATGGATCGTAATTGACATAAGGAGAGACAGCATAATATACAATATTTATTGTCAGAATGGGCAATGTTATTATCTTGAGAAGTAGATCAATTAAATATAAATTAAAATTAAAATGGAAATTTTATAAAACTAAATTTTGTTTTGTTGTAATGCTTGTCTCATATATAAAGGATTGTAACTTATAATTTAGCAAGGTTATACTTACTTACATACATATATATATACATATTTACTTTATGATATCTATTGAACTCCAAATGATCCATTGAAAAGACATTAAAATACCATAAGTCGGATGTAAATGAAATTAGTAAAAGCATCATCTTTATTAATAATATTCTACTTAAGATGAAAATCTAGTTGTTTTTCAAGTAATTAAAATAACTCGTAATAAGAAAGCTATTGATATTTAAGTTTCAATAGTGAACAAGTGTATTTAAGGAAGATAATATGATATACGGTAATATGCAAGTTACCGACACCTTGCAAAAAAGTCGTAATTTTAACTAATATTATATATGTGATCCTAATCCTTATTTTTTATAATACTTTACTTTTACAAAACCTTGTATATCTTGGTAAAATTCGACATATGGTATTTTTACAAAGTATCTACGACTTAGTGTTTTCACGTATGATAAAAAGACGTATGTACGTCGGGATTTACGGTGATTACGTGAAGTAACTGTCAACGTACAACATTTTCAAAATGGAAACTATTTTATTGTGAATGGAATATTACTTACTAATTACACCCTATAAATGAAATATTGAAAAGTATATCTCTTTCACTAAATTAGTAAATATTCACAGCTGAATCAATCAATAGGAAACTTGCATGAAAAAATCCATTAGGTCCGTCAGATAGAATATCGAAAAATAATACGTGTCGATTATTTTTCGATATTCTATCTGACGGACCTAATGGATTTTCTCATTCCAGTTCCCTATTGTTTACTAATTTACTTTACTTTTACTTTTAATTTGTTTAATTTTTAGGGTACAATTTAAATCTGTTTTAACAGAACTAATATATTAATGTGTCAGTTAGAAGCGGTCAGAACTTCATTTTTGTCCTTAAAATTGCTCCTTGCGAAACATCGTGCGATGAAATAATTTGAAGCTTCACAGAATTATTGTTTTTTATATTATAAACACATTGTCAGAGCGATTTGTTATATTACCGACGTATACAAATTTTCCGCAGGAACATTGTAAATAATTATATATTACTTTATGATTTATGTAAGTAAAATTTGTATACGGGGTTTATATGAAAAATCGCTCTGACAATTTGTTTATAATATAAAAAAGAATAATCCTCTGAAGTTTCAAATTATTTCATCCCGCGCTGTTTATCAAGGAGCATTTTCTAGTCCAAAAATAAAGTTGTAGGACAAACGAGTTTAAACATGGCAAATTGCATATGGGTGATTATCACGAAACTGTTAGTTTTGACGGATCCACTTATACATACTATTAAGAAGCAATAGTACGTTGTGCAACTAGGGGAAGAAATTGGCATTTTCTAAGCAAGGATGATGATTGAGCACGAGTGGAAGTCGAGAGCACCGAAGGCGAGTGCTCAAATCATCATCTGAGTCTGAAAGAGCCCTTTCCACCCGTGTTACACATCGTATTTTTTTTAACAGGTGTGTGAATAGGGCCTTTCTCATGCATACAAAGGGACTGGGAAAATTGGCATTTAGAGTCGTCTACTAGACCTAAGACATAAGAAGAATATATTTTAAAAAATCGAAATTTAAAAAAAAGACTAATTTAAAAACAAATTTAAATATTGAAAAAAATTATATTTTTGAAAAATTTCGATATAATGTTTAGAGCTTTTCAGGGGCGGAAGGTAATATACATTACCTCTCGCCCCGACAAAGACGCTCGGAATGCCCAGTTTTCCATTCGTTTTGCAAGTATGGAAAAGGGTCTTTTTCACGCACGTTTAGAAAAATAATTAAATTCTTGAGATTGTATATGACAAATATAATATTTTTACATAATATTCAATGATATTAGTTATAAAAATCAGCACTCTTCATACAATAAATAGGTGAAATATTCCCAAAATATCGGCTCCGTGGCATAATTTATTTTCTAGTTTACAAAGAATCTGAGATATATCTACCTTTATGTAAGATTTAAGTAATTAAAAAATTAGGCTGCTCAAAATATATGTAAATGTGAACATTTACTTTTTCTATATTTAATTTTTCTCTTAAACGAATGAGTTATGATCGGGTGAGTTATGATCGGGTGGGTTAGTCGAATGAGTTATATCCGGTGTACGAAATGTCAGCTCCGTGGCATCAAATATCCATGTACATTTGTTCATACATTTTTTTTTTAGATGAAATTGAAGCATTATACGTATATTTACTTACCAAATCTATAATATGCACCCTTAAATGAATACATAGGTCCATAAATAGCAAAGTGTGGTACCATGGAGCTGACCAAAAACTAACAGTTTCGACCATATAAGCCAGTGTAATTAAATACTATAAAAATATTTAAAAAAAGTTTATTGGGTGCTTTAAAATGCATTTTGAAGCTTTCTAACTTATAAAGTGAGCTTCAAGAGACAGTTTTTTGAAGAAAAAATAGTCGATTTCTTTTACCCCTTCAAGTGTACTCTAGCCTTAAAAGAAGAAATAACAATGAAAAATGATATTTTTAATAAAAAGATTTAGTATTTTCAGGAAGATAACCGAAACTTAATAAAGCAGAAAATGATTATTTGTAAAACAAAAGTCATTTGCATTTAAAAAGTCTTACAAGTGAAAATTATGTAATACAAAAAAGCCCCTCCCATTCAAATTCTGAAGTCGAGATAAAGTTTCCCCTTTCATCTATCCAGTGCACCCCTCATTTCTCAGCGTCGTTCATTCAGCGCTTCCGTCTATCTCTGCATTTTTCTCCCTCTCATTTATCTCCCTCTATCCACTCTTCCCGCTTTATTTTCCACTCGGTTTCGTCTCCTCTCTCCCTCTCATCCGAATTGAAAACAATCGCGCGAGCCAGCCGCGGTAATCCTCGATCAACGCGCCCGCCCACTCTCGGCTTTTTCTACTTAAGCCGTTATATAGCGCTCGACGCGGTGACGCACTCGTGTGTATGTATATGAGCAAAACTATAGAACTTTGAAGTTTCGCGTGACTTGGCAGTATATTCGTGTATTTATTGTTGAACGTAGTTTTATATCGGCTGTATGTTATGAAAATTTTTTTAAGAAAATGATTTTCATGGAAACAGTTCCAGTTTTGATGTTACTTGTTAAGTTATCAAGCTTCATATGCGTAACATAAGTATACCCAAAAATGCTAAAATGTGTTATATTCAAAACGTTACGTAATATACTAATGTATACACAAATATCTTTGTTCTGTACTTAGTATTAAGCTAGACTTAGCAGAACACTTTATGTGACCCTTATAAGGCCCTTTGAAACAGTGTGACTACATTTTTCTGTATTGTCAATTTTCATTATTTTTCAGCTCTGAATATTTTAGTATTTTTGCATAAAGCATATCCTTCTAAAAACAAGCAAATATAGAGTTGACAAAGTTATGTACACTCAGCGTGTATTAATTCTGATGTTATTTGACGTTACTCGACTCTGTATTGGACGGTATGTACACTATGGAGTATATGTACATGTGACTTCAGGTATCGTCAGTTAACATCAGAATTAATACACGCTGAGCGTACCTTCATAAACATGTGAACTATGACTATATTTTAGCGTAAAACATACAAGCGTATCTAACTTTAAAAGATAACAGTTTTAGAGAGCATAGCTGTTAAAAAAATTAAATCTCGTTTTAAATAAAGCTTTTGAGAACTTTATAGAGATACATTTATTTAACTATCTCTACATTTTGTTTAAATAAATTAATGTATAAACGCAATTTTATTTTTATGGGAGCATTTAAGCGCTTCAAAAACATAAGACATGCGAGCATTTTGTTCATTTTAAGGCTACATTAATGATAAAAATCGTGTAAAAAGGCTGTGCCATCGTTTTGAAAAAATCAATTCGTTTTAACCAAAACTAAAAGTTCTATATATTTGCTCATACAAATACACACTGCTCGGCAGTTTCTGCGACTACTACTTTTTTGTGCTACGTACCGTAGTAACTGCTGCTCTGGCAAATTTGGGGATCCAAATTTTAAACGAGTAATTGAGTCGACTCGTAGAGCGTAGTTATACTGGAAAGAGATGAGGAGGAGGAAGAGTAAAGACGGGGAAAGGATTTTTGGCATCGAGTGCGGAGCGCTTCTTTGAGCTTATTACCGGGTCTCAGGGAGCTTTGCCGTAAAAGCTCTTCATTACCAGCTGGTTTATGTATTTTGCGAGGAAAATGTTGATCGCGCTGTGTTAGTATATCGAGCGAGGTATTTAAAAAAAATCCAAATCGGTATGGAGGATGAGTAAAATTATTTGTAAAATGTAACGAGAGAAATTAAATTTATGTTATGAATGAATGAATGAATTGTATAAAATAAAATTTTTGTTTTATAATTGTTGAAAGGTAGTATAAAAATAGTATGTGCATAGAATAAATGTTTGATAACTTTATGCAAACTCGAGACAAGCATATAATTTTAACACTCATCGCTAGTAATTCATGCTAAATTTTTAATACAATTAACTTTATAGACTAGACTGCATTCAGCCATTCTGCTAGACGTAAATATTGACTTGTATAATATTTATGAAGAAGTGTGCGTCAATGAAGATGTGGATTCTTCTTTCATAATTTGATATCTTACTTAAGAAATAAGTGTCGCATTTTTCTTTTTCCAATTATAAAAAATGAACTATCAGAATATAGCAGAATATAGCAGATTGAAATTTATTCTCATAACGACTTGTAACATTGCAGTGTAGAATTTCAATTATTGTAACATATTTATTAATATCGATAATACTTTAAAAATTAGAATTTCGACGAAATCTTTAGTATTTCGACCTTAGTTTTTTTTCGACGTACCCAATAAACTACAAATATTCATATTCTATTTTTCTGCAATAACCCAATTGATATGAAAAATCAAACACATGAATTCCGTTTCTTTCGTAACGTTTACAAAAGTTCTATCACCCTTTTTTCGACAAACGACAAATCGAAATCATTAACCAGTATAAAGATCGAGCATCATATCCCTCGCTAAAACAAAAACTCAGCAATCGCGTCGCTTTCTTGCTAGCGTGCCGCGCACCTCAGTCCCGCCAGGTCAACTTATCTTCTTTTCACGCGTCCACGATAAGCTCGCAGTCTGTCTCCTCTCGTTTCTCTTTTCTTGCTAACTTATGTATACTTCTTTTTCTCTCTCGCTCGCTCTATCACTGTAAGGGTTCATTCATATAGTATCACCCAACTGGACCTAAACAGATCCTAGCAGACTCAACCAGATCTAACCATATATCTGACTTAATAAGATATATTTTGTTGCTGTCATACACGTTAAATTTAATATCATATATATACGTGTATTCTCTCTAATTTGAATTTCAAAGGGAAAGGCTCTTATCTCCTTTAGAGAGTTTCATTTACAGATGGTTTCGAGATATAGAAGTTTTGAAATAAAATTTCCAGTAATGAACGTTTTAAAAACATCATCAAAATATTAAGTGCTGTTTTGAGAACATAATCTACAGTTAAAAATCCAGACAAAAGATTTTCTTTATTCTTTAAAAAGGTTGGTAATAAGAGATACGCTGGAGTTAACTTCCGTTATTTTCTTGTTAAATAAATTTCTCTGAAAGAACCCAATAGTTTACTTCAGCTTACAAAGGTTTTTTAAAAATTTACATTGGTTACTATTATATATATATATATATATATATATATATATATATATATATATATATATATATATATATATATATATATATATATATATATATACAGTAAATAATGTAAATTCTTATGTTTCATTTCTTATTCTTTTGGTCATGAAACTCTATGTAGATATATTTTTACATAGCAGATAACTAAATGCATCTAGATCTAGATACAAACTTGTTTTGTCACCATAAATTGACCCTTAAGAAATATTCAAGTTTGAGAGAGTCCACTGTATGTATAAGTAGCAATATTTGTTGCAATTCATAATTTTCTGATTTTATTCATTATCAAGACATTTATGAAGATTATTATATTTAATTGTAATGTTCGTTTTCTTAATCCAGTTACTCTACTGTAACAACTGTAACAACTCTACTGTAAAAGTATTTCTATTATTTATCATGACTGCTTGTGTAAATTGCAACAATTGTAAGTGCAAAGAGGTTTAACTTCTTGTAAAATGTAATCAAATGTCTCTACCTTCATGTATGTATATTCTAATTACACTTTTTTTATATTCTTTTTAGAAAACTAAATTATAAAAAATAAAAATCAAGTTTTAATGATGAATCTTTTTAAATAAATAAATTAGTAAATTGTATTTCTAAGTAAAAATTTAAGTGAAGATAATGTCATACGAGTAAAATAAAGTCAGGACGATAAAGTCTGCTTTAGTTTTGTCGGGTATGATTCGACGTGATTGGATCTAGTCTGGTCAGATCAGATCTGGATCCAAGCAGTCTCCTCCCCGGTATCCCACTATGAATGGCCCTTAATACGCGAGACGTTCATTTCGCAAAAAAGAACCGTCCAGCAGCAGCGAGAAGAAAAGCGCGCGGACGAGGTATCGGGCCGAGCTGGAAAAATCGGAATCGCCGCTTCTTCGCGTCGCTCGCGGCCCGGGGGGTAATTGGATTCGCGGGCGTGGCTCGAAGTGTAATATCGCGAATCGCGTTAAAAAAGTTGCGAAGCGAGGGGAGGAATTATTGAATTTTTGCGAACCGTTGGCCGGCTTCAACTCGAGTTCGATCATTTCTTTTGTAATGAATAATCCATTGGGAGCGTTGATTCGCGCGGCGAGTCGATTCGCGTACGCGCGGTCGGCCTGATTAATTTGTAATTAATGCTGTAATCGTCCATTCTAGAATAATCTCTGCCTGATCGCGATTCTATGATTGATTGTGCTTGTTTTACTGTTATACTATTTGGAGTATGTTAGAAATGCGACGTACTCGGTGTAATTTAATTATTTGTAGCGTGAATTGCGTCAATCACTCCAGTTAATGGGACCTGGAATGAGACATTTTTAAATTAATGAGATATTGCTAAAGAATATTAAATATAGTATACACAACCGTATATATTAGTTTAACACATTAATTTATGATGAATATTTGGGAATAAATATATAAATATAATATATAACAAAATTTTAAAGACTATCCTTTTATTAAAATGTAATATAAAATAATAAATACTGTTGGTGTCTGATATAGCAGTATTTTTACGACTTCATTACTATAATACAAAAAATAAAAGCTTGGGGCGCTCATCAAAAACTTCAAGTAGGTTATATATTAATTAACCTATTAAAACCCATGGGTAATCTATAGCAGCGCAATCGCAAAACTATTTACGTGATGTTGCACATTAGCACGAATGAACGTTAATGGTAAATAGAAATTTGTAAAATGATTAGTTCATAACAAATATGTTTAAACAATTGTTTTAAAAAAGTATTTTCAGGAAAAACTATTAAAACCATTCGATTGTACGGGAAAAATTATAACGGAAACATGTGTGTCACATGTGCATAAATATTAATTATTTTGTTATAAAATAATTGTAAACGATTAGATCTAGCCTATACCCACTACAGCCAATTACAAAACCTTCAGCGCTTTCGAAAAACTAACTACGAGATGTCGCACATTAGCATGAAAAAATATTACTTAATGTCAAAAGAGAAATTGTTAAAATAATTTGTTTAGCGCTACTAGTTTAGCCATCGTTTATAATTAGTGTACAACAAAAGAATTAACATGTGTTCGAAGTAATATTTCCCGTAAATTGAATAGCGATATTAGTTTTTCGGTTTTTCCTGAAAATAATTTTTTAAAATAACTATTTAAACAAATTCTTTATAAACAAATCATTTAAACAATTTATTTTTGCCACTAATGTTCTGTCATGCTAATGTGCAACTTCCCATGGGTTAAAATAATTTGAATCTTTTCATGAGCGCCAGACGCTTTTCTTTTTTGTAATATAGTAATATAGTAATATAGTCGTGAAAATACTGCTATATCAGAAAGCAAAATTATTTATTCATTCTCACACATATTTATAGGTATACATACAAACATATTATATACTGTACACAAATGCAGACACATAGTATTTTATTTAGTAAATATGAATCATCTTCATACACGCACAAGGTATATATGTGTAAAAATGAATAATGTTAAATTTCGGAGTCCAGATGAGATGGAACAATTTTCTTTTTCATATGATTGCATTGTCATCAAGAATGCATACGTGTGCAAAGTTATAAATTCCTAAGTTGTTGGGAAGTACCCAAAACATCGAACGCGCATTTTGACGTCGAAAACACATCAAGTTAAATAGAATCGTAGAGAAAATAAATTAACTCACAAATTAAGTCAATGTTGCATTTATTTTTGTCTAAATTTTAAAAATTACAAATAGGCGACATGAAGCTTTATTTAATTTCTGGCTACAAATTGTCTACAATTTTCCTTAATTTTAACGTATAAAATATCAATAGTATTATTATACACAATGTGTCGATAATTTACTTTAATATTTTCCTTTCATAAACGTTAGTTTTATGCCTTCTTTTGTCAAATTTCTTTTACAGCTTTTACGCGAGATTTGCATAAAGAAAGAAAGAAAATTGGTTCGAATAAAATTGCAGTCTTAAGCAATTTATTCATATATTTTCTACCGCTATTCATTTAGTGACTGAATTGGAAAAATGTCTTCGTATTAAATCGAAAAAATTTAAAATTCGATTTAGTTTATAAATATAGTGTAATAATGAAAGAAATTGTTACTATTAAATTTTCTCAGTGTTTAATGAATTTGGTTGAATAAAAGTAACTTAAGGGCGTTTATATTACTTCTGTATTTATCACTCCTATAAAATATCAATCTAAAAATGTATCTTTCCTACGAAATACCCATCTCCACACAACTACATACAGACTCGATCGAAATATTCAGCCAAACTAGTCCACGCATACCACACCTGATCGCGCGATCCACATTCCCTCTCTCTCTCACACACACACACGCACACACACACAGCCCGTATATCTCTATCTCTGACGAGGCTCGTCAACCGCAGGTCGCGGCATCTTCTACAACGCGTCCAAGACGCTGCTGGCCTGGTGCAACGAGGAGGACCACCTGCGGCTGATCTCGATGCAGCCCGGCGGCGACCTCGCCGCGATCTACGGCCGGCTGACCCAGGCCCTCGGCAAGCTCGAGCGCCAGCTGACATTCTCGCGCCACGAGCGCCTCGGATACCTCACCTTCTGCCCGACCAATCTCGGCACGACCATTCGCGCCTCCGTGCACGTCAAGCTGCCCAAGCTCGCCGCCGATCAGGCCAAGATGCACGAGATCGCGGGTTATTACAATCTCCAGGTGAGCGATGTAACCGGGGGGAGGTCGATGGATGAATGGATGGATTCTGGAAGGGTGCACTGAGACATCTATATCGTAAATTTCATATCGCACAATTATGATATCGTACATTTTACGATTTATGTAATATCGTAGATAAAATTCCTTTCGATCTAATGTTGTAAAATCATGAGCATAGGATCTGCACATACTATTTCGCGAATTAAAAGAAATTAAACTATTTTTAAAGTAGAAATTAAGATTTCAAATTGCTAATTTTACGATATTATATTGCATCTGACGCTGAATAATTACGATATCGATACGTAAATTTTTAAGATATGATGTTGCGTGAGTTACGATATATATCGCGTGAGTTACGATATATATCGCGTGAGTTACGATATATATCGCGTGAGTTACGATATAGTTTTCTCAGTGTAAGAGGGATTTCCCGCCAAGGGTTCTGTGACTCGTTTTTGCCGAACAATGGATGTTAGTGTGGTATGGTTTGAGGGAGTGGAGGGTATGCAGTGT
The DNA here is from genome assembly GCA_949152435.1 of Gastracanthus pulcherrimus. Lineage (NCBI taxonomy): Eukaryota > Metazoa > Arthropoda > Insecta > Hymenoptera > Pteromalidae > Gastracanthus > Gastracanthus pulcherrimus. The sequence continues at coordinate 166,749,320 of OX424575.1, read as the reverse complement.
CTGATATACCAAAATATTACTTCGTCACCAATATAAAGGACTAAGTAATCAGGTTATTTTTTTCACGGCAGTGAAAGAGTTAATATTTAATTAATTTAATTAAATATTTACTAATATATTAATTATTAAATATTATTTAATTTAGTTAATATTTAATTAATTTGGTTTACCCTCAAGTAAGTATTTATTCTTATTCAAAGCGACACACAATTTGAAGTATGTATAGCTGTACTAATCATTGACAAAAAAATTTTTTTTTTTACTGACTGGTCTTAAGGTAGAAATTCCGCCGATATCAGGGAAGCACAGAAAAAAATAATTTCACTGTCATAAATTATTATGTGTAAAGATACTATACAGCATTGACTAGATAAAACCTTTATATTTGAATAAAAAAATGTAATAACATATAAATAACAACAAATGTGCGTTCACCTGAAGTAAGAAGAAATTTCCGCGCAGTTACAACCCAACAAACTTCAATTTTCAAACATATTATTTTTTCTGATGCTTTTTAGAACCCTTAGGCAATTTATATGACCTCCACCGTTTCAATTAAAAAAAATACTCAATCAGTGAAGAAAAATGTACATTTGTTTATAAAATATGATGCACCATAATGAGAACTGTGATCAAAACTATTTTAAATATATGCATATTGTTCTTCACTGCCCTGGTAGAAAATTATCTATTTTTATCGAGGCCCTCGATTATTTCCTTGGCAAACTAGATAGATCTACATAGTTCTAGATTAATTTTCTACCAGGGTGATTAAGTATCTTTTAAAAATAGAAATGGTGGAGGTCATAATGTAAATTGTCTAAGGATTCTAAAAAGCATCTGAAAAAGTCATAAGCTTGAAAATATAAGTTTGTTGGGTTGTAAACACGCGTAAATTTCTTCTAACTCCAGAAACACATTTATTATTTTTTGTTATTAATTCTTTTTTATAAATATAAACGTTTATCTAATCAATGCTGTGTAGTTATTTTCCACATCATATATCTATTACAGAAAAATATTCTTTTCCATATTAGTATTATTTCCAAGGAATTTCCACCTTAATACTTGTAATAAAAAAAATTAACAAAGTTATAATATTTCAAATAAATTAAATCAAATTAAATAGGGTTTTCAGGGCTAACATCTTAACTTCAAATATTCAAAAATTTATTATAAATTTTTTTGTACCTAACCTAAACAAAAAAAATAATAATTTACTTTGTTAAGAGCACAATGGCAGCATGTAGGGACATGTAAAATAGATGTGGTAGCGAAAAACGGAACTGAACTATCCAGGGAGAAATACATTATGGAAGGTCTTAATAAGGCGAATGTCAGTGTCAATTTCATTAGTTTAAAATGTAATTATTGCTACTTGAGTGTTAGATTCAATGTTTCTTTCTGAAAGGAACATGACGTATTACAAATTGAGTCTTAGAGTAATACATTTTTTTGCATATTATACACCAATAAATCAATAAAGAAGTATCGATATAAATTTTTTCCAGTCGATTGGCAATATTTCATGCAAGCATTTATTAATAAATTTACAACAACTATAACATACTATAAGCTATACAAGGGTAACTTTTTAACTAAATTAATTTTTCTTGTCCGTAAGAATGCAGTCTTTTCGATATCAAATTTTTTAAAATTATGTCCCACAGAATTTTTATTTCACGTATAAAATACCATAATGACATTATTTCTATACATCGATTTATCATACTCAATAAACGCATATATCTCTCGCAAACGTTCAATTCCGCCTATTATCAAGAGGCGGTTGGGGAGGGAGACTGCCAGTGGCACGCAGACAGCGAATGCTCTGCCTAGCAGCTGCGTCTCCCGGCGAATTCGCCGCGGAAGCCGATGCGGTGCGGGCAATCATGTCAGACGCGCGCGCGGTGTGAAATTCCGGCGAGGAACGAGAGCAAGCGAGGTTCTCTTTGCGGGCGTCTTTGTCTCGTTCCTTGCGCGCGCGCGTGCTTTACGGGGACTGCAGGAGACGAGGAGCCAGCGGGAGCGCGGGTAGAGCGCGGTCGAGGATTGCCGCGAAGGATCCAATTGGGTCAAACATGCAGATTTTGGTTTCGGGAGAATCTTTCGCCAAGAATTTATAGAGCCGAACTGAAGCGCAGTCGGATGCTACATCGATCGGGCGAAATCGCGTGACGGATTTGTTAGTCTGTTCTTGGGATGAAAGACTTTGTCCTAGGAATTTCTTAGTTGCGTTCGAGTTGAGCGTGTGTATGTGTGTGTGTGTGCGTGTGCGTGTGCGTATGCGTGCGTGCATACATGCGTGCGTGCGTGCGTGCGTGGGTATGTGTGTGTGTATGTGCGTGTGCGTGTGTGTGCGTGTGTGTATGTGTGTGTGTGTAAAAGAATATTTTTCTGTAATAGATATATGATGTGGAAAATAACTACACAGCATTGATTAGATAAACGTTTATATTTATAAAAAAGAATTAATAACAAAAAATAATAAATGTGTTTCTGGAGTTAGAAGAAATTTACGCGTGTTTACAACCCAACAAACTTATATTTTCAAGCTTATGACTTTTTCAGATGCTTTTTAGAATCCTTAGACAATTTACATTATAACCTCCACCATTTATATTTTTAAAAGAAATCATCTCTGAATTTATTCAGAATTTTTTGCCGACGATTTTGATACCTGGGACTTAGAAGGTTAAGATCAATAAGATAATAAAACCTTAAGGGGGAACACCATTGATTTTTTACCAAAAAAACGAAAAAGATTTTATTACATATTTTTTATGTTTATAGTTTGATCAACATTTTGAGACCTGCTGGATGTCAAAACTCTTTGATATGCTAAAGTTATAGCCAGTTGAGTGAAACGATAAACATTAGATAGCATACCAAATTAAAACTTTAAACGCGTTTTTCTCGAAACTTACTTTTCTAACTTCAAAAAAGTTCCTTGCGCAACCCATGGCCATGGATAGTTTTGAAACTTTCAGAAAATATCGGTTAAAGTATTGTAAAAAGAAGTTAATATTTTGTTTCGAGGTATTTTGATGTTAAATGTTTTATTCGTCAATTGTAAGTGTTGACGTGTAGTTTCTTTTATGATTTTTTAAGTACAAAATACGTTTTATTTATTTCAGATCTTTAACTGAGTTTAAACAATTTCAAAAAAATTAACTTTTATTTATTTTAAGTTGAAAAATGTTCTACAATTTTTTAAAGTAGAATTCGTTAAATTTGCATGCGCAAGGAACTTTTCTAAAAACTCTCGTTTTTAATACAAAAATATATATTTTCTTCAATAACTAGTAACAAAATTTCAATGAAAAATTCTCCAAATTTCTTACAACCTTCTTCTATCATGACAACAATAGTTACCAAAGTATTAATATTATTGAACGAAAGGGAAAAGATTTTTTTTAAATCAGTGGAGTTCCCCCTTTAGTAATTTTATATATTTTTTAAAATATCATTTGCGTCAGGAGAACAGAAGATGGTTCCTCCACTAGGCTGATGTTTACGTTGGATTATTTCTACAAATCAACATTTTGAATCAATTATTGTACATTGTCAAAATGAATATTAAATGGAATCTAATATTTTAATGAAGACTATAAGTTAAATATAACGGTAATTTTAAGACTTTGATACATATATCGCTCTTAGCTTCCCTCACATTCTCGCATACATAATCTAGTTTTACTATTGGGTGCATATCGCACCCCAAGAACAAGTCTATATTGCAACTCAAAATTGTATCAAATTTTTATCAAACCAAGTGAGTCGTAAATTTTTAATGACATACATTGTTTTTACTTAAATTTTATTATTATATAATGTGTCTTGTACGCTCTTATCAAATTTCCAAAGTATATAAAGGTCTTTTACTTTTGTATGAGTTATTTTGTGAACAAAAAAACAAGTTCAAAAATTGATTTGTCATAGTTCTGCCTTGATTATGTTATATGACAATAAATATTTTAATTTTATTAAATATCATTGCAATTAACTTAGATCGTTAATTTAATAAAGAAAAAACTTATTAGCAATGTTTTGACTATCACACCATTCAGAAGCCAAATTAAGATTCGTATTTTCTGAGAAAGAAACTAGGATAGAAAATCGGTAGACTCATACTCAAAATATTCCATATAATAAATATTATTAAATCTAGGGTTTGTATATAAAAATAGAATAATCTATCACTAAAACTCCTACTATAAATTTTAATTACTGTTTATTATAAGTCTTTCCAAGCCTTTCGACTCTTTTCAAATTAATATTCCAAGTAACAATAATTTCCAGCAAACAACGCCCACTCGTCTAACACACTCACCCGCCTCCCAACACAAACAAAAGTTTCAAATCTCAAAAGAAAGTCTCCACATACCACCGAAAAATCTTTCATCCCTCAACCCTTCGATAAAAAAAAATAAAACACACATCTGACCCGTGACAGGTGCGGGGTACGCGGGGCGAGCACAGCGAGAGCGAGGGCGGCGTCTACGATGTCAGCAACAAGAGGCGACTGGGGCTGACGGAACACGAGGCTCTCCTCGAGATGGGCAACGGGATCGCCGAGCTGATCAAGCGGGAGGATAGTATGTGAATCGGGAGAGAGAGAGAGAGAGAGAGAGCCGCCGAAGCAGTGACGCTGCGTTTTTTCTCTCACCGCTGATGGGCCGAGGAAGAGCGATTGGCCTGCTTTTTATACGGCCGAGCCGACGCGCGAGCGACTCGTCGATCTCTCCGCGCGCGTGTGTTACGAGAGTAAATTGAATTACGAATGGCATTGTTGTCGGAGCGAGACGCAAGTTTTTGATTTCCTTTTTAGAAATTGTTCGTCACCTTTTTGAAGATTTTGTGGGGGATTTGAATGGTTTCTATATGATTTTTGCATTTTATGAAGAATAACTAAGAATGCAAACGAATGTGATTTATGAAGTATTGGGATTATTAAATCGAAATAAATATCAACATAATATTGAATATACATTTGTTTATGAGATTTTTTCAGGCTTGCGCAGTATATTTTTCTTTTTACTAAATCTTGTTCAGTATAATAAGGTACATTTAAAAATATATGGCATACATTATATATTTTTTAAACTTTTAGTTTTCTGATGTCGTAAAATAATTTATTAGAGTAAATCCGATTAATATCCGGGATAGCAGAACGTTAAGTTTAATATGCTTGTTTGGCTATATTTGAATTTCGTTCACTTAATTTGGGTTTAATTTGGAAATACCCGTAAGATAAATTTATGCTCATCACTTATCTTAGTATAGTATACGATACTGTGCGAGATTGGTAGAATTATGAATGTCACAGAATTTTCTTACACTAATTCGTGTTATTTTCATAAATATTATTCCAAGGATAAGTATGAAAACTTATTATTTTATATTGCACTCTTTTCAGTTTGATATTTAATATAAAATACATTCAATGTTTTGGAGAAATTACAATGTCAAAACATGTTTTATCCCCCTGACTGTATTTGTTCAATATATTGAACACTGACTTCATTAGTGTTTAAATAATAATATATGCTTATTTTATTGATTGAAATGACATGAATCATTTTAATGATGTCTAAACAAATGAAAAACAACGTAAACGTGGTTTAGATTAAAATATAAATTTTCTGAGCTTATTTTTTCCAGCTGATTTTCGTGAAAAAAAATCTTACATTTTTATGCAATTTGTAGTCAATATATGAGTTTAGTTTTATACTTTACAAAGTTAGAAACGTTTATTTTATATCTTGGCATCATATTTAACTCATTGTTACACTTACAGTTACTGAGTATGATTAAAAGATTCACAAGCAACATTTAAAAAATGTCCAATCTATTGGACAAATGCAGTGAACGAACTCAATGCAAAATGTTATTAATATTTATATAGATGCGACGGAATGAGAAGCTTTAAAAGAAAAATCGTACTAATGTTTTATTATTCTTCAAAAAATCATTAAATATTTCTTTTTTGCTAGTATGACATGGACTGAAGTATTAGTATGAATATATTACTGAAATAAGTTGGAAATTAAAGATTTAGCGTATGATGGGCTTAAAGACTGCCTTGCAGTAAAATAAGCACTTGTATACATCCCAGAAGCAATTTCTTTTAAGATTATCATGTTAGCAAATCAAAATTTATGTTTTCTGTAGAATTTATTACGTTTTGTTATCATAATTGTATTATTAATAAATACATACTAACGGGAGACCGTTCAATGCATTTGTCCAATATATGGGACATTAAAGTTTTATTATTTAATCATACCAAAACTTCCTGTAACTTAAAATTTCCTCATTTGGTAACGAGATTTGATAAGATCGACCAAGAATTTTTATTTAAGAACGCTAGAACATAATGGTACAGGTTGCTAACTATTTATTATTATAGAATGTTTTACTTAGAAACATTAAATTTTCAAGTACATTGTTTTGTTATTGTAATATTATTTCAGAAGTTCTACATATGCGCTTGTTAGACATAAATTTTATACTTATTTCTATTGTTATTAGTAATAACTTTACCTTTTAAGCAGATTTACTATTCAATAATAATAAGTTTGAAATTTTAAACAATCGCGTACAAATATATTTTAACATAAAGCTGGAAAATATCCAAATTTAGTAAATCCTGAAAGATTTTCTACCTTATTTTATTCATTTGATCGTGATGAACTTTGATGAATTTAAGATTAATCATATTTCTATCACTTATGATACTGCCATGCAAATGAAGAAAGTGGGTATCTGCATTTGAAGTAAATCCCAGACACTGGATAACATTAATTTTTATTTGGATCTATTTGAGTAAGATTTTTATTGAAAAAATATCTATCCTTTTCCTACAGAAATGAACTACGTCTAGTCATTTTTGTAAAAGAAAAATAATGTTTCAAATCATTTTTATGAGAAATTATTTATATGGTTAGAATCTTTTAGCAAAATGCAGATACCCACTTTCTTAATTTGCACGACAGCATAGTATTCCTACGACTAGGGTAGGAATTATCGATGTAATGAGTTCAATAAATTAACAGATTAAAGCACCATGAAAGCATAGATATATGTTATCTATAAATATAGTAAATGGGGAAAAAGGTTAGCACCTTTGCGTCCTTGGATTTCATAAACGAAACAATATTTAGCACTAAACAAATTATAGATTGACATCGTTTTATAATTAGTTACCGCGGAAGCGAGTTCAACGCAATATTTCTACATGATCCTTAGAAAATAATTATTGAAATGCTTACTATAAATATAGCTATCGTGCATTTACATACCGAAATTAAATGATTATTTTTTAAGGATCACATAGAAATTATTCGTTTAGCTCGCTTCCGCGGTATCTATACTTACAAAACTGTGTCAATCTATAATTTTCTTGTGCTAAATATTGTTTCGTTTATGAAATCCAACGGTGCTAACCTTTTCCCCCATTTACTATATTTATATTCAACATATATCTATGCTTTCGTGACGCCTTAATGTATATAATTTGTTTTGCAACATTTCAGTGGCGTGTTTGCCACCCATCTCAAGTTTGTATTATTACACATTACGTTTGTCAATTTCGTCTTATCCATTTTGGACTCGTTAATCTAATACGTTTGTCTCTTATTATTTGCTGTATTTACATGTTGGAAAATTGAGTCATTTTAACGATGCTATTTTTTTAGAACGTAATAGGATGCATGAAAATAATTACTGAACTGTTTGTAAATAATCTTATCTCATACGGTCATAGTGTGTCTCATCCCATAATTAAAAGCGCAAAAAACTGTTCCGAAAACCTTCGACACGCAAACAAAAGTTCAGTTCTTGTTAACCAAATTACAAGTTTGCTCCCACACTTTGTTCTAGATCTAAATAAAGATCAAATCATCAATCATTAAATCATCAGATCAATCGATCTGTGAGCTTTATCCAGGCTGGATCCACATGACTTCAGCAGTAGCTGTAAGTAGTTACGAATGCTGGGGGAATGAACAAGTGAAGACATTTCTCGACGGCGAACGGAGACGATGCTGATCATCGCACGGAGGGGGGGGGGGGGGATTTCGAACCAGAATATGCATATCATACATGTTTATTGTGGAGAAAAAAGAGAAACCGCAGCAATATCGGTGGGTAATTTACCACGTAACCATCGTATATCGCAACTTGCATCAATTTATCGTTATATTCGCTCCGAGCATGACCAGTGGCGACACCTAAAAGTTGGAAACTCGGGAGGTAAACTCAGCATATATACATTATATATATAGTAATACTTTATAGTTCCTCCTCTATTTCCATTTTCTGTCAACTCGTGCGCTGCAATCGTTTCTTTTATCGCCTTCAAACAGACGCTCATAGAGAATAGAACTACCGATCGCTGCCTACGCGTAGCATGCTAGCTAATAGCTGCTCTACACTAGTGTTAATCTAATTTACGTGAGGGACTATCCGCACGTGTTGACGTTATCATAAAAACCGATGCCCAAGTGCAAGTGAATTTTCAAAAGGTCGCACGCGCGGACTATTGAACGTTCACTGTTTATCAAGTACACGTGTAGTGTCATTCATTTTTCTATTAAATTACGATCGATGTTAGAATAATGACTTCCAACTATGAGCTGATAAATATTCAGGGAATTTCATATGTGATAAAAATAAACAAGAATGAAGTTTCTTCTATTTCAGAAGGACAGTTGACGACCTTCGGGAAACGGATTTCGATGAAACTTTCGGAGGTGTTTTATTGTGCCTAAAAATGAAGCCTAGCACTCCTAGTTTTGTCGAATGGGCTCTTGTTGTCATGATATAAGCCATTGTACCCTAAATGCACATGATTATTTTAATGAATAATGGTACCTCTAGTTTTTGTGCTAGATAAATTACCCAAAAGTAATAAATAAAATGCAAGAAGAGCTTTAATTTAATCTTTGTTTCGTATAAAAATATTAATCTGATCCAAATTTATTAACCATCGAAAATCGTAATTAAAAGAATCTCAGTTTTTCGACGAATTATTACCCTATTTTCAATTGGTCAAAACTTTGCACCGGAACATACATTTTCAACGAACAAAAACTCAAATTAAAGGTATTTGTTTTACTTTTATATACTTTTTGAGGAAATAACTGTTCACCTGCGTGCACAGTTATTAATTGCGCAGTAAAACCCTTTTTTGCTATATTTAAAAAACCGTAAAAAAACACCTAATTTGCCTGAAAAAATAGTCGTGCCTAATTTTCATTGTTCAAATGCGTTTTTCTTCAGATTTTGAACTCTAAAACAAGATAGGAAAGGTTTGGAGACCCGACCATTCATTTTTTCTTTTGCGATTTCTGGACCCAAAAAAGTGCATTCTATTCTTTTTAGAGTTTGTCATATCTTGACAACAAGGGCCCATGCGACGAAACTACGGGTGCTAGGCGTTATTTTTAGGTACAATAAAAGACATCCCAAAGTTTAATCGAAATCCGTTTTCCAATGGTCGTGGACTCTCCTTGTCAGTTTAAGCCATAGAATATAATGGCGTGAAGGTTCACCTTGAAACGGGATTGTAACGTGAAAGAAATGTAAATTTATCTATACACAGCCGTTAAGTAATAGACAAGAAAAGTGCCACTTCCGGTCACGATTATTTTATCATGGTCATAAATTCAGAATGGACTGATTTCATAATGTTCATCTTCAAGTATCATACTTTATGCATAATAATACGGCACAGAAATATTATGAAATATATGACTCATCTTATTTATGATGCGTAATTGTTAATAAATTTATTAGACATCGAATTAAAAAAAATGCTTTTACAATATGATGCTCATTATTACTTAAATTATTAGTGGAATTATTGCATAATGCTTCCTTATACGCAGGAGCGACAGAATGGCATTTTCCTGTGTAGTGACCAAAACTTAATGAACTTAATAAATAAGTAGCTTTAAAAAAATTGTACACGCTTATACTATATCTATGTATACTTGGTTCAGTTCGCATAGGTAGTTTAACATTAAAGCTTTATAAACGTTTTACAAACGTTTGAAAACTGGTTAGAAAATAACGACATAGAATATATCGAAAAAAATTGTTTAAAAGAATTTAATGCTACTAAGATTACCAACTTTAGAGGTACCATCCGCATGATACTTCCGAAACTGGTAATCTTAGTAACATTGAATTGTATTTAAACAATTTAGTTCGATATATTCTATGTCATTATTTTTCAAGCCTTCTTCAAATGCTATTAAACCGTTTAAATTTTTGCCGTTCAGACGTTTGGAAAACGTTTTTAAACCTTAAAACGTTTTTAAAGCTTCTATATTAAACCGAAATGCAGACATTTCGCCCATACTTAACACATTATAAAAACGATTTTTAACTTATTCATTTAAACGTTAAAAGGTGTTTTGATGTAACCATTTTAAAAAGTTTTGAAAACGTTATGCTCTATCAGGGTTAGAATATGTATAAATCTAAAAATAGATATTTATATATTGTACATATAATATTTAATACTTGCTGAGAAAAGGAAATACGCACAGAAACAACTTATCGTAGAATCGTCTATATATAACGATATAAGTGACCAACAATATTTATCTTACTTTCATTTCTACCCAACGCCGGTACTTGGAATAATTTAAAAACATTAAAAATTCTTAAATTTTCAAACAACAGTTAAAAAATGATGATGCTTAAAAATTAAAACGTTTAGAATTTTTAAGTCGAATGAATTTTCTTGCGAATTTTTATAATTTTGCGTTATTAAGTTGTACACATATCAATAAGTAATTTTTTTATATCAATAAGTAATGCATAGATACGAAAAATATCCTAATCGTAAACTAATAGTTACACATTGATAAAAATAGTTACTTCAAACTAGCGGAATCTCTTGTTTTACGGTATAATAGCTTTTACATGCTTCAAGTCGTAAAAATTGAATTTCTCAAAATAAATAAAGGACAACAAAGGGCCTCAAATAGAATATCTTGTATTTCAATATATAGTAAGTTAATATATATTGATGATGTATCTTGTTATGCATCTCGTTAAATACGTCTAAAATATTAGTAGCCGAGTAGGCTCTAAATTTTGTTTCAATTTGTATCTGTAAAAAAGAATTGTTTATTTAAAGTACATTATTATTACATATTATATATTAATATTAAGTATAAGTATTACCTTAAATTTACAATATGCTATGAGCATCGGTGACAATGCTGCAGCAAGAAAGCGACGCTTAGGGTATATTCCAATACATACAATTACTCTTTCGCTATGTATGTAATTCCTAAAATTACACAAAAATTACCGATGCGCTGATATTCTGGATATGTTCTAACTGACGTGTTCACTGCTCACAAAAATGTAAAAACTGAAGTATCCGAATTCGAAACATTTTTATTTTTACTTTTTTCAATAATAATAAAAATAAATCATACATTAATTGTTTTCTTATTTCATATTTTAATTATCTAAAATTTACTCTAGAAAATGAAAAAAAAGAATAAGAAATGCAGTATAATAAAGTGTAGTAAAATGTAAAAAATGTAATATCATTATTTCAAATTTACATATTTTTTACACCTTTATCGCCACTAATTACGCCATATTTTTCTATGGAAATAATTTTCACTAGTGAACGCTCAGTATTCGAAATCTGAATATGAACTAAGGCATCTCTCATGAGTTAACAGAATACTGCATCTCTCATTGATCCCTTCCCCAGTTCCAGTCCCCTCTTTCTTACTTGTGTAGATTATGTCTCGCATTCTCCGTGATCATCAGATCTCTCAAATCAACTCACGTAACGAGCGTTACTACATTATATTTTGGAAATTTTATTTTGGAACACAACCTTTTTTGAATTAATAAATTCAATTAATAAATTTAATTTTTTCAATTAATAAACGCGTTGATAAAGATTATATATTATGCTTCTTGAATTATTAAAATAATTTTACGTCTTGTTTTTGCACAGACATTAATAAAATAATTAATCATTACTAAAATAATGAACTCATCGTATATAAAACAATTGTTATCGATTAGAAGAAATTTTGCACGAAGTAAATCATGGAAAAGTCTCGGCATAACCGATTATTTACGCGGAAGTATATTTCATATCTGAAAGATGCCAAAATTATGATGATAATACTGATGATACTATTAATAAAATTCATTCCGCGATTAAATAATATTTACGTTTGAAATTTAAATTGAGCACCTAATATGCATAATAATAGATTTATAAGTATGTGTAAAATATCATGTCTTTTTTTGCTCTGTCAAACCGTGAATCTCACATTTGTTTTTTTCCTATCTCCTGACTCGGACCATAGCGACGTACAGTCTGAAAAAATTGTTCCTCCGTATCAATTTAAATACCTACGGTTTGCATCTAGATGATGCCGGAATTCGATGGCGGGATTTATGAGCATACATATACTTTGGATATGCCAATTTTTGAGCACTTGATTAGAGTCTGTCGATCGAACACATTCACAGATGACTGCAAAGTGCATAAGAATCTCGGACACAATTATTTACAGTAGTGAATAAGAAAATAGAAGATTTCAGTGAAAGTGTATACTTTTGTGACATGAAAAATACTCTGATTGTAGTTGTATTTTTAATATTATGCGTGCAGTTGACTTTTTGTTTTCGTTTTGAAGACCTTTTACCGATCAAGTATGATGTTGTCAAAGTGAGAAATGATAGCCAGATGAGAGCTCTTGGAAACCGTTATGGAGTTCTTGATTTTGTAAGTACAGTATAAAGTTATATAAAGTATAATAAGTAAAGTACTTAAAATAACGATGCAATTCTTTTTGTACAAAATACATGTCAAGCAACGTATATATATATATATATATATATATATATATATATATATATATATATATATATATATATATATATATAAAATAAAGTAAATTTAATTCATATAATTGATATGTTAAGCGACAAGTGGCGACCATCTATTGGCCAAAGTTTGAAACTTTGAGAGTCTCCCAAAGCATCGGTCAAAAGTGCGCCCGAAAGCAGAAAAACGTAAAATATGTAATAAATTACAACGAATTTGAACAATACATAGAGAAAGATGTAGCAGGGGAAAAGTTTAATAACCAATCATTTTATGTGTGTAGGCATCACATCTTTAACGGCAACAGATAAATTTTATTTGTTTGTGCCTCCAAACAAATATTTTATATGGTTCACCACGTTAACTAAAGCTAATTTACTCTATAAATAAAATACAAAATTAATTCCAAATATTCTTGCAAGCCAAGAGTATACATCAAAAGCTGTGGTTCTTTATAATGCATTTAAATAGGTTAAGTTATTACATTATGATTAAATAACTAATTTTAATTATTCGATTGCTTAAATGATCAAAATCATTAAAAATTACAACCTGCACAGATGTTTGCCAAATGCCTATATAAAATAAGCCTAGTTATATACATCAAATAGTTGGCTTTTATAAAACGTTTTAATTTATTATTCTGCAATTTATTAGAGCATTCAAGATGCCATTTTTGCATTTCTTACATTTTTTAGCTTCCACGCGCACTTTTGAACGACGTTTTGGGAGGCTCTTAAAGTTTCGAACTTTGGCCACAAGGAAGGCGACACTTGTGGCTTAACATAGCGAATATTATGCATCGATTGATTAGTATTATTGTTCAATTATCAAAAATGAATCATCTCTGTATAATATTTTCAAAAAAAAGTTTGGGAAAATTAAAGCTAAGGCTAATGCTATGAAATTTTATAAACATTCTAAAATCTGTTTATTATAAATGTATGGGTCGTCTTTATTAAGAGGGTCCTCCAAAGATTTTTCACCAAAAATACAACATTTTTTTATTACTTTTTTTTAATGTTTATATTTTTAAGAACATTTTGAGACCTGCAAGATGTACAAAATGGTTTTAATAACGTTATAGCCACCTGTTAAAAATAATTTACATTGATATGATACAAGGTTACAACTTTCAAACGTTTTTGTCGAAAGTTACCTTTCTAATTTCAAGAAGTGGCTGCCACCTATTCGACTAAACCTATTTTAACAAATTTTGACAATATTATTCAACTTTAAGGGAAGAAGCTATATAAAAAGAATCTATTAACCATTGACCAATATATTTATTCTTTTTTTGTATATAATAATACGTAAAAAGAACACATTTGAACTAGCTAAAATCCTCTTAAACCACCCTTAAAATATCAGCACAACCAAAAAACCTTCAAAAAAGGACATTATTTTGATTATTGTTTTGCGCAACTGGCATTGGTGAATTTTTATCAGTTCGAATTTATGTATTCATTTAAGTAAAATTTAGAAATCTATGTTGCAATTTATTATCTATTTGCTTCCAAAAAAATTAAATATCTAAATTAATTTTTTAATTTTCTATTTCCACAAAAACCATGTATTTTATTATAATTATTGTCGAGCCAAAAATTGTATTTAAATTTTTATCAATAGGTCGCAACATAGATTTATAGAAAATCTATTTAAAAAGTAGATTACCATACATTTAAATACAAATAAAATCTGATGCACAAAACGCAACTGGAAGTTATGAAAATAAAGAATTGAGAAAAATGAGTAATAAATAATGAGTAATAATGAGTAAAATAGCAGTAATAATGAAGTATAAGTTAATTTATAATTATTTATGATTCCCTTTTTGTTTTATGGAATACATTTCTTTTTGCCCATTACTGACATAGGGTTTGGACATTTACAGATGTTTAGTCTTTCTTAGGGTCCACTTATTTAACTCTTTTTTCACGCAAATATTGAAAAACATTAACTTTTATATAAAAATGAAAATATTTAAAAGAATTAAAACAACTTAAATAAATCAATTGGTATAAAAAAATAAAAAGAATTCGGTGTTTTGACCGAAAACCTGTATCTTCTTCCCTTAAATGAACTAAAACAGGATTTTTTGGAGTATACTGTTGTTAAATATTTTATTTAACAATTGTTAGTGCTAAAACATGTAGTTTTGAATTTTTTTTATTTAATAATGTATTATTTATTGCAGACCATGTATCAAACATTTTTATTATCCGTTTTTTGTTTATTTTAAAATCATAAATCGTATTGACGAATCTTGTAGTTTTCAAGTTTCTTATATGTTTATTTTCAAGTTTATGTATTATTTCTTGTCATTTAAAGAGGTTTTCTAATAATTTTCTCAGTGATATTAAAAATTTACAAAATTATGTACCTTTAGATCTTTAATAATAAGTGGTGCGGTATTACAAAGATGATTAAATAAACATGGGAAAACAAATTATATTTTAATAATAGATGAATTTGTATTGTTAAAATGTTATATAATGCATTTTTAATATTTTGAAAAGATACGTTTCACTAATATATAAAGAGAATCATGTATATGTCAGTGTTTTTTTAACGGTTTTTCCTTTAAACTTGTATGGTATTATCTGATTGTTCAGAAGAATATACGCTTTAATATATGGAAATGTATTGTTACTTTACATAAAAAGCTGTATATATACTGATTATAATTCTATAAATTGATAAAAGAAACTATATATTATATTGTAAATCATAGTATACATATTTCTCGGTTCTGCACGGAAAAATATAGCCGGCTATTCAGCAGTGTCGCAGTATCGTTTGTATCTCCCCCATGCGTGATCTTGGATACTCTACAAACGCGGCTTGGGTTTTTACCAAGCCAGCGGCTTGGAGAGTTGCGCGTATTTACGTCCGCATAACCTCACATTTCGATAATTTTTTCAGTTATATATATTATATATTATATATAACTATATATTAGTTGAAAAACAATTTACTTGTGTGCTTTCATATATTTATCATATTTTAAAGTCAATTTTATTGTTAGTTTTCTTCGCTTTCCAACAAATTTAAGCAGATACACGTGTGTGATAAAAATAGATTGTTGTTCGGGCGCAAGCTTAGATTGGGATTTCTATAAACCGAGCCTGTAAGATTAACAGGAATCAACATGTTCGTACCCAAATTACTGTCATGTATATATTACGAGATATTTTGTTCCGTGTATACCAATCTGCTAGAAATTCCTATTTTGACATCTGCCTTTGCAATGTACCTTTTTGCCTATTTTCTTAGCTCTAGTCTAGTAGAAAATGTCGGAAATAGGTATTAAAAAAATACACGAACATGTTCAGCGAATCTGGAAAGTAGAAAGTTTTGCAGTCGTAAATTCGTTACAGATTGGGCTTGTCGAACGTCACGGCTATACAGCGGAAGAACACAAGCTGACGACAAGGGACGGATATATTTTGGTATTGCACAGGATTACCGGTAGTCCGTTAAATCCGAAAGCGCCTGGGAAGCCCATCGTGTTCTTACAGCATGGGCTTTTGTTGTCCAGTGACACTTTTGTTTTAATTGGACCTGGTAAAGATCTCGGTGAGTTTTCTCCTACAATCTGCATGTATTCCTTCTAGAAAAAAATAAAAAATAAAAGAATCAACTTCAACTATAAAATATTTAGAAAAATTACTTTTACTCGATCATTATTTTACAAATATTATTACTTATTTTTATGCAAATAAGGTTAAGTAACCAATATGGAACAAATTTTAGAGTATGAGTTATATAATCCTAATTTATTAAAAAAGACTTCACAATTATTCAAAACATTTCGCTCTATCGTTTAACCTGGCATTTTTCAGACTCGATTAAAAAATATGAGTCTAATTGACCTTTTTAATGCTAATAATTACAATTTTTATAAACTATCTCTAGACCACAGTACCGTAACAGGCTTTACGCGCTGACAGGTGTAGTTGTACAATAGTATGGGAGCAATACTGGACAGTAAAGTTGTATTTAAAGAATTTCACAACATATGTTGTAATGGGAAAATTACTGTTTAACGTTCAAATAATATAAAGAATCATTTTATGTTAGACAGAAACATCATATTTTGTTAAGAAGCATTGAAGCAAGAGGAGTTAAAAGTCTATGTCTATACCGCGGTGCAGATAAAGCATAACTCGCAATTATGAGGTTATGAGGTTATTATTTTTAAATGCGTTTATTAATAAAACTTTACCTTGTAAAGGTGTAAAGGTTTAATTTTAATTATTACCAATACGTATTTAAATAATTAACAAGTTATTGAATACGAGTTTTCAATATTGTCATTGTAGTGTTTTCATTATTGTCCCGGTACTAATTATTTATCGAAAAATTAGGAGATAAGCTTGGACACTTCATTTTTAAATAAATATTCATTATTATCACAAAATCTGTCTCCTATTTTTTTTTATGTTTAAATATTTAAAGCCAAAAATAATCAGAATCTATTTAAAATTTCGCCATTGCGACAATAATTCGACTATTAATTACAGTTGCTTAATTTTGTCCCAGTACTCCTCCCAATTTTGACGTCCCAGGTTTGGGTACTTTACTTTAATTCCGAATAAAACGGTGATAAGAGATAAATTATTGCAATAAAAGTATTGTATAGTCGTCTTTATATAATATAGCTTAAGTATCATTTTTTTCAATCAATACAATTCTATTGTGTACAGTTTGCATTATAAAAGTATGAAACAATTTGTGTTAATAATAAAATGTGTATTATTATATGTATACTCTTTCAATTTGAATTCATTCTCGAATATAACATTTTTTATTCCTGTATTAGCATTCCTACTAGCAGATGCTGGTTACGATGTATGGCTTGGAAATGCCCGAGGTAACACTTACTCTAGATCACATGTTTTCTTATCACCAAAGAAGAAAGAGTTTTGGCAATTCAGGTATACTATTCTTATTTTCATGCACGCACTTACGAACAAAAAACGTTATAAAATATTATATTTTATAAAAATATTCATATACAAATATATTTAATCATATATGAGCATATAAAATCATATGATCATATATGTGCATTCTCGAGATTTGATAACATATGATCATTAAAAAACATATATTATTACGATTACGTATGTTGATATATGATCAAATTTCAAATATGTATATATATGATCATATATGCGTCCCGGCATAACCGAGTAAGTCACTTTCTATAATTGAGTTTTCAGTCATTTTGGTACCCTTACATAGTGTATTTTCAAATAAAATGCAAAAGATCAGGAAAGTACGAAAAAAGTGACCATTATTTACTATTTATGAATTTTTTTTAACATAATAGTTTAAATAGAAATAAAACCTTAAAATCTTAGTATCTCCGAAACATAAAAAGAAAATTAAACGCTTTTCTATCATAAGTTTTCAAGATATAACACCTTAAACTAAAAATTACTTTTTCGTGTATACATATAATAAAATAAAAAACTTGCAAGAATTTTCTGGGAGTGTATCTACAATTAGGTGTTTAAATAGAAATCGTCTGATCATATTCAGTAATATCTACTTAAGTATAAATCGATCTATTAATCAGTTTAATCTCTACCTTATTCTAAATATTTACCAATATCATTAATATGAATACTCCTATATTATACAATAGATCTGCATTTCCATTTTAAGATAAGAATTATTCTATAACTGTTTTATATACCATCAGCGTATCACCTCATTTATATATTTACCTCATTGATTTAAGAATAACGTAAAATAATAGAATCGTTATAAAACAAAATCGAGTGGATGAATCTTAAAATATCTCTTTAATTCCGAATCTTCATTAAGAAAAGAAAAAAATGAGCCCAGTTGGCAAATAATGACCTCGCCGTTCTCAAGATATAAGCGATCAAAAAGAAATTTAAAAAAAAAACATAACCTTAAATATCTTGAAAAATAAAAGTCTTTATGATTTGAACAAATAACTCAGCTAAGAGATAGTTAAAGGCTATATTTCTGGAAATTTTCTAAAGGAATAATGCCGTTTTACTCAAGTTATCGTGCGACATAGAAAATCGATTTTATTTACAAAATAAATTTTTCTCCAGCAAAAGAAAAATAAAATGGCTCAAAAATTTTACTGAATATTGTACTCCATCCTAACAATCATCTTAATTTTTTTTAATACATTTCTATAATGCATTTCTGAGATATAACCGTTTTAAAACAACATGACGTTTCCGTGTATAACAGAAAAAGGGAAATAGCTTATAAAATATTTCGGATCGGAAAAGATAGGTAATTTTAAGCTGTTTCAAATGCATTATTACTAGTACAATGATATTATTTCGAAGGTATTGAAAAAACCGAAAAACAAAAACTCAAAAATTCAAAAACTGATAAAAAATGAGCCATAAATAGTAAATTTAACCGTGGATTACTCGAGATATGGTGCTACACATAAATATATATACATACACACTCACACACACTTGCACATACTCACACACAAATGCATACATACATACGGACAATTTCTATAAATAGTTTATTTTGATTCCAAATCGCCCAAAACATATTTCTAACATGTTTTTAAGAAAACTTCTTTTTTACTATTACAAAGCTTCTTTTAGGAGGAAGCAATTTACTTATTCGTTTATATATGATGATATAAAGTGATATATATGATTATAAAGTCATTATATAAAGTCATATATATGATTATATATGATCAGATACGAAATTTTTTTATATGAATGTAGATGTTTAAATATGATCATATATGATTATTATCTATGATGGTATATAGCCGGGTACAATGGATCTATTTCACTGTACTTTTTTAACATTGATTCTCAAGTATTTTCAGTTTACTGACATTCAAATCGAAATGAAAAAAAAATATTCTCTATGTTCCGGCACAGAGCAGGATTCACGAGAGGAGACATTAATAATTCAATCACAGATTAAACTTTTAATATTATATTTATTCAAATGCCTAGCCGATATATTACTGTGACGCATTTACGGTAAAAAGCCGATGCTTTCCCTAATAGTCACACGATGTGAACCATACGAGAGTTTAAACTGCACTGCCTTGTTGTCGAGAGCGCCAAGGCTGGTCCTTTTTTTAAGTCCTTCTTTCGGGAAAAGCATTTGAGACAAAGAACACATGCTCAACCTTTACGCATAGCCGATTTCATTTGGTTTTCTTTCTTTCATAACGCTGTAGTTAATACATTGCATCACTTTGGTACGGAATATTTATTTATTATCAATTTAATATTCTTATATTCGCCGTCAATTTTACTTTACAATAATTATCATTAGTTCTGTCAATAACATAGAAAAAAGTACACTGGTAGAAAACTATAATATACTTTTGCATATTATAAAACTGGATAATTTTCTATTAGAATAAGTAAATTATTAATTCTTTTTTGGGGTTTTAATAAAACTACTACAATTATAATTGACTGAAACTTGATTTTGCCACGTGTACTCGCTGTCAACGGTTAAAGATAATAAAATTATCATATTATTGTTTATTTATTTTCATAGCTACCATGAAATCGGTGTGATTGATTTGAGCGCATCAATTGATTACGCGCTTTGGATGTCCGGCCAACGTCGCCTGATTTTAGTTGGATATTCTATGGGTTCGACGGAAAGCTTTGCTCTGCTGTCAACGTTACCTGAATACAACGATAAAATCAGCCTTCTAATCAATCTTGCGCCAATCGTCTTTTGGAAGCACAAGCTACCAAATTTGATGAAATTGATCGTCAACAACTTCAAGGCTGCTGAGGTGTTACAATTTTTTATCTATGTTTTTTTCTATTAATTTTGTTTATGAAACTAGGCTTCTCTTAGTTTCGTTTTCTATTATTCAAAAATTTATTTCATAACTTATCCATTTATGTTTGTCTTGGTAGAAATGTACCCCGTCCTTGTGAAGAAACTATTTAGAGTAATAGCTTATTATACGTATTAATATAAATAGGTATCGACATCAAAGTTTCTATAAAAACGTGTGTACCGCTGCAGAAAGTAAAAAGTCACGTGATTTAAAATTTTTTTGATGAATATACGAAATTAGAAAAAAATAAAGATTCCTCGATTTGTTTTTATTTTATAACTATTTTTCTACTTTACGATATTTTTAAATCTGTAATGCAATTTATGATCGTAAACTTATAATTTTTGTAATTTATCTTTTAACAAATAATTAATGATAAAAAACACACCTTTTTGAGCTATTAAAGAACGAAATATATAAATTTAAAATTAATGTATTAGCTTAAATAAATGTATATTGGAACAATTTATTTAGTTTGAGGAAGCTAAGTGCCAATGCATTGGCAGCCGTTTCTTATTGTGATACTAAAACATATTCTTCATATTTTTAGATATTCAGCGAACAATTTAAGTATTATGAAGTCTTGCCTCAATCGTCGTTTTTAGGAAATCTAGCCAAGAATTTCTGTAGCGACAGAACGCGACATATTCAACGTAAAACGTGCACGACATTCTTTACCTTAGTAGCTCCAATTGCTGACACACAAAGATTTAATACGGTAAACATCGCTTCTATTTCTCTATATATCACTATATTATTGATAAATTTTACTAATAAAGTTTTGCTAAATTTGTTTTAGAGTGCATATCCTAGTATTTTGGCATATTTTCCGGCAGGCAGCTCATTTCAGACCTTCATGCATTATATGCAAAACATAATTTCCGGCGAATTTCAAATGTATGATTATGGACCTGTAATGAATTATAAAAAATATTCGATAAAAACACCACCACACTACAATTTGAAGCGTGTAACTGCTCCTGTGGCTCTGTTCTACGGAAAGAGTGATTATTTTACAACGCCTGAGGTATTTATCTTTATTACTTAATTAATTTACTGTTATAGATGCATTTATATTGATATACTTGATGTTATAGATATTCCATTTTTTCAGGATCAGTACTTTTTACAAAAGCATTTGCCGAATGTCGTGTTGTCTCAAAAAATACCTTACGATAAATTTAATCATTTGGATATTCTTTGGTCGAAAGATTCTAACAGGTTATTGTATAAGAGTGTTATGTCCCTTATGCGTCAGTATACCAATTGAAAATTGTATATTTTATTGTTAATTTTGCTTTGTAGATATAAATAACCAATTCGTGCCATATTATAATGTATTTAAACGATTATAAGTATCAGCTTTATAAAAATTAAATTTTTAATAATAGTAAGACAGTTACTGTTATATTTTAACGGTTAGCTATAGAAACATGCCTGATTGTAGCGTTATATATATTTATTTAATGTAAAATATTATTAGTAATAAATTATATATAAATCATAATTTCATCGATAAAATATGATCAGTAATATACAAAAATAATACTGTGAAAACCTACATTTTTAAATCATTTTTGCGTGTATAGCCGTACCATATTTAATTTATAAATAATATATATAATATAAAATGCAAGTCTGAAAATAGACGAGATAGACATGTATTCATAATATTTGAGGGGATGGTTGGAATAACCATAGAAGTCGAGTTATACCGTTCCTCCAGAAATTATATAAAATAAATCAACGGATGAATATACACATTATATTTCAATTTTATTAAAAAAGGACATTATTTACGTATAAAACGTATTTAATTGCATATAATCAATTGCCATATGAATTGCGTTAAATAAATAATGTAAATTTCTTCAAAATTGAAAACGAAATTATATGTTAGGTCATTATTAATTTTCTAAGTTTAAATATGATAATCTGCTAATGATACCACAAATAATAAATGAAAATGTTAATTATACTTATAATTATACTTACAAACATAAAATAATTTTCTAGTTTTAAGTTTTACTATCTTTCTATATATAATACTTGTATATTAGACCTTTAGGCTTATAAATTAAATAAATAAATAAATAAAACTGAATAAGATATTTGGAAAAACCATATAACTGAAGTAAAAAAAAGTAAGATTTTCAAATGATTACTAAAAAAGGCAACATTTTCTATCTAAAATGCATTTTCTTAAGTATCATCGATTGCTAAAATAAAAGCTTTGCAATGATGGCGCTAGCTATTTTAACAGCAGATTAAGTTAAAGAGTTAGTATCGTTAACAAAATATGTTAATGTTGGAGCGTAAGACTTTGACTAAAAATTAAAAACCTAAAAATGCTGAGAATATCAAATAAGAAGCCCCGCTGTAAATATTACAAAACCTAATGCCGAATACAGTTTTAACAAAGAAACTAAACGAAAAAATGTTCGAAAGAATACAAAAAACGGAGTACTAATGAATCTACTAAAAAATAAAGTTATATGTAAACAGATTTACACAACAAATTTAAAAAATGTAAAAATAACAGAAAAATATCTAAAAAACCTCTGAGTGTTTGTAATTATCATATAAAGTTTTATTTATAGAATTTTGGTAGCATAGATTTCGTATGAATAATAGCATTAAAACATCATAAAATAAACTTGATATATGGAAGAACGGTATAACTGGAAATTTGATTTTTTATTTTTCAGCTCATATAATTTTAGTATATTTTAGTATTTTTTACTCAAATTTTTTAGTATTTTTTTTTACGAAATCAATGTAAAATTATGTTCTGAAAGACTAAAAGAAAATTGTAAGAATCATTGCTTCTCAAAATTACCTAAAGAATCTAATAAAAAATTTTCCAAAGTGAAAAATAATTATTTTTCAATTGTTTATAAAAATTTGTAATTAATAATTAACTGGACCATTTTTGAGCATTCTATCCACGATATTCGGATTCAGAAGACCAAAATACATAAAGATAAGTGCTTCTAATTGGAGACCTCAGTTGGGCAGTTAATCAATGTCTGGCCCCAGGACTATTGGATAATTTTTAAATATTGTTTGTGAATTTTCTAGTCGTATAAACTGTAACTGTAAGTGTTAAAAGTGTGTTCAATATGATACTAAAATATGAAATTAACGTTTCTTATCTTGTAAAATATAAAACTAAACTCATATAACTACGAATTGCGTAGAAAGAATGTAAGAAAATTCTTTTTTACAAAAACAGCTAGAAAGAATAAGCTCACTCAAAGTATTTTAATCTAAGCCCCGTGAACGTTATTTTTCGATTGTTCAGACATTATTCAAATGGTTCGTGTGATTGCAGTCAATAAAATATGTATATATTATTATTTAGCCCGTTAAGGCCGAGACACACAATAATTGAAATAAACTTTGAGATATCATTTAGAGATGTGTTTCGGACTGTAACTAGAGGATATCTGCAATAGTTCTTTTTAAAAATTTTTAAGTTTTCTTGAGCTTTATGCAGTAAAATAGTATATTGTGTACCGAGGGGGAGAAATAGAAATACTGCAAACACACAAGGGCGGAAAAAGCCTGTCGCCCATGGTGCACACCGTATTTTTTGTGACACATGTATTGATTTTTGCCGTTTTATGTGTCTATCAAGCGGAACCAGATCTGGTCGTTTTTCGACACGGTGAACCTGTCGTCCTATTATATTAAGAAATGAAATATGTATACCTACACATACATTGATTTATATACACACATACACATACACCCATATATACACACATAGAGATATACATACATACACATGTGAAATAATTATTAATGTATATTAAAGTTTTTCAAGTTTTCAATGAAAGATAAGATAATTTAATTAATTTTAATTTAATAACATACGCACACACGAATGCTGTAGTGAGCTCAAAAGCCTTTACCGTCCTAGGGCGATAAAGGATTCGATCGGGCGTGTATTTAAGAACATTTTTGTCGTCGGGCGGTAAACGGCCACTTCTTGTGCGCTTGAAATGCACGAAAGAGCGCGAAAATCGTGCATGTGTTAGAAAAATGATTTAGGCCCCTATTACGAGATCGATAATAGTCCACTTTAATTTGATCCATATATTTAGTTTGCATATTTTTAAGCTTCTCCTTAACTGGTTGGGTTAAACACTAATACAATCGGCGTCTAATATATTGGACAAATACAGCTGGGGATTAATAGTATCCAAAAAAGTAAAAATCTGTAAAATTCACTTTCACCTTGTAGAATTTGATCATAAGCAAGTAAAACATTCTTTAAGTTTTACTACTTTATGTTAATATAAATCTATTTTTCGTTATTGTATCATTTACTGAATAATGTTAACAGATAAATGTATCTTTGTGATTTATCGAAAATTATCAATATTGAATGAGGCATACAAACGTGTTTAACGAAACATTAAAATATGATGTCAACTACGATTACTAAATATGAGTTCAAATTGGAGTAAAAAATAGATGTTTCTTTTATAATCTCGACAATTTGGTGATTATAACTTTTTTCATTCAAAAATATTTCATTTTATCGTTTAAGAAATTATTATTTCACTACTAAAAACCGATTCAAGCTCTAAAAAATACGATTTGAAAACCATCATTTAACAATTTTTTGCTTTTTACTTTACCTATAATGAGTTTCCAATATGTAAAACGATTTTCGACCAAGAGTTGCCGTGATATTTCAGCTATCCTGAAGTTGTAATCCATCTGGCGTAATTCCATTTGGATGTAAAAGTCGGAAATGTAATTATTGCAATTACTACATGCAATTCTAACGCAATTTTTGTAATTACTACATTTTAACCGCACTTCTAGTTAAAACGACGCACGTTATTGCAGAAATAATAATTAAGTAAAATTTTACTTTCTTTTCCTATTGACTTTTTACCTCTGACCGCCAACTGGACCGAAAAACTAGAGTACGTATTTTCATAAAAAATCGACTTATTTTGAGCGAAGCTATACTGGTAGAGAAACAGTTAAGTCATGCCTGAAAATGCTCAACAAACGAGTGCCCCACCCCTCACCCTTATCAACTTGTTTACCTCACAGCTTATATACACATGATATAATATCAATGTGTACAGTGGCTCTTGTTAAGAGGATAGCAAACAAACCTAGCGACCTAGTGGCGGGGTGGCATAGCCGAGTGAAAAAATAAAAGTATAATGCTACTGTACGGCGAGTAGAGATTCTCTCTACCTCTTCATGCATTCGCGCGTAAACGCGGAATTACTCGTACATATTACGCTCCGTGAGAATGCGAGCCTGACACGTATACGTGTGTTCGCATATATTGCTCGCGACAACTCATAAAAAAACTGAAAAGTAATGCGGGCGAGCGCGCGGCATTTCGGAAGCTCGCGTCTGTCCTGGCTGATGCGTCTCTTTTTTTGGGTTGTTGTTTGTTTGTTTGCCGGATGCACGGGAGTAAGCGCGCGTTTTGTCGTCGATTTTATACACACTGCGCGAAACGCGAGGCGAAACGACGCGAGCTTTGAGCCGCACTTTTTGTTTCACGCGAAATCTCGAGCGTGCGTGTTTGGATTGTGCCGGAGAGAACAACAGCGGCGATGAGGATGTAGATATTCGCCGAAATGAATCTTCGTGAATTTGATGACTCGTTTTTTCCAGTGAATTGGAGGTATATAGACGATTCTCATAGAACCGTTAGCTGTTGTGTCCTTAGTTCAGAAACCACTGATATATACGTACTCCATGGACATTTAAATTTTTAACAAAGTTTTATTATTAAGTTAAATTAATAAGTAATGAAACACGGATTGCTCCTTTCTATTAATGCAATGCTAATTGATTCGACCTAAAAAGGTCGATTATAATACATAAATATTATTATAATTATTTATAAAAAAAGAATGTTTAATTTAGCTGTTTTGGAGTCTTTGTTGTTTTAGACTGTAAATAGTTCAATATTATTCAGATTTGAATTCTTTATTTCTCAATAAATTCTTATTCTTATTTCTCGAATGTAGTCCATCATTTGGACACGCATTATAGATTTACGAATAAACGATGCTTACACAATCAAAAGCCTAAGAAATTTTTTGGTAATGAATATTACTGAGAATTTAGTTCAAAGCTTATGCATAATAGCTTTATAGCTTTGCATGTAAATCTATTATCTCTTTCAATAAAAGAGCTTGATTCATACCATCTTGGAGGTTCAAGGAATCAAATAAAAATATAAATTTTGTGATTCATCGATATGTTAATCGATGTAATCATGAATTATCGAGGTGTTATTTCGAAGAAAATAATTTTTTGTAACACAAGCACGATTTTCGCGTTTTTCTGTGCCTATTAAGCGGGCCTAAAGGACAATTTTTTAGACCGGCGGGCGCAAAAGTAAATAAGCGGGCGCTAAAGTAATAAGCGCCCGCTAAAGTAACTTTTGCGCCCACTAAAATTTTTCGGAAAATTGCTATTATATATATATATATATATATATATATATATATATATATATATATATATATATATATATATATATTTAGCCCCGCTTAATATGCTAGAAAAACGCAAAAATCAATACATGCGTTACAAAAAATATGGTGTGCACCAAGGGCAAAGTGGGCTTTTTTGACCTCGTGTGGTTGCAGTACTCGTCTTCGGCTCGCAAACACACTCGCCTTCGGCTCGTGCTAGCACGCTTTCGACTCGTACTGCAATCTCCACACTCGGTCTAAAAAAGCCCACTTTGCGCCCTAGGTACACAATATACAATTTTACGCATTTAAAAGTATAATTTTACTTTTTAGAGATTTTAAAGATATTCAATTTATAAAGGTCTTCAAATGATCAAGGTTCGAATTATCGAGGTTTCACTATTAATTAAAACTATTGAAGTAAAAAAATTCGATACATCCGTTTGAACACTGATTTTTTCTACTTTATCAGTTATCAGTTAATATATTCATCATATTTACTAAAACTTGTATTTTTTTAAATATGTAGAAGATATCGATGGCTGAGTGGAAGAAACTGCTTACGATATCGTATAAAGGACGTCTTCTTTAACCAATTATTCCTCGCTTTACGTTGTGTTTTGGCAACACTAAAAAAATATGAGAACGAGTATCCCTTTCCAAAAGAATGATTGTAATCGCTTGGACCGTCACCCCAAGACCATTAGGCTGAAATTCGCGCCAGTTTACTAAGAGGCAGTGCTTGGGAAGCCAATGAGAATGTGCGGGATGGATGCGGAGGAGTAATAGGACAAAATTAGTATGGGTAGAAAAAGTAGTGGGGGTAACGGTGGGCGTGGAGGGGGTATATTTCACAAAATTATCATCATTTGAGCATCACGCTAAGACCATTACGCTAAAATACGCGCGAGTGTACTAAGAGGTAGTGCTTGGGGGGTCAATAAGGATATGACTAATGGGTACGGGAACATAATAGGACAAAATTAGGATGGGTAAAAAGAGTGGTGGGGGTAACGGTGGGCGAGGAGAGGGTATTTTTCAGAAAATTATCGTCATATGAGCATCACGCTAGGACCATCACGCTGAAATACGCGCGAGGTCACTAAAAGATAGTGCTTGGAGGGTCAATAATGATGTGATGAATGGGTGCGGGGGCGTAGTAGGAGAAAATTCGGGCAGGTAGTAAAAGTGGATGAGGTAATAGTGGACGTAAACGGGATATTTTTCATAAAAAAATCATGATATTTTTCATAAAAAAAATCACGCTGAAATACGCGCAAGTTTACTAAAAGATAGTGCTTGGAGGGTCAATAATCATGTGATGAATGGATGCGGGGGCGTAGTAGGAGAACATTAGGGCGGGTAATAAAAGTGGATGAGGTAATAGTGGACGTAAACGGGATATTTTTCATCAAAAAATCATGATATGATTAGGATGCTAAAATCATTACGTCGAAATACAAGCCAGTTTACTATGACGCAGTCTTACTAGACTATAATTCTTTGGTCATTGAAGTAGTAATGTATAGACGTGGGAGCATAATAAGGTAAAATTAGAATTGATGGAAAATTAATACGAACATTGTAATAGGGTAATTCTGGACGTAGAGAGAATATTTAAAAAGAAAATCATGATA
This sequence comes from Gastracanthus pulcherrimus, assembly GCA_949152435.1. NCBI lineage: Eukaryota > Metazoa > Arthropoda > Insecta > Hymenoptera > Pteromalidae > Gastracanthus > Gastracanthus pulcherrimus. The sequence continues at coordinate 166,720,478 of OX424575.1, read as the reverse complement.
TGACCGACTCGCTAAAACTATCACGCCTGTTAGTACTTATAGCATATCAGTGCTTTTATCTGTTAAGTTTTAATAATTTTGATAATTTTGGAAAATTTTGAAAATTTTGGAAAATTTTTATAAATTTTGAAACTTTTAAGTTTTGGAAATTGTTGAAATTTTGAGAAGTTCTAGTATTTTAAGTAAGTGAATGGCGCACGACTCAATATGTGCAACTCCCCATTCGCCCTATATGCATAAAAAGGACCTTACATGCACTTGTCATAAAAAGTACGGTGTGACAAGGGAAGGGCAATTTCTAGCTCGGGTGATAATTTTAGCACTGGTCTCCGTCTCGTGTTACACTCATCTTACCCTCGCTAGAAATGGCCCTTTCCTCCTTAGTACCACAATATACTATCAATTATAAATGACTTATGCTATGAAAATTCAATTATAATAACAATATTTAAAAAGTAATTGGAACCTCAAGAATTTCTTATCATTTAAACAGGGTTTCTATGCTTTTACTTAAATGATTATTATAACAAATTTCAAAGCAAAATGTAACAAATTACTTGATTTATCGTTGCACAAAAGTTTATTTTTCTATTACTCTTTCTTTCTTTTTTTTCTTAAGCAATGAATCTTTTGAATAATAAATGAAATAAAATAAAAATCTTAATCATGTAGTACTAGTAAACTACGATGCACATACATCACGCATTTACCGCTCTAAAATTAGAAGATTGTATGGGTATTATATTTTTTTACTTCATAGAGCGTTTTTTATTTTGAGACTGAATTTTTTTTATGTTTATATATAATACATAATTAAAACCACTAAAAAGTACTATATGGAAATTAAAAAAAAATGACTCAAAATAAAAAACGCTCTATAAAGTAAAAAAATATAATACCCATAAAATCTTCTAAATTTAGAGCGGTAAACGCGTGATGTATGTATATCATAGTTTACTAGTTGTACTACATGTTTAAGATTTTTATTTTATTTTATATATATATATCTATATATATATATATATATATATAATATTATATTACGATTCATGTGACCTAAGTGCCCCATAATCGCTACGCTCGGGCGCTAACTACGCGCCGTGTAATTATGGCCACTTAGGTCACGAGTATCGTACACTATTTTGTAAGCACGAGTGACATAAACCCGCCACCGACATCGGGGAGGGATGTAGGGTGCGGGGGTGGGCCGGCCGACCGGGGGGGGAGGTTCGGGGGGGGGGAGGGGCGGAGCCACCCGCATAAAAAAAATAAAATTATAATCCAAAAAACATAAAAAATTAATTAAGAAAATCACAAATCGTTTAAACAAATTATTATTTAACCAAAATTTATTAGTTAATTAATAATCAATATCAACTTTTATACATTGTTTGAATAAAACCTTATATAAATAAGATATTTTGTTTTTTGAAAAAATAATAAATGTTTATTATTAACAGTTAATTTGAATATATTTATTTACCCTATCTTGAAATTTTTTAAATTAAATTTTAATAAATTTATAATATTAATTATGAAAAAAAAATTAATACTGAATTTTAAAGCATCTTAATTTGAAGCATTATTTTAAGGATTTATAATTATTCTCTGATTCTTGGCATGCGTATTTACCAGGTTTACTACTTCTTCTTTCTATTGTTATGAACGATAACGTTTATTTTGAGTGTTTTTAGTCTTTATTGTGGCCTATGTGAATTCATTATTACACTGTGTAACAAAGCGCCAGTTAGGTCACGGATGAGCGTGACCTACGTGCGGGTTTAGGTCACACAGTGCTGTAAATATATATATATATATATATGTGTGGGTGTGTGTGTTATATTGTTATATGTGTGTGTAGGTGTGTGTGTGGTTGCGTGTGTGTGCGTGCGTATGTGTGTGCGTGTGACTGAGTGCGACTGTGTGTAGATATGTGTGTCTGTGTATTTGTAGGTATGTGTGTATTTGAGTGTATTTGCATGCGCCTGTGTGCGTATGTGTCTGTGTGTGTAGGTATGTATGTGTGAATTTTTGTGTGTGTATGTATGTAAGTGTTTGTGTATGTGTATGTCTGTTTAAGTGTATGTATTTACGTGTGCACTGTAAAAAAGCAAACGTAAAAGTCACGTGGTAATGTAAAATGATACAAATCGTGTAAAAAATATGCATTACTGGATATATAAAAAGTTATTAATTCAGTAATGTCATTTTCAATGTATAGTGTAATTGTACACAACCCATCGTTGTATATTTTTAAAGAAAGGGCACTGAATTGATAATTTAACAGAAAAATGTAAATTTCAACTGCTGAGTGTTGGGAATAAAGCGACCCCTGCTGAGTTGGTGATTTTTACATTTGCAGATTGTGTATAAGTACAGCTTTCCGTAGAGTAAAATTCAACTTTTTTTATGTAAAATTACAGCTTTGACATGAATTAAAATGGAAATTGGAATGCCTGGAAAATTTTTGAAACTTGTGCAATATTCGGTTATTTGGACATGTTTACGCTTAATTAACTAGATGTTTACCAATTAATTATGTTTAAAGTATAATAGAAAAAAAACGAACTCTAGATTCAATTATTTAAGCTTGCGTATTTTCAACCTAACCTCAAAATCTGAAGCTGGAACTCGGGAATGTGAAATTACACACGAGCATTGACAATTACATTACTGTGTAGCGTTAAAATCATCTTCCCAGCAGGGCTCGCTTTATCTCCACAACTCAGCAGTTAAATTTTACATTTTCTTTTTTTACAGTGTGCGTATGGGTGTATATGTGTGTATGTGTGGGTGTGTATATGAGTATATGTCAAAATCAGTACAGCCATTCTTAAGTAGTTAATCAGTGTAAAAATTGTACAGAAATTATTGACAAAAATATGTTTTTTTTTGTTTATACTGGTATTATACTGTGCCAGTACTGACCCAAAACCCTATGCAATATATAAAATGCTAAAACAATTTTGCTTCCTCACAGAGGAAGCTTTGAGATAGTAAAAAAAAAAGTTATGCTAAAAACATTTTAGAATATATGTTTTGAGACTTAAGAAATCAAAATACACTATTTTTAGAAAATGTTTGTATGGATGTGTGTGTGTGTGCGTGTGTGTTTGTATGGATGTGTGTGTGTCTGTGTGCGTGCGTGCTTGTGTGTGTGCGTGCGTGCGTGCGTGCGCGTGTGTGTGTATATGGATGTTTACCAACATAACTTTGCTTACATACGGTGAATCTTAATGTTTCAGGGCTCATTATTTTTGTTTTTCTTAAAGGAAGCCGGCACAATAAATTTGTTTTTTGTTTTTCGATACTTTTTTTTAACGATTTGCGATTTTTGTGGTTTTCAGATCATGAGATCTTTTACTTTCTGAGATATTGAGGTTATGTTTTTTTTATTTTTTTTATCGCTTATATCTCGAGAACGGCGTGGTCACTATTTATCAGAAAGGGCTAATTTTTTCCTTCTTAAATGAAGATTCAAACTTGTAACGAAATTTGAAGATTTTTCGACTGGTTTTTATTTTATAGTGCTTATTTTATTTTTTGATTTTTGAGTTTTAGTTTTTCGGGTTTTTTGGAATATTAGAAATTTTATGATCAATTTAGTATAAATGCATTTAAAAAAGTATAAAAAAACCTATCTTCTACAACTGAAAAATTTAGTTAAAAAGTTTAAAAACGTTAAATGTTAAGAAAATAGTAATATTTTATTTATTAATTTCTATACTGAGGGTTGGCGAGTAATGCTAACAGGAGGATTTCTGTTCTTTTCTTTATAATTTTTCCATTGATATTTTGAAATATTGATTGAAAAGTATTTTAAGATAATTGAAATAAGGTGTCGTTGAATTCAAATTCAATGTCAAAATTATTAAGTTAATAAATAATGTTACCGAAAACTGCTTGTAATATAAATATAAAATAAAAATAAGATTATGGCTACAGCTAGTTTAATTAAATGTTCTGAATTAAACCAGCAATGATATATCAGCACAAATTTTTGAGACCCGGATTAAAAAGAGATATAGCAATTTGAAATTAATTTATTAGAACAACAATTTTCATATTAGAACAATTAATTTAGTTTGAGGAAGCTAAGTCAATGAATTGGCAGCGGTTTTTTAAATCGGATAAATCGTTCCTGAGTAATCGGTGAGCATACTTAAACGAGTAAGTAAGACACACTAGAACCATCGACGAATAAAAAACGGTTTTTTGTTTGTACTGGCCGTGTATTGTACCAATACCTGTCGAAAATCTTATGCAACCACCTCGGGGTGATCCTCTATCGAATACAAAAAGAATTTTTAAAATTGGTCCAACGGATCCTGAGTAATCCATGAACATATAAGAAAAAACATATGAGTCGAACGTAGAACCTTCTTCTTTTTGAAATCGGTTAAAAAGGGATAAAGCTAGAAACAATATGAGAGTGAGAATATGAATGTATGTGTGTGTATATGTTTAAGATAGAAAAAGAAAACAAAAGTGATAGCATAATATAGAAACACATTAATTGCTTTGTTGTACTGGCACCCACTAACCGTGGGACTAGGCCCACATTATTCATGCACCCCAATATCCACGTACTCCACCATCCACGAACTCCACTATCCTTGCACTTTACTATCCACACCAATTTCTCTGAAATAATAAGTTGTCTTTTCATATGGAAAATCTGAGAAAAAATAGCCTTTTGAGAGAGAAAATCACGGTATATCTGATGTAAAATTTGTATAACTTGTAGGTATATGCTATACTATTACTATTACCGTATTACAACCTCCTAATAGCACACCTCATTTATAAAGGGATTTTATGTAGATTAATAGATTAAACGATAATTTAATAATAATGCTTCAGATAAAAACGCAGGTGAAAAATGTGATAAAATCTCGAGCGTTTCTTCACTTAATATTTTAGTTGAAGTCATCTGATTTTTTCCAGTAGGAAAATTATTTAATTCACATTAATTTCATCCATTATTCACATATTTCATAATAAAAACATCATCTTATTTTTATGTCATCGCATCGTTTAATGCTTCAATTAAGACTATATGATTACATTAACAGTTTTTTTATCAATACTTAATGCGTATACGTGATTCCACATACAAAAAGAATATTAATATATTTAATATCTATTTCCCGTAATTCATATTGATACGGACGATCACTAAATTCTGGCGCGTGTAGCGCGCCTGAGATGCCCCAGTTACCGCAAAAATGCAAATTCCTATCTTTTTATAGATGCCAATACATAATATAAAGCGAGGAATAATTCGGTAAAGACGCCGGTCTTTACGCGATATCTGAGTTAATTAACATACGCTTGGAGCGCGCACCGAGTTAACAACTTCTTCCGCTCAGTCGTCGATATATACATAATCTTAATGAATTTATCTCCGTGGCTAAAATCTTTCATCACTTTTAATGTATATAAGCTTAAAACTAGATTGTTTCTGGTATATATATATATATATATATATATATATATATATATATATAGCTACAGTAAACATATTTTTTATCCAAGAAAAATCCAAATCTGCGTTGAATAAAATTTTGTGTCGTGATAAAAACAATTGTTTTGTCCATGGAATTTACAGTTTAGTGCACAGAACTGAGAACAGATATTGTGTTCTTATTACCTATACAAAATTTCATTCAATCACTATTTGGGATTTTTAAGATCAGGTATCAAAAATCAGCTTCAATAGTAACGTGAAAATGTCTGTGATTGTATTATATATTAAAGAAACACAAGTTATACACTGAAAAAAAATTGCTTGATTTAAGTAAATATGTTATTTTGAAATCAATTTACTTGATTAAAGTGATTGTTTACTAGACGTAACCAAACTGTTTTTGGTTCAAAATAATATTTATTTGGTTTTAAGTAAATTTTATCTTAACGAAAATTGGTCGTGATTAAATAAAGATTTCCTTGAATTAAATTACGTTCGCATAAATCTACAAAATTATTTTCTTCGACTAAGATATTGCGTTTTCTTAAAAATAAAGGCCAATTTTGAGTAAACGTTTTCTTAAATACAAAAATCGATCATCTTGGACAAAAAGAATATTTACTTTTATCTAAAACATGGTTAATTAAAACTGATACGTCAACAAGAAAAAAATATTTACTTAAAACCAATAAATATTTATTTCGAACAAAAATATATAATGGTTTGATTTAAACAAGTCTTTTTTAGAAAATTCATAATACAAGCTAAAAAATTTTAAAGAAATATTTACTTACTACAAGAATAAATTTTCTCAAATTTAAAAAATGAGATGTTAAAATTTAAGATAATAAAACTATTATTTATTTAAATTAAGAATATCAATGATTTAAATGAAATTGATCCTTTTTTTAAATGAACTAAATATTTCTTTACGTTATGTAAGAAAATATTTACTTTGAAGTAGCGAATAATTAAGTTATAATAAAAGAATATTTTCTTTAGTTTAATGCGTAACTTGTTCAATTAGGCATAGTGGGTTTCATGCACATAAGAAATGTACATATTTTAATTGTACACAATTTAGCATTGATCAAATTATATACAGATATCTTTGACCAATTTTAAATTGTGCACAATTAAAATGTGTACAATTCTTATGTGCATGAAATGCACTATCCCTTACATTATGTTAAAAACCGCTTCCAATTCATTGGCACTTAGCTTCCTGAAACTAAATTAATTAACTAAATTAATCCTCAATAAAATTCATATTACTTCTCAATAAGTAAATTTACACATAGAAATACGTAGTTGAATGGTGAAGAATTACGTTACAAATTGTAATGTTATTTTAGTCGCGAATAATTTATAATAAAGGAATTGAATTCGTTGCGTCCAATGGGGGTCGACTTATAATCTACGTTAGACGTAGTACTTATCCTAGATGTTTTAGATTAGGTCTGTACGAGACCAAGACAAGACTATATTTTTGAAAATATCGTCTCGGTCTCGTCTTGTCTTGGTTTTGAGGAGCCCTGTCTCGTATTGGTCTTGTCTTGTCTTGAAAGCTTGCTTTACTTATTAACTTTTATTTAATTTTTTAATATCAAGCTTATTAAAAGTTTTTATGGTTATATTGTCTATTCAGTGAAAAGATTGGAAATGCTTTAGGTCAATGTATATACATATATACATTGCCATATGTTGCAAATTCTTGGAATTATAAAAGATTTCGTGCAAAGGCTTCGACTCTTTAACATGTACTCAGTTTTACTTGTGCATATAATATTTAGAATGTATATTACAATTAGCTGCTTTATGGAATAAAAGCTGTTACACCCATTAAAAAATAAACTTATATATATTAAATGATCATACATGATTATTATGCATATACGATCATATATGGCTTCGATTTGCGGTCTTTTATTTCAGTACCCCATACTTTCGGAAGGAATAATGCCGTTTTAGTCAAATTATCGTTTGCCATAGGAAATCGATTTTTCTAACAAAATGATTTTCTTTTCAATGATAGAAAAATAAAACGTCTCAAAAAGTTTACAGAATAATCTTCTCCATTGCCCTAATTACCTCCATTTTTTTTCAAAAACTTTCCATCATATATTTTAGTGTAAACCATTCAAACAAAAAATAACAGTTCGGTGCATAACAAAAGAAAGGAAACACCTTATCCAAAATTTCGGGTGGAAGAAGATAGACAATTTTATGCTGTTTCAAATGCATTTTAACTGGATCGATGATATTATTTCTAACGTACCAAGAAACCCGAAAAACTAAAAGCCAAAAATCGAAAAAACCGCTAAAAATAAATAAATCCGAAAAAGTGTAAAAATTATTATTGTGCCCCCTTCGTTTAAAAAAAGCAAACAAGATGAGCCTTGAATCATTAAATGTTACCGTGGATTACTCGAGATATGGATGCATACATACACACACCCACACCCACACTCACCCATGCACATACACATGCCTGAACGCACACACGCACGCACTCAAGCACGCGATCAGGCACGCACGCACGCACACACATCCATACGGATATTTTCTAAAAATAGTGTATTTTGACTCCTTATATCTCAAAACATGTTTCTAACATGTTCTTAGCAAAACTTTTTTTTTTACTATCACAAAACTTCCTCTTTAAGGAAGCAAAAGCAAATATCAATGAAATATCTACTTCGTAGACTAAGAATATTTGTTAAAAAGACGAAATTGACTATTTTTTTTTTAGAAAATATTTATTTTATACCAAATTATGTTTGTTTAATTTAAGTAAGTAATTACTTCAGTCAAATGAATATATATTTAATATAAAAGAAATTTTATTTACTTTAAGATCATATTACATTCATTCAAATGAATAGTTATTTTAATCAAATTATTAATCATTTGATACCGAATTATGTTTGTTTAATTGAAATAAATAATTATTTCAATTAAAGAAATATATTATTATTATTATAATGGCCAAATAGTAATGGTAAGCAGCAACGGTGTCTGCAGGGCAAAATCTATCACATAGTCTTTATGTCGGTTGTAGACGTCCTTGCATCATCACCATACCTATCATAACTACTTGTTGGAACTTACTATCCGTAGCTGTGTAGTCCATAGTCTTGTTCATACAGTCACACCATCTTTCTTCATTGTTGGTGAGTAGCACCCAATCCTCCTCATAACATCCTATTTGTCGTAGGTCCATTTTAATATTGTTCTCCCACCTTCGTCTTTGTTTACCTGGAGCTCTTGCTCCTGTCGGCTTCCCTATGAGAACTCTATGTGCTGCTCTTTCTTTACCCATCCTAGCTACATGCCCAGCCAACCCTAGTCTTCGAGGTTTAATCACTCTTTTTTATTTCTTGGTTATGTAAAATTCTCCATTCTCGAGTAATCCCATCTATTTTGCCCCTAAATATCTTTCTAAGGACTCTATTCTCAAATACTCTAAATCTATTTTTTTTCCGTTTTGTTAATGCCCACGTTTCGTATCCGTATATAAGTACTGGCATTATGATTTTTCTATATATTTCTAATTTAGTCTTTTGCAATAGTAATCGTGATTTTAGTAAGTTACGTACCGAATAGAGGCATGCATTTCCGGAATGCAGCTACTTCTTGATTTCTTTATGAATTTTATTTGTGAGGTCTACTATTGTGCTAAGGTATTTAAAGTCGTCTACTTTTTTTAAAAGTTTTTCCGGAGACTTTCAAGTCGGTATCAGGAATCTCGGGCCTGACTCTGCTAGTGACCATGTACTGCGTTTTCTCTTCAATTATTTCTGGGCCTATTTCTTTAGCTGTTTTTATTAGTATTTTTACGTTATTTATTACGGATTCTCTGTTTTTTTCCTATAATGTCTATGTTAGGGAGACATTAAATATAATTCCCTCTTTATTTTCTTGTACCGTCCTAGCCACGTATTCTAAAGCTAAGTTAAATAGGAGGATTGATAGAACATCTCCCTGCTTATAATAAATTTTATTTGTTTTGAGATTATATTACCTTCATTCAAATAAATACTTATTATACTCAAATTATTAATTTTTTGATACTCAAAAATACTGAACAAATACTGTTTTACTTCAAACAATAATTGTGCTTTGAACTAAATTAATTTTTCTTTACTACTATTGGAAAGCATCATCTTTTTTAATCAATTAAAATTTTTTTGATATTAGCAATTTCTTTTTTCATTGTAGTAATTGTGACGATTATATTTACCGATAAAATAGGAAAAATTGAATCGATATATCTATTTTTTAATTATAAGGGGACCTGTGGGTCAAAAAATTAAGAAAAGACAAAAATTTTTTCTTGCACTTTATCATTGAATAACATGACAACAAAGACTAAGAAAAATTTCAACAAAATTTCTTGCGGTACAAATTATACAGAAGAAATATAAATTTTTAAATTAAAGTATCAATTTTACAAAATTTGTAAGAATCAAGAAAATTTCTTTTTGTTTCTTTATACATCAAACATATTGAAAATATATACATTTTATAAAAAGAGACATCATTTTCTTCCGCTTTATATATCTAACAATTACTTGAATGCTATTTTAGTAGAAGATATCAAATTGAATTTTGAATACGTACTTTTCGAAAATTGGTAATTTTAGTAAATTTAGAAATAATTTTTTATGCTGATAGACCTCAACGATAAAACCAAACAATAAACTATACTAGAGATATGGTGAAAATTATTTTAATTAAGTTTTAAGATTATCTTTGACTGGCTATACTTAACGCGTGCATCTAATGAGTTAACTTTAACTTTACTTTATATAATGCGAATTTACATTATTAAATTCTCAAACTCGATTTATTAGGATCTCTCTTTGAGAAAGCATTTTGCTAAAGCAATTAACAGCGGTTTTCTTTGAAAGTAATATTTTTGCAATTTTTGTACAAATGCATATTTACCGTCATATTTTCAAAATAAAACCAACATTTGAATGTATGTACGTCTACTTCGTATTTCATAAATCCAGATTTCTAAATTTTACGGATAAGAGGTTTTTATGATTACGATGTTTTGTACTTATACCTAATATCACGAGTCTCATAAATATCGCAACATGACTCACTCCTAATATATATTTACTTCGTTTATTCTATGATCACATTGAAACGTATATTATTGTTTATAGTAAAATAACTAAACAAAGTATTTTAATGCAATCAAAATGGTCTCCATAATCTATTGGAAAAGTTAAAAAGTAAATTTACCTTAAATGTATACCGTATCACAACTGATACGTATCTACTGCAGTAGTGGTTGGAAACTAAGCTTATTTTTTGCGTATGTTTTAATATTCGATTATTATTTATTATTATATTGGCCAAGTAGTAATAGTTAGCAGTCATAGAGCCTGTAGGGCCACGGCTATCATACTCTCCACGTTAGGTGTAGTCATGCTTGAATCATCACCATAGCCACCATAACTACTTTTTGGGACTAGCTGTCCAGAGCTGTGTAGTCCATAGCCTTGTTTACATTGTCACGCCATACCTCTCTCTCTCTTTTCTCTCTCTCTCTCTCTCTCTCTCTTTCTCTCTCTCTCTATTGTATTCAATTTTAATATTATCCTCCTATCTTCGTCTTTGTTTATCTGGGGGCTTTGCGCCTGTCGGTTTCCCTACAAGTACTTTAAGTACTGGTTTTTTACTTCCCATCGAGATTTAATCACTCTAGTAATGTTTAATTTCCCGCATAATTTCTGATTATGTAGAATTATCCATTCTCTAGTAATCTCATCTATTTTACCCCCGAATACATTTCTAAAGACTCTATTCTCAAACACTCTAAATCTATTTTCTTACCGTTTGGTTAACGCTCACGTCGCCCATGTTTCGCATCTGTCTGGCATTATAATTTGTCTTCAATTAGGCTTTTAAATTACTATTCTAAATTTTAATTATAAAAATAATTAAAAATTGATCTTCATATTTTTATAAATAGGACAAGTTTTGGCTTGATTTATGATTGAATCTCTATTTACATTAAGAGGGAGCTGTACCTTCATTGTCAGAAAGAAAAAACTTATTTTACACTTATTTTTCATTGTAAAAATCAAATACATTATAAAATTATGCATATACTTACTTCTAACCGTCAATTATCATAAAATTCCATTTTAAACTAAAAAAAATGAAGTTTGGAATGAAGTTTCAAATCAAATTTGTTCTAGAAATGATAATTTCTTAAAGTTAATCTTATAACTTAAAACTTTAAAATTTTCCAGGCGTCTTAATTCTTTACATAACATGTTTAAACTACTAGGATACTTATATATTTTATTGACGTATTGATTTTAGCTTAAAAATAATACTGTTTAATAGGTAACCTACTACCTGGTATATACTAGGTCTATACTAGGCCGATTCTGGACTATCTAGTCTATGCTAGGCCGATTCTGGATCACCATGGTCTATGCTAGGCCGATTCTGGCACATGGCGATTCTGGCACATCATGATCTATACTATTGTTGATTATAGATTACAGTATTTCTAAATAACGGTGATTCTAGATCGCTGTGATTATAAATGTCGACAGCCAACAGTCCACAACGCGCGACGTTGAGGTGTTCATAAAATTAGTTTATGTGTTGCAAAAAAAATTTTTTTTTCTTTTTTATGATAAGGGCTTCTTCTTGCCCTTACCTGTGAGGTTCTTCCCTTTCTTTTTGTACATTTCTCTAAATAAAGAAATATACAAAAATCATTAACCCCTCCATCGTCCTTATTTTTACAAAATTTTATTAAGCTTATTTATTATTACAAATAACAAGTTTCTATAGTTTATCAGACGGGATTCCTTCCCATTCCATGACAGAGTTGGCAAGATAGAAGCCTCTCATTAACTTGACGTTGTGAAGAAGACATGTAGCTTTGTATGCTCCATTGTGGTGTGTGCACATAATTACTATCTTCAGATTGTCTAATGGTAGGTACCCCAGTCTCCCAGTCGGTGATATCGGAAACTTTAAAGTTGAAATTTTCCAACCATTTCTTGTTGATGTCACCATTTACAAGTATTCTGTGGGCATCCTTAGACCGTCTCGAAGTACGCTTCCAATTTCAGTGTAGTCATAATCACCCGAGTTCCAGTCTAAGTCATGTTGATAGAGTTCCAACCACATATTTTCATGTCTGTATTTGTTGAATAGTTTACAACACTCAAAGGATGCTTTGAAGAGGAGCACTATGGGTTCGGCATCGGAGTCTATAGGTAATATAGCCAACTCTTTTAAAACATAATCTTTGCCTGGCTTTTTGAAACCCTGAAAGTCCACCACGTACTCCATCTCGATAGTGAACGAATCTCTTTCGTAAAAGATCTATCTTCATAGGTTCATTCCTACTCCTTGCGATTATTCTAAGCAAGCTTCATCACGTTGCCACTGACGAGATTATATTAAATTATATAATCGTGTGAGATTAGGCAGTAGGCTGATGTTTCAACAGGAAAATTGTTTCTTGCTTCGAATTCTAGACGAACATCTACGGGAGTGCTTTTTAAAGATTCGTTTTGCTTTGAGCAATCGATCACTATCAACAGCATATAATCGTGATAGTGTGATTTGTTTAACATGGGTTCCGAATCCTTGCCGTAGTAAGCATTTTGGAAATTGGTGTACATATTATATAGTATGGCGAACTGATTGCGGTTAATGTCGAGGTTGATGTTATCATATGGGTAATACTTGCGAATTCAGCAAGAGTTTTACGTTACTGATGTTGCAGTGCTCGAAGTTGACATTGACCCCTCTCTGATTTTTTCAATTAGTTTGAAAGCTTAGAATGACAAAGCGAGGCTTTTCTAGCTGACTAGCTATCTTAACAGTCCAGACGTGTGTCAAAGTGGTCGGAAGTAGTGGATACTCGTACAATTCCCAAGTACGAAAACTCGTGGAAATAGGTTTATCTTTTCCTACGCAATTGAATCTTACGCCTGTCAGCTACGACGACTTATAGCATCAACCACTCAATTCAATTTTTACATCTTCGAAATCGTTCACCAAAGGTGTTTGCAAAATAGCATTTAGATCTTTTCAAGATCTCATAAGTATGAGTTCATGTTTTACATTAACTACAATTTTACGGTAGTCTTCGGCAAATCCGAGAATCATGTTCAGAGGTATGGATACATCAAAGTAGCCTTCATCGTTGGTAACTTATGATTCTCTTCAACGTTGATCCAACCTGCATTTTCGACAATCAAGGTCTGGCTCGGATTGAGCGAAAGCCATCCTTTCATGATTGTAGTCTATCTGTTCTTGCATTTATCAATCTCTATGGCATTTAGCGTATAGCATATCTCCTCTAACATATGACAGATGGCGTTGTTTATGAAGTTAGTTATTTCTACTGCTGTGCTATCAATCAGAGTGAGTTCCACACACGTCTAGCGAGCTGCGCGATGGTAGCAGATACATGTCCTGATGCTGGATGGATATTCGTATCTCATCGTTGTTGTTGAATATAGAAGTGTACAGCTGGTGTAGGTGGACGTCGTAGTGCACGATGGACTCATCGAACGCGACAGGTGACTGTATGCTTAGAAGCTCTTTCATTTTTTCGAAAGCATCAGATGAATACGCAAGTTACATTCCACTAGGGACGAATGGACTTCTTATAGAAACTGAATGTTTTGCTGTGTTAACGCTTTGAATGCTCGCTGACGACTGATGGCTGGTCAACATGTTGGTCTACTTTTATAGCCTTTACCGACTTTTGCGTTGTAAACAATTCCCATTATGCCTGTTTAAGATGCAGTCTGATTGTTATTATTTCATCTAGAAAATTAATTAAGTCTTCGGCTTGATCAACTATGCGTACTTGGCCTATGCACTTTACGGTAATTGGAAGATAAATTACGTGCGATGGAACCTCGATGATTTTATATGGGTGGTACAGCAGGAAAGATTTCGTGAATCGTGTGGACTCTCTGTCCGATTATATAGGCTCCTGAAGTGATATTACATTCAACTCTTAAAGCGTTCACTTTGAACGCTTTTGGGTTTTAAGCTGATCATAATATTTTCGTGTGCTAATCTCTTGCGAAGAAATTTATCAATATCCTTGATCTCATAGCTACCTACTGGTAAATTAATTCAGTAAAAGATGGAAAATTGGGAGACATTTTCACTTATTCATAAATCTTTCTGGAGGCTTAACAGAAATTGTAAAAGATATCTCGATAAAGTGTATGGAGTTTAGAAACAAGAAACTAAACTTATGTTTGATAATTCACCCATGCAATTTGACAATAATCACATCAAAGTGCACAATGTAAGATGTACTATAACGGAAGGGCTGCTTGAATTACTGTTTGGAAAAGAGCCTGATACAAATTTTATTGGTCCTGATAATATTACAAACTATCATACTATAGTAAAAGTTACATGTGCACACAAAAAACGTTTTCGGAAGAAGAGTCGATACGTATGTTAAATAGTAATAAATTCAAACACTTTATTGTTCTAATGCTTCAATCTACTAGCCAAGTCAAACTTTAACATCGATATGAGAGCACGAAGAGATGAGTTACCAATGAACCTTTTCTTCCATGCATGAATGCTAGGAATGAAGCCATTTTATGAAAAGTCATTTTGTGGTAATTGTAGTTGAAGCGATACTGGAATTTTGAAATTACACGTATACTTTTCTCACTCGCTGGAGTAACCAAGTGTCTTGGACAGTTCCAAGCAACTTTATATTGTATGTTTTGGTAAAACAAACTTGCATACAAATTTTGAAGTCTCAAACTCTGTTGGTTCAAGAAAAATGCTACTTTAACGAAAATTTTTAGTTTTCGTTACCTCAATTTTGGCAATACGTTTTTCTTTAGTTAAACAAATTTCTACAGTTTTCATTAGAACTAATGAGTTAATATGCTTTATTTAAGTTGATTAAAGTGTAAACTTAATTGTATCAATTGATTATTTACTCGCTTTTAAGTTTAGAGCTGATTAAACCATTTGACATATAGGTACATATGTGCTATTTTGTGTATAAGATTTTCTTTTACAAAATTGAAAAAAGATTATCTAAGGCCTTGGAAGTACTTTTCTCCTTCTTATATGGGCCTCATAAACTATGACACAAAATTTGGAGTGTCTAGGTCTTTTAGTTTTCTAGATATGACTTTTTAGTGGACTTACTCCGACTGAGGTAATCAACGATTGTCATCATTTTTATTTGGTTGAACAAGTTTCTACAGTTATCATTAGAGCTATTAAGTAAATAAGGCTTATTTTACATAACATATGTATATGAGACAGACACGAAATTATTCTAAAATGAGAACTGTAAGTGCCTTTACCGACGGGGATGAAATATGCAACCCTCTCGCTATCGGCTTTCAGCTATTCGATTGAAGCCTCGAGGTCGCGTGCTGTCGGCTTTCGGGCTGTTCAATTGAAGCCTCGAGGTCTCGTGCCGTCGGCTGTCGGCTGTCAGCATTTATAATCACAGCGATCTAGAATCACCGTGATCAAGAAATGCTGTAATCTAGAATCAGCATAGTATAGATCATGATGTGCCAGAATCGCCATGTGCCAGAATCGGCCTAGCATAGACCATGGTGATCCAGAATCGGCCTAGCATAGATCAGCTTGTCCAGAATCGGCCTAGCTTGTCTACTCTTTTTATTCATGACTTTGAAGGAATCTTATGAAAAAATTGAAAATTATTTAAAAGACTATTTTTTATGTTGAATGTACCATAAAAGAATTAAACTGCTTAATAGATATCTGTACATTTTTTAAACGAATGTAATAAGCTTCACCTTAAGAGAACACTAGAAATCACTATATTATCTATAGTATAGCAAAAATAAATTGCTATTGATTTAACGAAAGTTAAAAATATAATTAAATTCAAGTATTATAAAATGTTGAATGGAAAGACAAAGGAGAAAAAAAGAGATTATTAATAAAATTAAATAAAAAAATCTGTTTTTGTAGAAAGCTAAAATGAGATAGGTGAGTGCAAGTAGAGTTGCGAAAAAGCGAAAGGGAGCTGCTCGCGCGCTAACCGGCCAAAACACAAGAAGTTAATTTTCGGTTTGAAACCTGCTTAGAATTGATCGCGGTAATAGCGTCGTGCGAAGTGCCGCTAAGGACACTTAACGATAGCCCGGAACACGTTGGCAGGTGAAAGGATTTGGAGTCTGAAGGAAAATAACTTTAGGATTTACCCTGATTTTAATGTAAAATATCATAAAATAAAGTGAGTATTTATTGCTCTTAAAAGTAACAGTATCTAATAACAAGTATATACAGGTTGTCTTAAAGTGTACATGCTAGAGTACTCTCTTAATTTGAAATAGTGAATTTGTCACTATTTTAGCTAGAGAAAATAATTACACTTACGATACAGTGAAAATTTCACTATTTTATAGTGATACTTTCACTATTTTAGCTAGTGAAAATAATTCCACTGGCGAAACAGTGAAAATTTCACTATTTTGCCAGTGAAAACTGTATTCATTAGAAAAATAGTGACTTATCACTATTTTGGTAGTTAATACATAAGTTAAAAGCCGGCAAGATAGGGATCGAGTTGGTATTTCATAACCTAATTTCAGTTAACATTATTTTTATTTCATGAACATTAAATATTATTTTTATTATGTAATAATAAAATAATTAATTAATTAATTAATAAAAATGATGCAACTAATGTTTTAATTAGAATTCTGATCCATATTCCCTAAGTAAAAAAATTGGACAAATGCCTAAAATTATTAATTTTTCAAAAGAAAAATTATAATTAAATTCAACTGTAATCTTTTTTGTAACGTGCATACTAATGAATTTATTCATATTATCGGAAGTAGCTTTTTAATCAATATATTTATATCAGTTATATTCGCAGCACCTTATATGAGTTATAAAATTTACTTTATGTAGGCAATCTACGTAGGCAAGTGGTGAAGACGTTGGACTGTAAACCTTGTGGACCAGAGTTCAATCCCCATCGCAGAAGTTTTTTTCGCATTTTTAATTTATTTCTTATTTTAATATATATAAATGTTCAAATGAAAATACATAATCAATATCTAATACATCTCATATATAATTATATACGCGTTTAAATAACAGCCTTATTTTTTTAATTTACTGAATATAATTAAATTTCACTGATTCAAGTAGTGAAAATTTATTTCACTATTTAAAATAGTGAATATTCACTGTTTTTTAGTTGCTGAGTTATCACTATTCAAAATAGTGAATTTTCACTATTTCATAAGAGAGTATAAGAAACCTTAACACGCGGTCGCGAGAACAGGCGTCGCGAGACGCGCACCGAGCATCCCATAGGAGCGGTTAAGCCGGAAGAAAGTGAGCTCAGCGAGAACAATTAGTTTTGATTTCGCTTCGCCGAAATCAGGAAGGAAGAAAGTGGGAGAAGGCGCGCACCTGTGTCCGTTATCGTAAGAAATCATGCGAGCGAGCACTTCAAATCTTGCGCGAGAGAAAAACACAGTGCGCGCGAAAATATGAAATATAATAGGGCCGCTGCAAGTGCAAACGGCCCAAACAAGAGCGGAAAATTAAAGGCATGAGTCAAAAATTCTCCGAAGAACGGATATAGAATCTTTGATTTGTGTACATTTGAACGCGTTCTTAAAATATATAGGCACGTGCAATGTTTTGTTATAGAATTTGTGCTTTCGCCTCTTTCTAAGCATAAAACTGCATTTATTAAAGCTGTATTGTATGTATTGAATTACTTATTCTGTAGTTTTGATAAATTCGCTAAACCGCGATATTCATCACAGTTATATTCTCAAGTAATAAACCAATGTTTTCTTATTTAATACGACTTTCAATAAAACAATATTAAGATATATTTTCTTATTAAGTTTAGTTGAATACAATATATCTTAAAGAAAATCTTAATTGTTTTTAATTATGCACTTTTACAAATGGTTCACATTTGGAGAATTTTTTATTTACATTTTTCAATAAAGAGATGAATTCAAATTAATCTGTATGAGTCGATATAGTATAAAGAAAATAGTGTGACTTATAGAAATTTTTGTGAAAAAATATTTATGCTAAATAATAAGAATTTTATAACTTTTAACTCTCAAAATTTCTTTGAATAATAGATTAAACAGAAACATAAATCATTTGTGCGAAAATTATAAAGTTTCTACCTATAATGCTATATAACGATAAAGAGTTTAACAAGAATGTATGTTTACAGTGCAAATATGTAATCATTATTTAATGAGAATTTGATAACTAGAAATATTCTTCATTTGCTGCTTACTTTTCTCTTTATGCGTCACTATAAATCACTGTGTTGAATGGTAGTGATTAACGAGCATTCAGGTAAATTATTTTATAATAGTTTATGTTACTCAGTGATAAATTTAAGACTGAGTTGAAACAATAATATGTTAACTATAAGTAATATTATCAATCTTTTGAAAAAAAACGTTTGCTAAATTTTTATTGACATCAATGAATCAAGGAACAATAATTTGAAAATATGCATAGAGGACAATTCTATAGAATTTTGAAAATAAACAGCTAGTGAAATATATTGAACTTTACTTATACCCAATATGGCCTGTCAATATTTTTCATTCTTTAATGTCTAATAAAAGCAAATGTATGTATCGCAAGGGGCTAAAATTTTTTTATAGATACAGTCATCTTTATCAGTCGTAGTAAGGTCTACGCGAATTTTTGAGGATATAAATAACATAAATGCATAAATTATTCAAACACATATTATTTATATATTTTCTTTACAAAATAATCAACAGTGCAAGTATATTTTTTAACAAATATATATTTCTTATTCTGAAAAAGCTTAAAAATTTCTTGGGGTTGTCATTACATACAATCTTATATACTTTCTAGTACATGGACCGTATCGGGTAGAATGTGTGCGTAGACACATTTTCTCTTATACAAAAAGGTACATAGCCGGATGATAAAATAAACTTTGCTACTGAAAAGTTGACGATACGTAGTAACATCGAGGGCAGTGTCGACGTGAACCAACATCTTTATTTAATATCACAGTAAATACAACGACTTGCTCACAATTACTGCAGTGACGAATTAATTTAAGCAGTTGCAAGACAAAATACACTTCAGGTTGCTCCCCTTTTGTTTCCGTGAGCAAATCTTCCGATGAAATA
This sequence comes from Gastracanthus pulcherrimus, assembly GCA_949152435.1. NCBI lineage: Eukaryota > Metazoa > Arthropoda > Insecta > Hymenoptera > Pteromalidae > Gastracanthus > Gastracanthus pulcherrimus. Next base: position 166,700,810 of record OX424575.1, on the reverse strand, counting down.
GCTTTTCTATTACCATCATAGACATAATACATCAGCTATTTACCGGCTAAATTGTGTAATAGCTAGAATAGTCATAGTGGGCCTTAAAAAGCATAGGTGCCAGATTAGATACAGTCATCCCAATATAAAAGTAAATGTACATATATATTCCGCTACAGGACATTTGTCAAATATACAGACCAAAAAAGATTCTGGAGCTGTCAAAGCTCTAGAGTACACTTTCCGAAAAATAAAACTACAACGCCAGGTGAATGGCCATTGCACTTTCGTGTTTGAAAGTCATTTTTATTAATGTCTGAAACCCGATTTGACGCCCAGTGTACTGTACTGTATTTAAAGTTGTGAAGTAGTTACATTACTATTTTGTTTTATTACTATTATTTAATTTTATTATTTTTATTATTTTGTATGCACGATTTAATTAATCTCATATAAAAATTCAAAATAACTTACGCGTTATAGCATCAGTCGATTGTTTGTAAATCATCCATTTATGTAATATGGTATTTAGTACAACTATCAGTATTTATCTAGTATTAGTGAGTATTTTATTCTAAAATTTGATTAATCATATGAACGTAAATTATATTGAACCAACATTTCGATAATGTACAGATACATTTTGTGATTTGAGATAATAATGCTTCTTTCTGAATTAACATTTTAAGATAAGTCTCCGATCGCAATTTTAAAATCTCTCTTTCTTCTTATGATAACAAATGTTAGTATTAGGAGATTTTTCTTAACCGAATTTTAATCAATCTGAGCTGTTATTGTTTATCAATAAGTAAGAAAACTTTATAAATAAAGTTGTAGTCGATAGTATTCAAAGCAGGATATAAAACTCAAAATTGGATCTATGTAGGATGTGCACAACCTCTTTTCGGCTTTTGCCCATGATGTCCACACTGAGCTTGTATCTCTGAATGCGGTCAATAGTTTACCTTATGTTATGAAATCGTTGATTTCTAAATAATTATATTTATTATACAATGAGTAAATAATGAAAAAAAAACTCATTTTATTTTTATTATTGAATTATTTGTATAAATAAACAGATTTAAAGTTACTGCATTTCAGTTTACTACTGAATGTATTACAATACGATCACAAAGTTATTTAGCTAAATAAAAAAAAATCATTCTGAATAAATAAATATATGGATGATTCCACATAAAGTGAGTAAGTAACAAATTTTAAAAGTGTTAAACTATATGAAAATGATGTATTTCATACCCAAATTATGTAAAAAAAGTTTCAAACCCTTTTTCAACCCCCTTACCTCTATTGGTTCAGGATTTATGCGAAGCTGAAAAACATGATTATTTACATTATTTTCACTTTTTCAAAATGCATGTATTTTTATCTCAAGAACTGTAAAAGATAAAGTACTTTAGTCTGCGTGTTTTGGAAAGAGAATTTGATGCAGAATACGATAGTATTCTTTACATCTCTAAATTTGATGATTTTGATTGATCCAAATTTTTAGCAGAGCGCTACAAGCAATTTTGTTGAAAAAAATTTCAATAATAGTTTTAGATGTATATTTTACGATAAAACAAGATTTAGAATGGTACTATAACTCAGTTACGAGAAAAAAATAAAAGAAATTGGTTTATTTTACCAAAGTTAGACTTTTATGGGATTTAACATGTAAATCTGCTGCTAATAAAATAAGCCGATTTCTTTTATTTTTAGGCACGACCGCGTACACGGAAGTGCCTTATAGTTTTGCCATCGAAAAATGTGTGACATAGCATATCTCACGCAATTTTCGACCAATCCGGCAGAAATTTTGTAGGAGCTCTACTCTCGAGCAATATAAAATTCTATTTTATTTTTTATCCCGATTCTCTACATAGTTTTTAAATGCAGGCTCTATTTGTTCGATTTTATGCATATATTTCTAATAAAAATTTTCCTGTAACACGATTATCTCTGCGAGTATTCAACTATTTGGGTCCAAAATTTTTTTGGGATCTCCCCTCACCACTAGAAGCTTATGGTCCTATTTTGGGCCCGATCCCGAACATATATGCAGAATGCGGCCTATTTTAAAAATCGCTAAAAATAGATTTTTGGCTATAACTTGAAATCTAAGCATTCTTAATAAAAATATTAAATGTAAAAGTTGTCGATCATATAAAAATATAACTTTTTTGTATGGGAACTATATGCTTAAAATGTTTCAAAAGTAAGATAAACGCCTAAAAACGAATTTTAATACACAAAATAGCATAAACAAGGTATGCGAACCATTTGCAGTCCAATACCAAATATTGAGAGTTCGATGGATATGCTGCCACTTCATTTTTTTCAACTCCGCCCATGAATCAAATTCAAAAGAACTAAGAAATTCAAGCTATGGTCATCCAAAGCAAACCAATACATTTAAGACCAAGAATATATAACATTATATTCAAAAAATTGTAAATACGTTTTAATAATCATTTTATTTTACTTTTTTATTCAAATTGCAACATTTATCAGTTAAAATTGTATCTTTGTATTTTCAAATGTTCAATATATTATACACCTTTTAAAATTAAACGATTATTCAATAATTTGACACGTTTATTTTAAAACGAAAGAGATATCAAAAAACAATGTTCTTTTACTGATTTCTTCAAAATAAATCGATAATAGTGCGAGCATAAAAAGTAAGCTTCAGGTGATTGCCTAATGCTCGCGCGGCGCGCGAGTGTCAGGCAGTCAAGCGAGCGCGAAGCGCGAGCATTAGTTAGTCTAGTGAGTGCGAAGCGCGAGCGTCAGCGGTCGTAAGGCCGCGAGTGGCGTGCTAGTTTATATATATATATATATATATATATATATATATATTTTATATATATACCAACAATGTTTCAGCGCATATTTTATCACAAAATACAAATTAATTTTATGATAACTTAAAATATTAAACAATATATATTTCGTTCAAATAGTCATGATGTCAACAAACTATGTTTCAGCGCATATTTTATCACCTTTCTACTTAAATGGTGTCGTAGTCGTAGAAACAAAGTAATTTTATAATTAACTTTTCTTATCTTAATTAGAATAATTTAGTAATTTGTCTCTTCAAGGATAATATCGATTTCTAAAGTAAAAACGTTTATTTTTTATAGCATATTCATATTATTAATGCTATAAGTTAATGAGATTTCCACACTGAAAAAAAATTGCTAAAATCAAACAAATTTTAATTGAATCAAAAAAATAATGTTTTTCAATATTATTCACAATTCGGTTTTAACATGATTTCTTTACGTCATATTTTGACAGATTATAGCATACTATCTTTGTGAATTGTTTGAATTTTTGTAAAATATCGTTCAAAGGAACGTAAATAAGCCATAACTTTTTTGAAAAAATTCAAACAGAATTGCAAATAGACTTCGATAAGAAAAAAAATTATGTTAAAACCCTATTATTGTTTAAAGTAAAATAGTATTTGTTCAACTAAAGTAATTATTTACTTAGACTGAACAAAAATGATTGAGTATCAAATAATTAATAATTTAATTTAAGAAATCATTTATTAGAATACAGGTAACGTGGTTTTACAGCAAATAAAATTTCTTTTGAATTTCATGTATATATTTCTTCAATTGAAAAACTTATTTATTTTAATTAAATAAACATAATTTAGGATCAAATAATTAATAATTTGATTAAAATAACTATCTATTTGAATAAATGTAATATGATCTTAAAGACAAATAAAATTTTTTTTATATTAAATATATATTCATTTGACAGACGTAACTACTTACTTAAATTAAACAAAAATAATTTGGTATCAAATAAATATTTTCTAAAAGAAATAGTCAATTTTGTCTTTTTAAAAAATATTTTTTAATCTATTAAGTATATTTCATAGATTTTTTCCTTTTTTCTTTGTTGATTACTTTTTTATGATACATTTATTTATTAGATTCAAATCACATACCTAAGTCTTATAACTATTATTACAAGATAATCTCGCATTATAGTACAATCGCTGTATATATATATATATATATATATATATATATATATATATATATATATATATATATATATATATATATATATATATATATATATATATATATATATATATATCTTATTTGATGCGCAATATACAAGAACGACGCTACGCCAGTAGTTTACGCTACCTACGTTAAAAGCTGAAACTAAGAGGGTTCTCATATAGCAATCGGGGACCAATTTCACCAGTTACGGGTTTCGCTACCGTTTTCGGCCGTTTTTTTAATAAACGATTTACTTCAATTTAATAAATATTTACTTGAGACAAGAACTTATAGTTGTATAATTGAAAAACTTTTCTGTTCTGTTATGCATTACAAAATTACTTACTTGATCTTAAGTAAAAAATTTATAAAACTAAATGTTCTCCTTTGCAGTGAAAGTTTTATACAGATATATAATATAAAATTACAATACATGTAGCCACTGAACTTATACTCTATCTGCTTTAACTTAGTATAGTAATGAAAAAGTATAAATTTTCCTGTCTACATTTTTAACGCAACACTAAAAAGTGATACATTTTTTTTAATAGAAACAGCTTATAAAAATACGCTCTAAAAAGTAAAAGAAAATATTTTTTGATAATGAATGGAATAGAGAACTTGCACGATAAAATCCATTAGATCTGCCAGATAGAATATTGAAAAATAATGGACACACATTTTTCTTTTTTTAATTAAATGAATATTAACAAAGATTGACGTATTATATGACGTGCCAATCCACAGTAGTATAGATATTTTACGATAGGGATCTGCGACGGGACGTTTAGGGCTGCACGAGACCAAGACAAGACGATAGTTTTGAAAGTATCAGCTTGGTCTCCATAGAGTCTCGACACATAAAATCATGTCTTTTATTAACTTTTATTTAATTTTTTAATATAAAAACCATAAGCTACTGTATTTTATATTTAAGTTATATACATTAATTTAATTTTTTAGTGCAATTAACTTTCCCATTAATGGAATCAACTAGCTAAAAGATTCTATATTAGTTATGTTATCTATTCAGTAAAAATATTGGGAATCCTTTGTGTGATTGTATATACAGTGCCATACATGGCAAATTCTTGGAATTATTAAAGGTTTGGTGCAAAGGCTCCTTAACATGTAATCGGTTTTACTTATGATGGATATAATTTTTAGTATGTATATTATACTTAGATCATATACTATTTTATACATTTAATTCAAGAAAAATTGTTTATTTGAAGCTGAGAAATATGCTGAAACTAACAAATTAAATTAGAAAATTTCGAAATTGTTTTGATTTCGCGTATATTACTAGAAAAATTGTAAAATTGCTATAATAAATGAAATTTGTCTTTAATTTTACTACTGTTGCGTGGGGTGATGAGATAATGAGCAGTTCTGATCCCGTAAGACTACATTCAGCTAAGATACTTTACTAAAACGGCTAGGAAATTTACTACGTCTAATGTAGATTATAAATCGACCCACGTTGCACGCAACTAATTCACTTCATTTATTGTAAATTATTCGCGACTAAAATAACATTACAATTTGTAACGTATAATTCTTCGCCATTCAACTACGTATTTCTATGTGTAATTTAATTAATTGAGAAGTAATTATACTTTGATTTTTACAGAAGAATATCTTATTAACACTTGTTAGCAAAAGATTACATAATTTAAAATTGAATTGTGTAGACTATAGTATGATTTACGCAAGAAATAGTAAAAATCCAGACTAATATGATTTTGAAAATTACCTATCTTTTACAACCTCAAATTTTAGATAGGCTCTTTCCCTTATTTTGTTATACACGGGAACGTAATTTTTAGTTTAAACAGTTCTATTTCAGAAAGATATAACAATTTAAAATTAATTTATAAGAACAAAGGATTTCATATTGTAGAAATTAATTTAGTTAATTATTAATTTAGTAGAGTAAGCTAAGTGCCAATAAATTGGCAGCGGGTTTTAACATAATGTAAGCAAACATTTATTTCATTTAATAACATGATTAATTTGTATTAAATCATCCATATTTTAAACTCAAATAAATATTTTCTAACCGTTGCCCATGCAACTAAACAAATAACTTATTAAATTTACGAAAATGTTTTCTTATTACAAATGTATATAGTTCACTACTTTTTTCTTGTTACAAATGTATATAGTTCACTACTTTTTTCTTATTACAAATGTATATAGTTCACTACTTTCAAGTTAATATTTTCCTACATAATGTAAACAAACATTTATTTTATTCAAAAACAAGATTAATTTGAGTTAAATCATCCATATTATTATATCAAATAAATATTTTCTAACTGTTGTCCATGCAAGTGAATAAATCACTTATTGAATTAAAGAAAATATTCATTTATTATAAATTAATTATTCGCTACTTCAAAGTAAATATTTTCTTACATAACTTAAAGAAATATTTAGTTCATTTGAAAAATGGATTATTTTCATTTAAATCATCAATATTCTTAATTTAAATAAATAAATAATAGGTTTAATATTTTAAATTTTAACATCTCACTTTGTAAATTTGAGAAAATGTATTCTTGTGCTAAGTAAATATTCGTTTAAAATTGTTTAACTTCTATCATGAATTTTCTAAAAGAGACTTGTTTAATGGGGCAGGCCTGGGTTAAACCCAAAAAAATACTTTTTTTCTACAAGTCATTCTGAAATTTTTTATGCTACTAAAGCACAATAATATCTTAAATTTTACCGTTGTAAAACTTCATTTTACTGACTTCATTTCAGAATGTTGACCCAACATGTCACAATAAATCACTATTTTCAATACCATATTTATTAAAGGAACTTTGATCCTCACACGATTCAAGGTGACATGGTGAACGAAATTTCTTTTTTCGACGGTTATTCGATTCCTTTTGACATGTATTATAAAAAGAGCGGAGCACTTTTTCGTTAAAATTTTTTTTATTATTTCTTTTGGAGATCCAATTGAATTTTTGAAAAATTATTCTAATTATTTAAAAAAAATTTATTGGATATATGAAAAAGAATAATAAAAAAAATCTTAACGAAAAAGTGCTCCGCTTATTTTGTAACACATGTCAATAGGAGTTGAATAACCGACGGAAAACGAATTTTCGTTCATCGTGTCACCTAGAATCGTATGAAGAACAAAGTTCCTTTAATAAATATGGTATTGTAAATAATGATTTCTTGTGACGTGTAGGATCAAGATTTTGAGATCTTACAACAGCAAAATTTAAGATATTATTATATATTGATAATTTTTCCAGAATGATTGCTTTTAAACATAAAAAGTTTTCTGGAATCATAAAAGAATATTTTTTTGGATTTAACCCAGGCTTGCTTCTTTAAAGATAGTGATACAAAATGTCAAACATCTGTAAAAATGAAACCTTTTGTATTTTTGTCATCATTTTCATCAAATTTGTTATTTTTGACATTTTTTAAACTTTATTAATATTTATTTTTCATGCATTTTTTATATATTGTATCACTATTTTTAAATGCGTATAATTTTGGATGTAATTAAGCAGTTTTGATGATGTACATCTTAAATTAAAACTCAACTCATAGTTTAATTTTCAATTTGTTTTTATACATATATACGGGCATTACTGCCCTTACCGAGTTAGCGGGTTGCAGGACTGACTTCTAAAAATAATTGAAAAAATATTTTGAAAAAACTTTTGCGACCAATAGCAGCTGAGTTATTAATGACTCAATAAGAGCCTTTTTTTAATCACGAATAACTTAATGGTAATGTGACCGTAAATCAAACATGTCACTAGAAATTGTATTGCTCATTATTTTTCCGTTTTTAGAACGCCAAAAGCGTTAAAAAAAACTGCGTCTGGTAAGTGTGCACTCAAAAAAATTTGTTTTCGTCGTATTATTTTCTATTATTTGAAGAATTGCTCTTATAAACTCGATACAAAAGAGAAAAAATGAAAAATAGTCATACTTTACTTGCTCTATATACTCTATCCAACCTTATAATTATCATATGGGTGTTATACAAGATTGAAAGCAAGTCTATTGAACTATAAAAAATAACGACAGGGAACAAGCCAGTCTCCGGATGGACCTTGGTGTCGAAAAAGTTCACGTTTTGAGAGAAATGACAAGGTCAAGGATTGAATGCACGCACACATATCACAACCTCTAAGGCACATGCACACACTCTCATGCACTTACAAACACACACTCACACACATACATGCTGATCTGCACACCTGAAGACACAAGAGATAAAACGGAGAAAAATATGCTCCATTAACTCTATTACACTCAACGTAGCCTTAAATAATCATACGAGCATTATTCAAGACTGAAAGATAAAGCAAATCTATTGAACCACAAACACAAAAGACCGATCACCCTGTTGCGGAATGAAAATCACGCTTTCGGCAAACCGGCAAGGTCAAGGACTTCATACCGAGGGCCGATTTTGAGATGATGAAAATGAAGCAACACACTCGCGCGCGCGCGCGCGCTCACACCTACAAGGATGCAAAAGAGAGTTTTCGCGCCCGCGGGTTCGCTATCTCATCCAAAGTACGTAGCACACCCGCATCAAGGTCGCAAAAGCCGTCTCTGATTAAACCGGTGACGTCGAGGCGCTGCTTGCGCTCTCACAGCTCAGTCGCCGGAGTTCAATGTTGCGCGCGACAATTGGCATTTCGGCGTACAAGCGCGCGCTTGGACTGTGCGCATCGTGACATATCCACGCAAAAGCGGCATGGCAAGTGTCGAATAATCGAGGCGGTGCAAATAGTGCGGCGATCATGTAGTCGCGGGTATTACGTAAAAAAAAAATAATAAGGAGAGCGCGCGTGCCATGCGCCAGCGTAGATAAGAACTCTTGCGCGTGCACGTGTGGCGCTTTTTGTTTTTTCTCCCTCTCTCTCTCTCTCTCTCTCTCTCTCTCTCTCTCTCTCTCTCACACACACATACGCACACACGCACACGCACACACGCATATATACACACACACACGCATACGCACCCACATGCACACACACACAGACAAACACACACACACACACACACACACACACACACACACACACACACACACTCCTCATTAAGTATCAATTAAATCATTTATATGTATATAACGGGTGCGTGGGGTGACGCTATCCGTCACAAGAGTGCCGATCGTCGGCGTCGATTTTCACCGGTCGATCTGCGCGCGGAATTTCGTACGGTGCAGTTGTCAGTCGCAGGGCCATGCGTTCGTTAGTGTTGACGCTGTTCGTGTTCCCGGCGCTCGGGATCTTCTATCATCGGGTCTTGGAGCCCATCCTTGCCGATGTTCTACCGTTGTATAAGAACGTCGTGCACGTGCATAGCCTCGACGAGAGGGTCGATGAGGCCAACCAATATCCCATCATTGACTTCGTGAGTATGGCATCGTGCAGCGAGCGAGTTGCATCGCGCGCGTGCGAGTTGCATCGCGCGCGTGCGAGTTGCATCGCGCGCGTGCGAGTTTGTGTGCTTTTTTTGTATTATTGTCATATTTTTCAAAGTTTTGAAATTAAAAAAATTAGTCTTGTGAAGTTATGTCTTTTCAAGCTAATTTCAGTCTTATTTGTGATTTCTCTTGCATCACTCATCATTCTCATACTAAAGAATAAGAATAAGAATAATTGGACGACATTTGTATAGAATATTAGTACTGTGTAGTATTACAAAGAAACAACAATGTTTGCATAAAAATTACCTTACGCTAAAGTAAAAAGAAAAATTCCTTACTCTAAAGTACCGCGAAGTTAAGGTTTCAGCAATAATGTAATGCCAGATTTAAGATAGATGTAAGACAAAAAGAATGACGTTTTAATCGAGTTTTTCAAGTAGAAATTAAGTTAAGTTTACAGGGGAAAACTTAAAATCTCTCCATAAGTATTAATTACTTTGAAATTTGCATCGTTTATTTATGACCATAAAATTAGGATATAAACAATATAAATATCGATTGTTCCATGTACATTATAGGTTTTGTCAGACATTTATCTAATTTTGTCATACTAAAATGGAAAATTTGTAGCATTCTTCTTTTTTATTTTATTCTTAAGGGGGTATGAGCGAAAAGTAATTTTAAACTTTAAAACCCAAATCTATTTTATAATTGTTAATAAAGATTATTTGAGTCCACAGACAAATTTTCAGTATAGGTTGCCTGGCATTTCGAAAATATATTTAATTCTAAAGTTCGTCCGCTTGACCCGTTTAATATACAGAAAACGCATTTTTCGCCATTTAAAATGAAAAATTCGTACATTTGTAGGAAGCTTTGGTAGAATATTATAAGTATCAAATGAATCCTTGGCTTTCAAAGTTTATGCACATACAATAAAAAAACCTCTGTTAACTGCTTTAGCATTATGCCTTCTCATAGAGAGGTTATTAAAAATCGACTTTAAGAATTTTCTAATTGAAATTCGCTTTACATTAAATAATGTTAAAATTAACTTATTAAACAGAAACGTTAAAATATTGCCATTCTGAAAATATATTATAACTGGAAATAATGTTCAACATGTCTGAACGCTGACAGTTCATTAATTTCAAAAACATAAGTTTATTAAAAATTTTGATTTAACTAAAAAAAAATTAAATCAAAATTATATATATCAGTCGAAAGAAAACCACGTGTACTAGACTAAATTAAAAAAAAATTTCTGAATTTTCTAAAATTGACAATTTTAGAAAACTACCCAAGAAAATGTACATATTTTCAATATGTTTGACATATAAAACGTAAACGAAATTTTTTTAATTTTTTCTAATTGCGTGATTTTTTTTTAATTATATACACGAGTATTACTGCCCTTAATCAGGTTGCGGGTTGCAGGCCCAATCCCCACAATCGAGAAATCCGGAAAAACATTTTCTTTAAATGTCCCAGAAAAAATCGGACTTACGGGTAATCGAAAAAAAAAAAAAAATTAATAAAATAATAATAATAATAATTTAAAAAAAATTTAATTAATTACAAGATATATCAATCAAAAGGAAATCATGTGTACTAGAATAGATTAAAAAATTATTTATGAATTTTCTAATATTAAAGAATTGAGAAAAATACGTATTCAACATTTAAACATATTTCTTCCTATAAAATAGTATTAAGGTAATTTAATATTATATATATATATATATATATATATATATATATATATATATATATATATATATATAATTTGCGAGAAACTTACATCTATCTCAAGATAATGTACATATTTTCAATATGTTTGACGTAAAAAAAGAAAAAGAATGTTGCTTTTTTCGTACACATTTCGTAAAATTTATATTTTTCTTTATCATAGAAAAAAAATTAAAATAATTGCTAGATATATCAATCAAAAGAAAAACACGTGTACTTTGTGAAAACATATATATCTTTAACATATTTTTATTAGGGGAGAACGCTCCAATGTGGCGCACCTAAGGCGCATTAACAAATGTGCTTGTGAGCATTCACATAATGTTATGCTTAAAAGTCTTAAGTGGTACTTTGATATCATAGCTGCAACTACTAAAAAGTTTAATTTAAGTCTCTACAAAATTTTCAAAAATTTTAATAGTACATTACTCCCGCATTTGCGGGAATAAAGTACTTATTTTCCGCAAATGTGGAAATAAAATATATGAGAGAATAAAAACCTACTTTAGTCCCGCTTTGCAGGTCAATAAAGTGGCTATTATAGTTAAGCCGTGAATAAAATATATTATCGGTTTGTAGAAAAGAAGAAAAAAAACTGTAAAGTCTCAAAAGTTTTCTGTTTTTTATCGACAAATAAGTTAGACTAGATTATTCTATTTAATTTTCTAGAAAAAGTAATTTTTACGATATGTTCGAAATCCAATAACAATACTCATCGTACAATTTCAGCAAGATTAGAAAAAATTTCTTACACGCATAGATCATTGCGAATAATGAAAAATGTTATTATATCATACGAATATAACACTATGCCTAATTTATCATTATGTCATAGGTTTTCTTATATTATTTGCATGTCAATAACCGCATACTGTTTGTATAATAAATGTATAATACTACTATTTATTTCTTATAGTATGTAAGACCAAACGAGTTACGTGCGCGCACTTTCTCTCTCTCTATATCTCTCTCTTTTATAACTAACAACAAAGTGCAATACTTTATGTACCTGACTTCACATATGTGCAATTTATTTTAGTTAAGTAAAGACGTGATATGTAATTTTAAGAAACTGATAACGTGTGACATTAAAATGTAAAATTGTATGTAACAGTTTTTGTAAATATTTACAAATAAATATTCTCTCTCTCTCTCTCTCTCTCACACACACACACTCCCGCCAAAATGGCCTAAACCTAAATGTAGTTAAAACCAAAGCAATTATTCTAGGATCTGTGCAATGTCAAATGAGGTTCAAACGCATGGATATTGACCCTATTATAGTCTATGGAACAGTTATCCCTTTTGTCGATACCGTTAAGAATTTAGAAGTTCATCATTTAGGAGCTCATCCGATCTATTATGGAATAGTCATATATCATTAATATCCCGAGACAAATGATTTTATATATAATTATATATGGTTATATATGGTTATATATTAAAATCATATATGATTATATATAGTTGTATACAGTTATATATGGATTAAGATTATATACAATTGTATATGAATATATATAATAATATATAGTTATACAAGCATATATAACTATATACAAGTTTAAATTCATGAATCATAAAGATTTTATAGCACACTAACCTCAAAATGCCAACTTTATTGTCGATTTTGAGGTTGTTGTGCTATAAAATATCGTATGAGACTGTTGTGGGAGGTGTTTTTCTACCTTGCTCGATTTTCTCACTCGCTTCGCTCGTGCGAAAACCCTCGAGCAAGGTAGAAAACCATCTCCCACAACAGTGTCATAATATACTATTATATATAAGTATATACAATCATATACAGTTATATATATATATATATATATATATATATATATATATATATATATATATATATATATATATATATATATATATATGATTATACATAACGTTATTTTATATACAATTGTATATAAATTACTTATATATGATTATGTATAAGATTTTATTACTCGGAATCTAAGAGAATACACGGCGTGATCCACAAACTCGAATTTCAAAGCGATAGGCTTCCTCTGAAAGTCAGAAAATTACTTGTTAATGCTCTAGTTCTTACGCATTTTGATTTCTCTTGCCTTGTCTATTATGATGCTACGGCATATGTCGACTTAAAACTCCAGCGTCTAGCAAACCTTGCGCTACGCTTTATCTTCCGATTACGTCGCGACGCAAAACTTGATCCCTACAAGGCTAAATTAAGATGGCTGCCACCGAAAATTCGTAGAAAGTACATCTTAGGATCAACGTTATACCAAATACTAAATACACATGAACCCTCTTACTTATTTCAACTTTTTAATCTCGTAAGTAATGAAATCAGGCGGTCGGATCGACTCACATCATCCATGTCTAAACTGCACTGCAGTGTTGTTGTCGAGAGCGCCAACGTTGGCCCTTTTTTAACGACCTTCTTTCGGGAAATGCACTTGAGACAAAGAACGCATACGCGGAGCCGACTTCATTTGGTTATCTTTCTTTCATAACGCTATAGTTAATACACTGCATCACTTTAGCACTGCATATTTATTTATTATCAATTTAACATTATTATATTCGCCGTCAATTTTACTTTACAATAATTATCATTATTTCTGTGAGTAACACTACTAGACATTTAAGGTACATTTTAAACTTTAATTTAGTAAAATACTCAATGTAATATGATTAGAAGTATCTATTACTTCGATTTTTATGAAACTGTTATTATTTCCCTTATTAATTAATATATAAATTACTTATTTTATCAATTTTATATTAACTAGAATATTAAGCAGAATCTAGCTAGAGATTAGCTCAAAAGCATGTATTTTTAAACTGATTTCTAGCAAATTCCTTAACCAGAAATAAAGCAGATTTAGAAAATCTAGCTAATATCTGGCTAGAAACTAGCTTAGATTTCTACCAGGGTAACTGCACGTAGCGAATTGTGGACAAAGTTGAACTTTGGGCAATGGGCACGAGACAGCGTTCAGAGATGGTGCGTATTAAAAGAACACACCTGTACCTTACATTATTTTATTACCTAATGGTGTGCGTAAAAAATTTGATTTTACGTCCGTTTTGAAGGCTTATAATCCCATCTTACGTAAGCATAAAAGAATCTTGTTTGATATTATGCTATTCTTATAGGTAAAACGAGTGGTGTGCATCATATATATTATGCAGTAGCAGAAAACTTGTTTGGTCGTTCTTATTTGGACTGCTTGTCATTGTAGATAATAGTAGACAGCCATGTTATCCATTCAGGGTTAGCGGAAGTACTGCGCTTTGAGCGCTTTTTTAAATAGAGAAGAAAAGTATGTTGCAGCTGTGAGATACATAATTATAGGGAAAACTCACAATTAAAAATACTTTTGACTAAAATAACATAAGTTAAGGTTTTTAATCTAACACACTGTATTTGCATAACGTGACTGTATACTTATACAGGCCAATAATAATTTAAAAACCTATTTCAAGAATAGCACATGATGACCCGCGATTTTTTTTTCGAGTACATCTAATATTTTGAATAGCTCAATTATTTCGAATATCTCGATTCTTTTAGTAGCTCGAGTGTTTCGAGTAGCTCCATTATTTCGAGTACCAAACTCAATTTTTTCGAGTAGCTAGATTGCTTCGAGTAACTCGATCATCTCGAGTAGCTTGATCATTCCGAGTATCTCGACTTATTTCGAGTAGCTCGCTGTTTTCGAGTACTCAAAAATATCGAGTACTCGGCTCAACTCGACTCGGGTTTTTCGAATACTCGCACACCCCTAAAGTATACATCATTCCAAAAAGATTCTTCACAAATCTGCTTTCTTCACTTTCACTTTTCCGCATTATAAATGAAGAACTATTTTTGTTTATTAAGTTTAAATTCCGCCTTGCGGTCATTGAAGACTGTTAATACATTTTCCTCACAAGAAAATTCAATTAAGAAGCACGCCTGCGTTATTTTCAAATCGATCAAAAAAAATCCCATATTGCAGATCGGACTGGTCGAACAACACGGCTACACGGCCGAGGAGTACAATGTGACGACGAGCGACGGTTACATTTTGCGATTGCACCGTATCAGCGCCTGTCCAATGAGTCCGGCATCTCCCCGCAAACCGGTTGTGTACTTGCAACACGGTATCGGACTCTCATCCGACAGCTGGGTACTCATCGGACCCGGAAAGGACCTCGGTAATTTTTATAATGAAAATTTGTATTATCTTATGTAATAATGAATGAGACAGAGAGGTAGATACTCGCAAAGACGATCGATATCATTCGAATACTTGAATGAATTACACAAGAGGCTTTGAATCTCGAAGCGTCGGATGAGAATGTTGTATATACAAATATACGAGAATCAGAAGCCATGTGAGCGGAAATATTGTTTTGAAATTGAAGGATACTTTGAAAAGCGTTAAAAATTAAAATGGCAATGCTTTCAAAGTACAGCTGAATCGACCAAGATTCGGTAATATTATTGCAACGTTATTTTTTATTTACTAACTTAGTGACTAATGAATTATTTTTGTTTATTTAGTTTAAAATTGTTAGTTATTTATGACAAAACTTTTAAAAAGCAATGCGTGTCTATTCATAGAAATGATAAGATATTGCTTTTCTATTATAATTTGTTTTTTAAATGTTTATTTACACTGCAAGATCATTTTTATTTTGTTAATTACTAATGCAATGATATATGGGTGATTGTAAGAAAAATGGTATTTTTTTCCTAATTTTCGGACCAACCTAAAAATCTTCTTTTGCGTGTAATTTCGGTTTAAAATTTTTATTCGTGGTAAAATGAAATATATTTTTCTTGCAAACCATTTGCAGGTAACCAAAGTTTTTTATGAGTGTTATTTATAGTATTTATCGGATTAAACACGATCATTTTTGCTATGGTAATTACGTCCAAGGTTTTTTGCGTCCATTACTTTTTGCTAGAAAAATGCCTGCAGTTCTATTTTTGTATAAAAATAATTTTCTGGATATGTATGTGTATATACATACGTTATTACACCAGAATACCTCGTAAAAGACATTTATACAATTGTAACTTGCCTATAATGTTGATAGCCATGATAATTACGTATATTTTTAGCTTTTGGAAGTTTATAACAAATAACCTAAAAACTGACAATCGTAACTGCAAATACACACTAGCTGGATTGTTTATGTACTTTTTTGAAGCTTCAACTGAAAAACTTCATAGGTTAGATGGTTCTACTAAACTATCCAACTCATTACGAGACGATAACTTGAGCGGGAACATTAAAGCTTGGAAAGCTGGCGCCAACATTCGTAACACTCGTGCAAACAGAGAAGTCAAAACAAAAATTCTGAAAAAGATACCAACTTGGGGTCCGGTTGAAAAAGGTACGAGCTCGGCGTCCAGTTGGAAAAGGTTATCATTTTCCGGGTCAAGAATTTTAATACAATTTTCAGTGAGCACTTCTCCTGAAAGCTTTGATTCCTGAAAACAAGTAGTGTATATATATATATATATATATATATATATATATATATATATATATATATATATATATATATATATATATATATATATATATATATGTTGTCGGAGGCGTTGATCAGGATTCTGAGGTCAAATTATGCTCATATATATTTGTCTTCAGTATGAAGGGCGAAAAGTCGGTCAATGTTGAATAAAATGTCCGCATCTAAAAATTGTAGCGTGTATCCACTAACAAGGAGAGCCTCCTCAAGAGTGTCATACATTTGGGAAACGATTTTTGGTGAGGCTTCTGGAGATCTTTTCTGGTACCTAGAAATGACGCCTAGGACCAGGAGTTTGTGCTAATGCCCTTATATTCGATATATGAGCTATTTTATTTAGAATATACGTTATTTTAGTAAAGAAAGTATTTCTTCTTGTGTTAATAACTATGCACGTATTAACACTAAAAAAATGGCCTGAATGATAATAAAGGCAAGAAAAAAGAGCTTTATTTTAAGCTTTGTTTAATTTAAAATTATTAATCTGGTGTAAAGTTATTAACAATTGAAAATGATAAAAGAAAATGTATGAAAAATCCACGTATTTTAAACAGTTAAACTTACTAAAATATTCCTGTATTTTCCGTCATCATTTGTAATTATTAATAACTTTACACCAGATTAATATTTTTAAATGAAATAAAGCTCAAAATGAAGCTTTTTTTTATTTCATTTATTATCATTCCGGCCATTTTTTCTAGTGTTACTAAAATTTAGTTAACGTATATTCTAAATAAAATAGTTCATATAGTTACGCGCTATACAATTCTTAGATGCAGACATTTTATTCAATTTTGATCGCTTTCTCGCCGTTCTTATTAAAAACAAATATATATGTGCATAATATATGAGCAATTCTACAACAAATCGAAAACAACTCGACCAAAAAAAATTTAAGCGTACACTTACCAGACACGGGTTTTTCGAATAAGTTTGGCTTTCTAAAAACGGGAAAAATAGTGAATAGTACCCTTTCTAGTGCCAAGGTTGATCTACGGACACATTACCATTAAGAAATTTGTGTTTAATAAAAGCTCTTATTAAGTCGTTAATAACTCGGTTCCTATTGGTCAAACAAATTTTTTCATAGCAGAGGATTAAAGTAGACTCTAAGAGCTTCAATTTGAGATGTCAATGATCAAAATATTTTATTTCCATGCAAAGTTAGTGCGACACTAAAAATACCGTTTTTTTGACAATCACCCATCTAAATCCATAAATGGACTTAATATTTATTTAAAAAAATACTTTAAATATAGTGTTATACTAACATTACAATAATTTTTGTTTTAATATTGGAGAAGAATGTTCTGTTTACAAACTTTGAAGAATTACAATTAAATATACTGTTATTTTTGTCTAAATAAAATACTACACGAGTAAAAATATTTTATATATAATTATATATAATCAGATATAATTATATATAGTTATATGTTGTTATATAGAAACAAAACTTATATATAAGTATATATAACTATATATAAATCATTTTACTCGGGTATATCTGAATACCATTAACTCTAATTCCCCGTCCCATTCGGAAAATACGCACGAGAATCGACTTTCCTTTCTAGGATCACTTTATTTTATAAAAATATAGAGCGCATCAGTCTAATTGTCGAGGAAATCGAAAAATGCATTCGTATTAATGCTTTTAGAACCAGCTGATCGTGTAGCTAATTTCACTCATGTCGTAAAACAGGGTATTATAATCAAAAATAAATTATTTCCTTTTTTCAATTTTCTTTGCAATTCTACTGATCCGCTCTTTATTTTCGCAAATAAAGCGATTCTGAAAAGAAGAATCGTTTGTAATGCATATTCTTAGAATGGAACGTGGAATTCGAGTTTATTGTATTCGGTTAATTCAGTAGGACTGATGCACCCCCTTAATTATCATCAATTAGTAATTTCGAGTTCATTGAAAATATACAATAACTAAATTTATAGCATTAATTTAAAAAAAAAAGTTTTTTAATGAGCTAAACAATTTTAAATAATACTATGTTTTCCGTTATAAACTTTTAACTGCTAAAAATTTGCGATTCGAAAAGGTAGACTCTTGCTAGTGACATTTTGTAGCTTTCCTCTTGGCCGATGCTGGAAACGACGTGTGGATAGGAAATGTTCGAGGAAACACGTACTCACGAGGTCATGTTTCGAAAAGTGTAAATGACCCAGACTTTTGGAAATTCAGGTGTGCTATATTTTAGTACTCGATTCAAATTTTAAAAATATGAATAATAATATTATTGTAATTATAAATCTTTAGCATTCTTTCACATTCGGACGTTTTCTTTATAGTTTTTATTAAAATAATTATGTATTTTTACTATAATAATAAATTAACGTTTTGGGTTTTTAATGTACTTATTTAATAGAGCACAATGCTGGTTTTTAAATAAAAAATTTAAATTACCATTTCCGACGTTACAGGATAATTTTCTTTGTTTTTAATTTACATTAAATATTGCTTTTTACTTTACCGATATCAAGTATGATATAAAGATTAGAAATTCCGAATAAGTCCACTGTAGTAAATACATTTTAATTTCATGTGCTACAGCTATCATGAAATGGGGATCTACGACGTTCCAGCGTTCATCGATACTATTTTGGATAAAACGGGTGTTCAGAATTTGACGTATTATGGCTATTCAATGGGGACTACGATTAGCTATGTATTGCTTTCAGAGCGCCCGGAGTATAATACAAAGATTAACATGTTATACAGCGCGGCGCCAGTTGTCTTCTGGAAACACGAGTTGAAAAGACTGATGAAGATATTAAATACTATATTCGATCCATTGAAGGTGAGCATGAAAAAATTATTGTCTCCAAATCTGTATGAAGGAGAACGATGCAAATAAATTTTCTTTAACTTTTATTTTTGCATAAGTTTACTTTTATTTTTATAAAAAAACTAATGTTAACCCTTTGTGGCCCACATTTTTCTGTTCAATATTTTAAGCTGAAAATTGTTACTCGGGGGTTTTTGGGGTCGCTGATTACGAATTTGAATTTTTGTTAATTAGTATTATAGAGAAACCTCTTAGCTAATAGAAGAATGTAAAAGCATTTATATACACCTATAAATAAAATTTTTATACATAAAAATCTTAGACGAAAGAGGCGGCTATTATAATAGCCACTAAGCCACAAAGGGTTAACTACAAAATGTAGTCAATTCAGAATTGCTCACTCAATTGGAAATTATACAAAACATCTTTTAAATAAAATAACAAATTCTTTGTAATTATTTTGCGAAAATTTAAAAAAATTTTGATTATACTCGTAATTATACAGACAGACGTTTTTGACAAACCTATTTTTTCTGATTCAGCAACCCCGATACCGTCAAAATTCATAAAAATCTCATATTTAAAAATATTTGTCGGTCACAAAGCTCTTTCTTTGAACTAGCAAAGCAATTATTATTAGTTTATTAGTAAAATAATTGAGGTTATCTGCAAATATATATAACCTAGCTAGCTTTTACAAATTAATTACATCAAATATAATTTTTATTTATTTTCAGAAATTCATCTCATATTTCAATTTTAATGAGCTTTTACCTCAAACTGCTGTATCAGCATATATCGGTGAAAAGCTTTGTGGTGATGATGACACAGTAACTCAACCTTTATGTGTTTCACTGTTCTGTAATATTGGATTAGATCCCAGAAGGTTCAACAAGGTAAATTTAAAGATACTACCTATAGGATAAAAACCTCCTTTTCTGACAATTCAGGGATAAATCGTCTACCAGGGACAATATTACCAGTTTTCATTTGCAGTGAATGCGAAACTAATACTAGAAATTAATTATGGTTAGGATAGACCGATTTTTTAATTCGATTTTTTGTTTTATACATGAAATTAAACTTTTTAGTCTTAGAAAAGAGTCTAATGTGTTATTTTAATGAAATACATTCTTTTCAAATTTCAAATGATTTTTTGATACAGTGAGCGTGAAATGAATTTTTACATACACACATATATATATATATATATATATATATATATATGCATATCTTTAACGTATTCCTTAGAAAATAATCGTTGAAATGCTGCAATCAGTACAGCTGTCAAATTGCGAAAATAAAAGATTTTTGTTTACTATTTTTGATATTGGAAAACTACGAAGCGGGGTAGAGCGAATCAAATACCAAGTAGAAGTTAGCAACCGATTTCAGGTGCTCGAGGAAACGGATGCACAGACGGGACTAGATGACGATACGAACAGGTTATGGGGGGCTATCGAAAAAACTATAAAAGGGGCCGCTAACAAAGTACTGGGTAAGAAAAAAAGGCCGAACAGCAAACCATGGTTTGACGAAGAGTGCGAACTCTGGTTTAAAAGGCGCAAGAAGGCTAAAATCTAATTTAGATAGATAGATAGTGTACACAATGAAAGCAGTAGAGCCGTAGAAGAATACCATGAAATAAGAAAGAAAGTGGGTGTGATTTACAGAAACAAGAAGCGCGAGTATCTGAAAAATGAAATTAGAAAAATAGAAACTAATAGTAAGAAAAATAATCCGCGCTAGATGTACAAAGGAATAAACGCTATAAGGAAGGATTTTCAGAGTAGATCGCAGTTAATGAAAGATAAGGACGGGAACCTCGTGACAAGCGAAAATGAACTATTGAAATTATGGAAAGACTATTTCGATAAGTTATTAAACGTGCATGAAAACTCTGAGGAAATGGGAGACGAAATCCACACTGCTGAACTCCATATGGACGAATCGACCTACAAAGAAGTAGAGGCCGCGATCAAAAAGCTAAAAAACAATAAGGCCGCAGGAAACTATTCTATACCAGCTGAACTACTTAAATATGGGGGCACCGCACTTACATCTAAAAATTTGTATCTAGTATGTGCTGTTTGGAGAAATGAAACAATACCAGAAAATTGGAAAGAATCCATCATCATACCGATCTTTAAAACGGGAGATAAAACAGACTGCAATAACTACCGGGGAATCTCACTCTTAGCTACCTGCTACAAAGTTCTATCAAACGTAATACAGGCCAGACTCACACCATTCGCGGAAGATATAATAGGAGATTATCAGTGTGGATTCCGGCGCAACAGGTCAACGAGCGATCAAATGTTTACCATAAGACAATTATTAGAGAAAAAGTGGAAATATTGCGAAACTATACACCAGCTATTTGTGGACTTTAAGAAAGCGACTCTGTCAAACGAAGCAAAATGTATGAAATCCTAGTGCTCCTTGGCGTACCAAAAAAACTCGTAAAATTAATTCAAATATGTCTGAACGGAAGCACTGGAAAGGTCCGAGTAGGCGGTAATGTATCCGAATCGTTCATGATACGCGACGGTTTGAAGCAAGGTGACGGGCTTTCAACGGTACTCTTTAACCTGACGCTAGAGCATGTTGTTAGAAAAATGCAGGCTAGCGAGCTAGGCGCAACACTCAACGGAACAACGCAAATTTTAGGCTATGCGGATGACTTGGATATAGTGGGAGATAATGGTGAAACGGTGGCGAGAAATGCGGAAATCCTTATAAATGCGGCTAAAAACACGGGGTTAGAAGTGAGCGAATCGAAAACGAAATATATGATCATGGAGAAACTGGGCATTCGCGAAGCAGAGGGGGATCTCAGAGTCGGAAATTTCACTTTTGAAAAGGTTAGCGAATTCAGATATTTAGGTACAACTATAAATGATCGAAACGAAATTAAAGCCGAGATTAATAAGAGACTTCATTCGGGTAATGCCTGCTTCTACGCTGTGAACAGATTACTTAAGTCAAAGCTACTGTCGAAAAATGTTAAAATAAGGATATATAGGACTATAATAATGCCGGTAATCTTGTATGGGTGCGAAACCTGGGCGCTCACTAAAGCGGAAGAAAATCGTTTTAGGGTATTTGAAAATAAGGTTCTGCGGAAAATATACGGGCCAAAGAAAGATGAGGAAACTGGGGAGTGGAGGAAACTGCACAATGACGAGCTACATAATTTGTACGCGTCACCAAATATTAACAGAATAATAAAATCACGGAGACTAAGATGGGCAGGGCACGTGGCAAGAATGGGCGATGATCGTACAGCAGCGCGCATAATGAAAGGAAAACCGAAAGCAACTCGACCTCTTGGTAGACCTAGACGCAGATGGGAGGATAACGTAAAAGCAGACGTAACTGAAATTGGGCGGGAGGGCGCGAAATGGATGCGGTGGGCACAAAATAGGGAAACGTGGAAAGCTTGCGTAGATGAAGCGATGAACTTTCGAGTTCGAAATGCCATTTAATAAAATAAAAAATACATATAACTATCGAGCATTTTACATACCCAATATCAATGATTGTTTTTTAAGGATCACGTAAAAACTTTTTTAGGCGCTAAATATTATTTTGCTTATAAAATCCAACGGCGCAAAGGTGCTAACCTTTTTCCTCATTTACTATATTTATAGTCAACATATACCCGCGTTTTCGTGGCACTTTAAAATTAGGGTATATATATATATATATATATATATATATATATATATTATAGTATATCCTACTTCTAGACTAATAAAACATTATTTTTAAATTAATATAAATTAATTTTAGACCGCACTTCCAAATATTCTTGCCCATTTCCCAGCTGGAATATCAACTATTACAGTTTATCATTACAATCAAAACTATAAGACAGGTGAGTATTGTTAAATTCAAAAGAAGTTGTTTTTACAATTTTATAAATTAATTTTTGTATTTATGTTTTCATATTTAAGTTGACTGAGTAATTTTTTATTCTTATGAAAATATAATATTTTCAGTTATTTATTATTTTAATTAAGTTTATAAATAGTGTAAAGAAAATTATTTAATTTATTTATCTATTTATTTATTTAAATAGTACAATGTGCAATTACGGGGGGGGGGGGAATTGGCTTGTCCTAAGCGAGGATGATGACTGGAAGTCGAGGGCACCGAAGGCACCCAAGACGAACACGAGTGCTCAAATCATCATCCGAGTCTGAAAAGCCCTTTCCACCCGTGTTACACATCGTATTTTTTTCAACAAGTGTGTGAATAGGGCTTTTTTCATGCATACAAAGGGAATCGGGAAATAGGCATTACGAGTTGTCCACTAATTAACATTACCTCCCGCTCCGCCAAAGACGCTTATAATGCCCAATTTTTCATTCGCTTTGCAAGCATTTTCATGCACATGTTGAGAAAATTATATTATTATATTTGAAAGTCGTTGCTAAATAATAAAACCTTGCAGATACATTCAAAGCTTACGATTACGGTGAAGCTGAAAATATAGAAAAATACGGCAGTCCGACACCTCCAGCTTATAATTTAACGAAAGTCGTAGTACCAGTTTCGATATGGTATGGAAAGAATGACGATATAGTCAATGAACAGGTAACATCATTTTTAATCAAACATCAAAGACCCTAACAGCAGATGCACTACAGTTTAGTATATGGGGTATTCTCTAGAACTTTTAACGTTTAAGTATCGAAAATGGCAATAACAAGCTATAACAGCACATGCTTAATTATTTTTATATTACAAAAGTTATAAATATTTTATATGTAGATTCAATATCTACTTGAATTATGTGTAATACTAAAATGCAACAAATATAATATAAAAAAAATGTCACACTACATTCTTTAATTATAATTCAATTCAACTATTTCATTTTACTTCATTTTCACGTAGTAAATAAGCGTTATGGACGTGACATTCTTTACGCTTCGTAAATTTATTTATTTAATAAATGTATTTATTCGTAAAACGTTATTAAAAGCGCATAATCTAAATGTTAAAAATTTCGGAGATTTGCTCATATCTATTGTATGAGAGCGTTTTTGCTCACAAAAGGGGAAGCTGCTGTAACAAAATGGGTCAGCAAACGTACTAAGCTGTAGTGAATATTTGAAAATATATTATTATAGTTCTCTATAGGCAACTGATATACATATATTCTCGCTGCTAAATTATCTTTTTATTATATAATTAACAGTTATTTTTTAGTCAATTTGATTAATATTATACATCTAAATTTGCTCTAATACTTTATTTCATGATATTATGTGATTTCCAGGATGTCTTCGTATTGTCAGATGCGCTACCGAATGTTGTATCTTTAAATGCTGTCGACAATAACAATTTTAATCATTTTGATTTTCTTTGGGCAACCGACGTGAGAGAACTGGTCTACGACAAACTGATACCAACAGTACAATAACTTATAGAAAAAAAATTATTATTTTGCTGATTCTGCGTTTACTGCAGAAAGCTGTTTAATTTAAAAAATTAGAATATTTCAAAAGTACAAAAATGTGTAATTTACAGTGCAATGAATAGTTAGGAAAGAACTGATATTAGTAAAAAAAAATTTAAGATAACTGTTATACGTAAGAGTTTATTCATTACTTTATTAACGTTTTTACGTTTGAAGGTGGCATATGAAGTCCAATTTAGAACCAGAACGAAATATTCCGTCATAATTTCTTTTATTTAATATATGCAATTGCTAAATTTTGTATTTAAGTATTAATTGAAGTGATAAAATTTATCAAATTGTACTTTTTTATATCACAAATGTTCAAATGTTTGCGACATTTTGCTTGATTTCTAAAATGGATTTATTTCGTTATTATAGAGGACGCCGGATCAAAACAGGGTACCGCGAGTCTTGATTGAGATATTTTTATATTAATTATTAATAAGCGTTCTATTAAACTCTTATAAGTTTTGTGTATATACAAGATGATAATAAATAATTAATAAAAAAAATGTTACTTATTAAAAATAGAAATATAAAGCTTACTATTAACTACTAAGGTACTCTGTTTTGCCCTGGTCTTCGATAGATAGTCAAATCAAAATTTCAATTTAAATATAAGCCAAACACTGAAGTATAAACTTAAAATTAAATGTAATCCTTTTGATACGGATTATATTTTATCGTCTTATGTATATAATTTATTTGAGTTAATGGATAAAATAGAAAGAGTCGCCGATGATGTACGAATAACTTGATTATTAAAATATTTGTATACTGCCTTTCTGCAATTATACTTCAAAAGTTGAAAATACTAAAATCGAAATGTTAACTTACAGAAAATTAAAAATCTGAAAATATGTTCAGTTACTTTATTTATTAACCAGTATATATATTTCAACCTGTTATTGGAAATCCACACGTAAATAGAGTGAATCGCCTACGAAAATAACCATATCAAATTAATATCTTTAAAAAAGTCACGCGCGATACCAAAATACAGGGGAATTTTCGAATGCGGCTAAAATACGACGAAAAGGAGTGTCGAAGTATCCCGGAACGAGCGTCCATTCAGAGTGTCAGTGTAATATAGCCACCTTAGCGTGACGCGTTTACATTCGTCACGGAAAACTAATTGCCAGGTCGAAGTTCTCTTCTGGGTTTCTCCTCTAAATCGGTCGAATGGAAATCGATGTCACACGTCGCTTGCTCTCGTTTGGACGCTATACATGTATGTGCATGTATGTGTGGTTGTGTGTGCGTGTACGTATGTGCAAACGCGAATGGTTCTCACATACACTTGACGTGAAAAATAACTTTGAATTTCGCGTGGATTTTCTCTGTGATTTCGTTCATGTGTAGTTCAATTACGTATGATTAGGTTATGTCAAACATGAAATTTGGACGTTTCTATATCCAAATGTCATGTTTGGCCTAATCTAACCCTATGTAAGCGTACTACATACGCCCGGATTTCCAAAAACAAATCGACGCGAAATTCAAAGTTATTTTTACGTCGAGTGTACATGTATTTTGAGCAAATCACTTTATAGTGATTAAATTATTCAAAATTCAATTAACATACGCAATTACAAGGGTGAATTAACCCTCAGGATTATAAGTCAATTCATCTTAAGTGCTCCTTAAAGTTTCTAATCTAATTTTTAGAAGAGGTGGTAGGCGTATGAAAAAAGTATTAATGTACAGGAGACCTTTGTTAACCTTAGAAAAGTAAAATACTGATTACTATTCCTCAAGACTTTATTACTTTATTAGATGTAGAATTCATTTATTATACCGCTACAATCAAGTTTCAAAATACATACAAATATAATGTTACTTCACACCTACAACATTTACGGTATAGTATTGTAAATTACCACTTATAACTAGTATAATAGAAAAAAAAATTTATTACACACTGTAACAAATGAAAAACAAGTCATATTAAATCGTGCTCAGTCCTGAAATAAAAAATTTGATGAGTACTTTATTGTATAAGATAATTCGTTTCGCAAAACTCATTCTTTCATTGAAGAAATTAAAAAAGAACTAAAATTTTAAAAATTGTAAATTGTGATAAAAAGGTATGAAATTTTTGTAATCAACCAATTTCGCTGAAGCTTTCAAGCGCACATCGGGTATTGATAGCAAACATCTGTGTAAAGTTTGGGAAAGATATACGGCGCATTTAATGAATAGTGATATGTCGCACGCATACGCACACGCACATGCGCACGCACACATACAGACATTATAAGACTAGTGTATTCGGACTCCTCAAGGTATAAAACATGTTAAACGTTGAAAAAAATACAAGAAAAAACAGTTACTGTCACAAAGTTGAGAAAGCAAAATGTTTAAATAGAAATATTCAGTTATCATATATTATACATGTACAATTCTTGAATCATAATTATTCGCATTCTATAATTGGATGAAAGACAAAAAGTTGTCAATATTGGCTTTCTAAAATTTTGAGAAAAAAATGTCTTCAAATGTACCTGTACAGGCAGAGTCAGTGTATATTATTGTAAAGTAGAAAGCAGCCAAATAATGTTAGTGGAATAAATAATTCAATTTTTTTATATTTATATGTTCGATTAAAAATTATAAGCAACAAAGATAACATTTATAGTTGGAGACGTGCTATATATGGACATTTTTTAGTGTTTTGTTAATTATATGTGAAAGAATAATAAGATATATGTGGATACATTTTAATGTAAAATGTAGTAAATATCATATAATCTAATAATTTCATGAATCTCTCTAATAGCAGAAAAGTGTGTATAAGTTAATAGTTAATAGTTAAAAGTTAGTCTTAAATTTCACTTAAGTTAAGTTAAAAGTTGAACGTCATAAATCTAACTTGAGTGATAAAGTCCCCAGTAGAAAATTGACGATCCGAACTCATTAAGAATTTAACGATTAGCTAATTGTGTTAGCTAGCTGTTAAGTAGTAACTAGTCAAGTATCTGGCTAAAATCTCGTGAACGGATAAAAAATTGCACGAATATGTACTTCCACAAAAATAAGTATATAAATATTTCTGGTGTGCGTGTATCGACTAATATAAGATTGCACGCATATGTACCGTAATCATGTATATTACCTAATTACTGAAACCTTGTATGTGTATCAATTACCGACACCTTGTACGTGTACGAATTACCGACAGCCGTAGATGTCCTAATTATCGACATCCGATAATGTCCTAATTACTGACATCATGTATATGTCCTAATTACCGACATCTTGTATGTGTACTATAATTATAACGACACATTGTATGACCTCATTATGTCGGATGTCGGTAATTCGGATATCTACAGACTGTCGGTAATTGACACACGTACAAGGTGTCTTTAACACGGATATCATTCTATACGGGATAAGGCATATGATCGGATAGGTAAAATTAATAATCTATTGTAAAATTGTCTATTAAATCATTTTACGAAAGTACCGAGCTTTTAGCCAGTCAATACCGATAAAGCGTCACCAGGTAAAGAGGTATCTAGCTAACTCGTTAAAAATAATTTACCTAATCCACACAAAATTCGCTAATATATCGCTAATCCCCTTTTAACTTACATTTAGGTTATTCTTTTATTTCAGGTAAAAGTGCCATGATGATGTTCATATATTTTTCTAGTAAAGATCCTTTTTTATCTATATTCGTATCTAGATAAACATATCCAAACGCAGTTGCCCATGACTTGTTTCAAGGAGCAGTTACAGCTTGAATCTCTCGTTAGGCGAAAATGTCACCAGCATAAACACATTAATTATAAAACCACGCATTTACCAAATCATACCCAACGCAATAAAAACGATTTAAACAATTCAAGAATACTTTATTAAAAATACACCTGCGTAACGACGACGATAATTCGCCAGTGCGCAATATTAAGAACTCCGCGCGAAGGCGTACCAATGAAAATCTGGCTTAGAGATGTGGGAGCTGCGGAAAGGCCGTGGAGTTACGACAAAGATTTGGGCATTGTGCAAGAGAGCACGTCACAGAAGCAGCAGCAGTACGAGGAAAAGATAGCCGAGTCGTGCAGCAGCAGTAGTAGCAGCAGCAGCAGCAGCAGCAGCGGAGTCGGCGTCGTTTCCCGCATTCAGCCACCGGCGCGACTCCTCGTCTCCTCCGCGCATCCGGAAAGGAAACTCGCCGTCGTCCTCCACCGTCGTCTCTCCTCGCGAGAATCCCTCCTGCAACTTCACTGACAGATTTAATCTATTTTAGCGACCGTCGTGGTAAAAGACGCCATTTCCCGCGTCACGACCAGGCTCAAAGGGGGGAAGATCGATCGCTTTCTAACGAGTCGCGGGGCACTTCCTTTCTCTTCTGCCCGGCTCTGAGCGTTTTCTCTCTCTCTCTCTCTCTCTCTCACTCTCACCCTCTCTCTCTCTCTCTCTCTTCTTTTTATGCCTCTTTCTTTAGTCGGTTTTTTCTTAGCAATTTTTTTTATCTTCTCTCTTACTGGCTTGAGATTTCTCAAAGCAGTGCTGCTGCTGCTGCCGTTCTTGGTATGAATTGAGATTGGATTTTTTATTATGTACTTTAATGAAGCGTATTGATAAGGACGATCTGTCGGAGATAGAAAAATTTTTATTCTTCGTGAAATACGATTATCAGATCGTTCAGCATTGAGTTTAATTTTGCTTTAAATGAATTTCAAGAAATGGATTATGACGAATTAATGTATATTTTTTTTAACTTTGATCTGGCTTTTCTCAGTGAGTTTAGTAATTACGATACTTTAACAAAGTTTACTGATATAAATTGATTACAAAACATATAAATTAATTTTGACGATAAGCTAAATGAACAACATGATATTATAGAATTTATTGAGTACAGATCATCTATTCGCAGTTAATATTTGTAATGAAACAAATTTTGAAGAAATGAACAAAGTCTTTGCTGTTTAAAAAAATTACTTAACATTGATTTATTTGTAAGATTAAATATTTCATTCCGTTATACTCGAAACTTTCCTGATAGAAAATTATCTAGTTGTTAATTATCTAAAATGATCAGGAATTGGATCCTGATCAGGAACCAGGTCCGTTACGGTATGTATATAAATATTAACAATTTTTGCTATATTCGACTTAAAATAGATATACATTTTTTGTAGGCTATAACTTTTATTTGTTATGGGTTTTAATGTAAGTGAGAATTTATTGGATTGGTATCCAAAAACTATAGGGTACAAACTTTTACTAGAAATCGTCAACGTCATCACCAAAAACTATGAAATTAAAAACCTTCTCCTTGGTCTTTACCAAATGTGTGAACACTTGGGCATAACCGACGTAGTTTAATTTTAAACGATAAAAATTGGTGAAAATAAGCCTTGTTTTGATAAATTGATCCTTGAAATTATGCATACAAATATCATCAAAAAACTAAAAACAAATTTTTGTAAGTGCATTTATTATACGAAATTATTTTTTTAATGCCTATTAAAATTTATTCATAATAAAAATAAAAAAATTTGAATAAAGTTTAATAAACAAATTTAAGATGATTAAAAAGCATTGGCTAAAGCAATTATCTTTCTAAAAATATGTTAAATCTTCATACTTGAACCGATTTTCCAAACTACTTGTATGTAGGGGAGGCTATGCCCTCAATATACACAAATACGATAACTGTATTGCCTACGTTATTTATATTCACGTTTATGCCAAGTATAAACTTCGTTTACTCAGTGTTTGGAAAGTACTATGTTTTATTAGAAACTACATTAAATAGTTCAATGAATCTAGTACGCTATATTTCTGTAAACTTTCACTTATTGTCGTTGCTGTTTGTTGCCCCAATTACGTACGTTAATGATTGCAATTAGTACATTGTCTGAAAGTATATCAACTTATCATTATGTGTATTAGTTGCTTCAAAGAAATACTCATTGGTATAATATTCGCTTATACTATTCAGGTAGTATTGACTAGACAATCCCAAGTTATTTTTGCATTTAAAAAAGGTAATATTTTTATCTTAAAAAGGTAATCCAGGATAATTTCAGTCCAGTAAAACTCATTTACTTCCACATTCATACATTCTTCACGAAAATGCTATAAACGTTTTACCGTTGAATGCCGTAGTTGGTAATACGATTCATTAAATTGCTAGGAACTTAAATATATTAGAATCTGCAATAAATGTATCAGCCACAATAAGTTTCTAATTCGCGAATAGGCACGGCGACGAATATGCCATTAAGGGGACGTCTACCTCTGGACGGTCGAAAAAAAATAATTTTAAGAAATTTTATTAAATTCAATAACTATCACAACATGGAGCCCATTTGCAAGAAAAATAAAATAGCGGCATTTGGTTCATGTTTTAATAAGTATGAACCAAATGGTTAATGTTTTAGTAAGTATGAACCAAATGGTTCATGCTGTAAGTAAGTATACTTGCATTTTTTGCGACAGCCATTGATACGTTTTTTTTTATTTAGCATTTTAAACATCTTTTAGAGGTTTATTGCTGTTGAAAAAACTACAATAGTAGATACATTATTCATCTTTAGGTTATACGGTAGGTGAATTATAGATTTTTGTTACAGTTCGTAAGAGTAATGACAACTAAGTTAGATACGCAGATTATATTCTTTTAGGAATTTGTAGATACGAAGACATGCCTCAATATCTGGACTTGCAATAAGTGATTCTATGCAGAATGGTAGATAAATATTTATCTACCGTTACAATATAATATTTAATTAAATTAATAATGCTCTGACAATATTTACGCGAGATAGAGACGCGGTAAGATTGTAGTTGTCCGATCTACATCTATGAATAGTTACATCAAAGTCACGTTGCAATTCTTTTTTGCCTGAGAACCATGTTTTAACACTGGAATAATAGTTTTGAACATTTGTTTTACCTTTGACTAAACCATTTTCTTTTATATAATTTATAGTTTGTGAATAAGCATTTGTTTTAAACGATTCGTAAAAGTAAGTATATGGTACTGTAGTTATATCTAAGATTTCAGAATCATTTTCTGACTTAGCTGGAGTGTCTGTGATTTCATTGCTATGGATTCCAATATGAAATGGTATTCAGAACAATTTCACAGTAGATTTATATGGGTTTCTAAGCATAAATTCATTGGATTCTTTTTTATTTCATTGATGTAAGAATTGATACTGACGTTGCTATTAGTGGACTGAAGGGATTGCAGAGCGCGAAGCGAATCAGAGAAAATAAGAATATTGTGATGACGTTTTTCTAGGGCAAAGCTTAATGCATTATTTAGTGCTATACATTCCGCGGAATAAATTGATGCATGTTTGTTTATGGCTTGTGAATGATCATTTTTTTAATGAAGTCGTTAAGATTAATTTAAATAAATTTTTATTAGCATCATTTTATTTTTTTTTAATTTTTGACCTAAGTCAGTATTTATTGGGATCGACGTTGTCAAGGATATTATAGTCATGGCAATACAGATTGAAGTTATTGTGAAAATTTATTTGACATAGATTTGCTGAGATTGTTAAGTTAGCGATACACAGGTAGAGTATTTTATTTTCCGTATAGTACTTGAGGGTTTTACTAATATTAAAAGACCTTTGGATCAATACTGCGACTAGAGAGTTGTTGTTAGACAATGTTTTAACAATGAACCGATTACATATAAGTTTTGCTCTTTCATTAAGTGAAGTTAATTTAGATTCTCCGAGTAAAATATTTGTATATCCGAGTATAGCTTTTGTACAAAATGATTAAAGTTTCGGGATTTGAACCCCACGAGGTTCCGCAAAGATATTTGATTATATTAAGAGAAAAGAAGATTGTAAAAGACATGTTATAATCAAAAATAATACCTAAGATATGAGTTGACTGTATTGATTTTATGGAGATGTTGTTTATTTTGATTTCTGTGCTTCCGGGAAGAATCTTTTTATTATTGAAATGAATGAATGAAGTTCCGTTAGGAGAAAGTTCTAATCCCAGTTCAAGAAGATTGTCCTTAACTTTTTTATGGCATTTTCTAATATTTTTATCCCTGTTGATGTAAAACTGAAGAATGTTTTTGAATTTTTATTTTTAAACAATCTTACATCGAGTTATGTTAGGCACCATTTCTTTATGAGGCAACGCACGTAGCACCATCTATAAATCACATGGCTGCATTAAAATCAACAAACAATTTTTTTCATACACTTAAATAGTTTATAAATAAAATGCATACAAATTCTTTTACTTCAAGTTGTTTACATTTCTTTTAAAAGAATTCTTAAAATTATTTTTCTTTTCCGATCGTCTAGAGGAATGGCCCTTAATGAATGGCATTTTATACGAAATACCACGATTGATGCGCATAGTCAGGTTAGACCCGAAGAAGATGATATTAGTGTACATATGGGTTAGATTATAAGTTGAAGCCTGACATTATCGATGGTAAGTTACCACTGCAGAAATATCTTACGCAGCTTGAATTTATTACTCGAGATAATGGATAAAATAACATCAATAAGCTTTAGGTTTGATTTAAAACATTTAAGTGCACAGTCAAAAGTCATGAAGAAAAAAATGAATGGTTCATTAAAGTTCTGTATGGATTTTCGAATGCTAAATGCTGCAATTGTGAAAGATTCTTGTCCATTACCAAGGCTTAATACAATACTTTACTCATTAGCTCGATCATTATGAGTAATGATAGTGGTTATTGGCAAATCAAAATTAGGAAAGGAGTTCGAGAAGACTGCTTTTTATATTGGTAATGGATTATGGCAGTTCATGGTTATGCCATTTGGTTTATGTAATTTTTAATATTTTATTTTATTTAATTTTAAACGTCTTATAGAAATGATTCTTCGAGATATAATTTATAAAATATGTTTAGTTTACACAGTGAGTGTCGACTAAAATTAACTAGAAAGTGCTTGCAAACAGCTGTTTTTTGCAGATATCATTTCTGTGATACCTAAGGATTACTATAAGACAAAAATAAAAATAAAGTTAGAGAAAAAACGGAAATATACTCGATTCTAAATTTTTTGTTTGAGGTTAAATGATATATTTGAAAAATAATACATATTCAATTTCGATTTTTTTGGTATAAGTTCCATATTTTGATACTATTAATAATTTCATAAACTTTTTACATTTTTGCACAATAGTAAAACATCCAAGAATCGTACAAATGGAGAAAAATTGTGCTTTTCTCCGAAATTGGGACTTTTTCTTATTTAGGTCATGAGCAGAGTAGGTTTATGGTGAGCATGTATAAGTTTATTAAATTATCAACAAATATAAACAAAAGAGAGTATGCTACCTTAAATATATCAGAAAATATGACGTTTCAAAAAAGAAATATTATGAAAATATTCAATTATTTTATTCTCTGTACCATAATACAACTTTTATTACTAAGTGTTATATATTTTTATGTTTATTGATAAATAGTGAATATACTAGCATTCTCAAAAATATAACTATCATTTTATATTTTATATAAAACTTATTATCGTACATCGAAGATAACGCGTTATATGCAATTTGTCGTCGTTCACCTGTTGTTGGAAGGCGTGATGGTTACAATGGTTTTTTAAATAAAAATAAGGTTTTCATCTCTACAGTATATTCAAATTTTAATATATGATATATTTTCATACAAGTATTTACAAAATAAAAAATTAAATTCCTATAGATATTAATTGAAATAAGTGTATATTGTCGGCTATTAAATATTTTAGAGTCGATTAAATTTTAAAGTTTTTATACGTAAAATTAATAAATAACAACAAAAAACTAGAAAAAGTAAATCTTTCAATAAACGTCATAAAAATCTTAACTTTCATTATTTACGAAGATCAAAATATTATAAAAAATTTGTCAAAAGTTACTTAGCGAATTGTATTTTTTTATTACTTTACTCAATAAAAGTTTTGGAATTAGATTTTTTACAAAGTTATTCTCCTACTGATATTAGCATATATTCAATTAAAAGAAAATATTATCAGATCATATTATTTCACTAAACTCCAATATTCATCGCGCCACCTGCCAACAGGAGAAAATCAAAGACTTCCCTATAAGATGTCTTCAATATGTGGTAATAAGTTTTATAAAAAATAGAATGCTGATTATATTTTTGACAATACTTGTTTCTGTATTATCTATGAATAAACAAAAAAAAAATACAGTATCTGGTGAATAAAAGTAGAATTATGGTGCAGAGAAGTAAAAATAATCATTTATTTTCGTAATATTTCTTTTTTGAAACGTCATATTTTCTGATATATTAAGGGTATATTCTCTTTTATTTAGATTTGTAGATAATTCAATACACTTATACATGATCACAACCCTACTCTGCTCATGACCTAAATAAAAAGAAATCCTAATTTCGGAGAATAACACCAAGTTTCTCCAATTTTAAGATTATTCGATATTTTACGAATATGTAAAAATGTAAAGAGTTTATGAAATTATTAATAGTATCAAAATATAGAACTTATACCAAAAAATCGCAATTGAATATGTATTATTTTTCAAATATATCATTTAACCTCAAACAAAAAATTTAAAATCGTGTATATTTCCGTTTCTTCTCTAACTTTATTTTTATTTCTGTCTTATAGTAATCCTTAGGTATCACAGAAATGATATCTGCAAAAAAAACAGCTGTTTGCAAGCACTTTCTAGTTAATTTTAGTCG
Organism: Gastracanthus pulcherrimus; assembly: GCA_949152435.1. Classification (NCBI taxonomy): domain Eukaryota; kingdom Metazoa; phylum Arthropoda; class Insecta; order Hymenoptera; family Pteromalidae; genus Gastracanthus; species Gastracanthus pulcherrimus. The sequence goes on along the minus strand of OX424575.1, from coordinate 166,665,136 downwards.
AGACCCACCGTGTATACTAAACTTATTTTATAAATTATATCTCGAAGAATCATTTCTATAAGACGTTCAAAGGTAGCTGATGCATTACATACACCAAATGGCATAACCATGAACTGCCATAATCTATTACCAATATAAAAAGTAGTCTTCTCTCGATCTCCTTTCCTAATTTTGATTTGCCAATAACCACTTTTTATATCCATGGACCATCATAATGATCGAGCTAAGCAGTCAAGTATTATATCAGACCTTGGAAATGGAAAAGAATCTTTCGCATTTGCAGCATTTAGCTTCTCAAAATCCATACAGAACTTTAATGAACCATCCATTTTTGTTTTTCATAACTATTGACTAATTTTTAGTTAATGTTAGTCGAGACCCATCGTGACGACATAGTGGTTATGGCCCAATATCTTCAACTACCAAATCGTCGTCAAGCATAATATCTGGTCACGCGATCACTGCCATCAAACAACACCAAACAGTTCCCAATCCCCAAATTTCAAAAAACTACAATAGCAATCTCTTCCCACCTCCCGCGCTGTACCCTCTACCGCAACAATCGAACTTCGCGAGAGGACCTCTCCTAGTTCCTACCCCCTTATATACCTATACCAGAGCAGCAGCAGCAGCAGCAGCAGCAGCAGCAGCAGCAACAGTAGCATTGACTCCACCTAGGTTCGCAACTTACAGCAAAGTTCGCTGTACCGGTGGCTGCGTGTCTCGCATCCGGCAGCAGCAGCACTGGCGGCGGCGTCGCTCTCCATCTCCATCGTCGTCGCGTCGCCGGCGATCGGCCCGTAATTGCATACCAGTGCCTCGACTACAGCGCTGTCGTCGTCCTCGTCGCCGTCTATAGGCGCTACGTCGCGGTGTTGCAGCAGAAGCAGCGGCACGTCGACGTTGTAGGTCGCCCGACCGCAGCCGACGTTAGTCACAGTGGGCGTCGCCAGGCCGACGCCACCGACGGCGCGCCGAGGCTTCTGTGACGGGTAGGTCGTAGGCGCCGCAGCAGCCAGCACGCTGCGCATGTATACAAGGGCCAAATAAATTTTCAAGAGATTTTGAATTATAGTGCCGACAATATGCAAGCGGCTTTCTGCATTTACGCTTACTTCTCTGTGTGGATGGGTACGTGTGTGCGCGTGCGGTATGGTCGACTATCCGATTTAATACGTGGTAGTGCGAACAATTACAGCACTTTGATTGTACGTTGATAATATATCGCGTGCGTGCGTGCGTACGTGTGTGTGTGTGTGTGTGTGTGTGTGTGTGTGTGTGTGTGTGTGTGTGTGTGTGTGTGTGTGTGTGTCTGTGTGCGTGTGTGTGTGTGTCTCTGTGTGTGTATGTGTGTGTGTGCGTGTGTGTGTGCGTGTGTGTTTGTGTGTGTGTGTGTGTGTGTAGGTATGTAAGTACGCGCGAGCTTGAACATGTATAGTGAAAAACCCTTGAATTAAATTAGTTCGTGTACAAAGTTCTTGAAAAGTACTTAAAGTAGTTTTGATCAGGTACCTCGCACTGCAAATAGTTTTTATCAAGTACCGCATTTTACAAGTACTTTTAAGTCGAGTCGTACCACCTAATTTAAATAACCGGAAAAAAATGTTATAACGCCCCATATATGAATTTTGTGTCTATATGGCCATATATGATCGTATATGATCATTATACTACTTACATGTATTACGGATTTAACTTTTTGTAATAAGGCTTGAAAAACTGGACTGCTGATAAATTTAGTGACAAATTTTGTATGTATCATGCGGATGATAATATTCAAACTGACAAACTAAACTTTACTTTTTTATTTAACAAAATTTTTTTTAGTAAAATAATATTACTCTGATTAGATTTATTTCATGCATTCATATATTATGGGTATATATATATCGGCATACATGGATTCACGTTCAGGTAGAAAAAAATCTCCGTAAATGATAATGTATATTCATATATAATCATATTTAGCTGTATATGACCATATATGATCATATATGACTATAGATGAGTGCATACTAAATTGCAAATTAGATTCCATAGATAACCATATATGGATATATAAGGTCATATATGTACATATATGGATATATAAAGTCATATATATTCATATATGGTCTTATATAGCTATATATGACCATATAGAAACAAAATTGATATATGGCCATATATGGCTATATATGATCGTATATGACTATGTATGTCCAAGTATGTTTTCCACATATGGCCATGTACGACCGTATATCTCTATATACGAAAGATTTTTTCCTGGCTAGTTTTGGCTAAGTGCCACATAAAGTAAGTGTACCTGATATGGCTCACCTAAGCTTTATGCAATAAGCATTTACCATAGTAACTGGTGTACAGAAATAATTTTATTTGGGGTGGTTGAATATTAAAATATAGCATAAAAACTAACATAAGAAATTTATTTTTATTTGAAAATATGCATGTAGGGCATCCTATAATGTTATGAAAAATAAACAGCTAGTGAGACATATTATTGGGTTTCATATGTACTCAATATTGCTTATCATTATTTTTATTCTTTTATCACTAATATAAAACTAATATATATATATATATCGGAAGGAGTTAAAAATAATGAAATAATATAGATAAATTTTAAAAGTAATACATTTCATTAATTTAAATAATGTTTAGGCATTCTAAACTGGTCATCTTTGTCGGTCAGTGTAAGTATCTTTTGTAACAAATATATATTTTGTATCCTTGAACACCTTAAGAAAATTCTAATGGGGATAATTAGATACAAATCTTGTATGCTTTCGGTTACGTGGGCTGTATTAGGTAGAATGAGTGTATATTATATAGAGTGTACCTGATACTTTTATAACTAAAAAGGTACATAGCCGAATGATAAAATAAACTATGCTACTAAAAAATTGACGATACTTAATAATATCCAGAGCAGTGTCGATTGCAACCAACTTCTTTATTTAGTATCACCGTAAATATAATGACTCGTTCAAAATTATAGTAACGTATTCACGTAAGCGGTTGTTATAAGACAAAACACAGTGTAGGTTGGTCCCCGTTTACTACCGTGAGTAGATTTTCCAATAAAATAGCTTATACTAACATCAGCTATTTACCGGCTAAATCATGTAATATGTAGAATAGCTATGATGGGCCATATTAGGTACAGAAGCTATTTTAGGTACAGTCACCTTACATAAAGTATTTGCAGTCCAAAAAGCCCTCCTTAAAGTTATTTTTTAACAAATACCGCCCACTTGAAGTAATTTCGGTCAAGTATCGCGTACTTCGAGTATTAGCTTTTATCAAGTACCGAATCATAAGTATCTTGTATTATTTTTATCTTGTATTATCTTTTTTTTTTTATTATTTTCATAAATGATATTCAACAGTGTGCACAAAATTAATGTAAGGGATCAAAATTGATAGAGTTCACACCTTCCTGGATATGTAGCAGCTGTTCTACTTCAAGCATACCTACATTATTCTAACGAAAAATGATACCTTTTATTCTAACCATTTATCAGCAAATTTTTGCTCTAGAAAATGATCGAAAAATTAAATAAAAGTAGAAGTCTTTCTATTTCAGCTATGCGATGCACGAACATATCATTTAGTTTCAAAGCTATGAACAATCAAAGGTGGTGATAAACAACATTTAAAATAGCTGAAAATCCTTGAATGTTCATAAATATTGTTGTCACCATCTTCGATTATTCATAATTTTTTAACGAAATAAAATTTGTATATGAACCACAGCTCACAGTTAGGCTTTTTCCTTCTAATTTATTCTATTTTCAGATCAGTCTCCAAGCATAAAAACTTGCAGAATTATGATAGGAAGGATGATAAAGCATGCTTGAAGTATAATAGCTGCTATTTTAAAAACACTGGCTCTTTGAATTAAACTGTGGGTGTACGATCTTTATTTTGGCTACCAGAAACCACCTTTCAAAGCATGGTTAAAATCCGTTACGTGAAGAATGTGGACTCTCTTTGTATGTTAAATCTTGAAAATGAACATAAATGTTAATTAAGACTTTACTCGACTTTCCCTTTGAAGCTCGAGGAAGTTACTTTGTGTAAAATAAGCAGATGTAATTATTGTCTGGAACAAAATAATCTAAATATTAAATAAAATAAATTAGAATAAATTAGAAAACTGACAGTCTTGAGATTTTGAAAAGAAAGATACGATTATCATTTAATATAATTTTTAATATCCTTTTAAACTTTTCATATAAAAGATAATTAAATACATAATAATTAATAAAAAAAATGTTATTTTCATCTGGTTTCAGACAGAAATTAAATCTACTTATAGATTGCATATAAAACGACCAAACTAGAGAAAATATAATATTTTTCAATAAAAAAATTTTTTGTTTTTATAATATAGATATTATTACGGAAAATTTTAATTCTACGCTATTTTATTGATCTGTTATGAATATCATTGAAATCATGCCGTGTAAAATGTATATATAAAGTAAAAGTACGTATAATGATTTTATTTTACTATTAACTTGAAAAAAGAAACTGGAATAATTGAAAAAACAATTAATACAAATTCATTAATTATAGTTAAATTTTTAGAAGCTGTATTAATAAAGCTTGAAGTAAATTAAAGTAATGAATAATTATGACTTATTATGTTTTATATCTTTTTATCAGCTCAATTCTATTGTCTGACTAATCTCTGACTATACCTACTGCATGAACAGCTTTATATGACCGTAAGTATTTCAAAACTCATATAGGGTGGATGTACCGTTTGTGGCCAGTGCTTCTGTTTTGGCCATGTAACATAATTTTAATCATTTTAAAAATTTTAACTCAAATTCCATACAACTTCGACATTAACATGATTCTTAAGTACTTTAGAACATTGTATAATACTGAAAGTACAGTTAGCTCAGTATACTTTGACAGAAGAAATACTTTTAGTTTGAGGTGTGTCGAACATGGCATTTTCTTACGCAAATCGACAAGAGAAGCAGATGACCAAAATATTCATATTATTTAGTAACGTCATTTGCGGTAAAAAATAACTGCATAGGTACAATTAATTAGGTTAAAATATTCCGATAAATTTAAAAATTACAAAGAAAACTGTAACTTTATAGAAACTAAAGAGGTGGCCAGAGGTGGCACAACAAAAACATTAATATACTAGTGTTGTCCATAGTACCTCAGGCATAAAAATACATAAGGTTTACTTTTTATTTGATTATTTTAAGTTTTGTAAGTCTACGAAATAGATAATATAATTTCAAACGACGTTTTTAGTCAGAAAAAAGGTTAATTTAAGTAAAATACTAGAGGCATCAAAAGTATGTTATAGGTGGTTATAATAGGTTATATTTCATTCATCAAAATGTTTCCGAATCGAATCAATTTTAATGTAGAAACGCAGTTTGTAGCATTGTGAAGAAAGGAAAAACTGTTCTAAGAAAACAAATGACTTTTACGTATATTTGTACTTTAGCATACAAAATATATATAATTTAACATTTTAAAAGAGAAACTAATAGTAAATTCAAACATTTACAAGAAATAACTGCTTTATTGTTAAATGTATGCATTTCTATTGGTAATCATTGATAATACAAAAATATTTTCATGGTGAACATCAATTTCGATAGTGGCCAAAACCGGTACATCCCTATGGTCAAAACTAGTGATTAGGTGCCCAAAAACGGTGAAAAATGAGTTTTATATTAGTTTTTCTATTTGTGAAATTTCCTCAGGGTTTTTCATAAAACAAACTATGAAATTATCAAATACATGTGTTTTATCATATGTACAAATTTGTTGAATGATGAAATATTATATTTTACTGCGGTATATACGTTCTTGAAAGTCAAAAAAAGCGGTACGTCCACCCTACGTAAAGTAAAAATGAAAACAATACTTTGGCTCATAGGCACGTTGAAAAATAATGTTAGTGCATAGTGGTATGTGTAAAAAGGAATGTAAGCGTAATATTATAATTATAATTTGTTTGTGTAAATTATAGCGCTAGCTTTTCAAAAGAATGTATAAGCACTAATATCATAATGCAACAGAATTTTCTATCCTTTTTCTGAAATATACATTAGCGTAGTTAAACATAAAATGAAAATAATTCCAAACTTGTATTATGAATAAACAGAATAATGCACCCGCGACTATAAAGTACAAAATGTAAAAGACATATTTTCGGTCATATGCAGTAAGAGTGCCTCTCAATAAAACTTAAAAAAGAAAATGTTTCTACTCGAGATTCAAAAGTAAACATTCGCGCCCACTCGTCAAACTGCCGCAAATCCTTTAATCCGGCATGACTATCAACAGCACCTTCACGAGTTCTTAAACCTCTCGACTCAAACTTCGGTCATCAAAAGCAGCCGCCTGCGCGTCATTGCAAAATCGTGCTCTCCCCCCGCGAGAAAAGCGCAACGCGATCACAAAAGCCTCCGCGTCCCCCACGTAGGAGAAATGAAAAACTACGTCGCCTCGCATAATTCCGCGGGGGAGCAGTAGTAGCTACATAGAAAATTCCCCGAAAATCCGGAGTAAGCCGTACGCGCGTGCGCTCAAGCGTATGTGACGTCTCGTCGTCGCCGGCGCACGCGAGTCGTTAAATTATGAATGAGACGTCTCGTCATAAACTCTGTTTCCCGTCGAAACCGCCGTAGCGGAGACCGGGTCGAGATGGATATACCGAGTGAAATGGGCATCCCGTGTGCTTTTGTACGAGGGTAGTTCAATAAGTCTTTAGAATAAAGTATAAAAACAATTTTTTTTGGGTAAATTTTTTTAATAATGATGCATAATACTCACCAGTAATTGTTTTACCCTTTTCCAAGTAGTCAATAAGTATAATTCCACGTGCATCCCAAAAAACTGTAGCCATAACCTTACCAGCTGACTTTACGGTCTTTGCCTTCTTTGGAGCTGGTTCGCCTGTGGAAATCCACTGTTTGGATTGTTCCTTTGTCTCAGGAGTGTAGTGGTGTATCCATGTTTCATCCACAGTCACAAATCGACGAAAAAATTCCTCAGGATTCCGACTTATGCGCGCCAAAAGAGCCTCAGAGGCGACCACTCTATTGCGTTTATTCTCAGCTGAGAGCAAACGCGGCACCCATCTTGCCGATAGCTTTTTCATGCCTAATTTTTCATGTAGAATTGAAACAACTGCACCTATAGATATCCTTGTGGCCTCAGCTAACTCACGCACTTTTAATCTTCTATCCTTCAACACCATATCGTGGATTTTATTGATGATTTCGGGAGTATTTGCTTCTACGGGCCTTCCTGAACGTGGTTCGTCACTTATTGATGTACGACCACGCTTAAATTCATTTACCCAGTTATAAACCGTTGCCAAGGCAGGGGCAGATGTGCCATGAACTGAGTCCAATTCATTTTTTATCTCATATGGAGTTAAACCCTTTAAGTGAAAATGTTTAATTACCGCTCTGAACTCGTTTTTTTCCATTTTTCTTAACAAGCAATTTTTTTTTTTTCAATTGGTTATAAAAACACGTAAACTCAGAAGATGTGGACTGTGACTGCACCATATATCTAGTCGGGAGTGGTGCTGACTGAAAACAGATGATTTGGAGCGATTCGCGCGCCACCTGTTGGTCATTCTAAAGACTTATTGAACTACCCTCGTATGTTATTACTCTTTTTGTGATCTTTTTTAATTTATTTGCAATTGAGCAGCTCTTCGGAATTTTGGAATACTTAGAATCTACAGGCCTTAATTTACGAGTGTAGATACTAATTATAAATATATTTACATTTACGTCAATATCTCTTATTATATAAATATAAAAATTGTGATAATCTTTGAATCTATCGTACTCGATTATTTGTAAAGTTCTTTGTAGAAGTTTTATTTTATACTGATATCTAACAGTATGCATGGAAAATATAAACTAAACTGGTTGCGGACACTATTTCACATCTAAATGATGGTCGTGGCCAGTATTATTAAAGAACCCATATTTTTTATTTATTATTAACATTCTAATCTATAGCACTCAATTACTATAAAGGCACACATTCAGTATGAGTACACATGAATACACTTTTAGCGAGAAACAAGTTTCGTCCAGATTTTTAGAGGTGCTTTCTGATATTCAAAATTGAAGCCTTATACACGTAATTTGCTTTAGTAGGCCCTTGTTCTCGAGTAAAATAGTATCTCCACTTCATACCGTAACACTGCAAGTGTCTACCCTATAGAAAAATGATCCAATAGTAAATAAAAGTAGATGAAGCAAGTTTTAATTTCAGCTTTGTTTCGTATGAAAATGTTGAATATTGAGTATCAAAATAAGTGATTAACCCTTAGCCGGCATATTTCACCAGAATCACATAATTGTCACAGTGGAGTCTTTCCCGCCCAATCCCTAAAATGCTTCCTGTGAAGAAGCTTTTGATTTTTGAAAAAATTCCAAGATAATCTTCAAATGATGTTATTATCACATGTCATAGGTTTTTTTTATGAAATGCGCACAGTGTCGTGCGCAGAGTGTCGGCTAAGGGTTAAAAATAGATAACAAATCAATGGATTCATAAGAGTTAAAATCTTGGATTTTTCATGTACATATTATTAATCACCTACTTTGATACTTCTTAACAGATTCAAATTGTTATACAAAACAAAGTTGAGATACCATTTTATACTAAAATATCGAATACTTGGGTTAAAAAGCCCGTATTTCAAAAATAATTGCTATAAGTTATAATATGAACAAATTATGGGTACTGGGCTTCGTTTTTGAGTACCAGACACCGCTTGCCAAGTCAATGAAAAGTCGTCCCTGCCGGTGATTCATTCTCCTGGCAGTACTTACATGCGTAGGAATTGATAACATTTCGCGTAAGTACCGATTCTTAAGGCTTTCATGCTATTATATTATCAAAACGTGTAAATACGAAAACTTCATGAAAATTATTCCTATACTATGACATTTTTTTTCAAGCAGAGTATCGGGAGTTTGGGTCACGGATCTTGCTGAAACTTTAAAATATATTTTCTTGTACCTCATAATGAAGACTTTGCATGGTAAGAGCGTCTACCTCTGCCTCATCGTCACATATACGCAATGTTAAAAAAATCATATATATAGATATATTCGCAATGCTAACGTTTCGGCCAATATCTTATTATTGGTAAAGCGTTACACTTTCTTACCATGTAAGGTTTTCATATTGATGTATAAAGAGCATATAATAAAATTTTAGCAAAATCTGAGACCCAATCCCCTGATACTCTCCTTGTCAGTCCAAGTGATTCTTATCATCTTCGATTTACCCAATATGTATTGTACAAGATCCTAGCCACGTTCAGCGGCAATCACTATCTTTTTCTCCGTAAATATTGAAATACATAGCATTAAAGTCAAGAAGTTGAAGGCATGACTCGGTCTTTGTGTTGGCGATGCGACTCGAATTCACTTTCGAGACTGCGCGCGCGTAAAGGGAAAAACGCGTCTTATCTCGAGTGTCTTTTGATAAGAATGATAAGCGCGCACCCATAGAACACTCGATATTTCGCCCTCGGCTTTTTCTCTCTCGCTCTCACTCCACTCGTCAGTTCTCTTTGTAAACTCGGAAGAAGCGCGTAATCCGCTCTGCGTTTTTCTTTCTCGCTGATCGTTCGTTTGTGGAACCCATCATTAAAGTTTTTGACTTATTTGATAGTTTGAGGTAGGAGCGACAACAAGGAATCTCTATGTGAGTTTAACGGGTTGACGAAAACGAAGATTCCTTTTTTTCTATCCCCGTGATTGGATATTTTTCGAATAAAAAAGAAAGTAGCGTGAGCTTTGAAGCTCGTGTACCCTTGGATTGATGCGTGACAAGCGTTTTCTGCGTCAGGTTGGTGCGCATTTTGCGCTTTTGAGTAGTTTTTGTACCTTTGACGCAGCTTCAGAAAATCGTTTTGATATAGAGAGGTTTAAGCTCTTTGAAGCGCGCATCCTTGCAGATCTCTCTGTACCCTACTTCAGTCAACTTCATTAGATTTTTTCGCGTCTGACGTCATCAGCCAAGCTGATGATCGTTGAGACGTAAAAGTATAAAATGTTGAAATGAACATTGGTTTATTTAAACGACATTATTAAATATGAGATATTAAAAAGGGTCCAAAATCCTTGTCAGTCTAAACTTATTTATTTCATCTTCCATTTCAATTGACCCGCTTTATCGCGAACATTTTAAATAATTATGTTTATTGACCTCAATAATATAATATAAAAAATTTGTACTAATTCTATTTTCTCACTTTTTTAAACTCAAATTAAAATGATTGTAATGCTCTAGGCATGATATTTTTAACAATACATTTTTTAAATTTAATTATAAATTTTATGTTAATTATTTTATGACTTAAATTTGATAGCATGAGCAAGTAATATGTTCCTTCTTTCTCGCGCGCAGTCTGGTAAAAAAAAATATTATAATTATATATGGAATTAATGAACATTCATTGAATATTACCATAACTGACTGTTTGATAATCTCAACAGAAACGCTAAAATAAATGCAATATATAAAGTATGTCAGTATTAAGTCAAATGTAATGATAACTTATAATTTATATTATAACTTTGTTTTCAATTATCGGTACTTACATCGATAAAGTCATAATACTGAAAAACTAGGATGTAAAAATACTGAGTGAGTCATATGACCGTCAAATTATTATTAATATGACGAAAAGAATATATTTTTTTTTAATACAACAATGTTTAATTACCTCAAAATTCATAAATAAACTTAATAAACATTATTTAAAAAGGTTGAAGCAAATGATTTTAACCGTTTTTTGTATGCACTTAATTGACTTCGGTGTTATGCAAAATCCACCATAATGTACAGTTATACTGAAATTTTGTAAATTTTTTCGTTTATTTTATGTATTCTTTTTTATTCTTTGGACATTTTTACATAAAATCGGAATATATTTGTAAGTACAAAAAGTAAAATATGATTTTAGTAATTAATAGAAAGTATAAATAAGAATTATTTTTAGGATACATCTTTTTCCTTACAAAAGTGTGCTTGTTTCAAAACTACACTTTACAAACTACATATTACTCTAAAAATCTTTTGCGCATTAGGTTTCAACGGATAGAGCTGAAATTTCTGGATAGTTTCCAAATGTTAAATATAATTATAACAGAGTAATAATCTTTGAAAACTTTTTTTTTAAGAACGTATAAGCATATGTATGTATAATAAATAATAGTGCTTTTTTTTGTTAATTTAATTGTTTATTACAGTGCTGTATTTTTAAAACAAGTATTCGAGTAAAAAAATTCTGAGTATGTTACGGTATTATTCATTTTTTGTTGGTCTGCTTCGAAATCTAGTGCGCAGAAGACTTGAGCAAATTTATGCAATTTTATTAAAAATTAATGCATCATCTATAATACTTAGTAAACTACTCAGTAAATATAGCTAAAAAAATTCTCAAAATTTTGTTTTTTGATGCCAAGTATGTGTACAAAGTTTGGGGAAAGAGAGATAAAATATGAAAAAAGTTTTCAATTTTGATGTAACCCCAGCTTAACACAAACAATTCTTCCTCTCACTCTAAAAAAAAGCAGAAAACAAAAGAACAGTAATTCTACCTCACCTTACTGCCGAGGCAACGTCCGCGCGATTCAGCTCGTCGTACCAGCTCCTCAAGTGAAAAGCCAGTCGCTCTCGGGCCGTGCTGTTCTCCGCGTCCTGCAGATCCAGCGCGTTGACGTTCTGCAGCACGGTGAATCGCTCTGCGGTACGATACAAACGACGATGCTCGCGCTTTATTAGGCAAATTATCCTTCCCCCCGCTGCCTATCGTGGCTCGCGACCCTTTTTGCGGTCGCTTTTACGTTTGCTTCCTATACAGCGCGTGCGCGGCTCGAGTTTAGCATCACAAAGGAATATGCTGATCTGCGGCCGCGCGCGTTTCGTTGCGCTGTGCATTTCGTGTAAAGTGGGAGTTTAAGGAGCGAGTCGCAAGTTCAGTGTGATTAATGATGTCGATTGGAACGTTTTCTTTTGTGAGCTGTTAGCTCTTACGTATATCGATTGGCAGTTTTTGTGGTTGAGATGATGATTAAATCAGGTATGGGCAATTTATCTTTCTATTCTTTACAAAAGATATAGATACAGGATGTGAAAGTATCTAAGATACAAGTGGATGGATCCTAATAAGAAAGACGTATCTCGTGAGCTCCGATTAGAAAAGACGTATCTTTTTCGATGTTATTTGTTATACCAACTTTTAGTTCATAAAACTATTACAATACAGTCTAGAATATAACTTTAATTTATTTATTAATACTAATTGATTTACGATTATTATTTTTATGATATTAAATGTAATATTTTAATCAACGCTATAACAATTTTCAGTATTAAAAAAAGGCAAAAAATAACGTGAGAAAAGATATCCATTTATCTTATATCTTCAATTTCAGAGTAGATACTTTTAATACCTAGGTTCGTATTTAGATACACGTAGGGAAGAAATGGAGCAACAGAAGCATTTAATTTATTTTGATGATTATTTAATTTTTAGTATATATTGTTTACATATTGTATAATGCATTAAATTATACGAAAAATAAAAAATCATGAGCCATAATCGAATAAAATAAAACGCAATTTATACATTTCTTTTTTAGGGTGCTCTTCTCGACTTGCCTTGAAAGTGCCGTTTTTTAATTGTTAAACTGATAAAGTTTCGAGTGATATTAGTAATGAAAAATTAATATAATAAATACAAAGAGAAAAACCGCTGCCAATTCAGTGGCACTTAGCTTCCTCAAACTTTATAAATTGATCCAATATGAAATTATTTATTATATTTAATACTGTGGTGAAAAAGAAACAGGTTTATTGATTTTTAATATGTCGAGATACATGAATAAATTTAAATTTTGTAATTTGTTAATTCAAATTTTAATTTAATTAAATACTGTTCCTTACAAATTTAATTGGAAAAGAAAACATACAAAATATATCAATCAGCTATAGAATGCTCTACAGTATTCTCTTATTTTAAAGCTATTAAATAAATATTTTTTACAAGTTATTGGAGTAAAAGCATATTTTTGATATAAAAATAGAGGTTTTTAAGAAATATTCTTTACGCATACCTATTAGACAAAATAATTCAAGAAAATTTTGAACTATGAATGAATGAAAGCATAGATTATGAAATAATATTTAAATTGGGTAAAAACTTAAAAAGTTTGTGCATATCAAGATACATTTTTTTCAATTGTCAATACTAAATTTTGCAATGCATAATACCCAAGAAAGAAACGATTAATCTTTTTTTTTAAAAAACATGTATATTATAAAAATGAAAAAACGTTATAAATCAAAAACGAATCGATAAATCTTAAAAATTCTTGGTTCCAAATCTTCATCAAATAACGTAAAAAATGACCGTTGGTCGGGCAAACATTACCGCGTGATACGCAAGAAATCTACAATCAAAAATTCTTTGAAAAAGAAAATACCATAAAAATGAAAATCATTATAAAACAAAAACGGTTCGACGAATCTTGAAAATTCTTATTTACTTAAAATCTTCATTAAAAGGCAAAAAAAATAAGCGTTCATTGGTCGAAAATTACCGTGTAATACTCGAGAAATGAGCAATCAAAAATTTTTTAAAGAAAATATAACCTAACATATCTTGAAAACTAAAACTCCTCAGGCTCTGGACAATGAACTTAGAAAAGAAATTGTAAAAGCTACCTTTTTGAAAAATTTTAAAAGGAATAATGCCGTTTTACTCAAGTTATCGTTTGCCATAGAAAATCGATTTTTTTTTATAAAACGATTTTTTTCTCATGTATGGAAAGACAAAATGACTCAATAGTTTTACAAAATAATCTTTTCCATTATTCTAATCATCGCAATATTTTTCACAAATTTTCCATTATATATTTCAGAGAAATAACCGTTCAAACAATAAATTGTGTTTCCGTGTATAACAAAAAGAAGGAAATACATTATCCAAAATTTCGGATGGTAAAAGATAGGAAATTTTATGCTGTATTAAATGTATTTTCAATTTCGAAAAAACACGAAAATCTAAAACACACATTCATACGGACATTTTCTAAAAATAGTGTATTTTGATTCCTTATGTCTCAAAACATGTTTCTAACAGTTTTCAGAAAAACTCTTTTTTACTATCACAAAGCTTTCTCTTTGAGGAAGCAAAATTAGATAAAAATTTTTTAAGAATAATGCTTGTAAGAAAGTCGATTCTGATTAAAGAAGCTGCAATACGAATATTCGTTGAGTACAAGATGTTTATGTAATTCCATGAAGTTTCCTAGTATGCAGCAAAAGAAACTCTAGTGAGTATACAATACAAAATTCAAATGATTCTCAGAATGACAATTGGAAGTAGAAGAGAGTATTTCTCCTCTTAACTTTTCAAAGTTCGAGTCCTCTAACCGAATTCGCGCTAGAATTGAACGATGTGATGTGAGACGCATTACAACGAGTGTCAATAAGATCAGAAAGTTGTTGTCAAAGTACAAATGAAGACGAGTAGTCGGTACTACGCACATTCAACTCACTCGTATTTATTATTCAGAGTTAAATTAAGTTTATAATTCTTTTATTGCACCAATCTATAAATACTAAATTTAATGTGTTTGTTTTTCTGTAACTTGGCATTTGCAGTAACGATAACACTCAACAATTCATATTTACATTGACTATATCATTACAACTTGTCGTGACGATTTCGACTAGAAACGTTAATTAAACAGCTGTTATTTGGTCACCTTTTAAATCATTTAATTAAACAGAAGTACACTCAAATATGAAACTCTTTTATTTATTTATGTTATAGTCGGTATTGTACTGTATGATTTAAATAGAATTTACGGAAATGTTGATAAATTGCAAAAGATGTAAGCACATTTAAATACAAACACACGCATTTAAAAAATAATTTAAGCAATAATTTTCATAATTTTATTTTGAGATAACGCAAATGAAATGTTCAACAAAGAATATAAAAATACGACAAAACGTATTTTGCCTCTTCAGTCACTCATAAAGATTTCAGTGTACCTTCTCCCATTATGCCCTGTTTTTATATACTGATCAATAGACACCCTATTTAAGTTTCAGTGTGAAATAATAATCCTATGATAATTATAAAAACTAGTTTGAGTACACAGAGTCAACAGAATATATATTTCTTTATTTTGCATGAATAAAGAAATTTGGTTTACATACCCTGGTAGAAATCTTATCGTGGCGCCCACATTCGCTATAACGGCCTTTATAGGCAAACTAGATAGTACTAGACTGTACAAAACTCGATAAATCCACACAGATCTACATAGTTTTCTCAATAATAATATGTACGTATACAATCTGTGAGGTTATATGTCATTTATTGAACAGAACTTTTATTGTACAAATTAATGTTAAAAAAAGTTTAACATGCAAGTTTTCAATTATAATACTAAGAATTATAGGTCTATTCATACTATTTACATATAAAAGTAGTCAGAAAGCATATCTAACTTAAGAAATGAAAATTTAGATACAATGTTCCTTGCATATTAAAAACAGTGATCACAAAATAATGTTATTGATTGATGTAATTGTTTCTTGAAAAGTAATGTATAAATAATAATAATTGTACAAATATGTACTTTATAACATGCTTTATTTAAAAACTATAATTTTAATTTCAGAACTACAAATATTTTTGTATTCATATGTGAGTTTTTATAATACATAAACTGCTCATCCGTGACAACATTTTCAAAGACAAACACATTAGTGATAATTATAAAAACTAGTTTGAGTACACAGAGTCAACAGAATATATATTTCTTTATTTTGCATGAATAAAGAAATTTGGTTTACATACCCTGGTAGAAATCTTATCGTGGCGCCCACATTCGCTATAACGGCCTTTATAGGCAAACTAGATAGTACTAGACTGTACAAAACTCGATAAATCCACACAGATCTACATAGTTTTCTCAATAATAATATGTACGTATACAATCTGTGAGGTTATATGTCATTTATTGAACAGAACTTTTATTGTACAAATTAATGTTAAAAAAAGTTTAACATGCAAGTTTTCAATTATAATACTAAGAATTATAGGTCTATTCATACTATTTACATATAAAAGTAGTCAGAAAGCATATCTAACTTAAGAAATGAAAATTTAGATACAATGTTCCTTGCATATTAAAAACAGTGATCACAAAATAATGTTATTGATTGATGTAATTGTTTCTTGAAAAGTAATGTATAAATAATAATAATTGTACAAATATGTACTTTATAACATGCTTTATTTAAAAACTATAATTTTAATTTCAGAACTACAAATATTTTTGTATTCATATGTGAGTTTTTATAATACATAAACTGCTCATCCGTGACAACATTTTCAAAGACAAACACATTAGTGATAATTATAAAAACTAGTTTGAGTACACAGAGTCAACAGAATATATATTTCTTTATTTTGCATGAATAAAGAAATTTGGTTTACATACCCTGGTAGAAATCTTATCGTGGCGCCCACATTCGCTATAACGGCCTTTATAGGCAAACTAGATAGTACTAGACTGTACAAAACTCGATAAATCCACACAGATCTACATAGTTTTCTCAATAATAATATGTACGTATACAATCTGTGAGGTTATATGTCATTTATTGAACAGAACTTTTATTGTACAAATTAATGTTAAAAAAAGTTTAACATGCAAGTTTTCAATTATAATACTAAGAATTATAGGTCTATTCATACTATTTACATATAAAAGTAGTCAGAAAGCATATCTAACTTAAGAAATGAAAATTTAGATACAATGTTCCTTGCATATTAAAAACAGTGATCACAAAATAATGTTATTGATTGATGTAGTTGTTTCTTGAAAAGTAATGTATAAATAATAATAATTGTACAAATATGTACTTTATAACATGCTTTATTTAAAAACTATAATTTTAATTTCAGAACT
The DNA here is from genome assembly GCA_949152435.1 of Gastracanthus pulcherrimus. Taxonomy (NCBI): domain Eukaryota; kingdom Metazoa; phylum Arthropoda; class Insecta; order Hymenoptera; family Pteromalidae; genus Gastracanthus; species Gastracanthus pulcherrimus. The sequence goes on along the minus strand of OX424575.1, from coordinate 166,648,103 downwards.
ACAAATATTTTTGTATTCATATGTGAGTTTTTATAATACATAAACTGCTCATCCGTGACAACATTTTCAAAGACAAACACATTAGTGATAATTATAAAAACTAGTTTGAGTACACAGAGTCAACAGAATATATATTTCTTTATTTTGCATGAATAAAGAAATTTGGTTTACATACCCTGGTAGAAATCTTATCGTGGCGCCCACATTCGCTATAACGGCCTTTATAGGCAAACTAGATAGTACTAGACTGTACAAAACTCGATAAATCCACACAGATCTACATAGTTTTCTCAATAATAATATGTACGTATACAATCTGTGAGGTTATATGTCATTTATTGAACAGAACTTTTATTGTACAAATTAATGTTAAAAAAAGTTTAACATGCAAGTTTTCAATTATAATACTAAGAATTATAGGTCTATTCATACTATTTACATATAAAAGTAGTCAGAAAGCATATCTAACTTAAGAAATGAAAATTTAGATACAATGTTCCTTGCATATTAAAAACAGTGATCACAAAATAATGTTATTGATTGATGTAGTTGTTTCTTGAAAAGTAATGTATAAATAATAATAATTGTACAAATATGTACTTTATAACATGCTTTATTTAAAAACTATAATTTTAATTTCAGAACTACAAATATTTTTGTATTCATATGTGAGTTTTTATAATACATAAACTGCTCATCCGTGACAACATTTTCAAAGACAAACACATTAGTGAAACACATGTAGACGATAATTTTCTTTATAAGTAACAAATTACTATGTTTTAACTGGCCATAGATGTCAAATGAAAGTGTTTGATTATAAATTAATCACAGTAGAAAATACAAAAATAGAACATATATATAATAACTGAAATACAATATATACAAAATAAATATATGCACTAATACTTCATATAGTTCTTTGGATATTCAGATTATATTCTTATTTCGATTGTTTAATATATGTGTGTAACATAATATTGTTATTGAGTTCTTAAATACGAAAACTCGATGTATCTAAAATTTGATAACCTTGCACTTTAGAGGTTATTTACATTTACTTACATTGGTAATAGGTTAACAATAACAAGTAAATACCTTTAAATCAAAATAATACATAATAAGCATAATAGATTATGCTTCTGTTTCTTAAAACATAACCTTTAAGTGGTTGTTATTGTCATAATTTTGCTTATCTAGTTTTGTCTGGGCAAATAATACGGGAAACTAGATGGGTCGACCGTTACACGCCTTTATAGTAACTATCTAGTTTGCCTACATAGATCTACACAGCGCGAGATTATTCTACATAGATCTATAAAGTGGACGGGATAAATTTCTACCAGGGTAGATAGAACAAATGTTATTCGATAGAAAATGTGAAATAGAGCCTCTATTAATAAATATATAGAGGCAGCTTACAATATTAAAGTGAATAAGATTAAAGATAATCATAATTTAGCGAAACTTATAAAATAAAATTGGTATTATATACTTTTAGCTTGAAATAAGATATATTATTAATAGACTGCGAATGCTTATGTATGTACATAATTAAATATTGCATATATTTTGCATATTTTGCATTTTTTACATATGTTTGCATAATATCAAGCTCATTTTTATATACTTTTCATATTTTACACATATTTTAAATATAGAGTTGAAAATTTGTAAAAATATCTCGGGAATATGATCACTTATGGCCAATTCATTTTATTTATACGGTTATTTTGTGAATATTTTTGCATATTATTGAATTTTTTGCATATTTTTGCTTATGTAGTCATGTATAAGTATATTAAAAATATTTTAGGTATTTTCTAAGTATTCTTCGCGTACTTTAATATGCATTTATTCGAAAAATTAAGATACATCTAGATGAGTACTTTTCTCTAATAATTCTTTGTCTTTGGCAAAAATATTTCTGCATACACTTCCGCAGTCTAATTATTACAGACAATTTACATACAATTAAAGATTTTTTTGGGACATCAAACAAAACGATAGGGGATAGTGGGACATGATGGACCACTTTTACTTTGAAAGCGTAAACCTTTACAATGATAATATTTTATAAATGGATATTTAGATACAAGTATTCAACAAGAATGTAATGTAAAAGTGCAAAAGTACTTAGGTGTACAAGAAATGATTATTTAAAAAAACTGTTAATTTAAAGGAAGAGTTAAAGGTTAAAAGTTAAATACACGTTTAAAGTTAATATTTGAATGTAAGAAAAGAATCCAAGGTTATTAGCTTCCTCGGCCCTCACATTTAAAGCTATTAAACATGTGAAAAGAAAAAATAATTTTATAAAATCTACCTACGCAATAATTCTCAATCAAATGCAAAGAAAAAACAATGAAATATGATATAAGGTGGGCGCAGGTAATGTGGACATGCAGGTTATGTGGACACCTACACGAGCTCTCACTGTATGCTATATTCTGGGGCGCCGTAACTCCTGCAGTATATGTATTGTCACAATAGATGTTGAGAGGCGCAGTGACCTCGCTTCTAGCGCCCTCTAATTATAAGATAGTGTCATGTTTACGCAAGAAAGCATCAACATTATGATTTCGTAGCAGTGCAAGAATGTAAAGAAACCACCTTTGACAGTGTGATATGAGCGAAATAGAATCATTCGGTACACAAAATTGTAGCTGTTTAACGTACTTTAAGATGCATGTGCCAGTTTTTGAGAAAGAGTTTATTTTCAATGCGAAAATTGCAACTTTTGTTGATGTTCATCGGTTGGTAAAAGTGGCCATACGAATGCATTGCAAGGCAAAAGGCAATCGATGCCGATAAAAACGTCGATTGATTATTGAAAATTCAAGAGCCCGTACAATAAAGTTACGTTTAAAATCTAAGGTGGTAGTGGTCGTTAAAAGGATTATTTAATTTAAAAAAATCAACTTTTATATTATTAGATTTATCAGAAAAGTTGTCGATGCAGGTGCCCCCTTCGTTGTCTAATGTGGGCCTTGTTATGCCTATAAAACAGGGAGTATATGTATACTCCAAAAAGTTATTTATAAATTCTTGACTAATAATATTATCATTTAATTCTTTTCTACTGAATTGTTTTTCCAAAATATCAATGTTAAAGTTTCCTACTATACAATGGTTTGTCGTATTTGCCCGACTTTTCAATTTTATATATATATATATTATATTTTCTTTCAATTTTATTTTCTTCAGTCACGAAGGTGGTGGTTGTCAGATTATTAAAATAGTTTTTAGTAAAATCCATTTTAAAAATTAGTAAGATTAATACATATAAGAATTTACATTTATTTAAAATATACTAAAAGGTTTTAAGGTATAAAACATGTAAAAAATTATTTATCTTTCATTATTAATATGTCAGCTTACATCATATAATGTAAAATCAATGTTGACCCCATGTAAAGTCCCCTTTTAACTAGATAGTCACCCATCTCTCTTTTCTCTTATGTACTTTTCCTCTTTTGCTTTGTTCAAACAGGAGATATGTTTCAGAAAATTAAAATTTTTTTCTTTTTTGAGAAATGGGTATACTTTTTTGTTGAAATTTATTAAAAAATGTTAATGTCTAGTTTAATAAACAACGATAATTCGAACAAAAAATTATTATTTTTAAAAAAATTATAATGTAAACGTAAAATGATTTTTATTGAAGAATGTTTAAACAATAAATGGTTATTTATCACTAAGTAATTCAAATAATCTAAAAATTTTCTGTATATAGGTAGGTAATGTTATATACTAAGGTCCGATACGAGACCGAGTAGAATTTTTTGAATTTTTGAAAATGGCAAGAAAATTGTTATTTTCAAAGATTTCTACAGAACGCTCATTAGCACCGCTTTGAACGTACCAAAAAATAATTTCTTAGTCCTTTTACTATATTTGAGAAAAAAAATTGTAAGACCACCCTGGCAGTTCAATGGTTCACCTATACAATGAAGAATATAAACCCGAAGTTTTGTATTTTTTAGGTTATGTTTGATCGATTGCCATTTTTACAAAATCAACATGAATTTGGGTCTAGTACATCACAAATTCTTCGGCTTGAAAAGTCCTTTAATTCTCTTCTTGGTGCGTTCAAATCCATTACGTATAACCAAAAATACAGCCCGTATAATAAAGTTACTTTTTGAAAATCATCAATTTAACACCACTGAAACTTGTGTCTATATAAACCATTTTAGCTCAAACTTTCAGGAAACATAGTTTAAACAATCTAGAAAACAAAACACTTGTTTTGGTTTTGTGTTTTGTACTTATAACATGATTGCGAATCATTTAGCCTGTTTTTCCAGCTAAAGTAATCGTCATGCTATTAAAATCTGACATAATTCACGTGTATTATACATTATGGATAATTCTATGTGTACCCAAGAGAAAGGTGACGTTTAGGTCATTAGTTTGAGCGGTCGGAGCATCCGTGAGGATATTTGGATGAAAAGTTACGCTCGATTTAAAATTACGAAAAAATTTATGTGAAAAAATGGGAGACTACAAGTTGCCAACGACTTGCATTCCCAAATTGTTGGCATCATTTTTATGGAACCACCAGTAGAACATACTCTATGAGATGAAAATTAAATTATCGAAATCGATGCATCTGTTGCGGAGTTATGCGGAAACAGGAAGGAGAAACCTTCTTTTCGTAGTCGGTTAAAAAATGTTGTTATCGTGTAATTCATAATTTTAATTTTCAAATTACTCCTTGCGTCACAGATGATGAATTCGTCTTAAACTTCCCTGGTAGAAATCTTATTGTGGCGCCCACATTCGCTATAACGGCCTTTATAGGCAAACTAGATAGTACTAGACTGTACAAAACTCGATAAATCCACACAGATCTACATAGTTTTCTCAATAATAATATGTACGTATAAAATCTGTGAGGTTATATATTATTTAGTGAACATAACTTTTATTGTAAGAATTAATGTTAAAAAAAGTTTAACATGCAAGTTTTCAATTATAATAATAAGATCTATAGTTCTATTCATACTATTTACATATAAAAGTAGTCAAAAAGCATATCTAACCTAAGAAATGAAAATTTAGAAATAATGTTCCTTGCATATGAAAAACAGTGATCACAAAATAATGTTATTGATTGATGTAGTTGTTTCTTGAAAAGTAATATATAAATAATAATAATATCATATGTACAAATATGTACTTTATAACATGCTTTATTTAAAAACTAGAATTTTAATTTCAGAACTACAAATAATTTTGTATCTATATGTGAGTTCTTATAATACATAAACTGCTCATCCGTGACAACATTTTCAAAGACAAACACATTAGTCGAACACATGTAGACGATAATTTTCTTTATAAGTAACAAATTACTACGCTCTAACTGGCCATAGATGTCAAATGAAAGTGTTTGATTATAAATTAATCACAGTAGAAAATACAAAAATAGAACATATATATAATAACTGAAATACATTATTTCTTTTTAAAAATAGAAAATCAATCAGTTGATAATAAATGTGTGTGAAAATAGTTTTCCTTACATAAACCATACAGGTTTTGAAACCAAGCCTGTATTTAGAATGGAACATAATCAAATGTAAGGAAACTAATTTTACATAAACAAAATAAATATATGCACTAATACTTCATATAGTTATTGGGATATTCGGATTATGTTCTTATTTTGATTGTTTAATATATATATGTAACATAATATTGTTATTGAGTTCTTAAATACAAAAACTCGATGCATCTAAAATTTGATAACCTTAGACTTTAGAGGTTATTTACATTTACTTACATTGGTAATAGGTGAACAATAACATGTAAATACCTTTAAATCAAAATAATACATAATAAGCATAATAGATTATGCTTCTGTTTCTTAAAACATAACCTTTAAGTGGTTATTATTGTAATAATTTTGCTTATCTATAGTTTTATCGGGACAAATAATATGGGAAACTAGAAGGGACGACCGTTACACGCCTTTATAGTAACTGTATACTTTGTCTACATAGATATACACATCGCGAGATTATTCTACATAGATATATAAAGTGGACGGGATAAATTTCTACCAGGGTTGAAAGATATATTCTTAAAGGTATTTTAATGAAAAATTTGGAACGTTTTTTATGTTTATAATACAATATACAATTATTAAACCCTTTAACGTGAACAACGACCGATACCGTACAGTTGTGACCTACGTTGGCATAAGTAAATCATAGTTTCTACTTTATTTTCTTAAATGCTAAATTAATATATTAATAATCTTACTTTTCGCGTATACTCAGTAACGTACGATCAATTATTTAAGTGCTTTTTCAGCTTAGAAAGTAAAAAATTAGGCGGGCAGTCGAACAAAATAGATTTTAATCCGTTACTACTACTAATGCCCGATCCACATTAAAGGATTAAGGTAACTTATTAATTAAAATACAGGGTTTTTTTAACCATTTTTGAGCAATTTATAAAAATCTTTTATTTATATTTATAATATTAGAACAAGTAGGCTTAAAAATATAGACCCAAATTTTTCTTTATTATAGCTTTATAACAGTTCAGAATTTTGTTTAAATTGGTTCGTAAAAGTTAAAGTTGCAAGGAGCATTTGCAAAAAAAATTGACAAATTATCCTGCATAACTTTGAATAAACTGGTTTAAAAGTATTAAAACTTTGTGAAAAATACGTGTTTTAACTATATATGAATCTGAAAAAAATTTGGGTAAACGAAAAATAAAGGGAGAAAAGTTGGTATAATGTTACCTAATGAATGAATAAATGATTTGTACTGAAGAATTTTCACATTTTCATTATCGGTCTTTATATTCTTCATTTGCGAGGTAGTACTACCATTTAACAACTAGTCACATCGATTAGCGAATCATTCAAAATTTCAAAATGAGCCTTTCCTTCTCAACTATCGTCTACATTTATATTGCACTAAAGGAATGCCTTTCAAAAAAATGAGAGAGAGAGAGAGAGAGAGAGAGAGAGAGAGAAACACATACGGCAAAAGTGTGAAACCGATAACCGAGCCGTTCTCATGCAAAAATGTTAATGCCGACGTCGTCCCAGTGGTCTCGGAGCAGCGGCAACAACGTCAAAGGGGAGGAGACGCACGCTGGCTGCACGATCAATGCGCACCCTTTTCCGGAAAAGCCGTTGCGGCTAATACCGGAATTACTTGAAGCGCGCAACCGCGCAAAATGAGCGGCCACCGCGCGCATGAGCGCGGCAACGAGCGAAAAAAGCAAAAGAATAAAACGAGAAACGGAAACCGCCGCCGCGCCGCGGCAGCAGTGGTCGGGCAAATTGATTTGCGGCCGCGGGCCGTCGAGATCATTTCGACCGGGAATCCGATTTCAAACGCGATCATTCGTTACAGACGAAGCGCGTGGTTGTACCTGGCGGGCAACCTTCGGCTCTTCGAGGACCGCGAATTTCATTGGCGCTTCATTATCGCGCTGGGTGCACTGGGAGCTGCAGCGCGGGATAGTAATTTTTTAATCTCTTTAAGTCTAAGACAGCTCTTTACGCACGCACGAGCCCACGCGTACATGCACACAAATACATACACACACACGCATTCACACAAACTCATACACACACATGCACATATGATCAGGCACACGCGCATGTACACGCACGCGTAGGTACGCGTAATCTCTGATACGATAATTTTCCTCGTTACAAAGTTTTCTGTTTGAGAAAGCAAAAAATAAAAATAAAATTTCGTTATATTTGGATAAATTATTAAAAATTGCAAATTTTTGAAAAAATTGCAAATTTTTTAACAAAACTGCAGAATTACGAAAAAATTAGAAAATTTTGAAAATTTTGAACAAATTGGGATAGGGGCTACGTCCTCTGCACTCTTATTTCCCCCCTTGCGCCCCTTCCTGCACACTTCCTTTATGTTTTCTACCATACTCGTCGACACGTGCGCGTCAAATAGCGCCAGTGCGAGAAAGTTCAATTTACGAACTAGTTGCATAAACTACTGTTACGTTTTTCCTATTTAAAATGTTACGTTGAGCACAAAAATGTTTATATGACTTAGTAAATTAATCAAATGTGACTAAAATGTCACCTCTGTGGCATGTTCTTTCAGTAAAATTCGTAATATAGTGTCAGTTTTATATATATATATATATATTATATAAATATATAAATATATATATATATTATATAAATATATAAATATATATATATATTATATAAATATATAAATATATATATATATATTATATAAATATATAAATATATATATATATTATATAAATATATAAATATATATATATATATATATATATATATATATATATATATATATATATATATATATATATATATATAAGTAAATGATTATTATTTTAATCAATATAATCTCAAACTAAGATTATATAACTATAGTATAAAAGTTAAACGACATTTTCATACATAAAAATATAAATTGTATTCACATTAGTATTTTGTCCTTCGATTTTGCAAAAATTCAAATAATTTCGAAATTTAACGAATAAATTTAAAACTTTGATAAACAGCGCTACCTAGCGACGTTATTTCAAATTAGGATATCACAATAGAAAATCAAAACAGTTCCAGACGTGGACAGTTAAACCTTTTTTGAGATTGTGACCATTTTTTATGAGATTAAGGTAGGTACAAATTTTTCAGTTACTTTAGTGGTATTCAAACCTGCGGTTAGTTCAAAGCTCTACCATTTAAGAACGATTTTATATATAAAAATAATTGTATATAAATATTCGGATGAGATATACATAATAGGAAAGAACAGGGAAATCATAATTAAACACATGGAAATATTCATTAAAATAATACGGATAAAGATGTAGGACTAGTAATCAGACTAGGAATTAAAATAGTGCTAGAAATTAGTGAAGAGAAAAAAATTAAGTACATGTACATTAACAGAATTGTATCTAATAATGATGATAACGACCTGAAAGTCTCTGATGAAACCTTCGAGAAGGTAGGAAAGTTTAAATACCTTGGTACGATAATAGATAGTAAAAGTTAGACTCATTAGGAAATTGAGAATAGACTACATTCGGCGAATACATATTTATATTCAGCGGGCAATGTACTATAATCTCGATTTCTATTATGGAAGATAACATTAGAAAAATGTATCATGCAGTGGCTTTATATGGATGCGAATTGAGATAATTGAGAAAGACATACAGTCCTGTATAAGACATTTGTTAGAAAGAAAGATGAGATATTGGAGAGTGAAGAAATTTACACAATCAGGAAATACAGGGATTATATGAAAAACTAAACATTACTAGAGTGATTCAATCTCGAAGATTAGAATCGGCGGAACATGTAGATAGAATGGGAAATGAAAAACCAGCACTCACAATTCGTGTGGAAAAACCACGTATATAGATATATTGCATACCCTGGTAGAAACGTTTCCCATATGTTCGCCAGATTTTACTCTATTTTATAGGGAATGGCCAATTTCTGCTTAAAAGTCTGGCCAGAAACCCCGCTACCTGTCGACGTTTTCTCGTCAGAAACCTGACCAACTTATGGTTAATGAATAAATAAATAAAAAATAACGTTTAACGAATTTTTATAAGTTAATAATGATTAATATGTCATGGATTTAATAGCTTATTGTTAATAGAATGCTAAGATATATTTGGGATAGATTCGAAATAAAAACTAAAAACTTATTTCATTAAAAGTTTTTTTAAGGTTAGAGTTTTATAATTAAATAAGACATAAAAAAAATCAAATAAATAATCGAATAAAAATTTGCATGCTGTTTTAACGCAGAAGTACTATAATGGGATTTACATTTACAATAATTTTTTAGGGTTATGTAAGCTATTTAGATTTTCTATAAATTTCTGGTCAGATGCTGGTTTATTTCTGGCGAACTATTAGGAAACGGATCTGCCCAATAGATCGTGAACCGACCATCTGATATGCTCAATTTTCTACCAGGGTATATATTTCAAATCATGGGAATATTGATCTATATAACAAATTACTCATATAAAATCGTTTGTATATTAAAAACCCCAATATAATCATACATCATAATTTATATATAATTATAAATAATCATATATGATTTTATTATATATTATATAATGATTTATATAGTTATATTACAGTTATAGATACAATTATTTTTATTCAGATATATTGAGGTAAGAGAGGAAGTACGTTATATTTTGGCAAATTCTGTAAGAGTGTCCTATTTGGGTACCTGTAAACGATATTTCGTTTCGACACTTTACACAAGTTTATTAATTAGTAATTTTTTAATATTTAATATTTGATGTTGAATGTTAGTAAACGAGCGTCGAAATAGTACGTTATTTAACGCGCATCGAGATAGGATGGGTTCTTGGTGCATTTCCCAAAATATGACTTTACTTTTTGTAAAACTACTTCCATATGTATTTTCTAGGTCACTAAATTCAAATTTGCAGGTAGAATTTTGAAATTTTCAAAATCATAGGTGGCGTATATGAATCCATATAGGGTCGGGCATTCCAAAAATCGGTTATTTTTTGTATCCCATATTCTATAGGTTCTTCGGTCCACTGACTTAAACTTTTAATGTAGGTAAATTCAAAGTCAGTGACATGAATCAGTATTCATTTGAATCATATAGAGTATAGAAAATGACAAAAAAGATGTAAAAAAAAAAAAAAAATGACAGAAAAAATGTTATGTAAATAGCTTAGTGTATTTCTGTACTGTATAGACGATGATTTTTGGTATACAAGTTTTCATTAGTTGAAAAAGTACAAAAAATAATATAGACTGCCTTGTTACACATCAAGAAGAAAAAACCTTACACCAGTTTTCCATTTACATTAAATATTACTCAAAACAAGATAGTCACGCCTTATTAGAAAAGTAGCGTCATATAAAATTTGCTCATAGTTTTGATGTAACCATCAAATCAATAATAGAACTAAAATAATAAGTTTTTGTGAATTGGTACTTTAGTTTTTTTATAAATTGTGAAATAAAGCATGTTATATTTTCAATTTATATACAATGCAATTTATATTTCTTCATTTGTTTACTTAATAAACTTCTAAGCAAATACAGCATTCAACTATCCTCACACAAACGTAAAAGCGAGCTCTCGGCCGATTTAACATATGATAATCAGAGTATATGCTCAAACTCTGCAAAATCTACATTAGCGTTAATGTAGTTGCTAGCACTATACTGCGTAAAACGCGAAAACCGTATTAATTAAATATAGGTCGATCCAACGTTAATTAACGCTATGCGCCGCAACGTTATTTTTACCTCGCATCACGGTTAATTATACCTTGGTCTAGGCGAGCGGGCGCGCTCGCTTGCAGGGGGATTTTTGATAATCAGAGAAGTGGCAAAGCCCATTAAGCGCATCGGGCTGTGAAAGCCAGCAAGTTTAACCATCGGATAACGATGAAATTTCATTGTGCGAGCGCGAAACAATAAACGAGGAAAGTTTCGGGCGCGCGCTATTGTTGCTTACATTATAACCGGAGCGCTTTAGCGAGCCGTCAAAAGGCAGCAGCAGCGCGCGAGCGAGGGAGCGAGCGACCTGTTTTGCCCATTTAATAAACCCAAACGGGCAATATACATCGCGTTGCATTCGGCAATCAAGAAGTCGCCGTGAATTATGGACCCAGAAATGCATTTGATGATTCGTTAACGTTTACAGGGCTCCATATGGGTTTTATCATTGTTACGGTGCGGCGCTTGCGTTATGGCGCTCGAGTTTGCGCGATTAAAAATTAATTGAGTGCACGGAAAAACAGAAGCAGTCGTTCGGCGCGATGAACTTTGTCGGTTATGTGAAAATTCTCTGCATAATATTTCTCTTATTCTATAGACAACATTTGATTAGAAATTGTGAATTTGCAACATTTGAGTTTTAGTGTAATTATTGCAGTAGTTATATTAAATAATTTCAGTATTTTTATTATTTTAAAGAAATAATATAAGACACTTACCAACATTCCTGCATTGATCTTTATCGTAAATATTGCACTGCAAAACCCATCTGCGAGCGATCTTAGCGAGCTCCGCGTCCCAAAACTGAAAAGTTACATTTTACAGCCACTTTCAAAAATAACCCGGGAAAAAATCTTCCATATATGACCATATATGAATTTTGGCCATATATAGGCATACATTTTTTTAACGTCGCCATATTTGTGCTCCCATATAGTGCTAATCAACGACGGCGGTCTGCGGTGGGTTTGTAAACAAAGCGCAAGTCATTTTTACAGAAGTGCTTGTATCAATCGGCAGAGACTAGGAATCGAATCCGGGTCACCGGCGTGAGAATCCGACACTTTACCGACTGAGCCACCGTAGGCCCCAAAATGACAGCTACCGTCAAACGGGGTAGAGGATAGAGGGAAACTACGGGCATCTAAACTTTGAGAAGTCATAAGAAAAAAATATTCACTTTTATGAGATCGACAAACGATACATTTGTAATTAAAGATATTAATGTTGCGCGCCCACCGGTGGTGAAAATGGGGCATGCATAGCGGGGTACATAGAACACGGTAATTTAAGGTGTATCAGAACGCAATGCGAAATACGTCAATAACATGAACAATTATTAATGCTTCTAGAATTTTATAAGAAAAGTCAGAATAGACTCTAGTTATTACAACAAATTTTGTCATATATTTTCATATTATCATAAAAATCAAAAGTAAATACAACGATTAGACTATTTTGCTTAGAAGTTAGAAATACAGCTGATTGGCGCTCATCACTGGAGTAGCAGCTGCGTGTGACCCCCATTATTCTTAAATAATTCCTATGATTTATCAGTTTATAAATAATAAAAATAAATGCAAATGGAAAGTAAAAACAGTAAGCTTTCTGATGGTGCCATTCGCAAAACTTGAAAGACTTTCCTTCGTACTTATTTCATGCTGGAAAATGTGGTCATCAATGAGATTTGTATCTCCTAAATTGAACTTATTAATAATTAATCAAAATGCTTCGTTTCTCTTTGGTTATTTGCAACAGAAAAACTTTAGATATTTATTTAATATTTTGCATAAGTTTTAGTTAATTAATTATCATTGTAACATGAAAAGAATGGGGTGCCCCTCTCTACCGACTGTCACGTCCTGTCCCGAACTCCCCTAATGTGGGACCATCTGTTGTTATGCAACATCACCTTCGAAATCTGTTGAGCAAACTCTGTTATTCAATATTTCTTTAAAACGCCTTATTGGAGGGTTTCGCACTCGATATGGACTTAAGATCACGTTAGCCTCAAAATTTTTCTCATGCACTATCGGCTATTCAAACATTGTATGAGTGAAATGTCGGTATACAGCGTTCGAATTGCTGATAGTTCCTTTTGAGTACATTAAAAAAATTCTGATGCGAACGTTATCTTTAGTGCATATTAAATACAAACCACTCCAATAACACATTATTAAAAATATATTCAATAATAAAGTTTGCATGACAGATTTTGGATGTGATCTTGCATTACTCCCGGTGATTCCGCATTACCCCGGTTGACGATAACTGAATTTCAAAAGTTCAAACGATTTGTATGATTAATATTATATTGCCATCGGGATAGATGCATTATAGTACTATTAATATTGCATTTAATTTTAAAAAATATAGTTGATATATTGAATTGTTCTCTACTTTTCATATAATTAAACAGTATCGATCACTATACTATTAAATTTATCAAAATCAAGGAATAAACAGAAATAAATTAAAAGAATGCATTAAGCATATATAAACTAACTAGTGCATATATAAGCCGAGATAAACCGTAAATAAAAGATTTAAGTTTGCTATGCATCACAATAATTAAAATCCTTATACCATTTTCAAGCAGCCGAAATGAAAATTAGACTACAAAGCTTATTAAAACTTTCACGAGCTGCAATACAGTAATGATTCAAAAGCTTGCAAGTGGATTTTCAACAGTCTCCACGGCGACGCAAAAACATTTTTAAAAACATTCTCGCGTAAACCGAGACTCGCATTTTTGCCCACGCGTGTGTCCCCCGGAATAAGATTGTATTTCACGGCGAATTAAACGCAAGCCGACTACGCGCGCAAAATGCGATTACACGCGCTGCGGCAGTCCTGCGCCCCACTCGCCAAAAGAAACATTACCACTTGCATCATGTCCCGCGCAGGCGGCGACCACGGGCCCAGCTGCCTTTTCCAGGCTCGCGCGATGCCGTTGCGCAATGAATTATGCCGGTGCAGAAGCCACTCGATTTCCTCGTCGTCCAGGTCGCCGTTCTCGACTGCCGCGCAGTTTGGTCCCGGGTCGTCGTACTGGAATACGCCGAATTAAAAGAGGAGAGACTGTGTGCACTTTGCCATGAATATTTGAGGTCATTATGGTGAAAAAAGTCATTAAGGGAGGGTGGGACACCACGGGCGTCCACAAGTTTAAAAGCTTGTGCGTAATAATAAATTTATGTAGGTAAAATTATGAAAACTAGCAAATGCTAGAGCATTATAATTTTAACGAAGAATGAAGTAGTCTAGATAGGAGAGTGTCGTACCACCGGTAAAAGGGTTTTGAAGAAGCTTTGCAAAGTGTTTTGTGATACCTAGAAATTTTATTTGATGTCATAGCCCCTTGTTTTTTAGATATAAATTATTCTATTACGTTATTCTAACTGAAAGGTACCTGTACTTTTATTCATAACCGTGCAAGTTTTTACACTTGATCAGTCGTTTCTGAGTTACTAATTTTTTGTAGATGTTACTAGTTAAATCATTGTTGGATTGTCATATTATGAACGGATTACCATATTATGAAGGAATTATCATATTATTACCATATTATTAATATATTAGCATATGAACTAATGACCATATTATGTACGGATTACCATATTGTGAAAGGATTACCATATGATTACCTTATTATGAACGGATTACCATATGATTACCATATTATAAACAGATTTTCATATTATGCAGTAACTGGAAATTTAAGTGTGTAAAAATACACACGGAAGCTTGTTAAAACAATTTTATACAGATTGAAACTCATTGTATTAAGTAAGACACTTATTTGCAGTGATATAAAATAAATACCGACATTTCCAACAATGTTACTTTGCTACGTATAATAATAATATTTAATTAAATAAAAGATTTAACATTGTAAAGCTTCAAACATTTAGTGCACTTAGAAGAGCAATGATAATAATATATAATCTCTGTCTACTATACGGAGGTATCTTCTCTCTTTGTCAGTTAATAAATAATAATTTTAGTATTATATTACTCATCCATTTATTGCACACGCAATCGAACTTTATTCGCACTCCTGTGAATGCACACTTCACTTCGTATTGCAATTAGCGCTCATTAACCGCTTCAGCGTTATTTTTATACCAAGAACTGTACTTAATTATTCAACATATCATACCGAGTGGAATCAGTACTTACAGCTATTATCTAGGAGCGATTTAACGCCGATTTAAATATAATTTAATTTATTTACAATAGATAGATTAAGCTTTGTATGATGCAGCTTATTATGAATGAAATGATTTTTATGTTAAAAATATATGTCTCTTTTAGTTTGTGCGTGCCCAGATGTTTGGCTTTGTACCAATTACACTTTTTTCACGCAAAAAGCAGTATGGAAATAATAACATTTTCCATGAATTCCTGTTATTTAATTTTATGTTTTGTTTCTAAAAATAAGTTAATATGGATTTCAATAGAAATAGACTTGAGTGTATTTTATTTGATGAATGTATATCATATAAAAAACAGAACTTGGTGGATCATAATTAATTGAACCTTTTTTGAAATTAAATTTGATTACTAACACTTTTGCTTTTAAAATTTATAAACTATACTTGAAAAATAAATGTTTGCAAAATTTTTTTGACACAGAATTGAAGACTAAAAGGTTTTTATTTTACATTAAAATTGATGCATAAGGTCTGAAATATGCAAGCCCTTCAGAAGAGTGATTCAGAATTTTTAACGCATTTCTGAAGTGTCATTTAATGCTTAAATTTACTTAGAAATGGCACATAACGCATGTGTTAAGAGTTTAAAGACAAATTGTGTACCACCTCTCAAACTGTGACTTAAAATGGCCGTTAAAAAATATCGATAAAACAGACTTAAGGCCAATTTTTATCTTCGAATGACAACGCTATCACCAAACATGCACCATTTATATGGTTTGAAATCAAGTTAAAAATCAAATGTTATTAATAAATACATAAAGTTAACATTATTTCGTTAAATATTAAATGCGCAATCCTATAAACTAGAGGGTATGAAATATTTGTCTTTCCACGCATATATTATTTTGAATGTATTAAAATGGTATATAATTAACTTAATTGTCCGAAAATCGTAGCATTTTTTACTAAAAAATGCCCATAAGACATTGGAGCAAATGCATATTTTTTTAATAAAAATAAGCGCTTTTGAAAAAGTTCCTTGCGTAAACCTAACTGACGAAACATGAACAAAAGTTAATAATATTAAGCTGCTTATACTTAATTTATAGTCTGAAATAAATAAATCATTATTTGAATTTTAAAAACATACAAAGACTACCTGTTTTAATACTAACAATTGATAAATAAAACATTTAACACCAATCTACCTCAAAATAAAATATTAACTTTCTTTCTAAATACTTTATTTTCTCACAGTCGATATTTTTTACAAGTTTCAAAAATATCCATCAACATGAGTTGCAAAAGAAAGTTATTGAAATTATAGAAAAATAAATTTAGAGAAGAACTTAACTGGCTATAACTTTGGTAAAACTTTGAGTTTTGACATCCTACAAGTCTCAAAATGTTCAGAAAACTATAAACTTTATAAATATATAATAAAAGAGTTTACTATTTTTAGTAATAAATCAGTGAAGTTTTTCTTTAATTGACTTTTAAAGTCCCGTAATTTTTTACATACAAATTTAAGATATAAAAATTTGCATTACATATCAAAATATCCATACAGTCTATATATTATGGATAACAGTTTTATACAAATTTTAACCATAGATCGGCAATTATTAAACCACAAAATAATTTCAGATACTTTTGTTTTTTCACAAAATACGTCATAAAACTGAAAAATAAGAATTTCTAGATATCGTATATGAATATATAACTCATATATGCATGCTCATAGATACTTTCGACGGATACTCGAGTATCCGAAATGTATCCGACGGATACTTTCGTCGCATTCATAATAAGATATGAATTACAATTGTACAGATAATTAACTACTTTTCAGTAAATAAATAATATTAAGTAAAACACATTATTTCAGTAAAAAATAAAATCCGGGCTTATAATCCAAGATTCAGCAACACATTCTTAATCTCGATTTTGAACATTTTTATGCACGTTAATTGTGTACTTAAAGACTTTTTTGAAAAAAGTGACAAAGTCAGTGCTTAAAAATGCATTAATAATAGTCCAGAATAAGAGTAACAAGAGACAGAAAGAGGGAAAGATAATCTATTCTAGAGAGAAAGAATTAAAATTCGCAGAAAACGAACAAGGGGAACAAAAAGAAAAAGTAAAAACTGGAAGGAGAGAAAAATTATATGACGGATAAAAGTAAAAAAGAGTTAGGCGAAATTAAAATGGAATTAGCAATCGCTATAACAGTAATATAAAAGAGAAAAATCTTGATAAATGTGAAAAATTTTGTCCATAAAATAGAAAAATACAACTTAGAAATTATCTTAATTTTTAAATTATAATTTTAATTTTATGAAAATTTTTCGACGTTATTATACTTTAATTAGAACTCAGAATGCGTTATAATTTTTCTTTTAAAGATTTAAGCATCAAAGTGTCTTGATTATTACGTTAGCTATATCATAACAATGTTATATAATAATTATATTTAAACAATTAACATAATTTATATTGATTATATTTGAAATTTAAGATAAAGTCCTTGAAATTACTAGTTACAAATTATGTTTATAATAAATCTATTTTATTGATTTATATATAATAAACAGAAAATTGTTCTATAACGACTTTAGTCAATTTAAAGCAACTTTTAGTAGCATATGTAGCGTTGTGAAAATAACAGAATCTGTGGTTTGGTTCGTTAACAACTTTACTAACTTTACTGCACGTTCGATACTTGATTATTGATATTTACTTATTTCTTGTTTTATCTTTTGCAAGAAAACTACGAAGGTAAACAGACCAACATCAAAAGAAAAAAGTTTCACATAGTAATCAATTACCGAGCATTTGGTTTAGTAACTTGATCGACAAGATTAAAAAAATAAAAATAAATGTTTATCTCAACATGATAGGAGTATGACAAATTGATAAAAATGTAAAGCCAACTAATATATAACATTTTTATCCGTAATTATAACATGAACATTTTTTGTCTCTTCTAAGAAATAATCTCGTTTGGTGACAAATCGTGACTTATAAGATATGTTAAAAAGAAAACTTTGTAAATTTGCAGGCGGCAAACGTTGTGACATCTTTAACCCCATGACTATATTTGTCCAATATATTGGACGCCGATTTTATTACTATTTAAATAACATTACATCCGTATTTTATTGACTGCGATGTTAATGAACCATTTGAATGATTATGTCTAAACGAACGAAAAGCATCCTTAACGTGACTTAGATTAAAGTACTGATTTTGTGTGAGCATCTTCTTTCCAGCTGTTTTTCGTGAAAAAAAAATTGTTACATTCTTTCTATGCATTTCATAGATATATGAGTTTAGTTTTATATTTTACAAGATAATAAATTAACGTTCATTTCATATTTTAATATCATAATGAACAAACTTTTACACTTACAGCTACAGTTTATGAGATTAGAAAATTCACAAGCAAATTTTAAACAAAATATCTAAATGTCAAAAGCAAAAAAATGTATTATTGGTTTATTCTTCTTCAAAGAATTATTAAATAATACTTCGAGGAAATTGGTATATAACGGGCCACTAGCCATATTTGCTGTAGAAGAGGGACGAACATTTTTTTCTACGTCTTAATCTACTTGTGGTCGTAATGTGAGTTCATTTTCTTTGTATGGATATAATTCTCCGAGCAAACAAATTTTTACAGCGCAGTGAAGTTTTAAATTGAAAAATCAGGTTATATGAAAAACGACAATATTTTTCAAATCGCCAACCGTGTATATTTTTGATTGATTTAAAAAATCAAACAACGCTGCTCTTTTAAAATATGTTTCAATATGCAAATGGGGCATAATAGACCACTTTTGTTGGGGTATAATGGGCCACCATTTTTATTACATAAAATCATTTTATTTGAGTATCGAAGAGTAGACATATCATTGAGAACTCCAAAAGAAAGAGGTTGACATGTTTATTTATAAAAAAAATCATAATTTAAAGAATTGAAATGGTAACAGATATAAAACAGGAATTATAAATCGATTTAGAGCCGTAAAAAGGACAAAAATTTTCATGCATAGCGGATGTGAAGTTTCTCTTTATTTATGAGTCGTTATAACGTATTACGGTCTAATATCGCGATTGATTAAGCATAAACAAACATTGTACTTCTCTCTTACGGTATTTTGGTACCCATAATTTACACTGGCCCGTTATTTTTCGATAGGGCGAGGGGGGGGGGGGGGGGGAGGACATTATAAAAATATTGAACTGTTCCCCAACTATTTCTTAAATCGCTATTTTCTATGTAATTACAAGTGCATTTTAATATTGTAAAGAAACATTAAACACCGATCTCAATATAGAATAACATTCTTCAATTAGATAGTAACTAAATGCTATTTTAGTTTATTTTTTTAATTATGCTTTTTACAATTTTTATGGGTCATTGCATTTTAGTAGCCCGTTATACCCCAGTCTCCCCTATTTACTAATAAGAAGTTTAAAAATTATTATTATGAATAGGCTATGGAAATGAGTCGTAAATTAAAAATTTAGCGGATGATGGGCTTGAATTAAAACTACATTGCAGCAAAATAAGCCTTCGTATACATTCCAACAGTAAGTATTTTCAGGTTTTTTATATGGGCGATTATTATGCACATATCAATATCTGTCAATGGATTTGGAAAAATATGTAAGTTATTATAAAGCAACATTGCTTAAGAATTTCATAAGTAACTTAAGCTAATACGTTAATTACGTTGAATAGGTAAAGCCACTCTAGTGCAGCTAAAATAACACAAATTTTAAGAAAAATTTGTAAAAAGCAAAAAGTTATATTAAAAATATGTAATAATCTATTTTTTGAAAATTTCAATAAGTAATGTCGAGGCCACAGTAGATAGATTTGATTTAATCTAGAAAAAGAAGAAAAGTTTTTGAAATTTATGTTTCTACGCTAAAGAAAGAAGTATCAGATTTTTTAAATATTTAGTTTGAGAAAGTTACACACATTTAAAAAAATTGCAATTTTCAATAAAAAAAAATTCATAGGAAAATGTTTATAACAAAAAAATATGCAATATAATGAAACTGTACGTATTTATCTATTTAATTATAAAGCTATGGCCAAAGTTTCAAGTAAGTCGATTAATATTTGTTAAAGTTATTTTTCCGACCAGTTCCAAAAACAGTGGTTTTGAGAAAACCGGCGTTTTAGTTTACGTTATCATAAAATCATAAAAAAAATGATATACCTTTAACCTGCGTTCACTACTTTCTTTCTTGTGGATCTTATTGCTACTCGGACCTCTTTTGTAGCATCAGAGAGCGACCGCTCCGCAAAG
Source organism: Gastracanthus pulcherrimus (assembly GCA_949152435.1). Taxonomy (NCBI): domain Eukaryota; kingdom Metazoa; phylum Arthropoda; class Insecta; order Hymenoptera; family Pteromalidae; genus Gastracanthus; species Gastracanthus pulcherrimus. The sequence continues at coordinate 166,627,335 of OX424575.1, read as the reverse complement.
TCTGTGCGCCGCGCATCAGTTTCGGCACAGTACAGTAGAACCTCCCGACACTGACACTCACCGTACTGTTCTTCCCTCCACACTGATACTGTCTGAACTTCTCATCATTTATACGCAATAGTTATTTCATATATAAAGTTAACATAACAAATTTAACAAGAAGCTTTGAAAAGATAGTATTGTCTAGTTTTCTAAAGGCCTTTATAAATAGTTTTATAAAAAATACTATTATATGGCTGTTAAACATAGAAAATTGTGTTTAAAGAGGTTAACACCAAAAAAAGGTAGATATATAAAAAGGTTAATACTGAAAAATGTTACATAAAGTATTGCAAAAAGCATGTTTTATAATTTTATAAAGAATTTTATAAAAGTTTCATAAATAAAACTTTATTTAAGGGGGTATGAACGAAAAGTAATTTTAAACTTTAAGATCCAAATCTATTTTGTAATTGTTAATAAAGATTATTTGAGTCCACAGACAAATTTTCAGTTTATGTTGCCTGGCATTTAGAAAAGATATTTAATTCTAAAGTTTACCCTTTTAGCCTGTTTAATATGCAGAAGGAAATTTTCACAAGTTGAAATGAAAAATTCATGCATTTGTAGGAAACTTTAGTAGAATATTAAAGTATCAAATTAATCCTTAGCTTTCAAAGTTTATTTACGTACCATGAAAGAATAGGGTTGCCTGGCGTTTTAGAGAAATATTTATAGAATAACGTAGAAAGAATACTCAAAACAGAGAAACACCTTAGAGGTTAAAGTCAAATCAATGTCTATATTGAACTTTTCGGAAAGAAATAAGATAAATATGCGTTTTATATAAATATGAATATTCAAAGTCTTTTAAATGTTTAATTTGTTAATAGGATAACATTGTCAGAAACTTCTCTATGAAATAACTTTTTTGCTCATAAGTTGCTGTTTTGACTAGTATGCCGATCGGACCTCCTTACATGAATTGTATTTAATCACAGAGAAACCAAGGGAGGAAAGGGCATTACGTACATTAGACACGGTCTCGGTGCTCGACGCTTATTGGCCGACACGCCGAACTTACCTCCGTATCAGTGCGGAGAGAGCGTTTGCCCCCGACGCACGCGCACTTGCATGCATGCACGAACGTCGCACACATACACATACACATGCACACATCCATACAGCGGACATTTTTTAGGAGTAGCTTATTCCTACCCACCAAGTCATATAGTATGTTTTTACCATAAAAAATGACAAAAAAAAAATTATGTAAACAATGCTTTCTATTCGAGAATGCAAAAAAAGAACACGAGTTTCGGAAGAGCGCGCGCATGTAGCAACTTCATATGACAATTAAGTTTTCAATTTAAATGCATCATTTATTTCGTCGGTATCGATTATGAATTTCCTTGCTTGCAATATCTGAAGCTCTGTGAAGTTGACAATAAATAAAATAGTATTTTTTCAAAGTCTACAACCAGCTATATTTTTGCCACTTCGAATCAAACGAGATTATTCTATAGAATAGATGAAAGGGAAGCGATCGCATATCATGGACTTTTATTTTGTACGTATTTCGCTACGCAAGTACTGAGAAAAGTTTTCCCCATTTACTATGTGTATATATACATAAGTAGTCTATAGCTTTGTCATTCTTAGGTCCTTCAAAAAGAAGTATTGATATATATATATATATATATATATATATATATATATATATATATATATATCAATACTTCTTTTATATATATATATATATATATATATATATTAGTAGTCTATAGCTTTGTCATTCTTAGGTCCTTCAAAAGGAAGTATTGAAATTTCAACTGTATTTAGTTTACGATATATTTTTCTCAAATTCTGCACATATATTTAGACTACAAAAATATGAAACAAATTCAAATTTATTTGATCCTTTATATTTGCATTTATATGTTTAATAAAAAGCATCTAAATATGGTTAATAATCTAAATACTTCTTTGTGCATTCAATTTTTTGTAGTCTTTGAACTGTGGAAATAATTTCTTTTTCCTCTTAGATATCACCGAGAATATTTGACCATATACCAAACTGTGAGCATATACTTAATATGTATCACCAAAAACTACAAACACAGTAGTTTTTGTTATTTGGTTTTAATTTTCAATTTTGAAAAAAGATTACTAATTTTTTTACTAATATATGTATAAAAGTATTGCATTATATATGGTATCACACAAAAATCCAATGAAAGTATACATTTTACGCATTCGTATGTATGTAATTTGGAGTTGTCCAAATAAAAATGTATGCTTAAAGAATCTACTGCATTTATAAAAGGAAGTATGAGATAAAGGCATTAAATATTTATTGAATATGATATACCTGTAACAATATTATATATAACTGTTGTATGTTACAAAATACTCATTAAAAATAATGTATACACATTCTTCTCGTATATATAAAATATATGAAGAAAATAATTTTATGTCATGATTTCAGTACCTTCTACCCTATCTGTCGTCCACAGCATACCGTAAGACATTTTTTGTCAAAAATGAGATAAAAATTGCCTTATACAAGTGAAACCTGCGTAATCTTTTAAATTATATAAATTTAAATATATAAATAATTGTTTACATAGTTTGCATGTTAAAAATGCCGTGTATTCACAGTTATTGCGCATAAACACCATAAGTGCTGACTAATGTACGTTTTTCATGCTTGAAAACTTTATTATGGCGACAGGCCCGGGTTAAACCAAAAATAAATTATTTAAAAATTATTTTTACTGTCCAGGAAACTTTTTATGTTTAAAAGCAATTATTCTCAAAATTTTTATGCTACAAATACTTAGTAATATCTTAAATTTTGCCGTTATAAAAGCTCAAAATTTGGATCTTACACATCACAATAAATCACTATTTTCAATACCATATTTATTACCTTTGACATATATTATGGAAAGAGCAAAGTACTTTCTTGTTAAACTATTTTTTATTATTATTTTCGGAGACTCAACCGATTAAAAGAAAAAATTTATAATCGGTTAAATTTCTGAGAAAAAATAATAAAAAAAAATTTAACGAAAAAGTGCTTCACTCTTTTTGTACTACATGTCAAAAGGAGTCGAATAACCGTCGAAATAGTACTTTTCGACACAGTTGGGTACGTTGGTTTTTTCGCTTCGCTCGGGCGAAAAACGTCCCATGCGCTAAAAATCAACGTACCCAACAGTGTCGAACATTATTTTTTGATACCGTAGGTGTGAAATGTCAACTTTAAGAATTTATGAAGTGCAACTTTACGCATACTGTGTCGAAAAAAATATTTTCGTTCTTCATGTCACTTGTAATCGAGTGAAGAACACAGTAACTTTAAGAAATATGGTACTAAAAAATCAACGTACCCAACAGTGTCGAACATTATTTTTTGATACCGTAGGTGTGAAATGTCAACTTTAAGAATTTATGAAGTGCAACTTTACGCATACTGTGTCGAAAAAAATATTTTCGTTCTTCATGTCACTTGTAATCGAGTGAGGAACACAATAGTGATTTATTGTAACGTGTAGGATCAGGATTTTGAGGCTTTACAACGGTAGAATGTAAGATATTGCTAGGAATATATAGCAAAAATATTTTCAGAATGATTGCTTATAGACATAAGAAGTTTTCTGGACTAATATAAAAAAATCTTTTTTTGGGTTTAACCCAAGCCTGCACCCTTAAGGGGAGGTTGCAGTCTTGTACCTTATACCCGGATACCGACATTATCGATTTTTCGTTGATGCAGTCAATTCTTACTTTAATAAAAGTTTACGAACGTACGCGCATTCTTGGTGATAAATCGAGTGCGCGTACATTCGTGAAATTTGAAAATCTCATCTATTCATTGAATAAAACGAAAAACTGCAATGTATCCGGCATCCTCTTAAGACATACGTGATTTTTAGAAAGTAAAGCAGCGTATAAAATACGGCTTTAGGTGGTTCTATACCCAAAAAGTCAAATTCTTCCAGCTTCCGAAACAACGCTCTATATTTCAAGTATGTTAAATATAAGCATATCAGAAAGTTATTTGTGCTTTTTGAACTTAAATTAATCAATATAATTTGTTTTTTTTTAACAGATGATCATTTCAAATTGTGAGAAAAGGACGAAATATACGTTTTTCATCGCGTTCTACACTGAGTGAAATATCAAAGACATATTCCGTGAAATATTTGTCACTCGATGAATCCAAGCCCTTTTGTGACGATATATCCTGATTTTGTCAGGACGAACTGTATGGTACAGGACGACGTAATTTTTCCAAAGAGCTACCAGGAATTTTGCGGTTGTTCTCCCTGTGATATTCGTGTTCGTGTTCGTGTACACACAATATTTATTTAATCTTTTCAAATTTGTTGTTGAAATCAGTTTAAAATCTCTTATTTATTATAAAAGTATGACAACTTTGTCAACCTAACCTTTATCCTTAGGTTGGTTATGTATGTTAGCATTTCGCAGAATTGCTAACTTAGTAAAATAATGTATTAAAACATTTCTCAATAATTTTGAATTTTGCTTTGGCTTTTCTATCACATTTTTTTATATATTTGACTCAAAAATAAAAACATTGTATGGTTTACATTTAAAAAAAAAATTTATTTTAGTATCAGACATAACAAAAATCATTTAAAAAAATCGTGAAAATGTACTGTTTTGAACCTTTTTTTAACTGATTGAGGCTATTATGTTTCAAATATGAATTTTATGAAAAAATGAAAAGATACAAAAGTTTTCGAATGTGAATGTAATAAGTATTACTTAACTATTTTATCAACAGAATTTCACCTCATGCGCTAAGAGCATCATGAACATAAAAAAATTAATGTCGAGAGAAATGTTTTATTTAGTTTTAGAGTTATGATATCTAACAGGTCTTAAAATATTCATTTGATTATAAACTATAATATAACCCAATAAAAAAAATCGACTTTTGAGTGATTTTGGGTAGAGAACCACCTTAAGGGCACATATTTAATTTTATTTTCCTTTTTGAAAACACCGTAAGTGGAATTTCTCAACTCTGTTTTGCAAGGTACTTGTAACTTGCATATTACCGTATGTCATATTATTTCCTTGAAATAATGGGCTCACGATTGAAACTTAAATAACAGCTTTGTTAGTACGAGTTATTACGATTACTCAAAAAGAAAATGTATATTTTATCTTAAGTTTAATATTAATAATAAAAAACACGTTTTCCCTAATATATCGATTTTATTCATAACCGACTAAAATAATTTATAATATAAATTAAATAAAATATACGAATCATTGATCGTTTTCGTTCAAATGTATTTAAATATCATAGTAAAAGTCTCTATTATATAAAATTAAGAGCATATGAAATAAAAACTAATTATTTTCTAATGTAAAGTCAATATTCCTTAACAGATAACATGTTATATACATTGTATATTGCCATAGTGTATGTTTTAGCAATCCTAAATTTGAAAATATGTTCCCGGGGAATTCCGATCTTGCCGCGACGCACAATAAACAATCAAGTTCGCTCCGCTTGTTTATATCTCGCCGATACTGAAAGATCAATTTAACTCCAGTGACGTGTGTTTCTTTGAATTTACCTTAAAAACCCCCCTCCTCTCTTCCTTTCCACCTTAAATCCTTAACGAAATCATGCCGAATTCAATTTCCATAATAAATTCCCTCTCCCCCTTGACACCACGGGTTCCCATAAACCCGTACCTCCGTCAGTACTCCACATGCAAATGTATAAATAATTATTGTGTAACATTCTATTTGAAAAAGCTCGATAGAAAATAATTTTCAGAACTACGATCGCTTTAAAAAATTCACCGTATTATCAGATTAAACACGTGTAAAAATTCAGTAATTATTGTGACCTATAACAAAAGCAACATCGCATCCTTTGATCTTTATAAAACTGAATACCCACGCAGCGACCAGTTTCCACATACACATATAACAATAAAAACACCCAAAAAAACAAGGTTAGAATACAGCATTCACCAGCCTAAAATAATAAAAGTATCCCCAACCCAAAATCCATCGACACGCATCCTACGCAACTCCATTACAGTGGAGCACATCACCGAGAGCGTAAAAAAGAGCGGACCAATGAGCAAGACCGGGCGCCTGCCAGTCCCGCGGGTAATCGTCGTGGCTGATCTTCTCGGAGCTACCCACCGGAAAACGACACATGGTGTGGCTCGCGCAAATCGGACAGTAACGAGCTCTGTCATCGTCGATGGCTCTGGCCGATTCCCTCCAGGTCGCAGCGGCTGGCGTTGTCCGACCGACCAGCGAAAACAGCACGACGATCCAGCCGATGCAGAGAACCGCTCCGTCCATCTTGGACCCGCGTCAAACCTCGGCTCCTGCCCGCCGCGCGTACTTTTTGATTTTTATGCGTGCACGGCTCTTGATCTTGACTGTGTGTCTGAAATCTGCCGTGAATTTGTTCGATTCGCTGATGTGTGGCAGTACTTCACGGCGATCGCTGAATGCGGCGATCTTTCAACATCGAAGTTAACCTAACCAAAATCTTTGCAGTAATATTGGGGCCGTGTACAAATTAGGCAAGGACTATTTTCCGTATTGTTGACTTCCCCCCCCCCCTACCCTCACGTAAGGAACCGTAAGATTTTGATGACTCCCCCGCCCCGTCTTACGTAAGATTTTATTATTTGAAGTGAGCAACGTACCATGTCAGAATAATATAATTATTCTGTATTAAAGTATTTCTTAATTTTATTGGTTAATTATTATTCATAAATTAATGAATAAACCGTCAATAATTAATTTACAAGGAGGTAAGTAAATTGAAACATTTTTGGTTAACTATTTTTATTTAAAAACTTCTTATAAATTTAATTATAAATGTTTATTTAACGTTAACGCTTCAGTTTTGGCTATTAAAATCAATTTCATCGCTGAATAATAGTACTTTAACATAATGTTTTTTGTTTGATCAATTGGTCCCAAGAATTTTATTAGTCTAACACTGAGTAATTTCAAAAACGCACTTTTCACTTTTGTATTTTAGCTAAGCTTTATGTTTAAATATTTTGGAAAGAACTAAAAGTGTTATTTAAGGGACTTATATCTCTTATTCGGAAACTAATTATGGTACACTCGCCATTCACTTTTGGTTCTTGTAGCTGAGTTTTCCTATTAGAGCACCTGTTGGATCGAGTCGATGTTGATGGCTCGGCAATCGAAATCGAACCTCTCATAAATTTGTTCTTAACAAAAATTCAAATGTGCGTAAAAGTGCGTGCTCTACTCACGCTTCACATGCGCAGGTTACACCATTAGACTCAGCGTGTGCCTATTTAAAAATTTAGTACAACAATTTTTCAAAGGCATCTACCTTTATAAATCTTAAGTAGATTATACATGTTTGATAATATTAATTTTTTTTTAACTTTTTGTAATTGATTACAAAACATCTAAAATACAAAACAATTTATGATATTCTAATCAGCAGAGTCATAAAGAGCATGAAAAAAATTTTGATTTAAAAAAATCATTAAATTTGACCTACACTTACCTAAAATACAAATTCGAGAAGATGAAAATTGGCGCTAAAGCGGGAATATGAATAATTCTGCCAATATAAAAGTTTTTAAATTAATTATAAATCATAATTTTATATAATGCGCAAATACGCAAATGAAGTTTCCATTTACCTTTTAATACACTTTGCAATCTGAAATAAACCGATTTCAAATGAAGAGACACTGCAGCGCTCGTACAATATGCGTCGGCGTTATACAAGAATTACCTAAAAAGTAACAAAGCTATGAAATATATTTATAAATTAACCGGTTTAATACAAAAAATTCAGTTGAGAATTTATTGAGAATTACTTTAGATTCTTATTATTTTTATAACTCGCTGCTCAATTATATTGATCAATTCAACGAATTTAAACATTGCAGGTTTGTACCGAAGTTCGAAGACGATTTAGTGATTTGATATATATTGCATTGCTCGTTTTAGTATATATACATATGTATACAACTTACAAGGAGACCATCAACCCTCCGGAACTCAGATTTTGATGAGGCTTCCTGAGGTGTTTTCTGGCACCTAAAAATAAAGCCTTTCACCCGTAGTTTATTCTAATGGGCCCTCATATTTGAGATATTCGCTATTTTACTCCGAATGTACGTTATTTTAATGAAAAAGAGTAACTTTTCTTATGATAATAACTATGCATGTATTATCACCAGAATAAACCGTTACCAATTCATTGGCACTTAGCTTCCTCAAACTAAACTAATTGTTCTAATATGAATGTCTTTGTTCCTATAAATTAATTTTAAATTGCTATACCTTTCCGAAATATAACCGTTTAAACTAAACATACGTTTCGGTGTATAACAAAAAACGGGAAAGAGCCTACCCGAAATTTACGGTGGCAAAAGATGGGTAATTTTATGATCTTTTTAATGTATTTACACTAAATTGATCATAATATTTCTATCATTACAAAAAACCTGAATAAAGCAAAAAAAAGTCGATAAATTTTCAATCTTTATTTGAAGTCGAAAAATATGAGCCCCATTTAGTTAAAAATAATTTCAATAAACATATAACCTCAATATCACAGAAAATAAAAGATCTCATGATATGAAAATACATACAGGGCATGAAAAAGGAAAAAGCTACCTTTTTGGAAAGTGTCAGATAAAATGATACCGATTTACTTGAGTTATCGACGGAGAAAGAAAATCGATGTTTCAACAAAATTAATTCTTTCTCGACAATTCTTCTGACGTTTGTGTGTATAACAAAAGAAGGGAATGACCTTATCCAAACTTTCAGGTCGAAGAAGTTAGGTTATTTTGTACTCTTTTAAATGCATTTTCGCTGGATCGATGATATTATTTCTAGTGTATTTAAGAACCCGAAAAACTAAAACTCAAAAATCGAAAAACCGTTATAAAATCAAAATACATCAAAAAATAAAAAAAATCAGCCATGAACCATCAAGTTTCACCGTATATACGCAGAGTAATTCTGATACACGTCCATACACACACACACACACACACACACACGCACACACACGCGCACACGCACACACACACACTCGCACACTCACACACATACACACACACATACACACACACTCACACACTCACATCCATACAGACATTTTCTAAAAATAGTGTATTTTGAATTCTTAAGTCTCAAAACATGTTTCTAACATGTTTTTAGCAAACCTCTTTTTTTACTATCACAAAGCTTCTTCCTTGAGGAAGCAACAAAGCGATCTAAATAATAAAAAAACGTTTTCATGTATTTCAAACCCTTCACTTTTAAGTGCTAGAAAATACCTTATAATGCGCGCGCCATCTATTATCGTACAATTGAAGTACCTAATAGTTATAAAGAGAAATTCGTTTACCATGAAGTGATGAGTGATGTTTGATTTTTTTAAATATATACCAGTAAATAAACGTATACATGGGTGATGTTCAGTGAACTGTAAGCGAAAACGTGTGTTCAATCTAATGGAATTGCGGTAGTTAAAAAAATGCAAACGCTTTCTGCCAGAAATTTTCAACGTTGAGTATACAATCATTAACTAACAAAAATAAATTTTATTTTAACATTTCAAAATATTATTTAAAGCCGGTGAATTTATTGATAATATTTCTGTATTCCGAACTCCAGTATAAATGATTTTACAATAATATGATTTGATTCAATATTTATATACTCTAACATTTTTGACATTGTAAATAGAACATATTATTTAGTAAAACTGTATCAAATTAAATGTGAATGAAAATATGGAAAATATTTGAAAATTTTGTATAATTAACTATTTAATAAAAGATTATGATTGATTATAGAATATATATTTTAAAACTGCTATCTACGTACAGTAATCATATTTTTTCAAAATTTGTTCAAAATTTTAATCAGTTCTAAGTTAAATCATCTGTTATATAAACAACACCTTTTATGACAGCACTAGACACACATACTGGGCTTCGCACGGTTCTATTACTTTTTTTCTTAGTTTTCATTAAGTTTTATAAAATTAAATACACATTCAGTATAGACATCTGTAAGTTTTTAAAAACATGCCATTTCTTTTTATTAATCAAACAATACCTGTAAACAGAATTATATACCTACTTTAAACTCAACTATCCCAGAGATAATAATTTCTAAAATATAAAAACATTTAAGTGAAACCCTAAAAAAAGTTGAAAAAGAAACGTAAAATCAAACTATCCTTATTGTAAACCATACAACCTTAGACATAGCCATTTCTATATAACATTTAAATAAAATCCTACATTATTTTATTTGAACGTTTTTCTATTAATTAAAAATTGCTTTTCTTGAGGTAAATAAGTGTAGGGTGTTTTATTTTATTCGAGATTTTATTTGAAAGCTTTTGTATTTGGAAATTGTTATGTGTATTTGCATGAAACCTATTTCGTCATGCATTTAGAAATAACCGGATATCACTAAAACACGTTCCTGTGAATTCATAAATGAAGTCGCGGTAAAATTGCATAAAATATGCAATCATTGAAGCACTTCTGTTTTGGGTGAATAGCCCCTCGGGTAATATACACGCCGTATTCGAAGACAATATGTACGTACACATCAAAAGTCTCGAAGTGCACAAATTTAGATTTGATTGTTGGAGTTCGTCTCCGAGAATATCAGGTAATATACGCGACGTACTCGAGGACGATGTGCACGTAGACATAAAAAGGCCGAAAGCGCAAAATCTAATCATGATTTTTATAAGTGCTAAACACCTGGACCTCGTCTTTGAGGATCCTGGGCAATATACATACAGTACTTAAGAACCATGTGCACGTAGACATCAAAAGACTCGAAGAGCATTATCTAAACTTCATTTCTGTCCGTGCGAAACACCTTACCTCATCTCCAAGCGCACCTGGTAGTATAGACGCCTCACTCAAAGAGAAGGTCCACGTAAACATAAAAAGCCCCGTGACGTGCTATCTAGACTTTATTTGTCTTCGTGCCTAACACCTGGACATCTTCTCCGAGAAGACTGGGTTGTATCCACGTTAAACTCGCAAGGAATGCCCATGTAAACATCAAAAGCCTCGGAACGCACAATCTAACCTGGATTTTTACTGTTGCGTAAGACCTAGACCTCATCTCCGAGAGCAACTGGAGGTATGCACGGCTCACTCGAAGTGAAAGTAAATGTAAACATCAAGAGCACCGCAGCGCACTATCTAGATTTCATTCATCGTCGTTCGTAACACCTGTGTCCCTTCTCCGAGAGGCCCGGGTGGTACCGTCATGGCCCCAATTCCTGATCAGTACCCAGTTCCTGATCATTTTGTTACATTTATTACTATTTTGACTTTAATGTATAATATCAAAATTTGTTTTAAAAAAATAATTAGTAATAGTAAACTATTTCGTAGTCATATAAAAGAACTTTAAAAGTTACTAGTAAAATACATTTTTAAGATAAATAATGTTAAAGTTGGACGTTGTTGACAACGTCATGATTGACACCATCTTACTGCAGTTGACTACAAGTGAGCATGCAAAGAAATTTACATCATTTCTTTAAAATTTTGTAATAGATCGTAAAAAAACTTATGTAATTAAGTTATTCAACAGTTTATTCGTATAAATCACTTAAAACACTCATATAAAATATTATTGATATTTGTAAAAACGTGTGATTAGAAATAGGTTCCAAATTCTTATCGTTTACCCAATTCCTGATCAGTGTTAATAACATGTTTTATGTGTGTTTAAAGATCTTAAAATACACAAATATTTGTAATAACATAATTCTATAAGTAGTTTTAATCCATGGGTAAATAATTTATCATGCAAAAGTCGCAGAAAACGTGACAATAAATCACAACACTATGTGCATTTTATAGGTTATAATATATACTTGCACGCGAGTCTATATCGTGCAGTAGACAGAGTACGAATAACCGAACCCTTTTACCTCGCCTGCGTTTCACATTTATAATCACACAACCAAAAATGTTATATTTTAGTATATCTACTGTATTAGTATTGCTTTATAAGTTTTTGTTTATCATATAAAATGCTTATACGTCAATAATATATGTGATCAGGAATTGGGTCTTGATATAATCAGAAACTACTCCTATACAAATCTTAAGTGATCAGGAATTGCTCCCACAGCTTTTTTTCTTTGAAGCTTTATATTTAACTTAATTTTGATTATTTATGTATTTTTTCAATTTTATATTAAAGATTAACAGTCATATTTGTTATTAGAAATTTCATTTTCCATGAATACCTCATATTTACGCTTTGACACAACAAATAACGTGACGACATGCCTTAACTGATTAGGAACTGGGTCCTTGACGGTGTACACGTTTCACTCAAAGGGAATGTTCACTCCGAGTAAAAATGACTTATATATAATTATATATAAATTTTATCTCTATATAACTATATATAATTATATATAAATTATGTCTCTATATAACTATATATAATTATATGTAATTATACAAAAATTATGTCTCTATATAACTATATATAATTATTTATAAGTCGTTTTTACTCGAATAATAAATTAATACAAAATTAACATAATAAATAATGGTTTTTATTGAAAATCATTCACGTTTTATACATCGCAATACAATAAATTATTCAAAATAAAATTTTCCCTAAAGTTGATTTAAACATAAAACCTGACCAAATTTATTGGGTCAAGTCAGACTCCCTTGTCCGGCCCTGACTTGGGGTGTAGTGTCGCGCAAGTAAGGGCCAAGCTTGGCTGTGTAGATTATCAGGCGATAACCAAGCGCTAGTCCGGCTGAGTTGTCAACAATAAAAATATAAGATAATGGAAAAACTTATACCGCACTGTTATACTGTAAATTAGTTAACATTATTAAGATTTAATTGTTCGAACCTTATAGCGGAATGACACAGAAGTAGACAAAGACTTTAAAATCTTCATTAAAAGTTACTTATTTATTCGTTAAAATTGAGGTTCGAAAGCTATGAAAAATATTCAAATTCATGCCGAGTCTAAACTTAAGCTTGATTGATAATGCACTTCTGTGTCTTACACATCGCAGAAAATATGTTATAAAACCTAGAAATTTACAATTTTTATTCTTAGATCAAGCAAAGTTTTCTTCTATATTGAAATAAGTTTATAAAAGTTGAAAAATAATATTCGCTTTTTATAATACAAGATTATTATAAGTTTGTGTTAAAGTTAATTTGGCGAAATCCCATATGAGGTGAAAATAATTTCTGCCATTTACAATCAAGGCTCTCAAGTATAAAATATTATATTTCAGTTAATTAGTCTAAATAGTCAGTCTTTTAAAAGTTTTATAATATATAAGTCCACTCGATATACTTGTACACTATAGATAGGTATATGTAATTTTCAAGTGTAAGCCTAGATCTCTACGCTTGATCAAAGAAAAAGTTGTCTAAAGCTATAACTATTTTTTTCTTACTTCTTTGAGTACAAGAGACTTGTATAACAAATTTAAGCTGAAAAATCTTTTTATTAGATGAAATGAGTTTTCTAGAATTAAAAGTAATATGCAATTTCTTTCTACTTTAAGAATAAACTGATAGCCACAAAATTTAAATCTCTTTCGTATATAGTTTATTGTCTCTTTCAAAATTCTAGCATTTCGTACTACAACTAGACAAAATAAGGAAGTAAACAATGGTAACTTATAATTATGATCGAATAGTATAATAATGAATCCAATTTAATTAATTAAATGAATTAATTTAGCTAATCGAAAGTTTTAAAATACTTTGGATGTTACTAAATATGATTATCTAAGCTGAATATTAATTGTATATGTTTGGTTTATAACAATAACAGTAAAATATTATTCTCTACTATAACTTATTTTATTAAGTACAAATATAATATATACACAGAAAATAATAATAAGTACAATATGTACTTTATATTTGATCCTCATATTTATATTATTGATATTATTTCTTCGCTACAATGTGTAAGATACAGATAATTAATCAAGCTAGACTAGACTTGAATTTGAATATTGTTCATGGATTAACCTTAATTTAACCTCAATTTTAAGAAATAAACAAATACCTTAATTTTGATGATAATTAGAAAGTATTTATCAACTTCTGTATCATTTCGATTCGAACAAGTAAATCTTAATAATGTTAATTAACTTACTCTTAAACAGTCCATTATATGTTTTTACCATTATACCTTACATTTTTACTATTGATAGTTCAGCCGGACTAGCGCCTGCTTATTTCCTGATAATCGTTTCAGCCAAGCTTGGCCCTTACTCGCGCGCCATTACACCCCAAGTCAGGGCAGGATCAGGTGCCTGACTTGGGCCTGACAATAATTGACAGGCACCGGATCTGGCCCGTATTTTCGCCTGACATCAATTTCTACTCTTTAAAGAGTAGTATCTAAAATACATCATAAGGTGTACCGGTAGCCACCTTATATAATTATATATAAATGAAGTAAAACATAATCAGTAAATAAATGAAAAGCTAGATATAGTTATAAGTATTTGGTTATACTTACTCGTATATAAAATGTTATATATAAACATGTATATCTGTGGGTTCGTGAAAAAACGACTTAAGTCCATTTTTTGAAAATTGAGTTTTGAGCGATTTTGGCATCCTTAGTTGGCATAGTATATTTTTCTGATAATAATGCAAATAATTGAAAAAGTGTGAAAACAAATGACCATATCTACTGCTTATGATTTTGTTTAACATTAGTTTAAATGGAAAATAAAAACTTTAAACCGTAATCTCAATAACATAAAAAGATATATGCTTATACAAAGTTATATATACTCATATATAGTTATATATAGTTACGTTATAATTCTGTTTTTGAGAAAAATTATAATTTTAAGCTATTAAATATGTTACAATATTTAGATAAACAAAACTAGAAGAATTAGCATTTGATGTAAATTTTATAAAAGTATATTCGTGGGTTATAGTAAGAGCTAGCACAACATATACATATGAATTATAAAAAGAAGGAAAACTAATTCGACACTGAACATGTAGTATTAGCAAACCGTAATACACTATACGGCGAAGTCAAATTTTATTTTATATAAAATTAAAGTTCATACATTTTTACCTTCAGTCATTTGCGATTGAACAAAACCGGATTATTTTTCATCATGAAACCGTGGCAAGACTTTCGAATATTTTACTAATCAATGAAGAACGTGTACCAGTTATTAACTTTCCGGACATATGTAAGAATATGTGCAACTATTTGTTCAGGCTGGTAATTACATTTGTAAATCTCCAAATTTTCTGAATAAAATTATGTGATTTATTGGCATAATCTGTATTTTTATTATTTATTAACTGTTATTTATTGTTAAATGTTCAAAATGAACATTACGCATAAAATTTTAACTATATAAAATTGTATATATTTATATATAGGTATATGTAATTAGATCAAAGAGTAGAAAAATAACTATTATATATGTAACTGTATATAGACGTTTATATATTCTTGTATATAACTATATATATATATATATATATTAACTATATTAACAATTTTAACTATATAAAATTGTATATATTTATATATAGGTATATGTAATTAGATCAAAGAGTAGAAAAATAACTATTATATATGTAACTGTATATAGACGTTTATATATTCTTGTATATAACTATATATATATATATATATATTAACTATATTAACAATTTTAACTATATAAAATTGTATATATTTATATATAGGTATATGTAATTAGATCAAAGAGTAGAAAAATAACTATTATATATGTAACTGTATATAGACGTTTATATATTCTTGTATATAACTATATATATTCTTGTATATAACTATATATATATATATATATATATATATATATATATATATATATATATATATATATATATATATATATATATATATCTGTTTATAGTTATATATAGGTATATATAATTATATATAATTATATATAGTTATATATAGGTTTTGTCTCTATACAATTATAAATAAGTCATTTTTACTCGGGATGTTAACATCAAAGGCCCCGAAGTGCACTATCTAGATTTAATTTTTCGAAGAGAATGTCCATGTAAACATCAATCGTCACGAAGCACGCTACCTAGGCTTCATTTTTATCCGTGCATAACACCTGGAGATCTTCTCCTAGAGGCCCGGGTGGTATTCATGTATCACAAAAAGGGAGGGTTCAAAGTTATATAAAATCAAAATTCGCGCTATTTTCTGTTTTTTAATCGACGTAAACTTAGCTACGTAAAATCTCGATTATTAATAAAAAATAAATAACTAATATCATTATATGTAATAAAATTAATAATAAAATTAACTGTGTTAATAGTTAGAGGCAAGTCTAACATTATTTTTAAAACTATACATAAAGCGAAATAATATTCAACAAATGTAAATTAATATTCAATAGGTACCTCTCAATTCGATATACGTCGATACATATCACGCAATCATTTCTTTATATAGGATAGGCTATAAATATATAGATATTTTGATTCAGCAACCTTAAAATCGTAATTCATCAAAATCTCGGATTCGAAACTTCTCAACGTCGCAAAAATAAAACATACTACAATCGACAGCTTTTTCTCGCACTGAAACTGGCTCAACTGTAATCACTCGTCATTGCCTTGTAATTAATTCAACATTTAACGCAGCTTCACTCTGATGACACACTCGCGACAAAACCTCACCTCATTAAAACGCTCTGTACACCAATAAGCGAAACGAAAAAGGCCAATACCGCTCCATTATCGACAATCACATCATTCGCGCCCGCGCAACGTCGTTAACTGTTAACGGACCATATGCAGCAGCAGCAGCAGCAACGGTGAACAACAACGACATCGCGCGAGGACATGCGATTATTTTTTATCGCCGAGTAGCGTCGCTTTTTCCCATATAGAGAATATCGTCCTCCAGGCGCGCGTCCCGTCCTCGCGAAAACAAGCGGGAATTCACCGTCTATTGGGTCGTTGGCGAGGATATGCATAGGGTTCATTCATAGTGAGGTACACCCGACTCTGAAAACAACTTTTCGAATGTGCCGTGGAGGAAGCTAGTGACACCTGGCGCTGGACAACCTAACGAGATTCACGTCTCGAAGGGAGTTGCATTTTTGAACCCATCAATAGGTTATCAACGCCGAGGACGTCATAGACTACGGCGCTATGGTTCATTGGGTTCACTAGCTTCCTTCACGGTACATTCGAAAAGTTATTTTCTGAGTCGGGTGTACCATAGAGATGGGACTGGTTGGGTCTAGTTCGGTCCTGATACAACCAGATTCCATCAGACCTAATCGGACCTAATACAGTATCTGATTGGACAGGATATGTTTTATTGATGTTATAAGCTTCTAAATGTAATATTATATGCACGTATAAGCAGCAATATTTATTTATCTTTTTCAAGTAAAATTAAATTTCTTCAAGTTCTGACTTGACATTGTCTTTCTACTTACGTCTACGCCTGCTGAGAGGTAGTTTTTCGATGTATTTTTACCTGGGTATGTGCGTGTGTGTGCACATTTTTGCGTTATATTTAGGCCTTAAAGTTTAATAACTTTTTCAAGTTGTGAAAGAACGACAATTTTCAAAGTAAATTTTAATTTGTCATAGTTTTTTTAATACACGCCTAATTTTTCGTTTGATTAATTATTACTCTCGGCAGATAGATAAAACAAAATTTATTAAGTAATGAAAAGTAGGGAGGTGTCATAAGAGCATATGTTAAAACTTCCTGAAATTATGATTTTGTAAGTTAATTATGTTGGTTATAAGGTGAATGTTCAACCTCCAAATTTTGTACATACATAATTATCGATTTTGTGAACAATATATTTCAATTTCATGCCATTCTCTTGTTTTTCACTTTCGTGCAAGAACTACTTTTATTAATTTTTAAATATAAAATGTAATATTGACTATAAATAATATTTGGAGTAATGCGCGTATAAAAGCTTATGCCGCTAACAAATAATATACTATCGATTAGGGATTGATTAAATGAAATCGAGTCTGATTAGGTTGGACTGGATTTGGTCTAGAACAGGTCAGACGTAAACCTAAGCATTCCCATCCGTGGTATCTCGTTATGGTATATCGTAACCTCTCGTTATGAATGAACCCTTAGCTTCTTCTCTCCTTTCGCTTCCTTGCCGTTCTGTATCAGAGGTAATGTTATCGTTTCGCCTGTGAGTGCGTCATGCGGAAAAATTTGAGGAGAGCTTGCGCTCGGAAAATCATCTGCAGTAGATAGGCTATAGGCATACTGGCTCACGCGGGTTCTGTATCACCCCCCTGCCCTCTCAAAGTGATCCAGAACCCGTTCGGATTCTAAATCACCCAGAATGATCCAGAATCCGAAATCGAGAGAGTGGGAGAGCTTCCCTTTCTCTCACGTGAACCAGAATGCCTATAGTGTTTTCTACTTTTTTTCTTTATTTTCTTTGCAAATGTTTACAGGAGTGATAGAATAATTTTATGAGTTTGATGGTGTGAAGTGCGCAGGCAGTCTTGTACTTTTAAAACATAATCATCTCTCATTAGCTTGAAACCAATCATGTCTACTGCATACTCCATCTTGGAATGAGTGTTGAAACGAAAGTGTGTTAGATAATATGCTGTTTAGACAAGCTTCTTGATATCCCCACTGATGGGATTGTACTGAACGATGCGATCGTGTAAGATCATGCAATAAGCTGAAGTGTTAGCTGGAAAGTCTTTTTTAGACTCAAACTCTAGACGTACATCGACAGGAGCGCTCTTTATAGATTCGTTTTGCCGTGAACAGTCAATAACTATGAGTGGTTCAAGGTTGATAAATTCAGACTTTGTCAGCAGTGGCTGTGGATCTCTTCCATAGTAGGTGATTTGAAAATTGGCATACATATCATAGAGAACAGCGAACTGATTCTTAGATATGTCGAGATTCATATTGTTATATGGATAATATTAAGAATTCAAGAAAAGTCTCACATTACTAATCTGACAATGGTCAAATCGACTGGCATTTTCAGTTTTCAAAATTTTTTTCTTGGTTTGTAGTCCGAGAATGACAAAACGAGGTTTTTCTAACTGATTTGAAGTTTTCACTGTCCAGACATGTTTATTCGTGCTCGGAAGTAGAGGATATTCAAATAACTCCCAAGATCGATAGCACATAGAGATAGGATTATCTTTGCCAATGAAATTCAGCAGCTGGATCTTTTGTTTATCAGATGCAATAACATATGGCATTAACCACTCTATCTTCGTTATTTTTACCTGGTAGTCTTCATATGTAGTTACACTATTTGCTATAGTACCTTCTTGAATTATTGCATTCAAGTCATTTCTTGATCTTGTGAGAATGAGTTCATGCTTCACATTAACTATAATTTTTTTATAGTCTTCTGCAAAGCCCAAGATCATACTCAGAGGAATGGAAACGTCAAAGTTGCCGTGTGCATCTACCAAAGTTTTGCTTTCTTCTCTAACGTCAAGCCAGCCTGCATTTTCTAACATGAGAGTCTGATTCGGATTGAATGATGTCCATCCTTTCATGAGACTGCTTAAACCAACATTTTTACTTTTATCTATCTCCACAGCATTAATTTCGTAACGAATTTCATCAAACAAATGGCAAATGCCATTGTTCACGAATTTAGTTTTATTTAGTGCTGTTCCATCTGGTTTTTGCAGTTTTCCACATACATGGATAGAACTGCGCGATGGTAAGAGACATAGATCTTGATGTTGGATAGAAATACGAATTTCATCACTATTATCAAAGCTTAGTGTTGAGTAAGGTTGATGTGCGTGAACCTCGTAATGAGCAATAGATTCATCGAATACGACACCTGATTGAATGCTTAGAATTTCGTCCATTTTTCTGGAAGCAGCAGAGAATTATACACGTGAATTTACTCCACGAACTTTTAGACCTAGGCTTCTGAGGAACTGAATGCTCTTCCGTGTTAACGGTTTGAGTTTCTTCGGTCGACTGATGACCGATTGACATGTTGGTTGACTTATATGCACTCTAGAATTGTAAACGATGCCCATTATACAGATTTGATGTGGAGTCTAATAGTAATTTCTTCTCCACGGAAATTCACTAAATTTCCATCTTGATCTACGATTTGAATTTGAAGATGATCTATGCACTTGACACTGAGTGGTAGATATATGACATGAGATGGAACTTCCAAGATTTTATATCCTGGTGGAACTCTGGGAAAGAACTCATGGATTGTATGAACTTTTTTGTTGTTGATGTAAGCACCTGCGGTAATATTGCACTCCACTCTGAGTGCGTTGATTTTCAATATTTTCACAGGTAAATCAGAACTGTGATGAGTTTTTTCCTTGAGAATGCGAGGAGTAAAGCCAAGAAGACGACCTATTGAATCGTGAGGAGTGAGATCTAACGAATGACTGCAATTAATTTCACTTCTGAGAGTATTGTTGTTAGCTCTCAAAGAAAATTCAATTCCTTTAGATTTCAAAGTTTCTTGTAAAAATTTATTAATAGCATTAATCTCGTAACTGCCAGTAGGGATAGTAATAATATTTCCATTCACATGAAGTTTATTATTCGAATAGTCCACATTGGGAATCGAGTTGAATGTTAAAAGTTCAACTAAACCCAAAACAACATTTTTATGCTGAGGTAGCTCAATTGAAGGAAAATATTGTGCCTCTAGAATAGAAGATTTTCCTGAAAGACTCAAAGTGAAACTGTCTTCCATGACTGATTGGAAGAGAATGATTCCCATTCGTTTGCAATCTTCTCTTTTATAGTCTTCCGGTTAAAAATTGAAGACAAAGATGACCACAAATGAATGAGTCAAAATTTTGATATCTTTTATAGTTATATTTTACTTCTTTCACGTTGAAATATAACATGAGCTCTATGGGAGGTTTCAGATCACCAAAACTGTCAAAGTAAATTACTTTGGAACCATGTTTTCGATAACACACCCAGTGAGTGCCTTTATTTTTCATGTCATCCAAGTTAACAATAGCAGATTCATTACTCCATGGACCATCGGAAGGCAGATTATTTCTCATAAAAACACCTCGGAAATGTGGAATTTGCAACATACGAGCATATTTTAGAAGATCATAGTCAGTCAGTGGACGATTTGGCAAAGTTAAATCGAAGTTTTTTTTTTTTAGTAAGTTGACCATGACCAACATGAGGTTTCATAAATAATCCCATTCCAGTTTTATATGGTTTAAGATAGAGACCTTCGCCTAAAGCAATATCTTCCATTGCCTTATTATGTCTCTTACTTTCTTCATGGTTTTTCTGTGCAGCTTTAGCATCATTTACTGCTTTAGCTATTCCTGCAGCTCCCCCTGCCAGAGCACCGGTCGCACTTAGTCCTGCGAACAACGGTATGAGAAACGGAAGAACTCCACCAATTTTTGATGGAATTGGAAGAACACGTGGAATGATAACTTTCCTTTTACCACCAACTTTCTTAACAGCTTGACGTGCACCTTTCAAGGCGGATTGAATAACCTTGCGGGAACATTTACTTGGTGTCATTGATTTTTTAGCAGCCGTCACTAACTTACTAAATTTTAGACCCATTCCAGTTATTCCTTTTAATTTCATAGCATTTGTAACAGCAAAAGCATATGCTTTTTCACCAAGACTGGCATCCTTGGCTTTAACACGTTGCCAAGCTTTATCAGCGAGCTTCATGTCAGCTGCTTTACGGTCTCCATTTTTATCAGAGTACACTATGTCATGTTCTTTGCATGCCTGATCAAGCGGATTAATTCCAGGATCACCTCTTTTCAATCGTTTTTTCAATTTAGTTCCGGGACCACAGTATTGATATCCAGGAAGATGCATTTCAATCGGCAAGTTATTGATCACTTTATCAAGCAATCCATAACCTTTCGGTTGTTTCCGAGATTTATGTACGATTATCTCTCTTCGAGTGTTGTTTTAAAACTAAAGATGAACATGGATTTTAGCGAGCAGAACGTCAAACTCCCCGTCACAAACTTTGATTTCGGAAAACAGAAGAGAAGGAAGCGTCATGGAGAATTACTACCTGATACTATACGAGCAGTATTCTGCGGGCCATCTAACTGTGGAAAAACAAATAGTTTATTGGCTCTAATTACACATCCCAATGGTCTTAGATTTGAAAATTTGTATGTATACTCTAAATCCTTGAATCAGCCAAAGTATCAATTTCTCGAAAAAGTTTTGGAACCGATAAAAGGTGTATCATATCTACCTTTTAGTGAGCATGAATCTGTAGTATCTCCAGATGAAGCCCGACCAAATTCAATTATGATTTTTGATGATGTGGCTTGTGAGAAGCAGGACAACGTCAGAGCATTTTTCTGTATGGGAAGACATAAAAGTGTAGACAGCTTTTATCTATGTCAGTCGTACGCTCATATACCGAAACACCTCGTAAGGGACAATATTAATATGTTAGTAATTTATCGTCAATACGATGTTAATCTAAAACATATCTATGAAGATCATGTCAATACTGATTTAACTTTCAATGAATTTCGAAATCTTTGTTCTGAATGCTGGAAGAATGATAAGTATGGATTTGTTGTTATCGACAAAGATAGAGTGATGGATGATGGTAGATACAGAAAAGGATTTGACTGTTTTGCAATAAAAAAGAAGTTATGAATCCGAAACTTACAGTTCAATTGTAGACAGCATCTCGTTAGCATGTCAGACTTCAAGAAAGAAAAGAATATTCTCAGCGAGCTCTTGCGAGCACGTGAGGCTATTAAACAAAAATACTCTTTATTGAAAAAGGAGAGAGAAGATTTTGAAAAAGTTATTGGTGATACATTGAAACCAGTCATTACACCACTCGAGAAGCTCGTCGATTCGAAAGTCGAAAGCTTGCCATCTTCTAATCACATTTTGAATATAGACAGCAACAGGAAACCGAGGAAGAAATTGAAATTCGATCGATCAAGTTATATAGTAAATGATATAAATGAGTCGGGTTCCGCATATGATGATGATGATGATGCAGATTTTTCTTCGATGGATGGCACAATGATGAATTCAACATTCAAATCTGCGCTTGAAGAAAATGAATCAAGTGACTTTTTATCATTGTTAAATGAAAGCCGCAGCAAAATCGATAACATATACGGAGTACGGAACGTCAATGGAGTGTATATGATTGGCGATTCAGAAATTCAATTTCATGATAAAATGGTAAAAGTGAGAGATAAAAGTTATCCTAAAAGTGGGGGTCTAATGGAATTACTCTTCAAGAAACAATCAGATGACAATCTTATAAGTTCAACAGATCGAAAAAATTATCGCAGCATCCTGGAAGCATCAAATGCTCATCGGAAAAGATACAGCAAAGATGAGAGTATACGCACTTCGAAGAGTAGAAAATATATGAATATCATAAGACCCATGTTCCGCAGCGATCGTAAAAATAAATCCACCACCGGAAGAGGCCTCATACCTAAATATAAAATAGCAAAGAAAAATTCTTCTATAGATCTAGTCAACTGGGATGATCCAAACGAGCTTATCGAGCGACTGCGATTATTAGTTGCGGAACGATCTGCTGGAAATAACAATCACGACAATGAAATACAATCGATCATTGAGGAACTACGTGAAGCTGGACATATATATTGAAATGCATGTTTTCTTATAAGATCAGTAGCATCATGAGTCTCGACGTGTTCGGAAGAAAACTTGAGGGCACGCAAGAAGCGAGTCGCGGTCCACCAGGCATTGGTTA
Source organism: Gastracanthus pulcherrimus (assembly GCA_949152435.1). Classification (NCBI taxonomy): domain Eukaryota; kingdom Metazoa; phylum Arthropoda; class Insecta; order Hymenoptera; family Pteromalidae; genus Gastracanthus; species Gastracanthus pulcherrimus. Next base: position 166,603,504 of record OX424575.1, on the reverse strand, counting down.
TACTCTTACATTAGATGGTAATTTTGATTTACAAAATAAAAGGTTACGTAACCTTGCTTATCCAAGTCAGCTTAATGACGCAGTTGCCTTGGAAGTGCTTCTGAAAACTATAAGTAAAGAAGTTAGAAATCTAACTAACATAATGGCTGTAATGAAAGTTGACTTAGAGATTTCCATAAACACTGAATTAAATACAATCAATAAGATTCTTTCCCATCTTAAAATTCGATTAGATAATCTTGAGACAAAATTGAAAGAATGCTTTGAAAAAAAAAAAAAAATTCTGACTCAATAAAAGTTTTTCTTAAACCTTAAACATATTATAAAAAAAAAAAAAAAAAAAATGGAGCGACAAAAAATAGCTGAAGAGTTGCACAAACCAGCTCGCCGCATCTACAAGCGAAGAAAATATGATATACGTGGAATAGATGAGACTTGGCAAGCTGATCTTGTAGAAATGATTCCATACGCCAACGAAAACAAAGGTGTTCGCTACTTACTTACTGTCATAGATACATTTTCAAAGTATGCATGGGCTATACCAATCAAGTCAAAGAGTGGTAATGATGTTACTCTAGCTATGGAGTCAATACTGCAACAAGAACGCGTACCGACAAATCTACAAACTGACCAAGGAAAAGAATTTTACGATTCAAACTTTCAGAAACTCATGAAGAAGTACAAGATAAACCTATACTCTTCGCATAGTAATCTTCATGCAAGCATATGTGAGCGTTTTAATAGAACGTTAAAAAATGCAATGTGGATAGAGTTCAGCAAACAAGGGAGCTATAAATGGTGGGATATCCTGCCTGAGTTGGTGAAAGCTTACAATTCAAGAAAACTTCGGACAATAGGAATTGAGCCTAAAAATGCTACGCAGGTAAATGAAAGAGAGGTCAAGAATCATTTTTCCAATGAAAAGTTACCTATGAAAAAACCGCAATTTAAATTAGGAGATAAAGTGCGGATAAGTAAAATAAAACATGTTTTTGAAAAAGGTTATACACCAAATTGGTCTACTGAAATTTTCACAATATCACGAGTTGTAAAAACCAATCCGGTAACTTATCATGTCAAAGATTATTATGATAAACCCATCTCTGGCGGCTTTTATGAAACGGAAATTCAGAAAACTATGTATCCAGAAATTTATCTAGTAGAAAAAGTTTTAAAGAAAAGTGGAAATCGTGCATATGTTAAATGGTTAGGCTTTAGTAATGAGCATAATAGTTGGATAGATAAAAAAAAATTATTTGATTTAGCCAAGATTTAATCAAAAATATTAATGTAAACGCAATAATGTAGGTACTAGTAAATAAGAAAGCAATCATATTATGTTATTGTATTTATTTATGTATTATTATGTACAAGTTTTAATCTGAATAAAATAAGTATTATAATCAAAGCAAGCTGCGTATTTCATTCAAACTTAAAGGAAGATCCACCCTGATATGTCACAAATAAATTCATTTTATTTGCAGTATTGGAGAGTCTGTCAAAAAACTCTTGATCTCTTAGGATGGCTGATGAAATCTTCTCCGGTAAAAAGATTTGAAAACTTTCGTCGAGATCAGCTACGACCTTCGTACCGAATCTCGTCTTCACCTCCTTAAGTGCTGTCACCATGTACTGATGATCTTTTTCCAAGTCTGTTACTTTCTTCCTCGGCAAGAAGTCGCGTTCAGCAATCTTATTAAGTGTAGATAGATCCATTCTGGAAAAAGTAAAAAAATAAGAACTTCTAATAGAGAAAAGATTTGTTAGAGCAAAAAAAAAAAAGAAAATTGGTGAGAATTAACTGTGAACTTACTTAGAAATTTAGTTGAGTCTTGGTTTCTTCCCAAAAGGATGATAATTCTCGAACTCTTCGATTGCTCGAATGTGCTCCTCGTCGTGGTCTGTCTGTTGATATAGTTCATTCCCCACCACAATTTCTGTCCTTTCCATTGCCTCCTGTAATATATCCCTTCTCTCTCCTCCCTCAGAGCGTATCCCCTCCATTGATGGATCCCAGTCATGCATAAACTCCTCTAACACATCATATTCAATTCTGATTTGTTCACCTTCATTGTCATAAAGTGTCATCCCCTCTCGCCTTTCACCATTTTCATTGGCTGCATCACCCCCACCTCGTATTTCCCCCTCTCTTTCATCTTCTGCAACATCCATCCCCACTTGCGTTGCCCCACTTTCATTGGATACTTCATACCCCCTCTCCACTTCCATCCCTACCACTATTTCTTGTTTTTCAGCATCCTCCTCTATTCGAAGTGCAGCTTGCGCCATCTGCTCATCCATGATTCGAAAATGACCCCAAGGTAAAGTGTCTGTACTCTGAGGCAATAAGAATCTCTTATCATCGTGAGGACTAAGAGCAATTTTATTCTGTCTTTCAGTATGCACTATGTGCAATTTTGAACGAATGTTGCATTGATCACGTTTTACAATAATAAGATCGTGAAGACATCTTCTATAATCCTCGAAAGTTATTGTCTTCTTCACAACGCTGGATTTTATACCTTTGGCTTTTTTCACTGTCTCTCCTCCATCAACTAAAATACTGTACATTTTGCTTCGTAAACCTATAAATTCCATCATGATCTTGCCACAGCATTCGTCTTTCATTAATCCTGGGACTTTTTTATTGACACGTGGAATGTTAAACTGATTATTCTCATCATAATCAGAAGTATCAAACCTGTGAATGTCTTCTTTCATTATTTTATACATATCAATGTCCTCAACTTCATATATCAAACTATCAGTATCTGTATAAAGAAGTTTACATTTTTCTCCTACTCGCTGTTTCATATACGAGTAATGGAAATCATAAACTAATGTCTTGGACAAATCAAGGATACAAAGACCAACGTATATCGGTTTCTTGATTGTGATACTTGTTCTCTTTAGCTGAATAGCAACTAAATTTTCATCAAAGATTGCACAGCTGTGAAAATGTGGTTGAGCTATGCGTGCTTCTGCCCCATATCTGCCTGTGAATTTATTTACTAATCGTACATCAACACGAGACCGCTCTCGCTCGATACACTTTCCATAGACAGCGTTAATTAATAATTTATAGAAGAGTTTTTCAAACTCATTCTTCGCTTGCTTTCTCTTCTCAGTATTTAATTCGACATAAGGTTTAAGCCAGGCCTTCTGCTCGAAACTCAGAATTCTATGCACCTTTTTCAAACGAAGTCCATTATCCAGCGCCTGTTTGAGTGTTCGATAGTGAATCACATACTTTTTCTTATCGTTCAGAGTAGTGAGAAGTTTGTTCTGCTTTGAGCCAGGTGGTGCACGGTGCTCTGCGCAGAAGGGGAAGTCTCGATGTTCATCATGTATTTCCTCAGGATACTCCAAGTCTACTTCAGCAATGTAACCTATATCTGAATCTGGTGGTGTACTGAAGAAGCTTGGATTCGCCTCAAAGTCAATCCATTTGAATTTTCCAATCGGTAAATGCTGTACCATCGCCCACCCATACAGATTATTTATATCAAAATATAAGAGTGTCTTCGTTTTCTGTTTCTCGTCGTATGAAGAACCCATGTATGGATTGTTTGCCTTAGCATATCGATTACAACACTGGCTTATTCCTCCCCGAATGCCTGCTTCAATAAACATTAGCATGTCAATATCTGTAAGAAGCTCTAATTCCACCTTTGTCATTTTAAGAGCTGCTGAAAATGTTAACCCTGGAGTCGTGTAAAAGTGAGCAGGACATAAATCATAAGCTTTAAGAGATGTCTCTCGAAAACTTTCGAAAACGTCAGCCAATAGTAGAACATCTGTTTTTAAGTAAAGATCTGAATACTCTCCCAATGTTTTTATATTGAACTTATCCCAGACTCGAACAGCATGCTTGTAGTCTTCTTCAGCAATATGGGAATCTGTTAGTTTATTATAAAACTCATTCTTTTCTGGCAATTTTGTAGACGATAGCTTATCAAATGCGTCTACATAATCATATGGAAATATACCTTTCCGTCTGAGAAGATCTATCATTTCATCTGTGAATCCATCTGATCGAAACTCTTTCACCGCTATAGGCACGTTTTGTAGATATGATGCGAGTTTTTCCAATGATGATGGTAGAAAACGCCAAGAATCTATGAATCTAAAGCTGATGTCGCAGTCATCTATGTATTTCGTGAACGAAATATATTTCTCCTTATTATGAGGTATTAGACTAACTCGTCCTTTCATCAATGTAGAAGTAGCGATCTCTTTCAAAATGAAGTGAGTATCATAATTGAGGTTATGAAAAACAACGGGAATGAATCTTGAGTTCTTATAATTCAAATTACATGAATTGTGAGCTGCACCTCTGAAACTGAAGAGAAAAAAGAATTCATTTTTTTTTTTTTTTTCTTTGGGAATCACCAAAAATTAATTTTAAATATAACTAAACTAATAACATACCGTCCTGTAAAATGACAATGGTCTCGCACTGCAAGTTCTTCATCACGGATTGATTTTCGACATATATGACAAACAGTTGACCTCTGGAAAGATAATTCTTCTAGAGCTGTGAGTTTCATTGGTTTAGGATTCTTGTACAGATGATCTATCTTCTGACTTATTGATTTTCGTTCTCGAACAAACCATTCTGCAGGTGTCTCTTGATCTCCAAATTTTTGTCTGTAAGATTTATAGACAGATAATCTGTCATCAAAGCTGCATTTTGTGTAGTAACCTATGCTGTATGCTTCATGTAGTTGAAAAGCATTCTCATTCTCAGTAGGCTTCAATAAACATTCAAAATCAGCATAAATAACGAAAGGAACTTTTTCTCTCTTTTTGTAATCTTCGAATTTGAGAATGTTGTTCTTTGAGTCTGGCAGATTGATTCGGCAATTATTCATATTTTTACAATGATTTTCATGAATTTCCAATCTTTTTTCATTATAGAAAACTTGTAAACACCTTTCACAGTGGTATGATTTTCTATTAGCTTTAGACAGTTGAGAACCCAGAAGACGAGACATGCTTTTGATCCAAACGTAATGGTATTTAGGCATACTTTCATCACCATCAGCAAAATTATTTTCTTCATGCTCATCAATGTAAAAATCTTGAATGATAAGTAGATTTACATGTCTACTCTTCTTTTCTGGTTGATTATTATTTTCTGGTAGATTTACATGTTGATCTTCCTCTTCTGCTTGATTTTCTTGTTCAGCCTTCTTTTCTGACGTAACGTGACAAGGCGATACTTCAAATTTTGAACGATACTTTCTGAGCATGTATACATTTACTGAAATATTATTCAATTTTTCGAATTTTGAAATATCTTTCAGTTTTACTGGGAACTGTATATCACTAAAGATCAACTCGTTCTCATGTACACGATATTGATTAACTCTGTTGGAATTATATTTGCTGGGATATAATGCTGAAAGAATAGCATATTTGAAACACTGATTGTCATTGTTATGAACATTAACACATGCTTTTTTGTTTTCTATAAACTTTGGGAGAGGAATATAAGAACTGCCCTTGAATGGAGAATATTTTTTCATATTTATACACAAACTTTTAATACTCTTCAATGTCCAGCCGGAATCCTTTTCCTGAAATTCTTCTAGTTGTGTAAGAATGGGCTCTTTGATATAGTCTTTAAACCATTCCTCTAAATTTGTTGACATGTATACTGTAGCACTTTCACTCGTGAAATATTTAATATCGGTCGTTTCTCAAGTATCACGAAGAAGCTGAACAAGGCGTTCAAAAAGATCGATGGATGCCATATTTGCTTTTTTCTCACTGTAATAGCACTAAAATAGACACTAGAATAGGACTTCACAAATGTGCACGATAGTCAAGACTAAAACTCGTTGACCGCGATAGATGAACTGTGCTTATCCAAGAAACTGCTTCCCTTTTTGTATGCAATGTCGACGTAAGTAGAGGTAGAAAATTCAAATAACTGACCAAGGATAAAATGAAGAAGAGGGAGATTTTCTTAGGTAGGGATGAATTTTCTTTCATTTGAACCAACTAAAATAGTTCTTTTTGGGAAGAGGAAGGAGATTTTTTAAGGGAGGGATGAATTTTCTTCCGTTTGAACCAACCAAAAAGCGGCTTTTCATCCCTCCAATCAAGAATATACTTTCTTTTTTGAACGACCAATCCTAAAAGAGCCTGAGGCGGAGTTTCTTGTTATAAAATCAGGATGAGAGAATTTTCCTATTCATTCTCCGAGTTCACTTCGTACTGAACTATCAACTACAGAGCTGTAAGATGGCTAGAACACGTGACTACGACTTGATGTTCAGAAATGCCATACTGCAATTTCAAGAAGAGAATGTTTATATTTGTGACATTCAAGGTTTCCAAAGAATAGCAGAGGATTCTTTCATTTTCAAAGAAGTAAGTTTTCTCAATTTAAAGAAAACTGCTTTACCTACTGCATACCTCTTTAAACCTCCTATGACATTGGAAGAACTGACAGCAGAAGAAAAATGTATGACTCACTGGGTGGAGAAGTATCATCATGGAATTGCATGGGACGCTGGTGATATTCCTTATCATCGTCTTCAACGAATTTTCCAAATTTGCTCGCAAGGGATTGAGAAATTATACGTTAAGGGAGAACAGAAAGTGCAATGGCTAAGAAATCTCATACCAAATGTGTAAGTGATATATAATATGACTCTACTTTCATACTTTTTCATACTATTTTTATACTTTTTTCATACTTTTTCATACTTTTTCATATTTTTATCATACTTTTTCATACTTTTTTCATACTTTTTCATACTTTTTCATTACTTTTTCATACTTTTTCATACTTTTTCATACTTTTATCATACTTTTTCATACTTTTTTCATACTTTTTCATACTTTTTCATACTTTTTCATACTTTTTCATACTTTTTCATACTTTTTCATACTTTTTCATACTTTTTCATACTTTTTCATACTTTTACTTTTCTATGCTCGTATTTCTTACGTTTTTGTTTTTATTTACAGATTAATTTCAAACGTTGAAGACTTTGGATGTCCATCACTAGAAACGTTATCGAGCGATAAGCATTACGTATGTTTTAATCACATTCTCTGCATTAGAAGGAAACCTATATGCGCTGTACATAATGTTATCTCAATACGAGCATGGCTACTAGATTATTTGGATGCTAAATTTGGCCAAGATGAAGTAGATATCATTTCTAAAAGGAATACATACTCATGTGTATATTGGAAATAAATTGTTATTAAATATTCTGTAAAAAAAGAGAAGCTTGATGATTGAATAAAAAAAATTGAAAGTAAAATCATTTTACAATATTATTTTTTCACAAATATAAAATTAAAATATAATAGATAAATCTATAGCAAACATAGGGTACATGTGGGTGTTACTGCGGATATTTTATATTAATTAGAATAAAGCATTGTTCATCATATAGACAATATCGGGAAAAGGAAAATGGAGGAAATGACAAGGGGAATAAACGAAAACAAGTTGAAAAAATATTTTTTCATTATATTCAAAAAAACACTTATTACATTAAAAATTAATATATAATAAAATAATTATTTTTTAAATATATATATATATATATATATATATATATATATATATATATATATATATATATATATATATTATTACATAATATCTATTCTATGAATGTCACATCTTCTACGATGCGAGGTTTTACTATTGATGGTCGCGGTGGTGGTGGTGGTGGAGGTGATGGTAGTGATGGTGATGCTACTGTTGCTGCTATCTTCGTTTTGTCCTGCACTCGGCTGTGCATTCGCAGCCAATCTCGTTTCGCTTGCTTACTTTGAAGCGAAGCTTTGTCGTCCTTCACTAGATCTGAAAAAATAAAAATGGCAAAAAAAAATAGTTTTATAATATAATATAATATAAATATTAAAATAAAATGAAATTTAAAATTTTTGTATTTCTTACCAATCTTTGTCGACCTGGAAGGTGACTTCATCGTATGCAAATGGGGTGGCGTGGAAGGCGTTTTCGGCCTTGGCTGGTTTTCAGCTTCATCTATAAAAGAAAAGAAAAAAAACAAATTATTAGATTATTATTTATTAAGGTAAAGTAGGTAGTACTTGGACACTTTTTAAAACGAAAATACGGAATCAGTGTTTATAGAGCCGAAACTCAATATTTTTCCCAAATCTTTAATCTAATCGTTAATTCGGCATGTTTTACTATTATTAGTACAAGAAAAAATACGCTTACATACTTTTTTATACTAATAAAGTAAGTTTAAAAATTCAACTATACGTCACAGTAGTTGGACATCATATGCCAAGCTGGTCCCAGTACTTGGACATAGTTAGGACCCAGTAGTTGGACATATGAATTAAATGTGTCCAACTCCTGGGTTCAGAAAAAGCAGTGGACGTAAACTTGGACAATACATTCGGCATATTACAGTTCTCGACATAACCTTAAAATGTTATATTTACATTTATAACAAATTTAAGACGTAAATTAAGATAATTTTGGTTAAATTATATACTACACATCATAAACTATCCGAATGAATGCCAACGTATACATATTTTTATCATCTTTATCAGTAATTACAATTTTTTTCACGGTCCAAGTACTGGTCACAATTTTCGTTTTGTCCAAGTACTGGGCACTTTACCTTATTTAAGTTTTACATAAAAAAAAAAATTAATAAAAAAATAGTTACCTTCAGCTTTCCTCTTTCGCTCGTTGTTGCTGTTGCCGCTGCTGCTGCTCGGCGATGAAATTTTTGGAATCCGACCAACATCTTGTATATTTTTTCCTTTCGCAGCCTTTAAGCTGCCCCTTGAGCTCGAGCTAGAGCTGGAACTAGAGCTCGAGCTGGAACTCGAGCTGGAACTCGAGCTGGATCTCGAGCTCGACCTTGATCTCGGCGAGCGAGCAACCGGTGCGCTCTCTTGAGGTACTATTCCCTCGTATAACTGTTGCATAGCAGCAACAGGGGGTAGTGGTGGTACTGAAAAATAAATAAACATTTAACATGATATTATTTTAATTATTATTAATAAAATTCTATAAAATGATACTTACATGAATGTATCGCATCCATTGCCCACGACACATGGTCAAGCATCATGAGCAATGTGGGCCCGTTAGAAATAAGCCACCGGATACGATCCCGCATCATTTGCAAATTCGTCTTGCTATTTGCCATCTCGAATTTTTTTTTCAAATTTCAAGTTCGTATAATTTTTTGAAATTTGAAAGTTTACTGACTGACCCTAGTTTGCGCCCTAGAATTTATATCGTCAGAAGAGCTTACCCCTTCTTTCACTTATTCAAGAAATTCTGCGATTGGTTAAAAATTCTCCTCCCTTAATTAGAAAAACGCCTGCCTTGCAGAAATTTTCCTCCCAGAATTTTTTAAGAACCACCTCCCTGTCGGTCACATCCACGCCTACACATTTTTTTCGTGAAAGTTTCTACAATCTTGATGACGAGAAAGTGCATCTCTAGAAGCTGGCGTCAAAGTTGTTGGGAAAAGTGCGACCTGCGCGAAGTCCTTCAACATGTACCAAGCCTTGCTGTAATAAATCGTTTCTCGCCGAAAAACTAGCAGCGTATAGGCCTAAAAAAAAAAAAAAAAGCAAGCGTGCGCGCAGTAAGCCTTTCTCCAAGGGTCGTGTATTGTTGGAGACAATTTACTACTACCCGCGCAAGGACCTTCAACATGCGCTATGCCTTACTGTAATAAATCGTTTCTCGCCGAAAAACTGTCAGTGTTTTAGCTCGAAAATTGACTTTTCGAATCCATGCGCGCAGTATGCCTTTCTCAAAAGGTTGCTTATTACTGGGAAAAGTGCCACCTGCGCGAAGTCCTTCAACCTGTACCAAGCCTTGCTGTAATAAATCTTTTCTCGCCGAAAAGCTGACAGCGTATAGGCCTAAAAAAAGCAAGCGTGCGCGCAGTAAGCCTTTCTCCAAGGGTCGTGTATTGTTGGGGACAATTTACTACTACCTGCACAATGACCTTCAACACGCGCTATGCCTTACTGTAATAAATCGTTTCTCGCCGAAAAACTGTCAGTGTTTTAGCTCGAAAATTGACTTTTCGAACCCATGCGCGCAGTATGCCTTTCTCAAAAGGTTGTTTATTGCTGGGAAAAGTGCCACCTGCGCGAAGTTCTTCAACCTGTACCAAGCCTTGCTGTAATAAATCTTTTCTCGCCGATAAGCTGACAGCGTATAGGCCTAAAAAAAAAGCAAGCGTGCGCGCAGTAAGCCTTTCTCTAAGGGTCGTGTATTGTTGGGGACAATTTACTACTACCTGCACAAGGACCTTTAACACACGCTATGACATACTGTAGTATAGCGTGTATTGCGGAGAAAAACTGACAGTGTTTTGGCTCGAAAATAGACTTTTCGAATGTATGCGCGCAGTATGCCTTTCTCAAAAGGTTATTTATTGCTGGAATGTAATTTACTACTACCTGCGCGAGGACCTTCAAACTTGCGCCTCCGCACAGTAAGTTCTCGAAGGCCGTTTACTGATGCAATCTTCCTGCTATCTGCGCGCATCTACAGCGCATACCTGCGACGATGACGTGTATTGCTAGCAAAGTCAGTGAGCAACGTTCCATCTATTTTTAAAAGCAGAGGAAAGAAAGGCTGACCCTTTCTTTTCATTCTTTTCGGCTACTTTCCATTTCCTACGCTTGCCATCTGTTTCTTCGAAAAGAGGAGCAAAGAGCTCTTCCCTCTCTTCGGGTGGGAGTAAAACGCTTACGTATTCGGGCCTACAGAGTGGGGATAGAAAAAATCAGACACGAATTCTAGATCACATTAAGAGGGGACAGTTCAGAGGCGGGGCTTAAAACACACACAATACGAATCCGGGAAAAAATTGGAGAAGGGACCAGGCATAGGCCTTATACACACTACAGATTCTGTATCACTTTGAGAGGGGGTAAATCCATTGGAGGGGCTTAAAACATACAATACGAATGCTCAAAAATTGGAGAAGGGACCAGGCATAGGCCTTATACACACGACCGATTCTGCATCACTTTGAGAGGGGGTAAATCCAGGGGAGGGGCTTAAAAAATACAATACGAATGCTCAAAAATTGGAGAAGGGGACAAACCGGGATAGGCCTTATACACACGACCGATTCTGTATCACTTTGGCATGATACAGAACCCGCGTGAGCCAGTATGCCTACAGCCTATCTACTATCTGCTTTTCTTCCTGCGAAGATACTCGACAATCAACGAGCTCTTTGCACATGGGCGCGATGATGCGGAAGATAACGAGGGTGTTGGAGAGGTAGAGAAAAAGCAGCGAACGATCTAGCGCGCATTAAAAAACCGAGAGAAGGAGAGTCAATGTATTATGTAGCCTCCATTTTCTCGCTCTCGAGTTAATATTGCACTTGGAGAATCGAGTCTGGCAGATGTGCGCGTGAATTACTTGTCGAGGGGCTCGAGTCCAGTTCGAGTTATTCATTGGTCAAGTGTAGAATTCGCTTTGCTTTTTCGTCTTTTTATGCAGACAGCTGCTGTTTAAAATAAAGTAGTATATTGTGTACCAACGGTCGAAAGTAGGCCTTTTTGTCCGCGTGTGAGTTACAAATACACAAGGGAAAAAAGGTCTTTTCACCGTGGTGCACAACATATTTTTTGTGACCCAAGTACAGATTTTCATGCATTTTATGCATTTGAAGCGGAACCAAATATAGCCGCTTTGTGATACGGCAAACATGCGTCTGTTAGAGTGCAAAAGCATGCTATTAAAGTGTTTAGGTTCTCCTAAACAAGTATTATCATTCGGATTTTAGAAAATAGAGCTACTAGAATGTTTAGGTCCCTATCATGTGTTAGGTGGGTATCGTTGTTTATTAATTGTTGTACAGTAATATCAAGAATTTTTTTAAAACGTTTCCTATTCGAAAACTGGAACATTTAATAAAATGCCTTGAATATTTGGGTGATTGTACTTATACCGTAAAAACATTGGATACGGGAATAACTGAACTTGAAAGTTTATGTGAATCTGAATGTAATAATATTTTACTATCCTTTTATACGTAAGTACTCTGAATCTTAATACTATCCTTGAAACTTCATTTTTGAAAAGTATTTTTACAGTTTCTCTCGTCGATTTACACGGTCTACTATGCTACACTGGGTCGTTTCATGTATACGACATTCTTTACCTTACGTAATAGAATAGAATTTCTTCAGTAAAATATGTAAAACTACTTTTAGCTTAAATTCACTTTTAGAGAATACAAAATACCAACTTCATATCCTTTCGCCATTCCCACATCCAAATCTATTTAGTCTATGATGTAATTAAACCCGACACCCTCGCGATAAACACGGACGCGGCCAAAGTGTCCACGCCAGAATCTCGCGAACCGAACGAAATCAATTAATCTATAATCGCACACGGTTTCTGGGTGCATCGAGCCGATCATCTAAATATGTACACGCGCCCTCGACGTCACGCGATATACACGTCGCGCGCATTCGACGCGGGTCCTCATTCAGTCGTTGTTCAACGACAGCGGAACGAAACTCTCTCCGCCACTTGAGCGTGCAAGTTCTTTTGCGGCAAAGCGCCTGTATCCGGCGTAATCGAAAATCGATTTCGCTTCGGGCTTACTATCTGGAGTGTGTCGCAGCTGTATGAGTGCGCGGCGATACTTTGAATATTTTTTAATATGAAATGAAAACCTGAGAAAGGAGATCGCAGAGCTGCGCAACAGTAAATATAGCTTATGCACGATGGAAATTATTTCAGGGACAATGTATAAGGAGAGAGGGTATATTTTATGTATATGTACTAAGGAGTCCTGGTTTCGAGTTTATAAGCTATTTTGTACGTGTATTTGATACTTTTAATAAAAAGACCTATTTTATACTTTATACATAAGGGTCACAGTGTATTTTTTGCAGAATAAAATTGAAGTGAAGTATATATATATATATATATATTATATAGTTTGTGAGCTGAAATTTAATAATTTAATATGAGAAGACATCTACCAACTCAATTTCATTCAAAGTAAGAAGATGCCATTATGTATATTCACTTGTGACGTAATCAGTAATATAAGCAATCCTGATGCTCCCACATCACTGTAATTCGCTACTGGCGCAGTGTTCGCCTGTACTTTAACCTAATACCTATAAAGGGAGCATAATCTGTATAAAATTATAAATAAATAAATAATATTAACCTAATACTACATTAACTAACTTTTAAAAAAATGCACAGGTATACAATTGAAAAATACTTCAAATTATTATATTTTTAATTCACGTTTTTAATTATCACGCTAAGAGTATACATTCCATATTCAACAGATTAAAAATACTGGTATACAATCATCCCTACTATCATCTAAAATGAATATATATTATTTATTTAAATATATCTCTGTATTGTCTGACACAAAATGAAACCTATAACTATCTATTCAAAACAAGGACATATGATGTCGGAACTAGACAGATTTATTTTATTGTGTCAATAATAGAATTAGGACATACCACATCTCCAGAATAAGACTGGCAACTCAAAATAGTTTTGAATTGTTTCTGCTCCCAAAATAGCTTATACGAAAATATACGCCCTATATACTTTCGAAATTAGTTAGAAAAGATCTAGACGCTCTAATACAATATTGAAATACAAGTAAAAAAATTTAAATATGTAAATAATTTCTTAGATATTAGACTTTTTAGACATTTCCAGTTTAGTTTTACAGAAACATAGAAATCTGATTTATTGTAGTCTTGTTCTGGGGATGCGTTATATGGGATGTTCAGAATTGGAGCAAAATGCAGGTTATCCCTAAGGATAAGGAGAAGACAAAAACTCAACAACCCAATAAATATTTTTCAGGGTTATAAAGTGATAATATAAATACAAGGCTATAAATAAGGTAAAAGTAACATAATAGATAACCCAATAACTAAACAATCCAAAAACTCAATAACTCAATAACCCAATATCCCAAACTCAATTTTTAGACACGGCGGCGACAACGAAATGTTTTTATAGTATAAAGATATCTTCAAATTTGTCTATAAATACAAGTAATAATATAATATGACGTATATAGTATTTATTCTTACTTTAAAATATATTAACAATTCATTTTGAATTTAAAAGTTGTTAGGCTCCATTAAACATAACTACTTATCTTGACGCAGTTCTTAATTCCTACCTGTCTTTGCCTTCATGTTTAATAATGATCTTCAAATGCGCTTATTCATTGTTTTCTCACCCTAAAATGGAGTCGCTTCTGCATTACATTTCCCGTTCCCTTATCCTATTTACTATGAAAATAAAAATCTTTATTTCCCCGGAGGACCGAAATTGAACTACTCCCCGCCATTGTCTTCTCTCCACTACTTTAAAGGCGCAGGCTATTCCACGGCTGCAGAATAAATAAAACCGTTTCAACCAATCAGTCAATCTCTCTGTCTCCGTCTATTTCTCTCTCCTTCGTTCTCCCTTTTATCCGTGGTCGTCGTCGCGCGGAAAGAGAATAATGTATACGAGGGTGCGCGGGGAGGTTTCGAGCACGGCTGCGCCGTTATAACGCCTTTTCCTTGTTTTTTCCTTGCGAAGCGCGAATCCCACTATAGTCGCTTTCGGTCGTCTTCGTCGCGGGTTTCGGATACCACCGCTGCTCTCGCGCATCGTATTTACGAGAGAGTATAGGGTGTATCTCGAGCTTTTTGACGCGGTGAAAAACGCGATCGCGGTTATGCTCTTTTATTTACTGTTTACTTGCGAATTGCGGAGCGCGTGTCCGCGGCGCGATTTTAATATTAGAGTGAGCTTCGATCGGTATCGGGTGATTTTGAGGCCGCGTAAACGATGGGAGGTAAAAAAGATGGGAGTTGGAGTGGGGCAGTGAAATAAGAGAGGAGAAAATATAGGTTACAGAAGAATCGTTCAAAGATTCATGATAGCTCTAGTTGCATACGTTTGACGGCTGGTATTTTCAAAGGCTGCTTTAAATAACTGATGTGTTTTTTTGCGACTTGTGCATGATGAATTGTTTTTGAAACTACATTTTGTTTGCTTTATTGAAATTAATCCGATTACGACTTTCACGGGTGAATACGTTAAAACTATTGGTAAATATTTATTTTAAGAATAGATTTAAAAAACTATTATTGCATGCATATATAATATTGTATTGTATTTTCGATTTTAAACTGAAAATACATCAGTTGTTTAAATATATTACGGATATCTGCTTTTAAAACTATTTTATTAAATAGGAGCACGTATACAAATTCTAGCGATACAAATATAAACATTTTTAGAGTTCCAGTAATAAATTTGATTCACTTACCTCTAGGAAGACAAATCATTTTAATATAAAACTTCATGGTATAGAATATATTCATTTCATAATATATTTCTTTCAATTTTTCAACTATACATACGTAAATGAACACATTGTGGTATCGTTAAATTCAATTAAACAAAAAATTTTCACGGAGACAAACTTTTACAATCACGCAAGTGCCTCTGGTAAATCAAATTATCTTATTCATCACTTAAGCGGGATCAATTACAATCTCAAGAATCAATATACTAGTTTATACTTTGAATTGAGGTAAACAAGCGAAGCTCACTGAAGAAATTTTAAATTGGATTTTACAAAGTTATTAAAGGCATGAAGTTACTTTGAACGTCGCTTTATTATTCATAACCGTGGCGATGGAGATTATCGACTAAATGAAATTCAAATATAATTAGAATAATGACGTTTTGATAACCAACATCATACAAAGTATTTTTCGTTTCTTTTTAACAATGAATATATTTACTCATAGCAGTTATGTGTATCTAAAGTTATTTACAATGTACATGAATTCTCGCAGAAGCTCATGTTTATAATAAACACCGTGACGTTTTCGCATTATCATCTTCTGAAAATCAATAATCCATGCGCATTATCTTACACAACATACTAATCGCTTCCTCATTACAATCGCTTACTAATCTCATTACGCACTATTTGCCCTCAACACAACTTCATTTCGCGAACGTAAAATTCGAACCTCGTCTATTCGCTATATCAAAAACACAACGTGAAACAGGCGTTCGCTGCGATATCCTATTTCATACTTCGCCGAAGCGAACGAAAATAAAAATGAAAACTCGCCTTCATCGCCTGCATCGCCGCCTATAGCAGCGCGCGGAAAAAAAGCGCGTCGACCTCGCTGCTGCAGCGGCACTCAATCCAGCTAAATTATCGCGTATTAAATCCTGCGCGCGCGCGCGCGCGCACACGTGTTGTTGTAGCCGCTCGCACACGCACACGCGCACGCGCGGCGCGACGTAAAAATTAGCGGTGAAAAATCACCGAGCGCGCGCAATATGCGCGACTTCTGCGCCCGGGCCAGGTATAAATAATAAACGAAAGTAATTAAAAAATCGGGATTGAAAACACTGCACGCAGCTGGATATGAGAAGAGAGAGAGAGAGAGTGAGAGGGACGTATACGCGTGGGGTCAAGGGAGGATAGATATAATGAATGCAAAGAGAAACGGCGGGATGGAGGGAAAAAAATAGATTAAAAAAGAGAGCTTCTCTTTAATAAATGAGAAAATTAAAACACGCTATATATTCTGCGCTTTTTTGAGTATGTAAGAGTGCGCGCTTGTGTGTGTCATTGTGAATAATTTGTTATATGTGTACATTTATGCACGACAGTGCGGGTGTATCAAAATTTCGTGTACGTGCATATCATAAATATGTGTGTGTCTGTGTGCGCGCATGGATGCGTATATGTGTACGTGCGTGTCCTAATTTCGTGTGTGTGTGTGTATACGTATGTGTGTTTGTGCGTGAGTGCGTGCGTGCGTGCGTATGTGTATGCGCGCGCGCGTGTGTGTGTATGAGTGTGTGTGTCATAGGAACGAAAACGGATAAAAAGTGTAAGGTCGCCAGGAGTGAGAGGCAAGATAGAGCGGGAAAAACCGAGAGCGCAGAGGGGGGAGAAAGAGAGCGTAGAAGATAGGGGAATGAGAAATGGCAATTTTTTTCAATAAAGTCCGCCAGATAGCGAGAGCTAACGCGATTCCAATTGTGTCCGGGCAAATTGTCCTTCGAAAATAAATAATGGACCGGGCGCGCGCGCGCGATCAGACGTCGCTGAATTATTTGTATCGCCCAGGCGCCGTGCAGACCGTTTTATTTTGTTTCACGCACGCCTTCGTATTAATATAATATGACACGAGAAGACAAAGTCTCGTTCACGCTTTATCTCTTTCGGGTTGGATGTTAACTAAAAGGACGAATTACGAGCAGCGCTGATTTTATTGAGCGTGGAATCGAACCCGTTCGATTGATTGAGCGTTATAATCGTACTTGGTCGTAAATTAATAAATCACATCGCATCAATATATTCAAAAAAGAAATTGTTTCCAATTACAGAGTTAATACATCATTTCATTTTAGTCAAATTATGTTAAACTTGTACGAATTATCAGTAAAATTTAAATTAATTTTATTTTGGTAAAAATTTTCGAGCATTCCTTTAATACTATTATTACAATAATTGGTTAGACACTAATTTAATTTTAAGTATAAGATATTTTTAAGATATCGAAGAAACAAAAGATAGTAATAAAACTAAAGAGGAGAATCTCAATGTTTGTGAAACATGGAATATAATCATTAATTAAATCGTAATAAATTGATTGTTGCAAAATTATCATCTATCGCAAAACACTACAAGTGCTATACTTATAAAAATCAAATAAAATTAGTCGGCAACGCAAACATCAACTTCAAAACTAATTTTTTTCGATTATTAGTGACAAATTGAACAAAAGTGAGAATTATAATCTTTACAGTACACCATACAGAACATCAGATACGAAAATGTAAATATGAGAGCCTAATTACAATACGAAAAAGGAACATAAATTACAGCAACAATATTTAATTATCCTAATAATGTCAAAAATGAGTCTCAACGCGCACTAAACTACAGGCTCAAAGACTCCAGCGAACCTTTGATTCCTTAACCCCAACTATTTCGTACATCAGAGCATAAACTCACCTCCCTCCCTCCAAAAACGAAAAAAAATCTCATCAGATTCCGTATCCCACAAGATTGAGCTCCTCTCTCTCCCTCTCTCTCTTTCCGTGACACCGTCCCAAAGCATAGAAAGCAAAATAAGAGACAAAAGAGACTGCGGCTCCGAGACAGTCGATTCGGCGGAAAAGTATAACTATAAGGTACGAGCCGTACGAGCGAGGGATCCCTGCAAAAAAAAGAGAGAGCGCGAGCGCAATAGAAAGACGCTCGCAGAGGGAGAAGGAAAGAGAGAGTGAGAGAGAGAGAGCGAGAGCGAGAGGGTTTTATGCGGAAGATCAAGGGCTGTCCGGGCCGGGCTCCTTCCACGCGAGTATCGCGTTCATGTCTTTGATGTCGCGCGTGCTCCACGGCTCGAGCGGATCCGAGGCTGGGGCTGAGGCTGCTGGCGGCTCCGGCTTCGGCTCCGGCGATCCCGGCGGAGGAACTGCCTTATTACGCTCCGTCGACTCCATCTTGCCGGTAATCTCGTTTGTCTCCTTCGGCGATACTCTGCAAAAAGATCGAGAATGAAGTGTCGCGTCGGCCGGGCGCCGCGGGAGTGAATTTTCGCGACGCGGAGCTGCTGGCTTGTGTGCGTGTGTCGTAGGTGAGAGTGTGGAGTTGTATCGAGAGGATTGGGTTATACGTACGTGCATAAGATAGATGGAGTTAGGGAGGAGGGGGGGGGGGGGGGGATGTGGGAAATGGAGCGATGAGATTTTAGCTCTTGATGGGAAACGGAACGATATTAGGTGTGGAGTATCAAAATGAAAATTTTCATGCGTGTTTGAGAGTGCATGTAAACGAGTAAAAGACGCTTTCTTTGTAAGAGAAGTGGAACATTTTAGCAATTTATTTTTATTTAATCCAAGATTGACTATAAAGTTTTTCTTATTGCTCGTTTGACCATGGTAATAGCTTTTAATAAATTGCTATGTACATCCGATGCAAATATAATTTTGAGTGCGTATTCGGAGCTTTTTGAGAGTTTTATTATTTGTTAATTGCGATCGCTCCAAGATAGGTAAGACGTATAACAAATGCAATATTACCACCTAATTTTCCGCTATTCATGTGTTTAGTTTAACCTGATGTAATTCACAAGTAGTAAAATTGTAATAATCCCCGAGCACGTGTTCAAAGTTATTTTACAGATATATAGTCAAAGGCATTTTACATTCGAACGTTTTTCAATCTTTGAAATAAGTTTATTTTTTCTTTACTTTTTCATTAGAGGTTCTAAGACTTTTTTATTAAATAGATAAGTCTAAATGGCATACACAAAATCTGGAGATAAACTTATTTGCAATAAGAAGAACCGAAACTTTCTTCAAAATTTATGTGGATGACTCTGACATGACCTACAATCAAAGCAAAATTTTAAGAATTCTATATTTGATGAATTTTTGTAAACATATTTATTTTTTAATTAGCTGAATAAAGGATATATCGTAGTCTACTATTTTCAATATAATATAAAATACATATGTCCTATTCAAGTATAACCTATTCAACGTATCCTAAAGAGGTTTCTTTGCATTAGATGTCTTGAAGATTATTAAATATTGTTGTATTTTATTTGATTATTTATGTAAATTACCTTCAGAAAGACTTATAGGTACTTAAATTAAAGATTAATTTATTTTTTATTTTTAATCTGCAATGTCGAGTTCATATTCAGCAGAGTATGCAACCTGGTACAGTAGTAACAGATGAGTGTGGTCAGCCAGCGGTAGCATGAATTTATGTTTATTGTAATTAAGATAATAATATAAATTAGTAAGATTAAATATAATTTTATTATTATATAAGAGTTACTTTTAATGAAATTGTTAGTCATTTGTGAAATTGCAGTAATTTAAGAGGGCATACCACCTTTGAACCAAAAGACAAAATTTATTCATATGAGTCCATACAAATTTTTCCTTTAAAAAGCAATCATTCTGAAAATTATTTTACTATAAATACTTGGTAATACCTTTAATTTCACAGTGGAAGATACTCAAAATCTTAATCCAACATGTCATATAAAATCACCATAGTTATTAAGCTCCTAATCTACTGCCCACGGGATTCCAAGCGATCTCGTCGACCAAATTTCCTCAGGTTTGAGGATATTACTTTCCAATACATTAGTTATGGTATAAATACAAGAAGTTCATTTTTACTACGTACGAATATATGGAAAAATTAATTAATAATATTAAATAATTAATTAAAAAGTCGATAATATGTATGTAAAAATTTGTATACGTAGTATTAATTTCCTGTATTCATACTATAACTAATGTATTTAAAAATAATATCCCCAAACCTGGAAAAATTTGGTCGACGGGATCACTTGGAATTCTGCGGGCAGTGGGTTAGGAGCTTAATGACTGTGTTGATTTTAAATGATGTGCTGGATTAAGATTTTGATTTTTTTACGGTGAAATTAAACGTATTACGAAGTATTTATAGTAAAAAAAATTTCAGAATGATTGCTTTTGAAAGGAAGAATTTTTATGGACTTATACAAATAAGCGGAGAGGACACTGACATTTTTTAAAAATGACCACAGTCACGTTTTTCGAGCTTTTAAATGCATTGAGCATTGTTACCTTGATGCTCCATGCTATTTTTTCCAATTGTTGTGGAAGTGATTTTATTACGAATTGTTTATTTTTATCAAAAAGGCTTACATTTACAATAAACAAAGTTTATGAAAATTTGAAGAAATTCTAAAATATAATACTCAAAACATATGTGATAATAATAATAAAATTTAAGCTATAATATAAATATATCAAAAAGTTTTAAAATTCAGTGTATTCTCCCTTTAAAGGAAAAGTTTTTATATATTATTTCGTGATTTTAAAGCATATTTTCTACGTGCTGTAATCTTCGCATCTTTTCATTTTCTAAATGGGTGTCGTATCCGACAGAAGGGCATCATATCAGTGGATCAAGGATTTTGATAAAACTTTTGAGAACGCTTTAAGGTACCATATTATAAACGAAAAATACATGGGTGATTTTGAGCTGAAATATTTTTATATCAAAGACATCAACTATTTCAATTATAATTTTGCATCACGTAAAAATTCAATATACAGATCATTTCTTCGAGTTATTAATATACAAAACTTAAAATAACGCAAATTATAGTGTAAAAAGTTTTCAATCTTTCATCTAAAGATGAAAAATTTACAAAAATTTAGTTTATTACAGAAAGGTTAATTTTTTAAATTCATATTACAGTAGTCTCGCGTTATTTTCCTGCTGGTTAATTACCTGTTAGGCACGCCCCCTGATACATAAATGCACTCACACATGCGACTGTCCCCTCCTTTCCGCCCGCTGTAGATCGCTACTAGTGTCGTACGACTTTGAAACAAGCGAATGGAGGGGAAAAAACGCATGCGACTGGCTCTCGCTAATGTCCGATTTCTCGGAATAACACCAACCCACATAACCGAGCGCCGGCAATTAACGCGAGACAAATCTTTATAATCTTTATAGAATATGTGCGCAAGTGCTTTTGTATATGAGAAAGAAATGTTTTTAATTTCACGAAAGTGAAAAACTCACTCTCAGGTAAATGATTTAATCAAATTCCTGATTATGACTTAAAATACTCCACGCGTATAATGAATCAATCAATCTCTTTGAAACAAACTGATAAGTTTAGGTATTTTTAGTAACTCACATAGATATTATTTGCAAAAAAGTTTCCAAATTCAAAGTATGCAAAGAATCAAGAACATAAGTCAGAAAAAAATCTCTAAATACAGTTAGCGTTCTTCTGTTATATTGAAACGACTTTAAAATCTTCGGTTCAGTTTTAAGAATATTTTAAATCAAAACAAGGTTTTGATGAAATCGGATACCCGAGAATGATATTTAGATACTTATTCATTTCAGACCACAAATATAGTATAAATAACTTTAAAAATTCTGAATTTTATTGATATAAAGTTGAAATATATATTCAGTAGTCTCTCATTCATATGCAATTCTTTCTATAACTCGGACAAGCGTTAACGAAATATGCTCAAAATTGATATGTACCGTTCTTCAATCAAGCCTACAAAGTTATCAAATTTCCAACGTCATTGATCGAATCGGAGATACTTCGAAAAAAATCAGTGTACACTCCCCCCTTAAAAAACAATATAACACACAAAAAACACCTCTCCATCCATCCCACGCATAAATCACTCCCTTTCACCCCCACTGATAGTAAAATACTCCCCCTCAAGAGCAGCGCACTCCATATAACGCAGTCTCCACGCAAGCGCACAGAATCATGATCCCAGCTCGGCGACAACTCACCGATTCCTAGCGGTCCTGGGTCTCTTGCGCTGGTTCCTGCCCCCGTTGGCCGGCTTATTGTCCTCCAGCGCCGTAGCTGCGCCAACGCCGCCGGCCGCTTCCGGCTCGTTCAGGAGCGGTCTGTAGCCGGAAGTGTCGTTGTCGAGTGAGGCCGCGGACGAGGAGCGGCTCTCGGCGTCGCGGCCGGACTTCCGCCAACTGGCGGCCGGGGCTAGGCGGCTGCTCGCCGACCTGATGCGCCGCAGTCGGGCCTCCGTGCCCAGCTGGCCTTCGTCTGCGGATACACGGGGTTTGTACACGTTTTAGTGTGGGGGTGTGATATTACGAGAGAGAGAGAGAGAGAGAGAGAGAGAGGGTGGAAGGGAAGCGGAGATAGGAGTTGGGCGAACGGGGGGAAGAGCTGACTGTGAGATAGGAGGAAGGCAGAGGGAGATGTTGTGATTTTCGGGAAGATTTAAGAGGGTGGCTCGGGGATGCTCGGCTCCGTGGAGTTCCGGAGATTTCGGTTTTGGTATGGGCTCTCGGCGTGGGCTTTTGGAAGTCTGAAGAGATTTTGCATTGGTTGGTTAATGGGGCAGGCCTGAGTTGAATAGTGTAAAAAATCATTAAATAAGTTACGTGTGCCCTTTGTACACCTAGACTTTAATGGAGTCTCGCTTTAACTTTGAATGTGGAATAAATTTAAAAGAATCAGATGCAGATTACTTTTTTAATAGTCTTTTGGATATACATATGGGGAATATTTTTTTCTTTTTGTAGATACCGCACAGTATTTATTTTCGTAAAAAGAATCAATATTATTTAAGTGGAGATTGTAACCGTGTACTTAATGAAATTCGTGGCTCTTCACTTTATTCGTGAAACTTTTAGAAATTCGTAAAACTAAAAATTCAACGATTAAAGTGCCGACCCGTCAATTTTGCTTCCTGTCATAGTACGGTCTCCTCTTAACCCATTTCTTCCCAAGCGGCCATTTTATAGTCGATTGGTTTTTTGCCTAAAAAATACTCGAAGTCAGGCGTAAAACCTTCTCGCGCTCTATACCACGTTTAAAAAGATCGAAATCCGTGTTCCGAAGACTCCGGTTGAAGATATCTGCTAAAGTCCGTGACTTAACTATAATAGCCACTTAATTGACCTGAAGAGCGGGACAAAAATAGATTTTTATTCCCTCCTATATTTTATTCCCGCAAATTTTTCTTGTTCCCGCAAATTTTACTTGTTCCCGCAAATTTTCTTTGCTCCCGCATTTGCGGGAATAAAATCCATTACTCCCACAATTGCGGGAATAAAATTAATTACTCCCGCATTTGCGGGAATAATAGTACATTATGTATCAAGGGAATAAAGTCTATTCGCTCGGGCAGTAAACCCACCCTCGGGAAGAATCTTCTACTTTATTCCCGTGTTGCGTATATAAATTTTTTAATATTTCCAACATTTTTTAATTTTTCAAAATTTGGAAGTTTTCGAAATGTTTAAGTTTTCAAAATTATCAAAAATTATCAAAATTTGTTTATTTTTTTTGGGTATAAAATATTTATAATCCTCTAAGTCATCGTTAATGTCCATTATTGAATTTAAGCTCTTTTTTACCCATTTACATTGATTTCTGAATTAGGTGGTGAGTATTTAAAGGCCTCAGAGGCTTTAAACTATACTTTAAAAGTATACTACTGATTTGTTGGTTTACATTTTAGAAAAAAATTATTACTAATTATTACACACACATACACACATGGTCGATTATCACGAATAGATATTAAGAAATAAAATAATAGAAATCTTGCGAATGTATGCGACAAATATAATACTTTTACATAATATTCAATTACATAAATATGTCAAATATGTCCAAAATGTTAGCTTCGTGACATAATTTTTGCTTTCTCAAAGAGAAAGCTTTGTGATGATAAAATTTTTTTGCGCTTTTTTAACGTATAAACATGTTCTATACCTTGGGGAGTCCGAATACACTAGTCTTAAAAAATGTCTGTATGTGTGTGTGTGTGTTAGTATGTGGCATATCAACCATTCGTTCAATCTGCGATATAACTTTCCCAAACTTTGCACAATCATTTGCTATCAATACTCGATGTGCGCTTGAAAGTAAGAAAAAATAGTCAAATAAATTTTTTTATGGACATTTCTCAAAATTTAAGAATTTTCAAATTTTGGTTTTTAAATTTTCTTTTAGTGCAGGAATAGTTTTTGGTGATCAAATTTTTTAAACAATAAAGTACTCATAGAATCCTTCGTATTAGGACCGAAAACGATTTTACATGGGTCGCTTTTCAGTTGTTATACTGTGTGACAAATCTCTTTTTTCAACACTAATTACTCAAAAACTATACGATAAAAGTCAGTGAAATTTTTACTGAATACTTGTTTTATATATAAGTATATTCCTGCAAATTTGTAGGTAAAGAGGTGGTTTGTTTTATAAGAAAAGAAAAAGAAATGTTCAAAAATGCATTTTTTTCAACGATAACTTGAGTAATACTTGTTGTAATGCCTTGAAAATTTCAGAGAATATTTGCTAGGTATCAGGTTATTGGCTGAATATTTGATATTTGAGTCGATTTGGTTAATAATCTTTTGAGTTATTAGAGATTATTCAATTTAAACAATCCTATTCCACCCTGTATATCACGACATCTCTAAGCTTTATCGTTGTGCTTTTTCTTGTAGATATTAAGTATTATTATATATGAGATTTACAATTCTACGCTTCTAGCCAACTTTACGCATCATATTGCACGAAAAATCCAAAAACTAGAAAGATAATGTTATATTAAAAATATTATTATTTTGTGATTTTTTAAAATGATTTAATAATGACATAATATATTTTTTCAATATTAAATCTGTATTTATCAATAATAGATCATAGAAAAATTACAATTTTTATACTGTTGATGGAATTTGCAAACTAGTACTTATATGTTAAATAGTAGTAAAATTTTTAAATGAGTGATTTTAAAAAATGGTGCGTTGTTGTGGCATTTGCATCTTTTTGCAATGACAGAAAAAAAAATAATTCAATCTTTTATTATTGTTCGCAGCTCTTCCTTATTTATATAATAATTTTAATTGAATTCTCTTTGAGAAAGCATAATGCCAACACAGTTGTCAGCGGCTTTTCCTTAATTACAGTGAATTTGAGATATACCTACCTATATGTAATATTTAAATAATTTTAAAAATATGCTTCTTAAAACATAAGTTAATGAGAACATTTTGTATCCAATTAGAGTTATTTAACATTTAACTTAATCTCTTAAAAAAATGAGTTAATAGTGTCCCATGTACAAAATGTCACCTCCGTGGTATCAAATATCCATAATGTTATTTTATCCTAATCTTAACTGGAAAAAAACATAGTTTCTACAGTTATAAACATTAGTTACCGCAACAGTCTAAAAGTACAACTAAATAGTGGTAAAACATATAATAATTTAGTGTTATTTTATCCTTATTAAAAATGTTTATTATTAGTTGCTGTATAAACTTCATGCTTGTTACTCCACGATTATTATTTACTAAAAGTATAACATTTTTTGATCTTGAATTAATATTATTTAAAATTAATATAAATGCTAAACTAAACTATTGTATTCTTTGAATAAGTATAAAGCGAGAAAAAATGTACTAATAAAATTTTATATCATCATTTTAATTTCAAAAAGACAAATTAACTAAGTTATGAATACTAGTGTGCTATAACGTAAATCTAAGCGAAGCTCGATGATAAAATATTCGGAATTATTATATCAACTTTTTATAATTTTATTTCAGCTGTGAGCTTGGAATAAAATAGTATTATGAAAACAAATAAGTAATAAAACATACGGATTTTAATTTAATCGGCGAAAAGAGGCATTTTAATTTTCGCTGATTTTAAAATTAGAAAGAGGCACTAGCTATCACTGTTAATATATTCATTCGCTATTTCTGTAGAACACTAATGTTATTTTAATTTAAATTAATTGCTATGCATTATCAAAATATCTTTGGATAATTTAATTAGCGGACAATACTAATCATTATACAGCTCCTTTTATAATTCAAATTAAATGTAGAGTTCCATTGCTGCTTAATTATGCAATAGAGTTTATTATTGAATGATAGAATATTTAATTACAAATTTTGACATATTATGGTTAATTTATTTATCACCGTTTATAAAGTGTCTATTGTGAAAAAATAAAGCATAGTTAAAAATAAATATATACAGTTTTCATATTAATAATTTAAATAGATAGGAATAAAAATATTTTACGAGTAGTACGATCAACTTAATCATAAGTAACTTTTGTTTCTTTTATGTTGTGAAGAACTAAATTAATTTCATCATGAACGCAATAATATAATTGATATAAATAATTAAGATTTTAATAAATCAGTATTGGCAAGCTGTTGAAAGCCGTACCAAACTAATATGACAGATCTAAAGGTACATCTATAATTAGAAAATATTATTTTCAATTGAATTTGTGAAAGAATATGAATTATATGAATTCTGTAAATAATTATATTCTTTTAATAATTATTCTTCTTATACTCATAAATGTTATTAATTTGTTACAGGGATTCCAAAAAAATACCAAACCAATATAATAGTATTAATTTATATTCTTCAGTTTTGATTTCCGTGCCATCTATTAACAAAACATTGAAAAGCTTAAACAAATTCTAAAGGTGCAGGTCATTCTATGCTACTGAAAAGCTGATTATACGTAGTAACATCGAATGCAGTACAATAGATAGAGTAGCCATGTTAGGTAAAGTCACCTTACATAACATTTTAATACTATAGACTTTACGCGAAAATTATAATTTTGACGTTTAAACGCGATTAATCCCATACTAACCCTCTATATCCTAGTGGTTCATAAATATGTAGCACCTATAGGTATATTTTAATGATACATACATTTTATAAAAATTTAATGTTCAGAATATTTCCAATTAATGATGAACTAGCCTGAGTTAGTACTTTGGCTACGTTTAAAAAATGTAATAAATTTTTGAGAATAATCTGATACTGATATAAATAATTTATAGATGAGAGAAATATTAAGGACATTCACCGGCTAATCGATTTATTATATATTTGCTTTAAATGTTGACAGAATGTTATTAATAGTATTATCTATGCACCCGTAAAACTAAGAAGTGCCGGTACCAAAATGGAAATATTCAATGTCAAAGTTGCGAGTCTTAACACGTAAAGCATAGGTTTATAAGCGTGTGTTAAATATTCATTTTAATTCATAGCCACAGAAATGAATTGTATATTTCTCTGAAAAACTAATATGTTGTAAAGAATTACTACCTATATTACGTAAATCAAGAAAAACTATAATTAGCGGTCTCCTTTCAAAGATATTGCTAAGTAAACATTGTTACCTGTGTTATTAGTATCTATATTGTGGTACATCGTGTAAAAAAGTTTATACCGCACTTTAGTTCTCTGCCTTATTTCAAAACTTTTGGGTAGCTTTTAAGGGGTCTACCCTAATTCCAATTTTCAAAAAATCGATTTATTTTTATTCCATTTTTCGAAAGTACAGATATTTGAAAGTATCATATTAAATTTTCATAAAGATCCGAGCAGTCTAAGTGTACTTTTGAGGGACTTTTACTTAGTTACCTGAGCGCGCTAATAATGACCGTTCGGAGCGGTATCGTCTACCTGCCTTTGTTTACGTGAGCAGCTGAAACCTTTCGTGTATATACTATCCCTACTCAAATCTATTCATTTGTGACCCCTTATTTTTCGAAAGATACCTGTATATTTGAATTTCAAGCAAGTAGCAACCTATATTAGTCGTGTTTGAAATCTGTAAGCGTAAACATCTGTGCTCGTGATTGCCGAGATGGACAAGAAAACTATCCATCAGAAACAAAACTGAAGACGTCCAGGTTCGAAAGCGAAAAAACGTAAATTTCATGGAGTTCTTCCAAATGCCCATGAGGCAAACACAAGTCATGCTAGTGCATCTGCAGAGAAGCTGAACAAGTCGAAAGATACGAGTTTCGACGTTCCTGTAGATCAAACGTTAGGGTACAGCATCATACATTTTTACCTGGTTTTTTCTTCGTTACAACAGTTTTTGATAATAACGATGTTACATTTACTAAGTATGGACAGCGAGGACTCCTGATTCCGTGGAAGAAATGCACAGGGAGATCTGGGCAGGATTTTATCATAAGATTTCAACCGACAGCAAGCCACAGCATTCATACTGTTCTGAATCCTGGTGTAAATATAAGAAAGCTGTGGAAAACAACACCGTTCGACAATTTAAACATCCTCCTGCTCTCGCTGAAGATGTTCAAGAAGTTCTCAAACTTCTTGATATAATCTACGAGGATTTGACAAAACAAGAACTTCTTGAGAGGTGCCTCGTCGGAAACACGTAAAATAACAACGAGTCTTTCAACAACTGCGTCTGGTCGATGGTTCCTAAACACATCTTTAGTGGGAAAAAAACTGTTGAAATCGCGTGTCAAACAGCTGCGTGTATTTTCAATGAATGATTGAAGCCATTATGAAGAAACTGAAGGCATAATGTACGGTGCAGGCATCGCTGATTAAGCGTAGGTAAGAAATTTTCACGTTTTTTCGTTAAAAAAAACTTTGAACGCGTTTTTCTCGAAATGACATTTTTGTACGGCTTGTTGAAAAAATTTCGGAAACTACTGCATCAATCCTTACCAAATTTTTACCACATATTCTTTATGATGATAGCTATGTCGCATATCATACGATTTTTGAAATTTTGAGTTTAATTTGGTTTAAAAAAAAACTGATGAAAAAAAGGTGATTTTTCGTTACTTTTCGAAATATGGCCGCCATTTTGCCAATTTTTAAAAAATCAAAAATCGTATGATATGCGACATAGTCATTACCTTACTGAATCTAAAACCTTTTTTTTTTGTTTCAGATAATCCACTCGAGATTTCATCAACAGGGCGCACTCATCATTTTTTTGGATATTTTTTTGGCCTCCATTTTTATACGATAAAAAACAAAAAAATTAATAAAAAAAAATTTTTTTCATGTATTTCAAGATTGTATTTATCAAGCTTCATACTTCACATGTTAATATTTCTAATTTAAAACAATGAAAAAAAATCGTGAAAATAGTCATTTTTTTGCGCGTCTAATTAGGGTAGACCCCTTAATATTTTTACATTTTAATTTATGAATTGAAGATATTAAGTTATAAGTTAATGATGACTTAAACTTTAGTTCGAATTAGGGGTTTTAAATGTCGCTGATTACGAATTTTGAATTAATTTTTCGTAATTTGTTAATGTAAAAATTATATAGCAACAAATATGCAAAATATGTTCATTTTTCCAAATCGTTCGTACTAATTAAGGAGTTAATATAATTATGAATGTTATAACGTTGTAAACCGCTTTTCTGCGAAAAGCGCGTGGTTAGTCCGCATATAGCTTATAACTTTAAATCCGTGGAACGTTTAAGTATGTTAAATTTTCGAGAAATTATATTATAATTCACTTTGTGGCATACGACAAGCAAGTATCGCTCTTCAAAGACCGCCACAGCAAGTTTCAGACAAATAAGAAGTGTAGTTTATTTTTGAAACGTTAGAAGCGAGGTTTTCAGCTGTTGCCATTAAATTGAGTTATTCCTGCAAGGCAATGCACCATCTCACAAACAGATTGTCGTAATTGCCTCAATGTATGAAATATTATCCGAATTACTACCCTATCCACCCTATTTCGCAAAATTAGCCCCATCTTATTGTTTTCTATACTTGAACCTAAAGATCTGACTCGACGGGAGAAATTTAAATAATTCTTTTTTCAGTTTGTAAACTACTTTTCATTAACCCAATGTTTAATGCTCACAGGGTTCAGATGGATACATAAATTTTAAGTGTGAAGAAAAATTATAGATCGATAAAATGAGAAATCTACTAGTTTACTTTCATCATATAACTATAGAAGAAAGTACACTGTCTTATAGAAATTTGATTTATGGTTTCATCTCGCTGGAATCGCTGGGGTGGGATGAGATATTTATTGAACGTTTAGAAAATGTTTGCTAAATAAAAATAAACTCCTCTCAGATAATGTTAGCTTCAAAATATATTGATCCTATCCAGAATCGGATAAATCTTCCAAAAGGCACATATAATTTCTATGCTATGTTCAGAAAAACATACTTCCAGACAGATTATAGCGACCAAAAATATCCTATTACCTAAGTTGGGACAATAATGAACTTGAATCAATCATAAAACACATTGCATTTTACTTTCTTCTAGATGTATCCACTAAAGGGTCAACACACATTATCACTTCCAACATCCGACCTTACCCACTCAATCCACACATTTTCACAAAACCTCCGTATCTCCCGAACCACCCTCCTACTTTAATCAACCAAGCCCGCGAACATCTCTCGATCCCCTCGTCGCGCGAGCCCATCGTCCCAAGCTCCTCCCCGCGTGAACGTACTTGCGCAAATGTCGTTGTCGCTGGACTCGACGAGGTACTGTCGCTTGCGCGGCTCGGCCGGCTTGGCGCTCTGCTCGGGCAGCGCGGCGAGCCCGAGGCTGCCCAGAGCCAGTCTCTCGAGGAAGCTCGGATCGATATCGGACTTGGCGCTCGCGGCCGCCGTCTCGCCGACGAGCCGGGCCGAGCGGGCCAGTCGCAGCAGCGTCTCCTCGTCGCAGACCGGATCCTCCGTGGCGAGCATCAGGTCCAACAGGGGGTCCGCGCTGCAGGACGCCAAAGCTTGAGTGGCCTGAGGAGAAGCAGCGCTCGCCGGCACTTGAGCTGAAAATGTTCCAGAGCGTGGATTATTCGGGGGGATGGTGGTAATTGTTTAGTTGTTAGTCACGGGGACTTGGAGTGAATGTTTATTTCATGAAAGGGTGGAGTTCTAATGGATGACGTGAGGTTTGAGTGAACAATTGGTCTTTTAAGGGTGGGATGTATTCGGTCTGTCGGAGTTAGCTGCAGTGAAAATGTGTTTCAGTCGATTCGTCATTCGCATTGACTTCAAATTCACTTGAGCTTCCCGAGTTATAATTAACGTATACGTTTGTACCTTATAGAAGAAAATGTGAGGGCAAAAATGAATATTGTGCATCACGTAAACTTTGTATTTCAACGAGGAAAAATTACTTTAAAGTGGATTTATCTTCACTTTTACTAGTGTAAGTTTCTCAAAATTAACGATACAATGAGATTCTAAAGTATATCTCTTCTTGCTTGAATTTTCATGTTTGGGCAATAAAAATATATAAATTTATAAACTACATACATTACAAATTACACTACTTCGGTGGGTTAATTTTCAATCGAAAAAAGTTGAATGTATTTTCGCTTGTCAGAAGAGTAAATAAGTAACTTTAGCCCAAAAAAAAAAGAAAAATGTCTGATATTCATAAATAATTATAAAATTGCATTTATTGATCGTTGCAATTACTTTTTTTATTGAAACGTTAAATAAAACGAAAGTGATTCAAAGATATTGATAAATGTGATTTCAATTTATAACGCAGACTAGAAACAAAGTGCCTATTATTGGACTGTGTTTAAAGTACTAAAATCAGGTTGAACAACAAAGAAGTTATAAACCTTTAATTTTCCCGGATCGATGCACCAAATTTATCCAAAATCTAATCTGCCATTTCTATTTTAATCTTACTTACTAAACTAAATCTGTAATTCTCGTTAATTAGAAAAATTACTTTTGATAACAAGAATTATCCATTTCAGTTTATTAATTCATCGTACTTTACCCGGTATAAATCTACTTATCTACATGATATATATTTTTTTAAATAACGTATATTTTCTAAGAGTGTAGGTAAATCAATATTTTTAAGTAACTATTCCAAATGTATAAATTTAAAAAATTTGGACCAATAGAAAAAAATATTACGAAAAATAAGGTACACAGAAATTTTGTTTAAAAAGTAAGCAAAAAAGTTGAGCTTCATAAGCCAAAAGATGCAAAGTTAACGTTACAAAGAGTGAAGTAAAACGGAAATGAAAGAGTCGGTTGGATGAACCAGAGATAGTAAAAACTGCAAGAGTGAAACATAGAGCTGCGTATGAAGTAACGTGTCTGCAAATGGAAACAGTTTTGAGATCAACGAAAGACAGATTTAAAATAAGAGAAATCAAAATAAAAGTGGGTATCTCTATGATTATCTGACTTCAATTCAAAGTCAAGAATAGAATTACGAATAAATCCAAAGGCTTTGCGACAACAACTTTACTATAAATGGTAAATCTGTAGCAGATATTATGCGCAAGCCCTATTTGATAGGAATCAGAGACTCGGGCGAGACAGTAACTCAGAAGGATGCTGTGAAAGCCCTGAGAATTGCCTTGGAAGACTCTGATCTAAGAAACTTCAAAGTTGGCAGTTTGAGAATAGCATGCAGACGAAGCCAACTAGCTGTGGTAAGTGAAGTTCAATATACGAGCATGCTTTTGAGAGAGGAGAAGGTTAAAATTGGCTGGATTCTGTGCTGAATTACCGTAAGAATTACATGTCTAGAGTTTATCAAGGTCTAAGTTAATAGGAAAACTCTAATTACTGAATATTTTTTTAATATTATTATATTTACTAAAAATGTAGACAGTAAAACTTTTATTTCTTAATTACATTCATAAATTTTAAAGAAAGTCAAATTTTTTCAGATTCTGCATACTTCCTTCCTATAAAATTATTACTATTACACCTAAACAACTTTTAAACTTTCAATAATACGTCAATTATGGACATCAATTCTTTTAAGCATTCATTCCAACCAAAACCAAAAGAAACACTTTCAATGATATAATTTTTTATAGTACAAAATCTTCGTAATATTGAGTAACGTATTAGTGTCAGGTTTATTCTTTATATTTTTATTTGAAATTAAATTAAATTAAGATTCAACACTTGCATACAAATTTGTCCTTCTAAAAGAAATACAATTTTTAATTTAATTTTTTCCGCAAATACGCTCAGCTAATTTGTTCAAGACGAATCTTTCTTATATAAATATTTCGTATAATTACGTAAACATCTTCAGCTGAGCACCGAAGGCGATGCTTCGCGGGAACTTTAATACACTTGGCTCCGCGTTTAATTATCCGCGTTTTCACTCAAGCATCCGCGAAACGAAAGAAAAGAAAAGGCGTCCACCGTCTATACATATAGCGCGTCGGAGCAAAGTAGGCGAAGTCTGCCAGCGAGTCACTGACCCCGCGAATCCCGTATTTTCCCGCGAAATCTTTCATGAATCAGGACGGAACGAAAATGAGGGGATTACCACCGCGACGAGGAGAAATCTTGAAACCTCCTCCGGCCTCTTCTCATC
The DNA here is from genome assembly GCA_949152435.1 of Gastracanthus pulcherrimus. Taxonomy (NCBI): domain Eukaryota; kingdom Metazoa; phylum Arthropoda; class Insecta; order Hymenoptera; family Pteromalidae; genus Gastracanthus; species Gastracanthus pulcherrimus. The sequence continues at coordinate 166,569,741 of OX424575.1, read as the reverse complement.
CCCCTTCCTCCTTCTCTTCTTCTACTCTTCCTCTTCTCGCTTGGCAGGAAAATAAAAGTAAAAGCGCGAAACGGAAAAAAGTCGCGGCGCCGCGCCACGCCGGCGCCAAACTTTTCGGGATAATTCGGGCCATTTTTTATGAAAGCCAACGCGCAGCTTCGCGATTTGGAAAAGTTCCAAAGCTTCGGAGAAGGAGGCGGACGAGTTTGCAGGAGGAGTTTGCATCTATTATGTTTATAATTAGCAAATTCAATGCGGCGCTATTATTTTTGAAAACTTAGGAATGTCCTGGAAAAGGAGAGTGTTTGCGAAAAACTCACTGATGCAAGATGCTGTGAATTGTGTTTAAGCACATAAGAAAGTAAAAGTTTTAAGAGAAAAGTTATGCACTTAGCGAAAAAGTTATAGATTTTTTAAGAAGAAAGATTGTGCCAGAAGTTTATAGCTAAAAATAATTTCATTATTGACTTTTTAAAATTCTGCAAGTACACTCTTTATGTAAATTTTATATTATAATTGTGAAATATTTGAATTGTAAATTTTTAGTTTAAATAGAATTGAGACGAAAATATAGCATTTAGTTTAAGTTGCTAATATTATTGTGTTGTATATAATTTATGCCACTTTTGATGTAATATTATGATATAATGAGTAATTTTATTAAATAATAGATTTATGTATTAGATAAAAAATATTGCGAAAAATGTATGTACAAAATTTATGTATAAAATTTTTAAAGGTAATCAATTATAATCCATTGCAATCCAAAGCTCACTCTACTGGAGTAACATTCAAATTTATTAGAGTGAGATTTTACTCCAATAAATTAAGATTGTACAGAAAATGAACCTTTCTTTAAACCAATTTTCATAATGTATAAAAGCTGTCATGTATGAAGATTGTCATCATAGTCTTATTCTGTGGACGTAATATGTTACGAGGGCAATCAAGATGTTAACGAATGATTTTTATATAAGATATGCAGTGCAGGCTAGTAGTGAAGGATATAAAAAATATAGTAGTGGATCTACACGTTTTTAGATAATTATACTAAAATATTTAGTTTATATTGTTAAATAATTAAGTTGTATTAAAAAATATACATTTATATTAGTAAAAAGAACTGTATTATAGTAAAACATCTAAGCAAAGTCAAAATTATTTACTTTCTTTCAACATTTGCAATTTTTTACTAAAAATTTCTATAATTATTTTCAGTCCAATTAAATTAAATTAAATTATTTATTTGTAACATTATCGGCGGTTTTTATACTGATGTAAATAAATTAATAGATAGTAGTTATAATATATAGTAAGTATTAATAACTTTTCTAGTTATATTTACTGTAGTTTTACATTAGCAATTACCATAAACGTTTGATTGTAACAATGAAATATTTTACACTTTACATGATTCTCTGAGAAATATGGTCTCTAAAACAAAGATCACCAGAAACAGAAAAAACCTCACCTGTCGCGCTCTTCGTGACGAATGTCTCCAGCGTCTTGGCAGTACCTATGACGAGCGTCGACTTCCCTGTGTCAACTATCGTCGTCGTCGTTGGCAGCTGCTGAGGTTTCGCACTAGCGGCACCGTTGGGCAGTGTGGTTCTAGCCGGTTGACCAGGGCCGGCTATGGTGACGGGCTTGGACACGCCCTCGGGGGCAACGGACAAGTCCGCGGCGAACGTCATGACGTCGAGGGCCGAGGACAGGGCGTCGCCGAAGGCGCCCGGTACCAATGGCACTGGTTCCATCAGGATGGGACTGCCAAGGTGGATAGAATAATTGAGATGTTGCGTGGTTAATTAATTGAGTTTGTTAAGTGTCGAAGAAGAATAGTACAAATAGGGTGGGGATAAATGTGTCGACGGATAATAATGCCGAATTTATTTTACCGAAGGGTACATTTGCCGAAAGGTGAAATGTGCCAATGGGTAAAGTAGTCGATTAACAAAAGTACCGAAAGAAAAAGTTCCGACGAGTGAAAATGCCGATGGATAAAAATGCCGAAAGTTAAAAATGCCGAAATGTTGAATGGCACTAGTAAAAACTAAAATTATCTAATATTGAAAAGAAGCGACCTAGCAACAATTAACACATTATTATAATACAGGCGCATATTCTAAGAAAAGCACTTTCTTGTCCACATTTTCGTTTTCGGCATTTTTAATTTTCGGCATTTGCTTTTTCGGGATTCTTGTTTTTGGCATTTTTAACTTTCGGCATATTTATCCATAGGTATTGATTTTTTGGCAATTTCACCCGTTCGGTAAATTTATCCTTCTGCAAATGTATCTTTATCCCCACCCATTCCACGTCAACCCGTGAGCAAAGATTGGTTGATAAAATATACACCTATTAGGATCATTTGAGGCATGTCGGCAGACTTAATTTTGTTCCTTTTGGTCTTAAAATTTTTCTTGTAAGACCTTCAAAATAAGCCCTGGCATAAGATGGGTCGAGATTCGTAAAAAAAGTTATTTTAGTTTAAACGAATGAATGTCTGTCCATGTTAATTAAGGTAAGATACGCCCATTTTAGTTGAAAAAATCGTTTTTTTTTTATTCGTAAAACTGAAAGTTTATATTGTTAGGAAACTTTTTCCATTGTCAGTTTAAGGAAAAAAGTTTTTTTTTCCATTTTAAAAAGATTTTAGTAAAAAATCTGGATATAAGCGTATTTTGAGTTTTATTTTCATTTATCTGTCTGTAACAATTTTAAGAGCTAATGAAGTTAATGAATCAAACTGCGATTTATGTATGATATATAAGATTATATAAATGAGTTAAAATGTGATTTAATACATGAATCTGATTTTTTAAGGGGATAGTATACCCAAAATGACCATAAAATCGAATTTGTTCTTATAGCATATCTTCAATCCTTATATCATAATGAAAAGAAAAACGAGATATAGTTATCACGGGCAGACATAATTAATTTGTTTAAACAGACATAACTTTTGTTAGAAATCTCGACTTAGGAAAATATTCAAACATATTCTACAGATTATTTATAATTAAACAGATTATTTACAAAAAAAAAATGTTCTTACAAATTTTTCTTGTAAACGCATCCTATCTGCGTTAACAATCATAAAAGATTTGTTTTTTAGTAAAAAATAATAAAAGTTTATGTGTATATTTTACTGACGATACTTAACCCATATAAAAAGTTTCAGCGAAATAAAATGTTTTGGTCCACGGGTTGACGTGAAATGTCCCATATATATATACTTAACTTAACCCATATAAAAAGTTTCAGCGAAATAAAATGTTTTGGTCCACGGGTTGACGTGAAACTTTTTATATGGGTTAAGTATCGTCAGTAAAATATACACATAAACTTTTATTATTTTTTACTAAAAAACAAATCTTTTATGATTGTTAACGCAGATAGGATGCGTTTACAAGAAAAATTTGTAAGAACATTTTTTTTTGTAAATAATCTGTTTAATTATAAATAATCTGTAGAATATGTTTGAATATTTTCCTAAGTCGAGATTTCTAACAAAAGTTATGTCTGTTTAAACAAATTAATTATGTCTGCCCGTGATAACTATATCTCGTTTTTCTTTTCATTATGATATAAGGATTGAAGATATGCTATAAGAACAAATTCGATTTTATGGTCATTTTGGGTATACTATCCCCTTAAAAAATCAGATTCATGTATTAAATCACATTTTAACTCATTTATATAATCTTATATATCATACATAAATCGCAGTTTGATTCATTAACTTCATTAGCTCTTAAAATTGTTACAGACAGATTAATGAAAATAAAACTCAAAATACGCTTATATCCAGATTTTTTACTAAAATCTTTTTAAAATGGAAAAAAAAACTTTTTTCCTTAAACTGACAATGGAAAAAGTTTCCTAACAATATAAACTTTCAGTTTTACGAATAAAAAAAAAACGATTTTTTCAACTAAAATGGGCGTATCTTACCTTAATTAACATGGACAGACATTCATTCGTTTAAACTAAAATAACTTTTTTTACGAATCTCGACCCATCTTATGCCAGGGCTTATTTTGAAGGTCTTACAAGAAAAATTTTAAGACCAAAAGGAACAAAATTAAGTCTGCCGACATGCCTCAAATGATCCTAATAGGTGTATATTTTATCAACCAATCTTTGCTCACGGGTTGACGTGGAATGGGTGGGGATAAATTTACCGAAAGATACATTTGCAGAAGGATAAATTTACCGAACGGGTGAAATTGCCAAAAAAATCAATACCTATGGATAAATATGCCGAAAGTTAAAAATGCCAAAAACAAGAATCCCGAAAAAGCAAATGCCGAAAATTAAAAATGCCGAAAACGAAAATGTGGACAAGAAAGTGCTTTTCTTAGAATATGCGCCTGTATTATAATAATGTGTTAATTGTTGCTAGGTCGCTTCTTTTCAATATTAGATAATTTTAGTTTTTACTAGTGCCATTCAACATTTCGGCATTTTTAACTTTCGGCATTTTTATCCATCGGCATTTTCACTCGTCGGAACTTTTTCTTTCGGTACTTTTGTTAATCGACTATATATACTTTTGTTATCGACTGTACATTTAAAGTACCAGATGCAGATTATATTATAATAAATTTACACCAAAGTCACTTGGTGGATCATACATGGCAATACATCGTTATATATAATTACATAGTTTTATATATATATATATATATATATATATATATATATATATATATATATATATATATATATATATATATATAAAACTATGTAATTATATATAACGATGTATTGCCATGTATGATCCACCAAGTGACTTTGGTGTAAATTTATTATAATATAATCTGCATCTGGTACTTTAAATGTACAGCAACCAGAAGTTAATTTCGGAAGTTTAAAATCGTCATTATTGTATTTTAGTAAATAAATAATTTTGCCCATTAGGGGTCATTCAACGAATAAATCCGTTTTTGAAGTTTTCGTTGTTCTAACGAAAAGTTACGCAAAAACAATTATGGGTGTTCAAATTGTATGACCTTCCCTTATACCTACTAATATTTCATAAAGATTAAATAGAAAAATGCCATTACCGTACTAAAACACAAATAAAATCATTTTTTATATTACGTAGTAAAAAATGAGAAAAGTTGAGTAATACCGGATGGCCGATTACCGGTGCTAGTATTCCATAAATTACCCGAGTAAAAGAAAGTGGTCATGTCTGACCCTGCTTTGCCCCAAACTTGATCAAGTATCTCGGGATAATTTCTGGGACTCCGCCGACAAACAAATCAATGCCTAAATTTCTTTTGATAATATTTCTCAAAAGAATAATTCAAGTATGAAAAATCTTAAATAATACGCCCCTATTTGCTCCAAACTTGAAGTAAGACATTTCCCAGAGTTCAGCTATACTTGAAATATCCTTTTGAGAAATATTTTTAAAAGAAGTTTCCCACGGTTTTATTTGCCGAAGGAGTTCCAAAACTTAGAACAAGATCTTTGATCAAGTTTGGGACAAAGCCAGTGCACACCAGACTACTTTTGATCGGGTATTATCAGATAACTATCTCAATGAGAAATAAAAAGTAGAATCTATTAAAACGTAGGTCGATTCTACCTAAATGTAAATGCTGTTTTAGCTTTCTTATAGGTTATGACAGCTGTAAAAATAAAACTAAAGCACATTTTTTAAAACCCTTTTTTCAAATGACATTTTGAAAAGATGCTCGTTTTTATAGGTAGTTTTAACTTTCTTTTGAAAGTGTGTCTGAAACAGCGTTTCAACATTTTATTTTTCTTCTTATATGGAAAAGGATGTTACTTCTAGAGAGCGAATTTCTACAAAACTTTGAAAGATATTGTCTGATACCTAACAATGAAGTACAATGCCTTTAGTTAAATACCATAGACTATTATCGATATATATATATATATATATATATATATATATATATATATATATATATTATATAGGCTATTTTATTTCGAATATACTTTATTTTAATGCTTTCGATTAGTAAGTATTTCTATTTTAAAGTATATTTTAATTTCTTTATGCATTTATTTTTATGTTCTTTTTGGATCATTTCTTCCTACAAAAACTTATAGAGTACGGTTCCGTAGTGGAGAGGGTGCAAGTTGGACAAATATTTGGAAAAAAGGCACCATCTGAAACTGTTTCCCAGAAACAAGATCCTCTCTTAGCGAGTAATTATTATGAAGGGATTTAACTTGAAATATATTTTCAAAGCATTAATTCTGAGAATATTGCGCATTTATGATTCCATGAAACCATGAAATGTGTACTTAATTCTGCTTTTGTATTTCTTGAAACTGAGTATCTCTTACAAGAGTTTCACTAGGCCAACTATGTATTTTTAATAAACCCAAGAATCTTTTAAATTAATTTTAGGATTTAATAGCCATACGTTCTAAGGCACTTTTCGTACACAATTTATGTTCAAACATGCTTTCTATTTTAAGAAGCGAAACAAAAATAAATAAAACTGTAATTGAATGTTTAAAACAATATTTTTATATTTATATTTACATTTTATCTTGAACGAAGCGATTAATAAAATTTCTATGTTATCCCTGTCTTGTCCCAGCCAGTTGCCTCACCAACATAGCAGAAAAATTGATAATATAGTTGCGGAATCAACCATTCAACCAATTAGCGCATCTCAAGATACACATGAACACTACACACTCGCACATACATCACACACACATAATATTGATATTCTCCCTATGGACTTCACGTCACATAGATTCCTGAAGCATCTGGCACACGAAAGGGTTAACATCCGCAGATTCAAAACTCTCTAAAGTCACTTTCATTTATCTGTTGGTTGTAATAATACTTCTTACATGCGATAATTGCGTACTTTGACCTTATAAGAAAGTCCCGTAACTCTTAATATACTACAGCATCACAAATAGGTGAATAACCGTCGCATACAGAGTTTAAAAGCATCATTTTAAATACGCGGTTCAGAGACCCTTGAAGCCCCAAGCACGCATTATCAAGTCTCTTTACGACTTATTTTATAATCTATAATAGCAGGGCTCTAAAACTTCCCACTAAAACTTCAAATGGTCCCTCGCAAAATAAACGAGGCAAACAAACAGCCATGAAAATTAAAATCACTTATTAAAAAATCATAATTTATCTCGTTATTAACCTCGACAAAGAAACGCTTCTCGTGAACTCCAACCCATCCGGATGCATCGCGCCACATAAATTAAAATATCTCCGCGCAAAACGACCAGCTAAAAATTCAATACCAAAGTTCCTGGTGCCTGCATTTTAATGAATTTCGCGCCCTCTCCACATAATTAACTTTTTTTCTTCATTCTCGGTCGAGGTGCAGCGTGCGAAATTCAAATTACGAATCGAGGAGTATAGCGACAGTATAGCGGCACAGTCAGGATAAGAATGAAGAAAAAACGCACAAAGAAGAAAAGAGTACGCGGTATTTGCGAGAGTGTGTGTATATATATGTGTGTGTGCTTACCTGGACCTGACCGGCGTGGAGAAGGACGCGCGGCCCCACATGATGCGACGCAGCTCCTCCCCGGTCATGCAGCGCTTTTTCAGCTCGGCGATCGTTACCTTTCCGACTCTCTATGCAAATCAGAAAATTTTTCGCGCAACAGCGCCGACGATTAATATTCATGAGTTGCGGTCGCGGCGATGCCGGGCAGGGAAGGGGAAATGGGGGATTCCCGAGCGAAATAAATGAACTAAAGCGCGCGATCAACTGCTGGGGTATGCAGCGACGGAGGGTGTGAGAGACGGAATTTTAGAGCTTCGTGTAGGCGGATAATGCGTGATGAGCGCGCGGAGTGCGAAGTTTCGTGGACTCCGAGATGTACCGTATAAGCGGAAATTACGTCATTATTTTTTGAATATCCCTTTTTCATTTTGATTTTGATATTATATTTTCTGATTCTTATTGTTTTGAAAATCATAGTTCATTAAGGGGGCAAGCTGGCTTAAATCCAAAGTAAAAGACTTTTCTTTCACGAGTCCAGAAAACTTTTTATGTTTAAAAGCAATCATTCTGAAAATTTGTATGTTAAGAACACACAATAATATCTTAAATTTTACCGTTGTAATACCTCAAAATCTTTATCCTACACGTCACAATAAATCATTATTTTCAATTATTGGAATGTATGTAAAATGTTTATACGAACATTCGTTAATTAAAAAATGACTCTAACGTCTAACTTTGATAAATTTTAAATGATTGCTTCTAACAGCAAATTGTAGACGAAATTATTTTAATTTATATGTATATGTTGACAACGTTTCGGGTGTCTCTTACACCCTTCTTCAGGTCGAAGAAGAATTAATTCTATAATAAACTTAAATCTAGGTAACTTATCTAGACTGCTCGCTGCATCCCACACAACGCGGTTGAAAATTCCGTTGGACGTATTCAACCATCGAGTGTCGGTGAACGATCAGGTTGATTTTTTCCCACTCACAATGAGGCACTAATACTTTATAAAATAGCATGCTTTTATATTACTCTTATTCACTATTGCTTAAAAACATACTATTAGATGCTGATAAATGATGTTAGTTTAACTCTATATTTGATTACGTCGTTACGGTTAATTTGAGTATAAGTGAGAAAATAGGGTGTTATAAAAAACTATTAAGTATACGGATTTTAAGGAATATGGCTTGGGAATCTACTAAGATATTGTTTTCTAAAGGTTTTCTGCGTTAACTTGTAGACGATCACTGACATGTCTCTTGGTGTAGTTACAAATACAGAATGGCAGAGCTCAGTTAAGAAAGAAGCTAAGATTTGAAAGTGAGAAGAAAATTCGTATTGATGTGACGTGTGTGTGTGAGTGTATATCCAAGAGCAAAACAAAGGGAATTTGTATGTGTGAGTGTATATCCAAGAGCAAAACAAAGGGGGTCTTTAAACAGACGGTTTCTCGTCCCCACCTTGTATACACACACACACACACACACACACACTCACACACACAAATTTCGTCACATCAATACGAATTTTCCTCTCACTTTCAAAGCTTAGCTTCTTTCTTAACTGAGCTCTACCATTCTGTATTTGTAACTACACCAAGAGAGATTTCAGTGATGGTCTACAAGTTAACGCAGAAAATCTTTAGAAAACAATATCTTAGTAGATTCTCAAGCCATATTCCTTAAAATCCGTATACTTAATAGTTTTTTATAACACCCTATTTCCCTACTTATACTCAAATTAACAGTAACGACGAAATCAAATATAGAGTTAAACTAACATCATTTCTCAGCATCTAATAGCATGTTTTTAAGCAATAGTGAATAAGAGTAATATAAAAGCATGCTATTTTATCTGATCGTTCACCGACACTCGATGGCTGAATACATCCAACGGAATTTTCAACCGCGTTGTGTGGGATGCAGCTCGCAGTCTAGATAAGTTACCTAGATTTAAGTTTATTATAGAACTAATTCATCTTTGACCTGAAGAACAATTTGCTGTTTGATGCAATCATTTAAAATTTTTTCAATACCATATTTATTAAAGAAACTTTGTTCCTTCTAACACGATTTTAGGTGACATAATGAATGAATTTTCTTTTTTCGATTGTTATTCGACTCCTTTTGACATGTATTACAAAAAGAGCGGAGCACTTTTTAGTTTAAATTTTTCTTATTATTTTGTCATGGAGATCCAATCGATTTTTAGAAAATTATTTAAAATATTTATTAAAAAATTTATTGGACCTACGAAGAAGAATACTAAAAAAATTTTAACGAAATCGTCCTCCATTCATTTTGTAGTACATATTAAAAGAAGTCGAATAATCGTCGAAAAAAATATTTTCCTTCATCATGTTACCTAGAATATATAAAGCGTGAGGAACAAAGTTTCTTTAATAAATATGGACTCATAAAAATAAATTTTTTTTTATTTAATCCAGACCTACCCCCTTAAATTAAATTAACAAAATGGCATGTAACCAAGTTCATAAATTAATATTTTCAAAATCGTGTAACGATGTCTCTAGAATTAATAATATAATTATAAAAAGGCTTGTATGAAAACTCATAGTAAAATATTTTATTCTGAAAAAACAATATCGTAATTTATAACGATATTTATACATAGTAAAATTTTCCTAATACAATTTTTATTTAAGTTTTTTACGTAATTTTCATTATACATTGAAAAATGATTGCGACTTTTTAACTTTCCAATATTTTATATAGTAAATTTTTATATATGAGGAATTACGAAAAAAATTCCGAATATACGAAAAAGGAACTTGATCTTTAATATAACAATAAGTTGGCAATTCTAAGAGTGCTAATAATTTTTAAATCAACATAAAAATTAGGAGTTTATCAATTCTACCAGTATTTTGACGCCAACCAACAGTTTTAAAAAAATTCTCGGAAGGATTATTTACTTTTTAGATTTTATCTTTTTGTTTCCTATAAAAATATTAATTATATCCAAAATTATGAATGAAAAAAGATAGCGAATAAACACAAAAAAGCAACCAAAAATGAAAAATCATGAAATTTAGTGATTTATTCACTGTTTTTGATAGTTTCTAAAATAGACTATACGTTTGTTTAAAATAATATCACAAGGTCTTTTTCACACGTTAAAATTTTTTTTCGTAATATTGTATGATTCACACAACAAGAAAAATGTAACGGCAAAGGTGGGCTTCTATGTTATTCTAGTGACTTTTAGAATCATTTGTTTGGCAATTCTTTTGTATAATTCCTCCTACATAGGTTCATGTACTTATATTGTAACCATTACTGTATTCCGTCTCATATTTACGATATCATTTCATTAAATTGTAAGCTTGTATTTCAATACAGTCGAGTCGCGGGGAGTGAGAACTCGGGGACTGAAATTACGTGGGAACTGCAATGCTCTTATACATGGAGATGTCGCGGGGACTGAAATGCTCCTATACTAAATACACATTGCAGTCCCAGAAAATGTTGGTCTCGTGCCTTTTCAGTCCCCGCGACTCGACTGTATCCTGAAGTCAAAGCTTCAACCCCCATGTATATATTTTATTTGTTACACGATCGTATTCTAAATATTATTTTTTGCAGCTCAAATGCGAATATTCGAGAAAAAATTAATATGCATGAGGGCTACAAATTATCAGTCCAATTTTTTTGTTCTAATACGAGATATAATAAGAGCAGCCCTGAAAGGTTCAGTAAAAAGGCACGTAACACTGGCAAGAAAAGGGCTTAATACATGTAATTAAAATCCGCGCTCTCGACTTTTAATAACTGCAAAACGGAACGCAAAAAAGATCAACCAGCGCGTAATTAATATTCACCCTCTAAATTTCATTTCCTCTACGAAGCTCTCATAATTCGCGTGCACTACAGTTTCCCAAGACAAGACCTTCACCTCGCCTCCAAACAGGGTATATATACTCAGTGCAACAAAAGCGCGCGAGCGAACAAGCCACCGCATCATCCTCCCATTCCCGATACAAATTATAGGAAAACGAGCCGAGAAGAGGATCTCGGGGCTTTGCAAAAGAAAGCAACGAGCGACGCGCAAAATTTTAATTAAAACAAAAAAAGGACGGGAAGAAAGAGAGAGGAGACGCGTGTATAACGTACCTTCCAATTAGCGACGGCGCCCTTGCGCTGCTTGGCCCGGGTCTTCGATTTGCTCTTAATGACCATGACGCCCCGCTGCTCCGAGGCGGGATCGTTCGGGTCGTCCCCCGGGCCCAATTTTATGCTGTACTCCTGGAGGTAATTGTGCGCGTCCTTCTGCGAGACCGCGCGCTCCAGCGAGACCACGATTTTCGCCCACTGTACGAGGGTGGATCCGAGAAGAAGAAGAAGGGGAAAGATGCGTTATTTGGCGTGGTTCTGATAATGCCTGGGGAGGATTTGTTGCACATAATGTGTGGATGGATTTCGATTATTGGAACAAGCAGTGTTCTACCGTATCTCTATTCAGAATTTCAAAAGTAGAATTACGTTTTTAAAAGTTAATAATAATTAATAAGAATAGAGAACAAACCTGATCATAGCAAATATAAACATGGAAAATAGCCGCGGAATAGTGGCGGCCAAATCATCGGTCTATCTGACCTTTTTTACGCGATAGGAAGTGTAAGAAATAGATTATTATTTATGAAAAATAAAACTTTTTTTATATATTTATATACCACATTCTAAAAGAGAAAACCCGATTCTTTTCCATTTGTTACTTCGGAACAAATTATTAAATTAATTTTCAACTTTTATGTCGACTTTTTTCATTCATTCATTGCCACTTTTTTCATTCATTTTTCAATTTTAAGAAATAATCTCTATGGAAAGTTGTTCTTTTTGATTGGAACAACAACTTTCCATAGAGATAATTATTCCAAATTGAAAATGAAATAAGAAAAGTGGATCCTCGTATTTGTCGGTGACAGGTGGCTTTAGCATCACCTTAATGACACTATAAATTTGAACAAGTCGTTATATTTACTGTGATACAAAACAAAGAAGTTGGTTCAAGTCGACTCTGACCTTGATGTTACTACGTATTGTCAGATTTACAGTAGCATAGTTTATTTTATCATCTGGCTCTGTACCTTTTTTAGATTGAGAGGATATGTGTATATACACTTGTTCTACCTAATATGGCCCACGTAGTTAAAAATATACAAGGTTTGTATCTAATGACCACTCTTAAATTTTTTCTAACTCTTCAAAAATGAGAAATATATATTTGTTACAAAAGATACTTACAGATTAATTCGTCAAAAAGATATAAATAATACGCGTTTAAGTTATTTTCGAGTTTTATACGTTATTTTAATTTGGAGGATCTCAAAATTACGCTTAGATTTTACTACGACGGATAAAGATAATTGTAAATTGTATCAGTCCAGAATCCTTACATTAATGAAAAAAATTACTTTCAATATTTATCTATATCATTTCATTAGATGTTTAATTTCAAATCTCTTTAGAAGTACCCTACACTGGGAAAAAGGAATGGTTCTCACATCAATCGAGTAACCGTACATATTGCTGTCGTAGCTATATTATAAGTGTCGGTGATATTGTATGGTTGTCACAGCAAAATAATATTGCTGTGAGAGCAATAACAAAGTACTGTTGCAGCAACAATATGCAGTTTAGTTCGATCCACCAGAATCGGGATATTCGAACAATACATTTTTTTATACATATGCATATTTTCAAGTAAAAAAATTCTTGTTAGTTTTTATGCTATATTTTGATATCCAACCGAACCAAAAAAAATTATTTAACTACATTAACTATGGTAAATGCTCAAAGCTTAGATGGGCCGTATTAGGTATATATTTACATTAATACTACATTTATATATTAATCACGTTTTTTGTAGATTTAAAATTCTAAATGGAGATACGCCGGAAACATTGAATTAATGCTACTTCACTTACGGAACAGTGACGTCGATTATAAATAACGTTGAGGGTGCAAGATTTTAAATTAAAAATTCTGTAATAAATCACACGAAATAGTTAGCAATATTTTGAAGTGGGTCATCAACGCAAAAAGATATAAGCTACTTAATTAATTTATAATATCGCTTTTTGTATGTCAAAAACTGAGATAAAAATGAATTAAAAATTTTAAAAGTGATATTTTTTTACCTTTTATTTTTTTTACAGCAATTTATATTAAGATGTTTTTGTATTTTTAATTGCACAATAATGTTGAAAGATACATATTCTATCATAATAAATATTATTACTTAATTGTTAACCACTATTATTTCCGCAAAAAGATCAAAGATTCTACGCTGTTTAAATATTGTGTTTGAGAATTAAAAAGTACAATAAAACTATAATAATTATAAAACCAGGTAAACAATATTATGCACTGCTTAAGTTGATGAAATACAAATTACAAAACCTTAAAATTACAAAGTTGGTTATGATTCTCAAGTTCGACATTATTTACGGAGTTACTAACCTCAAAATACTGCTTAAGGACTTCGAAGGTAATAATAATAACTGATAATGTATAAATAGTCATTATTACAACAATTTATGTCTTTTCCTACATTGTCTTGTCACTGGGTATATAAATACTTAATAATAGTTGCAAAAAACTATTGATATAATCTAAAAAACCCGATATCAAAATACTGAATACACATTTATTTTTTTCGGAAATAATAGTAGTTGACAGTTACTAAATAAAATTTATTTTTATCTCAGTTTTTGACATAGAAAAATCGTTATTATAAATTATTTAAATAGCTTATGTATTTTCACGGTGAATGTCAAAATCTTACTAAATTTTCGTGTAGTTTATTGCAGCATTTTCAATTTTTTTTTTTTTTTTTTTTTTTAACGTCGCCATGTTTGTGCTCCCATGTGGTGCTAATCGACGACGGGGGTCTGCGGTGTGTTTGTAAACAAAGCACATGTAATTTTTACAGAGGTGCTTGTATCAATCGGCAGAGACTAGGATTCGAACCCGGGTCACCGGCGTGGGAATCTGACACTCTACCGACTGAGCCGCCGCAGGCCCCTCATTTTCAATTTAAAATCTTGCACCCTGAGTATTTATTTAAAATTGACGGTTACTATATGCAAGTGAAATAGCCTAATGTTTATGATCGCTTTTGGCGAAAATACATATACATTAGTATTATTTTACAATTATTTACGGTGATAGTTGTAAGAACTTTGTTGTTTCTTTTATAACATTAACAATTTTTGGAACAGCTAGTTTGTTGTATTCATGGGAAATCATCATTTATAAAAAAAAATCTACAACACACCCAATGTGAAAAACATCTGTTCGAATGAGTTACAATTGTTTTGAAATACTGCAATTTCATTGGATTGTCATTGGATACAACGCATGTTTTCGCTAACTTCATTGGAGGATTTTAAAAAAGTTTAAGCGCATTCGACCAGATGTTTTCCGTGTCGAGTGTATATTCTCTATATCCCGAAAGTTTGCAGAAGTAGAAATATATTTTTCAAATATTCCGTTGTTTTATTGTTACAAAGAATTAATAAACAATAAACAAAGAGAAATAAAAATACCAAAAAGCTTTTATCATAAAGCAAACGTTTTATACGTAAATTAGAGTCTATTCATAGTGGAGCTTACTAAAGTTGGCACTCACTCCAGTTCAAAAATTTTCATCTCTTTCACAGTTTTCAATTCTGTACAAAATTTTCAACACTATCTCACGACAAATAAAAAAAAAATAAAAAGCTAAAAAATTATGAAAGTTGTAAATCTACATTGACCACAACTAAAAAATGAAATGGAACTGTAACGTCATCAATTTAAGTTTTAATATAGCAGCAATCGTATAATCTTAGATAGGTGGCGATCCGTCTGACTTTAATTTTTATCATAATAAATTGTAGAATTTTGAAAATTTTGATGATAGAATTAACATTAAATATGTAGTACGATACAAAACTTGTACCTATTTCATTAAGAAATACTAATGTCTGATATAAATTTTAATATTATAGATATTATAGTTTAAAAAGTTATTCGACGTGTTCTCTTTTTTAAGAATTTAAATAAATAAAATTACACCTAAATTGAATTCTGACTCCTCCTGTCTCCACAAATACACGAAACAAATTTTGGTATTCATCTTCACGAACTTCTCTCAAAAAGTCATTTTCCGATACCGCCGACCATGTTCGTAATATCTTTCCAATGTCCAGGAATTTTTGCCAGGCCAAAAATATGTTGAGTCGTACGTGCGCATGTATACAATTCGTTCGTGCTGCTGGCATACGCCACTTGTTACATATATATACGCACATGCGCACGTCAGCACGCGGAGCATCACCTGTTTCATCCATTCTTTCTCGCTCTGCTCGATCACGTGCGCATACGTGTTTCCCATCATGGCTATCAGCATATTGAGAAGTAGAATCGGCACGAGGACCATGAAAATGGCGAATACCGTTTTGCTGAGATTCGGATAGGTCGTGTTGCTCAAGTCCGTGTACTGAAAGCAGAAATAGGAACAAAAGTAAATATCGCACGGCCTTCGTTATCATAAATTTCGTGAGTCTGTTGATTTGATTGTAGTGCGAAATTAAAGATCTTACACGCAAAAGTAATAGCAACCTAATATGGGTATATAATAAACATAAAATGATTGCTAGTTATTTATTTGAATACAAATTCTGCAGTTGACTCTGTAATGAGTTTTCACGCAACAGTAATATTAGTGAAATATTTGACTTATAAAATAAATATACAGTAGGAGTAGAGTAATAAAATTTTATTTTACCTTTACTAATACAGTCAGTTCGAAATATAATTGAATAAGGCGATAAAATAGACTTATACGGCATTTTTCGTGGAATACAGATTAAATATCCTTACCTTTTCTATATAAAATCAGATAGAGGGATTTTTGTAAGCTGTTACGATCGAAATTTGCGTTTTCTGTATCTAGTTTATCGAGATTGAACGGTATCATAAAAATGGACTTTACGATGCCCATCGCCGTAATATGAAATTTAATGCTACTTTTTCTTGAATAAATTATTTTAGGGCAATGTTCGTAGATTCTTTATCAAACAATAACAGCATATAAAAAGTGATAAGAAATCTACTTAATAAATTTGTAAAAATAATCGACTAAGAACATTTCATTAACTTTACTGATATTTGAATTATGGTTAAATTACAATCCCTTTTTTCAGTCATTATAATTGAAGAATCAGAATACACTTATATTTTTTGCGACTTTATATTCTATACATTATTTACAAAAACAGTGAATTGTTAAAGAGCTTATATTCTATACATTATTTACAAAAATAATAAACTCTTTAACAATTCACTACAAACAAAATATCTATCTATGTAAAAATGCGCAATAAATATAAATGATTTGGCGACAAATTATAAGAGTCACAAATGTCAAGATCGCAACGATCGCGCTGAAATCAGTGAGCATAACAAACACTGTAAATAATGCTAGTGCGAGCATCTAGAAAATCGAAAACGATAACCCAAATACGTCAGGTCCTCGGCGTTTTACGAATTTACAATGCGACTGTCAGGAGCGAAGCTCACGCTCAATGATTTTCACGTTCGAACGCTGCTGATATATATACGAATCTATACGCGCTAACGTAAATCTAGAGAGAGAGAAACACGAAGGGATGATAAAATAACGAACAAAAGAGCGAAATTAAAAGATTAAGACTCGAATTAGAATTCGTGACTCCGACACGCAAATGCACACTCATCGTGACTCAAATTTACTTTGCAATTAGTTTGGTAGTTAAACCACCTTCATTATTCGGTAGTTTATGCTCATTATTGATCAATAAAATTTCGTTGTACTGGCCACGAGCTTTCAAACAATCTAAATCTGCTGCTGAGTTTGAGTGCAAAGTCTATGTCGCGACCATGAATTCGGCTCTTATTCATTCGTTTGTGTTGCAGGGAAAATTGCATAAATATGAAACTGAAACTGATTGAATTAATAAAGTTTTCATAAGTCTTTTGTTTCTTCATATACAGCATAATAATTAAGTATTTTTTTTTAAATTTAATTATTCCATGAAAATTCTGAAATTATGCTTAAGAGAAGGTAAAGTCTGCTCGTGACAAAATGATTGGCAGCTTTGATGCTGGAAATTACAAAGCTCTATAATTGAATTGAATATCAACATGATGTCATTTATTATTGCGATATAAAGTGTAAAATTAATTTGAAACCGTCAGCAGTCAATCTGCAAGAAGTGCTAACGTTCATATGTATAAATTATTAATATAAAAGTTGTTAATATAAAAGTCTTGCCACTTTTCTATATTAATTTATATTTTATACCTACTTTGGAAATTATACTTCAGCTGACCAATTTGTTACAGTATTTAAGATCTTTCAATAATGAGTAATGGTATGACTATTTAAATAACGTATTTAATTTAGAATTAAGGAACTCTTTGGAATAAGGGCATGTCTGCCGAAATTGTATTTAATATTGAATACTTCATTTCAGCTCCATTAGCTTCTAAAGACAACTATTGCTGTAAAAAGTTTACCTATTTATCACATTTCCAGAATAAAACTATGACAACTCAAGATTTTTTCAACTTGATATTTATCCACAAAATAGTATATAAATACACAATATAATAGTATACACAGTCTTTACAAGTAATCTAGTACGATAGATTCAAATATCAAAATTTATATATTTGAGGAACGCCACGTTTAAAAACTTGCTCACATGCTATCGGCTCCATAAGCTCTGAAAATTTGATATTTTAAAAAAGGGCATATGTCGAGACATGCCGGTATTCAAAAGACCTCGTCTATTTTGAAAGTATGTTTGACTCTCACACACTATGGATAATCTATTATGAAATTTAATACTCTAACAATGCAATTTACATTATAAATAATGATTCCAAACTACTTTACATTTTATAGCTGATGCAACTAAGTGATTCTTCATCGCAATTCCCGTCATCTGCACGTGGCGCGCGCCACTTTATCGATTGTCACACGACAAAACAAAACAAAACAGAACAAAGCAAACCTTATGCATCTGTTATACACGCCGCGCACTCCACAATTCCAGTCAATCTCTTGGCCACAGAGGCATAAGTGAAAGACACATCGCATTGCGCGCGCGCGAAACGCGGGCCGCAGTACCGCAAACTCCAGCGGACGCTCGCCTCGTAATATTGCGTGTACATACGAGCCAGGTCAGCCGGAAAAACGCAAGCGCGTGAAATACGCCGAAACTCCGCGCCATTGTTGCGCAGATGCGGATCATCCGATTGAAATCCGAGGCAGCCGAGCTTATTCTGCTGCCGCTGCCGCTGCCGCTCCGGCTTTTGTCGCGGCCGATTAGCCCGAGAATTAATCGATAATTAATATGGCGACGTTTCCAGCGTGCGCGTCGCAATATGCAGTGCCTCGCTGCGGTGGTTATAGTAGTTTGTTTTTGTTTGTGCTCTCGAAGCCTTTCTTTTTTTCTTTGTTCGTTCATTCGCTCGTTGGTCGGAGGCGGGGGTTTTATAAATTTAATTAAAGCGCGATGATCGCCGGGAATCGTAAAAACGTTTTTATATCCGGGCGAGCGAGTGGATTTTTTATTTAGCGATATTGGATCGGTATTATATTCTAGCCGCGACGCGCTGCGTATGTACACTCGCGGTAAAAAATATCTGGTCGGATGCTTTTGAAAAATTTTTAAATTCTCTAATGAGGTTATCGATAACGTGCGTTCGATCTAATGAAATCCACTGAAATTGCAGTATTTAAAAAGAAATTCAAACGTATTCGACCAGATATTTTACACGTCAAGTGTACGTTACACGTGCAGCCTTTGGTTTATAAGTTTATCGCCAGGGCGCTGCGCTTGTGTAAAAGTGACACTCGCGCTTTGGCTTTGTGTTAAAAGGCTTTTACTTAGGGTGGTTTATTTCTTTTTATAAATTTGGAAAATTAACGGGGTATCGCTAGGTATTGCACGCATATAATTAAGCTAATTTTTTGTTATTAATCCTATTTATTTTAATATTTTTAAATTATATGACAAGGATTATAAACGTTATATAAATATCAAGTTATAACATTACAAAAATATTAAATTTTATTCGTAAATGAAAAAAACATAACGATTTTTATAATCATTTAAGCAATCAAAGGAATAAGACAAAATTAATTGTATGTAAACCTACTACTTACATAATACATTTTCAAGAATACTTTCTTATTTGTAGTACATTATTTAATATTTTGTCAAAGAAATATGGACTATTACTTCAACTTCCGTCTTAAAAAATATACTGTTGAAATTTGACGCTATCTAGAATCCATTTACTGAAGAAATCTGCTGAGATATATTTTATTCTTGGATTATTAACGATTAAAGAAAATGATTAAATACGAAATGATCACAAAATTTCGTTTTCTTTTTTTAAATTATTTACACGCTTGGAAGCCAAGTAATTGTTATATCAATGATAATGATGATAATAATAATATTGCATAATTCGCATGTTAAATTTGCATACGAGTAATTGATATACATGTAAAACCGAAGCACAAGGTTTTCTATGGATGTTGGAAATTTTTTTCATATATTGTATGACTTAAGGGCGGGGGGGGGGGAAGGGGCAGGACTATGTTAAATCCAAAAAAAGACTTTTTTTACGAGTCCAGAAAACTTCTTATATTTATAAGCAACCATTCTGAAAATTTGTATGCTATTAAAGCACAATAATATCTTAAATTTTACCGTTATCAAACCTCAAAATCTTGATCCTGCACGTCACAATAAATGACTATTTTCAATACATTATATCAATATATTTATTAAAGGAACTTTCATCCTCAAACGATTGGAGGTAACATGCTGAACGAAATTTTTTTTTTCGACGGTTATTCGTCTCTAATTGATATGTATTACAAAAAGAGTGGAGCACTTTTTCGTTAAAATGTTTTTAAATTTTCTTTCGTAGATCCAATTAATTTTTTTAAAAATATTAAAACATTTTTTTTAAATAATCTATTGAATCTTCGAAAAAAAATAATAGAAAAAATTTTAACGAAAAGGTTCTCTGCTCTTTTTGTAATACATGTCAAAAGGAGTCGAATAATCGTCAAAGAAATTGTTTTGATCAACGTGTCACCCCGAATTGTGTGCGGATCAAAGATTCTTTAATAAATATGGTATTGAAATCAGTGATTTATTGTGACGTGCTGGGTCAAGATTTTGAAGTTTTACAAATTTAAGATATTATTGTTTTGATAGCATAAATATTTTCAGAATAATTGCATTTAAACATAAAAAGTTCTCTGGAATCGTAAATAAAAGTCGTTTTTTGGGTTTAACCCAGGCCTGCCCCCTGAAGGTGAACTTATAGCATAGCAAAATAGAAAACATTTTTTATTGAGTTCCTCCCTTTCCACAATTTTGTACACATATTTGGTACATGCAAAGAAAATTTACATTCGGAACAAGTACATACGACAAAATATGAAATTTTTTATTGTGGGTTACTGAACTTGTTGTCTTGAACTGAAAAATGTTGTCCCTCGAGTGTAGGGAAAATTAAACAGATAAAATCGATGAATTTTCCTCATAACACAATACAGTAGGTCTAACCACACTTGGATTTTTCTACTTACTTCTGTGAATTTCCATCGCGCTTATCTTAAATTTCTTGCGTTTAATATACTCAATTGTTTTCAAATTCATATTTCAATGAGTTCTAAACAATGGTATAAATTTTGTATGTTCCACCTTAAAGATTAAATACTACAAATCCGTGAACATCGTCCTTAACCCGTTAAGGACGAGACCCTCGAAAAATTGAAAAAAACTTGGCAACGGGTTAAGGACGAGACCCTCAAAAAATTGAAAAAAATACTTTGCAAAAGAATTTACAAGTGCGTTTTAACCTTTAACTATTTTTTTGTTTAAAATAATCTACTTTGATCTGATCCAGTGGTTAGATTTGCAAAATTTCGAAAGTATCACGTAGAAATCTAAAAAAAAACTCTAAAATCTTATGATACAAAAATAAACCGTACGTCCTTAACCTTTAGACCATACGTCCTTAACCTTTAGACCATACGTCCTTAACCTTTATCTAAAATTAAACACATCATTTATAATCTGCAATTTATTAAATAATCCCGATAATGCTGAATAAATCGGATTTATTATTCAATTACAAATTATTTTAATGCAATGATTGCCAAAGACGAGTATATTGATTTGGTACGTTAATTATTCACAATATATTAATATAAGAAAATCCAGAATATGTTCTCTATTTCAATTTTAAACAATTTATCTTAATTATTATATTGTCGTATCAATCTCGATATTTGCTTTGAGAAAAAACTACTTCCAATTCATTGGCACTTAGCATCTTCAAACTAAATTAATTGTTTCAATATAAAATTCTTTGTTCTAATAACTTAATTTTTAATTGCTATATCTCTTTCTAATTAATAGCTCAAAATAGGTGTGCTTTTTCTATCATTGCTGGTTTATCAAGAGATAATTTTTTATTAAAATTATACACCGATAGGTAATAATCACAGCAATTTTTTCTATGTACATAATTTATTAAAATTATTTAAATATTTGAAGTATATGTAATTAGATACTAGTATGTATTCACTGAATTCCTAATTATCTAAATTTCTTTTAACGGTTTTCCATTACAGATTTCCGTGATATAACGGTTTAAACTAAATATGACTTTTTTCGTGTATAACAAAAGAAGGGAAAGAGCCTATCCAAAATTGACCGTTGTAGAAGATAGGTAATTTTATGTTCTTTTCAAAGCATTCACATTCAATTGATGATAATATTTCTAACATATCAAAAAACCCGAAAAATTAAAACTCAAAAATCGAAAAATAAAAAAATCATTATAAAACAAAAACAAGCCAATCAATCTTGAAATTTCGCCGTTCTCGAGATATAAGCGATCAAAAAAAAATAAAAAGGCACATAACATCAATATCTTTCTAATTAATAGCTCAAAATAGGTGTGCTTTTTCTATCATTGATGGTTTATCAAGAGATAATTTTTTATTAAAATTATACACCGATAGGTAATAATCACAGCAATTTTGTCTATGTACATAATTTATTAAAATTATTTAAATATTTGAAGTATATGTAATTAGATACTAGTATGTATTCACTGAATTCCTAATTATCTAAATTTCTTTTAACGGTTTTCCATTACAGATTTCCGTGATATAACGGTTTAAACTAAATATGACTTTTTTCGTGTATAACAAAAGAAGGGAAAGAGCCTATCCAAAATTGACCGTTGTAGAAGATAGGTAATTTTATGTTCTTTTCAAAGCATTCACATTCAATTGATGATAATATTTCTAACATATCAAAAAACCCGAAAAATTAAAACTCAAAAATCGAAAAATCAAAAAATCATTATAAAACAAAAACAAGCCAATCAATCTTGAAATTTCGCCGTTCTCGAGATATAAGCGATAAAAAAAAATTCAAAAGGCACATAACCTCAATATCTTAGAAAATAAAAGATTTCATGATCTAAAAAAACATACAGGTCATGAGATAGTAATAGACTATTTTCTTTTACAAAATTTCAGATAAAATGCTGCCGATTTACTTAAATTATCGAAGGAGAAAAAAAAACAATTTTTATTACAAAATTATTTTTTCTCTACCAAAGAAAAAGGTCAAGACTCAAAAATTTGATTCTCCGTATTCTGAATCATCTCAATTTTTTTCAAAATTTTTCTGTCATATGCTTCAGAGATATGACCGTTTAAACAGAAAATGACGTTTTCGTGTATAGCAAAAGAAGGAAATAACCGTATCCAAACTTTCAGGTCGGAAAAGTTAGGTAATTTTATGCTCTTTCAAATGCTTTTTCGAAGGATCGATGATATTATTTATAATGTACCAAAAAGCAGAAACACTAAAACACAAGAATCAAAAAACCTTTAAAAACATAAAAACATAGAAAAACAAAAAAAAGAATTTTTTTAAGTTTCACCATGTACACAGAGTAATGCTGATCGACGTCCACACACATACACACACACACGCGCACGCGAACTCACATACACACGCGCACGCAAACTCACACACACACATGCGCACGCACACACATACACAAACACATATGCACACACACAACACCCATACACCCTCACAACATCCACCCTCACACACACGCGCGCGCATGCTCACCACACACACATCCATACAGACATTTTCTAAAAATAGTGTTTTGATTTCTAACATATTCCAAACATGTTTTTAGCAAAACTGTTTTTTTACTATCACAAAACTTCCTCTTTGAGGGAGTAATTTATAATCATGTTAGATAGTTTATTTTAACATTAAATATTTGTATAGATATATGATTTTTTTTCTAAAAACAATATCAACTCTTGTATGAATTTTAGATATAGTAAATTTTCCCTAATACAAATTCGAAGTACGAAGTTAGTTACGCTAGTTCTGAAGTTACTTAATTTATTACATGTAGCAATAACAGACAATTATTTAAATTGTATTTTGACTTGCTTTATTCTGCATGTTAACTAGGATCGATTCAACAGAAATTTTGAACCGTTTCTACTATACAATTTTTATTTCCATGTTTTAATAATTTAATTAAAAAGCATAAAACAATTATAATCACATTTTAAAATCCAAAAAAATAAAATTGGCAAAAAAATTCAATGAAGTTCAAGCAAATCAAGTCTAAAATTTAAAAAAGGCACCTACAACTAAGTAAATTCTAGCAAATCAAGTCTAAAATACAAGAAAGGTGCACGCGAATCCTACATTGAGAATGCGAGGAGAATGCGGGAAAGGGAGAGCCGGAGAGCTGTCGGGTACAATAAAAATGGACCCGGCGATCGAATGGAGTGTTAGCGAGGGAAGCAAGAGGAAGAGAGAGGCCTTACGCTGTAATCGCCGAGAGTTATCTGAAATAGCGCCATCCACGTCGAGTGGTAGGAATGATAGAGGGTCGTCTTCACTCCCGGAAAGCCTTTGTAGAGGAAGTAAAACGACTGAGAGAAGCCGAACAGCACGACCGTGTAGATGATGCCGAAAGTCAGCATGTCGCCCGTTATCATGCTGTAGACCATCGTGACGAAGGGTCCGGTCAGACGGACTGCCCTGCAAAAATCAGCGCAAAAAGAAGATTATTGTCTGTCGCTTCATTGTTTATTGCTAGGCGAATAGCAGTGGAGAAGCGTTTCTTTAGTTATATTTTATTTTCGCTATTTACGCGTTTAGGCGATATGAATACGATTTAATTTTGTTTAATAAAACAAACTCATATATAACGTTTATTTATGTATCGTTTATATGTTTATTCATTTGTTTATTTATATATTTATTTATTTATCAAGATACATGCACTAGCTCAAAGCTGCTTTACAGTAAATATAATAATTTTATACACATACCTATTTCCGCGAAAATTGAAAACTGTAATTGCTTTTTCTTGGAAAACTGTATTTTTTGACGTATATACGAATGCATATTGCAGAATCGAATATCGTTCTCTACTACAGTAATAATATACTTTCGTAACAAAAGTAAAAAAATCTATTGTATGTGAAGTTCTCAAACGCAATATTTATCTTTAGATTTAATTCCGTTAAACCCATACACAATCTGAATGTTAGATATATTGAAATATTATTAATTAAAAATAATATTCCTTCTAATGCCATAAAGAATATTGTTCCAAAGAAAACTAATTCTTGGATTTTCAAAGTTAACACATACATAACATATACAAAAGAGGCCATACATGTACTTGCTAAAAAAATACGGTGTATATCAGGGGGAGAAAGAGTTTGCCAGACTCGGATAATGTGCTCAATCATCATCCTCGCAAAGAAAAACCCGATTTTCTCCCCTTGTTGTACAATATACTATTATACTTTAAAGTTCAGAAGATATTATTATTTTAAAGTTAACTTTATAATGAATCTTCTATAAATTATCGTTTTGTTCTTCTAATTCTTCAATAACTTGTAATTTAAATAAAGGTATTGTAGTAAATCTTTCACTTTTAGTAGTATCTGGAAATGTAATAAATCTTAGAAGAAGAAGTTTGAAAACAATGATTTTTAGATTAAATATAATTAAATCCTTATAGAACAATTGCAGGCACGTTATTTACTATTTCTAAAAATAAAAGTTTTAAAGTAATAGTTCAATAAATGATTTATGGCATAATCGTAAATAATAATATTGACGTTATAATTATTACACGTTAAACGATAAGTCACCTTTCGAATTTAAAAAACAAATTAAAATCACGCTTCATATCGGAGCAGTATTTTTCAAAGAATATCGCCAGCAGTGACAGCAGCAGTCGCGCCGTGTGCAGCTTCGGCACTTTCGACAATATCGGGACTCGCATTTTTATAGGAGAAATCCGGTGCGCGCACTCTTTTTCTCCCCCTCCCCTTCCAACGTCATATCGACAATCGGCCAAGTATATAACTCAACGGCGAGGAGCGCGTATATTTCGTACGCAGACGCAAAAATCCACAAACAGTTGAAAAAAAAACACAGAGCGCACGGCGAAAAGAAATTCGAAATAGAGAGACGCTCGTTTCGCTACGGTAATCGGCTGTGGAAGACTTTACGAGGGAATCTCTGCGTTATTGCGCACACGCGTATATAGGCATACACTCGCGTGCAGAGATGCAAGCACACTGCGCACCATATTTGCGGATAGAGTAGATTCGCAAATTATTAAACATCTTATGTTTTTCGGCATAATATCTTAATTTTATCATACAATATACCCATATAAACTTTTCTTGTTTGTATATATTAAAATATATATACTTTAATTAGTTATATATATATATATATATATATATATATATATATATATATATATATATATATATATATATATATATATATATATATATATATATATATATATATGTATAATATTAACATATTTATCTTAAGGTTTATTAGATCATAGAAGTATCATCTCAGAGCGGATCTGGTTTTGATCCGTCTGTAAACGTATAATATTTTTGGATGAAATACTCGTTTTACAATAGTTCAATAACATTGAGGTATATATAATTGAAATTTGCATATTTAAGGTAGAAAATTATTCGATGAATGCTTAATTTTAATGTCTAATACTAAGCAATGGTTTTGATTGATATTGGACTACTAATAACGTGCTTTCAAAAATTAATAATCGCGGAGGAGATAAATTAGAAATTATTTAAAAATTGTCAGTTGTGAAACTCTTATATTCGCGGCGTGGTTGACTTTTACGTTGCACTTGCACTACCCCAGATAATAAAAGTTTCTCGGAAACATGTTACTCTTGTGTTACCCATAGTATGCCCTCATATTGCTCATGGATTGCTGTCAGGTTACTGTAAATTTGGGTGTTGTCTGCAACCTGACGGCAATCAGCAGGGATATGATTCTCTGGAACATCAAGGGATTTATATATTTACAAACTGAATTTATTTTTTTCAATAAAATTGTTTATATTTATCCGTTTTTATTATCTTCTGATTTTCAACATACTCCAATATGACAGCTGTAAACGAGTTACTTTATTTTTTAACTTTTTAATTTTTCGTTGATCATCTATTACTAATGAAGTTATAGTGCTTTCAACATACTGATAACGTCACACCTATCTGACGGCATTTATTTATCTTACACAAGTGTGACGATATTTAAAGAAACAAATAAGCTATTACAATTTTAGATTTCAATTTCTTTAAATTCGAAAACAGTAATTATTCAGCTTCTTTTTTTAAATCGTGATGGATACTGTCGCAGAATTTTTATCCATATTATTATATTTCAAAACAAATCTAACATTCTATTGAACTATTATATTGTCGTTACATTAGACCCAGTTTCAATAAAGTAAATACGTATCTTGATATATAAAACAGAGCACAAAAATATAAGATGTGCTCAGTGTCTTGCGATATAACACAAATACTGTAGGTAATTCTTTTTGGTATGCATCGATCTTTCTGCAACCACAATTTTAAGTATCTCCAGCAATCGGCTTTATTTACCCATGGAACATTATGTGTGTGTTAGAGAGAGATAGTGTGTGTATGTATATATGTATAAGTGTGTGAGTGTGTGAGTGATATGCATGTATGAACTGAGTGAGTGTGTATGACTGTATGTATGTGCGTGAGTGTGTGAGTATGTGTGTGTGAGTGTGTGTATTTACGGGTGTATGAATGATGTGTGTATAATATGTATGTGTATATTAGTAGGTAGGTATGAGTGTATCTATGTGGGTGTGTGGGTGGATAGGTGGATAGGTGGATGGGTATGTGCCTATGTAGGGAGAATTGAACAAATGTATGTACTTAAGACGAGTAAAATTTGAGTTGATTGAATTTTTATTGGAATAACTAAATTTGATCGATGAAAGATATAATCTTATTTTCTACTCTCTAGAAAATCTGGTTTTTCAGTTCAAGAGAAGAGATTTCTTTAGTTGAAGTAGGTATATATACTTGAACAAATAAATATTTATTCCGTTTAACCCTTTCGTGCCCGATCGGTACTGGGAACTTTAAAAATTAATATCTTTCGTCAAAATAAAGATAACGACCTCTACCCCTACTCATTTTAAAGATCATCTCAAGAACTATTGAAAGAAATATAAACAATAAATCTTGTAAGTTTCATCCCGTCGTGTGTACACTCCCTTAAATATTAACAAAATGGGGTAGAAAAGAAAAATATACATATTACATACAATAAATACGAATTCGTAGACAAAATTTTAAAATTTAAAATGGCGGATCCAGTATGGCTGGCAAGAAAGGGAAATTTGGTTCAATTGGACCGAAACTCATTCTTTAGAGGTTTTCGGGGTCACTGATTGCGAATCCGTAGCCAAAATTTTAATATTCAAAATGATGCATCCAATATGGCGGACAAAAGAGTGAAATTTGATTCAATTGGACCGAAACTCATTTCTTAAGCGTTTCCGAGTTTGATGATTAGGGATTACAAATCCATAGTCAACATTTAAAAATTCAAAATGTCACATTCAATATGGCGGGCAAAAAAGGTAAATTTGATTTAATTGGACCGAAAGTATATTTCTTATTAGCGACCCCAATAACCCGTAAAAAGTGAGTCTCGCTCAAATTGAATAAAAAATCCATTTTTGTCCAACATATTATATCCACCATTTTGAATTTTATATTTTACTACAGATTTCTAATCAGCGACCCAAAAACCTATAGTGAAACATATGAAAAGAGTAGGCACAAAAAATCAGGCACAAAACGTTTAAGTAATATGTTAATCTACTTAAATAAATATTGATTTAAATTTACTAAGCCACTTCCAATTTTTTTTCTTTCAATGCGTGTGTGTGTACATATATGTGTATGTAAACATGACGTACACCCAACGCAAAATAATAATTCTTATCAAACGTTTTCAAAAAGTACAATCTTATTGGATCAAATCTACCTTATATAATAACCAACCGTATCAGATGAATTAAAGAATGTTACATCCAAAGTATTTTCCATCAAGTGTACGCATACATCTACATTTTTTATTTGTGCTTTCCACAAATATGCCACTGCGGAAGCACATACATCTATACCTACGCGTCTACTCTCTCTCTCTCTCTCTCTCTCTCTTTCGCTCGCTCTCCCGCTCTCTCCTCCCGCCCTCTTCTAAGCGGTTTATTTTCCCGCCATTAAAGTCCTCGTCCTCGAGGATCTTCCGGCGCGGCGCGGCGCGGCGCGCGACCTGCCGAAAAGCACCGTACACCCCACGCGCGCGCGAGGGCGTCGGCGGCCGCTGCCGCTGCACACGACCGCTCGATAACGACCGACGCGGCGCCGCCACCGCCGCCGCGACGCTTGCACAGGGGGGCTCCCTGCTGCACCTCTCCAGCTACAGCTCCAGCGGCAGTAGATCGTTATGAGGGGATTTATCGACTCGCGGCCGCGTTGCGCGACTTTTTTTCGGAAGATTAACTTCTTGCGCTGCTGCTGCGACGGCGACGACGTTTTTATTTTTTGCTGCGAGCCTTTTTTTTTCGCCGCTGCAGCGAGCTCACTTGAGTTATTTTACACTTTATGCTCTTATCGTTATCAGAGTGAATTTGGACGCAATTTGTGTCGGTTGGATTTAAGTGCACTCGAGAACGGGAGGTTTTAACGCCCTGGGATTCTCTTTGGGCGAGGTGTTTGAGGAAACATTGGACGGGAATTTGTTGCTTTTCGCGCGGTAATGTTGCGCGTGTTTTCAAAAATTTGTTAATTTGTAAATTTATGGCAATGAATTTACGGTATGTGATTTGTAAGTGGTTTATAATAATGTAGAATTTATAAGCTTATCGTGTGCTTGCTTAAACGTTTTTTTTTCTTCTTAACTTGGCTACTTTATTAATAGCTACTTTGATACTGTACGACTCTGATTAACCACATTAACTATATTTTTTACAAAACTATTAACGATATTGATGAATCCTACAGACATTTATTAAAAATTGTAATATTTTATTTATTTTTTTTATTATTGGGCCCGGGGGTCCCGATGGATATATTTCAATACGAATCTTAACGCCGCAATAATAAACGATATTAAGTAATATTGGAGGGGGGGGGGTGATTTTACTATTTTGTAAACTAAAATATTTATAATTGGCCAACTATTTTTTTTTAATTCAATAAAGATGAGCTTCAGTATTATTACTTTATAGCGGCAATGATATTTTAACCACTTTATTGAATTTTTTATACATTTTTTGTTGTAAACTGAAGATTCTTTTAGTAATAAACTGAAAATTCTATATACTTAAAATTGAAAAAACTGGAGAGGCGTCCACGAGGCCTCATGTACGATTTAGCAGGGTGAACAAGTCAAGCGACATAAATTTACTAATAAAAGTTTTACAGTCACCTCTGACCTGAAATTTATTATTATCACTATTATTATATGTCAGGCACTGCATTTTTAAATCCTGATATTTAAATTTCAAGCTTTTAAAGCTTGTCTTTTTATGGCAAAAATTATCATACAAGCGTTATGGTTATTTACAGTTATGATTACATCATAAAAGCCAGGTATGTCATCACTTTGCATCCATTTCTACTTTTCACTCGGAATGTTAACGCAATGCCCGCCATGAATATACATATGCCGGACAAATTGAAATTTATGACAAAGAATGTTTTAGAAAAACTTGAAAACAGTTTTTAGCATGCAAATCATTTTATTACTTGTTAAGTATCATACAAAAAATCGCATTATCCGTTACTTTCATATTTACTTACAACTCCAACTTTAATAAATTATTCTTTAGTTTTTATCAATCCTATTTTCAGATTATAAATTTTTAAATTGTTAATAAGTCATTTATTTAAAAAATGTAATATAACTTTAATTATCACAGTCATTACTTGCAAAAAATTACATTAAAAGTAATTATAAGGGTGGTATTATTGTTTACTAAATTTGGTGCAATAATATTCTTTTAAAATGCAATATCAGGAGCACAGGAGCAGGAAGCTTTATATAACTAACTACATTAAGTAGTTCTAACAAATTCTCAATGCTACATACTGTTTCTAAATATAATGTTGATCAAAATGATCGTGATAGCTCAAAATTAAATACAAATTATTGTGCAAGGGATTTTATGAAAAATCGTATCTTTTTCCATGAATTGAAAACTTTAAGAAATTTTATTCAAATCATACCAAAAATACACAACAAAATTTAAGCTGTATAGTATAAATATATAAAAAAGTTTCACTTGAAAGAGTTTTCTAAATATTAGTGGATGTGTTCAGTAGGTAAATTTTGCCTGAAAGTAAACGTAGCAAGTATGCTATAATGAACAGGAAAATACAAAGAAATGTAATCGTTTATCGTAAAATTCAAAATAGCTGTAACAGACAAATAAATTTTTCTTACAAATTCTAAGTAAAATTTTATTCTTGAAATTCTACCAATTTATGCTTGCATAAAAATACTTTAACAAACTTACTACTAGGTTAGTTTTAAAATTTAATCAGATGCAGAGAAGAACGACTTATAATTATTTTTGAGGCCCACCAGTACAGATTTTAAAAGTTTGTCTTTAAAAAATAATATTTAGTAAATCGGACTGCAAATATACTGTGTTGAATTCATAATCTAATTATCAACATAATTTAATATCTTTATATATATAGATATTAAAAATAAGATAAGTCCTAGGGGTCATTTTAAGAATATTTTGGTGTTAACTAGATAAATGAAACATATCACGCCATGATTTCCTAAATTTAGAGATACGGTTGAGAGCCAGCATCATTCGATTAAGGTATGACAGCTTTAGTAATGAAAGGGCAAAATACAATTACATTAGAGATAATTTTAAGTGGCAGCAGCTATCTGATTAACCGAAAAGAGTAAAATAAAAGATTTCTACCTAATAATCGATACAGATAGGTGATCATGCAGTCATGCTTATTATTGAGACAAAAATACTTATGTTACCAATGCTGTACTTAAAATGTTATCTCTAAACTAAACTCTGATGAAATTTAATTAGTTCAACTATTATTTTAAACAGTCTAATATATATAATTACATTTCATCGCAGTTTAGTTTAGAGATAACATTTTAAGTACAGCATTGGTAACATAAGTATTTTTGTCTCAATAATAAGCGTGCCTGCATGATCACCTATCTGTATCGATTATTAGGTAGAAATCTTTTATTTTACTCTTTTCTGTTGATTAACAGTAAAGAGTAAATCAGATAGCTGCTGCTACTTAAAATTATCTGTAATGTAATTGTATTTTGCCCTTGCATTACTAAAGCTGTCATACCTTAA
The DNA here is from genome assembly GCA_949152435.1 of Gastracanthus pulcherrimus. Lineage (NCBI taxonomy): Eukaryota > Metazoa > Arthropoda > Insecta > Hymenoptera > Pteromalidae > Gastracanthus > Gastracanthus pulcherrimus. Next base: position 166,537,340 of record OX424575.1, on the reverse strand, counting down.
TCGAATAATACTGGCGCTCAACCGTTTTTCTAAATATCTGATATATATATATATATATATATATATATACCAACCCTGGGGCAAATTCATAAATTATATGTATTTAAGTGAGGAAACTGGAATAAATCACCTTTTACTTGATTCGTATTTCCGATTGTTCGGAAACTTTAACAATCAATATAACTCATTTAAGATAGTAAAAAGTAAATTTTTACATAAAAAACTGGTTTTACAGTATATAAATATAGTAGGCAAGTGTTTTTATGAAGTAGCCCCAACCTACAAAAAATTTTTTAGGAATAGATAACTAACCTATACGTTCACTAATCAAGTCGTAAGTTTCCGAATGCGATTTCCTTTGTTGATATATTGACATGTATTCTTCGGTACAAATTCAATTTTGATGATCATTTCAATGCACCGTACCAAAAATTACAAAAGACGTTGATCTTCAACGATTGTTAGATTTTATGAAGTTGCCCCACATTCAGAGTAGTACATTGGGTAATTATTAAAGTAATTTCCCTTCAAAATAACCATAAAATAACGGATTGTAACGTATAAATTACTTAAAATCCCGTAAAGTAATTTAAATAACGTTAAATAGCGCATAAATAACGATAATATAACTAATAAAATCCAAAAATAAGCCCTAATAACGTAATAATAACGGAGATACAAAAAAGGCCTCTATATTATGCTTAAAATAACGAAAAATTTTGAAAAATAGGCAAAAATAACGTAGAAAGAGATAGATATGAAGAAGGTCCGATTCTTCGATGTAAAATAATGTAGATTAACGTCAAGTAACGTAATATAGCGCATAAATAACGTAAAAATCACGAAAAATAATAGAAAGATACGGAGAAGGTCCGATTTCGAAAAGTATGCCAAAATTTTTGGGGGTTAATCCTAAATTGGACAAACGGAGCAAATACTGGGACAATGGAAATCTTATGCGGCCGAACTCAAGCGATTGAATCTGAAATTGTAGGTTATATTCGAGGTTATATTGCTCAGTATGAAATACATGATTTTACTAAGTTTTCTACATTCTACAATTACTTGGATATGAGAATAAAGTCAATAAATAATGTTTTTAATACTGTACTACGAATTTTATAGCAAAATCATGATAAAAAACACGTGGAAATATCTGTCCCGGTATAGGCTACTACATAAATAAATTATCCAAAAGCAGGACACTTAATTTTTAAATACATATTTAATACAATCGCTAACAAAAGTATTCATTTTGTTTATAAACATACTGAAAATGAGCCGAAATATTTTCTATTAATATTTTCTATTATTCTCTATTAATATGCAAAATTTTCTTAATTCATGACTATAAAAGTTATGAAAAATATTTAAAACAGAAGCAAAATGACGTGTTCATATGTGCTTTATCCGCAACTTTTAAGGAGTACTTTTGTTATGAAATGCATAATGTTTTAGAATAAAAATAAATAGGGCGACTAAGTGAATAAGAAATTCAAAAATATTAAATAATTTTTACTTTTATGATTATGTTAAGATGTAACAAATAATCAACATTATTTGTTACTGTCCCAATATAGGGCACGCTTTTTACATTGTCCCAGTAATGGCTATTTTACCTTATTCAACTCTTTTAATTCAAAGTTATTCCTCATAAAGTAAACATACGCGGTATCTCAAGCAAAATAAGAGAAATTTAAATCTTTCACAAAAACGAAATTTTTCTGTTATTTCAGTAACGGCTCTCTTTGACAAAGCTTCAAAAGAGTCTAAATCATGCGACTCACTGCAAACACACGAAAGAGTAAAAAATGAGTGCACAAGACATCCCCCAAATCAAGAAAAGCTCGAAAAGTCAGAAAACCGGTAAAAACTATATAACGCGTACTCGCGCGCGCTACAATATGGCTTAAGCCATACCTAAATACAAAATGTCGCACCGTGCCAAGGCGGTTCGCTTTATACCTTTCTGCATACATACACACGTTAGACGCGCGTACATACGTACAACTAAAATGGGTCGCGGGTCGCAGGTCGCGCGTCCCGTCGTATAATCCCGCGACGCTCGCCGAGGCAAAAAGACGCGGAATTTCTGCGAATTTCCACGAGCATTAACGTCCTACGAGCGGCCATTCCGCAAATGAGCAAGTGAGAGCTGCCGCTGTGGCGGCGCTGCTCGCCTGACGTAATTTTATCGCCGTTGCGCTGCGCTCCGCGAGCGCAGAATCCCGGTCTTGATCTCTGCGTTTTATGCGTCGCGGGGATGTGCGCTGCTGTACTGCACACGCCGAGTGCTATCCCCGAGCGTAATATCTTAATCGTTAAAAGTCATTGTTATTTGGCGAAGACGGCGCGCGATGCGCCTCGAGTGTTTTTGCGGCTTCAATGGAAATAGTCTGGTATTGGAATGAATTGATGAATGGTACTGGATGATCGTTATTTGAACAGGTTTGTAGATGTATATTGTTTATTGTATTATATAGTAATGTAGTATTATAGTAACTTATGAATGCATAGTAACGTTTAACTTATGTCATACTGACTTGCTTTAAAAGTATAAAATAACGATTTTCGGAGCATGTGTGATCTGTTTTTGAATTTGGCTATGTCTTTGCCGGTGGAAGATTGCACCAGGCACTTTGCAACAGATTTGAGGTTGATTTTCAGTAGAAACAACATTCATGTAATGTGCACGTTCGAGTGCAGTAGAATTTATGAAAGAAACTTACTGCAGGTAGTCTACAGTTGATGTGCTGCAAACTTGCTATAACTAAAGTGCAGGAAACTAGTTCAAATATGCAATTATGTATACAGCAGATTTACACTGGAATTGTGAGAAGAAGCTTGCAGTCAGAATTTTGCAGCAAATTCGCGGTAGGCATGTGTACTTTTCTGCTTTCAAACATTTACCGCACTTGTACAAAGCACGCATCTGCCGACAGAAACATAGTCAAAATCAAGAACAGACCAAGCATGATCTGCGCAAGGTAATGTTACCAAGGGTGTTTATACTGCTATTGCTACTTATATACTTACTATAGTTTATTTACTTATAAAGGCACATAACTTTAACAGCCCTAAGTCTTTTTATGTAAAGGAAAGTTATACTTATGAAAATCGCGATTTAGAATACACAATATTTAACAGACATAAAATTTGGTTTATAAGAAACAAACTCTTTATGTGTGCAGGATGACTTAAAACTATTATCTGTTAAAGTTTTGAGCTACATACTTAGTCGTTAAAAAGTGTATTTGTTTGCTAGCTAAAACAAGCAAAATAATTGTATTTTCAAGTAACTTTTGAGTTTGTAATGCAATAAAAGATATAAAGATAAAGTATGATTAATTTCTACTTTTCTCATTTGATATGTTCATGCTCTTAAATAAAATAAGACTCTGAAATATTGAATAAAAAATATCTATATAAATAAATTATTGTGAAAAATTAAAATTAAAAGAATAATATAAATTATAGGAATAACAAAAATATGTGAGCAACATATTTTATGTACATGTCTGACTATTTCTGACTTGGTCTACTTGAAATTTCTTTTAATATTTTATAACAGTTTACTTTAAGAGCGTCTCGTCAAACTTATTCATAATTAATTCTACTTAACTTTTAAGATCCCACTGGATAATGCTTGGAAAAATATCCTTAACAATTCAATCAATTTTATATCACACTTTATCTAAAAGACTTTTAAAAAGTGACAATAAAATTGACCTCAAAGCATTTATGAACTTGAATATCTGAGCCTATTCACAGACTTTTATTTTAAGATTTTCTTTACACAATTCACAATCCCCCTTACCAACCCGAAACCCAAAGTTTCCATTAAAATTTGCGGTACACGTACAACCACTTCTCGACCGCGAGCCATCGCGGCAACGCAACTCCAGCCTCGCCCTCTCCATCCATCCCAAAACGATTCGTCCCTCCATCCTCTCATCCCCTCTCTGCTGTGCACGTTTCCCTCCGTGCGCACATAGAATATCGCGATTCACGAGTGCGTCGCAACGCGCGCGCGCTTCATTCTGCAAGACGCACACGAATTTTCGAGAACGGACGGACGGACGGACGGACAAGTGCAGCTCTTCCTCGTGAAATTACGGCACGACGCAGCTTTATGAATGGCCGGTAATTCCCGACGGCGCGTGACGACGACGACCTTGCCCGAGGGCAGAGGGGAGGGGGGTGGGGAGAAGCGTAATCGCTCAACATTTGCATAAATCACCCGACGACACGACGCCCCGCGGCAACGGAAAGGAGGCCGAGAGGTACTTCGCGTATAAACGCACTCACGCATGTACGCATACAGATATGCATGCACGTATACATGTAGATTTACACTCTTACATATGCACGCGCACACGCGCAGATATGTAACTACGTGCATATTGCAACCCCAGAACAAGACTGTGGCAACTCAAATCTATGGATTTTTTGTAAACTGACTAGGAAATGAACCTTTATCTTTGCTAAACTGATTCTATATTCATTCTCTTGTTACATTATGATTGTTCATTATAATTTTATCGATTTTTAAGAAATTGTATATTTTTTTTCTAGTTTTTTTCTACTTAATTTAGGCTAATAAATTTTATAATTATTGTAGTATTTTTATGCGTATAAACGTATACACATACACGTTATATGTATGTATGTACAGATAAACTTAAATACATAACCGCCATTGAGTAATATATACGCGCTGTATTTTATAAAAGAATTATAGGCTGCTTAATAGTTATACTGGCTCAAACTCATGTGTAGAACTATCATCAAGATAAATAATAAGTGGTTATTTTAAACAAATAATGCAAGTCAATAAATTACAGATTAAAATTTTCAAAACCTGCCCAGAAGAAACGATTTTTCTTTATACCATCGAGTTTTTACTGAATTTATGATCGTTTTATGTGAGTACATAGTCTCTTATTTTCGTGTAGAAAAAATATTGGAAAAGGCTCTTTATTACACATTTTGCAGATCTATTCTAAAACAAAAAACTGCATCAAAATTACTTGACTCGCTAAAAAAGAAATTCAAAAAAGAAATTCAAAGATAAAAAATTATAAAACCTGTAATTTACCAATTCGACTAATTGGCCCTTAAAATATGAGTTTGCCGTTTTCCCATTTCGCTAACAAGCCCTGGAAGATACTTAAATATACTGTTACATCAGCACAATATTAAAATACCAAAAATGTATTAATATCAAAAGATTAATTATAAAAGGTACACTTTAACTTCAGATTGACGACAATTATATTTTGTATGCGTTCTCTTCTGCTTATTCAAGAAATTGACGATTATTAAAATATTATCACATAGAAGTGAATTATAAACATTATTCATAAATTTAAAAATAAATCGTTCAAATAAGCATACGAACGAAAATTTTTACTGAAAATTTTGAAATTCTGATGGAGAACATGTAAATTTTGACCTACTGGACGCAAAAATGATATGACGAAAAAGTAAAAAGCTTGCAAAAGAAAACTACTTCAAAAACGCCAATTATTCATTTCCATATCAATCGCGAGAACTACCAATGTTGGCAAGCAATTTCACAACAATAAAAATACCAAAAGACCAGGGCAAAAACAAAAAGCAAAAGAAGCGCGACAGGACTAAAGAAAGCATAAAGCCTCGAGCATTTGAATTTTGGCATTCAAGTCGCCGAAACTTGTCGGCTTTGACACAGTGAGACGAGAGCACGGTAAGAGAGACAGAGATGGAGGAGAGTCAGCGCGGAACCGAAAAGTTCGCCGCGGCTTAGAGAGCCGCGCACAAAGGTAAAGGTATGCGGTCGGAGAGGATTTCCGCGAAGAAGGAAATCCGGATTTGAGTTGCGCGACGTTATAAGTCCGATTGCGGGAGAGCGCGCGACCGGCCGAATACGTGCCTTTCAAGATTTCGCTGGCTGCCGCGCCACTGGATTCCTTTAAGTAAAAGTCCTTTTTGGATTACGCTTTTTCGCGGGGATTTCCTTTCGAGCAACTTTTTACTTTCACAGACGATAAATTTCTATGAGATTGAATTCTTCGTTATTATTGTACGCAGGATCGCGGCTTTGTGAAGCTACTCGTGGCCGCTGGTTCGTGTTTTATCATGCGTATAATGTACTTCTTATGATAGATAATCAGGTTTTATTACGCTTCTTTTTGATATTTTATGATTATCGTAAAGATCTTTTTATTCTCAAATTTTGCATTTAAAAGTAATAATCTATTTTAACAAGCTGAAGATTTGAATCTTTTACAATACATTTTAATGGTGATTTAAATCAGCGAGGTCAAATCGCATCAAATTTTGTATTTAAAAATTCAGAATGGACGATATGCACGGATACGTAGTTATTAGAGGGCTATTATTTAGAGCTCTTATAATATGAAAATAAAAGAAATTGATCTTGGACGTGAAGGAAACTTTTTATAAAAGTCGATCAAATACGATAAAATAAGTGAAAAAATCACGATTTTATCAGACATTTTGATAAATACATATTTTGCACTTTATAAAGAAGGAAATTAATGTTTAAATGTTTAAGATTTTATGTATTCTTCATGTTTGTAATAGGTTTACAGGTTCCATATTAATATTTTATCTAGAGGCTTATGCTAACCCATAGGTATCCTCCTATTACGATAATCTAACGAGTTTAAACTTTCAGGATACATGAAGTTTAGATGAGAAAACACTTTAATTGTCTTTCAAGGCACCAATGTCGTAAAAGATCAAAATTTGGTTAAATCCTGAAAATGAGCATAAATGTATTATTTTTCTGTTCAAGCTGCACGAAAGAAAATAGCCAGTTATTCCTACAAGAAAGAACGTGGATACTCCAGATCGAGACAGGTTAATTATCAAAACAGTGCCGCTTGTATCGCCCCCATACGTGATCTTAAATGATCTACATACTCGCCTTCGGATTTTACCAAGCTACCGGCTTGGAGACTTGCCGTAACCTCACATTTCGATAATTTTACAGTTGTATAATAAAACTATATATCAGTTGAAAAACAATCTACTAGTGTCGTTATTGTTAGTTTTCTTCGTTTTCCAATAAATTTAAGCAGATACACGTGTATGATGAAAAAAGGTTAGGTTATTTGGACGCAAGCTTAGACTGGGATTTCTACAAACCGAGCCTGTAATATTAACAGGAATCAACATGTTGCGTTCCCAAATCACTGTCTCGTAAATATTACGAGATATTTTTTTTTTCATGTAGGTATTTAAAAAATTCTTTTTTCTTAATGAAAGATGATCTAGGGGGAGAGTACCCCAGTATGAACAGCCATAGTTATTTTAGCTGTAACTTTTGAGTACCAAAGTAAAATGAAAATTTCAAAATGGAATTGGTTGTATGAATGGACCTTTTTGATGTAGCTTCAGCCTCCTGAATTTGAAAAAACTTTCAGAGGCTTGATTAAAAAAAAATCTTCTGGTCATATTTACTACAACTATAATATGCATCTAATCCAACATCTAAAATGCTGCTATGTAGTGGCAGAAGCCCAATAGCCATGGGGTGTCCATACTGGAAGAGGGGTCATGTTGCAAGGCTCTTCCCAAATTTAGTTAGGGTAATTTCTCATATTAGTTAGGTAAATTATCTCATTAAAGGAGCTTAAAATACTCTGAATTGAAAAAAGAAAATTTTTAATATGAATGGTTACACCAAGCTATTTCGGAGCCAATTTTTAATGAATCGATCTAAAACTTCCAGAGTATTTTAAGCTATTTTAAACTCTCTTAATGAGACAATTACCCTAATTAAATTTTTATATATTCACGAAGTATCATACTTTACGTAAAACAAATTTTCGAATGCCTAGCTTGAAAAGAAAAATTTCAGTGATCTTGATCCTTTAAATATTATAGTATTTAAAAATGTTGAATAAAATTAGTTAAATTTATTTTATAATGTACTTCAATTTGTAAATGTAGCACTTTATTACATTTTATAAAACATTTATATTATTTTATTTTTTGTGTTTCTAACTTACTCTACGTGAGGTAAAAAATTAATTACTATGATGTGATATAACATACAGCTTTAGATAAAGTGTAACAATGCAAGAATAAAATATATTATCATATGTGAACTATAAAATTTTCAACAAATCTAAGTGAATATTCAAGCAGACTTTTACTCAGACTAATTAAGTGCAATGACAAGTCGGTATGAAAATAAAAAAAAATACTATACATAATTAGTCTTCAACAGGTTTTTCAACTTGATAACCTTCAATGTATCAAAACAACTTCTCAAGTAACCGCTAATAGATCATTCTCAAATTTGAAAAGTAAATTATCAAGATACGTCTAAAAAAAACTTTATAACTCAATTCCAGATAAAAATCAACCGACTCGTCGTGTTCACCGCTCCCACGCAGGCGTGCATTTTATCGTCGCAAAATCAAATCGAATACACCCGATCGCCAAAATTTCCATCCCCGTTCCGCCGCTTGTTTTTCGGCGCGCGGCACTAAAACACAATCGTACACCCGTATCTCCCTCGCGAAACTCAATTACGCAATTGCGCAATATAAGAAAATCCGTATGGAATGCCGCGCCCGCGCGAGAGGATCGGGAAATAGTTTCGGCGATTTAGGGTGCAATTCGGGGCTAAATGCCACAGCTCGATCGTGCGCTGTTTATGCGAGGGTCGTGTTGTCGGTGTTCCCCCATACCCGGCGAAAAACATGAGCAGGAACCAGGAGCCGGGCACGGCGACCACGAGAATGGCGTCCTCGGTGTGCCGGTCGCCCGACAGTCTGCACGGGATGCAGGCCAAAATCAGGAGATTGCTGATGAGAAATATGAACTTGGCAGGCTCGTGGCTCTGGAACATGAATTTGGGGAGCGAGTGGTTATAGTGGGTAGTGCGGAGTCCGCGGCAGCTCGCGCGAGCTGTTTGCCGCGACTCGTTTCAAATGTATTGGGGATAATTGATTTTACTGGGGGATCATTGTTTTGCATTTTGAATGTTATTAGAATTTACGTTATGGAGTGGTATAATTCAATCAATGAGTATGAAATTCATTATAATGCGTCATATTAAGACAGAGATTTTGTAATAGAAATAATTATATTGTCATAAATAATGAAAAAATCTGTAAGGCAAAGAATTCTCTTTGAAAGAAAGAAAAGAAAGTTAAAATATTCCTTAAGGTCGGTCTACCCTGATTTTCTCAAAATCGTTAAACATCCGGAATTTTATTTCAAAATTTTAATTTGTTATTAGTAACGAAAATAGAGAAATGTATGAACAAAATGCACGTTTTTGCAGTCAAAATAAAGGTTAATTCCAAAAGTTCCTTGCGTATTTAAGTTTGACAATATCAACCTAATAAATTCTCAATCACTTTAGAACCCGTAGCAAACAAAAGTTAGTATTTTCTTTGTAATTTTCTATCATAAATAGCTTGAAAAAAATATACCTCCATTTTAAATAAATATATGACAAAAAATACCATGTTTTATATATATATTTAATCGACAACAGTTTGAACGTACAATTCTTGAAAAAAAAATACAAACTTCTTTAAATAGTCCTTATAGAAATAAATGAATCTAAATATTCAGTTCTACATAAGATACAATGTTAATTATTATTTTGAATGATTATAACTTTGTTGATTATGAATTCTTTTTATTATATCAGGTCCCAAAATGTTCTTACAAACGTAAATCTTCAAAAAGAATCATCAAATTTTTTTCGATTTTTGTTCAAAAATTAGTGTAGACACACCTTAAAGGGGCGTAAAAGAGAATAAAAGATTCCTATGTTACCGACTCTATGCTTTTTATCTTTTAAATATTTTTGTGTATTTTTTATTTTATTTATACATGGGTCAAGCCCTTTTACATTTTTGTTCATATTTTTGTTAACTGCATATTTTTAGGGCTACCACCTCCTCAACATATCGGGATCATGCTTGATCTCCATCAGCGATTAGTCCAGAATAACAAGTTGCGAATTCGTCACCGAGAAAATCGACCTAACGGGGATTCGAACCCGTGCCCTTGGAAGCAACGCGTTTCAGCTGCCTAAGTCGTATGCTATAGGCCGTCCTTTATCTATAAATAACCAAAACTTTTTCTAGGAAATCCATTCATTTTATTACAATGAACTTTTCACTCTCATTATAAACAACCGTATTTGGCATCTAGAATAAGAAGTTCATAGAGATAAAAAAATTGAATTCCTTGAAAAAAAATTTTATTGTTGCTTATTGATAAAGAAAGGGTCTGGCGTATCATTTTTTCCAAAAAAATATTTAAAAAATTATTTAAGCAATAAAAAACGCAGAGTCGGTAACGTAGGAACCTTCCCCTCCCTTTCACATCTCCTTAAGACTATATATGATAAGCTTATATTTGAAAAAATTAATCTTAAACACACAGTTTCGGCAGCTACAATTAGTGGTTGCCTGACTATATTCGATTAATTCTACTTATGTGTTAATGCAGCTTTCCTTTTAAAATTTCTAAATTTTGTCATTGAAGTAGAAGAATAAATAACGTTTTAATACGCATCTAAACAAATATAATAATAAACGCGCAAATTATCATCTGAATGACCACAAAAATTAAATTCGAAAGATAATTCCCACTCAAAAAAAGGAGATCTGTATAAAGGAGCTGAAAAAGATTATTCTCAAATGGTTCCTTTTATCAAACCTAGTTAAGACGTTTTAACCATCAAAACTTTTGAAATATTATTAAAATCTATTCCAGATCTGTCACATATATTTTTCACAGAAATTTTAAATAAAGTAAAAATGTTTTCAATATGATTTAAAGATCTTATTCAAAGTTTAGGAAATTTAAGTAACAAATATTGTGATTTTTTTCATGTATAGTTAGGATATAATTTTAAATAATTATTAACATTTTTTTAAAATTTTATAAATTCTTTTTCCGTTACTTCGTAAGAACATAAACCATTATGTTCTTATTTTAAGTGTGCAGATAATAGGTTATTTATTTACTGTTGTTTTGTTAGTTTGACTATATCCAGGCATAAAGAATACTATGCAGTACAATCAAATAACCCATGTAAAAACGATTTTAACATTGTTATAACAAAAGTTCTATACCAAATATGTGTTATAGATCTGGAAACGAATCTTTATAAGATTCAACAACCTTGATAGTCAAGACTTAAAAAAAAGACCATTCGAGACAAATCTTTTCACGATCATTCACAGATGTTTAATATTCTTCAAAGCACAAAGAAAGTCGGCAGCGCGTCGCGCTTCACTCACCAGCTGCTTGAAAAAGGAGAAGAAGCCGATGTTGACGATTTCGCCCCCGAGCTGGAGGAGAATATAACCCAAGACGCCGAGGATGGTGATGCACTCGGCGATGGCACGGGCGATCTCGGTTATTTCCTCGGGCCACTTCATGAGCTCGGCGTCGGTGTCCGCGGGCCGAAAGTAAACGGCCAGCGACAGCGACACCAGGTGAAAGACGAGGATGACGAGTCGCTTCAAGAACTGCAGCTTTCGTCAACAAGAGAAACGCGATATTCCATTGTCACTACTGCGGAGGAGGGGCTTTTGTTTTGTCTCGGCAAAGACGATATTTCTATCTCACTCTTTTATTGCGAGCTACCTCTTGCGCCGTTTTTCTCGAGCGTTTGTCTCGAGTGTACAGCTCGTTTTATTGTTGTTTAAGATTGAACAATTTCAACTCTCAAGGATAGTCTAGACGTTTGTTATGTCGTTTATTTACAATAATGAGGTATTTAAAAATATTTCTTTATTAAATAAAAGGAATATTAAAATTAAATTTAATCCTCTTACTTAACTCTTCTAATGATAAGAGAAAAATTGTTTTTAAAAAAAATTATATCAATTATTTACGGGATGCGTAATACTCTATTCTTTCCTATAAGCTCTAAAAGATTATAAAAATTTTAATATTAATAAAACGCCTTTTCATGCTTTAAATTTGTTTAATTATTATAGCTCCTTTATGAAATTTCTGAAATACGTTTTATTTTTATTTTAGTAAAATGAGACAAGCGTAGAATATTTGCCATGATAATAGGAAATTATAGGGTGGACATACCGTTTCTGCCTAGCTAAGCTTTTTTTGACTTTAGAGAACGTATTTACTACAGTAAAATGCAATGTTTAATCATTCAACAAATATACGCATATTCTAAAATACGTGTATTTGGTAAATTCATTGTTTGTTTTACGAAAAATCCCGAGAAAATTTCACAAATGGAAAAATTAAAATGAAACTCCTGTTTCTGGCCACCTAATCACTAGTTTTTACCACAAGGATGTACCGGCTTTGGCCACTATCGAAATTGATGTTTATTATGAAAATATTTTCGTATTATCAATGATTATTAATTAAAACATAATTAACTAAACTTTGCACAACGTAAATAAATATTAATAATAAAAGTGAATATTATTAATAGCACGGTTAAATCATTGGAAGTCATAAAAATTTCCAGGGAGTCACATACAAATTTTCAAACTTACAATTTTATATTAAAAAGCTAATTAATTGCTTAAACGAGTAATTTCGAACATAAACATCTGTCCCAATTAAGGCAACCGCGACAGTCCATAAAATTATTAAACAAAAGCGCACGGGCCCGCGAGTAAGCCGAGAATAAAGAGACCGCTCGAAAGTGTGCAACCGAGGAAAATGATAAACAATGGCGTCGGTGGCGCTTACCCGAGCGAAGGTCTTCCATTTCTCTTCGAGCAGTCGCTGAATGATGCCGCCGTCCAGCATGTCCAAGTGCTCCTCCTTCGTCCCGTTGAGAATGATGAACAGGGCCGAGTTCCAATCTGCAAAAGTTCGTAAAATCGAGCGAAAGACGCCAGCGGATCCATTTGTCGGATGAAGCACGAGTCCGCTATTACAGTTATTGCACCCAGGGCGCTTATTATTACCCTTCTCCCCTCTTTATCTGCCTCTCTCTCTCTCTCTCTCTCTCTCTATCTCTCTCTTTCCTTTTTCCTGTCCCTCGTCGCAAAGTCTCGCCTTCGGCATCAGCGCACGCGCGCGCCCGCGAAGCTCAACGAGTCTCTCGAGCCACTTAATGTATCCGTAATAATACTGGCCTTTTTGCCGTTTGCAGCGGGCGTCGCGCGTCGCGCGCCACCGACGAGATCGCGCAGTTTCGGAAAACTCGCGGGATTCGCGCGGGGGCCACTGAACTCGGATTATACAAGCCGGGCGCCCGAGGAGAGCTGGCGCTGCCCTTAATTTTGATGGCTTGTTTAGCGAGCATTTCATCGGAGAGGTGCGAAACGAGCTTCAAGAGGCTTTTACCCGCCGGCTTTCCCCCGTCTTGCTGGCAATTTTTTGATTAACACTTTTAATGGCTGCGCCGGTTTTTAAATTCCGGCTTTAATCTTTTAATTGCTACCAATTTCGTGTAACGGTTTACGGGAGGGCGTTATACAACTTTGAAAACTTATCTTCGTATTTAACACAATGTTTGTATAACATTTTGTACAATGTAGTCGAGTGTAAAGTACAGCGATAATGCGCTAGCCGAATGCTTTATTGAAAGAACTTTTATTAATATAGTTAATTTATATTGTTAAGCATTATATTTAATTGATTATTTCATAAATTTCAAATTTATTTTATGAGAACAAAATCAAATTAACAATAAACTTTTTTATTATTATAAGTTAGTACGTTATTCTTTATGCAATAAAAGTCAGGGCTCTGTGAAAACTGATACTGCTATAAAAAGTGCTATATACTTTTAAAGGGCCCAGACGCTGTCCTGTGATTGCTGGAAGCAATTAGGTTAGATTACACACACGCACACATACGCATACCCACATATGCGCACATATACACTCGACGTGAAAAATATCTGATCGAATGCGTCTGAAAATTTTTAAAATCCTCCAATGAGGTTAGTGAAAACGTGCGTTCGATCCAATGAAATCCAATTGAATTACAGTATTTCGAATAAGTTCACACGCATTCGACCAGATAATTCTCACATCGAGTGTACATCCAACGGTAAAATCATTTTTTGAATGTGCCCCTAAATAACAACTTTTTCATAGGCATAAACAACAAAATCGCATCTGACGTCATCTTTTTGTTGACTTTTTGGTGACTTGACATTCTTACGCCTATGAAAAGTTGTTATTTCAGGGCACGTTCGGAAAAATGGTTTTACGTTGGGTGTACATGCACATATGAACACACAAGAACCTATATACTCTAGTTCAGCAATCTAGAAAATATCGAAATTCATCATAATCTCAAAGTACAAATTTTCATCATCACACTAACTAAAATTAAAATGTTAGTAATTACCAAATTTTCAATAGTAAAACAAATTGTGAACTAAACCTTTTTTAGTATGAACTAAAGAATACATTATTATACTAAAATGTTTAGTTTAAATCACTATGTAATTTCATTATAATAAAAAAAGCTATAATTTATTGCAATTATTCTTATATATGTATAGTAAACAACTTAACAAATAAAGAAGAGAGCGTTTTTTAATCGAATATATTTTTTTATTATTTTTCTTGAAGTCCGATTTTCACAAAATCATTTGGAAATAAATAAGTTAACTATTTCTAGTTAAAATGAATATAATATTAATGATATATATATTGCACAATTCATTCATAATTGTGGTTATAATAGTGTTGTAGTTTGTAGAATTCAGGTAAAATATAATTACTATAATTTTACGGTAGCTATTATTATTACCGTATTTTATTCAAATTAAAAGCGAAGAAACATTTCATGAGCTATTGTAAGCGTTATTTTATACGTAGCTAATCGGCGCCTCTATAGCTAACATTCCTATTTTGTTAAAATGTTTGGTAATCTGGGTCCTATACCCGTCACTTACTAAATAAATAAAATAAATAAATTACCGAAAATGTTCAATGGTAGAGAAATTTGACTATATTTTCTAGTACTTTTACAGTAACGATTACTATACATTTGTATCGGTACACGAAAGCTTTCTTCTTCAAACAACAAAAACATTAACATACAATATTTTGAATTTTACGTAAAACACTTTACTCAGGATTGTGTACCCAATATAAGCCAGGAATATTACACTCTTTCAATCATACATAAAAATCACAGCTCACACATACATACACACATACACACACGCATTCTTTTCTCTTGAGTAATAGAATCGCTGCATCGTCAAGTATCATCCAATCTTTTTAATTCACATCACTTATTCCAATCCACTTAACACCCGTTTCCCGCGGCATTAATCCCTTGCGCGAGCGCGCGCAACGCACTTAGCCCTGGGTCGCCTAAATTATTCGCCATCCATCAAATGACACCCCATCCGCGACAATTTCCCGTCCATTACATCGACACAACGGCGCGCGCGCGCGCGCGCACGAGCAAATAAGTCCCCGGCATATACACGGCATTCTGTAATGATTCCCGATTTGTCTCCTGCGGCGCGAGTTTCGCGTTTCGGCTCCGCGCGCGATTAGACTCCGGACAGGCAGGCAGGCGGAGCCTCGCACAGATTAGACTCGTTTAGTCCCCGCAGAGCGCAGTCGTTAATCCTTAATCGCGCGCCAAAGGTGAAGTTCGAACTTCGGGCCAGCGGGGTTACCTATACGAGCGCGGCAGCGCTATATATATGTATAGGTAGGTAAGTTTCGGCATGATGCTGCTGAGCGCGGATTAATTAGTGACAAAGCGCTGGGTTCGCCTGCGTTTGTGTTTAAGCGAGGCTAGCCGAAGATAAAAATGAAAAGCTCCCGAGATTAGGGGAAAAGCGGCTTGGTTGATGCTTTTATTCGATTCTATGCGTTATTCGTGGTAGTTATTTC
The DNA here is from genome assembly GCA_949152435.1 of Gastracanthus pulcherrimus. Classification (NCBI taxonomy): domain Eukaryota; kingdom Metazoa; phylum Arthropoda; class Insecta; order Hymenoptera; family Pteromalidae; genus Gastracanthus; species Gastracanthus pulcherrimus. Next base: position 166,521,486 of record OX424575.1, on the reverse strand, counting down.
CAACTTCATTAATCAAAGTTATCAGCAGTTTTTATTTTTTACTTGTATATTAAAATTAATTATTATTTATATTAATTATTTTTATATTTTTAAATTTATACGTACTTAATTAATTTTAAGCTACACTCATTTCACTATAGATTATCGTCAATCTAACCTGAACTCGCGTTGAACTCAATTTTTATTGATTTATCATATTCTGCGGTTAGACAAACTCAATTTAATGTGCTTAATACTCAATTAATTTTGCTGCAGTTAGTAATTCTTTTTCAAACGAGTTTTAGTAACAGAGATCAAATTTATATCCCAGTAATTTAACAGACATACTTATTAATGTAAATATTAATTTTGCCCAAAATTTCATTAAAAAATCGAGGTCAACAACTTTTTGGATTGTTTGGTAAATAAAAATTTCTTAATGTTATTGTTAAATTTTCATTTAAGGCCTTGTTACGACATAATCTAGCTGAAAAAAAATATTCAGAATTAATGTACTTTTTAAAGGTATACATATTTTTTAATAATACTTCGATCTTTCGTTTTTAATACATTATTTATTACAAAAGCGCTTAATTGGTGGTCAGTACATTCGCGGATTACTTGGCACATACGATATTATTAATATTTTTATTAAGCAAAAGCTGAAAATTTACATTAACAGTAATTTAAAAATCTCAAATCAATTATTTATATTATTTATTATAATCGAAACTCTTATAAACCATATAAATATTCGATTTTAATGAAATATGACTATATAACCTAATTCTCAGCTTTTAAACAAATTTACTTGAAATGTAAAATCTACACTCATACAACGTTTCTTCAGAGAAACGTTTAAATTAAGACTAACAACTCCTAAATATTCCACCACATGGGATGTATCTGTGATCTTGAATCTTTTAGAACCATGAAAACCCACAGAATTGCTAAATCTTTAAAAGCTTACATCAAATCTAATCATGCTTCTAGCACTCGGCTCGGCTTTCAGGGCTCAATCGCTGACTGTAATAAAATTAGATAAAATGAAAACCTTAGATAATGGAGTAGAAAAAGAAATTGAAGACTTGATCAAGACATCAAGACCTGGAGCGAATCAATCATACGCATTCTTTCCTTTTTATTATGCCAATCCGTTGCTGTGTATAGCAATGACTTTGATAATTTATAAGGCAGCTATTACGAGTATTAGAGATAAGGAAACACAGTTGCTCATTACTTTTGTTAAGCATCATAAAAAAGTGTGTACACAAACAATTAGTAGATGTCAACTTAAATACTATATTTAATTCAGCAAGTTGGTCCAGTCAATCCAAGACTTTTGCGAAGTTTTATAATAAACCTGTGAAAAAAGTCGAGTTTAATTTTACAGTGGCTGTATAAATTATGATCGTTTAAAGAAAATTTCCGAAAGGCACATATGTAATACAAACACAGAAACAGGTACACATATCCTATGCTTTTATTCTTTGAAAATAACTATTAATTTTAAAATTGTAATAAAAAATGTATTTATTCTATGTACTAGTAAAACTTCCGTTACCAAATCAAATAACGAGCTGTCAAGTGATTTAAACGGCGGAAATGTAAGATCAATGTGTAGCACGGAGCATTATGGTGCCGTCCTATCGACTATGAATAATTAAATCTGAGTAATTGAATCTGAAAAGACGGAATCATGAAATCGGAATGCAATTATAAAAGGCGCTAACGTTTTCCGTTTCCTTTTTTAAAGCACCGATTTCCAAAAAGTAGATTCTATTGTCGGAATGGCATTATAATCTTATTTTGGATGAAAATACATTGATATTTACTGGAATAACACATTTAATAGCATATCAAAGTTAATAAAACGTTCTTCAAATAAGTTTTGTATAAATGTAAATATAAATACATTTTGTTTAATCTAAAATCTAAAATTATCGATCTGATTATTATTGAGTACGATTGCTCTCTTTTTAACCTGCATGAATCATGGGACTGTGATTTACAAAAGACGAAGCACAAAAGACAGATCGCATTTTAAATTCATTTAGATTTTGTAAATCCGTTTTTGTATAGTTTGTGGGCAACGCCTTTATTCGCCGCTTCCTATTAATTTACGTGTGGGTGCGTAAATTCTCCTACAATCATCAAAAAATATTCCAATTGACATAAAAACTGTGGGTTTAGAAATAACGACTATGAGAATTTCAGCAAAAGTCACTTAACTTAGGTTACGCTATTTTTAAATCCAATACCTCATACGATCTTTTCTATAACTATAATAACTTAAAATATTTTTAAATATTTTTAGATTTAAATTCCAACGACTTATGCCCTACTGCCAAAGAATCTGAGATATCTTCATTATTTACAACTGATAGTAATGATAATTGTCATCAGCGTGAAAATTTAGAAACACAAGAACTATGCGATTCTTCATATAATTCACAACGATATGAAAATTTGTCTACAGATATATCTAATGATCCAGCTAAATGGCTTATTAATAACGATACTGCCAATGAAATTGTCAAACATGGTTTTAAGCAAAACCTAGACGCTGATTTTACTAAATCAAAACATTTTATATCAGAGCGGAATCGTGGAATACAAAAATCCCTTTTCACAAGAACTTTAGAGAATGGCATTACCCAACCTAGATCGTGGCTAATTTATTCTATAAGTACCGCTAAGATCTTTTGCGGGACTTGTAAGCTTTTTAGCCAACTAACAATATTATGTAATGGTTATAATAACTGGAGTGATGCATGTAATGTGCTTGCAGAACATGAACGTTCGTATGAGCATCAAAATAATTGCATAACTATTCTAAATAGAAATCAGTCAAACATAAATTCTAATTTGGCCTTATAAATACATAGTGAGAGTGATTATTGGAGACAAATATTGCAACGCGTAGTTGTTGTTGTAAAACCCTTAAGTTCCAAAGGATTACCATTTAGAGGTGAAAACGAAAATTTTGGTTCACTTCACAACGGAAATTATTGTATGGCTTTGGAACTTTTAGCTCAATTCGATACGTTTCTATACCAACACATTAACAAACACGGGAATAAAAGTAGTGGCAACGTCTCATATTTATAATCGACTATATGTTCAGAATTCATACAATTAATGGCAGAAGCATTGTTAAATCAGATTATAAAAGATATCAAACTAGCAAAATATTTTTCAATAAGTGTTGATTCAACACCAGATATCTCCCACACTGATCAACTTACGTTCATTATAAGATGTGTTTCTGAAGGTTTAGCAAAAGAACGATTTATAAAATTCATTCCAAACTGCCAACACACTGGCACAGCTATATCCGACTCAATAATTAGCAATCATTAATGAGTGTAATATAGATACTCGTATTCAAGATTGTCCGGGACAGTGCTATGACATGTCCGGTATTTATTCTGATGTTCAAGCAAATATACTAGCGAATAATCCTCTTGCAGAATGCATTCCTTGTTTCGCACATTCGCTCAATCTTGTAGCAGTGCGCTTTTTTTTTAAACGTACAGCAATTGTATAATTTCTTCTCTTCATCTACCTACAGATAGAATTGTTTAACATTTAATATGAACAGTACAGTCAAAAGTCTCTCCATAACTCGATGGTTAGCACGTTTTGATGCATGCAAAACTGTAGAAGAATTATTTAAGTTAATAATATCAGTACTAATTTCAATTTCAAAAGACGAGACGAAAAAACCTTTAGCCAGAGCTGAAGCAAATGGCTTTCTAACCAATTTAAATTAGTTAGAAACTATTTTTATATCAATGGTTTGGTACGATATTTTAGTTCGTTTTAATTGTGTAAGCAAGACATTGCAATCAAAGAAAACCGAATTGGCTTCTGTTATAGAATTATACGACTCATTAATTGAATTTTTAAATAATATGCGTCATGATTTTGATAGATACGAACAAAAAGCTATTGCGAAATTTGGCTCGGACTCGTACAAAACTCATAGTACTAGAAACAAAAAACGAAAATCTTTTCTTGATGAAGCAGATTTAGAGAACGTTTGTGAATCACAAAGCGCAAGTGATCATATCGAAATCAAATTTTTCGATGAAATAATAGAAAGACTCACTACTAAATTGGATAAACGCTGCAAAGCCTACATAAAAGTAAATAATATGTTTGGTTTTCTCATGAAATTGCATTACATGGAATCGGAAGAATAACAAAAAATGTAACGAAACTATTATATGGAACAGAGAGCGTCTTTCTACAGTCGTATAAAAATGCGAAGCCCGAAATTTTAATAGACCAGGATAACTGGCAGTTAATAGTGGCGCGAGAAACGCGCACAGTATGTGAGTGTTTGTTGGCACTTACGCTCACGCCTCTAGATTGGGTAGTGTAACACGACGTAACACGACACCACTCTGTAAACTCGGGGATCGTAGCGTACGCGCGAGAACAAAAAGTCATTGATGATGAGGGAGCCGGCAACGACGCGAGCATGAAAGACGAGAAACTCGATATGCTGGTTAGAGAATATTTTTCGTTAGAAAATTTCGGTGTGCGGGAAATACTACGGCCGAGTACGAAGCACGCGAGCGTTTTGAATATTTTAGGCAGTACTACAAAGCGCATCGATAAGGGTTGGGAAACAGAATTATTGTGAAAAAGTGACGCCGATCCTCAAAATTAACAATAAAAAATCAGCGATGAAAAGGCTCTTTTTCCTAGAGAGAAAAGAGACAGTAATAGTGAGTACGCTGAATTATATTGCAAGGAAATGCAGCATCTTATTGATAACGGATATGCGAAAAATGTCGATGATAACGAGCCGAAACAACGGCGCCAGTATTTGTCGTATTTCAGTGTTACTAACGCGAACAAACCAGGAGAAATACGATTCGTATATTTGACGCGGCTGCGAAGTCGAACGGCGTAAGTTTACGTGACCAACTAGATTCCGGACCAGATCGTTTACAATCTCTACCTGGGGTGGGATTCTCTAAGTTTACGACGCTATATAAATAACGCTCTGAAATGAGCAGCATTCAGTCAATTGGCTGATTCCGTCAAGACCGAGCAGAATCAACCAATCAGGTGAATGTTACTCACTTCAAAGCGTTATTTATATAGCGCCGTAAGCTTAGAGAATCCCACCCCTGATGTAATGCTGCTTTTCCGACTGCACGCGATTAGGTTAAAGTAGACATTGCAGATATATATAAAAATGCCGAGTCGTTTTCTCAAAGTAAATCGGAGGCTGTATCCAGCATAAAGTGCGATAGTTATGCCGATGAGTTTCTCTCTAGCTGTAAAACAGTCGACGAAGCCGCAAAACTCGTTCGCGTCGTTATCGAAATAAATTCGAAGGCGAATTTTACGATGCATGGGTGGGCCAACTATGATGCGAGAATACTTGCCGCGGTGCATGAGACTGCGCGCGGGACAAGCATGATTAGGACGCAACTCTGAATCTGAGGGGGAGAGCGCGTGTTAGTCATGTTATGAGACACGGATACCGATACTTTAGGATTCAATGTGGTCATAAATCGAGTGCCGAAAAATTTGATCGCTGAAATCAGAAAACCTACCAAGCGCGAGTATTTAAGAGTAATTATGTAATTTATGATCCTCTCGGTTTGCTTTCACCTTTTACATTGAAATGTAAAATTTTAATGCTGGCGATCTGACATACGGAAGTTTACTGGGATGAGCAAATAAGAGACCTAACTTCCTACAGGAGCCAAAAGCGCAATGTCCGGTGCAAAAAGAATTGAATGAAACGCAAAAGAAAAACATTGACGAGTTTGAAATGCGAAAATCATTTGTCTATGTAGTAGTGTCAGCGACGCTCGATGTTACGATCGATTATTAGTAACTGTATAACGGCCGCCGGTCGTTTACCGTATAAATTAAGTCCGTCTAGTCATTGTGGAATTGATTATTTTGGACCTATGTTTGTGAAAATCGGTCGGAGAAAAGAAAAACGATGGGGCGTGCTTTTTACATGTTTAACAACAAGGGCTATACATTTAGAGTTAGCACATTCATTGACCGCGAATCAGCTGTCATGACTTTACAACGATTAGCAGCTCGAAGGGGTTGTCCTTTGGCTCTTTATAGCGATAATGGTACTAATTTTCGAGGTGCATAAAGAGTTAAAAGATAAAATTAGTAAAACGGAAATAACCGAGCAGCGGGGGTATGTGCTAAAAAATCGTATGAAACGGGAAGCGCGTGGGAGCGGCTAATCAGATCAGAAAAAATAGCATTAAAAGCCATACTAAATGAGCAAACGACGAACGAAAAAGTCTTATATACACTGTTGACTGTAATCGAGTATTCTGTAAATTCGACGTAAAAAAACACGACCACTGACTCGTGTTTCGGCAGATCTGAGCGATAATGAAGCTTTGACACTTAATCATTTTCTTACAGGGTGTTCTTCCGGTGAAATTAATTTAAGAAAGTATGACTCGCAAGCCGTGAGTCTACGAAAACAATAGCGAATCGTGCAAGCATATGCAAATGCGTCTTGGAAGCGTTGGCTGCGCGAATATTTGCCAAACCATTTGCCTCTAAAACAGTGGTTCGAGCGAGAGCCGCCTCTAGCTGTTGGCGACATTGTTCTAATTGTTGACTTGCAATCACCTCGTAATACGTGGAAAAGAGGCGTTATCGACAATGTGTATGAGGGCGCAGATCAAATAATACGAGTGGCTAAAATTAGGACATTAGTGGCGAGTATAGATAAGACCAGTGCATAAATTGATACGATTATTTAACGCGAGAAAGGTACAAAATTAAATAGATTGTATACAAGGGGGAGAATTGTTACTGACAGAAAATCGTTAATTACGGAAGGAACTCGAAGCGAGCATGGAGCGCTCGGATTAGCATAATTATTAATTGATTATAGTATTGCAGGTGTTCTTCCGCGATCTAGCCATCATTGCACGAATTGGCAGTGCGATTCGTGGCTATCAAGCTTTAGTTAGGGGCGAATCGTAGTCACCCTGAGACTATTATACACCTCATTGGGAGTTTGACTCGATGGTACATGAGAATCACATCGTGCGCAGGGAAACCATTTGATGGATTTGTGGCCGTCAAGCTAGAAGGCGAAATCGTGGTGCTTTGATGTATTTGTGTGTAGTTTTTATGATTAGTCATAGTAAAGCTATGTGCTTGGGTCGCTTCGTATCCCTTCGGTATAACTGTCGACTGCGGCGTCAAGTGTCTGCGGTGCCGAGGTTTGGCGGCGAGCCGATAGCAGGGCAGCATGGAAAAAGAGAGCGGCATAACGTCACTTCGCTCTAGCCCTCGGCTCTAGACATTCGCTCGTACAGATATGTATTAGCCATTTATATATCGACAGTTGAATCGAAGAAGAGGCTAACTCGGTGTTTGCTTGAAGAAGAGGCTAACTCAGATTTCGCTTGAAGAAGAGGCTAATTCGGCGATCGCTTGAAGAAGAGGCTAACTCAGAAATCGCTTAAAGAAGGGCTACATTAACTAATTACTTCTAATATTTAATTTTGTAAAGAGCAACAATAAGAAATATCAAAACACATGGTTAGCGAAAACATTAATTTACCTATTTCTTTTTGTTACTTTTTACAAAATTAACCACAAGAAATAATTAGTTAAAGTAACCCTACTTTACACGATTTTCGAGTTAGCCTCTTCTTCAAGCGAAATCTGAGATAGTCTCTTCTTCTAGCAAACGACAAGTTAGCCTCTTCTTCGACTCAACCGTCGATATACAATTCCATTTATATTTCATTTTATTCTGTATACTTTCTTAACATTATTTTTATGTATTTGATAGTATATTACGACGTAAACCAATTATTGTACTTTTATTGCCAAACTCATGCGTCTAGTGTAAAGACCTTTCTTTTTTCAATATATAAACATTTTATTTGAAGTGTTATCTACTCATATATTATCACTCACTAACGACCCTTTCCGGTTTATCCTGAACATTAACCTCCCTGCGCAGAGAGCCGAGTATACTCGTCCAAACCGCACGTCATTTTTATATACATTTTGTATCACAAATTTAAATCTTTACTTTGTCGGGACATCTACATCCTCTTAAATTGAAGCTAAACAGTATAGCTATTATTTAGAAAATGTTACGAATTTGCAGAAAATATTGTTGCAGACTTACACTCGATCTAGTCCATATACACGAAAATAAACTTCTGCGCAGGAGGGTTAATAGTAATGAAGGAATTAATAAATGGAAATAATTTGCACAACAGTGCATCATTCAATCCGACAAGCAAAATATTGTTAAGTTAAAAAAATCTATACAAAACTTTTTGTATACTGAAGTAGACATGTTTAGCTAACATTCACATATTTATATTTTAATTATACCATTTTTTTAATAAATATCAGTTAATGAACCTAACGTTCACCACATTATGTTATCCAATTGTTCCCTATATATGTAACTTTAAGGTGACAAACGGAGGTTTAATGTACATATACCGGCTATACCCCATTTTTCTCTTCTGCATTGTTATTTCGGTCTCTTTTTTTGTCGTTACAGTTTTTATTTTTTCGATCGGTAGCTCGTTAGTGGGACTATTCTGCGTCGACTTTTGATTAGCATTTTGCAGGATTGTGTATTGTACTGTGTATGTGCGCGACACTGTGATAGTGAATTTGCATTGCAAGTTCGAATTTCCATTTGTTTGTTTGGAATTTTCGCTGTTTTCGGTTAGCGGAAAACGATGATGTGAATAGGAAGAGATAGCTAATGATGCAAAATTCTTTGCACTAACTCTAACTTCTAAAAACGTATTTTGGTTTATCTTTAATACAGAACCTGCTCCGAAGTACTTGATTTTGTCGTATCTTTTATCAATATGACTATTACTTAGACAACCGTAAATTGCTTTTTTTCTGTTTCTGAGTTTTCAAATAATTTTACATTTTAAAAAGTTACCTTGTTAGAAAATAACTTACTAGATACTAATTGTAAGCCTGCATATTTACAAATTTAAATATTTTGAACAAAGTCTAAATTTCTATATAAATTAATGAACTAAATGAAAAGAAGACCATCAAAAGAAGATTAAAATATCTCTTTTTCTAAGTTTTTATAAATTTCTCGATCTGGATATATTTGTAATACTAGAAAGCTCTGACGGGAAATTGGAATCTGAAGAGCATTAAAGCTAGTTCATAAGTACTTTCATATCGATTGATACATAACTCATGTTAAAATATCATGTCTTTATTTTAAAATGCTTATACTTACTCACGTTCATTTAAAGACCAATCATCGACAACATAAAATAAATGTTCAGCTTTGTTATAAATGAAAAATAAAAACGTTTTAAATTTCTATGTATACTCCACTTAATAATAAATAAAATACTAACCACTATTTAGTAACGTAAACGAATTAAGTCGAGTCATTTAATGCACGATTATTAACAAGAAGATCTGTTGCGTTAATAAAACTCGTAAAAAATTCACACCGGAATGGAATTCATTGAGTTACGAAGTCGCGGCATCTCTGAAAGCGCAAAACTTGAAACATAAGAATAAGTGCGCGCAGTTTACGAGCCGCTCGCTCGTCGCAGTTTTCCAATTAAATTCTGAGCGTCACGTGAATAATTACCTCCCAGCTGAATATGAAAAAAAAAAAAGGAAATGGAAGAAGATAAATTTTAATTTCGAAACTGTCATCTTCAGTAAAGCTCATCTTCATATCTGCCCGAGTGAAGCTCGTGTATACAGACATATTTTTCGAAACTTAAAAATTTATTGACAAGTGAAAAAAGCATCGTTTCATTTAGTGAAATATTAAAAAAGTAATAGAAATATAAAACTGAGGTATCATTTGAGAAACAAGATTAAAAGAACAATTATACTTTATTTGAAATATTATTAATATATAAATAATATATAGACGCTTCTTATTAATTAGGCTTTTATACGTCTGACGTCATATTTGTTGTACCCCCAGTGTTCTTGACATTTAATTTGCTGATGAGAGCTGGTAACCTGGTAACACGTTGTTTTACTAAAAATAAAATACCTAATTGTCTTGTTTTTACGAAGCAACACGTAGGAACACGTGGTAACTTTTGCCGGAAGAATAACTTTAATCTAATTTTGAATAAAGCACTCGCAAAAGGTATTATATTAATCAAAAGATATTTGAGAACATCAACATTTTTATTTTTATGTACACAATTTCTAATAATTATTTGAAAACGTACTCTCTTAAGTTTTTAGAGTGCAGGGAAGTCACTTTAAAAGTTGGCGAATCTGGACCATTTTGAGTAAAGTAGAATTTCAACTGTTATGGACGATCGACTGTTAGAGTCGATTTGCACTGTAATAAGAATTAATTTTTACTCTAAAAAGCGAGAAAAAATCGTGTACTTTTTAGAGTAAAAATTCAGTCTAATTAAAATGCAAATTGAGACCATACGAGTCAAATTTTCACTTTAGTAGCCCACAAATATCCCTCTAAGCATAAGTAAACCTTTGACATTTGGCGGGGTTGGTACTTATCACCACCACACAGCTCGTCCTCAGGTTACGAATAGAGGAAGAGCCTCGGGTTGTGAATAGAGGTGGAGGCCAACTGTGAATATAAGAGTAAGCAGTCGCGGACTGCCGATAGCAAATACGCGTGAGTCTAATAAGCCCATACTGGTATGATTCATACTAGGCTTTTCGGGATGCAGTTACATAAAGGTAGAATGTAAATACGTGAAATGTTCGCAGTCATAGAACCGGCGTGTTTCGAGAAATTTTGAGCGAACCTAATAGATAATTTAGATATGGTATCAATCCAGAAAACTCGGTGGATAGATGACGGACAGCTATCGTGAAGCAATTACACATTCTTTTATGGAGGCGCTAAGGAACTTTTGAGGCTTTACAACGGTAAAATTTAAGATATTACTAAGTATTTATAGCATACATTTTTTAGAACGATTACTTTTAAATATAAAAAGTTTCCTGGACTAGTAAAGAAAAATTCTTTTTTTGGGTTTAACCCAGGCCTGTCCCATTAATCAGTTATCTACAAAGTTAACAAAAGAAAATTGTAAAATAATATATCTGTAATAAGAGAAATCTAATTATTTCTTGATTTATATCATAATTCGTAGGACCTTCATAAACTCTCATATAATTTTTGTTTGTTTTATGGTGTAGCGAAAGACCCTGATTAAGATGAAAATTTTACTTTTGAAAAAGTGAATAGATTCCAGTGATTTGACACAATCATTAACAATAAGATTGAGATAAAAGAAAAGATTAGAAAGAGGATACATGCAGACAATACATGTTTCTACACTGTAAGTAAACTGTTAAGATTGCGATTATTATCAAACAACGACAAAAGAAGAATTTATAAAAAAGAAGAATGCATTTTAAAAGTATTTGAAATAAAGTTTTTGAAAAAATGTATAATGCAAAGAAAGACGAAAAACCGTGAATGAAAGAAAACTATACATAATGATGATTTATATAGCCTATGTGCATCACGAAATATCAATAGAATAATGAAAACGAGCAGGGTAAAATACGCAGGGTCCTTTGTTAGGATGGTTCATAAACAAACCGTTGCGCGAATTCTAAAAGGAAAACTTAACTGAAAACAATCTCTCGACACAACCAGATATAGGTGGTAACGGACAATGTTAATGGACCACGAAGAAATCGGGAGGAATAGCACTTTCTGGATAGAGTCCTCACAAAATATGGATTGATGGCGGTTTTGGATAGATGAAATATTAAAAAATAAAGCACATATAATACGCACAGAAAACTATATAGTTAAGTTATTAAGCCAGTATTGTCTTCGATTGTTATTCAAAAAATTAACTTTACGTCACAGATCACTTAACGACGTTCCTCGCCCACTTCATCACGAATGAACAAGTCAATTCCCAGTTCTTCTCTACGCTCAAATAAGCAGTCTTAATTAAAATCGAACTGCGCTGCAAAATGATGCAGAAACTTTCCTGGCTCTTCTCTTCAATTTCGTTTTCAACCACTCGTTCCTCATTCTATGTTAATTCTCGTATTCTCGTATAGCACCTTGCTATCTCTTTCCTTCTTTTCATTACTTATTTATTTCCCATTTTCACTTTCTCTTTTACTCTTGTACACTTTTGTAATTATCTTCGTCCTGAGTTCCTTTCTTTTCATCATTTACAAGTGTAAAAGTGTGGAGCTCTCATACAGCTTGTGCCTCATTATAATTTTCTTAATCTCGTGCTTTTTATGCTCTTCTTATGAAAAAAGAGCTATTATTCTCCCTATTTTTCATTTCTTGAATACTTTCTCGTGCACTCACACTTCTACCTCTTTATTTCCATTCATACTGGCTAAACGTTTCGTAAGCTCGTACTTTTAGTATCGTAGCTGCGATTCACAATATTCCGCACTTAACAAAACTAATTTTGCGAAAGAAAATTATATAAAACGACTAAAAGAGAACTGGTTTCAAGAACCACAAAGAAATAGTTAGTGAATACAATAAATGAAAACCACGCTGTTCAATTTAATACGTAATTTACACGGTAAGTTATAGAAAAAACTGTTTTGAAAAATCTTAAACTTAAATTTACCGAACTCGAAAAATAAAATCCACGCCGATTGATTTAACCTGCTATTTACAGATTAAGGTGACGCTAAATCCTCGCATTATCGGCAAAAGCGGGAAACCACTTTTTTCATTTATTTTTCAACTTTGAGAAAATACGTCTCTGGAAAGTTGTTATTTTTGATTGGGCAACAACCTTCCACTGAAAATTAAAAATTAAATAAATAAAGTCGGTCCTCGAAATTATTGTCAGTGTCAGTCGGGTTTAGCATCACTTGAGTTACAAATAATAGAAAGTATATTGTGTCGAAATTGTTAATAGCTAGTAGAAAGAGAATATTCTAAACTACGTTTCTTCACTCTAGCGATTTCCGCGAACAATTTAAACGAAACGAAACATTATTAATTATTCGACAATCTTTCCTCCTCGTCAATGCAATAATTGCGTCAACGCTCGACAAACCTTCCACAGGCACCATCTCAAACAAATGACTTCGCTCTCTCTCTCTAGACCTGAAATTCACGCGAACTCACAGAATCTTCAGCAGCCAACAATAAGATTCGCCCCAACAGCCAAACAAATTCCAAAACAAAAGCTCAGTTCAGCGGCTCTGGGCCAATTCAACGAAATAATTTCCAGCAATCGTAATTGCGAAAGTTCAAGCTTCAACCATTTCTCTTTCGCCTCCCATTTACATCGTTATCCCTTCCAGCAACTCCTGCACACACACACACACAAACTCTGCATCTATCTCTCTCTTCCTCCAACCCTCCTCTCGCCGGCAACATCCTAATTCCCAGCTATAGCGCGCTCGCGCGACTAACTTAAAGTCCCCTTCATTCCTTTCTCATAATACTTTTATGATCTCTCCCCTCCTCGCCCCCCTTTCTCACTCTCTCTCTCTCTCTCTCCGCGCGCAACTTCTGCTTCCTGCAGGCGCGCGATTTGCCTATCTATCTATCTTATTCAATCTTCCTTATCCCCTTATCTTCTGTCCTTCTCCCTTGCCTTTTGCGGCGTCGCGGGCGGTGGCGGCGGCAGCGTGAGTGACACACGCAATGAGACGAGACGGCGAAGGATAATGGATTTCGGAACTAAACCGAACGCGCAGCCAAGCCAAGCCAAGCCAGTCCCCGGGTCTACGCGGAAGCGGCGCTGGAGACAAGGCTAATTCCGAAACTTCGTTAAATGCCCGTAATTGCGGACGTCGTTCCGCCAGCTTCCTCTCTCCTCTGGCTCCTGATTCCCGACCGAAAGGACCAGACAGCGCGAGAGGGAGGGAGGGAGGCCAGCCGCACGTATTTCGATAAATAAAACATCCTAGCTCGCAGAGCGGAAAAGAGAGAGAGAGAGGCGGGGTGAATGGTGTGGGAAGGCACGCGTTAACTGCCGTAAATTTTTCGCCTAAATTGCTGCGCGCGGCACAGTTCCTTCGTTCCTTTGAATTCAGGCTTTTTGCGTGAAGCAGCCCTGGCGGGCTTCTCCTATTTTTTGCCCCGCTATTAAATTTTAAATCGACGATCTCGTTTTTCTTTCGTTTGACCTTGGATGTGCGATTTACCTCAGGTATATCACGTGTACGATGGAACTTTCTATAATAATATGTTTATTGCGCGGTGTAAGTTGAGTCATGATTCTTGAAGATATATGAAGGACAATTGCATCAATTATAGAGTATACTATGATCTTCAACTTTATTGATGTTTGAGATTTCGTGAAAAAAGCCAAACTTTTATTTAAATAAATGTCGCTGAAAAATTATCAAAATATGGATTCTAGTAAATTATTGAACTTTATTGTTGTTTTGCGTTATACAAGTGGTATTATTAAAAATTAATAATAAAGCCGACTGCGTACAGATGTATTTTTCTTTAAATTCGTTTGCATATATTGTTTATTAATTTTTTGGCAATTTGGATGCATGAATAATTCATTTCATGATTATTTTATGATTAAAAAAATAGAAATCTAATAAGAAAATTAGTGTTTCAAAATTGCAAAGAATTTAAGGAAAAAATTACTTTTATGTTGATTTATATAATATTTATAAAACTGTACAATACAATTTACACGGGATGGAAGATTCAGTAACAGACAATATTTGTTTACACCCTTATTACAAAGGATATCTGATTTTTTGTTAACAACGTCTTATCATCTGCAATATAAAAATGAATTTTTGAGAATAGATAACAATAGAAGCGTAAAGTAGGTCGATCGATATAGTGAACGTTTTTCATACACGACGTGATGTTACAAAAAAGTTTTCGGATCAATTATTTCTATTGGTATTCACATTAGCTCCCGTTTTTGCACTATTATAAAGATGGATATATATCAATATCCATTTCTGGATCATTGAGTAGCAATAAGAACGCTTTTTCTTCTCAACATTGGGGTATATAAGCCTACCATATATTTCAAAAGTGAGGTGATCTACAGTTGAGAGACTTTCTGAATCTTTAAAACCATGCATACTTTTTAAGTATTATACACAAAAAAAAATAATAATAAAATATTTTTCGTTTTTATCCGTCTGTTAGTTCATGAAATCTTTTATCGAGTGAAAGGTAGGAGAGAACGGGGTCAAACCGATTACTTAATTTTAAGATATATTAAGTTTATTAAATGGTGAAAATATTTCTATATTCTTTAGAATGTATCTCTCACCTTAATAAATGCTAAAAACTAAACATATAAAAGATTTCTATAAAGATATTCACCATCGGTAGGTTTTAGCTACTTTTCTTATAAGAAAAGTGTGCATTAAAATCATTTATACAATATTTTCATTTAATTATTCGAAAATTTGAGTACGACGTATGCGTATATATATACGACGTATGAGTACGTAAAATATACCATTCAAACTTTTAAATTCAAAAAACTTTATTTGCTTAATGATATTTATTATTTTTTAGCATCTATTTAAATGAGGGAAGCGCAAAAAGATGTTAGGATTACCGTATATTTTCATGTGGTAATAAAACGTTTATAACAGTTTATAATAGTTTCTTATACATTAAAATTTAACATTACGAGCATGAGAAATATAAATTTAAGAGATATTTAAATTTATTTTACGTTTGTCTAACTGATCGAAAGTACAAACCCGCCTTGTACGATTATTCGATACAAAAGTACCAGTTTTATATTTTTATTTCAGTTAAAACTATTAAAATTCTAAAGATAAAGATTTTAACTCATTATTAAACGTATAAAAAGCAAAAGAATGATAATATTTTTTTATTTATAACCAGTGTTCTTTAAGTGATCGGCATGACCCCGTTCTATCCTACTATATAATTTATTACTCCCTATGACCTGAAAAATGTTCACTGTTAATTAACTTTAATCAAATTAGCAATTAAGCAAGGACAGTGGCAATGCTTTTAAGTACTTTGCTTTTAGAATATTAAACAAATTCCGAGAACATGAAAATAGACACGTATCACACCACTATTTTAGGAAACAATTATCAGTAACATGGAACATTTGGTATTTGCAGTTTTAATCAGACTAACTCTATTTCCATTTAAGCGGGGAAGAATTGCCCACATTCAGACACTCTTAAAGCTTTTTATCTATAAAAGTATAATATCTTTTTCTTTTAATAAAATTTAACTTAACATTTAATAAGTTTCTTTAGGTTGGTTTTGAAACCAAGCAATAAGATACCAAAGCATACCAATATGGAATGTGTATAAAATGTATTGCTTTGGGCACTTTTGATGTGCCACTATATCTTTTAAAATTTTTGATTACCCGGGATCAACATTAAAATCACCAGGTGGTATAAGGCAAAAACTCCGAATATTATCTATTATTTGTCAAAATTTCAGAAAGCTTAGCGTCAGTATAAAGCGCGTACTCAACTTTAAAGTTTTGATATGTAACATAATAGCCATACAACCCAATGTAAAAGTTTATATTACATTTCCATTTTATCATTTTTATTAAATTGCTACATATATCATATGGTTTATCGTTTGAAGCACTAATAACCCCAGTATATCGTGATTCGAAATAAAAACTGTTTTGACAATCCTATTTAAAGTTTATTTGCTTTATATAATATTTTCCGGTATCAAACTTCAAGTTTGTAATTGTATCTATTTATCTATATCTGGTCATACACCTACATACATATAGACACACGATCACTCATGCACAATCATATACATTCCTCCACTTAACAAACTCACACGCATATGTATACTCACGTAATCCTCTCCCCCCACACACACGCACACACACACACAGCACACACACATACACCACTCACACATGCACATACACACACACACACAAACACATTACACCCAAACCACACACACGCACGCATACACGCACGCACGCATGCACGCATGCACGCACACATACGTACGCACGCACCCTCACACACAAACACCCACACACACACACACACGATCATCTTTCCAACAACGGCTCGGTCACGCTCGCGGTGCAAACTTCGGCGAGAGACCTGCTGCTGCTGGTGTTGGGAGACGAGCTCGAGGCTGCACGGATGCACGCATGCACACTGGAGTAGGAGAGCCAGAGAGACAGCTCCAAAGAGAGAAGAGAGATAGGGACGCTGCGGAGGCGGATGATGATGAGGAGGTCGAGGGCTTAATTCAATTACACGCGAGGCGTATACGCGAGGAACATATATATATATATATATATATATATATATATACACGAGAACGGGAGAGAAACTCCCACTGCACATGGGCTTGGTGCATATAGGTGTGCGTGTGTGTGTGTGTGTGTGTGTGTATACATACTCGTCCTTCCGTCGGGCAGCAGTGTGTCGAGTGCGTTGAGCGGATACGCCGAGCAGGTGATATTGCTGTAGCGCCAGAACTCCCGGGCCGACAGCTCGAGCATCTCGCGGAAGACCTCGGCGCGACCGAGCTGGCAGGCGAGGGTCAGCGGGGTCAGGCCCGCGGCGTTGGCTATCCCGTTGCGCGCGGGCAGCTTCGGGTGACGCAGCGCGTAGCCGAACATGTCCTGCAAGAGTTTGCACAGGAAGGGTTTAATAAATGACTGGCTACGAGAGACGGAGATAATCAGATTTTCAGTGTGAGTGCGTGTGTGTGCGTGTGTGTGTGTGGGCGTGAGCTAACTTGTTCAAACTGTCATTGTTGGATTTGGTTTGAGGTGGCTTATTTTAGACGTGGAGGTAGCACGCAAGTTTCGGTGTTGGTGTTTTGTAATATTTGTAGAAGGGCAATGAACTATTTCGTTGGTTTTTTATTTGTATCGTAACACTTGCAGTGTATTTTTTATTAAGTTATTTTGATATTGGATTTTGTATTTGTACAATGAATTGATATAATGGATTGATTGTTTGACTTAATCCATCTGATTAAGTCTTTGTAAAATAATATATATATTCTTGGGGTTATTCAAATGAGCGAATTACTGCAAGTTTTATTCATATATAATTCATGTATAATTATCTGCAGATTGTTATATCTATAATGATTGTGTACGCGTCTTAATTAATTGGTATTTTTTAACACTTGAGTACACTTAATCATTAAGTATGCAATTAACGCATAACTAGTATTATTTGCATCAATTTATTACATGCAGTACGTACAAAATTATTATGTAATTACTACAAAGGAGCGAAGCTTATTTATCACTGTAAGCAGTTATTTGTTAAAATATACTGTCTCTATACAGTAATAAATAATAAATAATTCATATTTATAAATAAATAAATAAATAAATAAATACAAAATAACGTTGTAGCTCTAATAATTA
This sequence comes from Gastracanthus pulcherrimus, assembly GCA_949152435.1. Lineage (NCBI taxonomy): Eukaryota > Metazoa > Arthropoda > Insecta > Hymenoptera > Pteromalidae > Gastracanthus > Gastracanthus pulcherrimus. Next base: position 166,503,148 of record OX424575.1, on the reverse strand, counting down.
CATTTAAATTCACGTCCATTGTAAAGAGGGATAAATTTTGAAAATTTTAACATTGCCAATTATAACTGTCACAAAGCAAAATCATGTACCATAAAATAATGCATAATTACTCTTGAATTAACGTATGACTAGTGACTATGAAGTATGACTAGTTATATTTATTTTTCTAAGTATTTTTTGGGATTAGACAAATTTTATATTTTGTTTGCGCTTTATCCGCTGTAATACAAGATAAAATATTACCTTGTTACTACTGAACCGAGAGCTTAAATAAAGTTAATATTAAAAATATTATATATAGAAAGGGTTACAAAATAAAATTCTCTTCTTGAATTTATTATTTTTCTATACTATTAAACTGATTATAATTTGAATATTATAACATTCAAATTATTATCAAAAGTGCTTCATCAATATGTGAGAATTTATGAACGCCTATGATAAAGTTTAACCCAACAATATATCTTTATGTACATATATTTAATTTCTCCTGCACCATTCCATTAGGCAATGAAAAATCTATAATTAATGCCACCAGTCTATAAGTATTCTTGCAAGATAGCAATGCTACGCTACTATAAAGGACGTTCACCGGTTCACAATAAGGTTAGAAAGTTAATTTTCGAAAGAATCATTATTAAATAACAATATTTATAATGAAAACCATTCAGTTTATAAAATAAAGTATTAATATATTAGTAAATAATATAAAATTTATGGAAAGGCACCAAAAGCCGAAGTACGGCATTAACTTTTGTATATGCTGTACCACGATATAGATATACTAATAACATTGGAGCACAACTTTAGGTATCTATATCTTTAAAAAAAGTACCGTTTGCTATGCCCAGCTTCTATGTATTACTTCTATCGTTATTTTACATTACATACTAGTTTTTCAAAACGATGTAAAGAAAACCTGATTTACAATAAATAAAAATGTCCGTTTTATGAGAGCTCAAAATAGCTTCCATGTTAAAAACTAAAACTTTGAAGCTAAATTTCTCGATTTTGGATACCGCAAGGGGGTCGAAATTTCAACCACTTAAACACACCTAAATTAACATGTGATAAAAATTTCAAGAGATTTTAAAGAAATTCAATTACCCGGTGAACGTCCTTAACACACTAGCGCCCAGCATGCCTCGTCCGTCACGCATGTTTTAAGCTCGCGCAAAATGTTGTTTAATCGTTATAATGATTTTTAAGGGGCTTACCTAGTTTTTCCCTCTAAAACTGAGGTGGATTTTCTAGGATTTAAAAAGCAAATACATTTAAGCAAAATGTATTGAAAGTTGGAGTTACATTAAGACATTAGATACAGATAAAAACATTTTTTACTTCAAAATATTGCCTTATACTCGAGATATATAATTTCTCGGAGCTCCATAAAAAAAATTACCAAACAGTACAACTAGATAAGCTTTCTCGTACTATGAACTAGTATTTTGAAAAAATATTGAAAATTAATATAATGGCTGTTTTTTGAAAAAAGTGTTCGAATTTTACAAAAAATACATGCCCGTTTTTTGCTTTGCAAATTGGCATCTGTTAATGGATTAAAAAAATCCTAGTTCATGATATGACAGAACATATACTGACAAGGATACTGCACACCGTGTGGGAAACGATCTTTTATTAAACTTCAGGAGATGATTTCTGGTACCAAAAAATAAAGCCTAGCACCCGTTATCTTTTCCAATGGGCCCCCGTTTTGGAGATATGAGGTATTTTTATTTAAATGTGCGTTATTCTAATGAAAAAATGTACCTCTTCTTTTAACAACAACTCTGCAAGCTCTTATGCTAGAAAAATTGCCTCAAAATATAATCAATATAGTCGGAAAGAGATGTAATTTAAGCTTTAATTCGTATAAAAATATTATTCTGATACAAAGTTATTAACATTTGAAGATAATGATTAAAAATGCATGAATATTCCATGAATTTTAACTCTCAAATTAGGTAATTTTTCATGCAGGTTAAATCATAATCTTCAATTGTCAATAATTTTGCATCAGAATAATGATTCAATAGGATACAAAGCTTAAATTGTAGCTCTTTTCATCTACTTTAAGTATCTTTTGAGTCAATTTTTCTAACATAAAAACTTGCAGAGTTATTGTCAAACAAAGAGGTACATTTTTTCATTAAAATAACACATATTTGAAGCAAAATACCTCATATCTAGAGAACAAGGACCCATTGGAAAAGATTATACGTGGTAGGCTTTATTTTCAGGTACCATAAACCACTTCCTTACGTTTGATAAACAATCGTTCCTCACAGAGTGTGGACTCTCCTTGTTAGTGTCACCTTAAAATTTGGAGTCGATTCATTAATTTGTTCGCGAGTGATGTCTGCAGCTATTTTGAAAAACGCTGTTTCGATAAAAAAACCTTTAAAGTTTTATCTATTCATTTACTGACTTCCGATCAGCTATACTTCAGCAGTCTGACGTTTCAAAAATATTTCAGATCGGACTATAATACCTCAGGATATTATTCTATGAATAGTAAACTATTGGAAACTGCAACAAAGATAAAATCGATTTTTTGAAAGTGCGAAACTAGGTAAGCCCCTTAAAACATTTAACTCCCTTCTTTGGATAGACAGTAAATCAATTACATTGTTAGATATAAAAATAATATAAATTATTTGCTGTGAAAATCAAAATAACGATGCCGCATGGACAAAACAATGCATATGGAAAAAACAATGCGTATAGCGATACTGGTTTTACCTTAAATATCTATTTTTTCTGGATAACTTAAAATTAAATTTTTTATAATTCTATCAATTGATAGTTGTTGAACAACACATAGAAAAAGTCATTATGTTAGTTATTAAAAGAACGATGCCCACGAGACATAGGAAATCGGCCCCTAATAATAACCTATAAAACCTATGCCATCGCCCTGGTAGAAAGTTGACAAGTTTTTCTCGTTAACATGTTAATTAAATGGAAGCATCATTAGCTAATACTAACTCTTTAACACTATTCAAATGATTAAAACTATGGTTATTGTCTTAAAAATGAACAACTTAATATAATAGTACACGCATAAATTAATTTTTTTTAATTGTAACATTATATAATCCAAATATCGTTTTAGCTAGAAAATATCGGTGAATTCTGGCTAGAAATCCGGGAAGATTTCTACCAGGGCATTTAGAGCATCAAGAAACATGAATTAAAAAGTAGCCACCTGAGACTTAAGGGAACTTGAGTTATTATTAGCATTAAAGTTTTCAACTCTAAAATACAGAAATCAACAGAGAACCATAAAACAGCCACTTTGCACAACTTTCAATAATCGAATAAGGGCTCAATTGAAAGATTTCAACAAAAGCTATCATTAAAAAATGACTCCAAATGGGGGCTGCTATATATTCACTATTTTACAGGGGATAAACGGATCAGAAAAAAAAACTACCCCTAAAGAATTTGGTCAAATAGGGTGCGTTAGCACAATCTTTTTTTCACGAACGAGGTGGAAAATGAAAGGGGGCATACAAAAATTAAAGACTATTCTTAAAATAGCAGAATCAACCCTTAAATCGTCCAAATCGAATTCCCCCACTTGGCACACTTTTCAGCAATCGAATGAGGCCTCAAATGTAAGATTTCAATGAAATCTATAATCATAAAATTACTCCAAATGGGGGCTACTGCACTTTCACAATTTTGCTGGGTATTAATTGTTTAGAAAAAAACTGCCCTCAAGAATTTTGGTCAAATAAAGTGCGTTGGCACAATTTTATTTTCACTAACGTGGTGGCAAATGAAAGGTGACGTAAAAAGCTGCCGATTCGAGCCATCGTCTTTTGGGATTTTCGTCGAAATCTTTCATTTGAGCCCTCATTCGATTGCTGAAAAGTGTGCCAAGGGGCTATTTTATTGTTTTCTGTTGCTTTCTGCATTTTAGGGGTTAAAAGCATTAATGCTTAATATCTCAAGTTCCCTCGAGTCTCAGGTGCTGATTCTTTTTTAAATTCACGTTTTTTAATGCTCTAAATGATGGCATAGCTTTTATAGATTATTCTTAGGGGGCCGAGTTATTATTTCTAACACTAACTTGTCGAGCTGTGAACAGAAGAAGAGGCACCATTTTTTACTAAAATAACTGACAATTGCAGTCAATTGATGGATATGTAGATAATAAGGGACCATTGGAAAAGATGCGGGTGTTACACTTCATTTTTAGGTATCAGAAAACATCTCTCAAAGTTTTGGCAAATTTCGGTTTCCAAACCTCAGACTCTCCTATTAAATATTTCATTACGTCAATGAAATATACTCAACTACATTAAAATAGTTCGCACGACCTAATTCTTTTTATCAGTGTTTCTATTTATATACATTGATAAAAGATAAATAGTGACGAAAGGTGCGTATCGAATTTTCGTAGAAAAATATTTCCTCTCCATCTTGACCATCCAAAATTTTGCGGTACCTATATTATTGCAATTTAAAAATATATTAACACTTAATTTCTAGTCAATCAATTTGAGATGCCACTAAAATGTATCTTACAGCATTACTAATTCTAGACCCTTTTGCTTTCTCAAAATATCTGGATAATTACGGTAACAGGCTCAAATAAATAATTTAAGCCGCGGATTAACGATGTGCTTCGCCAGGAATTTGCATAGCATGCGTTCCAAAAAGATGTCTTATTGTAACTTAAGAATTCCGCACAATTGCTCATATATGCATGTACCAATCTATTCGAGCTCCCACAGCCACGTGAACTTGCAGAAACAAAAAAAAAGACGCTGGGAGTCTCAAGTACCCCCGCGGTAATATACCACAGCATTATCTATTCTTGTTTTGTCTGGGGCTCGGCGCAATAATGCCATTTTCATATATACATCTCGACGCTCGCCGATGAAAAGTTCCCTCTCGAATCCTCCTCCTCTCTCGCTCCCCTTTATCTCTCTCTCTCTCTCTCTCTCAGTCTCTACCTCTCTCTTCTTGGCTCGAGATTCGCCTCGACGTGCACTATTCCGAGACGCGCATGGCTGTTTATTTTACGGCGCGAATCGGACTTTTAAATTCGCGCGCGCGCGACAATCCGCCACTCTCGCGGGGGAGATTTATTTCCCCGTGTGTGCAGAGGAGAGGCAGACGCAGAGGCGAAGGCGGAGGATGAGGACGCGAGCAAGCGAATTAAAAATGCCCGGCCGATTTCGATGCGCCGAGTGCAGAGTCAGCGTCAGCAGTTGCGCGCCGAGCTTTATCGGACGGCATCTGCAATTTTTATCGAGCCGGGGCGGCCGGGCGGAAAGGGGGAGACGCGGCTAAGGCCACGGTACGGTCCGGGGGATTCCGCGAGTTCGATTTGCTTGAATTGAGTTTTCCGCGCGGCCTTTTTGGGGGAGAGGGGGATAGAGATACGCCGATTGAGGACCAGCCGAGCGTGCAAAGGACGCTCGCGGCTGCCTTATTTGCCGTGAGCGGAATATGTCCGGCTTTTTAAAGGGGAATGTTTTATTGGATTCGGTTTAAAGCTTGGAATCTGGGCAAATTTTAGTATAGTAAGGTTTTATTTTCAAAATCTGAACGATTGTCTTCGGCATCAGTTGCTTCACTACAGTGGTGATTTGAAAATACGTTGCGTTTTTCATATAAGCAACGTATAGATATTTTTATTGCGCAATTTACTCTCTAGTGGTGATTCCCCGAAATATGGCAATTAACTCAACCTCAGGTACAGAAGTCATTTAAAATAAGTATATTAAATCCTTCAAAATATACAGTTGGTCCGAGATATAAAGAAATACTGAATGCTACGGTGTTTACAAAAAACTCACTGGATACGCTTGCAGGTCATAAATAGCGGTGAAAATGTCCATTTTATGATAAAGTCGAACTGAAGGATGTATTATGCAAATAAATATAAGTAATTTCAATTTATATTCAAAACAATTGGAAAGATTACAGCTTCCATGTGATAAAATATTGTTTCTCTTTAGTTTTGAGATACCCACAAGAGTTTTAATTTAGCGTTCAGAATGCTTAATATAATTAAAATTGTAACGTTCCTTCATTGTAAAAATCAAATATGTATCGATCAACGAAAATAATACATACGAAAGGTTAATGTATGTAAGTATAAAGCATTCTATTATTTTTTAATATATTGTAAAACATGCATATTTTTTAAAATCACTAAATTAATAATATTATTTTATAGCCTGCTTTTTGCTTTCCCAAAGAGAAAGTTTTGTCCAGATGAAAATTTTATTTTATGTTTTCGAAGTTCCTGAGTCAGAAAAATAAGTTTTAAAAATGTATGTGTGGTTTGTGACGTGTGCATGTGCGGTATGAGTGTGTGTACATGTGTATGTGCGTGCGTGCGCGCGTGTGTGCGTACAGGTGTGTGTGTGTATGTGCATGTGCGTATCTATGTATGTGTGTGAGTATGTGAGTGTGTGTCCCTGTGTGTGCGTGTGTGTATGTGAGTACATGTGTCGAAAAGTATTATTTTCTTGACAATCACCCAGATATATAAATTGAAAGGTAATTGCGGCATTTTTTTAAAACGCACATATTTTCAACACGTTTAATGTTTAAAATGACATCAATTTATTTTGCCTTTTTTAGAAAAATGTATAAATTAATATTTTTATATTTTTTTACTAAAATAGATTAAAAGTGATTGTTAGATATATAAATTAAAACGAAATTACATAAACTTTATGAAAATGTACATGTTTTAACACGTACCCGTACAAAATGACAATACAAAAAAAATTCTTTGCAATTTTCACAATATATTAAAATTCATATTTTTATTTTTCCTTCACAAGTGAGTACATCCACACACACGCACACACGGATACACACTCACATACTCACACATACACACATAGTGACACACACATAGGGTATGTAATCACATTCGTGTGTGCGTGTGCGAGTATGTACGTATGTATGAAACCAAATTTTCTGTCGACGCATAACTGTTCAAGGGAAGCACGTTTCGAGCTGAAATATTGCAGACATACTAGGTATATCTTAATTTAGAACTGATTAGATTTTGGAGTTCATTGGATAAAAAAAATTATATTTTTAAAATATATATATATATATATATATATATATATATATATATATATATATTACATATAAAACACATATGTGTACAAAGTTTCATTAAATTTGGAAAAATCGAAAAATAAATTTTTCGTCATTTTATACGCTCAATATGTTAAACGTATCTACGATTTCATAAAGAAGACGACATTTTCTTCCAACTGATATATCTAACAATTAGTTTAAAACTATTATTGTGACAGAAAAATAATAATATGTACATTTTCATAAAGTTTATGTAATTTCCTTTTAATTTTTATATCTAACAATTACTTTTAATCTATTTCAGTAAAAAAATATAAAAATATTAATTTATACATTTTTCTAAATATGGCCCAAAAAATTGATGTCATTTTAAACGTTAAACGTGTTGAAAATATGTGCGTTTTAAAAATGATACCGCAATTTCCTTTCAATTTAAGTATATATCTGGGTGATTGTCAAGAAATAGTACTTTTCGACACTGTTCGGTGCATTGGTTTTCTGACGCGCGGGACGTTTTTCGCACGAGCGAAGAGAGTAAGAAAAGTCACCTGCGCCAAAAAACAACGTACCCAACTGTGTCGAACATTATCTTTTGATACAGTAGGTGTGAAATTGCAGCTTTAAGAATTTATGAAATGGGCAAAGTGCAACTTTACGCATACTGTGTCGAAAACGGTAGTTTTTCACCTAATTTTTTAACCAAACTAAAAATCTTTTTTTAGTGTTTATTTGGGGTTTAAGTTGATGGTTAAAATTTTTTGTTCTTTTTATCAAAAACCCAATAGATTTTTTGAAAATTTTTTTTAATATTTTTTAAAAATTTGATTGGACCTCCGAAAAATAATAATAAAAAATTTTATCGAAAAAGTGCTCCACTCTTTTTGTAATACATGTCAAAAAGAGTCGAATAACCGTCAGAAAATTTTTTTTCTTTCTTCGTGGCACCCTGAATTGTGTGAGGATCAAAGTTCCTTTAATAAATATGGTATTGAAAATAGTGATTTATTGTGACATGTAGGATCAAGATTTTGAGGTTTAACAACGGTAAAATTTAAGATATTATTGCGTTTTGATTGCATAAATATTTTCAGAATGCTTGCTTATAAACATAAAAAGTTTTCTGGGCGCTTTCTGGGATTAACCCAAGCTGCCCCCTTAAAACGAAAAACGTTAAAACTAACTATAAAAACTACAAATAAAAGCCGGGTCGCTCGCTTACGTAGTTGTCTCAAGTTCGAACTAAATAATCTCATAGGTTAGATGACGCTACTAAACTGATGTACTCATTACAATACGATAAATTGAGCTAGGATTTTGAAACTCAAAAAGTTGGCGACAACATTCATAACACTCCTGTAGACAGATAAGTATAAAAAAAATTCTGAAAAAATGAGAACATATTGTACGTATGATGTACTTTAAAGTCTCGTAGGTTATTTATAATTAAACCCTAAAGTTATTGTCTAATAAATTCAGAATTACGCGAATTGTTCGATGGCGACAGGCCACGGTAATTACTTTTAGGCTATATGTATATATATATATATATATATATATATATATATATATATATATATATATATATATATATATATCACTTGTGTGTTAAAAATATAGCATAGTTGTCTTAGTCTTGTGTTTAAGATGTTCAAATGTATCGTTTTTAAGAACTTCAAGCGTTTACCAGACTGTAATAATATTTCCTTTCTACTCAGTGCATTGGCGACACTAATAATACTGTTTTCTTGACAATCACCCATCTAACAATCATCACAATACTATTTTAGTGGAGGAGATATAAAATTATTAATTTCAAAATATTTGTAATCATCGCAATCTGTATTCGATTTATACTTTTAAGAATTATTGAAACGCTTATGCTTGATGAGATAATTTTAGCATTAATTAATTTAAAGTGAATTTCCGTTGTAAAATTCTTAAACGCGATTTTTCAGTACCTCTCTTTGAGAAAGCATTCTGCTAAAGCAGTTAGCAGCGGTATTTTAAATTTCAAACAAACTTCGCATACTCCCTCGCTAATTCTCACTGATTAAAAGTTTTAATTCCTTATAATTTAAACATTTTATTAAATTTCAATTCTGCACCTTTACATATCGAATGAACTCCAATCATGTATCAACGCATTGATTAAAGTCTTAACTGTGCACATGTTGCATAATACATGCAAACACAGACGCGCGCGTTTACAAATGGGAGAATTTGCAACTTAATCGTCAAATGAACTGCAATGCATCGATAGTTCAGAGAAAGAAAGAGGGGGAGCGGAAGCTACAATAAAACTTAGATGGATGGACAATTCAAATCATAATATCATAAAAGATAAAATACTTGTTATTTAAGTTTTTGAACCCTACTATTAAAAACTATTCTGATACATTTATAATTTGGTCTGAAAGATCCGTTCTTATTACGTCTATAGATTAGAAATAAGTGAAGAAATAATGAAATAAGTATTATAAATAAGTATTATAATGTGTAATTAAATAAAAATCAATATACGATACAGATATGAATTTTGCCCAATTAATAAGTTGCAATATTAAATCATATTTATTCAATAAGATAATGATTCTGGTTTTGCCATTGTTTTATGAAACTAAGAATCTTATTGGAATCCGATTAATACAGCGTATTAAATATTTCATCCTTTTATAACCCTGGTCGAAATCGATCTCATTAATAGGCCAGTAGCAACCCATAATAGCTATTTATAGCTACTAATGATTAGATACTGTTTATTAATGCCATCGATATCCGCCAGGAATGGAACCGATATAATTTAATTACATAATATATATATATATATATATATATATATATATATATATATATATATATATATATATATATATATTATAGACTAATAATGTATTAAAAAAAATAATTTGATATATTGGAGCTTTCTAGCAGTCTTATATTCTTAGTCAATCTTTAAATTAAATAAATTCAACTTATTTATGAAATATGCTTGAGATTTTTAATACAATTTTATACAATAATTAATAAAACCAAACATATTATAAGTAAAAATCTAAGGTTATTCCAATTCTTATATAGATTTTTCAGTTATTCTTTACACAAACTTTATAGTTATGTGAAAATAATCAATAATATTTTAATGCTTTCATCGTTCTATTTTATTTAAATAAACTTGTAAATAAACTCTATCAATAAAATAAATCATAATACATCTATAGTTATTCTAATATTAAATTTAAATGATATTTAAATAAATTTTACTTAACAATTTGTTTGTTTAACGTACTCAAAGGGTGAAGACATTATAACACTTAACAATCCTTTTAGTAAAGCTTTTTCGTATTTATATACTATAAAAAACTATATACTTAACGTCCATTTTAAATCTTCTATAAATGGGGCATTTTATTACAATATTATGAAGTAGAAGAATATGTTTTATTTCAGGGTTCAGAAGTCAACGCTCAAAAAAAGGGATTGACAAAAAATTTTAGAGTGGGCGAAAAAAACGCGGAGTGGGCGAAAAAACTGCCGAGCGGGCAAAAATCATGTAAATTAAATTTAGACGTTTTATTCTAATAAGCTCGTAGTTGCTGTGACGAAAAACAGTCACTCCATTCTCGCCTTTCAGACACGAAGAACTCTAAAATCCAAACAATATGGTGTATCACAAAAAACATGGTATACACCAAGGGCTAGTGGACTTTTTTGACCTCGTGTGTTTGCAGTACTCGTCTCTGGCTTGCGAGACACACTCAACTTTGTCTCGTTCTCGCTTGCCTTCGACTCGCATTGCAAACTCCACACTAGGTCTAAAAATGCCCACTTTACACCTTTGGTACACAATATACGATTTTGTTCTTCCTGCACCGAAAGTATACTTTTTCGTGCATATACATCAGGCGGAAAATAAAACCTTCGGGTGGAAAATTTCATCATTTTATACGTTAAATATGGTCAAAGTATGTACAAAGTATGTACCTTCTCACAAATTAGACAAAATTTCTTTCCAAGTGATATATCTAACAATTACTTTAAATTGCAAAAAAAATTGTTGTCTGTTTATACGTTAAATATGTTAAGAACATACACAAAAAGAAATGTAGATTTCTTCCAATTTGTGTATCTAACATTCATCTTAAAGCTATTTTAGTGGTAGAAGGATGAAAAAATTAATTTCATAAAATTTCTAAAAATTGTCATTTGTATTCGATCTATGTCTTTTAAGACTTAATAATTTTCTCACGTGCAGACATATTGAAAATTATTTTAAGTTGCAAGGGTTTTTCAGACTAGCAATATTTAAACACTTGTATCTAATGAATTACGTTATTTAAAACGAATTTCCATTATAAAATTCTCAAACTCGAATTTTCAGAACCTCTCTTTGAGAAAGCATTCTGCTAAAGCAGTTAACAACGGATTTTATTGATACCCATCGATGTATGTTTTCTTTTTATATCACTATTATTGAAACGCTGACTTCTCAGTTTTGGACATCACAGTTATATGGCTCAGAATAAATGTAAAAATGTTTTCCACTTATACTATTGCCATTAAAGGGCCCTAACAGTTTCAATAAAATGTATACAAAGAATAAATTTAATAATGAACACCTATCCGAGCCAACGCCAGCAAGCGAGGAATCTCAGCTTGTTCACAGCATAAATAAACAAAACCACGACAGCGCCACTTCGCTGCCAGGAAATATACTTTCCATCCAATACGCGCGTTATTTACTTGTCAGTGACACCGCGAGCTGTGTTTGCCACGAGCGCGTGCGGAGTGCGCGCGATCGGGGCAATCTTAAAATCAATCTCCGAAAAATTTCGAGAGCCAAATGGCTCTCCGTTCCACAGCATTCGCCTTACGGGCACGCGGAGAACCTCACGGTATCCAGTATCCAGAGGAACGAGGAATAAAAAGGAAAGCGATATTCCTGCGAGCGTGCTCGAGGCTAGAGGCACGTACACATCGCGTCGTCGTCGCCGCCGCCGCCGTCGTCGTACGTAGAGTCGAGGGCAGGGCATATCGAAAGTGCACGGGCGAAACTTTTCCACTCGTGTCGTCCCATTTAGGTAGAAGGGCGCACACGAGTAGAGCAAATAAGGATCGCGGGAGATGGTGGTAAAAACAGAAGAGAGGCAAGAGGAGGAGGGTTATATTGAGACAAGGATGTGAACCAGGAGAGTGCACGGAAAAAAGTCCACGAATTTTCGATTCGAGCTCTCCGCGCGCGGCCACTTCTGGCTCTGCTTTAGCTTCTTTTTCGGAGCTTCGTGATTCTTTGCCTTGGCTACGAGTGTAGGGAATTTCACGTTAATAAGCATACAGATTCGCGCAGGTTTTATTTGCAGGCCTGGCTTATGTTCTTCAACATTTTTGAATATATAGGGTAAGAGCCTCAAATGTTCATGTGAGAGAGTATCGTTATATGCTTTTTATTATATAATCGTGCAATAATCACGTTAATTAAGAGGACTATTTGTAGTCAAATCGCTCAGTAACATAACTTTTCTTTTTGAGGTCCTCACAAAATACCGATGCCAATTCATTGGCACTTAGCTTCCTCAAACTAAATAAATTGTTCCAATATGAATTTCTTTATTCTAATACATTTTTTTAATTGCTCTATTTCTTACTTATTAATTGATTGATTGTTAAAGATAAATTACAACAAATTATAAGCTTATGATCATAAATTGAATTATCGATTTCAAAATATCGTAAAATAGAAAAATCGTTATAAAACAAAAATGAATCGAAGAATCTTTATTTTTTTCTGATTTTGATTCGGTACGGCTGCTTTTACATGGAGCGGAAATTTTTCAGCGGAACGGAAACAGAACTTTTGTAGCGTACATTTTTTCCACTCCGTCCATAACCTAAAATAAACGAAAGATTAACTTAAAATTTGGTTGCTGTGATATGTACATGCAATTATAAATAAATTTGTGAGTAAATTTAATATGTGAACATAAGACTAGCTACCGGCACTGATTGTTCATCACTAATGATGAATTTCTATGATGATGAACTTTAATAGAATTCCGGATATTTTATTTATTCACACATTTATTTATATTAGTATGTAGGTACACATCACAGAAACAAAATCTAAAATTAACCTGTTTATGTTAGGTTATACGTTTTGAGGTTTTCGACGGAAGGTAAATTTTCGACGGAGCGGAAAAAATTTACGCTACAGATGTTCTATTTCCATTAAACTGCAAAATTTCCGCTCCGTGTAAAATCACCATAAGGGTTCGCTTATGGTAAAGCCATAAGATTGTATCTAGATGCGTCTAGATGTGTCTTCTGCTATGTAAAAGTATATCTATATATATCGCCGAGAGTCAAATTCACACCTCACTATAAATGCGCCATAAGTCGCTCTTCAAGGAACAAAATAAGACCTTCAAAATTCGAATCAGATAAATAATAAAAAAAGTCTCTATCACTGTTTTATCGAATCTTTCTTTAGTTGACTATAACTACTTTTGCCTCAACTTTTACAACACAGTAATTTTGCTAAAAAAAATTCTTTAGTTAAACAATACCTTGCTTTATAATATATTGACTTCCATATCATTAGTAATGATTGAATTGCAGTAAAAATATTTCTATTTTAAGGTAAATATGACGTTAGAACATACTTAAACAAAAAATTACGTTTTCGTATATAACAAAACAAGGGACATAGCTTAATTATTAAAAAATTCGAGTCGAAAAAGATAGGTACATTTTATGCTCTTTCAAATGCATTTACACTGAAGCGACCATATTATTTAGAAAATACCAAAATAATTTGCCTTATCGATTTCAGAATATCGTAAAATAGAGAAAAAGAGTAAGACAAAAAAAGCCCCTATGGAAATTATAAAATGAATAAAACGTAAAAGAACGTGAAAAAAGAGGAAGAAATCATAAAAAAGTTATAACAGTGTAAGAAAACATAACAAAACGTAAAATACTGTTGGATTTCGGACGTTTTTTATTATATTTTCATATATTTTGTTGTTTTTCTACATTTTCTTACGCATTCTTACGTTTTATTACTTTAGATTACATTTTTGAACTAAAAATTCCGCTCTCTAAAGAAACTTCCATGATGTCAAATATTCCAAAAAAATATTATCTGAGTGTCAATGCTTCTCAAGTAACTTAAAGTTTCTATTTTGTTTACGTGAATTGGTTTGCCTTGCCACCTATCGGTGAAAAATTCAAACTATATTTTTTTCACGAAATTACGAAACATAATAGAAGGTAAGGAAAGATAATAAAACATAAAAATACGTATAATAACGTAAAAAAATGTAGAACCGTTTGAAATCCAACAGTTTCTTGCGCTTTGTTACGTTAGTTTACGTTTCTTACATTTTCTTACATTTTCTTACGTTTTCTTACGTTTTATTACCATTTTTATTTTCACTGGGGGGCGATTGATGAATCTTAAATTTTTTTTCTAATTCCGAATTTTCATTAAAAAATTAAAAAAATAAGCTACGGTTGGCAAAAATGACCGCTCCGTTCTCGACATATAAGCGATCAATAAAAATTTTGAATAAAACATAAACTCAAATCACTCGGTATATAGGTCGTTATAATCTGGGTAAAGAACTCGGCCAAGAGATGGTAAAAACTACTGATAACTGCTTTAGTCGAATGCTTTCTCAAAAAGAATTAATGCACTATTATTTATTGAATATTTACGCTGAAAAATTGACTTTATTAATATACGACAATGTGACAAGACAATGCTATGTTGTAAACTTAGATTAAAAAGACGCTTTGGTGTTATATTAACTCTTTAAGTTCCAAGGTCTTTATTCGATTGAAAAAGAAATATGGGAAGTGGTTAATTAGCACAAAAATAGTATGAAAGTAATACACAAACAGTATCCAAAACCAAAAAAAATGTTCTGACATTACGTCTTCTTCGTGAATAATTACACGTTTTTAACTTATCTGATGTATACATTGATAATATTCTTTTCTCAAAACGTGCAGAAAAAAGGCCCATTTCCATGCTTGCAAAGCGAATTGAAAATTGGGAATTCCGAGTGTCTTCGCCTGAGCGGGAGGTAATGCACATTACCTCCCATAATATATATATATATAGAACGTACATGCGTTTGAAATACTAATAATGCTCATTACCTCCCATAATATATATAAAACGTACATGCGTTTGAAATGAAAAATGTTTTCTTTTTCAAATTTGACAAATTCTCTAAATTCAAACTTACATTTCTTTAACAAAAATAACTTTTAAGTACATGTAATAAAAGGAAAAAAGGAAATGAAAAGAAAAAAGAAAAAAGGAAAAGTAAATGAAAAGGAAAACGAAAAAAGGAAAAGGAAATGAAGAAATGAAAAAAAGGAAGAAAAAAAGAAAGAAAAGAAAAAATGAAAAAAGGAAATGAAAAAAGGAAAAAAGGAAAAAAAAGAAAATACGAAAGAAGGAAAAAGGATGCAATTAACAAAAAGGAAATTAAGGAAAGAAAGGAAAAAAATGAATTAAGTAAAGAGAAGAAAGGAAAGGAAGGTAAAGAAATTAAGAATGCCGGTTACCCGAAAAATCATCAAAAATACAAAAAATAGTATATTGTGCAACTAGGGGGGAAAATTAGCTTTTTCTAAGCAAGAATGATGATTGAGCACGAGTGAAAGTCGAGGGCGCCGAAGGCATGGGAAATGGCCATTACGAGTCGTCTACTAGACCTAAGAAAAAAATTCAAAATTTAAAAAATTCAAAATTTTGAAAGATAAATTCAAAATTTAGAAAAAAAATAAAAATTTAGAAAAAGAAAATCAAAATTTAAAAAAAATCAAATTTTGACAAGGAATAAAATTTTGGAAAGAATTAAATTTGGAAAAAAATTAAATTTTGGAAAAAAATTAAATATTGGAAAAAAATTTGAAATAATATTCAGAGTATTTCAGGAACGGGAGGTAATGTACAATAAATCCGGCTCCGGCAAAGACGCTCGGAATGCCCAATTTTCCATTCGTTTTGCAAGCGTGGAAAAGGCGTGTTCCACGCACGTGTTGAGAAAAATCATTTTTTCAATTCTCATATATTATCATACTACATACAGATAAGTATAATAATATGTCCCTAAAATAGCCTAAACAAATTTTGTTTGTATTATACGACACTTTTAAGCATTTACAACATTTTTTTGAAAATCGTTATTATTCAGTTCTCATTTCGACCAGAGAGCAATATAATCATTCAACCTATTCAGAGCAAGATGCCCAAGGGGGAAGAACCTAAAAAGGTTAAATAATAGTTATGAAACTTCAGTAAATCGAAAAGAACTACCAAAAAAAATTGAAACCTGTGAATATCATTTTTTACTCCTGTTTAATAAAATCTTGATTATCTTAGTATTAAGATTTCGATTATTTTTCAGATTAAAAATGGGATTGGCGAGATGAATCCTTTGACGGATCAACTTTAAATTCTGTAGCAATTTTTAAGCAATTTTTGGATTTTCTCAAACATATAGCTGTACGTTTAGTCCCATAACGTCACTTTTTACTACATTTTACATACGTCATCTAATGACAAAAAAAAATTAAATGAAAGTCGGTAAAATAAAGAAAGTAGATTTGCAGGTAAACGGCACTCTTAAGTCAGCTTTACGAATGTATGCATATACATATCTAGAGTGTAAAATGACAGAAATCATTTTTCAATTTTTACAAATTTTAAAAGTTCAAAACGCATTTTTTTAACAAAAAGGAACTTTGAAGTATTCTTAAGATACACCAATCGAAAGTAAATTATAACTATTTAATAAATATATACATATTCTTGACAATTAAGGAGGGTTTTTCGCTAGATATAGAGGTCCTATGATAAAACTATATACGAGTATAACTGAGAAATCGAATTACATAATTCATAACAATGTATTATTCATTTACGTAATTGAGAATTCAAGCACAAATAGTTGAATATAGATGTTTAAACGCACAAGTATGAAAATTCATGAAAATGTGCCTTATTTTTCAGTAATTAATTGCAATATCGGTAAATACCTACACGAAATGTGAATTGCAGGGTAAATAAATATTAGTCGATATAACTGACAATTCAATCAGAAATGCTTAACAATAATACGATTTTACTAAAATAATCAAAGGAAAAATACGCACCAACTTGTCGCAAACGACGACCATGTGCAGTATCATGTTTCCGAAGGTATCCTGCTCGTCCGGATGCGCCCCCGAGTCCAGCAGCAAATTATAAACACTCTCATTGGCACAACACGCGGCCCAGGCCAGCGGATACTCGCCCAGATAGGCCAGACCCTCGTAGTCCGTGTTCTTGGCCGGGTGGGGGCGCTGCTGGTCCCTCGGCAGAAAGAAGCTCCCGATCGCTCGCTGCGACACAATGGCCCCAGCCTCCACCAGATCCTGCACGAGCTCGTTGTTGGCGTAGGCGATGGCCAGGTGGAGGGCGCTGGCGCCCAGGTACTCCTCGCCCTCGACCACGTCTATGGCCAGCCTGGGAAAGCACTTGAGCAGTGTCCTCGCGATCCGCGTGTGGGTCCTCGTGTCGCAGATGATGAGCACGTGCAGTAGCGTCTCGCCGAGGGAGCCACGGTACTGCATCTGCCAGCAGGCCTCGTGATCCGACCACTGGGCGAGCGGATCGAAGCGCGACAGCGACGCCTCGATCGGCAGGATGACCTGCTCGAGGTCGCGGAACTTCCAGCGCAGGTACTCGGCCCGGTTGATCGTCTGGCCCTTGCCGTCGGCGTACATGAGGATGCCGAACTGCTCGCGCACGACGCGCTCCACCTCCTGCTGGCCGCCCTGGTTGTACGCCTCGATCAGCTCGCCGCCCTTCTTGTAGTTGGCCAGCTTGTAGAGCAGGCATTGGTCCTCGTCGCTGGCCTGGCTGATCACGCGATCGAGGATCGAGCCAGCGTTGACCTGGCTGCCGCGACCTCGACAGGAGCACGCCCCACCCATTCAGACATCGCCCGCTGCCGCCAACGCCGCCGCACACGAGCGCTCGGGCCTGCTGCTGTCCGCTTCCTCGCTTTCTCTTTGATGCTTTTTTTCTATTCTGATGATTTTTTGTTTTTGTCAGCCGAAGCTCGATGACGAGGATGTTGCGGATATTGGTGGCATGACTTCGAGGCTTAGCGGATGGAAGGAGGGGCAAGCGTTGAAATTTTGCTGCGCGGAAGGGTTACTTGATACTTCTGTACACTGATTACATTGTTACATAATGTGCGGATCAAATATTTTGATAGTGATTTTGGGTTTTGAGATTTGGTTGAAGAGTACTGTATAAGTAGAATAAAGAAATTGATCGTTTTTTTTCTACTTATTAAGAAAATTATTTACGTAGGTCTCAAATATATGTAATAATTTTAATAGTATTGTATAATACAGTTTAACGTACTTGTGTTGGTTATTATTATTCTAAGTACTTAAAATATCTTATGCAATGTTAATGCATCATTAAATACTAAAACTGTAACGTCAAATGTTAGTCGGATCAACTCCAGAATTCCGAGCAGAATTTCGTATTATCAACGGTTACGAAGTATTCAATAATATATTTATTGTCAAATAATCTGCATTAAGAGCCTTTTAATTATACATTGTTTACACATTTTAAATTACAGCAAATATATTATATACTAAAAGCAAAAAAAAGGTTTAATATTTCTGAAACATTTAAGAAGCTCGAGTAGTGGCCCATACAAGAATATATTATTAACTATCTATAAAGTTCCAATTTTTGTCTATACTTCGAATTTAGGTATAACTATAAGGAATATTCGTATGCATTTAAGAATAAAAACTTCTTTTATTTTACCGCTACTATAAATATATTAAAATTTTTTAGAATCGCTTGAATGTTTTAAACTAAGCTTCAAACAAGTTAGCATATTATTAATTGAAATTACAATTATGCCTGCTTACAATAATCAGAAACATTCTATTAAACAACAAAATATCTCTCTTCGTTTTTAATACTAAAAACCTTCACAACAAATAGCCACAATCAAAACGATTCACCACGATCACTATCTTCATCCCACAAGCACCCAAAACCTCCAACCAACCAATAACCCCAAACCAACCATCACACTTAAAAAAGAAACCCCGTCGCGCACCTGGTCACACTACGCATCACCACAGATCTCCCCGGACACCCTCATCCTCATCCTCACCACCAATATCAACCCTACCAATAATTACACAACAATTGCGTATTCGCATAACAATGCACCGCTGGTCACGCCGTGCGCGGCTCGTCGTCACATCCGCATTCACGCGAGGCGCATGCGCCCTTCGCGACGTATCAGATCTCGTCCAAGGTTAAGGAGACCCGCTGCGACGTGCGCTCCCGCTGACCAGCGCCGAGAACTGCCCAAAC
Source organism: Gastracanthus pulcherrimus (assembly GCA_949152435.1). Classification (NCBI taxonomy): domain Eukaryota; kingdom Metazoa; phylum Arthropoda; class Insecta; order Hymenoptera; family Pteromalidae; genus Gastracanthus; species Gastracanthus pulcherrimus. Next base: position 166,483,650 of record OX424575.1, on the reverse strand, counting down.
CAATGGGGACGAGCCAACAAACCTGGCCGCCGTTGCAACACCTCGCGACATTTCAGCTCTTCTCGCGCGCGCGCGCTCGGACGTAGGTAGGTACACACTAAACACGTACCGCGGCGGGCGCGCACACGAAGGATGGTCTAGACTAGTTTGGAAAATTGGCCTCGACTCGGCGCGGGCGCTTGCTTGGTAGCAGCAGCAGCAGCGGCTATAGCAACCGGCGCCAGCGCCCTCGGAACAATCCATAAGCTGTGCCTGGTGCCGGCAGACACCATAGGGTCACTGGGTGATAGTGCCCCCGAGCGCGACCGTTGCTACTGCCGCTGCTGTTGTCAGTATACTTCCGGCGACGTGAGTGTACAAGCGAGGACAGTTAGGGTGATTTCACGTGGGGTGGATTTTCGTGGGAGCTACGGCTGTTTAACCCGCTTCTGCATTAAGTCGAATATATATTCGTACAGAGTGACAAGGGGAGACCACGAAGTTTAGCTTTGTAAATATCTAAAATAAAACTCAATACATGAGTCCTAGAAATTGAAATAGAGCTAAAACGTTACTATTGCTCAGATACGTTAAAAATCAGATGTATATGAAGATATACTATTGACATTAATTAAATATGCTGTATCCATTGTACAAGGCTGTATTGGGCTATAATTTTGCCAGAAACAATCCCCAAAAGTTCATGAAAATCGGTGGCCGAAACTCTGTGGTCTCCCGTTGTAAGAGCTGTCCTCGTAGTCAGAACGTCGAATATATTTATATTAGAAATTCTGTTCATAACTTTTGATCTACCTGACTTTATAAGTTATTCGACCCAGAAAATTAAAGCTTAACTTCGGTAATCTGCATCATTACAAGTGTATCTCTATTAATAATTGACTGTAGAATCTAATTAAGGTGGGTACCGGTAATGTGGATATGCAGATAATGTGACCACCTATACGAGATCTCGCTGTATGCGATATTCTGGGGCGCCGTAACTCCTACAGTATATGCTTTGTGACAATAGATGTTGAGAGGCGCGGTGACTCCGCTGCTAGCGCCCTCTAATTATAAGATAGTGTCATATTTACGCGCGAAAACATCAAAACTGCGATTTCTTAACAGTGCATGCATGTAAAGACACCACTTTAGTCAGTGTGATATCAGCGAAAAGAAAATTATACGCAAATAACATATACAAATAATTCACAAATATAATTTGCTCTAATAGCTAAAAATGTTGCTGGAAATTACGAAAGAGATTGTTGGTTTACAATAGCAGGGTCATTTTTATCGACTACAGCAAATACTTTTCGTATTGAGAAACTAATATTTTCATTGTTTTAACTAAATTAAATTAAATATTAGCTGTAGGTACCAGCTAAAATAATCCATATGAAATATTTCACTCTCTTAGCAATTTATATTAAATAGAAAAAGTAAAGTTTATTTTTAAAAGCAATGTAAGTCAATTAGTAAGATTACATTGCGTGTATATGGTTCTTAAAAATAAAATCAGTATATTTGTTGTTCTCAGTTGGTCCGATGCATAGTTTAAAATGGTAATTTCTTATTCTAAGGTAAAAATTACAATTTAGTTAAATAAGTAGAGGGAAAATACATAAATTGTTTAAAAATAAATTCCCAAAACAGTATATAAAGTGTAACATTCACATTAGAATTTTAAATAAAAAAAATGTTTTAGAATGAGACAAAAAAGTTTATTTTAAATAGTAACTATTTGAAATATATTTGCTATGTGTATGATTAAGACTTTTCACCACTTACAAATAGAGTGCACACCCTACAAAAAATGAATTTCAGTCAGACTTTGGGAGTCGTTTTAAGGTCAGGCTTAAGCGTGCTTATTTCTCGTAGACGTACCGAAGCTCATTCAATAACTTTTTTATAATGGCGAAATTCACTTTCCGTAAAGTATCTTGAATAATTTTCATTCAAGAAAAGAAATTTTTCACACGTGTTCTACTCATACGATTCCCATACTGATAAAATTTTAAGGATTTATGAAGTTAAAAGCATAAAAATAAACTAAAATTTAAGTTTACATAAATTCGTACTATTAAAAATTTGATGTTACCAATATTAACTCGAATTTTCTTGCTTTAAACTTCATAAATCCTTATGATTTTGGCAGTGTGAGAAATTGTATGTGTAAAGAATACGTGTGAAAAATTTCAAGGCAATCGGATAATGTTTTCAGCAATTACTAAAGTAATTGCTTCAGAAATAAAGCAATATTATTTCGGGATAAATTATTGCTTTAGTAATTACTTTTTTCTAAAAACTAGAAAAATGTAAATATTAACTTTAGTAACTATTAAAGTAATGACTAAATACTAACTTAAGAATGAACTAAAAAAGTAATTACTTTAGTAATTACTAAAGCAGTAACTTATACAAAAAATTATGTTATTTATTCAGTAATTACTTTAGTAATTGCTAAAGTAATAACTTAGTAATGTATTTATAGAACCACCGTCCTGTCCACAAAGAGAGCTCTAAAAGACCTTGTAATTGAATTCACCGAGTTGTTCCTATTATAAATAATTTTTATTTACTTATTCTTCCTTTTTTTATTTTAAACTTTAAGGTATTTGTTGTGCCTTAAGTTATTAGAAATAATAAAACTCATAATACAAAAACAAAATGGATTTGACTAATTATATTTCAAATATAAGTTTAAATAGAATACCAGAATTAAATAGATGTTAATTATTGTGTATCAGAGAACATGATTTAAGTTTAATATTTACCGGGCTTATTTAAATTTCCATTATTGTTCTCATTGTTGAAGTTTTCAACTTAAGCAGGCCCAAATCTTTAGCATCTAAATTTTTCGAATTCGGAAAATCTTTTATCGTTATATTGCAACGTTGCTTTATTGGTTCCGCTACTGCAACCTCCGGAAAAGTATACACCGTCACGTGAAATCACCCTTATACAGAGCGAGCTCGCGCTGAATGCGCGGCTCTTCTTTTTCAGCGTGCAGAATATTCGCTGCACAGTTATTGTGTGTATCGTGTGCAGCAGGGAGGGAAGGAAGGAGCCGATATAGCCTAAATCGCTGCTTCTACTATCGTGCACCTGCAGCTCATACGATACGCTGAATGGTCGTCGTCCTCTGTCTTCCTTCCACTTCAGCCTATCGTGGATTCCTCGTGTCATGTTCTCGTCTTCTTATACTCGCTGCTGTTACCGCTCTGTCGGGGTTGTAGCCTTTTTTTTTTTGTATACGTATATAACGTCTGTTCCACTTTTACCTGGCGCTTCTGTGACCTTAACACGGTTCACGACTGCGCGATAGTTCGGGGTTGGCCCAGATTTCCGATCGGTGCAATCGCTCTTTATTTCTCTTTTTTGCCGCTTCCCTCTTTCGTAAAAGGGTATAATAAACGCGATGGGCGCGCGATTTTTGCGAGTGAAGGTTGATGGTATTGTCAGTCACGGTGACGATTCTTGGACAGCGGAGAGAGAAAGATGATTGATCGATGAATTTCGCTTGTTGTTGTTGTTTTATTTTTGGCGTTTGGAGAGAATGCGCGGCCGCGCTGCAAACAAAGGAATTAATTTACGCCCCTGTCGATAGGCAGGGCAACATTGTAATGCGTGCATGGCTGCGTCTGCGCACGGCTGCTGTTGCGGCTACGACGGTGTACATATTTCGAATTGAAGCTGTTTGACATTTAAGCGTTTTGTAAACGTGATTTTTTTCAAGAGTAATGCGCGTCAAATTTGATGCGGTCTGCATATTCAGGCTTGTACGGATGATCAGGTTTGTTACTGTTTCCAAAATTGTAAAGTATAAATTTATTCAATTCTTTCAATGCTTCTATACACTGAGAAAACAATACCGTGAAATATTACTATATTATGTCACGGATGAGCTTCTGGCTTTCCGTGGCATTTCCTTATCGCAGAGCGGATGCGCGCAAGACACGCAGTCAGCTCTGCCCGACGCTGCTCCAGTGTTCCTACGCGCAAAAGTGCAGTACTTGCACCTTTTGCGCGCGGGACCGTTGGCGGGTCGCGATGCGACCGCGAGCGGGCAGCAGATAGCCGGCGGTACTCACGACGAGAGGTGCTCGGACCTAATAAAGCCACGATTACCCAAAAGCCCTGTCTCCTCAATTCCTGCGCGCCTTTCTCTGGCGGCACAGGAGGACCCCTCCAACCATCCGTCACAATTAATATCGTAAAAAATTGCTAATAACTTTTTTGTTTGAAAATGATGTATTTTTGTCTAAAACGTTTAAATAGAAATTTTTGATTTTACATCGTTTAAAAAAAAATCTTATTAGCAAATTTTTACGGTATCAATATCGTAATATTTTACGATACAGGTACAAGATTATTAACAATTTTTAGATGAATAGTATCGAATGCTATAATAGTCATATATTTATACTAACTATAATGTAGATCAATTTTAAGAATTAAATACCACTTCCTTTTTTCAGTAACAATATTTTACTAAAATAAATGGAAAGATTTGTTTAACTTAAGTTAAAAAAAATTAATTAAGTTAATTTAAGTTAATTAAATTAATTATTAACTTTTTAATTTAAGTTCTATATGTAATTTCCAGAAATATGAATTTATTAAAATTTAAATTTTATTTAATTTGTTAAGACATTTTACAAACAGATATGCATTGACACAGTTAATCTAAATATGACTTACTAATTTTATGTAAATTATGCTAAATTAAGCAACAATCTGGCGCAAAATAGCATTTAATTATAGTTCGCTAATCCAGTTAATTTAAAATTTGAATGATAGAACAGATTAATTTCACAAATTTCTCATTATTATGTTATCATCATGACACCCGTCACCCGTTGTGGCCTCATAATCAAAAGCATCGAATTATCCTCGTCACCTCTTCATCAAATCTACACTTCTCGTATAATTCGTCGCGTTTTCGGCATACTTTGCTCGATGAGTTTAGTGATAAACGTGCGCTACATGTCAATTTCATCCCCTAACAACGAGGTTTCCACTTATACAATTAACGTGGACGCGAACCGCCGCTTGTTTCAAATATTCCACTACATGCTACGCAAAGTATTCCCAAAATTTGTAGAAATAGTTCAATTCATAGTATGGCTTAACACTGCATAACATTTTGTAATGTTCGATAAGAATGCTAGTGGTCACCCCTAATCGCAATTCGTCGATCAATAAAATCTGCTCGCAATGTGGAATGATTCATTTCTAGGTGTAATTGAAATCGAACTGTATAAGAGAACTTTAAATGAATTTCGCTTTACGCCAACTCATTTTTTATTCAATTTTTTGTCGTTCAATACACTAAACCATAAATCGATTAACTTTTTGATGATGCCCTTAACTTAATACCTAAAATGAAAAATCGGACCTTGTCAATTTTTGCAGTTTTTCAACCCAATTATTCATTTTATTAAGTTTGTATAAATTTAATCTCATTATATATACAGATACTTCGACATAGGAAAGTATTAGTGCTCTGTATTAATTATCAATATTATAGCCGAAGCGTAACTAACATATGGTTGGAATTCTGCGAGTCTAATATAATCAGATTTACTGTGTATATTACAGAACTATATGCAATTAAATTTAATGATGTTAAATATATTTAAGCATGAATTTGTGACAAGAATTCTGAAATGCAGATGCAACTCTTTTCAGACTACGTACAGGCATATACTATTATTTTTTTATATTATAAAAATCTATTCATTATTGCGTATTAAACATATATGATGTATTATTAATATATTAAATATACGATTATTTAAAAAAGCCATTTATTCCTGAAAATGAAAATAATGTTTCGTATATATACTTTATTGTTCTGTATTAAAACCCATTTTTTAATAAATATATAAATTTCTCTGGATGAATCGGAGCATAACATATAGTTCAACTATTAGAAATTTTCAACGTTTTGTTTATGTTTTCTAATAAAACAGTTTAAGTTTCTTATCTATACAATGCAGTGAATCAAAGAAATTGTGGGCAGGAACATTGACTCTTCATTGACGTAGAAGTCTTAATAATAAATTTACGTGTGCTAAATAGTTGTATTGTGATAGTATATTAACAGAACACTAGAAACTATAACTAAATATTACTTTCTTTATAGATTATTAGTGGTTCGATTTGATATAAATCGAAATTAAAAACAGCATTGCGCGGGCACTTACTCACAGTGATCTACTTCCCATGGCGTCTTAATCCTTGGCGGCTCGTGCCCATAATCTTGCGATTGCCAGGACTATATGTGATTTTGTAAATTATGTAAATTATGTGCAATTTTATTTACAAGTTTTAAATTGACATGCTGTGATAACAGCTAATCGCTTTGTATCTGTAGACTGATTTCTATACTCTGAACTCAGTTTAGTCTTAAGTATTGCAACTATTGCACATACTGTACGGTATTCTGTTATTTTATGTATATATACCATTGTATTTTTTTTGTTCGCTCGAAAATGAAGCCGAAAATAATCTATTCTAATCTAATCTAATGTAATATAAACACACAAGGGCTTTAAAGTAGTACGATTTTGCAGACTGTGGGTATTAAGATAGAAAATCCTGCATTAGCACGAATGTCGCGCGATCATACTAATACCAACGTCCGATATGCGACCTTACACACAGTAGGCAGAAAAATACTATTTTACTTCCGCAAAACACGAAGAAAACTGCGTGTGTTTTACGCTTACTATGATGAACATATATTATTTGCTGTAATTAATTATATTTTAAAATTGTTCGGAACACATTAATATTTCATTAGAAACTAAAATAACGTAACTTGTAAAATAAGATAAATTAAATTTTGTCTGTGAAAACTATATTGCAGAGAAATAAAACTTGTATAATTAGACCTTTAGCATTACGTCCATTTAGCATTAGGTGTCTGCCATCGTTGAACAAATTTAAATTGGCCATTCACAAACACCTGCAGCTAATGTACATTGAGCAATAAGTCTGTTTAATTATAAATATGCGAACACCTGTGATTTCTATCTACGTTATTATTGAATTATTAAAGTTTATACTTTACTTGATGTGATAAATTAAGGAAATGGTGCAATAAGCTTGTAAATTTGACAATCGTTGTGAAGCAGGTGTGATATCTTTCAAATGTATGTTGCGAACAATATGCTTATGCCGTAATTGGCAATGTAAATAATTTTTAACTTTGTTCAAATTAAATCCTTATCTTATCTTATCTTATCTTTCCAACGCCATTTTTGAAAAAAAAAGTTATCATAAAAACTAAATCTTAAAAAGAACAGTTTATCAAAATAACTAAATATATGCAATTTTCTAAAACTCAAATAAGAAAGTTTTTTTTAATTTTACTCGAATATAAAATTGTACGCTATGCTCAGAACCACCCATGTGAATTTAGTATGTGATTCTTCGCTTTTTTACCACCAAACAAGAGAAAACTGTGCTTACTGACCATCACGTCCCTTAATCGCTTTATAATGCCACAAAAGTTCCAAACACCTCGCCATCCTGATGCGCGTATCGCCCAAAAAAAGGCCAAATTACCACCGCGACACAAGCGCCGCGCGTACAATGATTAGCCAAACAACGCCATTAAATCACCGCAAAATTGACGAGGCCACGCGCCTGCTCGTTCCGCAGTAACCGAGAGCCGAAGTCAATTTTAAATCCCCCGTTATAACTGCTATAACGCCGAGCGCATTATGCGCTCGCGCGCGTTATAACCGTTTAACGGGAAAACTGATGGGAGAGCTCTCGCGCGGCGAAAAGCAGGATGCGCGTCGCGGGTGACTTTATATATGTACGCTTATTTCGCGGCGGTAATTATTTATGATTTATTATACGCAAATCGGACGGTAAGCGCGAGCAAGAGAAAGAGAGAGAGAGAGACGATCGCGTATGCTCGGCAACGCACGCTCGGCATGAATCACGAGAGAGAGAGAGCGCGCGCGCACGGGTTATTCATGAGGTGATAATGAAAACTCAACGGCTCGAGCTTGCGCGATTTCCGCGAAAGGAACGCGCGCGCGCGGGAATGCAAATTTTTATTTATTATACGTACTGCAAGTGCACGGTGCAAAGTTATTGGGATGCTAAATTCTTTGAATTGAAAATTGAAATGGTCAGTTCGTTATTATATTGTATTAGAAAGCTATCGGAGCAGATATAAGAGATATAGATAGATTAGATAGATTAATGCTTTATTTGGATAAAAATCAAAATACAGGTACATAAATTACAATGCAGTGTGGTCAGACATATTTACATATTGCATCACAGTTTAATAATTAAAAGTTTTTAGTACTACAGTATTCGCTTTAGCTGGTATTATAGCTCGTCAATGTTAATGAGTAGTACATATTGAACATAGTTTACACACTCAGCCTATCTAAGTTTAATCTAGGTACGCAATCTTCTAATTACTGATGTTGTTCGTGGTATACTAGGTGCCTACTTAACGCTGTTTTAAGTTTACTTAGGGATGGTAGATACTTTAGGCTGCGAGGAAATGAGTTTCAAAGGCGCACACCTTGGGCCTGAAAAGGTTTCAAACCCGTGTCGGTGTTCGACGCTGATAACGAAAGCTCCCTTGCACCCAACCTACTGGAAGACCTGGCCTGGTTTTTCGGAAAGAGGGGCGCAAGGTACAGCGGTTGCTCCAGGTTTATTATTATAGACCAGTTGTCCATTCCTGTCGGGAGAGGTGTGGTCATTCCTTCTAACATCACAGATATATCTCGCACACTTATCCTGCAATCTTTGCAGTCTCGCGTGAAGCTCTTCTGACACATCAAGATACACCAAATAACAGTAGTCTAGGTAAGAGATCACAAGAGTGTGAGCAAGCTGAACACGTATCCCCTCGGTGGTGCAGGATCGAAAAGATCTACGACCATAAAGGCTCGATTTATCTTCCTACTAACCGCATATACTTGAAATTTTCATGTCAACTTAGAATCCATAACAACACCGAGGTTAGTAACGGTATCGACAAAGGGGACAAAAATGTTGTTTTGCACCTCAATGCCAAGAAGCTGCAAGTCACGAACTTTATTAATATTATGGTCAGGGAAAAAATGATTACTGTAGTCTTACTGACAATGGGCTGCAGAGCATTCTTATAAACCCATCCCGACATCGCTCGTGCAGCAGCCGACAAACGAGTTATTCGTTCCGTGCAAGTCAGGTGATTATATCTGAATCAGCATTAATGTTTGAATATTTACACAATCTTATAGAGAATCTGTATAAAATTGAAATAACCAAGCATAACCAACATAGCAGTTAGTTTTTGTATATTTCTTTTACAAAAAATAAACTATTACTCTTTTTCATGTTTTTTGAGGTTTGCCAATATATATATATATATATATATATATATATATATATATATATATATATATATATATATACTTCACGTTCCAACATTATTGTCAATTTTTGTCACCCCGGACTCCTCGATTGTTTCTTGAATCCCCATCAACCGCATGCACGGAACGAATACTTTCACGAATACCGTATCTGCTGGCTTGAGTGTGGGTCTGCAACCGGCTGTTATTAATACCTAACCGGCTGTTATTAATACCTCAAGTCATTAATACCTACTATTAATGACTTGAGCCACAGAAGCTCGTTCTCGAAAAACCCATCTTAATCCGTTTCCTCAATACTTGAGATGGAGAAATTATGTCAAAAGCCTTGCTAAACTCAAACATTAAAAAAATAGATAGGAGTTGTTTGTTACTCCTTTTATCAGAGTCAATTCCAGATCGGATAACCTCAGTCAATTTGAAAAGTGCAGTCTCTGTACCATTGTACTTATTAGAGTACATAAAAGAATACGAATATGCTGGTTAATTCAATATTCAGGTGTTGCGGTAACGTATTTATTGATTTCTCAACGAGAACTAAGCTTTAAGACAGTGATAATTTTTTTGTGTGCGGTTTCAATGTATACACATATTTTATGCTTTGGGAAATTCAAATATACTAGTCATAAAAAGTATATGTATTTATGTATGTGTGTACGTGTGTGCGTATGCGTGCGTGCGTGCATGCATGTCTGTGTTTTCGTGTGTGCGTATATGTATACGTGTGTGTGATTAAGTGTGTATTAGTACATGTATTAATATGTGGCATGTTACAGTTCTTTAATTCTATGGCATGACTTGCCATAAATGTTGCCCAGATGTTTGCTATCAATGCTGGTCATTCGCTTGAAATTTTTGAGGGAACTAGTCAATTAAATTTGTTTGCGTAAAACGTGAAAATAAAGAATTCTAAAAGCAAGTAAGCATGATTTTTAAATCTGATTAAATAAAATATTTCAGTAATCTGTATAAAAATATATTTCGACGCACACGCACACGTACACAAACCCACACACACATATACAGACACACACAGAAACACACACACATACACACAAATACACACACACACACACACACACACACGCACACACTCACATATACACACATCCATACAGACATTTTCTAAAAATAGTGTAGATTGATTTCTTAAGTTACAAAACATATTTCTAACATGTTTCTAGCAAAACTTTTTTCTACTATCACAAAGCTTCCTCTTTGAGGAAGCAAAATTAATTTGAAAGCAATGCTTTAGAACATTGCATTCTGCGATTTCACTATTAAAAATTGAATGCTTTAAAATTGATTAAATAAACTGTAAGTATAATAAATTATATAACACAACATTATATTCTGAATGATCAATATAGAAAAGCGGAAATGAAGACGTTGTTATTCAAAATACCGACTTATTTCAAAGCATTAGCATTGTTTAATTATAGTACTACCATTATCAGAAATGCAATATCACTAATTTATTGGCATCGTCAATTGTAAAACAATTAAAGCCTGACTTGCATAATTATAGAGAAAAATACTAACTGACCTCGGTGGAATAAACAGATCCAAGAAATTTGCTTTATCTATGCTCAAAATATGTTACTTATTATACAAATTATAATCTACACAGTTAAAATTTTTCATTTTAATTTAGATACGATATGTATAAATTATCATCCTCAAAACACAAAATTTTCTAAAATATTTGAACATTGCATTAAAATATCCACGCATTATAATGATGTTCCTTTCATTTCTCACAAAAAGAAATAAAAAAGATAAATATTTCTTTATTGTTAAAACAACCTTTTCTAAACATATCATTTGCCAAGAAAATGGTAACGGTCACGAACGCATTCTTGCAAACATTGCCATTATCTTTCAAACGGCATCGTGCATATCCAACTTTAAACCTCAACTTTGCATCTAGACTCATTACAGCCATTATTTTCCTAAACGTCATCTATTACCCCCAATCTCTGCAAACAATCAATAGAATACCAGGATGCGACTCATCGAAAAGCCAGCAAATGACTCTGTAGCGATCGATTCCGCGCTCGTGCGCAGGACTTCTCGACGGATCTCCATTACGTATGTACGAGTACCTCCATCGAAAAACCACGAAAACTGTATCCAGTGCACTCAGCCACGTGCGAACCTCTTAATATTTGTACAAGCGCAAAATACGCAGCCGTGGGCCGCATATCGCATATATGTATACTTATTCTCTCTCTTTCTCGAAAAATATTTACCCTCGTCGAACTACACGCTTAGAAAGAGAAAGAGAGAAGGAAGCTCACCTAGCCGCGGGCTATGCACAGCCCTCGGCGAAGCTTCGGAAATTGCGCTCTCCAGCTGAATACTCGATGAGTAATGTGTGTTCAAGAGGGCGCGTGCAGCAGCAGCATCAGAAGCTGCGTCCCGTCGACGCTGAATATTACTCGAAGCAAGATTTATTTTTCGTATGAATGCGCATCGCTCGGCTGTGAGTATAAGTTGTGGAGTTTTATAATGGAATGGCAATTAGCAGGGGAACTGGATTTTTCCCAGGATTTGTGTGGGAAAAATATTTGCTGTTGTAGTACTGTAGGAGTTCGACTGTACTTATTAAAGAGACAAGCTGGTATACAATTTATAAAACGAAGTTAAATATTCGCAGCTCAAGTTTCTTTTTTATCTAGGTAGCTTACATTTTTTACATGAAACAAGGTGTTTTTAACATATTTTGAGAGATAATGGTTCTAATACTATTATTTCGCTTATTGACTCTTTACTTTTCAAAGCGGAAAAATATAAACTTTATCATTGCCTTTTATTTACTGCATGATTACAGGATCTTATTTAGATAAATTGACTTGCAGCCTTCAGAATATCTGCAAAACAATTATTATTGGAATATATACTGCAAATATTTTAAATCGAAAAGTTTTGATTTATATTTTATTTATTTAATAGAAATATTGAATTAAAAAAGCAATCGCATTGTAAGATTTCTTGAAAGTAATTTCAACTCGATTCATCATAAATTTCTCCTGCAATTGCATAGTAAGTGAACGGTTGGGTAAAAATTTATTTTACTGATTTATGGGAGCCACAAAAAGAGATAATTAGTTTTACCTCCTCCTAAAATGTGTTAAAGATACCTTATTTTATGTAATAAATATGAACAACTTAGAGTGAACTACCCAATAGATAGACGCTTAAAGATTTTCTCACTTTATACATTAGATTTTTGTATGATATTATCGTTTCTTTAAAACAATTTGACACTTATCGAATGTAAGAAACTTGAATTTATCAGCAAAAATCAGTAGAAGTGTTAGAAGTTTTTGTTTAATTAGAAATTACAAAAATAATGCGAAGAGCACATACGTATATCCCAGTAAATAGACGTTTGTCAATGTCCATTTACTTTGTTAGTCTATCTATTGGGTTTTTAGGTTATACATAGCGAAGACCCAATAGATTGACGATATTTTTGAAGATACTTTATTGCATATAAAAATAACATTTCGTTCATAAATATCATATTTAATCTAATCGTAACAAGCTTTTATGCAATTAGAATTTTAAATTTTGCTTGAAAAATCATTAGTTTCGTAGATATAATAATATTTATAAACCATCTGGGCAGGCTACCCTAGATCAAAAAGAAGTTTAGTTGAACTTTAAATATATTGATTTTATACATGCAGTACTTGCTATAATTCATTATCATCATCATCATCGTCATCGTCATCATCACCATTATCATCATCATCATTATCGACATCATCATCATGATCATAATCGTCATCATGATCATGGCCATCGTCATCATCATCATTATCATTATCATCGTCATCATCATCATCATTGTCATCATCGTCGTCATTGTCATCATCGTCGTCATTGTCGTTATCGTCATCGTCATCGTCATTATCATCGTCATCGACATCACCAGGGGGGGGGGGCGGAGATAATCGGTCAGATAATAGATAAATTCGAAAAATGAAAATCCGAATTAACGAAATTGATTAAATATTGACCATTTTCATTAAATTTGGAATTTTATTTTTCGTAATTAAAACCAGTCCGATAATTTCGCATTTTCATTCAGCCGGAATTATATTTATCGAAATTAATTTTTGTTTGGTGTTCACACTAGTCTACATTTGTCCATCTGGGAATTTACCTATCTGGCCGATTATCCCTCCCTTCATCATCATCGTCATCACCATGGTCATCGTCCTCAACATCGTCATCGTCATCGTCAATAAGTTTTTTAAAATAAGAAGAATTTTAGCATTACTGCACAGAGAGAAATTTCTAATAAAAATTATAACGAAATTCAGGGTAAAAATTACCGTAAATAACTATAAAGCTGGGACACTCCTACTTTCTGGCACTTTTTACTGATATTTTACTATAAAAATTACCTCATTGACTACAAATTTTACCGCACAGACTATAAATTTTACCGCACTGAATGGTAAAATTTGCCTGATTTGAGAAAAAGAAGACAGCTGATAAAGAAAACAACTGAGCGTGTACACATTTTAGGTTAACTCAAACATAAATGTGTATAATGTACTTATTTAAGTATTAATGATACTGCTACAACAATTGGAAGAAAATCCAGATTTTTAAAAAATATTTCATACAAATTTTACCACAAATTTTGGTTTTCTCTAAGATTTATACATGGAACTCTTACTCTACGGCAGGCAAATTTTACCCTTCAGGACGGTAAAATTTATCGTAAATATCAATAAAAACTGCCGGAAAGTTAGAGTGTCCCAGCTTTATAGTCATTCACGGTAATTTTTACTGCGAATTTCGTCATAATTTTTATTAGAAAATTCTCTCCGTGTGAATATATGAAAGAAAACTGTTCTTAAACTTGTTGTATATTTTTTTACGAGAAATTTGTTCTTAAAATAAACAATCCTTTTGCACATTGAAAATACAAATATCATTTAGTCCAGTATTAAATAACCAGAAACTTACAGGTCATATATAGTAAGTACTTTCACTTCAAATAAAAAATCAAAATTCCCTGTTTATGAATATTGCACTGAGTTTACTAGCATTTCTTTCTAAGAACACATTAAAATTAATTTCATGGATATGCAATAATTTCGAGGGTAGACCGTTGTAACAGTTTTCATTGATCCTTTGTAAAACATTATTGAGCCCAACGCGTATATACAAAGGCATATTATATAACAAATGGTACACTCGACGTGGGAAATTTCTGGTCGAAGGCATTTGTATTTTTTCAAAATACTGAAATTTCATTGGGTCTCATTGGATCGAACGCACGTTTTCGCTAAGCTCATTGGAGGATTTCAAACGCATTCGACCAGAAATTTCCCACGTCGAGTGTACATCGTATTGAAAAATTTGCCGATCGACGTGAAGCATGCACATGATGCGAGTCGATGATTTTGTAGACAAACGCGAAACGTTCGATGGCAATTTTTGGCGTGTTATTTCACTCACGAATGGCTGAACAGCACGTAATATAATCTTCAGTCACGAATTTCAATTGCGCCAATCATGCGAAAAATCATTGTTCGTACGTCAGGTTGTAACACAATGGGAAAATGTCATGAACGGTAGAATAAGGTTTTATTGATTTGCATTATCATCGTTTGCAGTCTACTAAAAAATAATAGTTATTCATGAATTCTTACACGTAATTATAACCTATCAAAGTTCATTTGAACTTCGACCTCGAATAAACAATAAACAATAAACAATATTCCTCGTATAATTTGTTTTAATATAATTGTTTTTAATTATCAACAGGTCTATTTTATAGGTAAGTATAAATCGAAAGATCTATTTACATTCTACTTTACTATATTTTCAGTTTTATTAAAGTTATCAAAATCAAAATCAAAATTTTCAACTAAAAAAGCTCCTTGTATCGCTTTTCTACCGTATACAAGCATTCACTTTGTATCTCGCTAGCGTTTCGATGAATATTCATGATGAAAAAATTGTTCGAGAAATTTCCGCCTCCTGGTATCGCTACAACGGAGGAAAAAGACAGCTGTCGGATACATGCTTGATCAATATGCGAGTAATACCGGAACGTTCGAAAGTTATAGAAGCGAGACCAGTATAACACATACACATATATACCAACGAGCGTGATATTCCTCCCCGCGAGTGACGTCGATCACTTAAGTCACCATACGAATCGATTAGCCGTGTGCGTGTGTGTGCCATTACGCTAAAGACGTGCGACGCGTTCGTGCGCATGTGCAACAAAATAATAAATAGAAGCTGTGTGTTTATCTAGGCTAATCTGACTAAAAAATAGGGGTCTAGGCTATAGTATGAATATGTGTTGACTGTGACATAGATAGTATGACTGCGAAATTCTGGAACAAGATTGAATTAGACAATACCACACTATAAAAATTACCAATAATTATCGACACAAGCGATTATGTTGATAGGAATCATTTTTAATTTTATTTCATAATTGATTCGACAGCAATCATAATCCATTTTGCCAATATTATATTATTCATGTAGATTTTACAATTCAAGACCTCATTTAAATAAGGGCATTTCTTGAAATATGATCTTTAACTATAATTATAGAATTTAAACATTTTAACAGTTCTTGTCTGTCAAAATAGGATTATTCTCAATAAATTTGATGGACAATTCAGTGAATTGAATATTTAAAGTACGATGTCTTCTCTAACCTCAAAAACTGCTTTTATTTTTACGCTAATGTACGAAGTAAAGTTATAATATCTGTTTCAATTAAGTTACTAAAATAGAAACAGCATACATAAATGAACTGTTTGTTGAAAAATATTCAGTTTAACAAAAAAGCTTCAGGTTAGACTTCGATTTGTGTGATAAAAACATATATAATTGGATATAATTATAGCATAGAATAAGAAAAATGGCGTTCATGTCTTAATGAAGTTGTTAATTTGTTCTATTTTCTCAGTTTCGAAAAAGTACTTGGCTAATTGGTCCAAATTACATTTTATTATATACACTTGTAGCTATTGCTACTAGATTTTATTGATTATTTAGTATAGATTGGTAAATAATTACTAGAAACGATAATCAAATAGTCATAGAGAATTATCAGACATCATTGGGGACTATTCATTACTTACGTAAAACTACTAAAAGGGTTGGGTAAAAGGGCTGGAAAAAATCTTATAATTTATTACCAAAGAAGGAAGTAAGTAAAACTATTTCTCATGTAAGTACTATTCTGTTAGAAAACTATTTTTTATTTTTAATTACCGTTTTCAGAAAGAAAAAATTAGTACAGAAATCACTAACAATGACTTGTTCTAAGGTCACCGATTAAGCTAAAGGTGAAGCCGTACTCGCATAGTTACCGCATATGAGCAATTTTTCGTTTTTCTAATTGTAAGTGAGCTTTTAATTTTATTAAATTCTTCGACCAGAGGCGCATTCTACAAATCGCAAGACTTGTGCATCTAGTCAAATGATTCAAAAACTTGAAAATTCCCTACCTTCAACTACGAGATCCTCTGCTAGATGTCAACAATTTAATTAATTCTAAAATTTTGAGCAATCAATAATTATGGCGAAAATCGTACAAAAAAGTCAGATTAAATTAACTTATTTCTCATTTTTTATGCGATTCTTGTTATGATCTTAGATAGCATAAAACTTTGAAATAATTCATTGAAGCTACTGAACAACAGTTTAAATATTTACAGAGATATAAATATGTCTATTAAAGATTTTTCCAAATTTAGCACGAATTTTCAACCTAACGCGCCAAATCTCGAAACCCGGGTCATATTCTGATAAATTTAGAAATAAGGATTCCACTTTTGTTCAAATCATCGTTTCTTAGTGTCAGATTCGTGATCTACATACTGTAGACTTTCCTTGTAAGTAACCAGAAAAAAATGTTCAAAATATTGTTCTTGAAAAATCAAGCCATAGCCCATTTAGTCGTTAAACGGTATATAGTTAAGTAGGTTCTATCAGCATATATGAGTTATGAAAACAAACATTTTTTACTACATTTTAATCTGACATAATGATATGAAAGTCAATATATTAAGTAAGAAGTTTTTGTCAAACTAAAAAAATTTTTTATCGAAATTCCGTTCGTCACATGCACGAACTTATAAATAATTGGACATAACTTTGCAGGTTATCCGTCAATATACAATTTTTGTATGGGTAGGTCCTCCTCAAATTATTCAAGGAACAAAATAAGACCTTTAAAATTCAAATCGGATAAAATACAAAAAAGTCCCCACTGTTTTGTCGAGTCTTTCTTTAGTTGCCAATAATTACTTTTGCAGTAACGGAATTTCGACAAAAGAATGTAAGTCCGTGAGTACACATCTGAAGAATACTTTAAAGCCTAGGTGATCATGAAAAATGCACTGCCTGATTCAAAAACACGTGGTAAGGTTAAAAAGCCTTAAATTCAATAACGTAGATTTGCGAATTTTCAAGGGACTATAAAGACCACTTAAAGGGGTCTAATTCATGGCAAAATCATATATAATATACATATTTAACATATAAAAACTTGCATCAACTGTGATTGTGTCAAAATATTTTTGCCATCTATAAAATGAACAATGATTTTTACAGAATATAACTAAGGCTTCACCCCTTAATGACCCCTAATACCTCATTTCTCAATATTAAACTCATCCAAAAGCACAGGAGTTACAACACGTATACAGCTATACATGCAGCTGTACACAGGCCCAAAGCGCAAGTAAAAGGGGTCCTTCTTGACCTGCAGTTTATTGCACCCTTGCTGACCAACCCGAGGCATACTTCAATTTTCCGGATGAAAGAGCATCAGTTCGAAGCTAGCCGTCAAAGCGACCACCACGAGAGCAGCTGAAAACATAGTGTATTCACAAAAGACATATTTAACAGACTTTTATACATTACAGTGCATTATATATCATACCAGATCACGTGTAAATTCCAATGTATTCTTTATTCAATAAATCTATATTTGTATAAATAAATAACCAACAGATGCATTAACCGGAAACCAGCCACTGAATATAGGCAGCCGTATACACCCGCTTGCGCGTATAGCTCACAAGCGCCTGCATGGAAGTCATCGACTCGGTATATACCTATAGTCCAGCGCGCGGCGTGCAAGCGTAATTGCAAAATGGAATTATAAGCGGCACGCGTGGATCCATTGCACAGCAGCGACTCCGCAGCACGGGCCTAAGTGTCGTGATAATATTGAACTGGCCTGGCGCTGTATCGCGCCCGGCTCTCAAAGACTCACCCTAATTTACGCCGGAGCGTATAAGGCATGCAACGCCATAGTCGCTTTGAAGGGAACGAACTTTGAACGAACCCTTCGAAAATTCGATTTTGGGCTTTTAGGAATTTTAAATTGTTATTTTACGTAGCGTCGTCCTTTACTTTTTCAAAAAGAAAGCTTTGTGACGATGAATTTTTTGTTCAACTTAATTATTTAAAATATAAGGTACAAAGAAAAGTATTTCGAATTAACAAAAGAGCATTTTGAATGTTTCGAGTTATCAAGCGGATTTAACATTATACTTATAGTAAGCAAAGGCATTTTTGTGAGCACTTAAAATTTAAAATTAGCCAGCGTTAAATAAAATTTTATTTTGAATTATCAAGAGATTTTTACATTGATTCAGATACCAAATGAAAGAGACTGAGCTCTGACATCGAATTATCGAGTTTCAAATTAATGAGAATATACTGGAGTATAAAATTATTGTATGTGATGTAAGTGTTCCGAATATGGCCCACCTAAGCTTCAAGCATTTACTATAATTGATGAATAGAAATAATTTGAAAATATGCATATAATGTTTTGAAAATAAACAGCTGGTACGACATTATATTGGGTTTCACGTATACCCAATATGGCCCGTCATTATTTTTCATTATTCAATTATTATTGAAAAGCAAATATATGTCTCGAAAGGGATTCAAAATAATGAAAGGATATAGATAAATGTTAAAAGTAATACATTTCATTAATTTAAGTAATGTTTAGGTATTCTGTACAGATACAGTCATCTTTGTCGATCATAGTAACATCTGAGCATATTTTTTTAGACATAAATAACGTATGAAACGCAAAAATTATTTAAACACGTATTATTTATATCTTTTCTACATATCCTTGTCATTAGATATAAATCTTGTATACTTTTGGTTACATGGGTCTTATTCAGTAGAATGAGTATGTAGACACATATCCTCTTATACTAAAACGGTACATAGCCAGATGATAAAATAAAATATACTACTGAAAAGATGACGATACGTAGCAACATCAAGGGCAGAGTCGACATGAACCAACTTTTGTATTTATTACCACAGTATATATAATGGCTTGTTCAAATTATAGTGACGAATTCACTTAACCCTTTCGTGCACATAAGAGTTACAGCTATGGTGCGGGGAAACTGTTTACATTTCATAGGGTCCTGAGCCGCGCTGAATCCGAATCCGAGGTCAGATTTTGAAAATTCAAGATGGCGGATCCAATATGACGGACGGGAAAGTCAAAAAATCGAAATTTTGAAAAACAAAAATTTTTTTCGTATTCTACGTGAAAACACAAATAGATACTGTTTTTGGTGTTTTTTCGATATCTCTTTTAGTTTTTGGGTAAAAAATTCATAAACTTCGAGCCGCGCTGAACCCGAATCCGAGGTCAGATTTTGAAAATGAATTTTTTACTCAAGAACTAAGAGAGATATCGAAAAAACAACAAGAACAGTTTCTATTTGTGTTTTCACGTAGAATACGAAAAGATTTTTTTACTTTCCCGTCCGCCATATTGGATCCGCCATCTTGAATTTTCAAAATCTGACCTCGGATTCGGATTCAGCGCGGCTCGGGACCCTATGAAATGTAAACAGTTTCCCCGCACCATAGCTGTAACTCTTATGTGCACGAAAGGGTTAAGGGGATGCGTCAGATCTACTTTACCTGCTGATAAATTATATTCGAAAATTTCGCTCTTCTTAAAAAGATACGCATCAGAATCAAATTTCCTTTTCATGGTCGCTTTATTTACGTAAAATACATAGCGGAACACTCGAATTGTTGTCAGAATCGAAAATTAGTATAATAATGTAAATGCTAATTTTCGTTTCTGATAATAATTCGAGTGTTTCTCTATATAGTTCACGTAAATAAAGCGACCCGGAATGGAAATTTGATTCTGATTTTCCGAATACATTTATCGGTAGGTAAAATAGGTAAGACAAAATACACGGCAGATTGGTCCCCTTTTGCTTCCGTGAGAAATTTCTCTGATGAAATAGCTTCTACTAACATCATATACATAATATGTCAGTTATTTACTGTCTAAATCACGTAATACTCGTAGGTAGGATAGCCATGGTGATCCATTTTAGGCACAGGGTCCATATTTTTTTTTTTTTTTTTTTTTAAATGGCATTTCGAACTCGAAAGTTCATCGCCTCATCTACGCAAGCCTTCCATGTTTCCCTATTTTGTGCCAACCCCATCCATTTCGCGCCTTCCCGCCCAATTTCAGTTATGTCTGATTTTACGTTATCCTCCCATCTGCGTCTAGGTCTACCAAGAGGCCGAGTTGCTTTCGGTTTTCCTTTCATTATGCGCGCTGCTGTACGATCATCGCCCATTCTTGCCACGTGCCCTGCCCATCTTAGTCTCCGTGATTTTATTATTCTGTTAATATTTGGTGACGCGTACAAATTATGTAGCTCGTCATTGTGCAGTTTCCTCCACTCCCCAGTTTCCTCATCTTTCTTTGGCCCGTATATTTTCCGCAGAACCTTATTTTCAAATACCCTAAAACGATTTTCTTCCGCTTTAGTGAGCGCCCAGGTTTCGCACCCATACAAGATTACCGGCATTATTATAGTCCTATATATCCTTATTTTGACATTTTTCGACAGTAGCTTTGACTTAAGTAATCTGTTCACAGCGTAGAAGCAGGCATTACCCGAATGAAGTCTCTTATTAATCTCGGCTTTAATTTCGTTTCGATCATTTATAGTTGTACCTAAATATCTGAATTCG
The DNA here is from genome assembly GCA_949152435.1 of Gastracanthus pulcherrimus. Taxonomy (NCBI): domain Eukaryota; kingdom Metazoa; phylum Arthropoda; class Insecta; order Hymenoptera; family Pteromalidae; genus Gastracanthus; species Gastracanthus pulcherrimus. Next base: position 166,462,210 of record OX424575.1, on the reverse strand, counting down.
CTAACCTTTTCAAAAGTGAAATTTCCGACTCTGAGATCCCCCTCTGCTTCGCGAATGCCCAGTTTCTCCATGATCATATATTTCGTTTTCGATTCGCTCACTTCTAACCCCGTGTTTTTAGCCGCATTTATAAGGATTTCCGCATTTCTCGCCACCGTTTCACCATTATCTCCCACTATATCCAAGTCATCCGCATAGCCTAAAATTTGCGTTGTTCCGTTGAGTGTTGCGCCTAGCTCGCTAGCCTGCATTTTTCTAACAACATGCTCTAGCGTCAGGTTAAAGAGTACCGTTGAAAGCCCGTCACCTTGCTTCAAACCGTCGCGTATCATAAACGATTCGGATACATTACCGCCTACTCGGACCTTTCCAGTGCTTCCGTTCAGACATATTTGAATTAATTTTACGAGTTTTTTTGGTACGCCAAGGAGCACTAGGATTTCATACATTTTGCTTCGTTTGACAGAGTCGTACGCTTTCTTAAAGTCCACAAATAGCTGGTGTATAGTTTCGCAATATTCCCACTTTTTCTCTAATAATTGTCTTATGGTAAACATTTGATCGCTCGTTGACCTGTTGCGCCGGAATCCACACTGATAATCTCCTATTATATCTTCCGCGAATGGTGTGAGTCTGGCCTGTATTACGTTTGACAGAACTTTGTAGCAGGTAGCTAAAAGTGAGATTCCCCGGTAGTTATTGCAGTCTGTTTTATCTCCCGTTTTGAAGATCGGTATGATGATGGATTCTTTCCAATTTTCTGGTATTGTTTCATTTCTCCAAATAGCACATACTAGATAAAAAATTTTAGATGTAAGCGCGGTGCCTCCATATTTAAGTAGTTCAGCTGGTATAGAATCGTTTCCTGCGGCCTTATTGTTTTTTAGCTTTTTGATCGCGGCCTCTACTTCTTTGTAGGTCGTTTCGTCCATATGGAGTTCAGCAGTGTGGATTTCGTCTCCCATTTCCTCGGAGTTTTCATGCACGTTTAATAACTTATCGAAATAATCTTTCCATAATTTCAATAGTTCATTTTCGCTTGTCACGAGGTTCCCGTCCTTATCCTTCATTAACTGCGATCTACTCTGAAAACCCTTCCTAATAGCGTTTATTCCTTTGTACATCTCGCGCGGGTTATTTTCCCTACTATTAGTTTCTATTTTTCTAATTTCATTTTTCTGATACTCGCGCTTCTTGTTTCTGTAAATCACACGTACTTGCTTTCTTATTTCATGGTATTCTTCTACGGCCCTATCGCTTTCATTGTGTACACTATCTAATTTAGCCTTCTTGCGCCTTTCAAACCAGAGTTCGCACTCTTCGTCAAACCATGGTTTGCTCTTCGGCCTTTTTTTCTTACCCAGTACTTTATTCGCGGCCCCTTTTATAGTTTTTTCGATAGCCCCCCACAACCTGTTCGGATCGTCATCTACTCCCGTCTGTTCATCCGTTTCCTCGAGCGCCTGAAATCGGTTGCTAACTTCTACTTGGTACTTGATTCGCTCTATCCCGCTTCGTAGTTTTCCAATATCAAAGGTTTCTACTTTGTTCGCTCGCTTACTATTTTGACCGGCTACTAATCTGGCTCTTAATTTGGCCACTACGAGATAATGATCTGAGTCGCAATCCGCCCCCCTATAGGTCCTTACGTCGAGTACATTCGTGTGGCGCCTCTTATCAATAAGAAAATGATCGATTTGATTGTGCGTGGCCCCATCCGGCGATGTCCACGTTGCCTTGTGTATATCCTTGTGCTTGAAGCACGTGGTCTTGACTATAAGATCTTTTGCGGCTGCGAAATTTATGACCATAATACCGTTATCATTGCTGGTTTCGTGCAGACTTTCTTTGCCTATGGTGGGCCTAAACATTTCCTCTCTCCCTATTTTAGCATTGAAATCCCCCACTACTATTTTGGTGTCGTAAGACGCGAATTGGTCGATTAATTGCTCTAAAGTTTCATAATAAAGATTTTTGACTTGTTCCTCTTTGTCCTCCGTGGGACAGTGGACGTTAATAACCACGTAATTATACCACGCTCCGTCGATGATGATATACGAGAGTCGGTCATTCACGAAATTGCAACTTTTAACGGAATGTATGATGCTTTTGTTAACAAGAAATCCGGTGCCTAGAGAATGCCCGCTCGCGCCCCCATATAAAAAGGTGAAGTTACCGGATCCTAGCATCGCGTTATCTTTCCATCGGGTTTCTTGTATTGCTACCAAATCTAAATTGTACCTCTCAGTTTCATTTATGATTTCCCGGAACGCGCCTGCTCTGTGTAGACTGCGTACATTCCAGGTTCCCACCCTCAAGTTTCTTTTCGTTTTGGTTTGGTTTTGTTTTCTTTGAGCCATGATAGTAAGTTAAACCCGCGCGTTTTGGATCCTGTTCCGATCGCAGGTGAGTCCATCCGTCTAGGGGTGATAACCCTCATACCTCCCTAGAACTAAGTATGAGAGCTTTCTGACTTTGGCGAGGACACAGTCAACTCGTCGTCAGACACACTCGGTTTCATTCTCATATCCTAACGCCCCCCTGCAAGGCAGCGCGCCTTCGCTGGCTTCGTTGCCATGTAAAACCAGGTGGCGAATCATTCTACACATCCCCTCTCAGGGCAGTTGTCATCGCTCCCGCATCCTCCACGACAGCAGGATTTTTGGCCCATTTTTTGTTTGAAATGTGTGGTAAAAGAGATAGATTACAGAGTAAGGTAGAAGAAGAAAGTAAGATAGAAGATTTTGTATAGTGTTTGTAGTTGTTGCGGTGCTTGCGTAGTGTTTCTAGATGAATGCGTTCGCCAGTGCGGGCTCATCACACCCACGCCTGGGCCTATCGGCTGTCCGCGACTGCTTATTCGCTTTATTCGCAGCTAACCTCTTTCTCAGGGGTCGTTCCTCTATCCGCAACCTGAGGACGCGCTGTATAGTGGTGATAGGCACCCACCCGTCCGCTCTGGACGACTACGCCCAGGACCCGCTTAGGGTAACGGCGTTGCAACAGCAACAGACAGGGTCCATATTAGCTATAGAAAATACCCTCTTAATTTGAAGTAGTGAAAATTCACTGTTTCGCAGTGAAAACTCAGCCACTGCATGAATTAGTTGCTGAGTTCTCACTGCGAAACAGTGAGATTTCACTGCTTTACAGTGAAATTTCCAAGGTTTCACTATTTCAAATTAAGAGAGTAGGTTTAATTTGTCATTTATCACAATCATCGAAGAAAAGCAGAGATAAATGTGTTTATAAACACTAATTCCTACCGACACGAAAAACGTTATCTCACAACGCCAATCCTCCCACGTTGAAGCATTCGATGTTAAGAATCAAAGAATCTTCCCTTAATACCCTCAACGACCCCATAAACAAAACTCGCCGCGCGTTTGCGTCGCCACTCGTCGGCCCTCGCGCCGAATGAAATTCCTCCGCATAGCAAACGTAGCACGCGCTCGCGGCAGCGGGCAGTTAGCGCGCGACAAAACTGCAACGCGACTCTCCCGGGCGGTATACACCTGCGCAAACGGAAAAGGAACGAGTCGGTGGCACGCGAGCAAAGGCGCAGCAGCGGAAGAAACGAGCCGTGACGCCTTTTGCGCTGCGGCATTATTGAATCATTTTCCCCGCACGCTCCGCGCATTCTTATAACTTTATTGTCCGCGCGCGGCGCTCTTATCTCCTAGCTTCTTCTCCCTTTCTTTTTCTCGCTTGCAGGTCGTGAATTGCAAGGCGCGCGCGGCGTAAGTGCGGTGGATAGATATTTATTGGGACGCGTGCGGCTGGCAGGAGCTACCGCGGCTGCGGACAAGTCGCTGAGTATTCCTGAGAGGGGAGAAGAGCGACGAGCTGAGCTTTTATATGGAAATTCTTTATTTTTCGAGGGTGGAAAGGTTGTGGTAAGGGGTAAATGGCCATAAATCTCAAGCTACGTTTGACTATTTAATGCGGGTGAGTGGAGGTTGCTTTATTAAAAAACTGTTTAGAGGATATTATCATACAGTACGCAAGAGTACGTTGAAATATTATTTTTAAAACCGTTGTATACTATAACTCTTAGAATCTTTATTCGATAGACCTGAGTTTTTTTTAAACCTCTTTTTGCAATAACAATTTTTGTATACAAATTTTAGATCAAGAATACTAAGATTTCTACAAATTGCTACCATTTTTTGACAAAAAATATTTTTAAAAAATCCTATATACTGCAGCCATAGTCTTTGAGATGTAGATAAGGAAGAGTTTTCTCATCTAAGATAAACTATCTACCTAATTATAGTATTACATTCTACATAATAAAAATTTTTAAAAGTTTGTTTCTCAAAAATTCTCCAAAAGTATTTTTATAAAGCTATTTATTTAAAGCTATTTATATTGTATTGCATAATAAAAATCTTTCTGTTTACCGATGTAAAATCTCAAAATCTTGATCCTACATGCCACATTCTATCGACATTTTCAATACCTTATTTATTGGATGAAATTTGTGGCGTGCACAATTGAGGGGATGGATGCACCAACGGTATAACTCGATTTTGAGTTGACCCCTTAAATGATGCCACTTTCATGTAATTCAGGCGCCAACTCGAAATCGAGTTATACCGTTGTTCTGTCCATCCCCTCAATTCTAGTCGTTATGATGAGTGATTTTTTTGATGGTTTTTCGACTCCTTTTGACAAGTACTAAAACTTATGTAAAGCACTTTGATGCTAAAAAGTTTTTTTATTATTTGTAAAATAAAAGCAATCTAAACACTTTTTTATTATAATTTTACAAATAGTATTAAAAAAGGTTTTAACATAAAAGTGTTTTACTTAAGTTTTAGTATGCAATTGAATTTACATCAAATTGAAAATAAATATTGCTTAGGAGGATTAATCATGTATTAATAAATGATTTTACTCAATGTGTATTAAGGTAGCTCTCCGGTGATTTCTTCGAAAAAAATCGAAATTCTTTTAATGTCTTTAAAGTTTGTTCAACTTTTCTTTAACAAGTAGAAACAGCAATATAATGATATTTTACACTTTAAGCTAAACAATTAGGATACGTTTTTAGGATACGTTCTTTGAAGCGTTCTCGACAAAACTCATGTTAAATGATTCTATTAACAAATTTGCACTGTCTTTAACAATTTTTAAACAACAAATATTTATTATTTTTAAAAGATACATAATTGAGTAAAAATTGGTAGTCTCAGATAACTTATTTTTATTATGCTGTCAAAAACACTATCAAATTTTTTGGTTCATAAATGTGATGTGCGCCAACAACTTTTACCGTGCAGCCTAATTTTACTTAAAATAAACTTATTATTCTCAATTACTTCAATATTATTTGATAAAAAATTAAAAAAATGTATGTATCAATTGATAATATCATTATAAATATGCCATGTAAATATTATTTTGTTGGCCTTAAAGCTACGGAAGTTTAATTTTTCACCGTAGCCCCCTTAAACAAAAATTGTCATGCTCCAATTGCATGTCTGAACTAAATCCGATCTATATTTTTCAATCATATTATGAAATGCTTTGTAAAAAGTCATGAATTATGAATAAAGAAATCTATATTTAAAAATGTTGAACATCCAAATTTGATATCTTTTAAAAATATTGCTAATAAGTTACGTAAACAAAAGAAAACAATGTTTTGTCGTTGAATCGAGATTCACGTTTGATAATAACAAAATAGACTCTCGTTTTTCCGATATTATCTATTATTCCGCTTATACAAGTATTAGTGATATCTTACCTTCTTTCGAACGCAGTTGCCTCCAGAACCTGTTCATGAATCACGAAAAATTGGATTTTCTTCTGCCATTCAGAATTCGCACAAAAAGCGTCTCTTGAAATATTTGATTCTGTAAACTTTTTGCTAAATGCTCATGTATCACTTAGATGTGCGAGTATTTTATAGTTCGAAATATAAATATGAGAAGAAATACAATAAATTCAATTCCAATATTGTTTCTGAATTTGTGCGAGAGATTCTATCCTGAATTTGCCTTTTCTCAATTCTTGCATTGTACTTTTCGGTACTAAATAAATATGTGAAAGTACAGCTCACTCTGTGCCAGTTTCGATTACCGCGAACGTTTTTTGAATATTTAAAACATAAGAGCGTGATACATTAATTTATTTAGTATATGTTGGCTCTTCAAGCGCTCGCATTAGATTTTACAAAATTAAAAAAACGTTTTTTCTATAATTTTAATAAATACGACTTTTTGTATAAATTATTTGAGACAAATATACTTTATAAAATGTTGAAACAAGATATAAATAATCCTAATATCTGTACATGTCAACTTTGTCAACCACCCTTGCAACCTAAATACCATATATATTCTATATTTCTTATTTTATTCGAATAAAATAGAATTTCTTCTCTATCCAACAATCAATAGTCCTTGAGATAAAAACTGCATCGGTAGAAAAAGAGCGCGAAAATAAAGAAAACAATCGATTATCATTACAAAACAGTTTATGTGCCGTAAAAGCCGAAGCTCTAAAAATTCAGCGTCATATTTCAGCCGTAAAGTGCTTATTTGATGTCCCGATCGCCTTCATTTCGCGCGCTGTAGCCAAAAAATTCGAAACCTCATTCTCGCTACATACCAACGACCCTTGAACCACATATACCGATCTATACAAAGTTATAAAGATCGCGGCATGCGCGCGCGCTCGTTCGAATGAGTCATCAAAGTCACACGCGGAAGTCCATAAAAATTACAAGCAATGACCAGAGCCGCTGCTCTCGACCCCTACACGCGCGAACGCGCGCACGCGGGCTCACCTGCAAATAACTATTATTATAAGTACGACGCTCTTATCGGCGATTAACGCGAACGGCCGCAGCGCGTAATCAATTCGGTGAGAGAGCGCGAGCACAAATTCGCTAATGTTTATTCGAGTGCCGCACGAAGAGCCGCATGCAGCTTTTCGCCCGTGTGCGGGTTTCAGCGCATATAATGCTGTGAGCCAGAGAGAGAGAGAAAGAAAGTGAGAGAGAGAGAGAGAGAGTAGCTCACAAGGAAGCGTATATTAAAACATTAAAGTTAAAAATGCGCTATGGTAGTGGTTGCGGGGAAAAGTGAACGCAAATTAGGCGGCACGTTCGCGCAAGGCGTGATATACGATGTGCGTGGATTGTAACGAAGCACTGTTATAAAAAATTTATTAGTTTGGTGAATTTGCGTTTAAAAAAACAGCCCAGTACAGTTGAGACATTTGGTTATGATTATAATAATTTAAATAAATCATATGTGATTGTAGTACTCATTTAAATACCGTTATAAGTTAGTTCTTGTAAATAGATCAAGTTAAAGGAATGTAGGTAAAAGAATAATTGAGCAGTGATAAGGAATAAATGGAGGAATAAAAGCTTATCTAATTAATGGATATGTTTTTTTTTGTTGAAATTAAATTTTAGATTGCAAGAATACCGGCAGAACAACAATTTTGTAGTGAATACATCTCATACAGAAATAATAGCTTTAGGTTTTTCTGTGCTCACTTATCATTTATTTAAGAACAATTATAATAAATATCATTTTATCCGCATTAACGTTGTGCTACGAGCGCCTTAATATGAATTCATAATGTATTTATACAGTGCGTTCGCAACGTAATTGTGGATCGGAAAATACGTATAGAAAAATTTTACATTTGAAATGCATGGGAAAGTCTCCCTCATTCTCACAGCTCAAATAAGAAGACACTTAAAAAAAGGTTTAGGCATAAAATTGCTGGATTAAGACTTAGACACATATTTCAATATCAACAGTTTCATGATTAAACGCAGAATATAAAATTTGTATCTGCTGCTTAATCTTTTGTTTCATTATGACTTACCACCCACCCTGTGATCTGTACCCACGCCTCCCAAAAATCCACTCTTTATACCACTCTTCTATTATCATCCAGTTATTTCCTATATCTCACCTGTTCTAGCCATCACCTACTTTCAACTCTTCACATGCACCATCCACCACCCATTCCCCACATTTTTCCTCTACCACATACATCCATACATTGCTCTATATCATCACCACTCTAAAGAGATGTAGAGGACTCATGTAAGATTTATATCTCCAAAGACCCTCCGGACAAAGGACAGAATGAAATGAACATCATTATAACGGTACTTCAGGATTACCGTTCGAAACACTTCAAATGTATATATTAAGATCATTTCCAGTCTAACCTTTAAGCGATAAGTATCATCTTCTACTTACATACAGTTTTACAAAGTGGGTTGAAGCGTTCGCTATTCCAAATATGAAGACAAACACCATGTCGGAGGTTTTTGTTAAGCAGGTTGTTTGTAGGTATGGCGTTCCTTTAAAAGTTCATACTGATCAGAGGAAAAACTTTGATTCACGATTAATAAAGGAATTATCTGAAATATTAGGAATTATAAAAAGGAGAACCACACCACTACACCCATCGCACCAATCGAATGGTCAAGTAGAGAAACAACATCAAACGATGTTGAGCTATTTTACCAAATGATAATAGAAATAATCTAATAATAATAATAATAATAATAATAATAATAATAAAAATAATCTAAAAAGAAAATAATAATAATAATAATAATAATAATAAAAATAATCTAAAAAGAAAATAATAATAATAATAATAGAAATAATCTAATTATCTATCTGATAATCAGAAAGATTGGGATCGATGGATTTCACTGTTTCTTTTATTTTACAGGTCCTCTAAAAATGCAATGACCGGAGTTTACTACAGAAGAGATGTATAGCAGGCTTCCATTGGATTTGGATCGAGGTTGCCCTCTACAGGAAGTCGAGAACATTGAGAAAGATGACTACAATGGCTGAGGAAGAACCCAATAAAATCCATGAACTAGCTCGTACAAAAATTGATATCCGATCTAACAAGACGAAAGTTTGATATGATGAGCGGGCAAGACACGTCGATTTCAGAGAGGGGCAAATTGTTTGGTTCTTCAGCCTTCAAATAACCAAAGGAAAAATATCAAAAGTTCAGAAAAGCTGGAGCCCTTTCAATATCGTGAAGAAAATGAATGAAGTGTAATTCTACATGCGCAAATCTCCAAGACACAAGAACAAAATTGTTCATGTAAATAGACTCACGTCGTTCGTGGAAAACAATAAATTCTAACTATTCTGCTCACGGTTTTTGAACCGTGGTTTTTCCATCAGCCACATACCGATTACTAGAATAGGGCTTAGAGATAAGGTCCACGGTATGTTATATCTCCTTCTCTAATTCAAAGAATGGCTGAAGTTGTTCCTGGATGTAAAGAAGAGTGATTTTTCAAGAGACGGGTCTTTATTCTACTTCTTGGAATGATTATTGGAGTTTATACCTGGAAGCATTGCTCGGTAACTTGATGCCAGGAGGGTCAAGGTAGAGGTTTGGTGGTGGATCCTATACGTAATCATGGAAGAGAGAAGAAGATCAATCCGCTTAAGAGAGAAGAAGATCAATCCGCTTGAGAAAGAAGCTTCAAGAAACGGAACAAGATTGTCGAGATGACAATTTAAAGAAGGGGAGTAGTGTTGTGATCTAAAAGAATGAACGCGCGATTTGAACAACGTGAATCGCCGCGCTTGACGACGACTCGTAACCCCGAAAAAAGTCAGCTAGTGACATCTAATGTAAACAGACTTATCTAATAAAGTTTGGGTTTCGTACTGTTGTATGAATAATGTGTAGTTACTTAATGACCTTGAGCCCGATCGCAACAATATTATTCAGTATAATACCACCCGTCCATACTTTCATCCCCTACTGCTATTCTATCCCGTACCATGACGTCCAATTTACCTCCTACATTTACTCACTGCCTACCATCACCCAACACTTATCATCACCCTGTACCACTGATCACTCTCCCACTGAAAACATAGAATAGTCACCAATCTATTTCACCCTACCAACCCCAACCCTATTAAAATCTCACCCTCACCACCAATCCCACAAACTCACAGGTGTATGTATGTTTGTTCCTCGGTTAAATATTTTGTCGCATTCTAATATAGGAGTTTTATAAGTTAAATTGATGAAAACGATTTAACTATAGATTGTGCGTACATTCAAGATTTAAGAAAGCTAAACCGATCTTAACAAGCCAATACAAACATAACCAACATAACTCATTAAATTTGTTTGTAAACTATATCATCGTACATCTAATCGGAGAAGTAGACTATCTTCGTTGACAAACTACCGAAGAAAATTGATGTAAACACAAGGAAAAAATTAATGAAATTTAGATAAGTTATGGCTATAAATTAATTAAAAACAAAGTCAAAGAATAATAAACTGTGCACTCTGCCCTCGGTAATATCTGGTCGGTTCATCAGGAAGATGCAGATGGATATTTCTCAACATATCACGATGAACTTTCACGAGGAAGTCTATATTGAGATAGAACATGAGGGTGTGCCCAATATAATATATGCCTAACTTGAACAGGACTTTTATGCACAGAAGTATGCGCAGAAATATACCCAGAAGACTAATAGTCGTGAAAACTTCCCGTTCAATGAGCTTCTACTTTACGCCACCATGGGAGGAGCTTCTAACGGTAGACATCAATAAAAAAATGTTTTTACTAAAGAGGCCACTATTTCAAATACATAAAAAAGCTACAATTTTATTCGCCGTATAATTTCTTCTTTGCTCGATGTTTCATCGATTACTACCATTTTCCTAACCCTACGTGATGTTGTTGGGCTCATGTATGCATGTGTGTGGACTTGTGGGTGCTCAGTGAAGTCTTCCCTGCTATTATCCATTCTTCGCGTATAAGGCAGGGTCTGTTCTGAGTGTGTAAAACCTTACTGATAAGTCCAGCCAGCAGACCTGGCATGAAATGCGTTATTTCGCTTCCTCAAGCCAGCGTACTTTCCTTTTCAAATTAACATAATAAGAAGCAGTCTGTGACAGTAATACGCTGTTGTTTTGGATCTCTGATAACGATGATGATATTCCTCGTGGAGAGCTACATTTTTAAAAACAGATTATTTTCAATTGTTAGACATACATTTATCAATAATAGCAGTATTTTTATACTATTTTCATAGTATTATTATTGATATGTATGTCTGCAACAATTGGAAATAATCCTTTTTTGAAAAATATAGCTCCTTAAGTCCGTGAGTACACATCTGAAGAATACTTTAAAGCCTCGGTGACCATGAAAAATGCACCGCCTGATTCAAAAACACATAGTAAGTGGTTAAAAAGATTTAAACTCAATAATGTAGATTGGCGAATTTTCAAGGGACTATAAAGACCACTTAGAGGGATCTAATTCGTGGCAAAATCACATATAATATACATATTTAAAATATAAAAACATGCATCAACTTAGGATTGGGTCAAAATATTTTTGCCGTCTATAAAATGAACAATGATTTTTGCAGAATTTAACTCAGGTTGACCCCTTAATGGTGCTGGGTCCTCATACTTCGATTCTTTAGATTTACTGATTCTTGCATTCGATTACCTTTTTACAGAGGATCGTTTTTGAACAAAAAAGAACAGTTTCCTACTTCAGCGTTTTGAACAATGTATGGTCGGACATTTTTTATCCACCCTAATGCACACGGTGGTTGTAGTGTGCACTGTTGTTGCATCGGACTGGTCAGTACTGCTCTTGGTATTCAAAGTCTGACTCGTGCAATTGCACGTCTGTCTTGCTCTTGGTATTCCACGTTATACTCGGGCGTCGCACGTCTATTTCACTCTCGGTATTCAACGTCTGACCCGTGCCTTGCACGTCTGTCTCTCTCTCGGTATTCAGCGCCTGACTCGTGCCTTGCACGTCTGTCTCTAAATAGTGGTTGTTGGTTTGGTCTTCACCTCCACCACTTAGATTGGATTAAATTACAAAAACCCCTGTAAAAATAAAAAAAGTAATACGTGTTTAAAAATCATTTGTTTGAAGATATTTCTTCAAACGGCTGTTCAAATATTATTAAGAGTATTGCAGATCTTTCTCATATATGTCATAAATAATTTTTAATACCTACAGCTAAGATCTTTTTATTATCTAAAGTATAAGATTTTTTGGTTCCAATCCCTCGCGCACTGAATGGTAAAAGGCGCCTCGATAGTGACGTAGGAACAAACTTTTCGGCGTCGAGGTCAGCGTGCACGATGTCAAATGCCACGCAATTCTTTCTACGCCGCTGAAATCTTGGAGAATCTATCCCAAATTCTTACAGTGCACCGGGGAGTACTGTAATTGAATTGAAAACTGAACATCAGAAACTTTATTAAAAGTTATATTCAAAATAAGTTCGAAAGATCTGTAAAAGATTTTAATAAGGTTTTAACAGCTCTTAATAGAAAAACATTATAACTACATCTCAAATTATTTATTCTTTATTATGTAAATTATTTAAGGATTATTTATGGGACTTTTCTATTTATACGTGAAAAATATTATGTTGTTATAGTTTCCAATCAAATGTAATGGGTTACTGGCTCGTACAGATCGATTTAGCTTCCTTAAATATCCCTCTGTATCAAGTTTCGTTTAAACTGAAAAATGGTTTCATATTTTTAACAGTTTTTGTTATAGTTTTTAGAGTCTTATGTTTGTGTAATTGTTTTGTTGTGCTATTATATATTTGCAAATAGTTGACCAAATTTATTTTAGCTGAATAGCTGTATGGTAAACATAAATTTAACAGGGTCTGAGTAAAGAAGAGTTTAATTATCCTGTGCTAACCTATTAAATAACATAAGTGATCGATATATTATTCAAATAACCTGAATAAAGGGCACAACGTTTTTATTTACCCGTTTGGCAAATCTTACGAATCATCTTCGAAATTATGCGACCTGTATATTATACGAAGGGTGCTGATTTTTATATCTAATATTATAGTATATTCAGTAAAAAGATTATATTTATCGTATATAATCACAAAATTTCAAATATCTTGATTCTGAATAATATTTATACGAGAAAACATCAAATATGACAGAGTCTTGAAAATTACCCATACATAAATTTTATGAACTTATCTTCATTTTTAAACTATTAATAATTGAGGGACTGGGTGGATAAAAGGAATCGAAAAGGTATAAGTTTTCATAAGTCAGTTTTTAGCTTGCATTCCAATTTTTTTTTTAAATAATCCATTATCTAACATCATAGTATAATTGTTTCAAATTCAAATATTTCTCTTAACTGTATTTAACATTTGTATTTATTATAGCCTATTTAAAAAGAAAAAACAATTGAAAAAAAACTCCGATAAGTCAAGAACCTGAAGCTTCACTCGTACCCCCCCCCCCCCCCCCCCAAAAATACCGTCCAAAGTCAACTTCTACAAACAGCGACACAAAACAATCAAGTAAATAGCGCGCGCGCAAAGCGTTCAAAGTGAAATTAGCGTCCCGGTAATCAGAATCGCCCGAAGCGCCAAAAAATAAAAGAAAAAACTCGGTCGTCCAACTCATCCCGCGCACAGCCTTTGGCCGGCCGAGCTTCGTCGCGCAAACTTCCTGCGCTCCTAGCATCAGCCGGTGCGCTTTTTTGTTGCTGTTTGCCGTCGTCACGGGGCTCGTTCGCCAGGCGCGAGAACACGTGAGCGTGTCCGCGCGTCGCGTCGATAAGAGCACCGCAATCGCGCCAGGTGCAAGGACTATATACATTCGCGCGCGTGTCCGTCCTAAACCAACCGAACGGCGAGCTATACCGCGTGTATATCTGGCTGGACTTAAACGCTGCAACGGCTAAGCGGTACAGTAGCAGCTGTTTGAACGATTCGTACCCCAACGCCTATGTACGCGGCTGCCGCTGCTGCTGCGGCTGCGGGCGCGAGAGTTTATCCGACGACGAGAGGCCAATCGTTAATGGGCCCAGATTACGCCGACCGCGAAGCTTCTGCGGTAGAATGGATGTGTGTACGCGTGTGATTGACTGGCGTGAAAATCCGAGTTCGAAACTCCTAATTACGAGAGTGTTATTAATACATTAAGTAAGTGGGGATGCTGCTGCGGACGCTCCGATTACTGTGGATTTTACAGAGTCGAGACAAATACTACTTTTTAGTAAGCGATCCTTTATGAAATGTTTATTTTCGATTAAACTTTTGAAAATATGCATATTTCGGGTTTCTTCGATATGCTGCGTATAAAGTGGGTCGGCCGATGCATCGATTTGATCACGAATATGATGAATTAGCTAGGGAATTAAATATTGGTTCCATCAAATCTTTGCATCAATATCATGACTGCATTCTAGCCTTCAAACTCATGAACAGAACCATCGACTCAGACATATTAAGTAGTGCCCTAGTACGGCGATATATACCATATACAGTACGTAACCTTCGTAAAGTTGAGGAAGGTGATTCTAGATGAACTACAGTTTTAACTCCTGCTTGAATAGAGTGAAGCGTAGGTGGAGTTCTATTCCTGCAGATATCAGAAATGAATCCTCTATTGATATTTTTAAGTCAAGGGTCAAATCTTTAATATACAGTTTCTGTAGCTCGTTCTAGTCGATCTGTTTATCTGCTACTCTGTACCTTTCTTATTATACTTACGTTGATCAATATTTTAGATTTTGTCTACTAAGCGGAATCAAGGGATCGCATTTTACTGTCGATACAATGTGATCAGTTTAAAATTTAAGGAGTTAGTCCGTGACTGTTTGCGCCACCAAATTTAATCTTATATTTACTATTCTAAAGGACTACATAGCCCGTTTATTGATTAATAAATAAATAAATAAATATTTATACATTAAAAAACCTTATTTTCTTATTTATTTTTGTACAACTTAGGTCGATTATAGTAATACACACCATGCCTATATGCTTGTATTACTGCGGGGTCCTGACCCTGACCTGTTATTTCTATACACACGTGTAATTGGCGCGCAGTAATACATGCAAAGCCATAGTAATGCAAACTAGCGACTATGAATGTTTTTAAAGCATATTCTTTTCATAAATCAATTCTTGAAACCAATAAATATGACCCAGAAATAGAATTACACCTTCTTTTTACGTGATATTTTCAACACCAAAGTTATTGAAACCAAAAATTCCGAAGTAATAACCGCAGTTACCCTAATTTATGGGGGAATTGCCATATGTGCGCATGAGCGCACAGATTTTTTATACGTAAACACTGTACTATATACACCTATATATAGTACTCCATTATATTCGAATAGATTTCGGTTTCGAATGAAGTATAAGATAATTATACATATAAAAATGGTTAATGGAAAAATGTAGTGAGAAAAAAACAAATGTAATGCTGCAGATTTATTCTATACATTCGTATGAAAAAATAAATGTTATTTAAGTATGCAGTAAAATTTGTACATTGTCTTTACTTAATAAGAATATTAATGTATGAATATTAATTGCATAATAATAATAATTATGTTGTTTATAAAGAAGTTTAACTGATTTCTTTGAGTTTGGAATATGGTTAGCGCATGATTCATATGAATAAACCAATTTTTCCTTAATTGTCTTGCGATTACAAAATATAATAATCTTCTTGTAATTGAATAATTTAAAAATATATTACAAAGAAATTTAAACAAATCGAGTTTAATATTATTAATAAATAATTTAACAACTTCGAAGATCAAAATTAAATTTCAAGCATTTTGACAGTAAAATAAGTGACTATAATTTAAATTAATTAACACAGCCATATTAATAAACATCAATTTTATTTTATAAAGCAAGTTCGATCATTAAAAATGTAACACTTTTTGTATTTTAAAAACTTATATCTCTGGTTGAATTAAATATTTACATTCTAGTAACGGAATTAAATTTAACTATTATTATTTAAAAAGTAAGATAATCAATAAGCAAATATGCTAAATATAAATGGATATTATTAAATTAAATGCAACTATATATCACTAACAACGTTTATTATTAATATAAATACAACAATTCTTTATAACTTCAAATGCAATACTGTAACAAATTACTCGCACCGATCAATAACCATTCCACGAAACGATAAAAAAGAATTAATTCCTACAGCACCCATTAAATCGTATTTCACTGTAAAAACACGCTGAACACAGGAAATCCTGTGTATAATTTCGCATAAATAGCCACCGCAGCAATCTTTCGCGCTTACTAAGTCACTATAAACGTCTAATCGCAAAACCCGTATGAGAGAGAGACGTCGAGAAGAGAATAAGAGAAGTAGAAAATCATCTTCCGTTGCACAATGCACGTAAGTTCTGGCATTTCCTTATGCCGCCGTCTTCATCATCGTCCCTATCGCGCGCTAAGGTACTCGACTCCTCGTGACTGCATTTCTCCCTGCACGCGCAATAAATGATTATTCCGCAGCAGCGCAGGCGGTAAAGTATGTACCAATGGCCTGGCGGCCGCAGCACTTTTATTCTCTTTGAGAAATGTGTATTGTATATACATACATATAAATGCGCGCGCGAATACTGAATGGTCTGTGCGTTTCATTCGTCATTTTTATCTGCGCGCGAGTAATTGCGCGGCACGCCACGTTAACAGTTTGCAAGATTCGCTCTCTTGGCTGCGCGATTGTACTTTGACTCTGTAATTGAATGCAAATTGTGTGTGGGTAATGAAGGAGGTTATTCGTACAAAGAGACTCTGAACACAAGTGCAGAAACGTTTCATTTTAGATGTTTATGAAGTTGAATATAAAAGAAACATTATACTCAATTACATGCTTACTATCGTACAGTATTAATTATTACATAGAAAGCATACATTTATTTGATATTTCAATAATTTTGTCTTGTTTAAAATAAATATTATTTCTCAGTTCACTTAACAATTCTAATTACTTATTAATAACATTCGAATCAACTCTATACATAATACAAACAGCAATAATGTGTTTACAGTTCAATCACGGAAATAGCGTCGTCTATCGGTAAATATGCTTAAATCAACAAGTAAATTATTCGATATATATAAAGAAAGAAACTATATTATTTATGTTAAAAAGTAATTTACAAAATTATTTTTAGTTCTTCAGAACATTTAAAAGAACCACTGCCAATTCATTGGTACTTAACTTCCTCAAACTAAATAAATTGTTCCAATATGAATTTCTTTATACTAATATATTAATTTTAAATTGCTATATTTCTTTCTAATTAATAGCGCAAAAAGGTGTTTCTTATCATTAATTGTTCGTTAAAAGATAAATTACAAAAAATTATAAGCTTATGATCACAAATTGTATTACAGATTTCAAAATATCGTAAAATAGAAAAATCGTTATAAAACACAAGTAAATCGAGGAATCTTTAATATTTTTCTGATTTCGTATGTTCATCATCAAACAAAAAAAAATCATTTTTTTAATAAAAAATGTTCGACATTCTCGAGATATAGGCAATCAAAATTAAAAAAAATATAACATCAAATATCTTGAAAAATAAAAGACCTCATATTCTGGTCAAAGAGCTCAGCCAAGACTGCCAAGAGATAGTGGAAACCTTTTTCATCTTATTACTTATAAAAAATTTTCATCAAATGTTTCCGAGATATTGCCATTTAAACGAAAAATAGCTTATACGTAAATTCGTATCGGAGAAGATAGGTAATGTTATGTTCTTTTAAATGCATTTACACTGAAGCGATCAATTTATTATTAAGCAAAAACGAGTCGATGAATCTTAAAAATTGTTTTAATTTCGAACTGATTAAAAGAGAAAAAAATGAGTCCTCTTTGGTAAAAAAATGACCGCGCGTTCTCGAGATATAAGCAATCAAAAAAATATTTCACCAAATACATAACCTCAAATATCTCGGAATATAATGGTCATTATGATCTGGGAATATAACTCAGCCAAGATATAGTAAAAAGCTACCTTTCTGAAAGTTTTCACAAGGAATGATGTCGTTTTACTCATTTATCTTGAGTCATAGATTGATATTTTTCACCAAACAATTCTTTTCTCGAAAAGAGAAACGTTTACAGAATATTCTTCTCCATATTCCTAATCACCTCAAATCTTTTCACAAAATTTTCATCTTATATTTCCCAGATACTACCGTTTAAACAAAAATGTATAGCTGAAAAAGCAAAATAGCTTATTTAAAATTTCGGGTAGGAAAAGATAGGTAATTTTAAACTTTTTAAAATGAATTTAAACTGAATCGATGATATTATTTGAATCGTACCAAAAAGCCCAAAAGACTTAAACCCAAAAAATCGATATACCGCTAAAAAAACAAAAAAAAAACGAAAAAATTAAAAAAATGTTTATGCCCATCTGAACGAAAATGGCCACTTTTTTTCTGAAAATCGAGACCAAAATTACACTTTTTGCTCGCAAAAATGATTAGTGGCAAAAAAGTTACTTTATTTCCCGCAAATCACTTTTTTCCCGCAAAGGCGGCATCACTAGAAACTAGTAAAATTCCTTTATTTCATCAAGTTCTACCAATAACCCTGATTTTCGATTGTCTTTTAAAAATATTGTCTTTTAACAGTCCATTAGTCCCGCTGTCCAAGTCAAAAAGTGGCCACAGTTGAGATGGACATAAAGTACTATATGTAACTCGAGAAAAAAGTCGTTTTTTTCCTCGGGTGATACTAGCAGTAAACTCACCCGCGGGAAAAATATTCGACTTTTTGCCCTTGTTACATAATGTACTATTTTGTCCCCCCTTCCTCTAGAATAAACAAAAAAATGTGCCCTGAAACATTAATTTTGACCGTGAATATTCAGAGTAATACTCATCCACATCCATACAGACACACTCAGACACACACACACGCGCGCACATACAGACGCACACACACACACGCACACGCACATCTACACAGACGTCTACACAGATATTTTCTAAAAATAGTGTATTTTGATTTCTAATGTCTCGAATCATGTTTTTATAATGATCTTAGCATAAATTTTACGTTACGCTCGCGTAACTATTAAGCAAATGTTGGTGTTCACACAGGACGGAAAACGGAGTAACGTTAAATCAATAAACACGTGATTTTCTTTTTATAACAAAAAAAAATGAAGCTTTATTTCTCTCTATAAATTAACTAAATGCGTGGTTGGTAAAAGTGTGATTGTGTGTGTTGGATATTAATGTCTGGGCGCGCGCCGCAAGATACAATAGAAGCTAGTCGATCTCAAGACAGCCGTAAAAGAGAGAGCACGAGGATGCGCGCAGGAGTTTTGTCCAGCTGCCTGCAATTTCGGGAGCTAGGCGAAGGGTCTCCCTGCAAAATGGATGACCTCCTCGGAGGTGCGAGTACAGATGAACGTATGCAAATGCGCCCACGAGCGCTTGAGAGCGCGCGAAATTCAAACGGTCCGAACAACCATCAAAAAACTTCCTGTATGAGGAAGCAAAAATGAATATTTATGAGTAATATTTTATATATTTCTTGAGAAATAACAACAAAAGTTATTTGAATTATTACATTGGAATTTTATCAAAATTTCTTAGAATTTGTCAATAAATGCGTTCCGTGTATTTCAAATGTAACTATTGAGTTCCTATCTATTGTTCCTACCTATTAATCAATCTATGTAATTTAATATATTTCTATCAAGGAGAGTCCACAACCTCTGGGATATGATTTTTTACCAAACTTTAGACGGTGGTTTCCGGTACCTAAAATGAAGCAGCCATAATCTTATTCAGCAATGGGCCCTTGTTCTCGAGATTGAGGTACTTTACTTCAAATATGCGTTATTTTAAAGAAAAAATGTACCTCTTCTTTGTACAACAACTGTGCAAGTTTTTATGCTAGAAAAATTGACGCAACAGATAAAGGAAGTAGGTAAAAAGAGATATAATTTTAGCTTTGTTTCGTATAAAAATATTATTCTTACGCGTAGTAATTAACAACTGATGATAGAGACCGAAAAAACATGAATATTCTATGAAATTTAACTCTTTTAAATTACATAATTTTCTAGGTATTTTCAGTCTCCATTTTAAGTTGTTAATTACTTTGCGTCAGAATAATATTTGTATACTAAACAAAGCTAAAATTTTAGCTGTTTTTACCTACTTCCTTTATTTTTTGCGTCAATTTGGTAGCACAGAAAAGTGTAGCTGTACGAAGAAGAGGTACATTTTTTCTTTAACATAACGCATATTTGAAGTAAAATACCTTGTATATCAAGAACAAGGGTCCATTGGACAAGATTACGGGTGCTAGGCTTAATTTTTAGGTACCAGAAACCACCTCCTAAAGTTTGGTCAAAAAACGTTTCCCAGCGGTTGTGGACTCTCCTTGTAAGTATGTACTATTTTTCCAGACAAATAGCAAGCATACATGACACATTTGTTTTAATTATTATTATTTTACACTTTTCCACAATTTTTCGGAATTATAAATAAATGTCAATAAATACGTCATATTAGGGACATAACAGCTTAGGGCGTAACGGTCATAACCGGTAAAGTGGCCACCTCAATTAAATTGTTAAACAAAAGACCTGAAGGGTTGCATAGTATTCCTAATAACACCATAATAAGCAATATGCATAAATATATAAATAATAAAAAAATGATAATTTTACAATAAATATATTTTAAATATAATAATTAAAATTCAAAACCTTAGTGAGCTATGCTAACTTCAATGATTGATAATTGACTCATAAATATGTTAAAGGTAGCTTTGTCCTTGATTTAAAACACATTCGATAAATTATTATCCGAACAATTTGATAGTTTATTATCTAAACTTTAATAAGGTAAAGAATTTTTATATATTTCTTTAAATATTTCTTAATTAAACTATTTTTATTAAAAAATGAAAAAACTTCATAAAAATCAAGATTTAATAAATTACTACGTTTTGAGAT
The DNA here is from genome assembly GCA_949152435.1 of Gastracanthus pulcherrimus. Taxonomy (NCBI): domain Eukaryota; kingdom Metazoa; phylum Arthropoda; class Insecta; order Hymenoptera; family Pteromalidae; genus Gastracanthus; species Gastracanthus pulcherrimus. The sequence goes on along the minus strand of OX424575.1, from coordinate 166,441,368 downwards.
ATACATAACTTACTTACTAAATATTTCTCACTCGTTTGCGCTCATAAAAATTAAAAAAAGAATTCTTTTAAACATCGTAAAAATCAAGATTTAATAAATTACTACTTTTTGAACTTTGCATAATCCATTTTCTAAATATTCCTCCCTCACTAGATAACAGTGACATTTCACTGTCAAATTTATTTTTATACTTTTTGAAAACGTTAAATTTTATTACATTTAATTTTATTGTGTAAGATTAGGTACCAGTACGTTAATAAGAAAATAAAGCCGAAGTTTGAGCAAGGATAGATAGATAGATAGATATTTCTTTATTTGTGTAAATATACAATAAATATATACATATATATATATAAGATTTATATAGTTACGTTATATTAAAAAACATTATTTTCTTTTGGACATTGATAGAGGAGGCGGATCGTCATCTCGAGCGCTTGATAGACTTAAACAGCGCTGGGAATAAAGTCATCTATACACTTACACACACTTATCTGTTCACCCACACATACATCTACACACGCACCTATTCTTTCATCAAACCACATACCCATCCGTCCACACACATATCGCTTATTCACTCACACACCTAATCCATCAATACACCTGTCCATACATTCACTCACTTTACAATCAATTTGCACCTATCCATTCATCCACACACTTATCCTCTCACTCACACCTATCTATTCATCCACATACACATTTACCCAGACAACGATTCCTTCGTCCACTCACCCAACCACCCATCTACCCACACGATCATGCATCTACTTACATACTCCTATATCCAGCTATACACCTATTACACCTATATCTTTACCCACAGAACCATCCACACACTCTCACACCCATCCATCGACCCCCATACTCATCCATCTATCTACACTTATTCATCCACCCACACACTCGTCGTATTCCACATATTCATCCACCCAACAATAGCCATCTGTCTACAGTATCAACGTATGATCATCTACCCACATATATCTGTCCACTCATCCAGTCTAGCACATTTCCATCCACTTATGCATACATCGATCCACCCATCAATTAACTTTTCACCAACGTACAACCACACCAATCTACCCAGATATACACGCTTACATCCATCAACACAAACTGATATCTATTCATCCACATACGAATCGACACATACTCCCACGCCCATTTATCGACTCATAAAAACATACACAAAATTTAAATAAGTGGACGAACGAACGGACGGACGGACGCCCGGATGTTCAGAAGGGCGGATTTCAACTCTTAATATTATGTACGGGAAACTGGGGTAAAGTGAACACACGGGTAAAGTGAATCATGCTTATTATTTCTTCAATAAATTATTTTTATGCCTAATTTTAATTTTAGTGAAAGATAATTATGCAAGGATGATAATAAAAAAGTTTCACTACATAACAATTAATATTCTACGAAAGAAAAATAATTGTATTTTCGATCTTAAAAGAAAGTTGGTTTGTCTAATTCATTATAAGGATTATAGATGTTTATAATCAGTTGTATTGATAGATTTTTTTCTAATTACTTCAAATACGTTTTACTTACCAAGAATGCAGAGCTTTAAATGACGTTTTCCTGTTTTTAAACAAACATTTTTAAGAATCGACATCTAGGGGTAAAGTGAATGGAGGTAAAGTGGACCGGAGAAAAATGCGACTGCACTTATTTATACGCGGCCAGGTAGAAAATTTAACAAAATATTGATCAAGGTGAGTGTTTGTATAGTATACAAAGCCTTTGTTGCAACGAATTTCGTATTTATGCCAAAATGAGCCAACATAACCTCTACATTTAACTGTTCCGTATTTTGCAGTATTTGATAGGTTTTAATATGTCATTTAAGTTTTATTATTATCTAAATTAACGTTTTTATCTATTCCTGTACAAAAACTAGTAAAATATTTTCAAAATATTTAATTCTATCCTCTAGTTCACTTTACCCCGCACTGAAAGTCCTGGGTAAAGTGAACCGGTATTTTTCAAAAATAGCTAAATAATATTAAACTTAAGAAATCACTTTTTTAAGTTGCTAGTATATTTATTAATGTAAGGAGTTTCTTGTGCAACTTACAAAGTAATGTTTTAAGTCTGAAAAATACATTATTTTCCACTTTCACAGTTACTATGTTCACTTTACCCTGGTTTCCCCTACAGTAGGATATAGTAGAATTTTACAATTCACTTTTTAATTAAATTCAGTTTACTTATACAAATAAGCGGATGTTTAATTTATTTGACTAGGTAGAAATAAATACATAGATGAATTTTTTTTTGTTCATTTTTCGTAAATCTATAAGGGTTGTCATCAAGTCCTGCCTCCCCCGTATATATAAAATTTAATAATTGAAATTCAGTATACTACAAATAAAGAAAACGTAACCCACCTCCGTGTATATAATGTCTCTCTTATGTTAGTACAGAAGATATATTTCATTTTTTTTTCTAAATAAAATAAGCATAAAAATTCTTCTTCTCTTAATAAAAATGTACAACAAAACCCCGTGTAACCTTCAGTTTATTAACAAAGTCGGTGCAGGGCGTGTGTAATTTTATCGAGCTAGCAATAAAAAAGTCTTTAGCAACTGCTAAACGGATATTCCTTTACAGCCCCCGTCGATTTACATAAAAGACACTTCCGATTCTAATACACCGGCGTCATTAAGCTCACGTGCCTATAAGTCGATCGTAGTCGTCGCGCGCTGCAGCAGGTCGACGAGGTGTCGATATCCGATAATGGCGAACCGGTGTGCTGCTGCGAGTGAACGAAAAGAAAAAAACGAGGGGGGCGCCAATGGGGGAAAGAATAAACGACGAGGGGCTTAAGCGATGCTGTTTGCACGGGAAAAAGCGGAAAATCTAGAGCGCGCGAGAGCGAGAAAAAAGCGGGGAGCTCGCGAGCTGCGGAGAAAAAAAAAGGTAGTTGGATCGAAGCAAGTAAATAATACGGGAGCACCGGGATTTCGTCGACGCGCGCACTGCGTATATATCAGTGAGTATTGGGTATTAAAGCGGCCATTGGCACCGAGATTGACAAGTCGGCTAAAATCATTGCGACGGAGCCTTCCTGGCGTTTGATTGTTTAGTTTTATATATAATTAGTACTCTTTAAATTTGAACCAGTGAAAATTCACTAATTCATAGTGAATAATCACTTATTGAAACAGTGAAAAGTATATCACTGCAAAATAGTGAATATTCACTTTGAAATAGTGAAAACGAATCACTATAAGAATTTGTGAAATTTCACTGTCGAAATAGTGAAATTTCATTGTTCTAAACATTGTACAATTAAAGCATTGAAATATATTGTACATATTTACTAACTATTTATGGGTATTAAATATTAATTAATTTAGTATTATTATATCATTCATTATTAAAATTAATAAGAAATTAAAAATATAATAAAAAACTGCTTTGATGGGGAATCGAACCTGGTCCTCTGAGTTGACAGTCAATCAACTTCACCATTTGCCTAACGGGATATCTACATGAGAAAATTCTGAATCTTATATTTAAGCTGCTTTCGATTTTTCCTTTACTAATTTCTCTCAGACTGATAAGATATGACCAATTGAATATAGTTGTTACTGTTACTTAAACAATTTTAAATGTTCATACATACATGAAAAGTTAGTGTCTAAAACGACTGAACAAGATAATTATACAAATATCAGCAAAATAGGTCTCGCTCATATTGTCATTAATTCACCGGCTGAATAGTGAAAGTAAATATTCACTAATTAAATAGTGAATATACACTAGTATACTACTACTAAATCAGTAAATATGCACTATTTTATCAGTGAAATGTATGCTCACTAGCAAAATTAGTGAAATTTTAACTATTTCAAATTTAGAGAGTAGTAATTAGTAAGTGTACATACTATTTGTAATTTATTTCAATTTATTTGTACTTAATTATCATTGTAATTATAATTGTTATTTCATACCAATCTGTATATTACCAAACAATGATGCAAGTAAATTAAACAGACTTTGGATTTCAAAGCTTAATAAAATTAGAAAATTACAAATGTAAAATTAAATACTTGTTTATTTTTCAATTACACCAGTTAATAATGTATAAACATTGCATTTTTAAATTATTTGTCAACTAGCTAGTGTTATTATATGAATATTCCAATTTGCATTAATGTTTACATGTAATATGGAAACAGGTAGAAACGTTTGATTTTACGTTTAAAAAAATGAAAAAATAAGATAAACGCTTAAATATTTTTAATGTTCAGCATTATGGCAAGGATATATTTCAAATTTTATTGACAAAAATGTAAAAGTTTAATTAAAAAAGCGAATAAAACTTAGTATCCGTAAAAAAATAAGTTTCACTTAAGCATAAAACAAAGTTTGATGTCTTCGAAGCTACAAGCGTATATTTATCCTTATTGAAAAATTCTATGCATACGAGAGTGACTGCAGGGATATTATACTAACCACTTTTTCCGCTATGCGTCACTTTTTCCCTTTTCTTCTGTCACTGTTTCTCCCTATTTTATTTATCTCTTTTCTTCTTCCACTCTGATTTTTTCGGTCTTATTTTCATGTTTTCTGTAAATTTTACTGCGATATTTACTAGAAAATGAAGTTAAGAAACTCACCAAACATATACAAATCATATATTTTTAAATATCAATTTTATACTTTATTGTAAATATTTGCATATTCAATATATTCAAATGTTACTTTTAACTGTCAATATTTATGTATTAATTTTCAATATCAAATACTCTCATTTTCGGTTTCTAAAGGTATATGTTACCATTGAATTTGCACAAAATTGCACTGAAAGTGATTACCAATTCCAAGAAATCTCATTTCTCTAGCTATTTTACAATATAACAACATAATGTTTAAGTTTGAAATGTCACTACCAGATATTCCTTTGTAAAATTATCGGACCATGGAACTAGGCGATCGTCAAATGAGTTTACATGCGAGTGCAGCCTGCAGACCACTGCGCTAACATCAGTTGGGTCACAAAGCTGAGTTTTTTAAGCAAATTCGGCGTGGAATCTCTATATACGTGTGTACACTCGAAAGCATTTAGGCCATTTAGCTGAAGCTTGTAAAGTGTTTGAAAGTTAGTATTTACATTAATAGGTTTGTAAGTGGGTAATTTAAATTGGACTGATTCGTGCAATTCTAATTGCTATTCTATTGGCATATTATTATACAAGTGTACAAAAGAATATTTAAATTTATTGTAGAGACTGTAACTACTATCTTAACATACATCAAACTAATGACAATTAAGAAGATGCTAAAACCATTCATCACCAACCATATGAGGACCCACTTTTTTATTAAATTCGCAATCTTGATTAAATATCTGACTGGAAGGTTTTTGTACCAATAAAAACAACAACGAACACAGAGAATATTTGAAAAACGTTTGCTATAGAAATTGAAAATGCCTTCAAGTGTACCTGCGTTCCACGCTTATCGCCGCACTTGCAGCAGTAGATTTTCCTCGATCGTTAAAACGCGCTTGAACCTTCGCGAAGCCACTATCAACCGTCGACGATGATTCACGTCATTTTTCAATGGCAGTGTGTGTTAATTTACTCCGTCGGCTTCTATTCTTTTCCATGCGGCTCTCAACGTATTTGACTACGCAGAGTCATATTGGATCGTCGAGAAAATTGTACTGTTTCATCCGTAGCTTTGTGTAGTTCAACTCTATTAAAAGATCTGTGAGCCCAGCATTGTTAGGATAGAGTCTTTGTAGACGTTGCTATTGATAGACGAATTGCAGTTGTATTCCGAATTGTCTATTGTTTTTTAAATGACATAGGTCGTAACCACCGCATAATGTGTAATAATTACATTAAATTTTTGGAAAAATTAAATCAAATTTCGAAAATTCTACAGGAGATTCGTGCAGTAAGACAAATTTTCAGTACGAATATTTTTAGACACGACCGCTCCAATGGTGAGCCTTATATTTTTGTCATCGTAAAAAGTGTGATATCTTAAAAACTAACAAATTATTGCATAAAAACATGATTTAACACTATAGGAACACATTTCAAGTATCCCTTGAAATGAACTTAGCGAAACTGCGGTCAAACTGGTTAACACTTAAAGAGGTTACTTGTCTCATTACAGGAAGCTAACGTATTTATTTTCATCCATATCCGATGAGTATATTTCTATAGAGGACAACTTTTAAATATATTGAAAAATCGAATTTTAGCTGTATCTTGAATAAAATTCATATTTTTAATTAATTTTCCACGGTAAAGTTGTAGATCTCAAAAAATACAACTTTTAGTATTCAACAGTTTTTACGACAACGTTACTTAAGCAAAGATATTGTAGAAAACTGAGAAATAAAACGCACAAAGGCGTATAAAATCGATGTTTAAGCCACAATTAGATTATAAAAAATTGTACGCAAAAATCTTCCTTGGTAAAATTGTAGATCTAGTAAAGTCGCTTGCAATGTAAGGCACGATGGCGTTTCAGAGCAAACTTGCTCGCTCTGAGGCATCGGAGCGACATACCCCGCGACCTGCAGTTCACAAGCCGCAGACCGCGTGGCGAGCTAGTTTTGTTCTGGGCAAGTGAATTTGGTGTATATTTTTGTTTTATTATAATATAAACTGCATCCGCTATTTCAAATTTACAGCTACCAAAGGTATTGTGCAAATAACTGATTTAATCATTTTGTAATTGTGAGCTCAAAAAGTTACTATATAATACAAGTTTCCCTGTCTCTAGAATTTAAAAATACTGTAATATCGATTTATAATTGCTTACGGAAACTGCCCATCCAACTAATAAAATTATCTGGTGACCTATTAGTGAATACCAATAATTAAACAGAATTATATTGAAATCGATATCATTTAAAACCCGCTGCTAACTGCTTTAGCAGAATGCTTTCTCAAAGAGAGGTTCTCATTTATTGACAAGTTAAATTAATAAAATTACAGAAATTTTTTTTTGCGATTAATACAATTTTTTAAACTAAAATTTTGTTATTATTTTACAAAACTAACTTAAAAGTTATTATAAGATACATCAATCGAAAGGCATTTACGCCCACATTATGAAAAAGTACATATTTTTGACAAGTTCAACGTATAAAATAACAAGAAATTTTTTTTCGATTTATACAATTTTTTAAACTTAAATTTTTTATTATTTTACAAAAATAACTTTAAAGTTATTGTTAGATACATCGATGGAAAGAAAATGACTTCTAGTTTATAAAATCGGATATATTTTTGACAAATTGTAGGTATAAAAAAACAAAAAAATTTTTTTTTTGATTTTTACAAATTTTATAAAATTAATATTTTTGCTAAAAAATTAGTTTAATATTATCCATTCAGCTCCAAAATCTAATCAGTTCTAAGTTCAAACATATGTCATATGCCTGAAAAATTTCAGCGCGTGATATGCTTTCCTTGAAGGGTTATGGTGGACACAAATTTTGGTTCCATACATACATACATACATACATACATACATACATACATACATACATACAAACATACATACATACACAAATACACATACATACAGTTAGACATTTTTTTTTAAACTATTATAAACCTATTTTTATGGCTCAGGAACCTCGAAAACATTAAGATTCATCGAATCTCTGAAACGTAATTTTATTGTCGTTACAAAGCTTTCTCTTTGAGAAAACAAAATCGCTGCCAATTTTTTTGGCACTTAGATCCCTCAAACTAAATTAATTGTTTCAGTATAAAATTCTTTATACTTACAAATTTATTTTAAATGGCTATATCTTTCAGAAATATAACCGTTTTAACTAATAATTACGTTTTCGGGTATAACAGAAGAAGGGAACTTACACTAAATTGATAATATTATTTCTACATGCCAAAAAAACGAAAATCTAAAAATTGAAAAATTTTTATAAAACAAAAACAAGTAGCTGAATCTTAAAAAGTCTTATTATTTTGAATCTTCATTTAAAAAAGGAAAAAATGAGCCCTGTTTTGTAAAAAATGATGCCACTGTTCTCGAGATATAAGCGATCAAAAAAAATTCAAAAACCACATAATCGCAATATCTCAGAAAATAAAACATCTCTCTATCTCAAAAGACATATAGGTCATGAGATAGTAAACAGCTGCCTTTTTTAAACTTTAAAGTTTCAGATAAAATCCTTCCGATTTACTCAAGATATTGTTGGAGAAAGAAAATCGATTTTCTTTTATAAAATTATTTTCTCTCGACAAAAGAAAAAGGTCAATAATCAAAAATATTACTGTATATTCTTCTCCATATTTCTAATATTCTCAATACTTTTCAAAAATTTTCCGTCATATATTTCCGAGACATAACCGTTTAAATAAAAAAATGACGTTTTCGTGTATAACAATAGAAGGCAACCTTATCCAAACTTTCAGGCCGAAAAGTTAGGTAGTTTATGTTCTTTCAAATACCTTTTCGCTGGATCGATGATATTATTTCTAATGTACCAAAAAATCAAGAAAACTAAAACCCAAAAATAGAAAAACCTCTATAAAAATACAAAGATATCAAAAAATAAAAAATAATATTCTTGTCCCTCCATCCTCTAGACAAATAAAAAAATTAGCTCTGAAACATTAAGTTTCACCGTGTATATGCAAAGTAATGCTGATCTACGTCCTTATACACACACGCACGCGCATACACACATCCACATACTCACGCACATACACACATACACACACATCCACACAGACATTTTCTAAAAATAGTGTATTTTCTTAATTCTGAAAGCATGTTGCAGACATGTTTTTAGCAAAACCTTTTTCTTTACTATCACAAAGCTTTGGCTTTGAGGAAGCAATAAAATAAATTAAGTAGATAACTGTATTGTTTTAGAATCTGCGAAAGTTATAATATGCTGTTTTACGTCTGTTAGAATGATTCGACTGTTTTTTTTGTCTTCACTTTGTTACATATCGTATAAGTATTGCGTGCAACAATTTGTTTTTTCATAAGACTATCAATAAAGGATGAATCACATAAAATTACTAAAATTACTTCTATGAATCGGATAATTATCAAGAAAACAATTGTCTTACATGTAATAAGTAATCAATTTATGCAATTGATTCACTTTCAAAATGTGACAAATAAATTAGAAAATAGCACTTGTACTTAAAATTAACGTTCATTATACAAGCTTTCAATTCGTTCACAAACGTAACTGCACGTTACTTATAAAGTTGAATGACTCATACATTGGTTTCATAAGCATCAGTGTCACAAAAAGCTATAAACACATAAAGCTGCGCATGACTTATTGTTAAGCTTCTCTTATTTACTTACTACAATATGACTTGTCGTGTCTGAGTTTGAGTTCAATATTTTATGTTATCCTATTTATTTACACGACTTATTTTATTAGATGGAACTCCCAACATTAAATTTGACAGTTTTAAAATATTTCATAATTAATCTGACAGTTTCAAAAATATTCATACGAGAAATACTACAAATATTTAAAGCTCTCGAAATTTAGCACAATATCGATCAAGCACCACGACACTTTGAGAAACAAACGCGTGAAATCAAGTATCCCGAGTTATTATCGAATCTCTCATATATTCGTGAAAGCACCAGACAGTACATTGGACAACGCATGCTGGATACCAAAAAGGTCAACAGCAGCAGAGCTGTGTACGAACAAAAGGAACTACAAACGCAAATGCAATCGCGAGCTTGCATTAAATTCGTCAGCGAGCGAGTAGCAGACGCAGCCGCTTAAGGCAATTACGCCCGCGAAATCCATCAGTGGCGCGAAGAAGTCTAATTTATTCAACGTAACCCGCGATGACTGGTCTGCTACTATAAACTCCGGCGAGCGAATGGCGTTATAAAGCTCGGCTCGAGTTCTCCAAAGGCCCATCCATTAAAGACTATACGCGTATAATCGCGCGGCTCTGCGCCCGCGGCTTTAAAAAATGCAGCCAGTTTGTACAGAGCGCTGAATCTTTTATTATCCGCCCTTCTTTTTCGATGACCGTAACGAGAGAGGAAAAGGAAGGTCTAGGAGGAAATGCTGCCAAATGTATTGTGGCTTCCTTTTTTTGCCGGTAGACGCCGTGATTGACTTGGCAATGCTTTTAAAGTGGTTGATTAATGTGGACAATTCTGTAGATTGAAAAGTGATAGTGCCAAAAGCTAAAAGAAATTTAAAAACAAAAACCGATATTATGAAATATATCTTGTATAAAAGTTTGAAAAAATAGTACAATTCATATTTTCAGTTAAGTGCATATTAAACTAGACAGACTACATATACTTCAGAAATATTTTTAGGTACAAATAGAAAGGAAAAAAATGAATCTAAAAAAATAAGAGAAATAACCGTGATTGCATTAACAATATTTAAAAGAAAGTATAGAAATCTTTTTGATTAATCATTTGATTAAAAATGATAATTTGCCCGCATATATGATAGAAAAACATGTCCACTTGAGAGTTAAATATGTAGTAATGAAGACATATCAATAAACTTATAATGCTGTATATGATAATATTAACAAAGAACATATAGATACAACCGAAAAGGAATTTTTATAATTATTTTCATAGCGAATCAATTGTAATGTATATTGTTTTTAAATTATTGAAAGATTCAATCATGATGCACCGATATTTTATAAAAAATACATACTTATAAAGTTAAAAGTATCAATCCCCAATTTGCTTCTTCGTAACCAATCTATCTTATTCTGATAAGAGTGAACACATATATATGACCTTTGTCATTTTACATATGTTGCTCGTAACCCAGTCTTCAGATTATTAGTCACATTAGAAGCTTTCAAAGTGAAGCTCATCATAACATAACAAAATTTTAATAATGTTCGTAAAGTGTTCGTGCGGCGTGATTCTATTTATGATTTTATTCGTACCTGCTGAATCATCAGCAGGTAAGCGATTTTCATTAGAAATTTTAATGTAGAAATGTTTGTACACTGTAATAGTTTATTTTGTTTCACCTCATTTTTTAAATAAACATTTACCTCTTGCTACAGTTACTAATCGTAAAAAAAGGGATGGAATACTGAAACCTGATGTGTACCGTTGTAGAAAGGATGTAAGATTACTAAATATTTATGGTAACATATATATTGTTAATATTAGTGGAAGTCATAAAGTTGACCATTCTCAGTCGTGAGTTTCAGAAATAAAGTGTATGCTAAATTATGAAAAATGCATTTTTCTACAATAATATTGATTATATTGCATAGCCACGATCAATAACTACTTTTAATATATTTAAAGAATTTTAAAGCCTTATAATAAGTCACGTTGGCGCAGTCGAAGTACTCAATGGTATTTAATAATTCATTTTTTCGTTCTTTTCGTGTTTTTTATGGATCAAATCTCTTTCTTGCGTAAATTTTGAATAAAATAAAAACCAACTAGCTTGATATTTATACAACATTTGTAACTAACAATTGTTTAAGAGGTTCACGTTATGTTTATTTCCTACTTCACTGCGCAGAAATAATGCGTGGCCAATGCCGCTGTGGTACCGCGTTCGCGGTACACTATTGTCTTCTCGATGAAACAATAGTACAGACGTGACAAGCAGATCATTAAATTTTCATGGTAATTTAGTTTTTATTTGTGTGATTCAACTTCACATAAAAAATATACAATAAAATAGTTTAAAATCACCATTAAATTGAAAATAATACTTAAATTAACAAATATAGGCTATATTAATAATCGATTTATACTTCTGAATACCTGTATTATAATTACTTCGAAGCGTCGGTGCAGAAGGGACGCTGAAATCGAAAGACAGGTTGTTGAAAATAAGTAGTATAAACTGTTGCCTTCTTTTCTCTTGAAATATTATCTCGTAATAAAATTTTTTAAAATATCAGAGAACCTGGTGTGGAAATCCCGGGACAAACGTAACATTTTATTGATTTTTTTTATTTATAATTCGGAATCAAATCAATCTATATTATTGAAATTTTGCAGTAATGTTTCTCACTTTAAACATAATATATGTAATTTTAAGTTATATTATATACAACAAAATATATCAATAAATTAAAAATTCGTTTAAAATCACATTTCCTTTTAAGATTAATCACTATTACATTGTTAGTGTATGAAGTAAGATAAGTGTAATAGTATATATTTTTTAAGCCTGAAGAAATAACTCTAACTATGAATGAAGGGAAGTACGATACTGCAATATACAAGGTAGGAGAAGTCTTGGAAGCCAAGTGCAAAGTTGTAGATAAATATTTTCCATCTAACATTTTCATTTACTTGGGTGAGTTTGTTATGTTCTTCTTCTACACAGAAACCACAATTATTTAAACTTATTGTTTACATAATTGAGATGCTGCATGAAATGAAAAATCGAAACCATTAGGTCCGTCTGAAAGAATGTCGAAAAATATTCGACACGTATTTTTTCCTTTTTGCAATTGCACGATTATTCACCAAGAACCAGCAGATTGAAAAGTCGACGTCACGATATTGTCTGAAAAATATAATATCGTGACGTCGCACGACTCTCCAACCTGCTGTATCTTGGTGAATAATCGTGCAAGTGCAAAAAAGAAAAAGTACGTGTGGGATATTTTTTGACATTCTTTCAGACGGACCTAATGGTCTTGATTTTTTTTCATGCAACATTTGAATTGCTTGCATTGTTCATCATTCAAACTTTTTTTAATTAGATGACGAGCCCATAGCAATATCAAAATCTGAAAACATAAACACACAGTATGCTTCGCATGTTATCAATATTACTGACAATGGAAAAAATTTACGATGCGTTGTTTTTGATAAAGTTTCTAATGAGAAGATTCAAGAATCATCACGTAAAATTGAAGTTTATTGTAAGTAAATAAGGATAAGATAAATTAATATAAGGATTAATATGAAAGTATTTTGATCTTAGCCACATTATTTTAAATTCATTTTACTCAATAATTTTTTATTACATACCTTTTAAGTTATGATTGATGTTATTACTATCTTTTCTTAATCACTATAACTACATTTTTACAATTATAGTTCCACCACAGCCTCAACCACTGGGAGATATCGACCGTTGCGGCTACAATCAAATTGACGAAAAGGCCGTAGTAAATGTAACTGTTCACGGTAACCCTCATCCTACTATAAAGTGGTCCGAGAATCCCGAATACAATAAAAAAGGAAATTCAGATCGTTTCAAAATTCATCCAATTATTGATTTGGTATATATAATCATTCTTAATATAATAGCATGCCAAATATACTAAAAAGAGGATTGATATGTATTTTAACGTATTGCACCCCCAGAACAAGACTATAATAACTAAGAATGTTTTAAAGATTTTCTTATAATTTGATTTTCGTAAACAAAATAACTCATACGAAAATAAAAGCCTTACACACAATTCGACAGTTGATTAAAAAAGTTGGGAAACTATAATACAATAATAATATTCAAGTAAATAAATGTTTTTTCTCAACGCCGGGCCGAAAGTACCACAATCCCTCCCGGCATCCAAAATGGAATGTGGTATTTTCGACCCGTTGTTGCGAAATATAGTACATATATGCACCACGGGAAGAAAGATGACCACCCAATTCGCCTTCGGCTCGGGTGACAATTTACATATGCTCTGGGCTGGCCAATTATTTTCCTTCCCAGGTGCGTAATATACTATTTCGTGAAAAATTTACGTTACTCGCTGGGTTTTACAAAAACATAAAATTTTGATAATTGGAATGGATGTAAGATGTTTATACGAACATTCGTTAATTAAAAAATGACTCTAATGTCTAACTTTAATAAATTTTAAATGAATGCTTCTAACAGAAAATTGTAGACGAAATTGTTTTAATTTATATGAATATGTCAACAACGTTTTGGGTGTCTCTTACACCCTTCTTCAAATTAAAGAAGAATTAATTCTATAATAAGCTTAAATCTAGGTAACTTATCTAGACTGCTCGCTGCATCCCACACAACGCGGTTGAAAATTCCGTTGGACGTATTCAGCCATCGAGTGTCGGTAAACGATCACGTTTATTTTTTCCCACTCACAATGAGGCACTAAACACTTTATAAAATAGCATTATATTACATTTATTCACTATTGCTTAAAAACATGCTATTAGATGCTGAGAAATGATGTTAGTTTAACTCTATATTTGATTACGTCGTTACTGTTAATTTGAGTATAAGTAGGAAAATAGGGTGTTATAAAAAACTATTAAGCATGCGGATTTTAAGGAATATGGCTATAACATCAGAATTCCCTTTGTCAACTTTGGTTACAAGAATGTCTTGATTTTTTTTAAATAATCATGATAAAATACAATAAAACATGTCTAGTAAACTTCAAAGTGCTACATCTCTAGAGTGTTAAATTTAATTTTAGTAACTATATGCATTGGTGTAAAGATGAAGAACATAATACAAATTAATTGCAAGAAGTAATAATATTTACCATCAACACTAATCTGCAGCTCGGCTGAATTAAGGATATCAGTTTAAAATACTATAAAAAATAAGTTTATAATAGTATAAACTATGTCAAAATAAGTTTAAAATACTATAAAAAATAAGTTTATAATAGTATAAACTATGTCAAAATAAGTTTAAAATACTATAAAAAATAAGTTTATAATAGTATAAACTATGTCAAAATAAGTTTAAAATACTATAAAATATACCAATAATAAGTTTAAAATTCTATAAAATATGTAAAAATACAATAAAATATGCCTTTTTGAAATTTTCATATATATTCTTTTTTTAATTTTTAGACACTATATGTATTAGAGTAAAACCCCTTTTTCAAATTTTCCTTTTAAAGAATTGATTGAATTTTTATTTTTAAATAATTATAATTATTAAGGCACATTATTTTAGGTGTTTAAATGAAAGATAGTAACAGCAATATAAACTTATCGATGTCTTGATAGTAAACACGTGCTCCGTACCCGAGGCGGACCCTGACTTTTCACTAATATAAAATCCCGAGTTTGTAATAGGACTCCAAGAGCAAACCAAAGGAAGTCTTTAAACGGACGGTTTCTTCCGTCCCCACCTTGTATACACACACACACACACATACACTCACACACAAATTTCGTCACATCAATACGAATTTTCTTCTCACATTCTTAGCTTCTTTCTTAAGGGGGCGCCGTATATCTCTATCCTTGTCTAATTGAGTTTTCATTCATAATTTTAAGAGAAATCATTTTTTTGCAAAAATAATATTAATAGTAATCTAAATATATGTCCAAGCTGGTTTCATATGATTGTATTGTTTTCGAGAAAACTTTGATACGCTATATGTGGGACAAATGATGTGGAAATTAACCTTTACATATAGAGTATCAAAATTTTCTCGAAAACAAAACAATCATATGAAACCAGTTTGGACATATAATTAGGTTACTGTAAAACAAATTGGAGACAGCTATTATTTTGTCATTAAACAATTTACTTTGTAAATAAATAACGAAATACGTGTATAGGATAGTAGGAATCTACGGTCGGTATCCAACGTCTCCTTAACTGAGCTCTGCCATTCTGTATTTGTAACTGCACCAAGAGAGATCTCAGTAACCGTCTACAAGTTAACGCAGAAAACCTTTGAAAAACAATATCTTAGTAGATTCCCAAGCCATATTCCTTAAAATCCGTATGCTTAATAGTTTTTTATAATACCCTATTTTCCTACTTCTACTCAAATTAACAGTAACGACGTAATCAAATATAGAGTTAAACTAACATCATTTCTCAGCATCTAACAGCATGTTTTTAATCAATAGTGAATAAATATAATATAACAGCATGCTATTTTATAAACTGTTAGTGCCTCATTGTGAGTGGGAAAAAATAAACGTGATCGTTCACTGACACTCGATGGCTGAATACGTCTAACGGAATTTTCAACCGTGTTGTGTGGAATGCAGCGAGCAGTCTAGATAAGTTACCTAGATTTCAGCTTATTATAGAATTAATTCTTCTTTGACCTGAAGAAGGGTGTAAGAGACACCCGAAACGTTGTCGACATATTCATATAAATTAAAACCATTTCCTCTACAATTTGCTGTTAGAAGCAATTATTTAAAATAAAATTTTGAGTTATATTATAGTCTTTGCTCAGGGGATGCGATGTGATGTATCGATTAATACATTAGGTTACGTATCATTATTTGATTCTAAATTTTATTTTTTAAGAGAACATGTATTTCATTGTTTTTAAATCTTTAAAGTCTTTTTAAGTAGATAATCTTTATAAGTTTCTTTAAAAGGATGTCAGTTTCATTTCCCATTATTCTTGTTCAATTTTTATTTTTGTTGCATTATCTCAACTATTCAGTGCTTCTTAACCCTCAGTTACCGTGGTGGAATTTCTGTAATCACACACGAAATTAAATTAGTGATAACTTTATGAATATTATATTCTTAGCCCCTTAACCTGTATATAAACTCATCTAATATCATTACAGTTACTGTGCTAAAGTTTGGTGTTGTTAAATCAATTAGTTAAAAAATTATAAATAATTTAAGCAGGAAAAAAAGAGAAAAAACAAAAATGGAAATACGAAAAAATACATTTTTTTCTCTAAACTTTGTTTATTTTCAAAGATTTACATATTTAATGAAAATTCAAAAAACAACCCATTTAAACAAGTGTTTCATTATATATATTTTACATTTTATCCAAATATAATTAAAAATATTTTAAAAAATTTTTTTGAAGTTCGCTAGGTCCCTTTGATAGGCTATAATGAAAGCGTGTATATTTTTGGGTTACTGCAAGGTTTAGAGAGCCAATGTGATCGAATTGACACTTTCAAGGTGTTATTATATTCAAAATACATGTAGTTATGATATGAGTGTGGGAATTTGTATATAAAAATTATTGACCAAAGTTATAGTCTATTTAAGCGAAAATTCTTCGATTTTTAAATTTTTTTATGAAATATGGCTTAAATAGGCTACATATAACTTTGATCAATAATTGTTATATATAAATTCCCACACTCATACCATAACTACATATATTTTGAATATAATAAAACCTTGAAAGCATCAATTCGATCACATTGGCTTTTTAAACCTTGCGGTTGTCCAAGAAAAATAGACGTTTTCATTATAGCCAAAGGGACCTAACGACCTTCAAAAAAGTTTTTTTAATCCTTTTAGTTACATTTTGATAAAATGTTCAAATTTACCGAAAAGTCAAGTAATATAATATATCATATTATGCTGAGAGACTTATTTTTAACTTAAAGTATTATCAATTAATTTAAAATTTAAAGGTGTATCTGTCCTCTTAATTGAAATAAGATATAAACAATATAGTTATGAACAAGTAATTAATTAATATAAAGATATTTGAATGACACATGGGGTGCTTAAAAATGCCATTTTAAGTTTTTTACTAATTAGGGGTAGGGTCGATAGCTCAAGTGGTAAACGCGTACTTCTTAAAATGGCGGCCACTTAAAGGGCGTGGGTTCGAATCGCCATGAGTCCGTATTTTTCAGGGACATTTAAAGAAAGTGATTTTTCGGTGCCGGAGATCGGGCCTGCATCCGGCTAACTTGATAAGGGTAGTAATATCTTATATTTTTAATAAATTAACGTAGAATTCGTTTACCTACTTAAAATCATGTATATAAACAACGTGTATCACATTAGTACTGCTAGATTATTACAGCATTAATATAGCATACCCCAAATCTACGAAAGTTTATACAAATAATTTAAATTAGCAATCCTATGATTTTTAATGTCAATACATAAGTACTTAATTACTTGTTTTTTCACTAATTCTTTATTTGAGATAACACATTCTTTTTAAAGTTTTAATTTGTTTATTTGATTTACTGGTTTGTTTAGATACTTTTTATAGTTCTATAACTCGAAAATTATATGCTATAATTCAATCAAATTTACACTAAATAGTATTTACATATACAAGTGTATTGTTGTATATTTTAAAGTAAAATTAAAGTAATAAAATTATCGCTTCTTTAAAGAAAGAGATAAAAAAATGTCAAAAAGTTGAGTATTGTTTGTTGGCAATATATATATATCATATAAGATATCAAAAACTTTTTTGATAGCTTATTTTGATGAGTACTTTCATATAAAAAATCGCCAGCAAAATCCGTGACATGTGTGCGCAAGATTTGTTCAAAAAGTATTAGAATGACCCATATATATAGCTTATTTTGATGAGTACTTTCATATAAAAAGCACACATGTCACGGATTTTGCTGGCGATTTTTTATATGAACGTACTCATCAAAATAAGCTATCAAAAAAGTTTTTTACTCTACGGTCCCCTATGCGACCTATAGTAGTGTTCTGAATTTTCAAGAGTAGCCAAAAAAAGGTTATTTTCAAAAATTTCGTGGGTGCTCTCATTAATACCAATTTGAACGTGTAAAAAAACACCCTTGTAAATTCAATGGGTCACCGATATATAGCTAAATATAAATCTAAAATTTTGCGTTTATTAGTTTATGTTTTGCCGCTTGCCATTTTACGAAATCGAAACGAATTCAGATCTTCCACATTCACTCAACAAAATTAAATGAGTATCAAGAGTAGCAACATAGGAAATTTTTAGGATTACATACAGGATTTTATATTAACGTTTATTTATATTAAGATGTCAAACCATTCAACTTTCCTGCCGAAATTCCTAACCTCAAATCGTTGACCGAGGTATGAACAATTGATTACAATTAATAAATAAACTGAATTATGAATAACCAAAACATCATTGCTCTTCCTGATATAGCATTCTACCACTCTGCTAAGTTTCAGGTAATAATATCATTGTCGGTGTATCACCTTTCGTAGATCTCTGTTTTATCACGACATTTCGTTCCAATGCCATTGATGTAAGCCACGAAATTTTTACTTGTAACTTTATACAGTGGTAGATAATTGCAAAACGAAGGGCAATGACCTCTTAGTTTTTCATAATTCTGTTTACTCTTTTAATTATAGCCGATATTTTAGAATTCTCGGGTCGATAAGGTAGGAAGGATAAAAAATGACGTTGCCACCACTTAACGTAAACTGAAACATCTGTATATATTATATTATATAGTTACGTTTATAACACGATTTTTTCCCAATAATATAAGATCGATTTTTCGGTAATAGCTTACTCTAAATGGTGTTTTCAATTACATTTATGCTACTTAAATTAAAAATGAGAAATACTAATTTAATTAATATTTTAGGGTAATGGCCATTGGCACATCACGCTGACAATAGATAACTTGACGGCTTTTGACTTAAATAGATTTTTCTTCTTAGATGTTTCTAACCAAATAGGAGCGCAAGTTTATATGATATGTTTGAAGTGGAACTGCGAAGAATAAGATCATAATAATGTTATTGACAATATAATAATGTGAAATATAACATGTAACATACGTTATATAAGACTTTTTTAGTTATGATAGAATTAAGTTAGATTATAAATTTAATACTTACTACAAGATTTCCTATATTTTATTTAAAGTGATTCATATTTCTTATATTTATTAAATCTTGTAGTTTTAAACAAATTCACCTCGTATTTGTTTGCAAAAAGTTTTGTATATTCTTATAATGCTATTATTTATAATGTATATTAAACAATTTTACTGTATCATTAGATAATACAACGAGCATACGACATAATACACCAGAAGGTATAGAAATATACTCCTGCGAGTTCAGTTGCTCTTGTCTTATAATGTGTACACATGTATAAATCAATGTAGTTTGTTATATATAAATCTTATTCTATTTTAAATATTGATCCTAATAGGAGCGTGGCGCACTATGTTGAAAAACGGTCATATTTGGTTCCACTTTATAAGCGTAAAAAATACGTAGTCCAACATTACACGCGGGGAAAAAAAACCCAATTTCTCAAAAAAGTACTTTTTGTCTTTTCGTTTCAAGTGCGCAGAAAAATACTTGATTCAAAGGATGCGCTCTTAGCAATTAAGTACTCATTAATATTGTACTTGCACTCAAATGATTCTTCAGAACTGCACGATCAAACAGATTGTCAAAAAATCACGTTTTACTAATCGTATACCATTAATGTAAACTTAATTTATTACCAAGTACTTGAATCCTTACATTCAAATACATTTCCTTATACTTGTAAGTAAATTGTGCAACAAGAGGGGACATTTTTGTACCCTTATGAACGAGTTAATAACATATCAATGAAGACTATTTTTAATTAAATAATTTCGTAAAAGTAATTTGGTCATAGAAAACATTTGGCAGCCGATGATCTTTGTTTATTACTTTTCCATCTTTATCTAATGTATATAATATAAATTATGGAAAAAATCTGGTCCCCTAGGTGAGCCTCAACATCGATTTTTTCAATGTTTTGGGACGAAAAAAGTGATTTTTTTGTGGATTTACTCATACGCAATATTTTTAACATTACGTATATGGGCAATACTAATATTTTTTGGAGCCTACAGAATCAAAATACGTTTGCTGCGGATCGTATTTAGGTACCAGGAGACATTTTCCATAAATTTTTGATACCAGAAAACACCTCTTAAAGCCTCAGAAAAAAGGTACGATACTCTTCTTTTTGATCAAACACACTCGCAAGCTTGCATTCGCCAACTTACGAGATTAGATGCAATCGCTGCAGGCAATTACGCCCGTCAAATCCTTTCGCAGCGCGAATAAGCCTAATTTATTCAACGCAACCCCCGATGACCGGTCTGCTACTGCACTCCCGCGAGTGAATGGCGTTATAAAACTCGGCTCTAGCTCTGTAAAGACGCATCCATTAAGGGCCCAATGCCTGTAGTCACGCGGCTTTGCGCCCGGCTTTAAAATGCAGCCACTTTCTACAGCGCGCTAAATCTTTTATTCTCGTCCCTTACTTTTTCGACAACTGTAACCAGAGAGGCAAAGCAAAGTCTGGAAGAAAATGCTGCCAAATATTGTTTCTTTCTTCGTTCTTGGCGGTAGGCGCAAGGGCATTGTCCTGGCGAGGCTTTTGAGGTGGCTGATTAATGTTGGTAATTATGTAGATTGGAAAGTGATAGTGCCAAGAGCTAAAAGGAATAAATGAGCATATATTTTGATAGAATGAGAGCATAAAAGCATAAAAAGTCAGTATAATTGGTTTGGCCAGTTATATCAACGCTCTTCCAAATAGTCGACATTTATAAATTCAATTTGAAATAGAATACTTTTTTCACGTAGCTGTTAATATTTTTCAATAATAAAAATTCTAACAAAAGACTCTTATAGAATAGCCAAACAATTGTAGAACTACTGTTTGAATTGAAAGACGTCCGATTGCACAGTATCTAAAACTTCTATTCAGTGAAATTCCCAGCTATTCCATAAAACTAAACATAAAGAGATTGCAATACCTTTGGGAAATGGATAGCAATGAGTTTTTAAATGGTTGTTTCCTTGGATTGGGAATAAAACAATATTTTTATAGGAAACAAAGCTGAAATTAAACCTATTTCTTCCAACATCTTTTTGCATTTTGATTAATTTTCATAATAGTTTCTAGCTTTCGAACTCTAATGTTATTTTATTAATAAATGACTAATTAATTATACATCGGCTATTTCTAGCAGTAATTATCGGACGAACTTTTATCAATTTCATCTACCCGGGCACGAAAATAATTCACAAATTAAAATACTATAACTAACTCACCAGAGCACTCATCTCCATCATCCACTATAACCAGCGAACCAACAAAGAAGCCGCAAAAAAAATCACGTCGA
Source organism: Gastracanthus pulcherrimus (assembly GCA_949152435.1). Classification (NCBI taxonomy): domain Eukaryota; kingdom Metazoa; phylum Arthropoda; class Insecta; order Hymenoptera; family Pteromalidae; genus Gastracanthus; species Gastracanthus pulcherrimus. The sequence goes on along the minus strand of OX424575.1, from coordinate 166,419,546 downwards.
AAACCGTCTCAATTTTCTCCAAACTTACTTCAACCCGATCCCCTCTCCAAAAAAAAAAAAAGAATCCCGAAGCATCCTCTAATTACGAAACAATGAGCAGCCCCATAAGGACCGCGGCGGCGCGTAGCTTGGCGTTCACGCGTCGTTAGGCATAAAGCGAGCGTGCGCCGCTCGCCGAAAACTTGCAGCTAGCAACCTTTGCCAACTATATGTATTCTGCACTCCTCTGGGCAATCTTCTCTATCTCTCTCTCTTTCTCCCATCCCCTTTTTCGCTGCATGCAGCCAGCTCGGCTTATTTAAATTCCATGGCAACGAGAGAAGACTGCTGCTGCTGCCTGCGGACGAGCGAGCCGGAGACGCTAACGGTACAACTCGGTAATAAGTGAGGACGAGATGCTCCTGCTGCTGCAGCTGAGCCGCAAGGAGTTTCCTTTAAAGTTTATATTGCAATTATTAGCCTTCGCGATTATTAGATCGAGTAGCGAGGATGATGAGTGATGCGCTAATTAATTAACGATGTGACAAATTTACGTTGGAATTGAGACTTCAAATAAGTGGAGATTTCAGTGTTTGATGGAGCTTTTCTTTATCGAATGTTTTTTTGATAAATGTGCAACTACCCTCGCAACTGTCGATTGTAATACTGTAGTATGTCTGACTAGGCATGGTGTGTATCTACTTGCATACTCACGATTAAACTACGACGCAAGCTGTCTGAATAAATTCAAATTTGTTATTTCTAATCAATAAAATTCTTTCGGTAGATCGAAATAGCTATATTACTGTTTAGGTTGTCTCAAAACATTTGACGTATAATCTGAAATTAATAGTTCCCCGATTTTAGGAACTATTTAAAAAAATATGCATCATGTCTGTTACTGTTCCTTCAGTATGGTATGGTTCTCAGGCATTGCAATTGATGCCAAAGTACGCTTGGTTATGGAAAGTCAACGCTGAATCAGATAAATTTTAGTTTCTCTTTATATAAAACCATTACAAATTATATCAGAAGAAAAATCATTATTCAATTATTTTCATTGATAATTCGAAGAAAATAATTAAATATTATAATCGCAAAAAAATCGGAGTTTACTGATAATAGATACATATAATTTGGGTCAGCGCACACGCTATTGCTTATTGTTATGCACCTTATAATTGCTATTATTAAGTTAATGATTATCCTACGTATACTTATATAAATTTTTCTACAGATATATATTTGAAAATGTATTGATAATGCATAATGCTACAAAATCGATGAAATTATAAATACTATTTCTTAATGGTTGTAGTTGTAGGTACTTATATTTTATGACAAGAAAATTGTATATTGCGTTACTTACACACTATTAACATAAGACATAAAAATAGAAGGAAGTTGTAGTATATAAGCTATAAAATGTTTGGAGCATCGATGTAACATATCAAGTAACCTTCAGCTTTAGATTAATATTACTGTTCAAATATCAATAATTATACATTCATACGCTTTTGAAGACTTTTATTCCTTGTCTTGATCAAATGTGATAACAGAATTTATTTTTTATCTATGCATACTATATACATTTACGTACCTGCCTTACACCTGACAGATCATTATATCAAATTAATAAATATTATAGTAAAAGCAACGCCAGCAAAAGTAAATTGGATACTGAATTAACGAAATATAATTCGATTAAAATCCCCCAATCACAAAAATAAGTCCGTAAAAGAGATCTGCAGCGGCACAGATTTCATAAAAAAAAAGTAAAGAAAATAACATAACCGCGATAGTAAACACCTCCACCTCCTCAAAACCAACGACGCGGAAGCAGCCAAGTTTTTAGAGACCCCAGTCGTAAGCTCATTTCGCCGAGACACGCGGGGAGAAGAAAAGAAGCCGAGAGCAGAGCAGCAGCGCAGCGCGCCGAAGTTTAGCCTCTCCTTTCCTTTATTGACAATAACGCCGGGCGCGCGCGCGGAACGGCCTCACTTCTTAACGGTGCAACTTCACCGTTACTGTCTCTCGGGAGAGAAAGAGCGAGCGAAAGAACAGCAGCAGCCAGCGGCACGCGAAGCCGTAGAAAATCGGAAACGCAAGCTCGTCACCCGCGGCCACACATTATACGGCGCCTTCTAGCCCGCGCGACAGTCACGCGCATAAGTCTTTATTTCCTTGCAAAGCAAAGTTTCGACTGTCGTGAGACTGTCTAACTGTCTTGATTTCGGGGTAGCTGCACTTTGGGAATTAAGGAATTTGAGTATAATATGCGGTAGAAATGAACCATGTGGTTTTACTAATTGAGAGCGCAGTTGCCCAAACTGTACGGATGCTTTGAGGTGTCAAGCCTGTGTTGAATCTTGAAAATAAACACGATTATTCAAGGTATCATTAGAACTTTTCCTTTGAAGCTGTATGCACTTAAAAATTATTTTAAGCGAAATGCAATTCCTAAAGAGTATTTAAAAATTTATTTAGCATGATTATCTTACTTCGGCATATTGCAAAATTTCAAAAATTAAAGTTTAAATATCAACGTTTACTTACCACGCTTTTTTTGAGGCATATTTTTAACGAATTGATTTCAAACTTTCAAATAACGTTTATTATTTTATTGAGAATAGTTTCAAAATAATTTAAAATACTAAATTTAAGTCCAAATATTAAACCATTTATTCAAATTAAGAAAATCGCATGGGAGAGTAGGATGACACTGTCCTCTGATTATAAAGAATACATAAACTTTGACGCACTCATTTCAACTGGATATTAGTTATATATTATTTATATAATATAACAATTACTGAAAACTAGCATTACCCGTTGCGGATTTGCCCGCATAAATTTTGACAGTAAATAATTATTATTCTCAATATATTTCGAAATACAGGATTTTATCTCAACCGAACCGCCATAATAGCTACGCAATTGTTATACAGGATCCCTTAGGACATTTTCATTAGGTATGTATGACGTACATTATATAATTATCAAATTCTGATAGAACTGGATTTAATTTAATTAATTTGTTTATATTTCTAACATTTTTTTAACTTACATATTTAAACAATTTTTTAACACATTCGTATCATATTAATTCTCTGCGAAAAATATTGCATCCATTCTTATAAAGTCATAACATTATAAAACGTGTATTGAACAATATTATTGTATCATTAAATAATATAACCAGCATATGTCATAATATGTCAGATGGTAGAAAAAGAAAAAGACTCTTACGCAATTTCAGTAGTTCTCGTCTTATAATAACGTGTACGCGTGCAGTCTACGTGTATTTACTGCCAGTATCTCTAAAAATGAAGCCATAAAATGGAAACTTGAGCCAATGTAATATGACAGATATGTCCAAGCTTATTTCAGGCGACGAGAAAGCCTTAATTTTTGTATAAAATATTATTCTGTATGTACAGTAATTTTATATTTCTAAAAATAATAAAAAGTAATTTATAATAAAAATTTGTATTTCTCAATTTAAAGAAAACTATTTTTTCATTATAATTACAATAACCCTGGTAGAAAATAAGCCAATTTAACTGGCTAACATATCAGTTTATAGCTAAATTAGTTACCCTAAAATAAGGTAATTTATGGCTTGTTTCTAGCTTATTTCTAGTTAAGACCCAGTTAAGATAATTAAATTGTCATGGCAACTAATTACTGATTTAATTACTTGAATAATGTTTATCCTGCATCAAAGTTTATTATCATTATACTAGTATTCTATTTATATTTTTATTAATATTATTATTATTATTATTATATTATATTTCCCTCCGTGATTGCTTGGGTTGACGCGTGGTCGAGGCATAGACTTCCCGGCATGAGGCAGCGCAGCGGTCCTTCCGGTAGGGCTTGTAACCGGATGACTTGCCAGTTTGCCTGGAAGTCAGAAGGTGACTAATTAGTAACCGAACACACTCTATACACATTTACTCTTACAATCATAACCCTACACTTAACACACGCACTATACTCAACAAAATACTCAAACATCTCCTCTCTGGCGGTACGCTAATCGTGAGCCAGGTGCACAAAAAACCACCTGACCCGATTGTTCTCACGTTGAGACACGCTGGGAGTGTCTGGACCCATATTGGTTGTTCCCATCGACATGGGCGAAGGGCTGATGTGAGCCTAGCTCTGCCGAGGCGGTTAGTTTCAGCGCGGGATAAGAAGCCGGCCGCTTCGGACCCTGATCAGGAAGTGCGTATTGGGCAAAGGGATCGGAACCCCTGTTGCTCCGGGCGAGCCCTAGTTCATTCGTGTATTCCGGGGCCGGGAAAACGAAGGCTGGCCTCATGGATCTGGGGTAGGATCAAAGTATCCGAGGGTACACGCAGCAACAGAAACAACTTAAGCAGGTGATACAACAACAATAGCTGTAACGAAATCAACAACAGCGACAGCAGCTGCGACAGCAACAAATGTGGCGCGGACGGTCACAAAGGAGCAGCCTGCAAGGCTACCGAGGCGAGATGCGTCTTATGTATTGACCTTGGAGTAGACCAAGCACAGCTGGGCCACACGCCGGGATCAGGACAGTGTAGAGCATTTCGCAAAACGCTTAGGTAGACCAAAGCCAAGCGTTAATTATGGACCGTATAACGCTCCTTCAAGCGAACCTTCACAGAACCGAATTTGACAACAGCCTTCTAACTCAGAGTATATCTGAGACGAAGGCTGATGTGCTGCTAATCAGCGAGCAGTACTGTAACTGAAAGGTACCTACGTGGTACAAAGACATACTTGGCACAGCAGCAATCTACGTGGACCCACGGACCATCACAGTAGACAAGTACGAGGCTGGAAACGGCTTTATGTGGGTGAGAAGCAGAGACGTAACTTACGTGAGCTGCTACTTTACCCCGAACGTCCGTATTGAGCAATTCAGGCGGAGTCTGGACGAACTAGAAGACGCGATCCGCGAGATAAAAGGCGAGATCGTAGTCGTTGGCGACTTGAATGCGCGAGCATTAGAGTGGGGCATGCCAGTACCGGACAGCAAAGGAAAATCCATCATGGAGATGGTATCTAGACTCGTCCTGATAGTTCTCAACGTTGGGAATACGTCGACATTCAGAAGGGTAAAACATATTGAAACGATTCTGGATGTGTCTTTCGCATCCGAAAATCTTGCGCGTAGAGCCTCGGTTGAAGGGTAATGGAGGATTACAATGGAAGCGACCACCAATACATCACCTTTCAGCTTAGCGATAAATCCCAATCGTAGCCACGAGTCGCGGGAAAGCCACCCCGATGGAACCTGCCCAAGTTGAACATCGACAAACTAGTCGAGGTGCTGCTAGAACGACAACAAAATTTACTGATGACGAATGCCACCGTAAGCAGGAACGGAGTGGAAGCTCTGGTGAGGGAGACTATGGGTCTCATTCATCGAACCTGCAACACATCCATGCCGCGCAAGAGATCGCGACATGGAAAACGCCCAGCTTATTAGTGGTCTGACAAAATCGCGAAACTGAGGGCGGAAGCGAACCGCCTTAAAAGAAGAGCGCAAAGAATGAGAGACGAAACGGAGGCAGTACTGTTGTCGGCGCAGCATAAAGCAGCACGTACATGGCTCCGACGCGAGATCAATCGGAGGAAGGCACAGTGCTAGGAGAACCTGACGGAGGAAGTTAATCAGAACGTGTGAGGCTTGAGCTACAAGATCGTGACCAAGAAACTCTGCGCGCTCCCAAATCACCCTTTCGACGAGAGCACCATGGCTCGAATCATGGACATTGTTCCCAACACATCTGCCAAGGCAAGACCGGGAGGATGCTGCTGAAGTATGTGAGATTCCCCTATTCTCCACGGAGGAGTTGCGGATAGCAGCCAACATGTTGCGGAGCAGAAAGGCGCTTGGGCCCGACGGGATACCAGCTGAGATATTAAAGATCATCGCGGTGAACGCACCGTCTCTGCTGCTGAACATGTACAATGCGTGCCTTAAGGCGGGTGCCTGTGGCACTCCCTAGAAGGTTGCTCGTCTCGTGCTGATCAACAAAGGTTAGGGAGGTGATCCCCGGCCTCCGTCATCTAACAGGTCACTATGCATGCTGGACCACGCAGGGAAACTCTATGAGAAGTTGCTCAAACCACGGCTACAGGGAGCTGCACAGACTGCCGACAATTTAGCCCACAACCAGTACGTCTTCAGGAAACGGAGATCCACGGTGGACGCTATACGAGAGGCAGTTCGGCTGAGAAGGAGGACATGGACTAGATCATTTTTCGAGGAACATCGCGCTTTATACTTTTATCCATCGGAGGAGTTTTATGCAATAATTTTAAAATTTTTATTGATATTGTCCTTTTGAAAGAGCAATTAATTTCCTTCGTAATTTGTTTTAATTCATCATAATTATAAGGTAATTTACATTACGAAATACATTATTTTCTATAATTTATTTAAATTTAAATGTTTGTTAAAATGTTATTTAATGGTAGATTTGTTTTAAAATATTATTGATCAAAATAGAATTTAAATCTAAATAATTGAAAGTGAATGCAGTTCAATTTGTAGCGTTTTATGGGCGTACATAATTGAAAGCTGCCTTATAGTAATTTATTATAAAACGAAATTGAGATTGGAAATATATAAGAATCTTAAGGTATGCAAGTGTAACTGAATCGATTACATTAGGAATGGGAATGCTTTTCTAACTTATTCGCCGTGTGGACGTCAAAGCAACGTACATTGCCATAATATTTATATTATACTCTGTTTCCGTCATGAATATCAAATATTATTTGATATTTTTAATCATTTGGGGTTACAATCTACGGTGCACTTAAGTCTCAAAATTTTTAAGTCAATCTAACTAAAATTGCTCTCAAAGCCGCATAGTTAATGAATTTAAACGAAAAACAAAAGTTTCGACACGCGCTTTTGCAGCTTTATTTCAGACCGCGCTTTTGATATCGACGTATGGAGTCGGTATCAGACTGAGCGCGAGAGCACTTTTTTATCCACTTTCTCTTCTTTGGCTTCGGTACCCGAAATACAATTACGATTTTGTTTTGATGTATCACCACCATGTATCTGGATATAAATAAGTTTAATACAACATCAATTAATCTGTATCGTACCTTTTTCAGATGAAAAATTATAAAATGTTATATATCTTTAAAATAATTAGTAATAATTTAATTGTTATTGTTTCTGTCAGTTTTTTACAGTGGCTTGTCAACTTTAGGTGGAAAATGCCCAGGACTCCTCAATGTAAAACACTTATTTGGTTACTATTTTATTCTTCAATATCATTTATCATTTATAAAATTATTACAAATTGTGTTCCAAATTAATTTTGCATTAAGGTTGCTCCCTGGTGTTTTTTCGTGATTTTGAAGAATTTTTTTATTCATTTTCTTCCCATTAATAATATTCACTTTTTCATCTGTTTAACATCGGAAGCAAATTAGTTTATTCCATACTACTTTTATATGTATAAAAAAAATTTGTAATTTAAGTTTTTTTGGGAGTCATAGGCATCTTTTGATGAATGTTCTTATCAAAGTCCTGAATTTGGACACAAATTGATCTTCGCGTACACAAAAATTAAAAAAATTATTGAAACTTTTGGAATATATTCTTTAAGATATTTTGAACAAAAATTCGCTCGTTCTTTTATTAATTCATACTTTAAAGTTTATTTATAATACAAATTTTAATAAAATAACGGTATTTATATAGCAATTTGAAAATAAAATCACATATTTTTCATAGCTGTAGAATAAATAATCAAGTCAAATTGAAAGAGAATATTAGTTATTTATAGCTATAAAAACATGATATAATTTTCTTTGAAGTGTATGACAATGTGGTGTGCGCGAGGGCTATTTTGAATATAGCCCATTTTCACTAAAAAATAACACATTATGCTGAATAACTTTGAATATATAGGCTAAAAAATCTGAATATTGCTGTGAGACTTCGTATAATAATGAAAAATATTCTACGTAAGCCTCAGATTTATATAATTTAATACCGAGATTTTATAAACTCCTCCAGGGAGCCACCTTAACGCACATGCATTACATAACGAGAGTAAACTTTATTCATTTTGAAAATGTCACAAAATTATAGTTTTCATAAATTTCAGAAAACTAAAATATTTTATAACGAGGAAACATAATATTCTAATATATATGTACGTACAGCCTGCTGCAATAGATTATCGTAATAATTTCAATAATGAAGTTATACTTAAGTGAATTTTATATTCCACATGCAATTTCACGTGACAACATATGAGATATACAAGTTTTCGCATTGCGAAAAATGCATGTAAAATTAAAAAAATCTTATGTGGATCAATTAGAGTAGAATGTATAACTATAAAATAAAGAATGTAGGTATATCATTTACTATTATTTTGCGCCTACATCGACAGCGTCCGAAAATCAAATTGCTCTAAACTTTTGTCAACTGCATTCATAGTTTGCTAGCTCAAATTATATAGTCGAAAGTGGAAAGCTCAATTTGTGTGGATTCGCATTTCCACGATCAAAGACTGCGACTGATACAAGTACTAACACGATGCGCAAAACCTGCATGGAACTGACCTTTACTTTAGAAAGACGCCAAAAGCTTCTTATGATAACACTTTGTCATGGTTTTGAAGGGACTTAAATTGACATTAAATATACGGATATCACGGCAGGAGATAAGTACACACCAAATGAACTTTTTTAACTTTTGAAATAACTTTATTTCGTTTAACATAAAAAGAACTCGAACATTTATTTTTTCACGTATTTATACTTTTGTAGTCTAAACCGTACTGATTATCAATTATTATTAATAGCGAATAGCTGATTCGTAAAAATTTTTGTTTAGGTAATTATTACATAATTATAAGCAATAGAAAAGTAATTAGTACTCGAAACTCCAATACATTCTAACATAAAAAGACGTTAATGGAAATATTCGTACGTTGTATGGACAAATTTATTGGTATTGAATTTGTTTGAATCGAAATCAATAAATATAGTACCTATTACGAAAACAACATTAATATTACACTTTTTGAAGTAGTTATCGCCGTAGATATACAATTCGAATTCAAAGAAATAAAACATATTGGGTGTCTATCAATTTAAATTATATTTCTTAAACGAAGAAATTCGAGAATAAATCAGCAATGGATTCAGCATTGATGATCGAATTTTAAATACATGTTTACATTTACTTAAAGTATTTTATTATAAATTATAAATAATAATTACTTATTACAAATACTAAAGTATTTTTGTCTCTAAATTTAATATAAAATTAAAATTTTTGAAAGCTTCACAAACAAAACTATAATAATAAAAACGCTACTGTAATTGCTTGTGCAAACATATATATAATTTAGAAGATACTATTAAGAGCATGTTCTCTTTCAATTACGTCCAATAATCTATATGTTTTAAATGTAGTATAATAATTACAAAAATAAAAAAAGTCGTTAATATGAAAAATAAGTAGAGGTGTTTCTAAGCTAAAGATTACAATAAATCACTTTTTATGATCAGTCTTGTTAATATAAGGAAGTCGTAAGATATCCAACATATAATTGAAGATTTATGCTAATAATTAACTTTAACCTTGTTAGTATTTACAATAGTAAATGAAAAATCTTGTTTACAAAATCACTTTACTTATTCTATTGTTTGTTGGAATTCGAAAAAGAAAAATACAAGTTCACTTTTTTATGAATATATAAACAATATGTAAATATGCCAATGAGTGTCTATGCATTAAAATTTTAATTTAGGAAGCTTTGGAAATAACGAAATAAATACGATAAAAGCTTTTAAATTAAGGTCATAACAATTGAACTGTTTCATCAATTATTGAATTTCAATTTGTCGAAATATTTCATCCAATTTGTCCTTTCACGTTTAAAGACCTCATGAATTAAAATCTTTTTACATAAAATGATTTTTTTACAAAAATAATGATTCGTGTGATTATTACTTAAAAATGTTTGATGTTACTTCAGAAAAAAATATTACTTCCAAAGAAAATAAAATTATTTTTTACATATAATAAATTATGTACAGTTAGTTTGTTTAGCATTGAAAAACTATTTTCTGACTACCAAAATAAAAATTATTCGATAAAGCCAATCAAAATAATAAGTATCACAACAAACTATTTCAGCCTGCATTTATCACTACACGTACCTAAACTCTTTGAATTCACCGTTATTAATCATTGTAGAATATGTTTTAATAATACAAAGCGTTCAAGGAAATTTGGAATTACGAATTTTCAAAAGTACCCGAGTTTTTCGGGTAAACCTCTTGCAATACCAGCTCCAACGATTACAAATAAACGCACGAGCTATTGAAATTTAAAAATAATTTTCTTTTTCATTTTCCTGTACTCGGACCGACAATTTTAGCCCGCGGCAAAAACAATATCGCGCGCAAACCGAAAAGATCAATATGTGCGGAGTACAGTAGACGTCGACGACGACGTACGTGATCGAAATTCTGGTGGCGGACAGACATCGATGGTATTTGCGTGTTTCGCGATACCCGCGCGCCATTATTGAGCGCGCGCGGACTCTCGCGCGGGGTCGGAGGCTTATATTCGAAGAACTCGGCGAGAAACCAGAGTGATATCGGCGACACGCGCTTTTTTCAGACCGTGCGCGCGCTCTATATCGACGTGTTTTGTCGATATCGCGCTGACTTTTTATACGCACTTTGTTTTGCGCTTGGCTTCGTTACATACTCGAAATACAATTACGATTTTGTTCCAGCGACGTCGAACACGAGCTGTTTTTGCAACTTTTCGAAAATACTTGTAAGCACGGATCGTGAATGGCTGTTTTGCGTGTTATTCATATAAAATGGAATAGGTGGATTCTGGGCTTTTCTATGATAATATGTTGAATCAGTTGGTAATCAAAGAAGTCATTGCTTTGGAGTATGGGAGATAAATATTTGCTTTCTTCGATAACATGCTTCATTGATCTATTGAATAAACTATTTTGTATACATTATTTTTACGTTCTTTCTTTATCTACTAGACGGTAAGATTTGGACTAGTTTTTTCAATCGCTTGTATGTGAAAGTGATGTTATTAGAAATATTTATCATTTTAAATTAAAATGATTAAATTCAGAGCGGTTTAAGCAGTATGAAATTAAATTTTACCTACGCTACATTCATATCAAACTACATAGCATTAATAAAATAATAAACTTTTCAGAATATGTGGTTTAGTCGCAACTATTTGAGTGATGAATGAATATTCGTCATAAAATTCGCTGAAAGCAATTATTTTCAACAAATTTATTTGGACACAGAAAAAAACATTTTAGTCGAATTTAAATTCGACAGCAGTAATAAATGACACTTGTGATTTCATTAAAGTATAATTGGTTCACATAGTTTTGATATGAGAATATATATATATATATATATAATATATAAGAATAAAACTTGGTTTTTCGAATATGTATAAGGTGCATAATGCGAAATATCCGAATTAAATTTAGAAAACATTTTACGAATTTCTGTTAAACATATAAAAAGACATATAAAATAAATTAATATAAATTCATAATAGAAACATGTTTTGAGACATTATGAATAAAGATACACTATTTTTAGAAAATAGTTTCTCAGGATATACTAATTTTGAAAACTAATTTTTCATAAACAATTATCTTTTTTTTCTTTTTCCGATACGGGGAAAATAAAATTATTTATATGATTGTTGGATTCGTTTTTGTTTTTTAATGGTTTGTCGATTTTTGGGTTTTAGTTTTTCGGGTTTTTTGGTTCGATAAAAATGTTATCATTGTTTAAGTGTAAATTCATTTGAAAGAGCATAAAATTACCTATCTTTTGCAATCCGAAATTATGGAAACCTTATTCCTTTCTCCCGGTATACAGATAAAACGTCATATAATTTTATTTAAACAGTCATATCTGAAAAACACATGACGAAAGATATTTGAAAAACTTTGAGGTAATTAAAAATACCAAGAAATGTATTCAGTTAAATTTTTTAGTCATTTTATTTCTTTATTCTTGAGAAAAAAATCATTTTGTAAAACAAAATTGAGTTTCTATGAAACGCTCGCAAAATCGCACTTTCTCCTGTCGAAGCTCCTTACGCTCCCTACACTGTACCGTCGAAATATATTGATGACTTTTCAGTAAATAATGTAATAGTACATTTCGACACGGGTGCGGAAGTAGATTATTTGCTCTCGCTTCACTCGAGTGAAAAACATCACATGAGGTAAATAATCTACTTACGCACTAGTTTCGAACCGTATTTTATACTACGAGCGCCGAAAAATCATATAATAGTTGTGATGTTGAGGTTACAGTGGTAGAAATAATAAATGTTAGAACAATTTCATATATGAATGATTAACTAGGTTTGAGGAAGCTAAGTGACAATGAATTGGCAGTAGTTTTTGATGCTTATTGCTTTCGGAAAAGTGATGGGTTTAAGAGAACAGTTTTATATTACCCGAGATATCAACGGTTACACACACACACACACACACACACACACACACACACACACACACACGCACACACACACGCACACGCACACGCACAAGCACATGCACACGCACAAGCACACACACACACACACACACACACACACGCACGCGCAGACGCACACATAAACATTTCTTGGCACTTTATGTTGTATATATGATGAAATATAAAAAAATACCTTTTTGGAGTCCAGAAATCGCAAAAAAATGTTGATGCTGGGGTTTCCAAACGTTTTCTATCTTGCTTTAAGGGCCAAATTATGAAGAAAAACGCGCTTGAACATTGAAAATTGGCTATGTGACTATGTTTTTCTGGCAAAATAGGTGTGTTTTATATATAGCAAATAAAAGGTTTTACAGCATAATATAGCCACATGGCCAATTTTTATTGCTCAAACGCGTTTTTCTTCAGAATTATTTGGCCCCTAAAATAAGATAGAAAAAGTTTGGAAACCCCAGTATTAAATTTTCTTTTTGTGATTTCTGGACCCAAAAAAGTGTATTTTGTTTAGATTTCGTCATCACAAAAATTTTAATTGTGATTTTAATTCGACCTATAAATCTAACAATTATTTTGAACCAATTTTTACTAGAAAATTTTTAAATCTTGTATATACGTTTTGTAATAACTAGTTATTTTAACAAACCTGTTTACCATTGACAGAGAATAGAATACAAATAATAATGGGTGATGCGTTTCGTCCGGGGTCGACCTACTGGCTACTGGACTCATCAGTAAAGCAATGTAGCCCGACCCTGCTTTAGACGCTTTTGATAATGAAAGGGGATTTCTAACAATTGTAAGTATGCACCTGTAAACGATATGTCAATATTCCTGCCCTAATTCCCAAGATTTCTTTCCAGTAATTTCCCGCATTTATATTCATGCCCACTTCTTTAATAATGACTCTGTTGATCCTGCTATAAACTTTATCTAATCTTTTCCTTGTTTTCTACAAATTTAACTTAACATCTTAAAATGTACAGAGTGAATATCTGAAAATAATATTATATAATATTAAAATAAACATGGAAATAAATTTTGAAATAGGTTTAGTTTATAGATTAAAGCTCTTTGTGAGCACAATCTGCTAAAGCAGTTTCTTTAACTTTTTCTTAAATTAACTTTTTAATCTTACTGTAAGCCGAGTACGTTCTTAAGCTAAACTGGTAATTCCGCATTATTCATCATACCGATAACCCAATAATTCATGTTTTTACGATCACCAGCTTCATGCATAACAAATGGTATTTAATTACACATCATTAAACATGTATTATTCCCCCTATTCGAAATCATCCATGGCTTTACAACGATCAAAACATATATCCACAACCACGAAAAGCCAGCACATTATATCGAATAGTCACGAAACCTAGGAAATAAAAATAATATCACATCGCAAGATGGCTTAAAAAACAATACTCAGAATTCAATTAATAAAGCGTTTCTCAAGCAGAGTATTTATCACTAAGAGCTCTTTTTATATTCCATACGCAAGCGCTCGATACGCGAACTTATATATACGTATACGATGTACGTATAGGACGACGCCATCGCAGACAAATGAGAGACGAGCAGTTGAAGTAGCGCGAGGAAGAGACGAGAACTTACTGTGGATGTACTGTACATAATACGTTCGTACGTAGGTATGTTCACACACGCGTTGGCGCGGGCACTCGGATCCCGCGCAGCTGATGCAGGAAGACGATCAGCGCATCGTGTTCCCGAGCTCCGATTGCACTTATAAAACGAGCGAGCGAACGAACGGGGACTAGTGCATAATGAGTGAAGCGTAACGAGAGGCAGGCACAGCGTAAGCAGAAGATAAATAGATGGAAAGATGGATAAGTGGAACGGGCAGATGCAAGCTCCATGAGCGTTGTATTTTCTGCGAAAGAGTAAGGGAAGAGCAGATATATAATGAATTTGAAGCTGAAGCTTTTTATTAATAACGCGTTGTTAAGCATTATTTCATTAACGATTTTAAAATAAGCAAATAATTATTGTATCATAATAAATTACACGGATAAGCGACTAATAATACAAATATTATTGAAAGATGATATAAATGAATGAATCTTTGGGGATTTTGCAGAATAAGCATTAAATATGTAAATAAGAGTAGCAGAATTTATTCTTCTGATAAGTCAATTAATCAGGAGGAGGAGATAATAAATAAAAAAGTGTTGACTAATGAAAAAGATAAAGATGACTGAACTGAGATATAACATTCGGAGTCTTCTCGAATTATATTTACGTTTTAGAAGCGTGATGTGATGATTCAATTGCGAGATGCTGCGAATCGCTGCTTCATATTGCGTAAGCTTACGATTTGATAAACTAGAGTTCATTTTTATCTAATATCGTATACAAAGTATATGAAACTATATAATTAGTGTACCGTATACTGATACATCGAGAAATGTGATGCTCATTTAATCTTCTAATATATTTTAATCTGAAACTATACATATACATTTTATTTGTGGCATAAGATAATGTTACTCATAATACTTAAGAAATACAAAAAATACAAATTAAGTTTGGGATATCCGCAATAACCGCAGTGAAATAAATGAGTAACGATCTGACTGAGTACAATCGTTTGCAATTTCTAGAACTAATGATGCAATGCATTTTCGTGTGTCATATATTTGATGATAAACTTAATTTATCGGAATTTCGGAGAATTTTTTGTAAGGTATCAGAATAAATGTTTATAGAACAAGAACACAAATTTTCCATGTTTAACTGATTAATTTTAGGATAGGAAAAATACAGGTGTTCATGTAAGGAGTAACTAACCGAATCAATCTAGACTAACAGTAAACAAAAATTCTTTTCATTTCTTGTATTTTTATAATATAGTAAAAATGCATACGAATTATAAATCTACATTCATGGTAATAAATAATTTAAGGAGTTATAGGCCGGGTCTATTCAGACTAAACACCGTTCGATTTCTTGTATTTGAATCATTTTCATTGTTATTACTTTGAAAAAGCACACGATTTATAAATCTTATGGTTGCAAATAACGATTTAACCTGTGAATACAAATTTCATTCATCGTAACTAATGATTTATTTGTTTATATTATCCTCGAACAGACGATTTGTTATATAAAATCTACACAAAAATTTTTAAAGTGAACTTCGTTTACCTATTCGACGAGTTAGCAATAAATATGCAAACATTCAACCAGTTATATTATTCTTCACGAAATCAGCAAAATTAAACTGAAAATACAACATTCATCAAAAACAGTACAAAAAAATATACGTCCATCGCGGGACAAAAGAAGGCAGAAATGGGAATACCGCGTACATCGAACAAAGCAAAATAAAGAACGAAAGGGTGCAAAGCAAAACGACAAACCAGCCATACGTGGAACCACCGTAAGAAGATAAACAGAGAGAACGAAGCTCGCCGCGAACGCGATGGCAAGACGCGTGTAAAACCATCGTCTGACAAACGAGCGCGACACGTCAACTCATATTCCATCCTCCTTTCCTCCTCGTTCCGCACCTCCCCCATCTCTATCCCCGTCTCTCTTCCTCTCTGTTGTACCCATGTGCACACGCGCGTAGAAGGGATAAAGCGCGAGGCGGCAACGAGCGCGAGCGAGACGGAGCGAGCGACCGAACGTGTTTTCCCGCGGGGCCCGGCCGCCGCCGCAGCCGCTGACCTTCGCCGTTGCCGCCTTTTGTAGCCGGCAGCGCGATAGCCGGATCATCAGTCCGCGCCGAGACTTTTGCCAGAGCTAAGCCCGCAGTTACGCAGCTGTGTATACCGAGTTTTCAACCTTTTCTTCTTCGTTTGCTTTGAAGAGAGAAAGGCATTCTTTTGAACAGTGATCATGAAGAGTGTGTACGGTGTTGTTCTGCTTGCGAGCTTCCTCGCGCTTGCGCACAGTTTCCCAGGTAAGGGTTTGTTACCTGTATGTATATAGGCCTTCTTCCCGCGGCAACAAGTGTTCGGGACGCAGGCGGCGCGCGCTGGTTTTGTTGTATATTTAGTTTGGGTTTTGTGACGAGGGTCCTGCATCTGAGAGTGCGAGGATGTATTAGGATTGTGCGAGGTTTTTGGGGAGGTTGGCCGGTTTCGAAACGAGCGAGATCATTGATGCGGTTTATTATCGGCTGCAGGAGTCATTTCTAATTGGACACGAGAGTTGAGATACGTAGGGATGAAGATAGACGAGGATAGGAAAATATTTTTGGGAATTGTACGAGCCTTGGAAGCACGAGTAAAGGAGCGGAATTTTCAAATGTGCAGATGAGAAATTTCCTTAAGGAGGGTATTTCGCTAGATATAAAGCATATAACGAAAAATCATATGCGAGTTTATAAAGGTCCTAAACTACATGAAGAAAAATTGTTCCAAAAAATCGTGACGTCACAAGTACCCGAATTCTTTTTTTATTTCTTAACCAATTTTAATGTTTCGTGGTTTACTTTTTTCCTTAAACATTTCTCTACAAAGTTAACGAAAGAAAATTTTAAAATAATAAATCTGTGATTATAGAAAGCCATTTGTTTATAAAATTGTACGCGTTTACTTATAAATAATTAGCTTTCTCTTAATACAGATATATTATTTTTATATTTTCTTTCGTTAACTTTACAGAGAAATGTTTAAGGAAAGAAATAAGCCCGGAAACATTAAAATTGGTTAAAAAATTAAAAAGAAAATTGAGCTTAAACCAAATATTTTTTAAATTGGCAATATTTACACTTGTGTCGTCACGATTTTTTGGAACAATTTTTGTTTCATGTAGTTTTGGACTATTATTAAGTACATATCATTAGTTTTATCATAGGACCTTTTATTTATCATAATTGAGCGATTGGATTCCAAAATCTGACAAATTCATTTCTCATAACAACGAGAATCGTGTGACCGGTCTCAATCATTATAACAATTATTATTATCACTATCACATTATTTAGTTCATTAATGTTTTTATATGTGCGTGCAAAATAGGTATTTTAAGTAAGTTTAATAATTTAATAAATCAAATTTTGTTTAATTCTGATAAAATTGAAATGTATATTCGCAGAATAGCTCTCCATCTTTTTTAATAAATTTAAAACAAGATTTTAAATTACACATTCAAACAAATATACGTGCGTTTTTTAAGTATGAATTCATAAATATGTTTACCTCTAGAACCTGCTTTTCAAATTAAATTATTATTAAATAAAATAAAATTAAATTAAATTTAGTTAAATTAAATTACTAAATTTCATGCATATTTTGTTATTGCGTCTGTAAATATAGAAAATAGCGAATGTACAAATTACAATACTAATCTATTAATCAATTATTATTAACAAATGCTATGATAACTAATTAAACTTTTTAACAATATTAATTATGCTCAATATGTATTCGGAAACTACCATAAATAAATTGTAAACTTGAAAATAATTATTTCATTGTATGTGTCAAATTTACATGCACAATGCAGAAATTTCAAAGCAAAAAAGTGCTGCACAGAAAATACTCAAAAGTCCTTCAGCTATTAAAAAACAACGCAGTTATTCACTGTACCTCTTTGTAAAACCGGAATAACGAGTTCACAGTTTTGTTTGGATTGATGAAGATACGTTTGAACAGAAGTGCCGCTTCCAAACTGCATGATTCTGCAGAAAATATACACAAATTTACAATTCAAACATTTATTAAAAAATGTACAATCACAATTTTATTAAGAGATTTGAAAGCTTCGAGTATTTTTTTCTACAGACTTTTTCGCCAGATCATGAAAATAAAAGTTCCTTTTCGAAATGTAAATTTACATAGTATCTCCACCATTTAGCATGCACATGCGCATCACTCTGGTACACTAAAAATGTAAGACCTACATTCCAATTCTCGGTTGTTTAAATTATTTACAGTTACTCTTCGTTAGCATTAGTTAAAATTAGTATTACACCGGAATACCTACTTTTCTATTTTTGTAAAGCAAAGAGATATTCTCACTACCGGAGATCAGTACTTTTTAAACTTTTCATTCTATTCAGGCATAATCAAGTTTTTTAAATGTATATTAGTCAAACGTTTATCAGACAATAGAATATCAAATGATTTATTAGAATAACTTTTCTAAATTCATGAAGCATGAAGATTGAAAAACGAAATAATTTATGAATCATCACTGACTCACAGTGCACCTTACGTGCTAAACATAAAATGCGCCTTCATTTTTGTATAATCAACTGCTCAAGGAAAACAATTATTATGACATGTGCAAGATAAATACATTTAAATAAGTTGCTTAAAATTACGAAATATAATTATTCTATTAATTATTCAAACATGATTAATTTCTTAATTATTTTAATTTATCTTTTGTTTCGTAAACATATTCTGTTAGTTGTCTGAATGAAGGTAGGTAGCAAAAGTTTTCTCTTTTTTTACTTAATATTGATAGTAATTCATCGTATACAAAGCATTTTTAAATATTAGAGTAATGAGTAGATGGAAAATACTAAATTGAACAGTATAGGCCGTGTTAAAAATAATAAAATCATTAGTAAAAGAGATTTATATATTTTCTGATGTGATTACGTAGAATGGACCAAAATATGCAAATATATTGTAATCAAAAAAAATAATGAATCCCTTTTACTATTGCACTTACATAAAATTAAAAAGTTGTTTTGTACAATGAATTATGATCGGTTATAATTAATGCTAGTTCAATTGTAAATGTTTATAATTGTCTTGATAAAGTTTTGCAAATTGCCATGATAAAGTTTTGCAAATTGCCATTTGCGAATTGTTACATTTTTCAACCCCTGAAAATCGAAGCTTTCAATTTACGACCATGCGAGTTAAACAACATAGGTACGCAATCACCGTGCAGAAACAATAACAAAAGACCCCAGAAATCATTACAAAACGAAATTATTCCATCAATAATCAAACAAACAAATCGTCGCGTTTACCCATACGGCGACATCGTTAAAAAATTCAAAGCACCCAAACCTGAATAAAAAGAGCACAGGCCAACTTCTGTGCTTTTCGCGTGCGCACTTGACGCGCTCGTGCGTTCGAGAGCGTTTTCTTCTTATATGTCTGTACACCGCGTACGTGCACCTGGTCGACTTCCGGCTGCGCCTCGTTCGAGTGGATACGTGTGCCCACGTGAACGTGAACCCGCGGGGAAGTGTTGATTTTGCGCGATGCTTCTGCCGCTCGGGCTCGTGCGAATAGTCGAGCCGGTTGTTTATTGTTTTTATGTTTCCTCCCTTTTGCGGTAGGCAAAGGCGAGCAATTGATCGATGTTCGGCGTAATTGCGCATGTTGAATTCGTTAGTTTCGTTGTTGGCTGAACTTTCAAAGAATTCCCGTGCTCGGGAGTTTATTTTCAATTACCGAAATTGATTAAGCATTTTTTAGAGAGAAGAATAATGAAGTCTTATACTGGGGAAACAATATCGTAATTTTCATATCGTACGTTTTCCGATTCATATATCGTAAAGCGAATTGCTTTTGATCTAATGTTGTAAAATCATGATCACTGGATCAGCGCAGAATATTTATTAACAAAGTAATGCAAAGATTGATTAAGATTGAATGGCTTTTTTTAAAGTCGAATCTTTCCAACTCTTATAGTTTATTATACTTTAAGGTGATACTAAAGCCACCAATCACCGACAAATACGAGGTACCACTTTTCTCACTTTATTTTCAATATTGAGTAAGTACCTCTATGGAATGTTATTATCCCAATAAAAAACAACAACTTTCCAAAGAGATATTTGCTCAAAATTAAAAATTGAATGAAAAAGAAGTTCCTCGTATTTGAAGATAACAGGGGGGTTTAGCATTACCTTCACAGTACATTTTTAACTACTGTTAAAATTCATTGTAGAAATAACTTTTTATATGCAAATGAAGTGAGTACTTATAATTTTAATGTATTTACGTGTTTTTTACGAGACTAATAATAACAGTATTATATTTTTTACTCTCTGATGCATGAAAGTACATAATATGATATTAAAATTCTTTACTGATGATATGAACTTTTGAAATTTTTAATAAACAAAATACGTTGTCGATCTTTTTCGTATTCAATTATTTAATATAGACGATCATGCTTTAGGAAAGGTATAATAAAACATTTACTTAAATCAATAATGCATCGCCTATAGGATCTCTTATGACTTTTATCAAATTCAAATTTTGCAAGCACTTGCATAAATAATCTTCAGATACGGGTGAATAGTGCTTGAAATTAAACCTTTTTCATGTAAATGAAATAACTTCGCGGAATTCAAATTTTATGCGTTCTTTACAGGATTTGTTATAACGGTATTGTATTTAATACGCGCTGGTGCATAACAATGCATAATACGATATTTACATTTCTTTACTAATGATATGAATTCTTGAAATTTCTAGAAACAAAATACATCGTCAACTATTTTTGTATTTAATAGTTTAATACAGATAATTGTTTTTAGGTAATAAATAATAGCCTTAGATTATAACAATAATGCTAACATTAGGATATTTTACGGTTTTATGAAATTTAAATTGTACAAACACTTAAATAATAAATCATCAAGTACCGAGGAATACGGCTTAAAAATAAACCTTTTTATTCAAATGAAATAAGTTCGTGAAACTTCAATTGTACGCGTTCTTTACGCGATTTGTCATAGCAGTATTATATTTATTACACGCTGATACATAACAATGCATAATACAATATTTGCATTTCTTTACTAATGATATGAATTCCTAAAATTTATATAAACGAAATATGTCACCAAAATTTGTTATAATTAATTATTCAAAACAGACATTTTTAAGTTTTACAAATAAGTAATTACTACTTATTTAAAAATTCCCTTAGAAAAACTTTTATTTCCAATCCATTTTTAATTAATTTCTTTCATAACTAAGCGTCGAAGCAAAAGTTAACCACTGCTAATTGCTCATAACAAGAACTTTGCTAGATTACTTCGAATCGTGCCAATGGTCAGCTTCCTTTTCATTTCGAAAGAATTTTCCTATCAGCAAAATTCGTTTTATTAAAAAATAAAGCACGCGCAGTCGTTACAACAATGTTTTAATATAACAGTGTCTTCTCTTTGCCGACGTAGACAACTTAAAGTGACTGGTTTTATTTGTCCTACCAGTGGTATAAAATACATACGCAGGTGCAATGGGAATGCAAAAGCATTTGTTATTGTGACGATGAGTTGCGCGCTGACGCTTCAGTTCCAGTTACGCTCGTTGCACTCAGGGAATCGCGCATTCCTATGTAATTTATGTCTTTTTTTACGTAAATACTTCAGAATTTTATAATCGGATGTTATTACAGAGAACCTTCCTTTTTTATTCTGACAAATGAGGTGACTTCAATGTGCTAATAAAAATTTACTTCGGTTATACAGCGAGAGAAAATGCAGCGACAATGTTTATATGCAGTTATGAGCTTCAGAGTTACAAAAAATAGATAAGGATAAAACATTTTTTAATACATCTATATAATAGGGCAATTATTTTATTGGAGAAATCAAACTGATTAAAATGTTTAGGAGATATTTTATATTGTAGACACATTTCTCTGTTTTTTCATACACATGCCATGCGAAATAACTACACAGTTTTAAATTGCTAGATCTACATTATTTACCTACTATGAAAATCTTGTTATTACTTACAGAAATGTTAATAAATATGCGTAAATAGTACCCATGATACAAAACTGTAGCTTTTTGTATGCCTTATTTGTGGTGGTTCTATACCCAAAATCACTCAAATAGTCGATTTCTTTTATTGGGTTATATTATAGTTTATAACTAAATGAATATTTTAATACCTCATAGATATTATAACTCTAAAACTATACAAAGTTATAATGATTTTCATAAAGTAATTAACATTATATAGCTTGAAAAATAAAAACTTTAAATGCATTTTTCTCGATATACATTTTTTTATATTCATGATGCTCCATGCGCATGAGATTTAATTTTTTTGATGAGATACTTCGGTAATACTTATTATAATTACATTTGAAAACTTTTGTATGTTTTAATTATTTCATAAAACTCATATTTGAAAAATAAGAGCCTCAGTCAGGTAAAAAAAGGTTCAAAAGCAGTATATTTTTCGTTTTTTTTTTACTGTTTTTGTTATGCTTGATACTAAAATAAACATTTTTTTAAATGTAAATCATACAATGTTTTTATTTTTGTGTCAAAAATATAAAAAATCGTGATAGAAAAGACTTTGAAAAAATTGTATGCGCATGGAACACGATGAAAATCGTCTATTTCGCCTTTTTTTCAGAATTTGAAATGATTATCTGTTAATAAAACCAAATTATATTGATCAATTTAAGTTGAAAATGCACAAATAACTTTCTGATATGCTTATATTTAACATACTTGAAAATCAGTTTTTGGGTATAGAAGCACCTTAAACGATATGACAATTGTTTACAAATTATATAATACCCCATAAATCTTTGAAAATATTTTGTAACAATTTACATGATTATGATAAAATAAAAAGATATGAAATCTCATGATACTAACATATCTGTTAAGATTATTCAAAACTTTTTTCAATAAAATACAACTCTAATTAGCTTTCAAAACATTCACATTCCACATCAAAGATTTAAAACTTCTATCCAAAACATATACATTGGCAAACAGTTTTTGCAATATTCACAAGCTCGGTGCAGAAGCTCCACTCCCCGCACCCTGAAAAAAAAACTAGAACACAAAATGCACTCCGCATTTCTCGCACGCCCAGACATAAACGCATTTCTCTCTTAACCCGCAACTCCGACTGCCGAGCAGCGCCAAAATTATTTTTCATTAAAAAGCATATTTTGCCGCGCGCCCCCGTCCCTCGTAAAACAGCTGCACACCAGTGCGAGACGTGGCTCTTTCCGACGTTACGCCGCGACGTCGCGCGCCCGTAAAAATGTTAAAATCGCGCGTAAAAGCGTCGCACCGAAAACCCGCACTGCGCGCACGACGATTAAAATAAATCCTTACGACGTCGCCTTTACGATTTTTCTCGCCCGCCCGCCCGCGCTTTTCTTGTTTTTACCCCGCTCCTCGCGGTGCTGCGCGTTATACACACCAAAAGCGTCTTCCGCGGGGGAGGCAAGAGAAAGAGAAAAAGGCGCGAAACCAGCCGGATAAAAGGCATAATGGCATCGGTGGAAAAGCGAGGCGCTGTAATTTTTTCCCTTTTTGTCTGACTCTCTACGTGCCTCCGTTTGTCGCGTGCATGTTTACCCGGTTGCGCTTATTTTTCGCGCTCTCCGGCATTGTGTATTCCTTGTTTTTTGCTCGTGTACTTGTGGTCGCGTGTATTGTATACGCCCGAAAGAGAGAGAAAGCCCCGGAAATTAAACGCAAGCTTAAGAACGCTCACCGGCTTACAGTAAAGTTAGAAAGCTATAATTGTTTAAAAAATCAGCATTAAGTGGCAATACTTACAATGAAAATCCTTTAATTTACAATGCAAAGCGTTCAAGTATTAGCAAGGAATGTAAAAAGTAAGGAAATGGAGGTAATAACCAAAATACGGGTTAAACTTTTTCATGTACTGTACTACGAAATAGGTATACCTATAACATTAGAGCAAGACTTTAGAGAACTATATTTTTTGATAAGGTATCGCTAGCCACGCCAAGAATTTTATATATTACTTCTATTATTGTTTTACATTACGTATTAACTTTTCAAAGAAATTCTAAGAAAACTTTCTTTACATTTAATTAAAATGATCGTTTTGCAGAAGCTCGGGGTAGAGATCCCGCGTTAAAAGTTGAAACTTCGAAGCCGAATATCTCAGTTTTTCATGCCGTAACAGGTGTTAAAATTTACACCACGTGTAGAGCGTACTTAAATTAACTTATAATCACAATTTTACGAAAATCAGTAGAAATCCGATCTTACGCCCTTGTTTTTATACATGTACGAACGTAGGAAGGTGTACGCGTGTATTAAATTCCGCCGCCGTGATGACGTTATACACGAGGATTTGACCTGCAACGGACGCAAAAGTGGACGCGGCGATGAGCTTTGTCCTAGTTGACGCCTCGATTAGTTCGTCGTCGGCGAGCTCGCTGCCTGCTTTTTTTGCGCGATTGTAATGTAATTAGTTTGCCCGCGAGATTAGCGGACGGTGAATTTCCTTTTTTGCATCCCTTTTGCTTTCTGCGAAGCTTTGTTGCCTTTCATTTTTGCGTTTTTGTCGTGATTATTCTCCGGTTGTATTTTGTTTGTATGATTGCGTACTTTCACTCTAAAAAGCAAAATATTAGGATTGTTATCAATACTCACAATGGAATGAAATTCTATATTAAAACAGTGTCTTTAAAATTAATATTAATTACTTTTTATTACATTTATTGCTTTACATGGCTTATATAGCTGATAGGACACGTCATTAATTGAAAATGAAATCACAGGAGTTTGCACTTATTAAAGTGCAATTATCACATGTCTAGTTTTTATCTTTTGAAATTGATCTACGGAAAGGTAATGAAATGCAGTTGTAAATCGTCTTTTTCAATCCGCTTTTTTAGCTTTTTTGTGTGAATAAAAAAATTGTGTATATAGAATGTGGATACCCGTGAGCATATTTAATTGAAGCGTAAAATCATGAGTCACATCAATTTAAGGAAAACAATATCATTATTGCGAAAAGCAAACTTGAAATGCGGGGACTTTCATTATCAGTACACACGTGCGCAACTATTATACGAACATTTCTTGATAATGCGTCAATTTCAAATCTTTTGGATTGCCCTCAATTCAGTTGATTTATTTGAGTCAAATTTATTATATAAATTATTAAATACACTACATGGATATTGAGATTTGTAATATAATAATGCTAATTTTGGATATTTTCATAAAGCGCATAAACTGAACAAAATATTCAATAATATTCGTTTGACGTAAATTACATTAATAAAGTTGAATAGCTTTCCACGTAATTGCTACAAATTCAATAAGTTTCCTGTTTCTGAAAACAATCATTTTGCGCACATTTCTATTGAAAGCAGACGACGTAAGTTACATCATCATTAGTGTCGCTAATATAAAATTAATACTGTCAAATTATGTAACGGTACGTAATATGCGTTTCCAAATATTCATCAACTCTCTCGCGGCTTTCCCGAAATCCGCAGCCCATCTCAATATTTCATACGCTCTCCATGTTCGCCGAGACGCGTCAAATCGTCGCATCCCATGACCGCTCGACACCTATATACGCATACACATTATTAATACTGTACACATTGATAAATTAATACTATATGCAGTGCAATGAGCGCACGCGCGCTAAAGATCGGGTCAGTGAGGAAGCAAATCGAAGGTCCCGCGACAGCCGACGATAACTCGAGCAAAGCTTATCCGCCGCTCGACGCGTTATAGACTTTTCCCCGTGATTGCAGTGCGAGTTTGCAACCCTCGTGATTATGTTACATGCGCACTTTTTTCCTGTTTATCGTTGGAGTATGTTTGAGTTGATGATTATTGCGTATAATAAACACTAATAGATGTTCTTAAAAATAGCTATTATACATCACTGAAAAAATATTCAATAAATTCATATAAACGGTCATTTTAATACTGCTGAATAAAAATAACGTTTACTTGAAATTTATTAGATTTAAGAAATTACCTTTTTATTCAAGTAACTCTTTACTAAAATAAAATAAATGTTTCATTACAAATAAGTGCTTTTTTATAGCAGCATATTACATAAACATTTGTTTGAATTTACTGAATTATTTTTCAGTGTAATGAAATCTGATTGACAATAAAATGACACGCTTTTATAATTACTATGATGAATTTCATGATCATGAATGATTGTTATTACAAACAGTAACTAGAGATTACGAACCTATGAATTGAGCTATTAAACTTTTTATTAGAAGCAAACGCGGTATGTATATATACGACACAAATCAGTTAATGTTGATTGCATAAAAACGGTTAATTACTTTTTTGTTAACGTGCTCGTTAAATAAACAATTACTTGAACGGAAAAATTATAACCTAATAGGTACTCGACTTATCTGGTTTCAAAATCTTTGTAAAAATGCATATGAATATCGGGATGATAATGATAATGTTAATTCAATATATAAATTCAGTAATTAAATATAATTCATGCCAATTCTTGTACAGAATAAGGCACGTCGATCAAAGTATTTATAAAATACTGCGGATTAATCACTTTATTCTGTAAAAATTACCGTAAAATTTATAGTCTGAAGTTACCAATTAAAAAGAGCACCAAAACGCACTAAAGTTTTTACAGCATTGTAACTAACTACTACGCCGTAAATTTCTACAAATGCCTGCCGTCGTATTGAGCAGATCTACACACTTAAAGTAAATTATAATCAGACAGCTTAACAGCATTCGACAATTTTTGTCCAATAACCGATCTTTATAATTAATTTAATTGTTTAATTTTGTACAACGAGCAGATTCATACGCGTCTTTTTCAATACTATTGGTGATTTCGTTAGCAATTCGTTAATTTTGCGACATCCCGCATGTAATGTATTTACGTAATAGCCACATATAATATAATCATTGCAACTTGTCTCGTATACATTAAAAATGTACAAGACTGATTTTGCTTAAAGCAGATTACTGCTACAAAACAAACTTAAATAAACTTACACTTTTGTTTAAAATATATGAATTCACTGCAATGCGCGTTAAAAATGATGAAAGAGGACTGTGACGTTTTCACGCTTCAATAAGACTAAAATGATATGACTATAAATGATAGTGAATCGCAACTATTATCAATACCCAAATCTGCTTCGTAACGCTCTTCATATTTTTATTGACAAGTAAAAGCATAAGGTGACTGTGCCTAATATGACCCCTGTACCTAATATGGCCCGCCATGGCTATTCTACCTATTACGGATTTAGCCGGTAAATAGCTTATGCATTATGTATATCGACGCCCAATACGAAGAAAGACGCATTTCAATTCGCTATGGAGAGTATCGCAATTCAGCGTTTGCGGTGGAGAGTAACGCGATTCGGATGTCTCCGACGAAGAGTAACGCGATTCAGAGATTTGCGACGAAGAGTAACGCAATTCAAAGCTTTACGAACATGATTATA
The DNA here is from genome assembly GCA_949152435.1 of Gastracanthus pulcherrimus. Lineage (NCBI taxonomy): Eukaryota > Metazoa > Arthropoda > Insecta > Hymenoptera > Pteromalidae > Gastracanthus > Gastracanthus pulcherrimus. The sequence continues at coordinate 166,391,844 of OX424575.1, read as the reverse complement.
ACACTAGCCAAGTGCGTAAAATATGCTTTAAATGTATGTGTATCCCTCTAAACATGCGAATACCATCCTAATTTGGGTTCCTGAACTGCGTTAGTCTTCGCCGCAAAAGTTAAATCGCGATATTTTTCGTCTTAAATGTTAAAACCCGTTTTTCTTCGTATTGGGCGCCGATATGATGTTAGTAGAAGCCATTTCATTGGAAATTTTTCTCTCAAAAACAAAAGTGACCAATCTGTCGTGTATTTTATCTTCCAACTGCTTCAGTAAATTCGTCACTATCATTTTGATCAAGTTATTATTTAAGTATTTATTGTGATATTAAATAAATATGTTGGTTCAAGTCGACACTGCCCTCGATGCTACTACGTATTATCAGTTTTTCAATAGCATAGATTATTTTATCATCCGGCTGTATACCTTTTTAGTATAAGAGGAAATTTGTCTATTAAATACTCATTCTACCCAATGCGGCCCACGTAATAGAAAGCATACAAGATTTGTATCTAATGACTACCCCTAGAATTTTTAAAACTTTTTAATAATAAGAAATATAGATTTGTTACAAAAGATACACTGTCAATTAAATTGTAAAAAAAGATAAATAATAGGTGTTTAAATCATTTCTGTATTTTATACGTTATCTATATCCGCAAAAATTCGCATAGATCTTACTACGATGATCTACTACGACTATTTCCGATACATACATTTGCATTTGAAACCCAATGTATCTCAATAGCTGCTTATTTTCAAAACTCTATAGAATGTACCTGTATGCATATTCTAAAAAAATTAATTTTTTAATAATTTTTATGCTATATATTGATCACAAATCTTAGATGGGCTATAGTAGGTACATTTATCTTACATGAATCCATATTCGAATACATTCTAAACAATTAATCTTAGACCTAATTACTAGAATATGTATCCATTAATAGATTAATATGTATCCATTGGTAGTGCTATTCATACTAAAAAGTATTTTTCGCAACTTAAGTAAATATTTCTTTCAGTAGTCTACCAAAAATATTTACTTGAATTATCTAAATATCTAGTAAATTTAACCAATGCCTTTCTTATTATATTAAATAAATATTTACTTATTACATATCAAACAATTATTTTATTAGTACTATCAAAGAAATATTTAATTATATCTAGGTATAATTATTTTCAGTTGAATTTAAAAAAACATTAAATATCCACCTCTAACAAAAATCTTCCAGAAAAAAATTCTGGTGCATCTCGCTAAACTCCCACATACAATCTCCAAATGAAAGAGTGAAAAACAGCGCACGCAATCCCCGCTAAGCGCATCATCCGCTAGACCGATGATTCTCGACCTATTGACTAGCACACAAGTTGACGGACGCGGAACTCCTCTGCTCCACTCTCTCTCTCTCTCTCTCTCTATCCTCTCCTTTTTTACCGACGCACTCTCCTTATCGACTTCGCCTCGCAGCTCTTCCCACCCTCCGCGCGCTGCCGCTGCTCCAGCATCCTCAAAGCTGCCAAGGCATCTCGGAGCGCGCTCGGTGATTTTCCAATCCTTTTCGAGAATTTTCCGAGCGATCGAGGCGCACTTCCGGGTGAGCGCTGCAATAGTTCTCTCGCTCTCGCTCTCTCTCTCCCTCCTCTCTCCCTTGAATTACACGCGAACGGGTTCGCCGCCGCCAAGAATCGTTCGCTCTCTCGCTCTCGTCTTATTTCGCTTCAGCATCGCCGCGCTGCTGCAGCGGTCCGCGATTGGATGTGTTTGGCGTTGCTATTGACACGAGGAGAAGTAGAGAGAGAGAGGTGGGATGGAGGAGGGCAAGGCGAGGGCCGTGAATCGATCTTTTGGCCTTGCGGCGCGCCGGCGGGGCACTCTAGAAAGTTGCTTCGTGCGGAGAACGAAAGAGAGAGAGAGAAAGAGAGAAAAGTGCAAGAGGAGCTTGAGAAGGAGGAGTGACAGCGGGTGAAGGGCGGGACGAAGCGAGAATTAAGGAAATTTTAAGTTTCGCGGACAGTGATTGAAATTAAGGTGTGCTTGTTGGGTGAAAATTCTGCTTGGTATAATGGTTTGTATGGTAAATAAGTAGGAGGGGGTTTTTAGGAAGTTTAATTAGAGGAGATTTTCAGTAGGGGTGATGGGGTGTGGATATAGTTTCCTATAGAAGCATGAGAATTGGAAAGGAGTTATTTAAAAGGAAAAGCTATATTTTTTAGCCTTGAAGTTCATATTGCTGTAAAAAGCCGACTGGTGATAATACTTAATGATTTTGTAGTAAAATTTGCTCATTATTTTCATGATAAATAAATGCGTTTAGCAAACTATTTATCATAGCAGCTCAATAATTTACAGGTGAAATTTTTACTGAAAATATAACTTTTCACCACTTTATTATCTTTGGCTTTTAATTCTTAATTTTTCACATGGGTAATAGATGAAAATAATAAATAATCCTTTTTTGTATGCATTGCCCACATTTTCTTAGTAACCATGTAACTGAAAAATTTTACTTAGTTTCCACCCTCTGCTCTTAACGTATCTGACTGAATAAAATTTGTTACCAAGTTGAAATTAGCACATTTGCGATCGATATATGTTACTAAGTGTGCCATTTCAACTCCGTAAGCTTATACGACAAAGTTAACAAAATATATCGATCACAAAACTGCTAACTTCAATTCCGACATTCAATTTTTGTTTGAGCATATAGGTACGAAAGGTAAAGTGTATAATATTGTCACATTAGAAAGTCTAGCTTCTTTAGTAACAAATATTTTTTACTTTTCTTAAAGTTCTGATAGTTGTACCATTTTGTATTACATTTCATTATCTCAATGCAATATTTGACGAAAACAGATATACCAAGTCAAATCCGATTTTCTTCCATTCTTCGTTGAGCAAACGCTCATATTATTCATGCAGCATATTAAATTATAATTACAAGAACCTTCTTTATCTCTCGAACATCCTTCAAAATAAAAAATCCTTCACAACGGTTGCATCACGTATTACATGCACAACCTCGCGGCGAATATGCAAAAACAGACCTACTCCAGACTAAAATCCAAAACGATCTCCTCTCTAAAACCGATTTAAGGCTTATATGATTATTCACGCGCTCTCCCACTCTCGCAAACTCAATCCTCGGCCCTCAATGATGTTTACCGCGAGAGCTCTCGCAAACGGGAGAATAACGCCATGCGACGAGGAGAAAGGCCTCGAACAAAGGAGAGACAGCGAGAAGCAAAAGCGAGAGAGAGAGTATGTATGCGTGAGAGGAACGGAAGAACGATCGAGAATAGAAGAGCAAATACAATGAGGAACGAGCGCGCGCGCGGAAGGACGGTAGGTACGAGATAAGGGAAAATGAAATGGAAGAGAAACAGCCGGAGCGAGCGAGGGAAAATAAATGAATAGGAGAAGGAAGTAAGAGGGGCGGGTGCAGCGGGAGAAAATCCGCGGAGGATCACGAAGTACCAATACCCCGCGACTGGCTATATATTGGATGAATGCTCGAGGATTTGACTCTATAGTAGAGTTGCTTCCTATTCAATGGCGAGCAGCTCGCGCGCGTTTCACGGTGAATTCGATTTTTGGACTGCGTGAACTCGCGAACGAGGATGCGAGCCAGGCGTCAATGGGGGAATTAATTTTTGCTGACTTCCTATTGGCGAATTTTGTTCTTGATTACTTTTTCGCTTTGGATAATTGCGTTTCCGTGACACTGGCGTTGATGCATGATAACAAGTGATATATAAATCAATTCTATTGTCATCGGTGGATGTTTCAGTTATTTGTAAGTTGTAAGTCACTTTTATAATGTGATTTAACTTTTTATATATAACATCTTTGTTACCATTTTAGAGTACATTTCTCTATACGATAAATTATATTCGAAAATATGTACATTTGAAGTTCCTAGAAATCGAGGATATACATGCGTTTTTTCAAGTCAATTTATCAAATATTACTTCTACCAAACTAAGGTAAATAACAAAAAATTTAGTTAAACTATAAATATTTACGTTGAATTTTTAATTTTAACACTAGTTTATCCCCAAAAGTTGATCTTCTGAAAATAATTTTTGGCAAAATTGAATGACAAACAGAATATAAATACTTAAGTGGGGCCTGCAGTGGCTCAATCGGTAGTGTCGGATTTCCACACCGATGACCCGGGTTCGATTCCTGGTCTCTGTTGATTGATACAATTTGTAAAAATTGCATGTGCTTTATTTATAAACACACCGTAGACCCCCGTCGTCAATTAACACCGTATGGAAGCACAAATATGGCGACGCTAATAGTATATTATGACACTGTTGTGGGAGATGGTTTTCTACCTTGCTCGAGGGTTTTCGCACGAGCGAAGCGAGTTGTCATTTTGAGGTTAGTGTGCTATAAAAAAACTAAAGTATATGAAACCAACGGTAATATTATAATCAAATTAATTAATGTATAATAATATTACATTATAAGTATCATACTGACGGCAAAATATATATGACGCGAACTTGATATTAGTTCGTTAGTAGTATTACTTTTTTCAACTGATTATTTCATAAATAATTCATAGGAATAGCTTACGACGTGGACGATAGAAGCATAGCGGCGAAAGATTTTCGATGGATGATATTGAATGCATAATGTTATCAAGCATAATGGAGTAATAAATAAATATGAATCTATTAATTACATTATTCAATATAACATAATGTGGTTATTATACCTAATTTAATAATGTTAATGCTAATCTATAATATTGACCGGAGTATGCCATTGAGAATGCCGAATATTTCTAGCAAAGAAAGATACGATTAATATATTGAATTTAAAATTCAGTTCATTGTAATAAATTCCATTTTAATAAAGCTTTACAGTTTATAGAAATATATTATTTCTATTATGTTTCTTCCTGAGAACATTATATAATAGCAAATGAAGCTATTGACTATATCATTAAACAAACATTAAAGTTAACTGTTTTATAACAAAATAATTGTGCGCTCGATTGAGTTAGCTTTGTGCCATGCTCAATGTAATACGTTAAGCAATACAGGCGCTGTTGGCCCTCTATAAATGACAACTTACTACTGTATGTATGTAAGTGCCGTACGCAAATTAGATTACGCCGAGTGTTGAAATCATAATGAACTGATGAGAAGAACTAACTCTTGAAATAGTTCGTTATAAAGAATGTATAATGTAATGTACTCTAAATATAAACCCGAACTACAATTAACTATACAGAAATTATTAAAATGTTAATATCTATAACCAATAAAAGGTCATAAAATACATAGTTAAAATTTGTATAAAACAAAAATCCTTTCAAAAGTTTTAACAAACAAGGTTACACTATCCATTTCTCGTTTATAAATTCTGAAATAATTATAACTCATTAAAAACAATCTTCGCGATAACAGTTAGCGCTATTATTTCGAGCAGTATTTCTGCAAGGCTACCACTGCATAGCCGAACTTTTAAAAAACTTTTAATGCAAATTAGTCACAGAAATTCCGTATACCGCTAGAACATTAAAGAAAGTGCTCCTTTAATTCAGAGAACGTAATTCTTTAAAATTCATAAGAAAGCATCTTTGAAACTTCTCCCGCCCTCAAATTGACTATATGCACTCTAAATTTATTGGATTTAAATTTGAATAATTATTACTATTATTTATTAAACAAAAAAGCAAAACAAATGGTATAGAGTAAAATTACTAGAAGCTCCATAAATGCATACAAAATTTAAAAATGTTATATAATTTAATAAACATTATATATTTTTTTGTAGATTTCTGTATTTTCTCTTATCATTTTCATTTTCATCAATAAATTTGATCTTTTTCAAAGATTTAGACACTAAAACATTTTCTTCCAAAATTTTCGCATTACTTGCTGCAAATTTTTACGCATGACTGTTTATATATTTTTCTGTATGATTTTCTGCATGATTTTCTTTTATAACTTTTGTAACAGTAAGTTTTTCTATATAAACTTTCGCCTGCAGATTTGTCTATGTATATATTCTGATGGTATTTTTAATTTAGAAAATCAATAAAGTCCTTATACTTGCATCGCTGAAACGTCTCATTCTTTTCATCAATTTTTTAAAGTAAAAATTCCTTGAATATATTTCTGCAGACAAATCTGCAGGCGAAAGCCTTGTAGAAAACCCATTCAGAGAATTCTGCAGAAAATCATTCAGAACTTTCTACAGATTTTTTCCATAAAGGCCACCTATCCTCGCGTAAGAAACCGTAAGAAAATGTTTGTGTCACCGTCCTCCTCCTATAACAGCCTATCGTATAATTTGGACACGGTCCCAATAAAATCCGAATCCGCATATTCCGCCAAAGCAAACTCTATCCATTTACTCCGGATCGCGCACGATCCAGTCAAATCCGAAGGCAAATCACTGCCCGCATCAGCATGACGAAATGGCATCTACTGCACAGCACGCCATATATAATCCAAAGCGCGGCGCATCGAGTACCTAATCCCCGGCCGTCGATGCAATAATCATCATCGCAACTATACTCCCTCTATCCGCCACAAAGATCGTGACATCGTGAAAAGACGCGTCCTTTGATACTCGATAAGGGGGGCGGCGATGAGTCGGATATAGAGATCCCCTTGACCGAGAGAGAGCCTCATCCTGACTCCGCGAAGGCTGCTGCTCGGGCATTATATGCGAGAGGACGAGCGAGCGCTCAATCGCGGCGCGTGAGCCGATTACTAATTTATAATGAAGCGCTTTAGCATTCTCATTAGCCCGGACCGCACTGCTGCCGCTGCCGCTACTGCCCAGTCTCGTGCCGTCCTCGCGTTTGCCTGGTGTGTAGGTATAGAACGTGGCTGGTCCCTCGCTCTCTCTCGCTCTCTCTCGCTCTCTCTCTCTCTCTCTCCTGCACTGTATAACGCGCCAAAGTGCCACTTGCGCTAATTGAACCAATTTCGTCTGAAGGATAAGATTATCTTTCTCTCTGTCTGTCTCTGTCTCGATCTCTCTTGGCTGGTGTCTGTTTCTCTCTTTCAATGCTGCGCTTTAACAGAGTAAAAGTTGGATTTTTTGCAGTGGAATTGTAAGGAGAGATTTATCACTTCAGTTGACATTTTAGGTGGAGATTGTCGAACGATCTTTGAGAAAGTCTTCGAAATCTGTGATAAATCTGTAACATGTATTTGATTTGTTAAATAATACTGGTAGAAAACAATTGGTGCACAATTGAGGGAATCTTTTAATCTCTAAATTCCAGAATACTTTAACTTGGTCAGTTATATATAATTATCTATTAACTTCATTTACTTAAACATGTTGTGAATTAGTGTTTTTTATCGTTTTGATTGCTACCTAGGTAAAAATTTATTATATATAGTTATATATAATTATATATAAATCATTTATTCTAAATATAGGAGTTTGTTTATTTAATGTAGGATAACAATGACGTGTGTTCTTTTGAAGACAATTTCGAGTTAAACTAACGCAAGTAACTTTTATTCTATAAATAATAAATAATATATAATATACATAATGAGGATGGTGACCCACAAGTCTCCAACAAAACCAATAGAAAGGTAAAGGAGATTAATTACCTTCGTACAATAATTTATAGAAAAAATGAGACTCATAAAAAAATTAAAAAGGTTACATTTGAAAAATACATGCCTATATTCGGTGGGCAATTTACATAAAAATCTTGAATACTATCGCGGAAAACAAAACTAGTAATAAGTCTAAAAACATAATTATGCCCATAGTTCTATAATACAGATGTGAAACTAAGGTCCTAACAAAACGGGAAGGAAATAAATTCAGAATATTTGAGATTAGAATCCTGATAAATATACTCGGAGAATAGATAGATGAGCCTTCTGGAGAGCAGAGAATTCGGCACAATCAAGAGGTACATAGGTTGTACGGTAAACCAGATATTACTATAGTGATTAAGTCTTGATGATTATAATGAGCTGGACACGTTGCTGGAATGAAAGATGACAGAACAGCATTTATAGTACTTGTAGAAGTTGGGAGGACAATGTTAAGATGGATTTACGAAAAATAAAGCGCAATGAGGGTGACTGAATTTGACTAGCACAGAAAAGTGAAGAATGACCAGTGTAACGAATTTAATTTTATATCAAAACGGTTGACGAAGAACGACTTTGTTGGAACTTGAACCGCAGATCTTTCCGTCCAGAGACGAACACTCTATCACATGATCTATCGTACCGCGCTGGCTGCCTTGCTTCGTATCGAATATAATGATCTCTTATTGCACCTGCATTTTTCCTGACTTGTCACTTATACACGTAACAATAAGATTGTAGGAATATAGTTCCTGACAACTTATAATGTTGGCTATAGTGAAGATACGAATATGATTGCCGCTAACATGCGAGTTATGATAGCTATGGTAATATAGTATTACTACTACTATCATTACTAACTAGCCTATATAATAATAATAATAACAATAATAATGTAATGAAGACGATATTATAAAGTCGAAATTCCACCCTGATAAAATTCTTAATTGACTTAGAATTACAAACATACACTTTCGCCCTTTCTACAAATTGTCCAACTTCCTCATTTCCAAAAAGCGAAAAAAGTATTTCGAACCACCATTTACACTCCGTGAAGCTCCTCCCGCTCGTATCTTTCGTCGCTTCTCCCTGTAACCAGACCCTGCACGAACTCCATCTCTCTCTTTCTCTCTCTCTCTTCCGAGTAGGCGGCAATCCCATCTAGCTCGATTAAACAATCGAGTTCGGTCTTCGATTAGTTCCGCGCGCGCGCGCGCGCGCTTGGTGCTGCAGATTATTTCGTTCGCCAGCGCGAGCTTGCGCGCTCGCTCGCTTGTTGACCCTTCGCGTGTGTAGTACGTGCAGCAGTAGCACGGGCGCGCGGACTGTACGGTGCAGTACAGAGCGTGTACAGCCTCGCGATAGATACGACGAGACTGGGTCGGTGATTGAATTGTACCCGCGACCCGTGCCGCTGGTATTGAACCTGTCCCGCGCAGTATTATATAATCTATATTCATAAAGCGATTGGGTTTAACAGTGTGCTAGCAGAGGTGGGAAGGGGGAGGGGGGAATTAAGGATGCAGCTGGAAAATTGGCTTTCGCCTGCGGAGCGCGCTAAATTTTCGTGCTTGTCGCGAGTGGAGATACGGTAGATTGAATGGAATTATTATCGATCGAGGGTTTTTCATGCGGATCGTTTAGTCATTGTTGTATATATTATTTTTTGATTTCGGGATTTTAAAGTTGTGCAGCTCTGGTTGTCTAGTTTTGTTTAGCTTTGTATGTGTTAAAAATATAGATCATCGAAAGGAACCTCTTCTTTTAATAGCGTCAATGCAATATTTAAATTTTCAACCTATTGTGATTCCAATCGCATTAATGAATTCCTTTCAGAAGCTATTGTCGATATATTTATGTTAATCTGAAAAGAAACTAAAAAATGGATTTAAATATTCATCTTTCTAAAATTAACGCTGTTGCATAAGATAATTGAAAGAATTATGTTACTAAATATGACGAATACTGACATATTATAAAGCAACCAGTACTATTGCAGATGAAATTCAAATTAATTAAACTTGATAATATGGTGAGAATTAGATACGTATTTATTATAAAAGCCTGACTACACGTCTCATAATCTACTTAAGTGTCATACTCACTTTTTTTTAATCAAATAAAATTTGATAAAATATGCGTGAGCTATTTTTGTAATATTATGGGTACTAGATGTATGAAATAACAAAGACTGATGTAATAGACTGTACTTTATTCTTTAGAAATCACCCGTCAATACGTCCATACAGTTAGGCAGTTCGATAGCTTTCTGAGACGTGCTTGTGAACGAGACTGCGTAAACCGCCACACCGGCACGAAGGAGATGTACATATTTAAGACATATTTGTAGTCAAATGTTGAACAACAGTCTGAACAAATAGTTTAACTATTATACATACCTTAAACAGGCTGATAATTCTTAAATGTTCTCCAATCAATTTGATCTAACCACAATTAACATAAAACAATTTATCTTTCTACTCTTCTTAAGGTACTTGGGTCATTTATAATTTACCATTAGTCAAAAAATGATATATAAAGCTTGTAAAGAGTCTATTATTTAACTAATATAGCATATTAAACAAGGATACTTAATGAAATGAAGAAAAATTATTTCAACAAAATCGTAACGTCAGAAGCGTATATAAAGTCAATTTAAAAGAAAATCTACTTATAAACTAGAATTTTCTTTATTTTTCAATCAATTTTAATATTTCGATGTTATTTTCTTCTTTAAATATTTGTCGATAAATTCACCATTAAAGAAATTATATATTAATTTAACTTTCAGGAGAAAAGACTAAGTTTTTACATAGAAAACGTTTTTATATATAAAAAAAATACTCTTTTCTCCTTAAGGATATAGTACATTACTATACGTGTGACCTAAGTAGTCCTTTACAGCACGGCGTGTATTAGCGCCGTGCTATGAAGGACGACTTTTGACACGAGTAGGTTTATTATTTTATAGCACTGCCTACCCTAAGTTCGCTATCACGCCTCTCCGTGTCCTAAGCAGTCCATTGTCGCACCGTGCGGTAGCGTCCGAGCGTAACGAGGGTGATAAGCACGGTGCATTAATGGACTACTTATGTCACAGATAGGCGTGACATAAGTGGACATAAGTGAGGACTTAGGTCACACAGTGCTATAAAAAATATATATAATTTTTAACGGTGAATTTATAGACAAATGTTACTTATTTTATTTTTAATTTTGAGTAAATATCTCTATGAAACGTTATTGTCCTACTCAAAAACAACAACTTTTCAGAGAGATATTTTCTCAAAATTAAATATTGAATGAAAAAAGTGCTTCTCCGTATTTTACGGTAACAAGAGGGTTTAGCATCACCTTAAAGAAGAAGATAAGCACCGTAATATTAAAATTGATTGTAAATAAAGAAAATTTTATTGTACAAGTAGAACTTTTTTTAAATTGACAATATTTACTCTTCTGACGTCACGTTTTTGTTAAAATAATTTTTTTCCCTTTCATTAAGGGGACAGGATTGGATTAGACCCAAGAAAATACGTTTTCTTTACGAGGCCAGAAAATTTTTTATGTTTAAAAGCAATCATTCTAAATATTTTTATGATATCAAAACACAATAATATCATAAATTTTACCATTATAAAACCTCAAAATCTTGATCCTACACATCACAATAAATCACTATTTTCAATACCATATTTATTAAAGGAACTTTGTTCCACATACGATTCTAGGTGACATAATAAACGAATTTTTTTTACGGTTAATTGACTCCTTTTGACATGTGTTATAAAAAGAGTGGAGCACTTTTTTGTTAAACTTTTTTTTATTATTTTTTTTATTATTTTTTTTTCGGAGTTCCAATAAATTTTTAAAAAAATATTTTAATATTTTTTTAAAAATTAATTGGTTCTACAAAAAAGAATAATAACAAATATTTTAACGTAAAAATGCTCCACTCTTTTTGTGACACATATCAAAAGGAGTCGAATAACCGTCGAAAAAAATTTTCGTTTATTATGTTACCTAGAATTGTGTGAGGAACAAAATTCTTTTAATAAATATCGTATTGAAAATAGTGATTTATTGTGACGTAAAGGATCAAGATTTTGAGGTTTTACAACTGTAAAATTTAAGATATTATTAAGTATTGATAGCGTACAAATTTTCAGAATGATTTCTTTTAAACATAAAAAGTTTTCTGGACTCGTAAAAAAAAATTCTTTTTTTCGGTTTAACCCAGGCCTGCTCCCTGAAGTATTCTTTTTTAATATGCTATATTATTTTAATGATAGAATCATTACAAGCTTTTTATATAGTTTTTTTTTCTAATGGTTAATTATAAATGATCCAACTACCTTAATGCATTTTATATTAGCTAGAAATATTAGCTAGAAATTAACTAGCTAACTAACTTCAAGCAGTATTCTAGCTAAAATGTTAAGTAGAAGTAAATAATGTATAAAAAAATTAGAAGGCTAAAAACCCGCTTAGATTTTTACTTATTTGTTCGCCGTGCGTGGCACGACCAATATAGAAACAAACTAGCGAATGCGAGCTCAAGCTTCCGTATCGTATTATAATTAACGCCCAGCCACCCTCACCCCCTTTCTCTCTCTCTCTCTCTCTCTCTCTCTCTTTCGCGCGCGCGCACTAACAAATACACATACAAAACGCATCGAGCATCGTGTGATATCCGCGAGCTGCGCTCGAGATTTAATAATGCCGGGTCGAGCGAGTCAGCGGCGCACAGTGACGCAGCTAATTATTTCCGACTCCATTCGATTCCTAATTGAAGTGGCGATAATAAGCGAAATCGCGAGGTAATTCAGCTTTATAACAAGGGCAGCGGGAATGTGAAAACGAGGCCGAACGCGAGTAGTGTTTTTTTTCGGTGCTTCATTGTCTTCGTTTGACGGAGTATTATTTTTTGTAGCCGGTATTGGGTGTACACGGAAAGGGGGGAGCTGAAATAAAAATCAAATCAACGAATTCTTCTTGAAATTTGTTCATATTATTTGGTTTCGAGTAGTTGTAGGTTTCGATTTTAACAAGTAGAAATAACACAGTTTTTAACAAGTGGCAATAAAGCCGGTTCAGAGAGCCTTCCCGGAATTTTGGTATGAACGTGAACGTAGAGAGGTTGATTTGTAAAAGAAACTTAATAACATTTGTTTCGTTCCAAAAAATTTTAATTGAGAAGGTTTTTTATGACAATAAAAAAAATTTTAAATCCTTACATGGAAATGAGTTTTCTATCAACAAATAAATAAAATAAGCTTATTTATATCAATATTGACTTTTTTAATATAATATTATTAAATTAATATTGGCTTTTTTAACGTTATGTACAAAAAAAAGTTTCCCTGTCAATGAATTAAGTAAGAAAAAAAAATAATTTCCTATTTTGAATGTAAAATATTGTATATTATTTACGTTCCAAGTAACAAAAATCACTATTACAACTTTATCCATAAATCTCACTAAGCCTTTAAAACTTGAACGAAATGCTAAAATACAGTACAAAAAAAATAATAATAAATCAGACAAGCCCCATGACACTCGAAGCTCAATCGACGATGAAGCCACATTTCGCGATCGCGCATATCGATAAGCACGGATAATCATCCAATACACAACGATCACCAACGACATACAATGAGATCACAAGCACCTGCAGCCATCGACGCTCGAACTCTCTCGACTGCCACGGCTGCCACTTTTTTTCTCCAGCGCTCTCAAGATCACGCTTGAAACTAGTTCCGTGCAATTGCTTTTTTTTCTCCCGTTCGCGGTCTAACTGCGCCAGCTGCTGATCGTCGAGCATTAGACGCTACCTTGACTGAGAGCGCGCGTATATAATAAGCGGCTGCATTAGTATGCGTCCGTGCGATTATACACGCGCGCGCAAGAGGAGCAATTTAAACAAAAGATAAAGAGGAGGCAGCGTGGATAACAATAAAGGAGGAAGAGAGAGAGAGAGAGAGAGAGAAAGATGAGCGAAGTGGTTGGTATAGTAGGTATATATAGTCGTCAATCGAGCGAGCCTCTTTTTTCGCAGACGTCATTTTCTCGAATCTTCTCTCGTTCTTCTTAACTGCTCGATTGCAGGCTCTGTGGATGCATGCACGCTTATGCACAGGTGGTGCTTCGCGTCTAGTGGCACCAACGCAGTTTCAGAATTTTCTAATAGGCTTTCGAGCTGTAGTGGAAAATGCTAATTTTGAGTTTTTAAGGGGATGTGAAGAGGTGTATTTTCAAGCCATTTCCGGCATTTCTTAACTAGACGTTTCAAAACGCGTAAGAAATTTCTTTTAGAAATCTTATACTCTACCGCTTTTTCATTCTTCTGTTCTTAATATTGGCACTTGAATAAACTTTTTTGTACAAAGCGCTATTTGGCTAAGCCAATTCCATTAATAATAATATAAAAAAATTATTAGAACGTATTATTACATAACTTTACATCGATACTAATACTCTTTCATCTCCTAGGAAATTTTTAACAACAATTAAATTAACATCAACTTAATTTAGTTGCGTATAGGAATAACACATTAATAAAAATTGAATTATTTAAAAGGCATGAAAAAAATTATATGACTTTGATGATTTTTATTATTATTATTTAACTATTTATATTTCATATTGCTTCCTCAAAGAGGAAGCTTTGTGATAGTAAAAAAAAAGTTTTGCTAAAAAGATGTTAGAAACATGTTTTGAGATACAAGGAATCAAAATACACTATTTTTAGAAAATGTCCATATAGATGTGAATGAGTGTGTGTCTGTGTTTCTGTCTGTGTATGTGTATGTGTATGTGTGTGTGTGTGTATGTGTGTGTGTATGTGTGTAAGTGCGTGTGTGTGTAGGTATGTATGCATATGTATCTCAGGTGATCCACGGTAAAATTTTATGTTTCAGGGCTCATTTTGTTTGTTCTTTTTAAACGAAGAGAGGGCAATAATAATTTTTGTGTTTCTGATTCGTTTTTGTTTTCTAGCTTGATTTAGCATTGGTCAAATTATATATAGATATATTTGACCAATGCTAAATTGTGCACAATACTTACGTGTACAATTCTTATGTGTAAGAAGCGCACTATGCTTATTTTTTCGGTTTCTTTGGCACGTTAGAAATAATATCATCGATCCAGTGCAAATGTATTTGAAAGATTATAAAATTATCTATCTTTTACCACCCGAAATTTCGGATAAGGTGTTTCCTTTCTTTTCTTATACACGAAAACGTCATTCCTTGTTTAAAGGGTGATTTCTCAAAAATATATGATAGAAAGTTTTAAAAAAAAATTGAGATAATTAGAACAATGGAGAAGATTACTATGTAACATTTTTGAGATATTTTCGTTTTCTATGATTGAGAAAAAAATCATTTTATACAAAAAATCGATTTTATATGGCAAACGATAACTGAAGTAAAACGGCATTATTCCTTCTGAAAATTGCCAAAAAAGTAGCCTTTTACTATCTCTCGGCTAAGTTATTTACCCAGATCATGAAGACTTTTATTTTTAGAGGTATTCAAGGTTATATTTTTTTCAATAAATGATCGATTGCTTATTTCTTGGGCATTACACGGTAATTTTTTATCAATAAACACTTATTTTTTTCATCTTTTAATGAAGATTTTAAATCAAACAGAATTTTCAAAATTCATCGAATCGTTTCTTTATAACACTTTTCATTTTCTATGAACTTTTCTTTTTCAAAAAATTTTTGATCGCAGATTTTTTGCATATTATGCGCTAATTTTTGATCAAATAAATAATTTTTAAGATTTATTGATTCTTTTTCGTTTTATAATTTCAAAAAATGTTTAATAATTTTTTTATTCTGTATTATGCGGTAATGTTTGAAATGCGTAAATCGGGAACTTCGCGCACGCTATCCATGCATTAGAAACGAGCTTCTCACACGGAGTTTTAAAAAAAGTATTTTACGAATTTATTTTGAATACGCTTGAATACTTATGAATTAATTAAAATCCTTTTTGAACTGTTGGAAAAAAATTCGTTTAGAATTCATTTCACGAATTTTTGTGAATTCATGACGAACATGTCTGCCGTCTGGGATTGCATATTCTGATAAATCAAAACTCACCCAATTTTACCTCTAGCACTGAGTATGATAATAATAATAATCACAATGTAAAATTCTCTTCTACAAAAGACTCCAGACTCATTCATACTATCCCCTTGATTTTCGTCGACAGTAAATGTCTTTTTCTAAAAAAAAATTATCCAATTCGACGTTCCTTCTCTCGTATACTCATGATCCAGCCGACATCTCGCTCGCAAATTAGACTCCAACATCCCCATCCCTCCTCCCCTCAAATTTCCCGCATTTTTTTCATTCTCCCAGGCATACTCACACACACACACACCCAGACACACCCATAGCGCGCAGATTCGACAATGAGGAAATGGAAAGGGAGAGATGATAATGCGCCGCTGCTGGCTGACGGAAATTTGAAATTCCCGCGGGCGCGAGAGCGAGTGAGAAAATGCAGTTCGTCGCGAACGCGCGAGCGCAACGTCGTTTTATTACTCGTGACGGGGATGCACATCGCGGTGGCCGCGACAAACAAAATTATAATGGAGCGCGAGCTGCACGCGGTGCGAAATGTCGAGAGTAGAGAGAGAGAGGGGGGAATACGGACGTATTTCTCTTCTGCAGCGTTCTTAATGTTATTTATGTATGATGCGAACGGCTTTTTATATGTGCGTTATCACGTGCGTACTGATGAATCTGCTGCACTGGTCTCCGGTGCGGTACTTTGTTGGCCGCGTGTTTTCTGTGCACGTCTGTCGCGCCTTTTTCATTAATTATTTCGAGGGTTGGACGTACTGTAGAAAAAATTCAAATTGTTAATTTTTATTGTTTAACGAATTTTTTAAGTTCAGATATCTGTTGTTAGAATATTAAATTGCAGAAAATACATGGTAGATATTAATTATAAACTATTTATGAGTGAAAATTATAAACTGTTAAACGAAATTCGTTGGAAATGTGAAATATCACAGTTGAACGCTTCTAGAGATGAAATAGCTTTCAATGCAGCTCGAAATTGTTTTTGACGTTTTTTTGCAAAGCTACATCCGAATTTCTGATGAAATTGTCAAATTAAATAAATAATTTAAATATTAAATTACAAGTTTCAGATTTATTTATAATGTTTAAGATACACAACATAAAACTACTGCAAATTATTTAAAAAAAAAAATAATATATAACCTTTTTTGTGTCTATTATCTAACAAAAAGAGGATGCTCACGGTATAAAAATTTTGTTTTTATAATGTGGATTTCATAATGAATTTTATAATCAATTATTTATAAAATACCCTTCTATTTAGAAGAAAAAATTTAATAAAAGGCCGATACAACGTCGATCCATATTAAATAAAAGGATCAAGTAGATATAGGTATGGCGAGTCTAGTAAGTCATACATTTTTAATCTTTTTTTACCTCTCGTTCAAATAATAAGAGGATTTAATTTTCTTTTAAATTTAATGTTTTATTATTAATGGCATAAGCTGCAACGTTCATTCTAAAATCTTAATTTTATGTAACTCCCCTTATTTAAAAAATAGCTCCTCATCAACAAATACTGTTTCTATGCACAATTCCTCAATAAAAAAATTAAACCAAATTTGAAATACAGTGAACTGAACATTTGTCAATAATTAGTAAATCATGACTTTCAAAATACCTAATCCAACCTCACATATGGACCGTTTGACACATATCTTTTATAATAATTAAAACACTGCCTCCTCTTGTCTCATTAAATAAAAATACAAGGAAACTACTCGCTCCTCCAATCCTGAATAAGCCGAGCACTCAATATTCATTCTTCCACTCGGAGAGAACGAAAGCGCGAGAGATAAATTATCCATAATACACACAAGAGTCGGGCGCGGGTCGCGGGGTTCGTCACGAAGGAGTGGAGGGACGTCAGAGCAGACGATAAACTTGGCTCTCGCGCGGCACGACGCTCGCCGGATGAGTCCTCCTAACGAGCCAAGTTGAAATCAAGTTAAACTTCGCTGCAAGCTCGCGACATAAAAGGCAAAAGTGTATCACTACGCTGTATTATGAAGGCTCGAGCTCTCCTCGCCAATGGAAAAGCCGGCCGATGATAAACGATCGCGCCGAACTTTCGCGTCCTCTCCTCCTCCTCCTCGTCACGGCGTCGTCCTCGTCGTTGCAGCGTTTCCACTACTTGCTAATTGCACGAGGGTATATATAAGGTATATTATTACGTGAGAAGCGTGGGCAGAGAGAGAGAGAGAGAGAGAGAGAGATACGCAGTTTACGTTTAATCCGCGAGAACTGCGTATATAGCCGTGGTAGTGAGGGAGAATTATTATTATCAGGCGCGAGCCAGCGTGCCGAGGAATTCAATAATGGCGGATCTAAGAAGTGGGTAGAGGAGAATTCTGCTGATGAACTGAAGTCCTGGGTATTGTAGGATCGGGTTATTGTTAGGGTGCAGGATTGTTGTTGTTGTTGGTGGTTTGATGCGAGTAGAAAGTGTAACAGTTTTTGGAGGATTGCGGGAAATTTGAGGTGTGGATTACGGTGGAAGTGAAATATTATTTTATTTAGAATATTATTTTTTAGCTTGTAATACTTGTAAGAAAATATAAAAAAAAATCAACTGAACTGTTTTCTTAATATTTCTATTTTTTTTTTTCTGTTTCAGGTAAGAGTTGATTATCTTGTTTGTCGAATTGCTGCACCAAAGGTAATGATCGCACCTCAATCTTTGAATATTTTATAATATCTACAAGAATGTCCTAAATCTAAAAGTGTTGGGTTCCATAAAACCTTTGAGATTTTTGCAATTATTTTACCAATAAAATATTTCTAGAATGACACGATTTCTCTTAAAACGAAAAAAGATTTTTTTTAATAGAAAACGTCAAAACGCTTATCTTTTTTCTTATTTTACTTTTTCTCTGAAAATAATGTTTTATTCGAATAGACATTCTTTGAGCACAACTTTTGACAGATACGCTGATATTTTAAAAAATTTTAATTTTGCATATCTTATCAGGGATTTATTAAGAATCAATAGTTCTGTCTATATTGGCGTTAAATACCAACAAGAATATATATAGGAAAATCTGTAACATTCAACCTTATTACTGTTATTTTTATTAATTTTCTGACACAATTTCATCCGTGTAGAAAGAATATACTGATTTCGATAATTTGTATATCTAATTTTTATATTTGTGATTTCATTCCTACTCAATCTATTGCGGTACATGATTTAGTAAGGTCTGAAAATTTTGATTTCCGCATAAGAAATATGCTGTAAAATTTTGGTAGTAATTGAAAACATGTACTTTTTGCTATATATAAACTATACTACTATTTTGACTTATACAGTTATCATAGTTCTTTGAAAATAGTGTCAGTTACAATGACTTTACTTTTGGCTTTTTTAATTTATAATTCTATGTTACATATTTTAGCTGATTACTAGCGTTTAAAAATTGATGCATCAGTCTACTTTAAAAGGCTAAAAATGCAATTTTTATTGTATAAATACTTTACAAAAAGTAGGATACAGTTTGACCATGTTCGGCAAACAGGTAGAATCCAGATCTTATAATAAAACAACAATCAATTTTCAAGAAAAACGAAAAACAAAAAATCTCATCTATTAATATTTATTTCTCTCTAAAATGTTGTTCAGTATTATATTTTGATATCAACCCTGTATCTATAGTAAATGAATATCTACACACACAATAATACTGTCAGAAACCAATTGAGCCTCAATGCAATAAAATTCGCCTCATTACAAAAATAAACGATCGCTACGGTGTCCCGTTACACCCCCGTCCCCCGTCCCTTCCATATCTCCTCCATCGAACCCCGCGTCGAAATAACAATTTGCGGCATCCCGAAAAATCCTGTACCTCCTCATCCCAAACCTATATATATATATATATATATATATATATATATATATATATATATACACCCCGATCCAATTGTACCCTACGGACCCACCTATATATCGCCGCAACCTTTTCCCTCTTCAAAACTCAGCGCGCGGTCTCTCCTCGCGCCTTCAAAGTTGCGACCTCTGGCCGATTACGATTCAGCGCGCGCTCCATAATATTGTCGGAGGGCCGTGCCGCCGGTGCTCCATATATAGATATGTCCATATATATACACACCCGTACATCTATACGTATACATATATACATCGGTAGAAGCGGTAGCGGCGTGACCGCGGAAGGGCCGAAGTTTACGGGGCTTCGACAGCGCGCCCGGCTCGTATAATTGGATTGTCTTTCCGGACGATCGAAGGGGACGGGGAAAGGAGCGGCGCGTCGGTGGAGGAGGATAATAATAATAATTCCCGCGACAGTTTCAGCGATTAAGGCTAAACTGCACGACGCGCGCAAAGTATGCGGAAGGCGCGAGGTGTGTATTATAAGGCATCCGTGTGCACGTTGGAGACCTGCACGGGTATCCGTTACGAGATTTCCGATGATGCTGCTGCAAGCGCGCGAGAGCTTCCACTTGATGAGACAGTGGGGGATTGCTTAGGTGTTCGTATATAGGTGTAAGTTGGAGCTTTCGAGAGTTGGCTGGGTATGATTTTTCTTTTTTTTTTATCGAAATGTGTAAGAGTGGTAGTAGTACTGTCAAGTGTATTTATTTAATTAAAACTAAACTCTAATAAAACTCTAATAAAAATTACATTATACATATTTAAGTACTTCAATATTAACGAATTTAAATTGTAAAGTTATTTGCATCGTAAACTAGAAATTAATTAGAAACCCTATTCAGTTGAACTAAATAACTCGATTAAACTCTATTAATTAGAAATTCAGAATGAACAATATACTAAGGAATATTGGAACACTATACATAACTTTAGTGTTAGTAGTTGGTCCACAGTCGCTTGAATGCTGCACGGAATACTGACACTGATATTGATTTAATATTTACAAATTTCTTTTCGATATTGTAATGAAGTTGAAGTAATAACTGTACTATATATAATACTAACTAAAAATCATCGTTAAGCATTGAAAATGCAATCTTTTGACAGCTGACAGAAGATGGTGTCAGTAATGGCTCAACTATATGATGCTTTAGTTTATATATACATTTTTATATATGTTATTAAAACATTTTTTAGAATTTCTAGCTTTGAAGAATATTATTTTACAGGCGAAAAACGCATTAAATTACACAGTGCTACGGGTTTTATGTAAATAATAATCTAAAAGTAAATAAAATATCTAAATATTTTTATAGTATCAGTAGTCAGCACATCCATCCTGACAAGGAGAGATACACCTTCAGGAAACGAATTTTGTTGAAACTTTGAAAATAGTTTTCTGGTATCTCAAAATGAAAACCAGCACCAGTAGATTGAGCTAATATGCCCTAGAACCTGAAATTCAGCTAAAAACGTTAATATTACCCATAAGGCATATGCCCAATGTTAAAAAGCTAGTATATATATATATATACTAATAATATTAATAAAATATGCTGTATCTACTATACAGAGGCAAAGTTTCATAAAAACCGTGACCCGGAGGTCTGACACTCCTTGTGAGTATGAATTATTACTTAAAACATGTGAATTTGACCCATTTTTTAAGGAAATCTTCCTTTAGGATATTCAATACTATATCTATATATAGGTCGTACAAATCTGTACAGCATTTTTAAGTATTAATATATAGAAACTATCAAATTAACATTAAATTAAGTAAGATATGTATTTGATAAGTTAACTTAAAAAGAATTATAGCTAACAAAATAAAAGAAAATAGATTGCTCAGATGAAAAATCTCTAAACATCAAATTATAAAATAATTGCATATTCATTATTACTAGCTTCACAACACTCGATAATAAGCGTGCAGCGAGAGTTCAAAAATGTATCTCGATTTATTTCTGGAAATTGTGTCACTGAACATCAGGAATTTTTTTTCAAAGCAAACTACATATAACTAGCCTGGATTCCGAATCATACGTTCGTTCCCTGCACAATGCGCACAATGCATCGCGAAAAACAAAGCGCGATGAAAAAAAGAACATAAACGAACGAACCACCTCAATTTTTACTCATTAAAACGTTATTCGATTTCAATGTGTAATGAAATAATTTTCACAAACGCGTGAGAACGAGTGCTCGCAAAATTGCAGCAATGCACGCCATCACCGACAAATCAAATGTGCGTGTGTCACCGAGCCATTCAAAATTGAATAACCGTGCACTGACGTGTTTTACGGTGGGGGGGAGGCATTCGTGTTGGCGTTTTAATTTTCGAAATGCATGTGATGAGTGATGATTATTCGAAAAGATTTGCTGTCATCCACTTTTCGCTTACACGCGGAACACTCGCAATAAAAATGTATTTATTCGTTTCAAATCAAAAAGTGCAATGTATCACAAAAATAAAATCACAAAATATATTGAACGATGTATAACTATGACCTAAGTATCTTTTGCATAAATTTACATATTTAGGAAAGTTGAACGTGTAAAATCACTTGCAGGAACTCACCATCTTTTGTTAACCATCATATGCACTCATTTATTTTGGTATTTTCAGATTAAGTCTAATATGCATGATCTGCAAATTTCTGCACCTTCTAAATTAAAGCTCAACTATTCAGCAACAAAAGGCTATTATACGCCATTTATAGATATTTTAACCATTTAAGAAGTCGTAGCTATATATGCGATGTAAAGATTTATTTATTTAAATTTTTTGTTTAAGAAATATATACAAAAATAACGTAATTTTTGGAGGAGATATCTCGATTTTGCCCGCAGAAGAGTTAAATACCATTCATATATCTTTCACATCATCTTCTATACCGTGTAAATAGTTCTTAATACTGTTTATTCAATGAAGAAAGAATAATAATAAGCAATAATTGCCCGTATATTTACTTCCCATCATTAACTAATTTTCGGGACATGACAATGTCCAAAACCCAAAGTCTCACCCGGTACGTCGCTTCCTCTCCGAAACCCACGAGCCATCACTCGAAGCATCGAAATAAAACGCAAAACGTCTATCCCTTCCCTCAAAGTCAAATAACGCAACGACGCATTCACACAATCACGACTCAACTACTCGCCGTGTCTCGAGTATATTCAACGCCCATTCACACACGCACAGACAGCCCGGTATAAATCATACCCATACACACACACAAGCACGCGGGAGTACGGGTACAACTGGTCATTAGTGCACTTGGCGCTCATTGTTCAATCACCCGGCCCAGTCGCTCGCTGACGCGCAATTAATAATTATACGTTATATACCTATATACCTATACCGGGAGAGCCGAGAGCTGAAGGACACGAGCACGCCGTGGATGACCCCTGCACCCGTGCGTATATATATATATATATATATATATATATATATATATATATATATATATATATATATATATATATATATATATATATATATATACGCGCTACTCGATTATCGGAGGAGGCGAATTAATAAACTGCACGCCGTGGAAAAGTGAAGTTGCAAGCTCGCGCGCGCGCGGGCGCGAGAGCAACGGCGGCATGACGATCAATTACTTTGACGTTTCGCGCGTGGTTCGGATAGGTTTTTAAGCGCGAGGGTATTCTGCAGGAAGGGTTAACCGTGAATAATTGATAATGAGGCGGGGGTGTAGGAATGGGAGCTGTAATGTGGCGGACTCGTTGAACGAAACCGAAACAAAGTTTCTACGCTAGGTGTTCATTGTTATATGATATTTACTAAACAATCTCTGAAATTATTCATCAGGAGGTTCTGGATGTTGGTTAAATACATATATATATATATATATATATATATATATATATATATACCTTGGTACCTATAAAATTTTATATACATTTATTAAGTTACATTTTACATGTTTTTTTACATTTTTTTTAAGTTATTACTAAAGTTAAAATATAGAAGATGCAATATGAAATAAAAAATTTGGCACCGCATTACCCACTTTATTAAATTTAATGGCGTAATGTAATTTCACCTAAAAATTATTTCTGAAAACTCCTCAAAACTCCTACTTTTATATGAACTATTTTAATAATTTTCTATTTTTGTATTTTAACGAAATTTCGGGTTAAAACAGAGATCTACAAAAAGTGATTCGAAATTTCGTTCAAAGCGCATTTATATATGTAATGATATTATTACCTGCAACAATAGGAAGGGGAATGATGTCTTGATTTTCATAATTCTGTTTATTTATTAATTGTAATCGCACATATATGATAAAAGAGTATACCAAAGAAAGATGTCTACAAAAGACGTATTAAACAAAATATATAAGATGGAAGTATAAAACCTTTTCCATTGTTTTGAGCATGTAAAATGCAATAAAGAACAGAACGAAAGCATAACGACAACAAACACCGTTTCAACAAAAGAGCCATTTACCTGCAGGCGATCGACTCATGCGAATTCCTGGAAAACAAACAGTACAATGCAACGCAATAAGAGACAAAACAAAAGTTCGCCATGCCGCGCGTCCGCGACAGACCAGCAACTGAAGAGCTGAACACAATTTTACAAAGATGACGATGCGTCGTATGCCTACAGTCCCGTCAATTTCACGACCGTCCAATGTGACGTCACAGCGCATCTCCCCCCGTTTGACCGAGACAGCGTAATACAAATCCGTCTTTTGCGCTGCCATCTCGTTGACAAAAGATTCATTTACTGTCCGTCAATCAGCAAACGCGAATTCCTAGAAGCCAAGCGTTACAGAGAAATGCAACGCTACCGCTCAGCGCGTTTTCAAAAGGATTGCTTTGATTTTGACAGAAGCAAGATTTGTTTTCTCCAGAAACTGGTACAATATATAAGTACTATTATTCTTATTATTACTTTTGAAATTATAAATATTCTTTTAAAACATACGTTTTTGTATGTACAAAGAACAACAATAGCTAATCTCAAATAAATTACGATTGAAGATAATTTATGGCTCTTTCAAGTAAAGTTGTACTAAATTAATTACACTACTCCTATTTTATCAAATTATTACCATAAAAACATAAAACAAAAATATATCAACAAATCAAAAGTATTATATTTTTGCTGACATCAATTTTCGATAGCACACATACACACACACGCACTCACAAAATTTGTCTAAAACTTCTGCATTTACAGACCTTAAAACATATTCCTATGCTGTTTTCAGCAAAACTTCTCTTCGCAATCGCAAAGCATCCTCTATTATAAAGCAAAAAAACAAGTCGACGATAACAGTGAACGCGATAGACGGAGCCCACAGAGACTGCAGTCGATTAGGATCACTCGAGGCATAACGAGATCTATACATGTGTACACGCGAGCACCCCGCCTGACCTTGCCGAGGATGTTACCACTTGTCCCTCCCCCTCTCCCTCCCTCTCTCTATCTCTCTCGCCCGCGCGCACAGGGGTCACCGAGCACGCAAAAGAGGAGAAAGCGAGACAGCGCCACGGCTGCGAGTGTTTAAGTAGATAAAGGGTCGAGTCCGCTCTGACGATAATCCTTTGACGGGTTCTCCTCTGCATGCGCGCGGCCATTCTGCGAGAGCGAGCGCGAGCTTTTTCCCTCGTCTCTGCCGCTCTTCTTTCTCTCTCTCTCTCTCTCTCTCTGTCCCGCGGGCTTTTTCATTTACTCTCGGGGCGTCTCGACCTTCCTTAACCTTTCTCCGATTACACAATGCTCTCTCGTGATGTACGACGTGCGCGAGAGCGCGGAGGTATAGGTCGCACGGCTGCGTGTATTCTCGCACGTGGGACAGGGAGCGACGGCTTTCGAGTGGGCGCTCGTGTACAGCTGATTTTTGCGTGGAATGGGGGCCTTTTTTTCTGTTTTGGAAGGTGAACGAGAACGGATCGGGTGGAGATTGTGTTTGGGAGATAATGGGAGGTCTATTAATAAATGAGAGAAGAGGGTGTTATTATTTGGCGAGCTTGTAAAAGGTTGTTTAGTGCTTTGGCATTTTTTTCTTTCTGAAGGATTTTTTGAAAACTCGGAATTTTTAGTATGCTTGTGTACGGGGTTAGCGAGTACACCTGGAAATTGAACTCAGATTTGATCTTCGCCACGGAAAGAATTTTTCGTAATGATGAGGATTCGAATCGCAGACCTCGAGGCAGCTTGTTTTAGTAGGTAAGCGCTTTACCCGCTAATTGAGTGAAAAAATAATTTCTGGTTTTTGCTTTGATTAGCTACTAGTAATTATACTAGTAATTAAAAATAATAAATTATTCATATACTTTTTTAATAATATGGGGAAACTTTATAAATGAACCGTAATTTTTTCAAAAAATAAAAACTTTACTTTAATTTTGTTGTTATAGGTATTATAGTTTCTCAACGTTTTTTATCGATTTTCGAAGTGTATGTAGGGCTTTTATTCCTGTATGAGCTTTTTTATATTTAATAATCAAATTAAATTTTTTTTAATTATCATAATCTTGTTCTGCGGTTGAAGTACAAAAAGTAGTTAAACTATCTAATATGATTACTGATATCTGAAAAGCTAAATCATAGCTCCTTTATTAAGCGAAATGTACAAAGTTCATTGTTCATTCATTTATCGATTTCCATACATTTTTCAACAAAGATCCAATATTAAAGTGAAATTAATTTTGAAAGAAATAGAACGCGTTGTACCAGTCCACTAGTAGTAGTTCAACTTTTATTTTAATATAATGGAAAAATTTTTATTAAAAACTTTAAATCTATATGAATAAATTAACCAATTTAGGAAACGAACATCAAATTACAGGTGAGCATACGATATTCGATAAAGTATTAATGAGATCGTTTATCGAAGAATGCATTACTTAAAAATTTATTATAACAGTTACGTCAACGAAGTTTTCACGATATTTTACAAAATGGAAGAAATTTAATCAAACGTATAATGAATAGCTTTTTAAAAATTTACATTCTTTATCAAGAGAATGTTGAAAGTACTGAATAAGAGTATAATACTCATGAATTTTACTAAATCTCTTCGTTTATAAAGAATAGATTTATGAGAAATAAACATACAGCAACGTCCAAAACATCAGCAATTTAGGCAATGATAATTGGATCTTTGTGTGAAATAATCTATTTTCTTTTTCAAAATTATAAAAGTTACAGTCGTTTGAAGTTTACGAATTTTAGATGATAGATATATTCCAATGCAAATGCGTCACGCCGGCTTCAACCTCCTGTATCTATTTTAATTTTTAATTAATTAAAAAAGGAAAAAATTCGCGTCCATTATTTTTTTTTTCCTTACCTGACGAACCTTACGGGTTTTCACTTTTTCATGCAAAAAATCCCAATTAAAGAATCGTTCACAAAGATCAATAAATTAATTACTTAGCGAATAAAATACAAGATACAATCTCCACGAACAGTAAAATCTCTGAAATCTTAATGAAAAAGAAAGTTCAACCCGCAGTTAACTAAAAAAAATAAAGACCTACGACTAATTACGATAAACAAACCCCAACCCAACCCGCGGGTCAAGCAGCACGCGGTAAAAGAAAAACAGCCGTTGACGAAGCTCTCTCGCGCTAAATTCCGGCAAACATTTACCCTTACCCCCCACTCGTTATAAAGCAATCATTTGCCTCGGCAAAGTAGCCTCGGGCACTGCTCTCCTCTTTCATCGATTCCCTCTTTGCGCCGCGCGCAGAAGAGTCTGCCTCGCGCGAAATGCCCGCGAGTCGCTCGCCGATATCTCGACTAAAATTAATCCCCACACACACACACACCCAACCGCGATTATGCTAATTTCTCGGCGTACATGCGCGCACTTTATACGTATAATGCGTCGTTATACAGGCCGGCCGCCCGGCGCACGAAAGTTAAATTACGCGGCGCACGAAGGCCGCGCGGATTATAACCTCGCGGCGGCGGCGGCGTCGTCGTCGATGATTTATACGCGCCGCCACCCGCGATAAAGGTGGCAAGGCTTCAAGGTCCCTTGCCTTTTTCCTTTTGCTTCTCGTTCTCGCTACCCCCTCGTCGCGTTTCGCCGCGCGGCCGGTCTGGACTTTTGCGCCTTTTTGTCTGCTCTCGGGCTGCGGGTGCGCGAGTTTTACTCTTGAGCGGGGATGTGTACAGGGCTCCGGTGCGTGTGGTTAGCTTTGAGAGCTTTTTTCTCGAGGAAGGGGTGTCTGGTGGGTTTTTTGAAGTGTTTTTTCTTTTCTTTTCTTGGAGGGAGGGGGTGGATTTGGGGACGAATTGAACGACAATCGTATTATATGGAGGACTTTTTATTGGCTTTGGCGATATGTAAGTTTTTTTTTAATATTCTGTAGAGGTAGAGGTCAGTCGAGATATTTTTTTTTACTTTTAAATCAAATTATTAGAAAAATATGTAATACTATATGTATAGTAATATATACGATATAACAGACTGTTAGTCACAATTTTAATTAATTTCAACTATTTTTTAATAATTCGTTAAATTATATTATGATAATAAAAATACGATGAATGCCAAATGCTGCTTCTGGTTTGGAGTATCTGAGAGGTTTTTGAAATTCAACTTGAAATGTTTTTGTATTATAAAAAAAAACAAGAATTTGTATGAAAATCATTTATAAGTTGCTATACGTTTTATAAAAGCTTTTGTTTGTTTGTATAGCAACGTTGATTTTAAGTTTTGATTAAATAATCTCTGTAACTTTTAAGTAATCGCATCAATTAACGTATACGTATGGCCCCAGAATTAATTTTAGATCTATTAACCCATTTCTTCCCAAGCGGCCATTTTATAGTCGATTGGTTTTTTGCCTAAAAAATTGTCGAAAAAAAAATAATAATAACCAATAGCACTTTTCTGAAGTAAAATTGTCCGCTCTTTCCGATTCTGAAGTCAGAATTTTGAAATTTCCGTTGGAAAATTTCAAAATGGCGGTTTTAGGCAAAAAACCAATCGACTATAAAATGGCCGCTTGGGAAGAAATGGGTGTCCTTACACCATGCGCTTTTTTTAGGTATGTACTGTACATACATACGTCTGGTCAAATTTGATTAAACCAATCATATCGACAATTATCCCACTAAGAAGAAAGCTAACATCACTTTTATAAGACAGAAGAATTATTAAAATATTAAAGAATTAACAAATGATGGTCAAAATTAAACTAAAATTATGGGTGATAGGTATACATTATAATGTCCATAATATTACTGTAGTATATTGTTCCAATACTTGCATTTTAAAATAACAACTTTTTATCGACTGCACTATGTGAATCAGATCAATTTATGCATTTTGTTACATATTGTAAAAATTTTATACCTGTAAGTAGAATTTAAAAAAAATTATAGGTAATTGTAAATTTAACGGTTTTTTGTATTTTTCACCGGTAAACTGGTGATCAAAATGACGCGATAATAAAAGTATCACCATTCAGTGTTCAAGTGAATATAATTTTTTAGCACTCAATTCATGTATTACGCTACACAGGATGTACAGCTAGAGATGCTAATCTAATTCTAATTACTCGGATTAGACTTTTTTCATGCACACTAGGTTGAATGATATAATAGCCTTAAATTAAACTTGATTTATTGACTTATAAAAATACCCTAAATTCTTTCTCAGGACAGGATAATCCTTTTAGATATAGAACATGAGGAAAATATACGGATGTAAAAAGCTAAGTATCACGCAATCGAAACTTCTCCCTTGATTATTATTTTCATTTTGTAAAAATGTTTTAATTCACTCCAGTATCTATAGACAAAGATTCTTTTTAAATTTATGTACGGATCGAATTTACTGCACTATTCGAAGAATATATATCCTAAAACTATCAAGGGCCTACATTTTTTTGATAAAGCTGTTACTAGTTTTATATTAATGACTTTTTTTATTGAAAATGCAATGATGGTACTCAAATGTGAGTCACTCAACTTTAACAGTATGTGAAAGCGTCCCTATAATCCAATTTCGAAAATTTAGTGCTTCCAAATCAAAATTAGTAGTTACTAATTTACTATTTTATAAATTTTCCAACTACTTTTACGATGTTTCGATGTTTTAGTTAAAAATTCACACATTATCAAAATTGAAACATTTACGATACTGAATTTTCATAGTTTCTTTATATAACCATTTTTAATGTTCTTATATTAAAAAGATAATTAATTTATTGCATTTTTGCTGCCTTCGTTAAGAGTATCATTATTAGAGAAAAGTGACTAATGGTTAGCGATCTTGTATGTATCTATATCTCTCAAAGAACGCTCTCATTTGAGTACTGATCCGGAATCAATCACCATACCTTAAGTGATAATGACTTTTATAAACAACAATAAAAGAATAAGCATAGCAACAACAATTAGTATTAAAATTAACTTAACTTATTGTTGGAAACGCATTGTGGGAGTTTTAAGTAAAAGACATAGATACTCGTTTAAATACGTATAATTCCGTGACCTCTATATTACACTCTATATTTAGTAGTGCATCTTGGCGAAGTTCACTCTTTGAAAGTCCAGACTAGACTGCCCTTTGCCTCCCGCAGCTCAGCCTTCCTTAGACCTCAGGTAGGGGCCACGTCAGCGGTGACATTTGCATTTGTCCAGCGCCTTTGTCTTAGCGCTGCTTTGACGTCGCTCACTAATCCCCAAAGAAACGGGGAAGTCCCACGGGTCTGTTCAATTGATGATTCGTAAAGAATACGTCGCTTTCGTTATTCAATTTGAATCTTGTAAGACTACAAAATTTAGACTTAATTAATGTACTTAAGTGAAAAACAATATCTAAAGAAAAAGTTTACTGTTCAATCTTTCAGTGCCCAAGACTAGAAAGGAATGAAAAATAACTTTTATTCCCGACTCAACCGTAATGGCCACTTTATAGACTTTAAAAGTAGCGGGATAAAAGTAGCATATGATTCCCGAAAATCTACTTTTTCCCACAAATTTACTTTTTTCCCGTAAATTTTTTTTCCCGCACATGCATTTTTGGTTTGTAATTGCCATTAAAGTGGCCACAGTTAAGTCGGGAATAAAGTTCTATATGCAACACGGGAATAAACTCGAGTATTCCCTTGGCTGATTACAGTAAACCCACCCGCGGGAATAATCTTCAACTTTATTCCGTTGATATATAACGTACTATTTGTCTCATTCATTCTATAATTTCTCTTAAGAGTACATAGTTAATGAGAATTGACTTAAAAAACAATAATTTATACAATAATTTGTTTACATGTTACAAGATCAGAAACGTTATAATATGTCAAAAGGATACTTTAAGTGACAAAAAAAGGTTTTGTATGAAAATTACGATATTGAAAAATTAGATTTCGCGTAAATTGGAGAATTATTTGTTAGGTCCCATTTGGTTCCTTGAAAGATTTCAGGGGGCCTTGCCCATATAAAAATTCAAAAACATCGAATAACCTGCAACATTACAGCCAATAGTTTATACTTGTACGCGCACGAACTTACAAAAATATGTGTATCGACTTATAAACAGTAGGCTTTAACTTTGCAGGTTATTCGATATCTTTTAATTTGTATATGGGCAAGTCCCCCTTAAATCTTTCAAGGAATAAAATGGGACTTACCAATATAAAATCGGATAAAAAATAAAACAGATTCGGATCATTTGTCAAATCATTCTCTAATTTACGCGATATCTAATTCTGCAATATCAAAATTTTCATACAAATATTTTTTTCTGTCGTTTTAAGTACTCTTCTTTCATATTATAAAATTTCTGATATTACAATATGTGAACAAATTATTGTACATATTTTTGTCTTTTATGTCGATTCTCATGAAAGAACTACCTTAACATATGTCTCGTTTAAAATCTCAATCCGCCAGTGTCGCAATCGTACACGGTCAACAATTCTTGCATAACTTTCTGTTTACACTCAACGGCGACTGCACGCCGCATCCTTAACCTTTCCAAAACCCGTTCAAAGCAGTCTCCTCCAAAGCGTGACGAAACACGCGAGACCGCCCGAAGGACTTGGAGCTCGGGCGCCTCGATGACACCGCGCGCGTATTTCCCGCGCAAGCGAGAAAGAGCGCGATGGACGGGAAAAAAAAAGTAAACTGATTCCTATACTCCCCGCGGCTGCTCGCCGAACCGGTTCTCATTCGATTTGTCGATCGATCGATCCCTCTCGCGACCTCGTCAGCTGCAAGATTTTTGCCGTTTACCGAGGGATTCGGGGTGCGAGGATTTTTGGACGACTCGAAATTGCGCGCGATCGTGGGAAATTTTCGAAATCGATCGTTCTGTTTGCGGCCGAGAGCGTTTGTGCGCACCTCGAGCTGGCCGGAATAAAGGAGTTAGTTTTTATACCCGGGAGAGGTTGACGTTATCTGGATCAGGGTAAAGTTTAATGCGATTCAATTTGCGTTGGCGTGCATACTTTGTATTAGATCGGATTAGCCCAATAAACTGATTCTGTAGTTTTTTAAAGGCTTTTTCTTTAATATATTCTGAGGTTTTAAAAGTTTTTAAGTAATATGATTATACAAATAGATTAGTATTTAGATCGGCAATGAAGGCTTGGTAATTGAAGAGCTGAGAATATTTAAATATAGCATTTCTTCAGTAGCGTTTTAATGATACAATACACTTAACTTACAATTACATTAATGCTATTGAATTTAAACAGGATGAAATGTATACTTCCTTATAGTTTCTTATAGTTAATGAATCGTTTACTGAATATTTAATGATTATATCACTTGACACGCGAGTAAACGTTGACTCAATGCCAGGTTTCTTAACTGCTAAAAAAATCTAAAGTTCATATAACAGATCGATAATAACGCGGCTAGTAAATTTATTCATTTATAATCAAGAAACTCTCAGCTTAAATACAATTTGTAATTACTCTTATAATGTGTAATTTAATAAAATTTTAACAACGGTTCTGTTAATCTAGATCACGTAATATTTGATGCAATTGAATTTAGTATTATTTATATGCTGTTGTACTTGTTTTAAAAGTATCAGAAGATATTCAGGAAAAACATAAAATTATAATGTTAAGATTATAAAATTAAAACATTAAATTATAATGTACTTAAAAGTTTCATAAATATTAAAATAAGACAGAATAGAGTTTCTTATCCGCATCACAAGATCAATTTGCATTGAATCTTTGATTTCTAATTTCTATAACAAGATTTGCAAAATCTTTCTACTTCTCTAACTAAATAACTATGATTTGATTGTGCAAAAAATAGAATGTTAGTGAGAATAACCTCGTCACGCGTAGCGTACCTCAATATTTCGAGGTTTCTAATCAAATAAGTAATAACAGTTAAGGAATGCCCAGACATTCGTTCATGGAGAAATTCTTCTATTATTACTAGTAGGTATTCAAATTTATTATTTATGTTAAAAAAGATAATTTAAAATTGAAGTTGAACACTATTCTTTATCATCATTGTTTCACGAAACATGCACGAACATCTGTAGCATCAACAACGATCCAAATAACAATCCTCCATTCAATCCAGAAATACACCACACAAATTCTCCAAATCAACAAATCAGACACTTCAAACCGACATAAACTCACCTCTAACCAATTCACAGCTACTCGAAACGAAACAAAAGCACTATACGTATACGCATCGTGAGAGGAAAAATCCGCGTTCGCATCACGCCCGATACGCTCGAGAGGTAAGTGCATTATGTAAGAGCGACGTTAATGCGCGCGGGCGAAGATCCTGCGCCGGTCCATATGCGTATATGTACAGGTAAGTATACATATACATATAGATTATGGTGTAAGTGAGATAGTGCATGAATAAGATGGGCGCGGTTCTACCTGTAGCAATGTGGTTATTGTAGCATGCGAAGGGTATTATCGGCTCGTTATAGATGCGATATAACAGATGTAAAGTAAACCATTATTTCCTAGATTATTACATTTTTTAATAGAAAGGAGAGTCCGAGTAAAAAATCATCGAATATATATTTAACAATTTATTATTTGACAATAATAGAGTCAAAATTATTTCGCTCGAAATTAAATTTAATTAGTATTATTTTACTTGGTTAAAAATAACTAATTTTTGCTCTACTTCAAAGTTCAATCTGGAAACTGCTACTCTACAAAATGAGAAATTTTTTACTCATTAAAGATAACCATTGCATTATAAGTTTAAAGAATAAAAATGTATTAATAAGGAAGATATCTTAAATCCTTAAAATTCATTTGCATAAGACGTATATGTTATCGATTGACTCTATTTTTGTCTTTATTCATTTTGCACTAGAGTACACGATAAGTTCGTTTTACAGATTTGAAATGAAGTGTGCTAGATGTGCATTATTTAAAAGCTTGGCCAGTCTGAGAATCCATAAGAATGAGAATTGTATAATAATCTCCTGTTGCATTATTGATAACTATAGGAAATACGTATTTAGCACCTATTTAAATAATTTGTTGTAATATAATTCTGTATAATTTAAAAGAGTTTTTTCACACGTTTAATAATGAGTTTTTCTTTCTTTCTTCAATAATTCAGTATTAATCAAATCGTAAAACGAATCTTTATGAATTATGATATCAGAAATACGTGATTAATATACGGGTCGCTTAGCTCAAAGGTGAAGTAACACCATTTTGAAAGTTTTGCAAATGCTTATAATATAATCATTTTAATATTTCTGTCATGTTAAAATTAGTAATTTGACTAATTTCAATAGAGTTAATATATAAATCAATTTTGTAGTAAAATTCTTAACGAATATAATTAACCTAATCAATGCAATACGATATAGTTTTGAAATAGTCATGAGCACTTGTAAAATTTTCAAAATCACCTAGTTCCATTATAGTTTTAAATAACCCATACAGCAATGACCGACAAATCATTTTACACTAACAACCCTTGCATATCTTTATACATTCCACACTATTCTCCAAGTAATTTCACAGAAAGAAAGAACATCACATAGCAACTAATCAATCAATCCGACGATTCCTGTCTTCTTCGAGCATTAACACCCAAAACTAATACAAATACAATCCCCGTATTCACACACATACACACTCTACATAAACGAATCCGACCGCGCCAGCAGTAATACATACATCTTCATTACTTAGACGCGGCTGACGGAATACCATATTGCGCGTTATGTAACGGTACGCGCGCGAACGTTCGTGCCCAGAAATCTCTCATTGTTTCTCCCTCTCTCTCTCTCTTCATGCACTTCTGTACATACATCCAGTTGTGCAACATTAGTCGCACGCCGGGCGCATTAAGCTTGATTTTCAGCTGGAAGATTATCGTTTCGGCAATTTCGTTATGTAGGGGCGCGCGCGTGAGTGCTGAGAGCCACGCGCGCGCGCGACCGTAACGCGTTGCCCGTAAAATTGATGCCGAATTCTCGCGGTGCGCCCGGATTTGCATAATTTTCGCGCGGCCGCCGCCAACCGGCTCGTATATATACCGAACGAATTATGCGGTTCATTGTACTTCACTCTGCTGCGGATATAAATGGGCCTATATACTCCGGGGGGCTCTTTTTTTGTTGTTTATTTTTGTGGGGCGAAAATGGAGTCGATGGAGTTGATGGAAGGCGTTTAAATGAATTTTGCGTATAATGCTGGTTGAGGTTTATCACCTGCGATGATTTGTGGGGAGCTAGATTTTTTTTAAGTAGATTGTATGTACTTTGAGTTTTTATTCACTAGATGAGATGAAAATAACATACTTGGAAGCAGAGAAATGGTTGCTGGAAGCACAAAACTCGTCTTGTTTTGGTTGAAACCGTTTGTTATTAAATAATGTTGTATGTATCTTCTTCTCGCAATAATATTCAATAACAATTTAAATCTAGACGATTCTACTTGGTAAACTGCAATATTATATTTATCTATGCACTTATAAAAGTAATATAATAGACTCTTTATAACATATCTTACACTTTGTAACATAGTATATTATAGATATAAGAACGTTTAATGTAATAACAGCTCATATCTGTTACACACATTTTTGTTATTAATTATAAAAAGTACCAGTAAAATTATTACTGATATCCTTGAAATTAAAAAACCGTATATATATATATATATATATATATATATATATATATATATATATATATATATATATATATATATATATATATAGATATATATATATAGATACAGATATAGTGTTTTTTGTGTCAGTGAAAGTGTCTTTCTTGGCTCACTTTATCTATATCTTCAAAATTCGCATGTCATGAATATTGTCCAGAATGATTAATCGAACTATAACGATTGTGTGTTGTGTAAGCTAAACCACTTAGCATAATATTATTGAATTTCGCAATGCTACATTTATGAATAGTAAAATGTTTCCATTAAGTCATATCTACACAATTATGATATCATCATATTTTATAATATACTATTATTTATTATATATTTTAAGAACATATTACAGCATGTAGCATACAATGAATTTCAGCATTATTTCTTGATTTACAATACTTTTTTTAACAACCTTAAAGTGTAACCACGTCAATCACTCGTAATCAAAGTAGCCGTGACATACAAAGTTAATCAAAATATTGTTTTCCTCCTACCTGTATTAGCATATAATATTATTTTGGAAATTGACACCCGCATTTACTTGATACGCGTGCAACAAAAGCTGGCTTTGAACGTGACAGTATAATAATTATTTCTCGTAGTAATGAAACGAAGAGAGTGAGGGTTCAAACGCACATCAGTCATCGCGCATTTGCTCCGAGCGTAAATTTAATGTCGCGGATAAGCGAAACAAAGACTCGACGTCAAATAAAAGAGTTCGCGTTTTCAGTCAGAACAATAAAGTAAAACGCTTGGATAATCATCAAAGCCAATCGCGACGCCTGTGATTCAAGTCTCTCCTTGCGTAAGGTCGATTTCAAAAAAGTATCAGCCTTTTTATGCATAACTGTAAAATACTTGACGATGGATACATAGTTAACAAACAGTGTAAATGTTGTTCTGTAAAGAATGAATACATTCTTAAATAGGAGAATTAAATAATTATATATTCTTATTATCAAAAAGATAGATATATTTATGTTCTAATAAAAAGGAGTGTTTGAACTCGTTACAAGGATTCGTTATCAAATTTTTAAAATTGATTATTTTAAATATATAAGATGCATAGCATATCTATAACTGACTCATATTTTAATATGGCCGTCTTTTTCTACATAAAATATATACACTACTTATACCATTTGAACTGGTAATTATGTAAGTACGTCAGCACTTAATTCTAACAAATTATAGTAATGTCGGTAATTATGCTGATAGCATCAAATAAATAATGTTATAATAATAAGCGTACCTGCGCCTTACAAAAATAATGATGAACATTTGCAGAAATAATTCAAATAACCCACTTCTGAGCTGCAAAATTGTAAACGTATAACATTTCCGCACCGCAAACATATTGTCATTACTCAGACCGTGTTTTGAATCCATAACTTTTACCAGAACCCAATTCGAATGCGAGAGGAGCTCAAGCGCAATCAACAATCTCGTCACCTGAATCTTAATTGCCCGCACTCACGCAGCTACAAACCCGCTTCGAATTTCAAAAAACCCCTCCAAAATCCAAAACAACCCATCTACAAAATTCAAAACCGTCGCCGTCCTCCCCCTCTTCTCGTCCTCTTAAAATTTATCCGCCCGCAATCCTCTTCAACGCAACCTTCAGCCAAAACAGCCTGCGCAATAAACCCCGAAACCCGCTGGCCACACATAACAATCTCTCGAGCCACTCCGCACTATGGGCACAGTGTTGCAGGTGAACGGTTGCACAACACACACACACACACACACACACACACACACACACACACACACACACACACACACACTAACATGCACACACACACGCACGCACACATGTAGGATAATTGCGCTCGTGCCCCGACGATAAATTGTCACGCAGATAAGTTCGTTGGAGGAGGGTGAATGGACAATACATGGCAAGAAGAGAGAGGGAGAGATTGTGTGTATACGTGGAACACCGAGAACGGGCGCATGGCGGTAGGTATTATTGCGCCTCTTTGATATCGCGCGCGTGTATCGCCTAGATGCACACGCGTGCTGGCGTGTATATAGTAGGGAGAGAGAGAGAGAGGGACAGGAGGGCGAAGCTAGAAGAGACTTTTGGGAGATAGTTTCAAAGGTGGCGGAGGGAGAGATTGTGGTGGAATTCGACGGTGTCACGCTATCTCTTAATTCTTACGGAGGATATTTATAATATCGTTAAGAGCTACTTCAACGTCGTAAATAAAGGGAGAGACCGCTGGGTGGATCGCGGAGGGACACATTCAAACTAAGTTCCCTTGCTTTTGTGCGCTACTGAGTGGGTTGTTCGTAAAATATACTTTTATTGGATGGCGGGGAATCTTTGGCGTGTACTCTGAAATTTTTAGTGTATTATTTTTATTTTATAGGAT
Organism: Gastracanthus pulcherrimus; assembly: GCA_949152435.1. Taxonomy (NCBI): domain Eukaryota; kingdom Metazoa; phylum Arthropoda; class Insecta; order Hymenoptera; family Pteromalidae; genus Gastracanthus; species Gastracanthus pulcherrimus. The sequence continues at coordinate 166,353,749 of OX424575.1, read as the reverse complement.
GATTTCTTTTGTGAAATGGATATAAGTAATTTATGGTGTAATAGATTTTTAAAGTGTCTTACGAAAGCTTTTGAAATATATTTCTAATAAAGAAGTATTCACTGCGGCGGAATTTCCTAAAAATAGGGAGATATGCACTTTATTATGGAAAATTATCTTTTCTAATATCTTTTTTGTTAGCGTGAAGCCTGGAATTCTTCAATATTAGCAAAATTCCATTATTTTATTTCATAAGTTATGTCTTGAAAAAGAGTAAACATAGTATCTACTTATATAAGACTTTTTATCGGATAAAAATTGTTTGAGAACATCCACGGAATTTACAATTTGAGAATAATTTAGGAGTGGCTCACTCGCAGTATAAGTTTTTTCAGACTTTTGCTGCTGGGTAAAGTACAGAAAGCTATTAACAATCGAATAAACATAGACTAAGCATTGAAGTCTAGATTATGAAAAAGTTATTGATCCGAGACAGAACATTCTTAATGAATAATAAATGGAAAATACTTTGTTTCTTCGCAGTATTTTGAAAAAGTTCAACATTAACTTCGAAAGTAAGCTTTAGCATTCATAGAAGTTTTCTTATATTCTTAGTCTGTCAAAACTTATTACATTAGTATGATCATCGCGATATGAACGTTATAGACATGATTTATTTATGATATTCCGCAGTTCTCATCATGCTTTATGATACTTCCTACTCTTAATTCGATGTCCATAAAGAATAACAACAAAAAATCGATATTTTCTATTAAGCTCCGAGTAGTAACTTGTGCTCCGCCTCAGGCGATTTGTAAATCAATGTATCGCACCAAAGCACACTACGGAAAATTTTATATACCGTCACAAATAACACTGCGAATCTGGATCAATATTTGTTTCTCAACATTTTCAAATTTTCATTCATTTATTCTTTCAATAAACACTGTGTCTCAACCTATCGCAATAAAAGAATTTGCTCAGTGCTTCTAAAACCCGCCAATCCTACTATAAATTTGATTTTCACAGTAGCTATATATTCACGCACAAAGCTTTCATTACTCAAATTCATATCTACGCTTCAATTACTTCTAAACGCAACACGCCTCGCAAAATCCTGCACCCAAACACGCCATCTTTCCAACCGTAAACCCCCCCGCATACACACCTCTGACCCACATTCACAAGTCAAAGCGCGAGCCATAAAACTGAAAACCCCAGCAGCGGGCGATTCATCTCGCGCGCCCGAGATCTTCCATCACCTTCTCTAAATATCTATTAAGTCCGGGCTCCATTCGCAGCCAATATTTCCCCTTATTACCCAACCCCGCGCGCGCGTTGCACCTTATACACATAATAAACAAGCGGCGCACGTGCAGCAGCAGTGGCTACAATAACGATGACAAACGCTCGGACTGCCGTAGCCGCTGTTGTTCTGGCATCGGATGACCTCTCGCAAAAACGCTGCACACGCGTGTACGGTTGTGCTACGGCTGTGTGTGACCGCGCGACACCGCAGACGCGCACGCGGGGATATATAAAGAGGCAAGAAGGGCGATAAAAAAAACAGAGGGATGAAGGTGAAGGAGAAAAATGTGTAGTAGAGAGCGCGGGGTTGTGGGTGTGTGCGCGTGGGTGATTCGCCGCGAGAAAAGGCGAATTTGCGTCACTGCTGGATATGAGCTTTTTATAATCTGGATTCTGAGAGGTTAAGGAGTAGGTAGGTGTATTCGATTTTGAATAGCCTTTTATTGGTTTTGGGTGGTCGTAAAAATATAAAAGAATTCATACTGGAGGTGACCCCGGACTAATAAATATGGTCTTAAATTGTTAACTGCGTAGATGTCACCGAACATTTGTCGTCTGATAAAAAGTATTGTGGGATTTTTTTTTATTTGAGGCATAAATACTGAAACAGTCAATTTAATTTTGATGATATCAAACAATTTGAGAAATCACTTCGACAAAAAAATATTTCAGGGAAGTATATTCCTCTTCTTTTATTTAGTAAACTCCATGAAATGAGCAAATTCTCAAATAGTGCAGATTTTATACTTTTATTACATAATTCTAAACCTTGCCTTTCACTAACCAAAGGAATTTCTAAAGATAATTATTATCATTCGAAGTGGAGAAAAGTGTCCGCAACTAGTTTGGCTCTTATTTATTATAGCTATCATCAAACATTAGTATTTCATAAAGCTCTCGCTCAAAAAAATAATTCGCAAATATATACCATAAATTCATAACTTATAAAGCGTTTGTATACACGTAAATAAATATTCGATACTTACTCTTTTCGTGTATAAACAACCAACTTGCTCATGGCTACTCCTTTTGGGTGTAAACGTTTACTTTTATTCCTAATTAGTTAAGTAAGTTGAAGAAAATTGTCGTTTTCTGTTTTTAGTGCAATTATGGTAAAGCTAATCTCACCTAATCAGTATTCTACATACGATAACGGATATCATGTCTACTGAATACTCGACTCTACCTAAATTTCGCGAATCGGCTCAATGACGATTGTTTCATTAATGTCTACACTAATCGAGTTATAATGTTGGCGAACTGTTTTACTCAGATCTTCAAAGGACAAGTGTGTACCTGTAAAAATTGTTTCATATTTGTCGTAAATACTTTTAGATATGTCAAATAGAACTCGTGCAAATGACTCGAGTGTGCCTTTGCACGTATAATTTTTCGATAGCTTCAAATATTATCAAATGTACATGTTTAAGGAACTCTGACTTTGTCGGATACACACACAATCATTTTTTTCAAATAAGCCACTTTAAAAGTCTACAGTACCCTAAAATCATTTGGCACTTTGCATAAAGATTAGCACATTTCAGATTATTTTAAAAAATCTAGTTCTTTTCATACGCCTCTTTAAAAAAATAGCACTTTTCTATTCTCTAATAAAACCTAATACTTTTCTTAAAATCTCCGAAAGAAAGTGATAATTTCTATCAAAGAATCTAAAAGTTGCTACTTTTCGTAGAAGGCTTTTAAAAAAAAGAAACTCTTATCTTTAAAAAATTATCCAGTGAAAAAAATTAGCTACTCCAAATGTCAAAAATTCCCCAAAATTTACGCATTTTAAAAGAATCACCCATATATCACAAGAATCCTTGCCCGCGTGACGTTCGACGGCAATTTTTCGCCCCACCTGTCATAAACACACTCCCTATTTCATTCTAATCCACTCCTGACCTTCCACGAGAACCTGCACAGACTCTCTCCCTCTCTCTCTCTCTCTCCGCTCACTCGCGATTTATAGTAATGGCGCTCGAGGCCATATACACCGTTAGAGCCGCTCACGGGGCTGCTCCTTACGCTTTCCTTAGCGTATTATATATATACATATATATATATATATATATATATACATATCTCCTCGGAGAGAGAATCTTGCCTCGCGCTGCTGGGGAGCCGAAGCCGGGGCTGGAGATTATAGGCGTTAGATGCTGGTGCGTCGGTGCATACCTCGGATTAATAAATTAGCGACGTACGGGCGCGCGAGATGGAGGATGGAGCCGGTGAGTGGATGCACGAGGGCGCGGTGATGCGGCGCTGAGCCCGAGGGCTCGAGAGCAACTGCAGGTGTGTATGTGCGCGTGTGTGTGCGTCTGTGAGTGCACGTGAGAGCGGAGGGAGTTGGGGGTGGTTGTTTGATTACCGAATAGCTCTTTGATTTTGATATTTGGTCGAGGGACGTTCTGTTTGGAGTGGTTTTTTGGTTTTTCTAATGGTGAGCGGAGGAGGTTCGTAATTTTTAGATTCGAGGGTGAATGAGTGAAACTTATGTTAGCGTTTGGAATGTAAAAAATGCACCTTTATTTGATGAAAAGTTTAATTCTTTTACTAGAAGGTAACATTTAATGAAGACTGGTAACGTTTGGTTCGCTATTGAGGGGAGGCAGTGCTGAAAATTGAAAGTCATGCGAGAACATTTTTAAAGTTATCTGAATAACCCGTAAAGAAATTTCAACTATAAAAATATTCAAAACTGTGGGAGAAGATAGATTTTGCAATCTTATGTTATATTTTCGCAATATTATATTCTCTAAGTTTACTGGATATTTGTAAATACATGTAAAAAAGGCTAATTTACCCCCTATATATTTAAATAAATTAATAAATAAATGATTTACTTGTATTTAAATCATTCTTTAAAAGTCTATCTTCTCCTATAGTTTTTAATATTTTTTGTTAAAACTTCTTTTTACGTATTTCTTAGATAAATTAAAAAATAAACATCACCATTTTTCAGTAGGGTCTGCCCTTAAATAAATAGAAGCAAATATATACAAGAACTAGTAAAATATAGGGTCAATGTACTATCATATTTATTAATTGATACACTCTAATCTTTATGGTACTATTTAATATAGTATTTCTTATTTAAAATGTACAATTTCCTATTTATTTCACATTACTATTATTAAAATATGGTAAAAAGCGATACACTGGCAAAACCTGATGCATTGATCTCATATTATGTATGCATTTTAATTTTCTTTTCTAGTGAGTTGCTACAATTTTTTTTTATTTTAACGTGTTATTGTTCTAAATGAAAGTATAGGTTTCATATGTCCTCTCAAAAAACTTAATTTCATGTGTATATCATGGAGATTGCCTTTCCGTTCTTAACAATGCCGCGTTTAATTTATTGATAAATTGTCCAACCCTGAGAGAAGTATATAGTAAAGCCAACTAAATTTTAAATAAGTTTGTAGAGGAAATTTTATACAACTAATTATTTTGTTAGGCTGACTATTTCATTCAGTAAGAGCTGTAACCTATAACTAATAATATTGTAACATTAACTAAGCTTACAGTTAACCTTCTCATCCGATTTTCTATCTTTGTCACACGTGCCATGCAAGACAGATACTCAATATAGCGCTAACAATAGTTACAATATTAATACGAGTACGTTGATAGAGCTTTTATTGACAACTACGCTCTCATTCTGGTTCATCAAAGCTAGAATTCTAAGTTCTTGCGAAAGCAGCAGCCGTGTAAACAGAACGAGAACGACTATGCGAGCCCCTGTTTATTTTCATGTTGTATCAATGTCTGTTTCATAAGCGAAAATAGTCTTCTACACTACACTATTTGTCTGAGTGTATAATTCATTATACATAATATAAATTATTTTAAAAAATTCTCACTAAATTTAGAAAAAAAAAATTCTTTACTATTACATAAATTAGCTTAGCTTATACGAAATCAGCATTATTGTTGCGTAAAGTTTTTAAATCTTTTGTATTGAAGTAGTAGAAAAATATTGATGTAAAGATCATCACTGTCACAAACATTTATAAAGTTACAAAAAGTTAAATCAATCATTTTAATTGTATAATTTCATAGACACGATTTTTAATTTTTAATTATTTAACATAAAAGTTTATTTATAGTTGACATATATCGCCTCATAAACTATTCATTATTCAATAGTAAAGTATATATATATATATATACGGACATGAATAAGCTCGCGTGAGATGACGATGATACATGGTGTAACTTCTTTTTGCCAACCATATAATCTCGAAGATCAAGAAAAAGAAGAAGAAGATTTAGGATTCGAGTCGCATGGTGTTTTCGTTGCGGAACAGACCTACGTAATGGGACACGCGAGCGGACTCACAATAAGGTGGCGAAGAATAGAACGATTAGTTGCCTTTCCATTGTCGGAAGACGAATCTCGTTTAATGTGTTTTTTATGCGTTCGCGGATAACGTCAAGATGAACTTGCGGCGAATAAAAATAAAACTTTTCTGCTACAGTCTTTGTCAAGACAATGATAATGAAAAGCACCATTGTAATGTTTAATACATGGGCTCCTATAAATCGTTACTGACAGTGAAAACGTAAAAATATTTTCTTCCATAATATATTTAAAATTCACTACACTAAAGCATAAAACGTATTCTTTCTTTATATGAATCTAATAAAAAAAACTGTAGACCCTTGTCATGTTCAACTGTGATACATCACACAATACGTTACATCAGTTAACACGTACCTTTTTAATATTACAGTTTTTATATTTAAAAATTGTTTGATAATCTACAATATAAACATGCGTTAATAAATCAAAATAACAAATCACACTACATCAAACGCGCTTTAAAATCACACAAATATTTTAACACATTCATCACCATATTCTTTAATCAGCACGATTCTCGCAATCTCAGCGCAATTCACAATTAATTAACTTCGTCAGAAATAAAGCATGAAAACAGAAAGAAAGTGCCGTCTAGCCTACAAAGCCTCTCAATTACAATTAATCTTTCAAACGTCAATTCTCCGAACGCTCGCACGTGCGCATCCTACATACACACACGTATATACCTACACGTGTGCGCATCGCATCGGAGCGCACGAGCACCAGTGATACACGTCGAGTATCGGTCGTTACACGTCCTTAGCCAGCGTCATAAGGCATTTATGAATCAATTTCCGGCGAGGTATAGGCTCGAAGTGCGGCGGCGACGGCGACGCGACGTTGAAAAACAACGAGAGTATATACTTATATGCGCGCGCTCGCGTCGCTCCAATATTGCGGATCAATTCGGCGTAAGCGATGTCCGCGCGTGTGTGTGTGTGTGTATAGAAGCACGAAGGGGCTGTGCATGTTACAATTGTCTGATGAGCGAGGCTATATTCTCGCATCGACCTGCAAACTAGGCAAGCTAAATGAATGGCCCGCCGGGTAGTTGAGAGGCGTCGTTTGTTTGTAGGCCGATGGGGTAGACACACGTGGACGAGCGATATTTGTGGTGAGAAGTGGTATGGAGTGATTTTATTTTGATCGAGCGATGAATTAATGCGGAGGTGTAAGGCGGCTTGATTTGGATTGACGTTTGTGCGCTGTAGCTTTAGGTTCAATCGCTTCATTATCGAAGTATCGAAGGCAGTTGAAATGCATGTACAATATACGTGTAATGTATGAAGAATCTCTGTTCTTTGAACTAATTAGGATTTAAACGAAATAATAATTTTTCTATATTCACGAGAGCAAATTTATTAATGAAAGCCAGCGTTTCGGATACTGGGTAATAATTAATTCAAAACGCATTTCGTGCGATGCATTAATTGTGGTTTCTATTAACAAATATGCACTCGGAGAGATCATGTATAAATATTTTATTTAAGCAATTCCAATGAGTAATCAAGGTAGATTAACTACATTTGTACTTTATAACTAATTCTTAAAGTGCTTATATTACTATACTCCGAACAGATAGGTATTGCGATTAAAGATTAAATATTACAGATTAGAGAATTAATTGAACTAAGCGATTGTAAATTAATAAAATTTGAATTACTCTAAATAAAAATGGTCATTTTTAAATATAATACTTTGATAATTAAAATGCCATCTCTTCCGTCGTATGAATATATTATTCAGAATCGGTAATTACCGGTCTTTCCGTTAACGAATTGCAATATAAAATTGTTATCTTTATCAAGTAATACAAATTTGTAAAACAAAATATTAAAATTTTCATGTGCAATTGCAATCAAAACTTTATTATATTGAATATCAATATTCAAAAGTTGTAATATTATATTCAGAAGGTATTCATTCATCATTTTTATTACGTCAAAATGATACAAAAGAAAATCCATTCTTCAGTTGAAATAAATAATTGCTGGATAAAAACATTTGAAAAATTGAAAGAGAAAATGATTTATTCAACCATATTATTCAAAATATGATCCAAATAGCTGAAAATTTTAAAATATTTTTTTGTTTCTTATTTTTTAAGTTAGAATTATTCTAAACTATTTAGGCACAATCAACTAATTTTAAATAATCTTTATTATATCAGCATATATTAGTTTTACGAAATTACATGATTTTTTATGAGAAAAATAAAAAACGAATGGAAATAATGGGACACCAATGACCCATACAGTATTAAAGTTAAAGGTTCAATAAAAGTTTAATTATCACAATTACTACCTACGTATATCTTGAATTATATTTAAATGCTCTCTCTTCCTAATCAAGTTAAATTTCGAGTTAAATAAAATTTTCATAAAACAAAGGTAAAATGATATTGTCTTAACAATTAAACTTTGTTATGCGGTTATCCAATATTGATAGCTAACTCAATTTTTGCAATACAAATACAAAATATGCGTGCATTACTAAAGTCAATCACGTCGACATTTTCCAACACAAGCTCCCTACTTTGTAAACAATCAATACACCTATACATCTCAATGAACAAAAAATTCCGTGCAACAAACAAAAACAGCAAATAACAACATCAACGAAACTTGAACAATACACGTCACCCGGGCACCCTAAACAACCGTCACTATCTCTCTCTCTCTCTCTCTCTCTCTCTCTCTCTCTCTCTCTCTCTTCGCGCAATATCCTCTCCAAAGAAAAGCGAGCGAGACCCGCGCAGCACAAATGAGATTCATCAGGCTGCCCCGCTCGGACAAAGTTCGCGCATCGCGAGAAACGAGCAAGGAATAATCCAAGAGCGAGAGAGAGAGAGAAAGCTCACGAGGGGGTCAAAAGTGGAAAGAGCTCGGGCGGAGAGAGTGCGCCGACCTAATTAACTCTAATTACAGAGCGCGCGGGCGCGGGGGCGGATTTATACCGCTGCAGCTGCACGGGAAAAAGCTCGATATATGCCCGATTAAAAGGCGCTCGATTCGACGGTAATCCGATATATGTGTGGCCCCGCGAGGCCTGTCGGCGCGGCGCGGCGCGTTCGAGAAAATCAAAAGTGCGCGGACGGCGCACCACCGCGGCCAACGGATAATCAGCGAGTTTTTGCGATTGTCGAACTAGGCGGAGAGGGGGAGGGGATGATGGATCGGATGCTTTGATGGATCGCAGGGTATTTTACATTTCGTGAACTGGTTTCTTTTCGCGGAAAACGCGTCGTTTGTAATTCTAATTGGATTGCGGGAACGAGATTGAGTGAGGAAGAGAATAAGGTGGAAATGTAATATTTGTTGAACTGACGAGTATTGTATATAATTGTTGCTTTGGTAGAAAAAAATTTAATATATGATGCAACTTTTTACATTCTTCGGTAAATTTATATGCAATTAGAGTTGTATTTTTTTTAAATAATAATTCATTTTAAATTTTTAATTTTGACTCACAAATATAGTTTAAGAATTAAACTGAACATGAAAAGTTTTTCGTATATATTTTAACAATTTAATTAAATAAAAAAATTAATAAAAGTTCTTTTAATTTCTAATTCACTAATATTATAATAAAATACACTATAATGAGATTAATACACGTATACAACCTATACCATTATTTACAGCGTAAAAACAATAAATTATAAATATTTGATCCTATCGTTAGAAAGGATAGTTAAACATATAGAATCACAACATGTGCCTTGCCACACTCGCCCTGTATCTACTTCTATTCATTCAGCGTAGTGGACTCAAACTTATATTTCGTCAACCTATTCTAATCAATTAGTTGAAATATTGAGTTGTTATAGTCTCATTCTGCGGATGCGAGATCAGGCTTTCATTCAATTTTTCCTTCTACTGTGGAATTCCATTTTTTGTTCATAAATCCAGTGCCTCTTTATATTCTAAACATCGATACACATTTCGCGCTCTCACCTCGAAATTAAAAATCCCCATATCCCACAAGCATCCTCGTTTATCTTCCACATTCAAAAAGAATTATCCAGTCCGGCGCGAGTAAAGAAACGTGAAATCATCCTTTTCAAAATCATTCGCGAGCGTTCTACCGTAAAACCGCGCCGCCGTTAGGCGTGACACGCCGCGCGTCGCACGCCCAAAAACTGGAACAAAGCTCGCGCTCACGAGCGCGCTACTGCAAGAAAAAAAAAAGATCGACCTACATATAAAAACTTTCGCGGCTGCGGCGCATAATAGAAAAATTTATCATCCCTCCTCCTTGCACTCCTGCGCTAGAAAGCACACACACACACACACACTCACACACACACACACACACACACACACACACACACACGCGCGCACACACACGCACACATACACACACACGCACAAACAAGAATCTCGAAAAGCGCAGGCATAGCACGTTAAAAAAGAAAGAAAGAAAGAAAGAATCAAACGACAGTCCAAAAGGTGTGTGCGAGCGCATTGTGGGGATTTATGTAAGGGCCAGGCACTGCTGCTGCTGCCTCTCCGTAGAAGCCTCCTCAAGGCCAAAATTTATGTAATGCTTGCGCCTGAACGCTTACGCAAGTGCCGGCGAAAGAGCGCGACCCAGTGGCTGCACTGTCGGGGGGGTCAACGACCACGAGAGCTCCACGAGAGAGGGAGAGGGAGTGGGAGAGTATAGAAGCGCCGAACACATTCCACCGAAAACAGCGTCGCGTGCCAATTTCCAGGAAGGCTGCTCTGCCGCTCGCTCTGGAAACGAGCGAATTTACATAAAGAGAAATAGCGCGCTCTCTCTGTATGTGTGTGTGTGTGTGTGTATTTCGGGAAATCCTTATCCGCGACTGACTGTCTCTCGCTGTGCAAACGTGGATGTGGGGGTTATTGGAAAACTATGCCACAGCACGATTCGATGATTTTCAATGGCGACGGAGTGGGTAGTATGCCTTTTTTTATTTAAGTTTTGTGTGGGTAGATGCAGGGGGGAATGATGTATCTCGGGTGGTGGACTCTTTCGCGGATTAAACAATATTTTGGTTTTCGTTTTTGAGGGTGCTTCTTGCTGAATTGGATGGTTGAACTAATTGTAGGAATGCTTTCGTGTATTATGTACGTATTTTGTTTTATTTTTACTTGCGCATAGAAATTTCATCATTAGAGCAGAAGATTGATTGAATTCTTCGCATTAAATGTTGAGGGGTGTAGAGAGAAATAATTTGAAGCATGTTTTAACCAATGAAATGCAATATTATTGCACTCCCAGAAAAAGACTATAATGATAATTCGTAATTTTAAGTTCTTATGAAACCAAGCAAGTAATGTGTAAGTTTTTCATGAGATTAAATTTGTTAGCTTTAATTTTATTATTCTATTATTAGTTTCTTATCTCTTCGTATGACCTATTTTGTGTACAAAAATTGAGTTAACAATTTTCAGTTGCTATAGTCTTGTTCTGGTAGTTCAGTATTACGTATATGTAATGCGATTAATTAAATAAAAAAATTCGTAAAATTCTTAAATCTACATATATATAGCATTGTATATTGATCATGAAGATTAATTGTCCATATTGCTGTTTGATTTATTCATTGTTAATGTTATATATGCAAGTAATATGGCACAACGACCCAGTAGCATTATATACTCAGGTTACATAATTAAAATATTTTATACGTGAAAAAGAAAAAGAGATAGACTTCTTTAAATAAATGAAAAATCAATAGATAATCAACACATAGACAAGATAGTCACATTTGACTTCAATTCAAATTGTTACTTTTGACATTTATAATAGATCTTTAAAGAGGGTCTTTCGCTAGATATAGGGCAGAAAACAAAAAATCGTATGAGAGTTTATCAAGGTCCTTGTAATAAAATAAATGCAATTGTTTATAATTAAGGGGAAATTTTGTATAAACAATTGGCTTTCTCTAATCAGAAATCACAGATATATTATTTTAAAATTTTCTTTCGTTAACTTTGTAGAGAAATATTTAAGGAATAAAATAAACCCACGAAACATTAAATTTGGTTAAGATATACAAGAAAAATTGGGGTTTAACTAAATATTTTTTAAATTGACAATATTTACACTTGTGACGTCACGATTTCTTTGGAACAATTTATTTTTCATGTTGTTTTGAACTATTATTAAGTACATATCATTAGTTTTATCATAGGACCTTTATAAAATCTCATAAGATTTCTTGTGCTATGCCCTATATCTAGCGAAAAACCTTCCTTGACTATTAAAATTAGTAATAGAATTCAAGTTTTATAGGTTCAAAATTATAATAGTTATTGAAATCTACATATATCTACATATATACCTACATAAATATTTTACTGCATTACTGACATCTTTACAACATCTTTACAACATTTTTACAACATCTCTACAATAATTAAATTGTAAATTTAATAAGATTTAACAATTTAATAACAGCATTCTTAATACTCATGTTCTTATTGTCAAATATCATGTTAATTTAATAAAAGATAAATTTTAAGAAATTGTTAATAATTGTAATATATAAAGCTTACGATATTTCTTTCAATACCATTGTATTATTAAAATTCAACGACCATAAATAGGGATGCTAAATAAGCGAAGGGGCCATTCCTCAAGTCATTCGTAAATCGAAACTTTGATCTTACGCGATACTCATTGGTCTGCAAGTAGGCCATCGACAGTAAATATTGAATATTTAAACAACTTATTGAAGAAAACCCAAGACTAACGGTACACTGTCTTGTAGAATATCTTCAGTGCTCTTAAACTGCGGTAAGAAAATATTTACATAAGTTGGAAACAAAAAATGGAACCATGGAATTGAAACGGCAGATGTGTTGACGTCGGTTGAACTCTCCAAGACAACAATGTATGCATACAGCTCCCATCTTTTTAATGCAACTATAAATTACTCAATAATATTATAGCAATACATGAAAAGTAAATAAGATATACTAAAACATGATCCATCTTTTCTGTTTAATTAAAAATAGAACCATATGTGACAAGGGTAACGTCTTACAATTTGCTATATATAAATTATTTTTACTTCGCTTGTTGTAACTGGAAATTAGAAGTACTGCAGGCCAATTTATTTTCTTTAAACTAATTTATAACAACCTTTTAATTATCTAAATTCAATGATATATTATAAGCCTGGAATCTGTCTTTTACAGAAATCAAATAATGGATAAAGACATTTTTATCAAACACTGAAAATCGCGTATATTTAAATGAATATATAATATATAAAAAATAGCGTTGATGCCACAAATATCTTCCACTACAAATACATAGCAAAACGCAGAGTGCTCATGTAGGCAAGCAAACCTTAAAAAAACTTCCAATCTTTGAATTTAAAAGCGATATATAACGAATTAGGTACAGAATGAGAGAAAATAAAGAAAAGAGAGTGAAAGTAAATGAACGAGTAATGCAAGAGAGAGAGAGAGAGAGAGAGAGAGAGAGAGAGAGAGAGAGAGGAGAGAGAGAGCGAAGTACCATCACGTCAGAGTCGTGCCAAATTGCCTGGAAGTGACTCCCACGTCAGTGGGCGAGTTGACAGCGATCAGTGCAAATTGGATAATCGGCCGGGATCATTGGACAATCACTCGTCAAGAGAGAGAGAGACAGTGTGTGTTCGAGCGAAGCGTTAGGGAGAGAGGGGGGAAGGACCAGAAACTTCGACGCAGCATGACGGAAATGCAATTATTTCACTCCATACCGCGTCACCAGTCGAACGCAGTGCGGACACTTTTTTTAGAGTGACACGCGAGGGGCCGTCGTGTCATCGCCGCGGTGCGCGCGAATCGTATAATGTGGTTCGTGAAAATATCGAGAGTGGGAGAGAGAGAGAGTGAAAGAGGCTGTAATATCCGATCTTCATCAGGCCATGTATAATATAGTCGAATTCTGCGATGCATGATAATAAATTGGATTTTCGCGTGTTAATCTGCTAATTTGCTTTTTGGATCATTAGCTGGGGTTGACACGTATTTCATGCAGATGTAATAATTGTCGATATTTTTTACTTTCTTTTGGATTCTGGTACGATTGTTGTTACACATGTTTATTCGTTGGAAATGTAATTGCATTTATCTTGCTGAGATTAAAATTTGTTATACTACTGCTTGTTTATCAAAAGAATATGTTATACTTGATTAAACAACATTTTAAATATTGAAATATTGATTACAAACTAAAAAATACCTAATATTACTTCTACATAGAAAATCGTATTATATTTCATAATGCAAATATATCTATGGAATGAAATTGAAAAAAAAATCAAATTCGAGTGGTTGAATGTAGCAGAAAACACGTACGTAAAAATAGCGTCGGCTTGCAAAACGACAGGAAAAAAACATATTGTCAACCAGATCATGCGTCAGTATTCAGAATCCGAGCTACAACATTTTCTGAATTCGAGTCAGCAAGTCCGAGGGTAGCGCATCAGCCGCGAATAGGTTTTTAATGAAGGCGTCGACAGCGACAACAATATATCCTACCACGAATCTCGACATTGTATACACACGCTTTTTTTCATGTTGTCAATTGCGTATATACTTTTTCATGTGTATGCAAAAAATTTGGTCCTTTTTCGAAAATAATTAGGTCCTTGGCATTTAAGAAAATCTGAGCACCAGGATTAGCTGTGACTATTTTAATATTATTTATAAATTAATATGATGTGGGAAATAGAAATATTTATTTATTAAAGAAGCTTGCTTTATAATTTATATTATTTTAGTTTTACTTTTTCTTTATTTTACAAGATTGATATTATAAATAAAGAATTTACAAAGGAACTGATATGGGAGCATACACATTATTTAGAGTTTAATTTCCTTTAAAAGCTTGCTTTAAAATATTTATTATGTTTTATTTTACTTTCTCTTTACTTTTTAAGATTAATAAATAAACAATTTACACGGGAGCTCAGGCGAAATGAAAAATATATTAATTTCAAATTACACGAAGAAAGCTTAATTAATAATTGATATTATTTTACTCTTTCGTTCGCTTTAGTATTCAAGCTTATTTAATAAAGAAATTTATAAGAGAACTCATAGAATATTATAATTATTTTTTAGAATTTAATTGTCTTAGCTTACAAGTAAAATTGGAATGAATATTTTTTTATATCGATTTGTGTAATTTATTGATGTTATATTTCAGTTATAAAAGAAACATAGAATCGAATAAGATTCCATATCCTTTATTTAAGTCAAAACTTAAAAAAGTTCCAGTTAAGCTGAAAAACAAATTTGTTATGAATTCTATAATATAGTAATGTTTAAATTATTATTTTGTTTATTCGTTTATACACCAATATAAATTCTAGAATTTATTCTTGAAAAGTGTTCTTACGAATTTATCTTGCAACATTCTCTGAAGACATTTCACACAGACCTACAAACGGACGACGCACTTTTTTCGCAGAGCAAAAAATGTGCAAAATCATATCTGCATACATAAAAATAAGTTTTTCAGTAACGTCAAAGATTTCCAGCTCACACCATCTCTACCAAACGCAAAGAAAGAAAAAATCTATCCGTCAAATTCTCCACAAATTCGTTTATATATAGCACCCCTCAAACTAAACCGAAACTTCAACGAACGAGCGCTCCGATTACCCCTTCGGCAGCTCTTTTTTTTCACAAGCCACCACCGCGTGTCATTCTATCTCTCAGTCGGCTATATATAAACCCACCACCCCCACGCATATGCCCACGCGTCGGCACGTGTCTCGAGCGCATCGATAATTCACAATGATCCGCGTCATGCATAAACCAGGCGACTCTCAATTGCATCCCCTTGCGTCAGCGCCGGCTACCGGAACCTGCGGAAAAAAAGGACCGGCGGAAGTAAGACGTCTCTCGCCCACCGAAGATGCTAAATAATTCACACGAGGACGTACAAACATTCTCACGGTTGCGGTGGGACTGGTTGTATTTCTTTAGAGCGATTTCCCGCCGTCGAGGCACGTGCAGCACGGAGAAATGAGACAACGATGATTGGGAGCAAGGGATGGGACTGACGTGTAAACGCCGTTTACTAAACGGTTTAGTGAGCGAAGTCTAATTGAGAGAATGATGATCTGAGTTCTATGGGTGAAAAGTATAAACAACTTATGTTTATGAAGTATTTAATACAAATTAATATTAATATTAAGATTACAAAAATTCTATTTCGTTGCTTCTTCTAGTTGTTAGGAATATCAGCTCAAGATATTGTGCAGTGCAATAAAATGGTCAATTGGGGGAAAATTAAATTGTCTTTGACACTAGTGCTACTCTTACCAAGGAAAATATATACAGGAACAATACACAGTAAATGGTTTAAAAATAGAAATATTTTAGACCCAGTCAAATAGTTTATGCAATATTGATCCGTCTAGGATTCACAAGAAGTGTGTCAGAAATGTGGATCCTGGAATCTTTTGAAACTTTAGAATTATGTATATTATTATTGAAAAATATGACATACATGTCCAGCATTCTTGTGATTAAGCCCTTATTTTAAAGACATTAGCTGTTTTATCCCAAGTATGCATTATTTCGAAGAAGAATGGTACCTCTACTTCTGACCATAACTTTGTAAGTTTCTGTGCTAGAAAAATTATTCAAATATAATATAATAGGCAGAAGGAGCTTTAATTTAAGCTTTGTTCTTTTGCATAAAAATATTTATCTGTTCCAGAATTATTTTAGCAATTGAAAATGGTAACTGAAAATGCATAGAAAATCAACGAAATTAAAAAGCTCCAAGAATATTGCGTTTAAGCGTTTTTTTTATGCGTTTTAAGCTACTTTTAGATTAATATTTTTATTCGAAAAATTTAAAGCTCTTTCTACCTATTTGCATTATCTTTTGAGTCATTTTTCTAGCATACAAGCTTGCAAAGTTATAATCATAAGTAGTGATACCAATTATCACAGAAATAATGCATACTTCGAATAGAACGTCTGAAATCTTTCAAGTAAAATACTATTTACAAAATTATAAATAGAATAATACTACATACATATATTGGGATAATAAAGAACATTCCAAAGATTCATAAGTTTCCAGTATCCACATTCCTGCCACTCTCCTCCTCGGTACCCGCAATACTGTAATAAATCCCTATATTTTTTATTATATAAAATTTACTAGACCGTCTCGTAATGGCTGTCACTTTTTTTCTCTCTGTGGGTATGCCCGCATTTTTGGCGCACGCCGGCCGCAACAGCCGGAAATTGTTTCCAACTGCTGGTGCCGCTGCCGGGTCGCGATGTTTGATATGTGCTTCTCGCGGTCAACGCTTATACGCGTAGTTTTTTCCCTTGCGTTGGCGCGGCAAGGCTCTGGTCGGATGCCCTTTTTTCCTCCCAAGAGAAGTTGCGGATATGGGCGAACAAGCGGAGAGAGTTTGGCGGAGGCTGCGGGATCGAGTCTGTCCTTCTTTTTTTTGCCGGGCGGACGAGTCCGTTTGGGGTTTAGGGGGGTCGAGGTCGATGAGCGCGACGAGAACGTTCGCTAAACTCGTGCAAATATTTTTGCGGCTATCGTGAACTATGGAACGCTGGCGACGGGATCGCGTGCAGCGAGAGAGAAATTGTGTAGCGAAAATTACTACAGTAGAAGCTCGATATCAGTCGAACCGCAAGGGAATGGAAAAAAATGTGTTCGATTTATGAAGGGTTTCGAGTTTGGAGGTCTTCTAATTAGGTAAGAGAAAAGAAAACTGTAAAAAAAAAGAAAGTTATGGAAGTGACTTTGAGCGTTTAAATCATTTTCTTCTTCTTTTAACTAATTTCTACAGTTTCAAATTTATTTTTTCAGCAGTAGTTACTGTTATTAATTATCGCTTATAATTCATTTTAACACCTGATTTGTATGCTGACCGATTAAAAGATTAGCAGATATATTTATAGATGCACGATGAAATTTAACATGTAAAATGGTAGTTGGAAATTCCAGTCTTATAGGTTTTTAGTCCTGAAGGCGACCTAACAATGTTTATATGATAGCTGATATACTCGACTTATTGAGTCCTACTGTATTTCTGATACATTGGAGAATACATTTTTATATAGGAAATCGAGTATGTATCCAATGTACAACTAGAGATAGTAATATTTGTTTATATATATACAGTTTGTAAAGTTCATCATAGAATATATCTCTGTGTACATTTATAACAATATCTAACTCAGAACCAATAGTGAACTATAGCTTTTAATCCACTTATTTAATTGGATTAATCAAGTCTTCTACATGTACTTCAACTTCATTCATCAATATGTAATACGTTCGTCAATAATTTAAAAGCTTTCAATGTTTGAATATAAATTCATCGACTTCAATTATATTTACACTGAGAGTGCGTGCGGTTTCGGTTAAGATTTCAGCTGAAACTGAAAGATATGATTTCTTGTACCTAATGAAAACTACCACTAATCTCAACGATTTAGAATATTATGGGAGTTAAACAAATAAGCCAAGTTATATGTATACAATTATTAGCGATGTATCTCTCATATACCGCAGAATGAAAATATTACAGTTGCTAATAAGCTATAAGTTTAAATTAAAGATGTATCATGCAAAATGACTAATGGTAGTCTTCATCTATACAAAAATAATATATGAAATCGTACCGTACAGTTTGAGTTTTAATTTTGACCCGAATCTCATGCACTATTCTTGTTAGATCATAGTAAAGTTTAAAAATAAATAATCAATACTAAGCAGTTAGAATTTCATGCATATTCGTATCAAAAACGAAAAATTAAAAACAATATAAAAGCTGTAAAATAACATACACAGTATTCAAATCTCTTATTTTCCCGTGGCGCAGACGTAAAATCGAAATTTCAATTTCTCGCGACGTCAAGCGGCTAATTTTCCCATCAAGCCAATTAATGCCGCGATTGAAGGAGATTCCCACGAGGTACTCTAAAAGCTCTCACTCGAGCCCCAGTCACTTCGTCACTCGTACGTCGCGTCGCCCTACTGTACATACATATATATCTCTACGAAGCCCATAAGTACGACGTATGTTCATTGCAGAGACACATAATGTACCTCAAATGCGCTCCAAAGTAACTGATAAATACGTCTGAGAGGGGTAGTTTGACGCAAAAGTGTCAGTGTTCGGCGAAACTTTAGTGAGTACAGAGCAGTTGACGGGCCCGCACGAATTTTACTATACGCCCCGGATTAAGTATACGCGACTGAATCCTTAACCCGCTTTCGAGCGTCGATTCCGCGAACTTCATTTAATAATAATAATCAGGGTGATTTTACGTCAAGACTCGAAACTTTGCGTGATTATATTGACGTCACAGCGCGCGAGCGAAGTTTCGCGAGTGTTAATTTTGGAAGTTCTTTTATATTATATAATGTAATAGCGTGAGTGACATAGACTTATATCCAATTCTTTGACATGATGCATATAGCATTATAATTACTCAGGAAGCTTGACGAAACTTATTGGTTTGACAATTTTATTAAAACTATTAGCAACTTCTAGTTATAACATATTTAAACACAATATTCCAATTTTAGTATATTTTCGAAGCAAGTACTATTTTAATACAAAATGGATATTTATTTGTAATGCAGTAATTTGAACACCAAACGCAAATGCATATTTATTTATTAATTTATTAATATGCTCGGCAAAAGTTTGTATATTTTAATTCTTAATGAAAATTTAAATTATTTACCATTACTTAATGAAGAATCAGAATTCAATTTTATGAAATAAGCCCTGAAACACTTCATGAATTATGTAGGATAATAACAATATTTTTTAATTGTTTCATTTAAATGCGATTTAAATAAAAATTTCTGAATTTTACAGAAACTATTATTTATAATTTAATTTTTATTTTGCTTCAGTTTGAATATAATATGCCCAATTTCTACCTACCAAAAATAAAATTATCACCATTACATACTCCAAAGTAGCATGGAGCCTCGAAAATTGAGTAAAATTATCTCAATGCACTAAAACACAAGCAATAACGTCCTCTTTGATCATATTTCGTCAAAACATTAGTTCATTATCCCCTTAAAGCAACAATAAAAAGTCTAACGACGACACTATCAACTAAAACAATCAGTTGCAAAAATAAACCACCCAGAAAGAGATATTCCTAACCCCATTACCTCTTAGCGTTCCACTTTAGCAAGAGCCTCCCAACTTCCATTAACCTCCTCCTAATCAGCGACTCCGCAGGAAAGAGCAAACTGCCCTATAACGTCTCTAACAATTCCGCTCTACGTTTGCCCCACAGGTGCGACCCGAGACTCGGACGAGTTGACGGAGGTCGACGACAAGAATGACGGCGTGGTGCTGGTGCTGCCGGCGCGCAGGAACATCTTCGCCGGTCTGGGCGACGACGACGACGACGACGAGGACGACCCGACCATGAGCATGCCCGGCATGTGGCATCCGTTCAGATTCGACAACAGCCCGTTCGACGGCCTCTTCACTAGGATGCAGGGTGAGTCGGATTAGCGTTGGTTAAGAAAGTTGTTAAATATCGTTGACTAGTTTTGTAATTGGAGTGATATGTTTGGGGATGAATTGGATGGGAACTGTTTACTGGATGGGATAAGTGTAGGGGTCGGAATAAGATACTGAGAAAGTGATATAGTAGATTTTACGGTATGAATATCGTAAAATCGAGAAATTGTATTTAAGGGGACGCCGGATATCTCTGTCCTTGTCTAATTGAGTTTTCATTCATAATTTTAAGAGAAATCATTTTTTGATAAAATAATAGTTGGCCCCGCTTTGTTTTATAGTAATCTAAATATATGTCCAAGCTGGGTTAATATGATTGTTTTGTTTTCGAGAAAATTTTGACACACTATGAGGGCCAACTACGTGGAGATTAACCGTTACATACTAAGTTTGTCAAAGTTTTCTCGAAAGCAAAACAATTATATGAAACCAGCTTGGACATATATTTAGATTACTATAAAACAAAGCAGGGACACTATTATTTTTTCAGAAAAATTATTTCTCTTAAAATTATGAATGAAAACTCAATTAGATAAGGACAGAGATATCCGGCGTCCCCTTAAGAATCTTATGCAAAAATATATAATTTACAACAACATGTTTATTAGCAATTTTTTACGGTACGGGGTTTCTCAGTGTAGTGGTCTAAATCCAAAAATTATAAAATTGAGTTTTTAGTACTTTTGAGTCTTTTACATGAAGGACTATTAAGTTTTATATATAGTTAATTCGTAACCGTCAATCTGTCCAACTGTGGACACTATTTTGTAACGTCAAATTTTCAATAAACTCTTATTGCAGACATCATACTTCGATATTTAAGGTTCGTACGTCCAAATTTATCTCGGAAATCGAAAGAACATACCAAAATACTCCAGCGAAGCATTTTTAAAGCAATTTTTTATTCGGTTACTCTAATAAACGCCAATGTCCATATTATAGTCGATCGAGCGAGTCTCAACTTTGATTTAAAATTTATTGAAACTAGAAAAATGTACGTGACTGGTACCACTCTCATTCTCAATTCTCTCTTATTTATGAGCAATTTAATTAATGGAATAATTGAACGCGTCATTTAAGCTCGAATTATTTAAATTAAATTTTTTCTTTATAATCTGAAGAATCTAATTGAGAAATTAAGCTAATTTACAAAATGGCTGATAATAAATATTGGTATTAGATGTATTTTTGTAATATATGCGTAAAATTATTAGAAGGTATTTATTTCATCACCTACTGTCTCTCATCTCACTAACCAGTGAGCATGTTCATTACTTATTTCCTATTTTCAGAAAATAGCTTAACTTAAAACTAGATAGAAATTAATTTATCTGTCCATGAAATGCTCAAAGAATGTGAGAAAAAC
The DNA here is from genome assembly GCA_949152435.1 of Gastracanthus pulcherrimus. Lineage (NCBI taxonomy): Eukaryota > Metazoa > Arthropoda > Insecta > Hymenoptera > Pteromalidae > Gastracanthus > Gastracanthus pulcherrimus. The sequence continues at coordinate 166,332,203 of OX424575.1, read as the reverse complement.
ATTTTGTCTATAACGGAATACTGGACCATTTTTCAAGAGTCTTTTGATTTTTGACAGGCTATTTACTGGTCTGAAAATGGAATCTTTTTCTACCAGGGATCGAAACGCAGCTTCTTAAGATTTAAGATCAGAGGAAACAAGCTATTACATCTAATAATTATCCAAAATACAAAAGGGTTACATACAGCAGTTTTTTGACAATGTTCATTTGTTGGTGTTTTTACGCATGGTCTTCTGAAGTAAATGAACGTAGAATATAATGTTCTAGTTGTTAAAAATATTCTCACAGATTCTGTCAAAGACAAGATATATAAATACAATGATAAAAGTATAGTTTGTATTTTAGAAATTATTAATCACTTTAATATAAAGTATCAATTCATGAATTATGTTTAAAAAATAATACAATATTCCAATATTGGAGTCTTTATATAAAACTTTTATAAGTCTGATTTTTTTCAAAGATAGAAATTTATTTTTAATATCGAGTAAGTTCATATTCCATACTTATATTATTTTTAAATATCGGTTTTTAAATGTATATACGTAAATAAAAGGAAGTAATATGAATAATATATTATAATTTATCTTATCAATGTGAGTTTTACAAAACTAGATAAAACTAAACTTGTTATGGAAGTAGCTTTTCAAATGCACTAAAAAAATGTCTTAAATGCATTTTTTATGCTCATAATTAAATTATTTTGCATTAAAATCTGTAATAAGAAATAACTGAAAAATTGTTTTTAAGCTGCAATCATTTTTATCTCAAATTATAATTATAACAGTCGAATATATTATTTATCGAAATAATAAAAAAACTAATACAATCTAATGTAATATATTAATTGGTATAAAATAAAAAAAGCAAAAATAATAGTTACTAAAATATAATTAATATTAAGCCGACAATCAATTGCAATTAAAAAAAACTAAATAGTACTTATATTCAGCTAGACGTTTATAAATCTCGTTTGCAAATTTGCAAGACGATCGAATATAGACATCGCAAGTAAAATCTTTATTAAAAAAGTACTAAACGCGACATACAGTATTATAGAATCGTAACGTATTATAGAATCGTCTGCAAAAGAGGCCAAAACTTATATAAGCAATTACTGATGTCAATCTCCTAAATGACGGAACGTTCTAGGCTATTCTTATCCTTATATGCACCTGACATTATCTTCTCTTCACCGTTCGTATGCATACCGTTCATTTTTCTCCTTTTTCATTATTCTGCCTCTCTTTACGCAGCTGATAATGTTGCTCATATAAGCAAAACGGAGTCAAGGTAGAGCCAACGTCAAAGTTGTATATAAATATGAAATTTTAACTCTTGTTTTGCCTCCAACCTTTTAGCGACAATGAAAAGCATTTTTATTGCTCTATAACTACGCGCAAAGTGCCATTAAACGAATAAATAAGTGATTTTTAATTGCATTAAATATTGGACTGCATTTTATTACCAAATTAAATTTGATAATAACTTAAAAATAAATTATTACAAAAGGAGATTCATATGTAATAAAATTGTTATTATCTGTTAAATTTATTGTAATTCAATGAATCATATATTTTTAATACATTTAAGTATTGTTAAAATATTTTGCATTCAATAAAATATTACTCGAAAATATTGTTTCAATAAACTTTTCAATCTCGTCATTGATTGTGTTTATGTGTATAAAAATAAACTTTTCTCAAGCTTTCTATGTTATGTTCCAAACTTATACAATATATTGTCTCCGGAATGTTGTCAAAAATCAGATATCCTACGCTGCAAATACCATCTTGTCCTCCTCTCGCGCAGTTCCTGATCGTAAAAAGGGAAGAAACTGCGAGACAACGTCGCACATATCCCGAGATTTCATGACTTACTACAGACATCAAAATACTTTTCAGTGCATGCTTCTTGTAAGATAAATCGATTTCTGGAATATTTTGGTCCGTGTCAACAAATAAGTAGTTTTGTTATGTAGGACAATAATTTTTAGATATAATATTAACGTTTTTTAACACTATAAAAAAATATATTGAAGATGGATTAATTAATGTACAAAGTATTGTTAATTATTGAAATGGCACAGGTCACCTACATTCCTTTTCGAATCAATAATCTAGCTATTCATCTTTCAAACATCTTTCAATTATTTAAAGGGAATTTAATATATAATATTAAATCAGTTTGGCGCATAAACCGCAACAGATATTCTAAATTGATGTTTCTGTAATTTTGTAAACTGAAAGTGGATCTCCTAACCAATGGTATTATAAACATAGTTTTCTGTAAAAGAAAAACATTAAAATAATGCAAATAAGTATGAGTAGCGTTGCGGAAAGACAACTTAAGTCTATTATTTGTTTTTTTAGAGACAGTGAGATTTTATTGTTTGCAATAATGTGCTAGATCGGACATTATTCACAACATCAAACTAATGAATACTTGTTATTTTTTCAAAAAAATAAGCTATATAAATTAATGTGGACCTTAGTATTGATCATAATCAGGGAACAGATATTTACTCGGCATAACACATTAGCTTGATTTGGCGTTAAAATTGCCATTAAAATAGTACCAATTAAAAAGAAAACAATAAAAATGTACTTTTATTATGTTTTAGTCTCGATCAATTTCATTTTAGTGTATTATTTTACTCATTAGACGTAATGAATTAAAGTAATGTTAAATTATTTTTCCACCAATATATTATATTAATAATTAGCAGAAAAACCTGATAAATAAAAACCAATCATAGCGTTGATATTTCGGAGTCTTCTACCTCTATTTATATGAAGAAGGCCTAATTAATTAACATATAAAACTTTATGTCAACTAAATTTCTGATATATCTTTGTTTGATTGACACGGTAAAAATTGCAGCTAAAACTTGTCTCTAAAATCATTATTCACTTATCCACAAATAATACACACAAACACTCAACCAAAAACAGAAAAAAATCTCCCTGAAAACGACGTAAAACCGGAATCACCGCACCTCCAAACCAGCGAATTTTCGATTACACCCGAGCCTGCAATGCACAAAAGCCAAAAGACCGCGAAGAGCATAAAAACTGTCGCCCCCTACTCCTCCTTCGCTATATACACCAAGTACACTTCGCTAAAAGGCTCTTCTCTATACTCCTGCGAAACAATCGCGCGCGAGAGCGCCAACCTTCCGCCATACACCCCTACCCTCCCCCCAGCTCCAGTGCGGCAGTAGCTCCCAAACTAAACTTGAGCGTATTAGGGTCGCGACTCGACGCGGAAAAGTGCTCTCTCGCCCCGCGTGCGAGGGTTCAAAGTTCGCTTATACCCGATAGCTACTGGCTGCGCGGCTGTATATAGGGTTATAAGGCGGTGGGATGTAGGAAAGGAGCTTCGAAACTCCGAGCAAGACCGGATGCTGCCGCGACGCGAGGACAGTTTTAAGGCGGGAGAGGGGTGTGTATCGGCGCGACGCGCGCTGGGGAATTTGATTTTTACCCGAATTTGAATGAAATTGAAGTGCCGTTTGCGAGGGAGGTGGCGCACGAGATGGGAAAATGGTTGGGGTTGTTACGAAGTTTTTCACAATTTTTGTAGAATATGGATTTTAATGGTATTTAAATGGAATTATAGTGTTACTTGTGAGAGAGGTTGGGTGGGATGAGAAAATGTTTAGTTTTTATTAGTTTTTTAGAATTTTTATAAAATATCCGATGTGGCGACACTTTTAAGGTGCGAGAGTATTAGCACGATTTTACTTAGGATTTGATTTTTAGTCGAATTTAAATAAAATTATAGTGTCATTTATTCGAGCGGTTGTGTTAGAGATGGGAAAATATTTAGAATTTTTAAAAATTACTTTCAATCTTTACGCTCTTTGAAATCTATAGGAAAATATTATGAAATATATGAGAAATCTTAGAAATCTATATATCAATCTTTTAAAGTTCTTATACAGTGCGTCTCATAACTATAGAAACACCAAAATTTTTTTCATTTAAATCTGTGTATTATACCTTTTCTTAAAAAACCTGTAACTTTCGAAGCAAAAAACCAAGGATAATTTTAAAAATAGCAAATAAAATGCAATTTTATTCTCTTTAAGACGTTACCAAAATATTGTGTCTACATTAACTTATGAAAAATTCACGGACGGTTTAAACAAAACTTGAATACTAAATAAAAAATTTACATTGATTTAAATGGGTCTAAAAATTTAAAGTGTTTCTATAGTTATGAAACAACGATAACTTCTTTAATGTTGATGCGAAAGAAATATTCTAGTAATGTTTTAAAGAGAATATATTTTCCATTCATTGGCTTTTTGCAAAATTATCCTCGAATTTTTGCTTCCAAAGTTACAGGTTTTTTAAAAAAAGGTATAATATACACATTTAAACGTGAAAATTTGTGGTGTTTCTATAGTTATGAGACGCACTGTACAATCATTTTCTTTCTATGACGGTACGCTTACATTCTTGTTGTATCACTACTTATAAGGCAATAAGTTTAAGTTCAGATCTACTTGTTATAATTTAGCCATTTCTGCATTTTCATTTCAAAAAGTGAAATTGCAAATAAAAATTTGAATAAGTAACGATATACTTTAAAAAAATTTATTCAAGAAAATGAACCGACTTCGAAATATTCTCTATAAAATAATAATCGATATAAACCTTTTCGAAGTCGGCGCCGAATTTCACCGAGTTACGGTGGTCTGACTTTAGAGGCATTACAAGTATATGTGTTTAGACCCAACCCAGTATAAGTTCTAAATCATATCCATAAGAAAGATACTATAAGTCGGTTTGAAATTCGGCGCCGACTTCGAAAAGGATTATATCGATTATTTTATTCTTTTTAGAGAATTTTTCGAAGTCCGATCGATTTTCTTTTTTAATTTTTTTTTTATTTTATATTTTTTAATTGTACCGGCCAAATTTCATTTTATTTATCCAAATTTAAAAGTTTATCCAAATCGGTTCAGTAGTTTCGAAATAATCCACGGACGAACGTAACAAAACGCCAGTACTGACCTAGTACTGGCTCGATACTGGCCCAATAATGTAATGGGATCACCATGGGATCATCCTCTTTCATTCAAAAAAACGTTTATACAGGTCGAATTGAGAACCTCCTTTTTCGAAGTCGACTTCTTGCCCGCAAAGAAGTTTTGACACCAGATTCTGAAGTATGTGAAAAGATGAATAAAAGCTTCATTCGTAAGCTTTTATACAAATCATCACATAAAACTAAGATTTATGAATAATTTATAAACGTTCAAAGTTGTGGGTATTTTTCATATTAGCGTTTTTATGTAAATTTTCGGAATGATCAAATAACTTATCCGCACCGTCGATGACTTCCAATATAAACTTAATTTTTCCTTAAATACCTTCGGGCCAAAATATATCTACTACTCAAAAATTAATGAAGTGAAATAGCGAATTGCTATAGGGCTCTCAAAAACCTCGATTTTCGAAGTTAACATTATCTTGCATATTTAGTCAAGGATCCAATCTAAACTTTTGCAGAGTCATAATATTTATACAATCAACAATATAGTTCAAATTTACGTGATTCCTTTGCTTTTCAATTATATGCAAGAACTTCCTTAACTATTTGCACTAAAAATTTTAACTAACGTTACATTCTAAAATATAAAAACACAATGTAAACTTGTGGTACATAACACTGTCAAAAAATACAGCGACAGTTAATCAAACACAAATTTTAACCAAACGTACAAATTTACACTTTCCGAAAAAAAGGGTCATCGCTCACTCTCGCGACCACTTTAAAAAGTATAACGTTCGAGAGCGAGCGAGCGTGCGAGTGACTGCGGTATAGGCAGGGAGAAAAGGGCTGCGATATATCACGACGTCGGGGGATATATCTACGACGACTCGAGAGCATATACTACTAGGCCGGTGATATGTATACACGCGGAGACGCGCGAGGCAGGCAGTCGTCGAAACGAAGAATAATACGAGAGAGAGAGAAAGAGAGAGAGAGAGAGAGAGAGAGATAAAGAGAGATAAAGAGAGAGATAAAGAGAGAGAGAGAGATATAGAGAGAAGGAGTCGATGGGAGGAGGAGCGGGGGATAGCGAAGAGTTCGCTGAATGATCGCGTTAATTATAGGAGCCGAGGGCGGTGATTTTTTGCGAGCCTTTGTTTAGAACTTGATTGGAAAGACAACAATGGAGAAGATGACTCAGGTTGTTTTTTTTCTTTGTTATGGAATTCGTGGGCGATTAGTATGAACGAACGACGAATTACTGACTCCATCAGCAGCAGTCTGAATTTTTTTATCCAGTGAGATTTGCTCAATATTGATGACCTCTGCAATAGAAAATTGTGTATAAATCAATACGAGTAAGTTGTGTAAATATAAATACCAGTCAACTGTATAGATAAACATGAATGAATATGTATTATTAATATTACTTTACTCTCGTTATTTATATAACCTTTTGTTTGTATTTTGAATTACAATTGCATCTGCAAAATGAATACTGATTAAAATTTACAACATAAAATTTAATTATGATCAATTACGTTTGGTTATTGATATGTATTTTATTATATACATGTATAGTATATTAAATTAAAGTACCCATTAAATTATTAATTAAATGACAGAATAAATTTGCCACATTAATATTAATTTTATACATTTATTAAAATAAGCACATTCATCTACGTGTGATGGGAAGACATTAATGAATTTAAATATGAATTAGCTATTTACATGTACACTACAATATTGTAAACATTTCTTTTTTCATTTAGAATAATGCTAACGTGATCTGATTTCTTTTTCAATACTGAAAAAGTTATAATACACATACTGGAATAACATGATAACGCAAAGATAACCATAGGGATGAACACTGATTTTTTTACTAATAGGCAACTGGCATGTTCGTAACCTATTAGAATTTAGCGGTATCTTTAAAGGAGACATATATTTTAAATTATTGTGACGTGAGTTTAGCCGGCATATTCGAATGCTTTAACGAAATGCCATCACGCAAAGAATGGCTTCTGTGTCGATCATTTATTAATTTAACGTTTATCGGAAAACATATTAATAAAGAATAATTAATCACCTTATATTCTCTACTAATTTCAAGGACTACCGATCGAGGAAAAATTTTACTTATATTCTTCCCTTTTTTATATTTAATATTTTAAATATACAATCCGAACTATTAAAATCAGTTAGAAAATGCCAGAAAGTTTCTGTGTCTACGTGTTTCTTTCTCGTCGAGAGTAGATCGTGCACGTAGTTCGCGTTTTTCAGGTTAAATGAAAAAGAGAAAGATATAGGGTGCCTGACCTCAATAAGAAACCGATAATATATGTAGCCTATAGCATTGTTTAGAACGTAAAAGTGAAGAATGGAAAATTTTTTATATCCTTTCACCTATGAGAAGAGAAGACAACGATATCAAAATTCATACTAGTCGTACTACCTTACTCGATCACTTCTATTGAAACATATAGTCGTGTAAAATTTATATCCATATGTACTAACTTTTGACAATGCTTTTCTTAACCTTTTATTAAGTGACACTGATTTAATACTATTAACATAAATAGTTTAACAATTATTTTAACAACTGAAAAAATTATTCTTTTTAGAAACATATTACGTTATATAATTAACACAATAATAATCAATGAGCAAAAATGTTTCGTTTGATTTGTATGTTCGCATTAAAATAAATAACAATATCCGATAATAAGTAATTACGCACATTTCATAGAAAAGCGCATTCAAATATTATACAACAACATTAATAATTTAACTACAATTTTAACTTATTGCATTGTTAGCCGCATTATATATCTATATATATATATTATTTATCATTGCATACATTGGTAGTACAAATCGTATAATTAAATAATTAAATAAAACCACACATTGTATAGTTTATTGAAAACTTGATCATCGGTGACATATTTTTTGACCGACATATATGTCAATGGTAATTACCTGTATTAAAATAAACAAGGCCCACTCTTCTCTAACATTTTTTAAACTTTCCAAATAAATTACCGGACACCAGGTTGGTTTCAACAGTCGATAGAGTTCCATGGCTACACCAAAGTTTTTCTTAACAAGAAACTTATGTTCTGCCAATTTCCCTGAAAAATAAAGAAGATTTCCCTTTAGTATATTTTGTTCGTATTTTTCACGCAATTTTACGACGATAAAGCTCTTATGCATTTTTCAAAAATGCCTTGTATCTGAGTTAAAATCCGTAAAATTTCGAAAAAAACCATACTGCTTACGTCAAACTAGTTCTTTGACTAAACTTTACTGCCCTTCTCTAAGCTAAAAGGCATGTAGAAGAAAAATGCGCACAAGAGCACACAATTCAAAAGAATCCCATGAAAAGCATCGCGACGCGTCTTGATCGCACACACATTCGCCTCGCTACGACTCTCATCCCAATCACCGTCAAAAGAATCCTCTCTCCAAAGAAAAAAGCCACAAATACCCGCCACCCACGGGCTTCTACATTTCGGCGCCGTCGCGTCGCTCCCAAACGTACACGCGGATCGCGCTACCCACACACATACCTACGTACACGCACATAACTTCCGCGAGTCGCGCGAGCGAGCGACGACCCGAGGAGAGAGAGAGAGAGAGAGTGGTTTGTCGATAAGGCGCTTCCGGGAGCACGAAGCCGCCGCCTCCGCCGTTGACGGGGGTGGGCGCGCGCCGTCGTGTCTTTGGGGGCGCGGAAGGCCTCTGCGCGCCTCGAGGCGCCGGAAGCCGAGCGACGACGACGGCGCCGGCTCCGCACGAGTCTACGCGGCTGCTGAATTCGGGGGAAGGGGGAGGGGGTGAATCGTCGGTTTGGATTATTGGAGTTTGGGTAGTTGGAGGTAGTAGGTAGGGATAATGGTTGTTGTATTGAATTAATAATTAAAGATTTTTTGCATTGGTTTTGTTTTTTTAAGGGGGGACAGTGGGAAGAACGCATCCGCCCGTGAATTAGTGAAAAATTCACTGATTGAGCAGTGAATAGTCTGTAAGTTACTGTGAGAAAGTTAATGTTTACTGCTGAATTGGTTGCTTGGGCGTATTTTTTCACTGCTTGATTTTTTTGAGAGTAGAAAAATGGTTTAAAGAAGAAATCAACTATTTTGTATCTTGGGGTGTGTTAGAAAATATGAGGTAGAAGACACTTATTGATAATGTTTTTATACTTTATTTGACATACTCTTTACTGGTTCAAATTTAGGAAATAAATTAAATATATTAAGAATGTATTAAAAATACATCCCCAAGCTTCAAATTAAAACTTTACAACCACTATCTTTTGGACTATATATTTCTGCTCAATACCCGATACTAACATGAAGTACCTAACAGACTTCAAAGTTATCGTACAATATTACACAAAAACTGAAATTTCAACTTTTCATTAAAATTTAAACAATAATGAATTATATCATCAAAAATAATTTTAAGTCTGTATGTTGATTTTCGTAGAATATAAAACTTGCTTTTTTAAAGTTTTACATGTACCACTTAAAACTGACGTATTTTCTGAAAGCACTTGAAACTTTGAAATCGTTTTTTAAAGCCCGTATTCTACTTTTCTTCGCTGCCATATAGCGTAATATTATGTTCTCAACAATTTTTCAAAAATGAAATCATATTTACTTTAAATCTGCATGACCACATTTAAAAACATAAATCTAAATAAATATTACACCTACATTTTCAATTAGAAAATATACTTAAATATAAATAAAAACAGAATTTCCAAATTTTTCGAAAACGAACAAAAGATGTCCAAATTACTATGAAAACGTCAAAATAAATCCTGTCAAAATTAAATAACGTCATAAATTCAAATGAATATTATATCATTGTCAAAAGACAAAAATAAATAATTCACCAATTCTGCATGAGTACATTTAAAAACATAAATATAAATAAAATACTTATTTTCTGTTAGAAAAAATACGAAAATAGAAACTAAAATAGAGTTTTAAAATTCTCGAATCACGTACAATTGTCGAAAATATTACAAGTTCCCACTCGAAAACATTAAAAGAATTGTACAATAAAAAAAGAAGCTTCATTAATTCACATAATTATGAACATATAGTTATTATTTGTAGAATCAATAATCAAAGATTCAACAATTCCGATCCAATTTTAGATTTAAAAATATCAAATAAAAACTTTTTTTCAGAATTATATAAAATGCATTGCATATTAAATAATATTTTCATTTTTTTAATTTCACGATATTCGATATCGTTTCAATATATTGCGTCACTTCGCAATATACCGACATCCTCTTCTCAGTTTACATTAAGAAATATAAATCTAAATAAAAATACACGTTTCCAAGTTAAAAGAAAGAAAAAGAAAATAATTAAATAGAAGCTAAAAAAATTATTTTCAAATTCTAAGAAAACGTACATAAATTATTAAAAATATTACAAGTTCCACTCCAAAATGCCACACTGTGTAAAAAAAAAAGTAACTTTAATTATTCAAAAAAAGAGCATACATTACTGTTAAAACCCCCGCAAAAAAGCGAGAGATGCAACAATAGAACAATACCACCCTCAAAACAGTTTTAAAAGCCACGCGAAATCTGAAATATTCGGAAAACCTCTCGAGCCCGCGCCCATCGCTATCCTCGCAGCCTCGAAGCTGCAGATCGCGCAGCGTCAGCTCGCACACTCACCCCCGCGCACTTGCATCCCGCAACAATCGTCCGCGCCCACCGCGGTATATAAAAATTGCATCACGCGGACTATATATACCTTATATACATCGTTTCCGCGGCGCCTCTCGGATCAGCCGCTCTCGCACAGACTCGAGATAGAAAGAGCGAGAGCGAGAGAGAGAGAGAGAGAGAGAGAATTACGCAGCGCAGCAGCAAGCCACTGAAAGTGCCCTAAATCCTCGTCTTTATGACTATTCCAATAGCCCGATATTTTCCGGAGAGGCGCTTAATGGCAGGGAAATAATGCTCTCGAGCGCCGCGCTCGGAAGACGAAGTTTCGCCCGCGGGGAGAGAGGGAGACAAAGGACCGCGCGAAGATCGCGCGACCTGCACGATTTAACATTCGCGCGATATATCCTTTTGGCCGATTTCAGAAAGAGAGAGAGAGAATGTTATACCCATAGTAAGTGATGTATGGAAAAGAGAGAGAGAGGGGGGGGCGTTTCTGTGGATCCAGGATGTGTGCCCCGTGCGAGGGTCGAATTTCAGAATTCGATGATCCGAGGAAGAGATCGGGGGTGTGCAGGAAGGCCGGATTTATCGGGAATATCGCGTATATAGAGTGAATTTCGAATTGGAATTGCGGACGAGCCCTCTGATGTATAATGGCGGAGCCGGGTAGATGGGATTATATTCTTTGGACGCGATTTGACGGAGTTGGAGGGACATGCGCGTTACGGGAATCGTATAATGTGCGTGCTGTTGAGTTGTGATTTATGGCTTTTGTCGTGGCTAAGGAGCTTTTATCAGGCTAAGTTTGAATTTGGAATCGTTATTATACAGTGTCACTTATACGGAAAGATGGATATTACAACATTGATGAATTTAAAAATTAAATTAAATGTATTTTTCTTATCTAAGAATAATCAAAGGAGGATTAACCACTCGGATAAAATGTTTCAACGATTGAATACAAAATTATTTACATGTTTTCAAATATTTTAATGAAATTGATTTTACATAAATTGATTAATACTCGATACTTAATACTTAAATATTGGTTTTGGAAAGCAGGTGATAATAAGTAGACGCTTTGAATATACCTTTTAGTAAGTCTTTTATTAAAGTATTCTCTCGACTTCGGTCAGACTGCGACTAACTGTGTGACGCTTATGCTTTGTGCTCGAAAACCCCTACCCTTTATAACCCCTAGTCTATGTTTTCTTTACGGATGAGTATATTTAATCTTATGTGGTTTCGTAAAGTTACATTCGATTCCACTGAGTATAACTTATAACCAAAGAGTAAAGCGGATGTATGTATAACGCATACATACTACTAAGAATAATAATTAATGTGTATAAGTAAGAAAACCAATTATTAATTTTTGTATTTTACATATATCAATATTAAAAGTTTCAATTTAATATACTTTAAAAACTTATTATAATGATACAATACAAAGTTGACGCCGTAAGCTTAAAACTAAGCATAAATGTGTAAGGCTTTGAGGCTTCACTACAATTTTTCCTTTGAAGTTGCGCACTCTATTTTTGCAATTCAATATGAAACGAGTATAAAGTGTAAACATAAAAAAGAAGCACATAAAAGGCATGCTAAATCAGTTGAGTGTTCGATTTATTATTTTTAATGCGTCGGAATACCGATAACAAATATTCAAATTGTTTCTTTATATAATCTTTTTACTCGGAATTTAACTTACATAATTTCTCAAACATGCAACATTTGTAGAAGAATATCGTTACAATATCAATAATAAAAGAAAATCTAATAAAGATAAAATATATTTAAGAAAATAGTTACTATAACATTTAACGATATTATGAATAAATAAATAATTAATGCAATTATAAATATGTACATATATATTTATTTCAGGCTAAAGCTCATTATTTTTCTATTAATACACCTTTTAGATATATTACTTTGTTGACTTAAATATAAAAATTTTCAGTAAAGTAACAAGTCGTTTCTTATTTAAAATTCATTTTTTTCAGTTTTATTCTGGTTATTATGGTACAAGAAACTTTATACCTCAAAGATGGAAAACGCCTTGACGTTAACATTCTCTTTCCCTCGCAACGCAACTCTAACCTTGCATATTACCAACAAAATACACAAATTTAAAGGAAGACATTTTACCCGCGCAAATAAATATTTCACTGCACTGTTATTATTTCATTTCATGAATTGCAAATCATTTGTACGCAACAAGGTCGATCAAATAACATCATGCACCGCCAACACCGTATAAATAACTAAGAACACTTCCAAACGAGCGCATAAAGAACTCAATCAATCTAAAATGAAAATCTTCGCCCCATCACGCGCGCGCCCCCTATACGCTATAGGTCCGCTAAAATACTTCACTGCATCGTTTTCACCGCATAAATATTATTTCGCGTCAAGAAAAAAAGGAACGCACAAAGGTAAAAGCCAGCGTCGCTCGCGTTTAATAAACAACCGCCCGGCACGCAGCCTCGAGCGCGAAAATTATTTACCATATATAATAGTTGCTCTCCGCGCGCATATATGCCAGAGTGCACAGGTGTGTATACACCGCGCGCGGCGGTCAAATCTAAGACTCGTATCAATTATTAGCGTGTGCGCGAGGCCGTGTAACTCGGTTAAAAATTCAGAGTGCGCCCCCTCCACCTATATGTAGATACACGAAGGAGCTGTATACAGGGAAATTTTTAGCGAAGGAGGAAGAAGAGGCGGGCTATACGGAAAAAAAAGGAGACGACGGACCGAAACTTCTCTTTCTCGAGCAAAGGTCGACGCAAAGCGGGTCAGGCCGAAGGCCGCGAGCCTCGTCACTTTCACTCGCGCGGTGGAAAAGGTCGCGTGATGAGGCGCATTCAATTTCGGCAAATGTGTGTGTGTGTGTGTGTGTGTGTGTGTGGTATGCGAATTTTTTATTTCACGTGCGAAGTGCGAGCGCGACTTTTCCGGCCTGCCGCCCTTGACTTCGCTGCCGCGCGTATCTGTGTGCAAATGAGTGAGTGAGTACGAGTGGATAATGGCGAATGAAAGATTCACTCTGTATGGAAAACGAGGGACTGGGTCTGGGTTTTTTTTTCTCATTTTCCCCGAGATAGGACTTTTATATATACGGTGGGTTTTTTTTTCTCACCGAGGACTGGGTTTGCATATGCTCGAGATTAACGCGAGTATGCTGTTGATGATACATTTTTTATGGTGATTTTGGGTTATTCCTGAAATATACTGAGAAAAAAGTATATGTTATTATAAAAAGCACTGGATTTTCTTAGTTTAACAGTTCTTAGTGTTAAGTATTAAGACAATCTACGTGAATCATCGTGCATATCGAAGATTTAGGATTATGATTTATAACGCTATATGGATTTGTTTGAGGCTATGAAAAATCATATAGAATAATTCACCCATTAGCTTTTTACCATGGAAAATATTTTATTGAAAAATATAAGCCAGAGCGCGTGTATTGAACTGAAGTAGATTATATGCACCATGGTTTATTTGTTGCGATGAAAAAATAAATTGAGTTCTTTGCATGCTGTGTTTATATTGAATAAATAAATGTTCACAAGAGTAATATTACGAAAAAACATCATATTTTTTGCATTTCCACGTAAATCCTAGCAAATACGGTAATTTGTTTTAAAAGTCGTTAAAATATTCAAAAAATTTCAAATATATTCCGCTTATTTGATACAAGGTTATACTGATAGATAAAAATTATATATTAATTTTATAAAATTTTCATTCGATATAGTACGTTCTGTGTGATCATAAATAAAGCTTTAGTCATATCTTAGTGAATATTTAACTTATATAAATGGAAGTTATTGGTGGAAGATCATTATTTATTATTTAAAAACGATATTATACTTTGAATAGGAAAAATTAAATTCAAGATACGTAAATAAGCTAGTAGGAAATAGTTAATGATTTTAAAAATGTGGGCTTCATTTAGTTTAATTTGATTACTGTAACTACAATATTTATTGTTAAAGCTTTTTCTAAAATACGTTTAACGTACATATTAATCGCCTAGTCTTATACCATAAATATTCAATTCTACTTAATATGTATTTGTATAATGTCTACACTCATTAATTTTAGTCACTAAATAAACAATATGCTATACAATTAAATTACCAACGAAAAAAATTCTTTATATACTAATGAAAAAGTACCCTGCCTAATATTTATAAAATATGTAATCATTAAATCAGTGAAAAACAACATATTGGTAACATATTTCCTTCATTAAACAATCGAAAAAAACACCCATACCTGCCAATACCACATCTCGTCTCCATTTCCCAAAATTCCAAAAACACTCCTCTCCCACATCCTCTCGTCTATTATCCCTCGAAAAGCCGAATAACACTGCACGCCAATGCATCTCATAATTCAGCTTTGCGCACACCCCCGTGTACCCAGCCATCCCCCGACGATCGCATAAAATCCGTCAAACTTTTTCGCAACGAATAAATCCCGCGCCCGCGCGCATCTGCACGACAGCAGCGGCAAAAATCGCATATAACAGCCGACGCATACCTCGGAGGCATCCTCGACGTCGGCGAGCCGTGCACGCGGCAAAAACCACGTCTCCTTATACGTGAAACTAGACCGCGAGCCCCGCGACGAGAGAAAGAGAGCAGCCATAGATCATATTACGCAGGGGCGACTTTCCGATGTCGATGTAATCGGCGCTGCAGGGGGTGGTACGTATGTATCCGCGTTTCTTGCGCGCGGCGCCAATAAAATACACGGAGAAATTTATCGGTCGTCGACTGCGCCGTGACGAATACGCTTATATTCGTTTCTCTCTCTCTCTCTCTCTCTGTCTTTCTGATATCTAGTGTAGAGCATATAAATGCTGTATGTGTCAGCGGGCGTGTTTTTTCTTTGTAAGGGAGGAGGAAGATGGAATTTGCAGAAAGGAAGTGTTTGTAAGATGTACCGGGATTTGGATTACGGATGTGTAATGCGTATTTTTAACGATGTTATTAGTAGTAGTTGGAAAAAGTATAATTGTCATGGCCTGGTCACGCGAGCAGGTTGATAAACTCTCCAGAAGCCTCGTACGCGCCGAAGAACCTTATGCGCGGTATCCTGTCATGCTGGACTTATTCTATTTGCAGTGGTGTTGCAGGCATTTCTACTTCAGTTTTCGACTTAATTGTAATTTTCGTGGAAATACTAATGGCGATGAATATTTCTTTGTGCGAAAGCCAGCTGAGTTGTTTCATTGCGAACAATGTTTTAAGTTCAAAAAATGTGTCGGCGAGTGTACTGAAATAATTCTAATATTCATGTAGTTTATGGGAAACTTTCTATTTAATGAATAACATTTTCAACGACTTTTTGCCAGTATGATATTCTTGTCTATATTAAATTCCGATTCAAACTGAAGAAATGCTGATGTAAAAATTTCTTTTAGATGATTAAATCCTTCATTTCTTGTTTAATTTACCTGGATGCACAAAAGGAAAATTTTAAAATTCTATTTCATGAAAAGAAATATACAAATAAGGCACAAAAAATTTACATTCCTGTTCGTGCAACAATTATAACAAATAAAAACGAAATCAGTGAATTTCAGACTTATCCGGTCCTCTAAGTATGAAAAACTGTCTTTAGATACTGTTCGCAAGAAAGTTCCTCCACAAGAAAGATTTGGACAGGCACACAAAGTATATACAGATCGGCCACGAACGGAATTTCATAAGAGCAGTAAAAGTACGCGAAATTTATGGGGGTCGCTGCCCAGGACCCATCCATTTATGCATGCCTCACTCTCACTATATATATACCCATACGTGTACGACGTATACAACTGCCGCGTACACGGGTGCGCATAAATTATTACTATCGCGCGATACGTATCGGCCACTGGCCGCAACAGTAGTATAACCCCTTAAACGATTTCCCCTCGCGGCTATCGCTATACACTCGCGTCAATCAATTATCGATGACTTGGTTTGTTTGTTCATTGTTTGCGCGCGCGCGCGAGAGAGAGAGGGAGAGAGCTGCAAACTCATTTGGACTGCGATGTAATATAGTTCTGGTGGTTCTGGTTTGTGGGTAAGTTGAGAACTTGACAGTGCTTGGCTTTAGCAACAGCAATCGATATCTTGAGGTTAAGAATTTTGGGGAAGCGATGGTTAATTGATTTAGTTTGCGGACTTGAGAGATATTATAGAAAGGTGTGAGGGGTAAAGGCACTGATACAGTTGACCGTTGTCTAATTGTCGACCACCGATCACTCATGCTGAATGGAGGCAAACGAGGAGAGTGTCATAGCTTAATTGGAAAATGGATTTTGATGAGACTTTGGGAGGTGTTTTCTGAAACTTAGAAGTATTTTCGAGATATAAGACATTGTGCTCCAAATGCAGATCATTTTGGTAAGAAATAATACTTCATCTTTTGAGTATAGCTCTGCATATATTTACGCAAGAAAAATGAGAAAGAAAATATAAAAGTACACTATAAGAGCTTCAATTTAAGACTTATAAAGTTTGAAAATATATGTTCCAAAATTATTAACAATCAATGATAGCGATAAAAAATACATGCGATTCAAGGCTATTATTGGGTACGCAACATGTTGCTTCCTGTTAATCTTGCAGGCTCGATTTGTAGAAATCCCAGTCTAAGCTTAAGCCCAAACAACCTAACCTTTTTCATCACACCAATTTTATTGTTAGTTTTCTTCGCATTCCAACAAATTTAAGCAGATTCACGAGTGTGACTCACATACATGTATCTGCTTAAATTTGTAGGAATGCGAAGAAAACTAACAATAAAATTGACTTTAAAATATGATAAATATATGGAAGCAAATAAGTAGATGGTTTTTCAAGTTGCTGGCTTGGTAAAATTCCAAGCCGCGTGTGTAAAATATCCAAGATCACTCATGGGGGCGATACAAGCGACACTGTTTGGAGAATTAACATGACTCGGCCTGAAATATCCACGTTCTTGTAGGAATAACCGGCTATTTTTGTCTGTGTGCGATTTTCGAAACTACAACTACTACTTTGAAACTACTGTACCATTGATCGTCCATAACTTTTAAATTGAAGCTCTATCCGGTTACTTTTCTATTCTCTTGGGTTATTTTTCGATATAAAATAGAGCTTCCATTTTTCAAAAAAGTTACCGGCATTTCAGGGCAATGGGTTATATCTTGAAAACAAGGACCCATTGGCACAAACTGCGGGTGATACAGGCTTCATTTCTAGATATCTGAAAATACCTCACAAAGTCCTATCAAAATCAGTCTGCCAAAGATATGGCACTTTATGTACGAGTTCCATCTCGTTTTTCTTGTTTTATTAGAATGTTTTTGCAACTAGTCTACGCATTTTTACAATTTTCTAGTGCTCATATTAGATAATTACGATAGAGATTACTAGGGATTTCAACATTTTTAACATCTATAGTTGTAATATGTGTAGTAAACTGTTTATAAAAATTTTGGGACATTTGCAAGATCTACCTGCATTAATAAGTACTTTATTTTGATTTATATATTCATTAAAGTAATAATAAGCTGGCTCAATTGAATCAACTGCTACTGGTTTTAGATTTGTAAATTATTGAAATAATTCGGTGAAAGGAGAAATAGATCGCGTTCTTTGTAGGTTAAAGAATGTGATCTGGAAATTAATTATTTCTCTGATCAATTACCTTATTTACTTATGTATGGTAATTTTGACGTTTCAAATGTACATTTAACAGGCATTCCATTAACCACTTTCACGTTATATAAAAATAGATTGTAAATTATAATTCGATGAAAAAGTCAATGAAGAATATTTTTAACGCAGTTTTTATGCAAAGTTGACAATTCAAACAAGTGTTAAATAAACTAATGAGATTCTCAACAAATACGAGAGTCACAAAGGTAATTCATTTTACCTCGACGTATGCTGTACGCTGAAGTTTTAGCACTTTCCTCACAAATGTCGCGAGTTTTAATGGTATTCTCTTAATTATATATACATATTGTGATGTTCAAAGAAGTTGTAACTGTACACAGTAAACCATTTGTGTTGCAAGTTAAAACTGCACAATTACCGTGTAAATGTTGCATGGAACATAATATATAGTGAAGCTATAATTTTGAGTATTTACGAAAATATCTCTGAGAAAATGTTGTAACAGTGTAAGCTTAAATTATTTCTACATCTAAAAATTATAGTATTTATTTATTTTTATTTTTAATTATTTGTATTTTTTCAAATACAGACGTATAGTTATAATTAAGTAAAGACCTATTGCTAAATAGATGTTTGTTTGAAAATGTAATAATATATGCGATAACTTACCTCTGCATAAAGTATTACAACTAAAGATTAATAACTTCAGACAGATAGCACCAGTAAATAAATATTTGAAAGCTCATAATACTCGAAAGCAGTTTTCGAAAGAAATTCGAAGAAAAAACATGCAGTGATGAATATTCAGTTCATTTTCACTCTTTACAATTGAAGTCATAAATCTGACAATACCCATTCCAGGTTCTCCTTTATCAACTTCATTAGTTATCAAAGTCAATCGCCCTTTCCCCTTTCTCCACAATTCCAAGAAAAACTTCGAAATTAATCCGTATAAAACACAACAGACGAAGAACAATATGCAGCTCCACGTGGAGACACAGAGAATGAAATAAATCGCGAGAACCTTTTAAAAAGTTCATATATATCGTGACGCTGCATCCCCGGTATAAAAAAGAACTCCTCGTCGCATACCCTCGACTTCCCATGCGTACGCACACACATGCCCGAAGTATAAAAATTCCGCGGATTCGTCGAATTCAACAAGGCAGCAGCCGATATAATACGTCGCAATATACCAGCGAGCGCGGAAATTTCAATTTTCGCGGACAATGGGGGGGTGTAGGCGTCTGCAACGCTCGCGCGCGAAGCTCGAAATAATGAAGGGCCCGCCGATAATTGAAGTCGACTCACGCAGACGCGCTCTCTGTCTACATCTGGGCGCCCGCGTTATATACTATAGGTACAGTCCCATTGTGCGTGGAGTCGCTGTACGCGTCGCCCGGGTACGATCCGATTATTGCCATGACAATGACGTGCCGGCTCCGGACTCTCGCGCGGCCTTCCTTCGTTCACTCAAACTTTCTCTTTTTATTGCAGTCTGGCTTCGTTCGTTTATTTTTGGATGAAGGGAGTCTATCGGTTTCTTTCTGGATCGTCTGATGGTCTGCATGCTGGGGTTTAATGATGTACGCGTAATAATAATAGAAAGGGAAAATGAGAGCAGACGAGTTTATCGGGTAATTAGCGTCGATGTCAGAAGAAATTAATTTTTGTTCGATTGATGAACAGAAGTATTGTTAAAAAGAATTTATTTATAGAAGATGTTGATTTGTCTGTGAGTGTAAGTTGATGATTGGGACTATTACAAAATATGCAAGTGTTTATTGATGAATAATTTCGAAAATCAAAATAAGAGCAAATGAAAAAAGCTTTCATTTCCGAGGTATGCATGTCAAAAGGATATTTTGCTCCAAAGTTATGACCGATATTGGAAATCACGTTAAAAATGACATTTATGCGACTCGCTTTCAAATAGACGATTTGTTAGTGTAATTTTAGTTGCGAACTTTAATTGTTCATAATTTTCTATCCAAATAAGCTTTTGACACGTAATAACTTACAAATTAAAGCTTTTTCATTTTCAATAAACAAGTGCAAATTTATTGTTGATAAAAGTATCATCTGTTAATATTATAATGTAAATTTTAGATTTTATAATCCTATGTCAAACTTGGGTATTTGCATGAAATTATTTTATAGTTTGGTTAGATATATTATATGCTACTTTCTTTGTGAACTTTTCAAATATTCACAATTTACTTATTATCAATGAAATTACAGCGCAACAAACATGCTGACGACGCGGACGTCATATTTATAAAGCGGTACCTATTGATGTTATATGAGTGTGACGTTATAATGGCCTGGATATTCTCTTCATCAGAGTGACAAATAAGATTTGCCTTTTAATATTATATAGTCTCCGACTTTAGTAAAGTACTAAAACTATAATGATTTTTTATTTTAAAGATTTAAAAAATTTACGATGAGGATAATTTTGTTTCTTTAATAAAGTACTAAAACTATAATGATTTTTTATTTTAAAGAAACAAAATTATCCTCATCGTAAATTTTTTAAAAAACAGACATTTTTTATTTATTAAATTTGAGAAAAAACAAATATCAAACGTAAATGAACCGACCAAATACGCTGTAACTTTCTTGCCAGTCCTAAATATCGATTACAAATAAATATTGGATAAATTATTACACGTGGTCTACAGGCTGTGGTTATTAGATACATAAACACGCACACACGCACATGCAAATACCTACCAAGGAGCATTTTTTAGCCGTAGCGTATTCAGACTCTCCAAGTCAAATAATATAATCTCACAAAAGTAGATTGAATCGAAACAATGCTTTCTCTTCAAGAAAGCCAATAAAGCCCCCGAAATCCAGATCGCAATACAATCCACAATGCATCAGCCAACGCCACTCCATCCTCCTAAAGTCGTCCATTTATCCGTAACGAAGACAATCCTCCCTAACCCCCGTCCCTCCCGTCGCTTTGCATCCACACCCGATACGACCTTCCTCGAGCGCCCATTGTAGCAGCTCGATTCTCTTTAGTCCGACGGCCCGTCTCTCCATTGTTCTCCGCGCGCGTCTGTCTGCATCTCCCTGTGTCCACTCATTAGGCGCTCCCTCCTCTCTTTCTCTCTGTACCCATATACTCGTCATTTTTGCAGACTACACACAGAGCCGCCGGCAGGCACAATAATCGCAATCACTGTACCCGACGCGTATAGGACTCGAGAAACTGCCACGTGCTCGGTGCATGCGCTAACGCAATTTTTGTAATCGACGCGCTACCCCCTACCGATGTGCGCGCAACCCTTTTAGCAGTTCCGCAGGCGCGCGTGGCGGATCGACCCTCGGCATGGAGTTTCTCTCTCGCAGATTGCTATCTCGCACGCGCGAGGGTATTTTTTTAAGCGTAAGGGGGTCGAGATGGTATACTTTTTTTTAATTATGATACAGAGATGCGGTTTGAGAGATTTGAAAGTGTTGTGGAAAGTACATTTTTGTCTTACCTGCACCGAAAGTATATGCTTTTGCATGCATATAAAGCGACCGGTAAAATAACGCACTGTACGTTCGCTTCATATATGCACAAAAAATCATCCTTTCAGTACAGATTAGGAGATCGAATAGCGTGTATACAACGGGCGGAAGGCGATTAACACCTGTGCTGGTTGCAGCCCTTGTCTCGGCTCGCCTCGAGCCAATCAGGTGGCCTCGACTCGTCCTTCTATGTGCACTCGCGGTAATCGCCTACTTTCCGCCCTCGAAACACAATATACGATTTTGTTTGAATTTGGAGAGTTTTGTAAAATGTATGTCATGTGCTTAGAGTTATGTACTTGTATAATGCTCTATGTTAGCGTTAAGTTTCGGATGACGAGTGTTTTTTATAATAATATGTACATGAAAATGTATTTTTTTCATTTGCTTTTGATACGTTACATGTATCATTGGTTTGCCAAAATAATATTTTTAATGACCACTAAGTATTTGAAATTAAAAAATAACGTACAAAAATGTACACAAGTGCGTTTGGTTCTTCTATAATTTAAACAAAAAATCGGGATTGAATCGGGATATCTGTTATATATTTTTGTACATTTTTTTCTTATCTATCAGTGATATACAGATTTGTGGTAAAACCTCTTTAAATTATAATAATAAAAAACCAGTGCCAATTCATTGGCACTTAGCTTCTGCAAACTAAATTAATTGTTCCAATATAAAATTCTTTGTTCTCATATTATTAATTTTAAATTGCTATATCTCTTTATAAATAATACCTCAAAAAATGTGTGCTTTTATATCATTGATAGTTTGACAAAACATAATTTTTTACTAAAATTATAGAACGATACGTAATAATCCTTATCACAGACATTTTATACACTTTTATATATTTATATACGCTTACATACATTTTTAACTCCCACGGGGGAAGTAGAAATAAAATATGCAATAGAGATCCCGATAATTTAGAAAATAAGTGTAAAAATAGAAATTTACGACAACTTTAAATAGGATTCTTTAATTATTTTAAACTCGCTTACGCCAACTTTTCTGCATGATTTCTCAATGCCAACAGTAATTTAACAAAAAGAAAATCACGCAAATCTACTAAGAGTGAGAAGTATTTATTATTATAAGTATAGCATTTTACACGTTATATATAACTATAATCGTTTTGGCCGTCACTTTTAATACAACCTTTCATGAAGGATCTTTCGATTGTAAACGTTTAGTTATTTTCCTTGAAAATGTAATCAACCCCTACAATTTTCTTATAAGGTCAGTATTGCAGTTTTGAAGATATATATATTTCAGTTGAAATGTAAACTGCAAATATTTACAATATGTATCAACGCAGTAAAAGTTTAATAATTGCCCAGGGTCAGTGAACAAAACTCGAATTATCCACAATTCAAATTATAAAATAGCCTAAAAGATGGAAATTCAATTACAATAAAAGTAAAGATAATATAATCGTAACGTATAAATATAGAATCATAAAAAATACATTCATACAAAAAACGTGAAATCTTTAACATAGTTTTAAACGGTTAAACAAATTCATAATATGTTACTTTTCTTGTTTGTTAATTTTAAAATATAAATTTGTTTGAAATAATAACAAACTTCAAATGTGTCAAGTGAGATTTGCTCGTTACATTTCCACTTATATTTTTTATGTGTGTAAGAAAATCAACAATACTGTGTTTGTAATCCATTATTTTGTTTTTGTCTTTTCAAGCTTCACAAAATTGTGTGTTATTTATTTTTAATAAAGTATGTTTACTTGTTTAACCGTGTATCAAAAAATTCGTAAATTTGTATTGAAATTATTATAAGTTTCCCAAACATCATTGAGTAGCTAAGTAATATCAGAAATTGTTTAATTCTTTGAATTATAGAAGTTTGAGTTACAGCAAAGTTTGATCCGCTCGAAACTATAATACTACTTCAAAATATGGAAATTCGAATTATGGAATAATTTAACATTACAAGCAAAGGAATACATTTATTTTAACCCACTATATACTTCTTATGTAACAAGCATTTCTTTGAAATTACCAACAGAATTCTGCCCGAATTGTAAAATCGCTCAATACCATCAGCATTATAGGTACACAAAATGTATGCAAAAAATTATATACACAGTACACTAATTTCAATTAAATCACTCATATAAAATAATATCTACCTATAATCCAATCGCATCCTATAATATCCATTTCCATCGATCGCGTCTCACTCACGCGGTACTCGCGAGCAAATAAAAAGCTGATGCGCGCAAAATAAACGAACCGAAGATATTCACCATGTCGATTTTCATCCCCCGCATACTGCGCCCCCTGCGTCGATTTTCTCTCCGCATCGACGTCCTTCTCTCGCACGCTGCCCCTCTCAGCCCTTCGTTTAACGAGCGATTACATCCGAATCCAATCAATTATGCTGCTTTCATGCACCCTTTCGAACCCTTTCACCCACGAGCCAGTGCGCCTCGTCATCGTCCCCCTTTGCTCTTTCTCGCGCGAAGCTATATGCAGCTCGCCTATATAACACAATACGTTTAGTCGCTCTCGCGTCTCCCTTTTTTTTTCTCTCTCCGTCCACGCTTCACCTCTATATATACGTATATATTTATTTCGTTCCTTTTCATCCTTTTCTGTCTGATGCGGTCGCTCTCCCCGCTATAGGTATATTATTTACCAGCCGTGCGGTGTTTTTCTCTTTTCAAATCGCGCGTTTATGGCTAGCGCGCGGATGGATCACTCCACCACAGAGGCGATCTTCGTTTTGTTTTATTATTATTATTATTATTATTATTCTCTGTTTGCCCATGCTTTTTGCACGGCGTTTATTTTTCTCTGCTCTTTTTTTTTCTGGTCGGATTTTTATTTTTTGAGGTCTTTTTTTATATACGCGCTGCTGGACGGGGTGTAAGAATAGCACGCAGCAGTGTAAATACAATGCGATTGTTGGGTAAATATCGAATTTCACCGAGAATACGGGAAAATTCATGTATGGAAAAAGTTGGGGGCGCGCGGTAGATATAAATACGAGGTGAGGGACGAGTGTGCGCGCAATATATGATGCGAAAAACGTTGATTGAAATTTTTTTGAAAAAACTTTGGGAGTAACTTTTAACTCGGTTACTGGATATGTTTAGTATTTCCGACGTTATTTGAAGTCATTTATTTGCAATAAACCAATAGTAGAGTATGATTAATTCGAAATATTTCTACCAATTTCATTTATAATACAATTCTCGCTTAAAACAGAATACGCTTTCAAATTCATTAAAACATTAAGAAGTTAATTATTTATGAGCTGAACCGTACATTTATGGACACTGAAATATAAAAATTTCACCCCCGACCTCATTACCCCTATAGATTTCAAGCTATAAAAATAACTTTAATTGCTAATCAGCATATATACAATTAGTATACAAGCATTCGATATAAAAAATAAAGTAATGCAAATTATTTTCGAAAGAAAACATAAACTCACTAGCCGGCATCATTAGGTTAAGTATTTCACTTGGAGCAAATGATGGCGAACGCTGGAAGAAAATGGCAGAAAATGGATTGAGAACAAATGTTTTAAAAGTTTAAATGACGATGTGATGATTAAATAAAGAAAGTAAATAACGATTATTGATTTTCTGCTTCGTGCAGATCTACTCTATATATTTAAATCTCAATAACACTACATTTCTACAACTTTTGCAATATATTTATATTTCCCGGTACTTTTCATCCAGCGTTAGCCATCTTTTGCTCTAAGTGAAATAACCTAATTGCAGGGGTCCGGGGATGCGCGAGCGTTCGATCATCAGAGTTAAACGGGACAGGGCGCTGATTATACTTGGATAGGTGACCACTCGGGAACTCCGTTCCAACAGTGATGTTTCCGCAGATGAGAAATGAAAATTTAGGTGCTTTTCGAGGAAGTAAAAGGTGCCTAAGTTTGACTGTCCCATCGGCTGGTTCCTGGCGTGGGTTTTCTTGGTCGGCCAAGATTTCCCTACGTCACATGGGCATGGCCCTGGGTGAATGCGGAAATTCAGTGGGTCAGGAGTTGGGTTTAGGCTCAAACACTCCCACACACAGGTGGTGGGAGTTTCCCGTAAAAGGACAATAGTGTCTATACGGGTGGAACAAAAAGAAGAATAAAAAAACTAAGCTCACTAATTGAAAGAGCGCACTTAAAAGTCCTAAAATAGCATTTTTCGAACAAAAATTAATACTTCATTTGGCTACTTAGAAGACCTCGGTATTATACATTTACGCTTTTCGATGGTAATTGGTCAACCGTATAAAAGTACAATACATACCTAGAACTCGTTTATAACGAGATTCAAGCGAACAAGACGATTTTGCTCGTTAAAACGAATGTTCATTATAAACAAGCATATAAAAAATTAGGAGTTGTAATTCTTATATAGTTTAATGAATTAAAATGATATACAATCAAATATAATTTGGAATTGAATTTGAAGAATATGTTAATATAGTAATTGTAATATTTAAGCATCATTCAAATTTACCATTTAAAAAGAGCCAATTTATTTTCTCAAATGGTAAAAAAAATTGAAGAACTGAAAATATAACTTTTATATAGATTAACGCATTCGTTATGCCTTTTTCTAGATGCTTAATAATATCGATTTTATTGCTATAATGCAAAAACTTTTCTTATCAATCCAATAATCATACAAGTAAACCAAAATCAAATAAAATAAAACTACTCTAAAAGAACCTACTCCTCATCTCCACGACTATCAAACAAACATAGATCAATGACACACAAAACGTGAAACCATCATCGCGACAGCCGTACTAATGGAAAAAACACTTTTGCCATTTTGCAGAGACCATGAACAGAATCCGAGCGGAGATGGCCGCGGCGCTGGCCGGTCAGCTCGGCCAGGGTGGACTGACTCCGTGGGGCAAAATCCCCGAGGGCGCAAACACCACGTCCACGACCAAGGTAAATATAAGCGGCCGCACTGCACGGGCCGCGGCCTGTCGCCGCGTGTACACTATAATACACGTCGTATAAATAATGGAGCTTCGTGTGTGTACCTGACTCTGTCGTTTCAATGTTTTCCTTATTAAAGAGAGCGGGCTTCTTATTGCGCGTTGAATGCCTTAGTCTTATTTGAGTTTTGGAAGTTGGAGGAAGGTATGGGTATACACGGAGGGAATGATTAAATAATGAATACGTCGGAGCGAACGAGTTGCAGAAATGAATGTTGAATATACGGAGTATAGGAATTTCGAACTTGGTCAATGGATTTTGTCATTTTCTAAAAGGATGCGTGTTATTCAAAGTGTTTTAATTTTGCATTGCTTGATGGTTACTATAAAAATATTTAACACGGTTGAACTTTCTTTGTGAAAGCATTCACTCGAGTATCACGACAAACTTGACATACATAATTTAATTAAGACACTTTTTTCTATATTCGCTAATTTTTTAATAAAATCTGTTAACGAAAATAAATTATTGAGTGATTACATTTTGATTTATCGGGTCGTTTGAACTTAACTAATTAATTATATAAGTGTAAAAATACTGCTGCGAATAATAGAATTAAATTAAAATAAAGTGTTCCTCTCATCAATTTTTTCACATGTCGAGGAAGTCGTTTGTACCAATTCTGTACAATTACTTTAATGCTTTAAAATGCATAAAATCCTACCTCATATTACACTAGCTTATACTTAGCTCAATTTTATGATTTTAAAATAGTTTGAAATCCTTTTTCCTATTAAAAATGTTATAGTTGTGTGATATTATTCAATAATTCGTCGGTAACTATTCAATATAACTTAAAAAATAGAAAACTGTAACTAAAAACTTAATTAATAATGAAACATTCTTATTTACGTTTATTATTATTATTATTATTATTCATGAGATCGAACGTCATTGAGTTATGCATGTAACATCTCCGGCGTGTGCACTTTATCGCTGAAAAGAACGTGGCTAAAGAAGCGAGAAAATAAGAGGAGTCATACCGTGCATTTGGAGGAATCGATTAGCCATACCCCCTTTGTTGAAGCTATTCAGCGATCAAGTGTTCGCTCCTTTGAATTTCATTACGCGCGTAATCGATAAACGTTTTAACAAGTCCACGTTTGTTAGTGCAACGTACGTACGAAGTACATTCATCGAAAAATTTAACATACCTTAGACTTTTAACTTTCAAATCTAAATTCAACCTCAATCGAAAATTAATATAAAT
This sequence comes from Gastracanthus pulcherrimus, assembly GCA_949152435.1. Taxonomy (NCBI): domain Eukaryota; kingdom Metazoa; phylum Arthropoda; class Insecta; order Hymenoptera; family Pteromalidae; genus Gastracanthus; species Gastracanthus pulcherrimus. Next base: position 166,304,073 of record OX424575.1, on the reverse strand, counting down.
GCACATTTCTTTACTTTTAGAACTTAAAATAATAAATAATAATAAAATAATAACAAACTTATTTAATTATCTCTGAATTATAGGAAAACGTATATTAATTAATACACTACAATAATATTCTAATCGTTTATTATCTGACACTAATAATTATTGTTATTATTGTAATTGTCTATTAGAATAATTATTGTAAAATTTTTAATATTCTAATGATCTGTTATAATAATACTCTAATTATTTATGTAGTTATAATAAATGAATATATAGATATATCACGATGACTCACAATACGTTAAAAATGTTGCTATTTGTCATATGACAATTTACTTTATCGCATTAAATTTTATTTAAAATTGTACGCTGTAACAAGTAATACCGTTATATACGAGTTAATTTGCTTCGTTATAAATATCAAAGAACAGCCGAAGTAACGACGATAACGTCACATAAACTTTAGATTGCATTATCTTTGCCAATTTTTAAGATATATGAAGTAACAATAATTAACGTAATATATTAATACATGTATAAAAATGAATGTGTAACCTATAGTGTACTTGTTATAAAATTGTTCTACGAAATTTTTTACTTTTTTGCAATACTTTAAAAGAATCTTCCTCCACAAAGATAAAAGCCTATATAAAACAAATTCTCAATACTGAAAAACAATCAGTTCGCTATTACTATATTTGCTACCATTATGTAGTTAATTATACTAACATTTTTAGTTTAATTAAATAGTTGTATATAATTGAGTTGTAACAAAAAAACACTATATTTTTTGTAGTAAATATTACTACACTTATAGTATTATAGTAACTAATCAAATTCGACATTTTCATTGGCATAGTTTATATAAGTAATTTCTTACTAAAAATTTGTACAAATAATTTATACAAAAAAAATATGTATATACTAGGTACTTCACCCAATTAGTTAAATTTGATATCCGCACTTTTTTTCAACTTGCGATTACCATACAATTTCACGATAAAAGTTACTATCAATTCTTAGTTGCAAGAAAATTCCTTTAAACTCTCTGCTACTCTCGTAGTACCTAGGTATAACGATTGCCTCACGTTACACCATAAACCCAAAATCTTCACGAAACCAATGATCTATAACCTCCGTCCTCTGATCCGCACAGGTGATCGGCGACCACTCCGTGACGATCAACGAGACAACCTACTCGGACGGCGACGAGAACGGCGGCACGGTCTTCCGCGTGCGCGTCGTCGACGTCAAGCCCCTGAACGAGACGACCGAGGCCGCGGGCACCGAGTCCTCGGAGGAGGCGGCCGAGGTCGACGAGAGCAACACGCCCAGGAGCACCCAAGGGCCCCCGCACACCACCGAGAAACCAGCCACGGCCCAGGATAACGAGGACCGCGAGGAGCTCACGACGACGCCCAGCACGCGCAGCGTCGAGACAGTCGAGGAGTTCGACAACGAGATACCCAAGAGCCAGGTCGACACTCTCACCGCCTAACGAGGAGTTTGCGCCGGGGACCCTTTTATGATTATAATGATTATATTTTTTTTTTAATGTTATTAAGTGATCTACGAGGGAGCTGAGTAGGTGAGACGGGGGGAGGGGAGCGCCGAGGGCTTTGGGTATTGCACTGCTGGAATGATGGGTTTGTAAGGTTTCTATTGAGAGAGTTTTTGTAAGTGACAGTTTGATGTTTTAGGATTTTGGGCAGAATATTTGGTTTTGTAATGCTTGAGAAATTGTGGTGCTTTGATGTTGTTTTACTACATGATGACTACCTAAGAATTATAATAGTGGTTCGGAAAATTTTGAATTTTTTTATTTTATTCCAGTAGTGCGATATGTAATGATTCGAGCTGCGGTGTTGTGCAAAGTGCTGCGCGCTATCCGAGGTTGTACGTAAATTTTTTGTCGTGCTTTTGAAGATAACACACGTTTGAAGATAACTTCATTAGCTTTCGTTATGCTCGAGATTTGAGTGAACAAATTCATTATTTATGAAATCTGATGCAGTAGTTGTACATCAAATTGACAGAATATTGCATAGTAAAGATCAATAACAATTATTTGCATTTGTTGTTTTCATGTTTTGATAATATAACGCTGTTTATGACAATACAAATGATACCTCTGAAAGCGTGCAGCACAGGAATGTCCTATTCTTTGACACCGACCCACGCTTATAATAATTAAAATTATTTATATTTAAAGGTTTACTATATATGGGTAAATCCTTTGATAGTTTTCATACGAATTTGCATTCTTATAGTAAAGGCATGTGGTTAAAAGTGGACTCGAGATGGTCAAAGAGTAGGACGTGATTTTAAACTTTTATTCGTTTTAATTCCAGAACCGCGAGTTCGTAGTGATAATAAGGATACTTCGACGCTAGTGCAACAGCAAGCTGTGGCCTTATGCAATTTATATTATAACGCATACAATGTTTTTATTCTATAGTTTGTAGACGATGAGGATCTTGTCCAAATCGATCAATATAAATATTTAAGATTTTTAATGGAGATTTTTAAGAAAGAGGGCTTGTTAAAATGCGCAGATTCATTGAGAGTGTCAATTATGTAATACACGAACTGATGGAGCGAGCAATATGTGAGGACCATTTTAGTCAGAATAAGTGACAAATTTTAATAATATGTATATGCTATGATATGAGACAATGTTTGTTTTTTTTTTCAATAAAATCAAAGTTTACTATATTAAATATGCCTACTTTATTTTCTTCCTTCTCTGCACATATAATAATTGTACATATTTATTTATATTTCACAAATACAGAATTATTATTCAAGATTTCCAAAAATGATTAAATATAAATAAATAAATAAATAAATAAATAAATAAATAAATAAATAAATAAATAAATAAATAAATAAATAAATAAATAAATAAATAAATAAATAAATAAATAAATAAATAAATAAATAAATAAATAAATAAATAAATAAATAAATAAATAAATAAATAAATAAATAAATAAATAAATAAATAAAAATAAATAAATAAATAAATATAAATAAATATATAAATAAATAAATTGATAAATAAATAAATATAAATAAATAAATAAATAAATTGATAAATAAATAAATATAAATAAAGTTTTCAGGATGTGATATTTCTTTCAAAATAGCATTTTACAAAAAACACGATCATGAAAAAATAATGTTATCATTTTTTAAATTATTAATTTTTGTTTAAACATAATTTTATCCAATTCAAAGCGATATTCTTTAAAAAATAATTATAAATATTTAGACACAATTTTTATATAAATCAGTAATACTTTTACTTCTTGTGTTAAGGATGTGAAAGAAGAGAAGATATTGTAAAAGAAGATTATTCTATGCATGTATACACCCAACGGTAAAAATAACTTCGAATATGGCGGGTTATTTTGCCTGAATTAACTGGGGTTTCGATAGGTTAAATATTAGGAGGTATATGAATCTATCGTAATTCCTAGTAATACGTAGGGAAATAACCCCGCCATATTCAAAGTTATTTTTACTGTTGTGGTACATGTATAGAATTTGGTTGTTGCGTGATTTATTTTTATTCCATGTTCAAATAGTTTATGCTAAAATAATTAAGTCGTGTTTTTGATTTTTGCAATTTAACGAATTTAAGCAATTTGAAATTTGCGTCACGTCACAATATTATAGTTTCATGACGTTACGTAGCATTAGAGTATATCGATATATATCGAAAATTTGGAAACTTTAAACGTCTGTAACTTTCAAATTTTTCATTTTTATGATAAAAGAATAAATACGACCTAATTATTTTTTGCTATTCTACCTATTTCATGTGAAAAATCAACTATTCATGTTATACAACATCCTAATTGCATTCACTTATTTTTAATAACACGTGTTATTAAAAATAATTGAAATGTATATTATATTATACATATGATTATAACAAAATAAATTAACAATTAATCGAATTATTTATTATAAAAAATCAAAATAATTTTGTATATATATACAATATATACATAGTATATATATATATATATATATATATATATAAGTTCAATAGAACTAGTTTTCTTTTATAAACATACATACCTATAATTAACGTCGTAGCAATTAATTCGATGAATTTATTTACGATATAATAGACTAAACGTATGAAACGACAGAGCTAAAATGTCGATGATTGTACATATTTTGTAAATAGGTATAGACGAGAGATAATGCGTACAATTATAATACATACAACAGGCTCGCAATGTTTTGAAAATATATTACATAAGAGTAAAATGATCATTTAAGTTTATATGAAAACGTTCAATAAATATGAATAAAAAGGTATACGATGAATGGAATAAAAAATAATACTGTATACGGGAGAGACGTACAGTATGACATAGCATACAGCATGACAAATTATGCATTACTGGCTTCCACTAACAGTTGGCGCCACTTTCGCACGGGGATTTGATGCATTTTGGTGTTTTAAACATACTTCGCGGTCAATAGATAAAGTTTATTGCGTCAAAACTTCTGTTATAACCAACGATTTATTCAATTTTACGAGTGCCAAAGTTATTTTATGAGACTGACCTCTTTTTTCGAAGGTACGTCTTTCAAACAATCTTTGTATCAAGATTAGTCCTTCATAAGTCCATTGAGACGTCGATAAACTTCTAATTATCATATTCCATGCCATATAACCTAAAACGTTATAATGTACGTGTCATACAGTATGACAAACGCGATTGGTGTACAGTTGACATACTTATGTAAATTGAATGGTAAAATATTACAAAAATTTATTTTTATCTTTTTTCAGAAGAAAAACGTCTAGTTAGATTTGTCGTATGTGTTGAACATAATCTCCAAACATTTAATAAGTGTTATTTGTTAATTTTCGTTATTTATAACTAAAATACTATCTTTTAGTTTAAAAGCCATTTATAAATGTCTATAAAGCTATATTTTTAATAAATGTACTATATTATTTATAATTATACTATATTATTACTTATACAAATATTGTGAGTACCCTTGTAAATCATTTAGACTTCAAAATTGAATAAAAATGATAATTTGTCATACTGTACGACACTTTTTAGAACTCGCGAAATGGTAACTTTTACATTTATATTGATAATTAATTTGTATGCTTGAATTTGACCTCGGCCAATTCTTTTCGTGATAGAGGACTGATTAATGAATAAATCCTTTATTGGGATTTTAATGTTCATCGAGTCAATTAATAGTTATACCCAAAATAGCTATGGGTTGTCATACTGTACGACTCTCCCCTATATTTCACATTAAAAGACGAAGAATAAAAATAAGAGTAATTATAGTGTTAATAACCGACAATGACAGGATTCTACTTATGTCGGCAACATGTGACGGAGGGAATATATTAAAAATTTTTACAGAAAATACATAGCGCGACACTCGAATTATTTTAAGAAAATTAGCAATTACGTGATTATGCAAATTTTCGACTCTGATATAAATTCGAGTAATACAATAACCACAAAAATGTCCTTTTTCCCAGCATATCAAGCCGTAGAAGATTTTTGAGTCTTGTACCGAAAGAGTTTCATTTGACCAAATGAAAATTCAAACACTGACCTTAGGTAATATAAAAGAAAATTCAATAACCACAAAAATGTAATTTTTCATTTCTTCTACAGGCATCAGTCTCAGCACGTACCTGCTACGATATCGTACGTGCTCCGTATTCTCGTCCTCTCCGTTTGTACAGATTTAAACCTAAATAAATATTTAGTTATCACTCTCACATAGTTTATTACTATAAACTACACCTATCCGGCCTTTCTTCCCTGCTTAATTCATCAATAATTAACTAATCACAATATTATTTTGGAAGCATATAAATAGTCGCCTTAGAAAAATGAGTAACTTATGCTAATCTGTAGAACAACAATTTCATTGAACGTTTTCGATAACTTAACCCATTTCTTCCCAAGCGGCCATTTTATAGTCGATTGGTATTTTGCCTAAAAAATTGTCGAAAAAAAAATAATAATAACCAATAGCACTTTTCTGAAGTAAAATTGTCCGCTCTTTCCGATTCTGAAGTCAGAATTTTGAAATTTCCGTTGGAAAAAGTATTTGATAACTATAAATTTCCTTTCTGAAAATTAGTCAATCATAACTTAATCAACAAAAATTTTATGATTGATGTCGAAAATAAAATTTTGTAATAAAACTTCATTGTAAAACTACAAATATTTGTTTACCAATTCTCCAAATTTTGTCATAACTTACATTATTCTGTTTTTATTCTTATTTTTAAAATAATAATAATTATATGACTATATGCATTCTATTATTTATAACATAAATTTCTTTAATAAAGACACTTAAACTTTACTCGGGGCTTTGGTACTTTTTGTGTAAATAATACTTTTTAAATGCATGCGTCGTTATGTAAACAAATAACCTCACCTCCATTACTACTGGACATTTAAGGTACATTTTTAACTTTAATTTAGCAAAATACTTAATGTAGTATGATTAGAATAGCATATTACCTCGATTATTATAAAACTGTTATTATTTCCATTATTAATTAATACATAAATTAATTAGTTTATCAATTTTATATTAACTAAAATACTAAGCAGAATCTAGCTAGATATTAGCTCAAAAGCATGTCGTTTTTAGCTGATTTCTAGCTAATTTCTTAACCAGAATTAAAGCAGATTTAGAAAATCTAGCTAATATCTGGCTAGAAACCAGCTTAGATTTCTACCAGGGCTGTTGTATATATTATAGTTATACACAGCACGCATTATCGACCCTATATTTACAAAATATTTACAAGCATCGACATTTTAGTTCTGTCGTTTTCGTTTGATACGTTTAGTCTATTATATCGTAAATAAATTCAACGAATAAATTGCTACGACATTAATTAAAGTATGTAGGTATGTATGTTTATAAAAGAAAACTAGTTCAAATTGCACTTATATATTTCACCATTGTAAGTAGTCCCCTTACACATAAATATGGTAAAAATTGCCATGGCATAGCCATCAAAGCCGAAAATAGCACATTGCATAACGACTTAAGTCTATTTAATAAAATCTTTGACCGACATACGACTCCGTCCATCTCTATGTGGATCGATGAGAGCGTGTATCAGTGATTTTATTTAATTTTAGTACGTAAATAAAGTTTATTATATAAACTATAGTGTATACACATAAAACCATATATGGTTTTCAAAAAATGATTCAGATGATTCTCGAAGAAACAACTTAAGTCCACTTATTTTTATAGCTATACATGTAGTCCAAAACTGCACAATGCATAATGATTTAAGTCGATTTAATAAAACCTTTGCTTAAAATATGACTCAAATGCATATTTACATGGATCAGAGCACTTTGAGCACTTATAGTTGTATTATTTTATTTATGTTAATTCATTTTACTATACGATACATACTTACATAGTATTTGCATTTTATAATGTTTGAACTGTTTGTATTAATTACTTATTTATGCCATAGGAACTTTATAAGTTCTCTTATCTCCCTCGAAAACTCTTTAAGTTAAAATATGTGGGGATAATATTTTTAATTTATATTATAAAAATGTTTCATTTTTTCCATGTTATAAATTTTAGTATGAAACGTGCCTACTTTATTTGTTTCTTCTTTTTATAATATATGCACTTATAATGCTTGCTCAAAGGGAAAGGTTTGTGCCGATGAACATTTTTTGTGTGTGTTTTCAGCACATTTTAATGTATGTTTAAACTTCGCGAAAACATAATTGGAGCTTCAGAACCATAACGAAATAAATCCATTTTATAAATTTTCCAAATCGTTGCAAACATTTCAACGTTAGTGATATAAACGAGTGAAATTTTGTAAATTTAATCACTGCAATTAATACTCAAATACGCTATTTATCAATTGCATAGTTTAAATAAGAGAAATAATGACAGGATTTACAAAATATTTCAAAATTTTTATAAACATTTATTAAATTTTGAAAATAGGCTTGTTTCATTATTTGTCCTGAGCGCTTCAATTATTAAAAATAAAATAAATAAATAAACCAATAATAATTTAATAAATAATAATAATTAAATTATTAAATGAATAATATATAAATACATAAATAAGTAAATAAATTAATTAGCAAAACAATATTGATACAGGACAAGAGATTATTTTCTCTCTCAACGTATCATGCTTGAGAAGAATCATTGTTAAGAAGGATTTACTTAAAAAGAATATTTCTATAAAGAATAGTATTTTGATATGATTTTGATATATAATTAACACTTTTACTTCTTGTGCTAAATATTGAAAGCTTGTGGGACCGATAAATACCTACATTTCGCATAAGCGAAAAGAACCAGTAACCTATGTAAGCGGATTAACTTTGTCTACAAAAAAAAAGGAATTCCCCTCACCTTCATGAAACAATTTTGTGAGAACTCGCAGTTTTGTATCGAACCTCGTAATGTGAGCAACTTTAATTCATCTATTATTCCCTATAGCCAGTGTACTGAAAAAATATCACTATTGTCAATTTTTTATATCAGTCAGCACGTACAGTTTTTCTTCAAGGTCAATCTTCATTTTTTTCTTTGATTACGCTCATTTCAATAGTAAGCTTATTCCATCATTTGGCAAGTTCAAAGTAATTAATTAAGAAAGCTATTTTGTTATACCCTGGTAGAAACGTTGACGAAATTTTCGCGAATAAATCATTAAAATCGTCATAGTTTCTAGCCAGTTTGTTAAAAATGGTTAAAAAGTGGTTTAAAAACATTTATAGCACACTAACCTCAAAATGCCAACTTTATTGTCGATTTTGAGGTTGTTGTACTATAAAATATCGTATGAGACTGTTGTGGGAGGTGTTTTTCTACCTTGCTCGATTTTCTCACTCGCTTCGCTCGTGCGAAAACCCTCGAGCAAGGTAGAAAACCATCTCCCACAACAGTGTCATAATATACTATATTTCTTATCGCAAATCAAATATTTGCATCTAGTACAACTATTTTGTAATATAGGTATATTAAAAAAAAGAAAAGTTATTAATCACTTTAAGATTATTTAATAGATTTATTTATTCATACCGAACAAATATCGATAGTTTCAACGCTTGTACAACTTTAATTTTTGTACATTTGATTTTTATTACAATACATGTATAATATCAAATGAAGTAATCAATTTATTATAAATATTTCTCTGCTATCATATTAATATCTTAAATATGTACACCCAACGGTAAAACCATTTTTCCGAACGTGCCCCGAAATAACAACTTTTTCATAGGCGTAAGAAACAAAATCGCATCTAAAGTACATCTTTTTGTTAACTATTTGGTGAGTTAACATTTTTTCGCCTATGAAAAAGTTGTTATTTAACATTTTGAACTACTTTTGAACGTTAGTAACAACAAATTATTATATTATGTTCATACATAAAAAATGCTAATTTGTCGATTTAGCTCCGGGTGCGCATGAAGCACGTTTACAAAGTTTATCATCAATATCTTGTTTATTTGGTCATTAACACATAATTTTCATGATGTCATTAGATTCTGCATAAAAAAATCTTCAATTACATATTCTGTTTATTAATAAATATGTTTGTATATATTGGTATGAATTGATAAACGGTCTCATCCCATAAGGTTATGTGTTAAAAGTGACTTTGTACACTCGACGTGGGAAATTTCCGGTCGAATACATTTGAAATTTTTTATAATACTGCAATTTCATTGGATCTCATTGGATCGAACGCACGTTTTCGCTAAACTCATTGGAGGTGTAATAAATTTAAGCGCTTTTAGTCAGAAAGGTATTCGAGCGGAGGAAACAATAAAACACTCCGATAGTTAATATTATAAAAGTCTTTACTTAAAGAGACTTATTAAGTAAGATATAAACATCCGTACACTGTAATTCGTATAATTCGATAATAATAAAATGCTAAGTTATAATTTACTGACTAAAAAATTACTTTCACAATAATACAATATGTTCTAGTGTTTAAAATTAAATGCTAGCGACATCTAGTTGTAAACAGCCACACTTTTAACTCGACCATACCTTATCTCCGAGTCCGTTTTCAAATGGTAAATATAATTATAGTATAAGTATAAGTATATATTACTTTTTACTTCATTCGTCAATAATCATACATATTGTCATACAAAATTATTGAATAGTAATGACATATAATCAACTTAGCCGATCATTTGTATAAATTTATAGATAGTAAATTTTAGCAGCCACAGAACAAATAAATAAGTGAGTTGTTTAAAAAGTAACTGCTAACAAACTAATAAAAATAATAATAAAAATCATGCAGAATATTAGAAATATTACAAAAGATTTCGTATATTATAATTTATTTTTATAGATTTTTCTATAATTATAGATCAAACAGAGTTAAATTATTTGTCTACTGTTTCAAATATCGAATATTCGCTCTGAGCATGACCGGTGGCACCACCCAAAAGTTGGCAACTCGGGACGAGGGGGTATATTCAACATAAAGTTTAGCAGAAGATTTACTTGGATAATTTGGACAAATCGAATGGACTGAATAAGTTCGTTCCGTTTCTCTCTGGCAGCGCCACGATCGCACACATTTCGAAATACGCATAGAAATATGCAACTGTAACGTAATAATACGTCACGTGTTATTCGCCATTTTCATACGCGCAAATATTCAAATAAAACCATAATAATTTAAATACAAAATACACGAAAATATATAATCACTCGATTATTGAACAGGCTCAGACACAAATATTCAACTTTACAAACGGTGTCTCTGGGAGGCAAAAAAAACACGCTCACTGAAACAAAGAACCTTTGTTCTACGCGATATTAGGGGTCCCAGTTCAAGTGTTTTTCCGGGAAGAAAAGCGTATCGCTCGCACGACAAGAACGTGAGGCTGGAAGCAGTTTCTAGACTGCATATGCAAAAAGGGACCGGAGGAGGGACTCAACAGGGCACAACGAATTTGTCAACTACTGGAGTAAAATCAGTCAGAGTCCAAGCGTACTAACGGTCACACGGGTCTTTCTCGCGATATTCATTTTATTCATTCTTCTCTTTATTTTTCGTTTCAAACACTTTTAATGCAGTCGTAGCCGGTCTCAAGCCCGGATTAGACGCAGAGAGAAAGTGCAGTCGTGCTCAATTCAAACATTCTTGTTTCAATCCGCATTTATTACCTTTTGATTATATTTTATTTCATTTATTTATTTATTATTTATTTAAATAAACCGCTCTCGGGTCACGCGCTACCTAACCTAACCCGACCTGGGTCATCACAATGACTACTTCATGTAAACTTGACTTACTACGCAGAAGCAAACAGGGGGTTCTTGACTTGCTTGTATATATATATATATATAGCACATTCACGCACGCCTTCACTCGCAGATAATCTACAAGCATACGACATTTTGCCTCTGTCGTTCGATACGTTCTTACATAGTATATGCTAACAAAATCAACAAATATAGTTCATTAATTATATTTATAAAAGTAATGAAGTCACTAGTCCAGTATATAATTGTTGTGATTCTTTTATAGTTGAAAACCTGTGATTGTTTATTTGTTTTTCTATAACTATATGTAAGTATTTTACTTATTCTTATATATGCATAAATGATATTTTTTCTTTATAATTAAAATTTAAGAAATTAAACAAAACCATTAAAATTCATGTATTTATTCATCATCTTCATAAGCGTTTTAGGTTATCATTAAATTATATATGAAATTAAAATCATATAGGTTTATCAAAAGGCTGCTATAATCTATTTATGACAACGAAATAAAATATATAATTTGACAGTTTTTCTAGTTGCTATTATAAAGCTTAAAATAATTTTTAAATAATATTTTTTATATTTATTCCTATTTAAGGGGAGGTCGGAGCTATCCTGATTGGTGCAGATTTTACCTAACCTCAAAAATTAATATCATAAAAATAAAAATTTGTGGTCATTTATGGTACAAAAATGCGGTTGTCTGGTGTTCTTGTCATAATAATAAATGTTTATAAAGCATCAAGCGTACATAATTGCGTACAATTTCGTAAAATAATGAAAAATACGGCGGGAGGTGAAGCTATCAGTAAAACTAAGAAACAGTAAGATGACCACTTTTACCGTATTTCATTCGTCAATTGTAACAATATTTCATAATAAAAAACTTTTGAGGCTACTAATAAACAAAATTGCTGTTGTCCGGTGTTCTTTACATAATAACAAACTATTATCAACCTCGATTTGGATGTTACTATGTGAATTTTAGACGTATAATGAAAAATACGGCGCGAGGTGGAGGTCACAATGGTAAAGTTCACTCCGACCTCCCCTTAACTATAATAAATTAAATTATAATTTTATTTGTTTTTTAATAAAATTTGTCAGATTGGTTATACACTCCCGAAAACGAGCCCCAAAATGGGGAGAATTCTTCACGTGTCCCGGGTTACCTTGAATGTAATTACAGAAAATGCAATGTACGAATTTGCCCAAATTCGGTGTTCTATTACGTGTGTAAAAGTACTTTTTTATGTGAAAAATATGGGAAAAAACAATATACATACACATACATACATGCATACATGCATACATACATACATACATACATACATATATATATGGATGGTTCTCTGACAAATCGTGCGCGAAAAAAAAAGGATTTTCCAAAAATATTTTCTTTATGTTCCTATAGTATGTATGAGTATCCCTGAATTTTTTCAGATTTTTTCCATCATTATTTTCCGAGTTACAGAGGGTCAAACTTGGCCATCTAAGCATTTTTTGCATTTTTTGGCCATACAAATTAATTTATAACTCCTCAGGGAAGCATTTTCCACAAAAAACGTATACATACTTTTTTTTGTAAAATTTTCTGTAGTTTGCATTAAAAATACTTGCAAAGTCATATATATATGTTATAACTATCTTATATGCCAATTAAACCTTAAAATGCTGATTCTGTGAGTTCGATCAAAGCCTCGACCACCAAAAAATTCATGGAGATATCTTTTTATAGTGCATAAGACCCAGTATAGGTCCCAGAATGGAAGGGAGCCTGTATCTTAGTCTAAAAATTAAGATAATCATCAATTCATGCTAAAAATGATTAAAATCATAGTGAAAACTATGATTTTTTTTATAGTGCAAAAGTCCCAGTATAGGTCCCAGAATGGAGGGGAGCCTGTATCTTAGTCTAAAAATTAAGATAATCATCAATTCATGCTAAAAATGATTAAAATCATAGTTTTAACTTATAATAGTTTTAACTATGATTTTAATCATTTTTAGCATGAATTGATGATTATCTTAATTTTTAGACTAAGATACAGGCTCCCCTCCATTCTGGGACCCATACTGGGTCTTATGCACTATAAAAAGATATCTCCATGAATTTTTTGGTGGTCGAGGCTTTGATCGAACTCTCAGAATCAGCATTTTAAGGTTTAATTGGCATATAAGATAGTTATAACATATATATATGACTTTGCAAGTATTTTTAATGCAAACTACAGAAAATTTTACAAAAAAAGTATGTATACGTTTTTTGTGAAAAATGCTTCCCTGAGGAGTTATAAATTAATTTGTATGGCCAAAAAATGCAAAAAATGCTTAGATGGCCAAGTTTGACCCTCTGTAACTCGGAAAATAATGTTGGAAAAAATCTGAAAAAATTCAGGGATACTCATACATACTATAGGAACATAAAGAAAATATTTTTGGAAAATTCATTTTTTTTCGCGCACGATTTGTCAGAGAACCACCCATATGCACACATACATACATCCATACATATAGTTTTCTATATATAATAAGTATATTCCGATTATAGATTATGGGGAAAATAGGTCGAATTTTTCTATTTATACGTTTTTATTTTTCAAATATAATTAAAGCAGATGCAGTGGTAAAAATGTGTTTGATATGACCATAATATAATATTGTGATCAGTCATAAAACGATAATTATTATTCAGATTATATCGACGTCCCTTACGAAGACTAGCACATTTTAAATTTCTTGAAGAATACTAGTTCTTGTTCGAAATCTCCTACGGAGATTAGCCATTTTCAAAAATTTAGACAAAGCCTATAATTTTCTCAGAGAATCTAAGAAAGTGTTAGTATTAATTAGAAAATCTAAAAAAAACTAGTTTTTTTATATATGAGGCCTCTGAAAAGAAATAGCTGCGTCTGAGAAATCTGAAATGTGCTAGTCTTCGTAAGGGACGTCGATATAATGTATGTGATAATACAATGTAGCGACTCACTGAAAACTACTATTTTATACATACATATATGGATTGTTTTAGGCAAAATGAATAACATGGGGGTATTCGGCGGCATAGCCCTAGCCATTGGTGTTATTGCGGCACTTGTAACTGTAGTATATACTCACTATAACGATGAACATAGAAACCATTATGAGAATAATTACGACAGAACCAACTATATGGGACAAGAGCGAATAAGACAAGAATTAGAACAAGAAATGGAGAAACAACAAAGGATATATGAAGACAGAAAAAGGCGAGTCGAGGCTCATAGAAAACAAAAAGAACTGGAAGAGAAAAAAAGAAAAGAAGCAGAAATTTTACTGCAACAAAAGAAAGAAGCAGAAATTTTACTGCAACAAAAGAAAGAGAATGAATTATCTAAAATCGACGATGAATTAGATAAATTTTTTGGACAGACTTCAGATTTAGAATCAAATGAATACAATAGCTATGTTCATAATGAAACAGAAAGTGAACGATTAAAGCAAGAGTTTCGTAGAGCAAGACAAGTTGCAAATGAACAAAAACATATAGAGAACGAAACAAGTGAAAAAATGCAGCATACAAAACAGCAGGAAGCAAAAGAAAATCAAATTTCAAATTTAAAGGAACAAGAAGATAGACAAGTAGAAGAAGAAATAAAGCTAAACGCTCGTGAACGTTCAGGTTCTATAAATGAAGAAGAATCAAGAATTGGGGAACAAATAAAGGACTATTTAAAAGAAAAAAGAAAGGTAATAAAATTGAAAGGGAAACAAAAAAAACGCTTAGAAAAACTAAAGCAACAAAATACTGTTAAAGATTGTATTACAAAAAAAGAAAATACATTTAAACAAGAAAAACATAATGTAAATTTAATAAATAGTCAAGCTAATTATGACAGTGAAGAATTTACACCGAAGCAAAAGCAAAAAGGTGTAACCAAAGAATGCTTGAAGATAGAAAAAGTACAAAAAATTAATAACAGAGATGAAGAATCACGAAAACAAGTAGGAGAACAAGAAAATACTAAGCTAAAAGACCAAATAGATAGAGATGACGAGAAAAGAAAAAAGTTATTAGAGCAAGAAAAAATAAAGTTACAACAGTTTATAGAAAATCAAAAACAAATAGATGAAGCAAAGAAAAGGTTTGAGATAGAAGAAGCAGAACGAATTTCTAAAAGACATGCAAAAATAGTGGATGGTAACAGAAAAAAAATCTTAGAACAAGAAAGACTTAAGCTGCAACATTTTGAAGAAAATCAAAGGCAAATAGATGAAACTAGAAGAATATTTGAGATGAAAGAAGTAGAAAGAATGAAGCAGAGAAATGCTATAAAAAGGCTGGATGAAAGAGCAAGGTGCAATCAATCACAGATTACGGAAATAGAAGCACATAGTGTTGTTGAAATAGAAAAATCACAAACTAAAGAGACACTAGTAATAGGGTCAATAAAAACCGATACATTACACACTCAAGAGGCACCTATAATAGGATCGATAAGAACGGATAAACTGCATTATCCAATCATTAAAAAGAGGGAACAAATAAAAGAAAGAAGAAGAAGAAAGAAAAAACAAATAAAGAACAAAATGAAACAATTACAAGAAGACTTAAAAATACGTGAAAATGAACTTATCAAGTGCCTTTATTTTATCAACTCGTTTCGATGTTTCCATGAACAAGCCGAAAATATTCGTTTACAAATCTTGATGAGAAACCAGGAATTTTTTGACGAGTATTTAAAAAAAAATTCACAACGTTCCAGTAAATATTTATTTCAACTATAGATGTATAGAATAATTGGGTCCTTGTATCAGATTATTTTAAGGCTTCATTTGACAGATCATATACTACTTCCGTTGTGAACATTTCGAATTTTCACAATTTATCTATTATTAGTGAAGTTATAGTGCTTCAAACATAAACTGATGACGTCACATTTATATAGCGGTATCATTTGATTCTGTATGAATGTGACGTCACTCAAAGGAACTTATTTAGGCTATAACTTCTTTCAATTTAATCTTTTGTTTGAAACTTTGAAGTGAATCAAGCGTCGGCTTATGTTCTTTATCCAAATCATTCATACCGATAAGAAAAAAATGTTCATGCAAGTACCCAATTATTATAATAATTGTTCAATGGGAATTGTTTTTATAAAATAGGTAGATATTGATATTTGAAACTTATTTGAATATTACACAACTTTATAAAATGCAATTCTCTCACGAGCAACTATTGTTAATTTAGAAAGAATATTTCAATTTTATACAAGGTATCTATAAAATTCTCTGTAGTAGGATGATTACAATGATTCTATAATATCAGCAGTTTACATAAATTACTCTGTTATCTGTATCTGTCTGAATAACCTAAAATAAAAGGTGACTAGTTTGATTAATTTCGTTAGAAACAAAAAAATTCTATGTTTCTTATTTATTATAAAAATAAATTTTTTATCTAGTTCTTTGTATAACGATTATTTTGTTAATAGTACATTACGATACGTGTGACGTAAGTGGCCCATTATTGCACGACGTGAGGTTAAGATGGTGAGGTTCATGGATAGGTGTGACTTAAGTGCGGATTTAGGCCACCCAGTGCTATACAAATTATTCACAGTTTAAAGATATTTTTTAGGATACTATACTATAAAATAAAAACACAATAACAAATCAAAATTCAAGTGAAATAATATATAATATATAATTGCATTTATTATACTTTTCTTACAATTAATTCATATTCTAGATTTAACTGTATCGCATACATTATTTTAGTAGCGATTTTAGTATCCTTACATAATATATTTTCAGATAAAACTGCAAAGAATCAAGGAAGTGTAAAAATAAATAACCTTATCAACTATTTATGAATTTTTTTAACATTAGTTTAAATGGAAATTAAAAACTTTAAACCTTAATATCTCAAAAACATAAAAAGTGGACTTAAGTCGTTTTTCCGGGAACCCACAGATATAGAAATCATGCGTATGTTCATACTTACAAGGCTATAAACAAAATATTGAAATGTTCCTATCAATAAAATAAAATAATTGTGCACATTGTATTATGGAGAGAATCGAAGAATTGTAAAATATTAATAATTATTTTCGAGAAAATTTGTACATACAATAATGTAAACTTATTTATGTTTATAATAAAATAAAAATGTATTTTCTTAAGCGACAAGTTAACTAAAATAATTTGTTCTGTACAGTTTATAAATAAAAAAATGCATAAATATACTTTTCTTAACACGTGCGTGAAAAAGGCCCTTTTCCATGCTTAGAAAACGAATGGAAAATTGGACATGCCGAGTGTCTTTGCCGGAGCGACAAGGAATGTACATTACCTCCCGCTCCTGAAAAGCTCTGAACATTATTACAAAACTGAATCAAAATTTTATTTTTTTAAAATTTTTAATTTTTATTTCTTAAGTCTAGTGTACGACTCGAAATGCTCATTTCCCCATTCCCTTTGCATGCATGACAAAGACCTTATTCACTAATTTACAAAAATACGATGTGCAATACGGGTGGAAAGGACATTCAACAGACCTTGGAGAGTTTTTCAAGCGTTTTAAAACAGTTTTACAACGTCTCATGTAGAACGAATCTTCGGACATTGAGACGTTTTACCAACGTTTTCAGGACATATTTATAACTTATCTTTTTAACGTTTGAAGGTTTTAATTCTAACGTTTTACAAACGTTCGAAAAACGTTATGTGTTTCACTCGTGCTCAATCATCATCCTTGCTTAGACAAAGACAATTTTCTCCCCTAGTTGCACAATGTACTATTGCTGTACGTTAAAGAATATTGAAGTTAAGATATTTTAAATATTACGAAAGGTTTTTACAAATGGGATAGGGAAAGTCCAAAAAATCCATATGAAAGCCATGATTTCACATGGCATTCAAAATTAACGAATTATTCGTACGAGTTTCATGAGAGATCCCACTGGTTCCTATATGAGTCACACACGAAACACTGGCCAACAAAATTTATTTAAAAATTTATAAATTTGTTTCCACGGTGCCATAGGGTCCGTATGAAAAATTCATATATGTTGATGTCCACCCGTTAATACCATGTAGAATCCCTTATGATTCGTACGCGGCTTCCATGTAAAAGCACAAGTACCTAAGTCATTGAATCGAATATAAAAATAAAAAAAGAAATTTAATGTAATCCAGTCTATGGCTTCCCGGTATATCGGTATGTCTTTTTTAATTGAGCTTTTGGCAATTCTAGTATCTTTACATATTATATTTTCAGATAAAAATGTAAAAAAATCAACTATCTATAAATTTTATTAACGTTAGTTTAAACGGAAAATAAAATTTTAAACCGTAATATCTCTAGAACATAAAAAGATGACTTATAGGTATTCGGTTATACCGAGAAGCCACAGAAGTTGTCGTAAAGACATTACTTTTCAAAACCCCCTCGCCAAATATCGATATATATATATATATATATATGTAACAATATAATACACCGCTCACTTCACAAAGCAGTAAAGTATCGCCGCCTATCTAAAAACACATGCACTTCAAATGAGAGCGAGAGAGACATCGTCATGTTTAAAGAGACACGCGCGCACAGAGAACACACACAGGCACACAGTCACACTAAAGCATTACAAACTCATGTCAACTTCTTGCGTGCAACAGTGCAAGATACACATTACACACCGAAAGCACTACGAGTGTGCTCACACATCAATCCAGAGCGAGACAGCAGGCACTGTGCACATACCTCTGCAGACACGCAGAGAGAACAAACACCCAGTAGCAAAAGCGAGGTTAGAAGAGTAAAGTGTAGGGGGGGAAAAACCGAGAGCGGAGCGAGAGAGAGAGCTGTCATGTGGACGTGTCCCATAGTCCCGCACGATTCCGCGCCACTATCAGGCACCAGCTGGACGCTCCGTTAACCAACTGTCCCGTCGCCCCTCGCTCCGCAGCCCCCCAGTCGACTGCATGCAGCAGCAGGAGGCGAGCGTCCCGTGGAGTAGGATGACGATGCGATGCCAGCGCGCCGACGTCGCGTAGGCGCCGAGCCGGAACACCCGAGCTTCTACCGGGAACAATACCACAGCGGTTCGTCGTCGGCTGTCCAGCAGCAGCAGCAGAATGAGAGACTGCTAGCGGTGGATACGAACCAGCAGCAGCAGCAGCCCAGCCAGGCGATGACGTCGCGCGACCGCACCCCGGAGTTCGGCAATGCCATACAGAGCATGCAGAACAGGACCGCCTCCAGGGCGGCGGTCCTCAAGAGTCCCAGACAGGCCAGGCACCTGCAGAGCTACTCCAACTTCATGATGATATCCAAGAACATTGGGAAGAACATCGCCAGCACGTACTCCAAGCTCGAGAAGCTTGCGCTGCGTAAGAGACACATGCTATCGTTTGCCTTGCTTTGCGAGACGGAAGTTGGCAGTTGCGCTGTTCGTGCGAGTTACCGCAGGGTCTTTACTCGATAGTAAAGATTCTTTGTTTTTTTAAGTATCTGTAATAGGGTACGGAGATCCAATTTGGGTTGTTGAAGTAGTTTTTTGTTAACTGGCTGCTGGAAAGCAACTGCTAACTACAGTCTCATTAACTTGATTTCTTGTTTCTATTTGCTCGCTGTGCTGATTTGCTATTGATCTAGTTCGAAAAGTTAAAATAATATTTAATTGTGACGGTATAAGGTATTAGTTGTTTACGCTATACCTAATTTGTTAGTTTTAAAAGTTAAAGTTATATTGAATTGTAATAGTATAAGCTTTTAGCTTAATTTCGTTGTTTGACACTTGTATGATTCTTGAGTCTACACAACATATTGATTATCTAGAACAATTCTCAGAACTTCATAATTATATCTTGCTTTGTTATTAAACTTTGAACATATTTTTTATAAAACCATCAACTTCCACTATATATTGTTCTTATTTGAAAGTATTTCATTAAATTATTAACTTCATATTTCCAGTCTTTATACACACATATCTTATTAAATTAATAATTGGCTCAAATACAGTATTAAATTAATTTTTCATATTTATTTACATCTGACAAGATGAAAAATTTCTTTACTTGTAATTAAAAATATTTCTGTTTTTCAGTGGCCAAGAAGAAATCAATTTTTGATGATCGACAAATGGAGATTGAGGAGCTAACAACAATAATAAAGACGGATCTAAGTAGTTTAAATCAGCAAATTGCCAAATTACAAGAATTAGGTAGGAAACAACGTGAGATATTTAGCTCTTCAAAGGGTCATCATATTGCATCACATTCCTCCTCAGTTGTTGTGGCCTTACAATCAAAACTTGCCAATATGTCAAATCACTTTAAAAGTGTTTTAGAAGTACGCTCTGAGGTAAATAATATACACAATAAGTAACTTTAAAAATTAGTGATTATAGACCCATTTTACATTAAAATTTGCTTTGTAGAAAATGAGGGAAGAGCAAAGTAGGAGGGAACAATTTTCACATGGGAATGTTTCAACTATGTTGCCTCCAAGTGTAGTTTCTGGAAAACAAGGTTCTTTGTTACTTCAGGAACAAGATTCTGGTGCTTCCGTTAGTATAGACCTTGAACCAGCTATGGGACAACTTAGTATGCAAAGAGTCATGTATGATGACACTGTAAGTGAACAATACTTTAAAGAAAAAATATATATTTGTTCCCATTTCATTGTGAAAATAATGAATTCATGCATGAAATTATGTTTAGGACTCCTATGTGCAATCTCGGGCGGAAACTATGCAAAATATAGAATCTACTATAGTGGAATTGGGAGGGATATTTCAACAATTAGCACATATGGTTAAAGAACAAGAAGAAATGGTGGAAAGGTCGGTATAAAATTATATATAATCGACTTTTAAAATTTATCTATTATACTAACAAAGTGTAATATACCATTTTCAGGATAGACAGCAATATTGAGGATACGGAAATTAATGTAGGGGCAGCACATGCCGAAATTTTGAAATATTTCCAATCGGTCACTAACAATCGATGGCTCATGATTAAAATCTTCGCCGTTCTGATATTTTTCTTCATATTCTTTGTTGTTTTCTTGGCGTAATCAAGAAATTGCAAGAATATAACGAAACTGGATGACAGTCGAAGTTGTCCCTATCTTTTTGAATAATTGTTTTGAGGCTCATGGAGGATGACATCGAAACTGGGGTTATTTTATACTCTGAAAGAGTTTCTTAGGCCACTTAAGCCGTTTTTAAATACCGCGATATGCTCGCCGCATTCCTTGACTCTTAGCACCAATGTCACTTTGTACTATAATAAAAATCTTGTAAAAAAAGAGATGCGCAACGCAAAAGAATAAATGTATAATTTTCAACTTTTTGTTATTTAAAAAAATAGAAAGAAGAATAGTGTTAATAATAAATTACAATTTATTTAAATTTGTTTAAAATCATATTTAACAATTGCATTTTTATAGTTTTGTTATTATAGATACAGCTTTGATTGTTACATACATTCGGTTTGACAAATCATAATCATCGATCCTGCACGGTTTTTACAAGTACATACATACATACACAGAAATGCAATTTTCCTATAATCTTTAACTTAACATTGACAAAACTGACAAATTACTTTTTTTAAATATACGAACGAAAGTCACAAACAATGCATAATATGACAAAGACTCAACGTTTCTTTATATAACTTCAAAAAAAAAACTATTACATATACGTTAAAAAAAATATAATGAAAAAAGTATCACCTGTCATTGTTTACCGTTATATTTTACAAATTTTCAATGATCACGATTAAGTTTTAACGAAAGCACTCCCGAGAGTGCCGAATGTGCCTTGTAGAGAACAATGACTAGCATTGCACTGACTAAGGCCCTTTCAATGTCAAAAATATTCATATTAATATATAAACAATTGCTCGACTTCAAAAAAGTTCTTCAAATTGTCGAAATAAAAAAGAAATATTCCTATGCTTTTCCACCATGATGGGATTTATCCAATGACTCCCCGGAAGAATGTAAGGAACCTGTGAAAATAAAAAATTATTATCTATTTATACAAAAATTAGACTTTTACAATAACAAATTTACTTTACTATACTAAAATCATACATTATACACAGTTATTTAATTGGATTAAAATTTTTCTAAATATCTGTACATATGAAAAAAATACAAATTAATTAAAATCATACATGTCTATGTAACTACTTTTACTTTTTAAGTATTTTGCAATCATTTTTTGTTTAAAGAGATTATAAAAATGAATTAAAAAGATCTTTCATTAAAATAAACCATACATTTAATTGATTGTAAAATACGAACAATTTTTCTCAAAAAATGATTTAATTATTAAACGTTTATAGTTTGTTATGAGATTACAAATATGGTTTTGATTTTAATAAATTTGAGTCAATACATATCCTAATTTAAAAATATATTAGTGTATATATTGTTATTGCTACTTCAAACAGTTAATTAATCACAAATTGACAATTACTATAATTGATTAAGAAAACTAACAGCACCAACTTTACATGTACATGCACACATGCTTTACTTTAAAATAATATTAATTCTTTCAAAAGAATTTCTAATCTACGTAAAAATAAAAAGGAAACTCAAAAATAATTCTCGACATCATGCCAAAGTACAAAAAACAAAATCTTGCAACCTGACGTTTCTCATCATTTATTAGCATTATTCCCCTCCATCGTGCTCCAAAACTGCTTGACTTTAGAAAAACGTTTTCGTCCTTGCAAGCAGAGTAAGGAACATATAGACAAAAAAGAAGAGAAATAATAAAAACATAGTAACAAAATTTTCAAAAGAAACATGCTTTTGATGGTAGCTACTGAAAAATGAAATCGAGTTATGTAGTGTTAGTGTTTCCCCCCTGTTAGGATACGTGTTAAATCGTTAGGTTTAAAGATCTCGTGCACTTTTTGTGGTATAAAGAATCGACGAAATTCAAAGTAACTGCCGAAGAGAAATTTTTTTAAGATAGCCGCTAAACGGTTATTTCAAAACTCAGATTTTGGTAAAACTTGGAAAAGTAGGTACTTTCTGATACTAGATAGATAATGCTTATTAGATTGACGTCCTTAAAAAAATAAAATAACAAGAATAGCATCACCGTAACCAAATATCACCCCATCATCATCGAGTACCAAAAACCACCTGCCCACACTGAGAAAACGTAACGATCTCGTAAAATATTACGATACTGTTATCGTAAAATATTGCTAATAACACTTTTTTGAATACGATATATTTTTTGCATAAAACCTTCAAATACAATTTTTTAATGCTACGATATTCAATATCGTAAATTTGACGATATCGATATAGCAATTAGTTACTATCCGAATATCGTATAAAATCAAAAAATTGTCTTCAAGCGTCTCGTCAAATGCAAAAAAAATTCATCACAAATCTTTTACATACAGCAGTATCGCAATATTTCACAGCACGGCTTATCTCAGTGCACCAATCGCCAAAATGAATCCCCCGAACCCGCGTATCTCCTCGATCATACACTCCATGCACCGCGTATCATCCCCCCTTATCGTGCACCCGGTCGCATGCTTAAAGAACCCTGAGACGCGGCCTCTAGCGCTCGCGCGTCAAACCTTTGTGATTGCGCGCAGGGTTGACCAGTCTCTGGTCCCGCTGGTGCGGGGGATGAAAGGACGAGGGCCCGGACGTCGCGCTCCTCTCCTCCCCCCAGCTCGTGTGCGCGTTACCTGCCGAGTGCTGCTGTTGCTGTTGCTGTTGCTGTTGTTGTTGTTGATGATGATGAGCGTAAATGTGGGACGGCGGTGGCGGTGGCAGCCTGGACATGTTGAGGGGCGGCGGCGGCGGCCCGTCGCTAGCGTAGGGAGGCAGCAGCGGCGGGGGCGAGCGGTGCCGGTCGAACGGAACGTGGTGCGGATGGTGGTGGAAGTGCAGGGGCAGCGGCGGCGGGGAGAGGGGCGGCGAGCCCGCCGGATTCGCCCCCGCGCCGGTCGGCGGTGGCGAGGAGAGCCGGCCACCGCCCAGCGGTGGAGGCCTGGAGCCGACGAGCTCGGACGGCGGGGGTGGATGGGGCAGGAAGGAGCCAGGGGGCGGCAGCGGCGGGGGAGGACCGTAGAGGTAGGAGGGCAGGGGAAGCGGGGGAAGAGTGTTGGGGCCGGAGGAGTTGGCGGCGAACATCAGGGGCGAGCTCGACGTCTCACCTCCGACGAAGAGCGCGTGGGCGTTGGCGGCGGCGGCGGCGGCTGCGTTGGAGGAGGTGAGCGGCGTCTCGCCGTTGGCCGCGCCGGGACCGCCGCTGAGCTGCAGGTGGTGGTGCAGGCCGCCTGTGGGGGAGTTGGCAAGCTTTAGACCTTGTGTGTGCGCATGTATGCGGGAGCTGGATGAAGAAGCTGGGATGGATTTGGGAGTTGTGTAATACTTGGGGAAGGAGAAATTGAACTACGGCGGAAATCGGCTCCGCGAACTGATGCTCGTGGGAATCTTTGTAGCGCACTTCTAGAACGGGACCGTGGCAACTCAATATTATCGGTTTTTGTAAAAGCAAGAAAGGGAATTACATTTTTCCAAGTGACCAGGGGCTTTTATTTTAATGTAAGCTCTTTTGTGTGCAAAAATTAAGTTTAAACATTTTTAAGTTGCCAGAGTTTTATTCTGGGAGTGAACAATTTGGTCGAGAACGCCGTAGTCGATTTCTAGTCGGAAGTAGATTTGACTGAAATTGTAATATATTATACATCTTGATCTTTAGATCTACTGTTTTGAGCCTAACAAGGCCCGGGTCCAATTGCCTGTGTATAAGAACAACTGCTGCTGACCTGTGCCTTGTTGAGCCTAAAGCAAGCAGCTAGCTAAGATTTTCTTGACTCATGCCAATGATTACTTTTATTTCGAAGGTCAAGATGTGCAACCTTCTGCAATTTTAGCCAATACAACCGTACCCAGTATTCCATTTTAAACATGTGAAGTCCTTTTCCGCCTCAAATCTTACTGACCAAGTAGAAGAGAAATAAATAAATTATTGGTTATTTAATATTATGTATATCATATTATGTACAACTAGGACATTATTCCCCTTTCCGAATGAGACTCTCCATCATGCTCCATTGTCACAGCTCTGATACAATGGAAATGACGTCACACATAGCACAGAGCATGATGGAGAATCTCCTTTATGTATTAATCTATCACGGTACGACGTTTCACCCCTGCGCCAATCAAGTACTTGAATATTTCGACTAATGCCATTCGCATAAAGTCCCGAGAATTCAGACTGGAGATAGAAACGTTTAAATATTTATTTCAAACTTTGTGTATTGGTGCATTCAGCATTATTATGTAATAAAAACAATAAAATCTTCGTTCTATACAATTTGGTCTATATAATTAATTACAATAAATTATTTGCTGTTAGGTCAGTAAGGGAGAGACATTTAAATGAATTAACTTTGACACCCCCAGAAGCATAATTCAAGGATTTTTATTTACATTTGAAAGTTCTATATTTTGCTAAGCATCGATAGCGATTCCAGCTCTACATTTTTCCAATTTAAAATATTCAAAACTATAGATCCTAATTCAATTAATCTCCAATCAAATGAATCCGAATTTCGAATTACGAGTTTTAGATTCAACTTTTTTAGCGCATTTAAATTATGTAAAAGAAAAAGTTTTTATTCAGATACAACAAATTTCAAATGTGAATAACTGTATCAAAATATCGGTATTGGACTTTGTTTTCAAAAATTTCCTAATTAGGTACTACTTTAATGATGCAATGAAGTAGGTATAGTAATGTGGTTTCTGATGTGTTTTTGTACTGTGTATAATAGTGAACACATGTTTACCAAATTATCTTTTAAATGGTAAATATCAAGAGTATCTCCAAATAAATATGTTCCTAACTAAAAATAGTTCATTGCATATTGATTGAATTATTTCATTAAATTATTCTCTCAAAAAAAGTAAATACTTATGATTTTGAAATCACTAATAATACTGAAATATATAATTATTTAAATAAAATGCATGAATTGAATAAACAATATTCAAATACAAAAGAATGTTAGATCACATCTTCAACTTATACTATAACTGCAAAACTGTTATTAAGAATAATTTAAAAAAATGATAAGTTAATCGTAATCTTTTTTATAATTAACTTATAAAGACTTAGTTAAATTAAAGCTCGTTAAAAAAGATACTTACGATGCAATTTAACTTCTGGATCTCCATCGTTTATATTTTTTTCAACAAGGGTAAGACGATTGCGCAACTGACTTGATTCGGCCTTGACTTCCTCCAAGCGCCGTTCATTTTGTCGCGCAGCCACCTAATTAAAATATTTTAAATGTTAAACCAAATATTTACATTTCTGAAAATTCAATTGATATTCAAATTTTACCCAGTGTTCGTGTGCCTTTGTTTCAAGAACTGAAATTTGATTTTTATATTCCCTCTCTGTATCCAGTACTTCAAGTTTTAACATTTCTATTTGCTTTCTGTAAACAAAATAACGATTTAGTAAAAACAATAAATAAATTCGTGCGTTAAAAAAGTTGTTTTTCAAACAAATATTTACTTGTAATTAAGTATTTCATTTTGCATTGTTTGTATCCTTTCCACAGTCGATGAAACTTCACCTTGTTTTTCCAGCCATATCGCCTCCTCCCTATAAATTCACAAAAAGAATAATTTAGATACTGTCAAAACTATTTTCGATTCAATAAATATATTTCAAATAAATTTTACTTTTGCCTCTGAGCTTCCTTATCTTCAAAGAATTTCGTCAATACTTCGAGCCGTGTTTCCGCATCTTTTTTCTCTTTTTCGGCTGCCTTGCATTGTTCACTCAGAAAAGCAACTTCCTCTCTTACAAGTTTTACATGTTCTATAAAAAGATTTATGAAATATAGATTCAAAAATATTAATCGTTCGTTTCCGTAAATTGTAACATCAAGATAACGATACACACCTTCAAGTAATTGATGAGCACCTTCTTCTTCACTTAGTTTGATTTTCAATTCATCCCGTTCTTCTAAAAGATGTTTAGCTTCAGCCTTAATTTGAGAAACTTCATACAACTTTTCAAAGTCTAAACTATTAGAATTCAATTGTTCAACGACTTTAATAAGTTCTATTACTTCTAGTTCCTTCAGTTTTAATTGTTTGCGCAAATGAGACTTATTCTCAGTGATCTATTTTAACAAAAGAAATATAATTATAAAACAAAATTTCAAATAAATTAACAATTAAACTTTTTATAATATTTACAGTTGCCAGTTGAAGTTCAAGTCTACCAATTTGGTCAGACAGTGTTTGTTCCAAATTAATTTTTGTACTTGTTTGAGTTTTAAGTTCCTCAGCCAATTTTGTAACTTCAGCCTGCAATTGCTCCACTTTCTTCATACTTACTGTGAGATCACCTGTGAGAGTTTCATTCTGTAAAAAATAAAATTATTTATAAAATAAATCGAAATGCTTTTTATGTTATATTTCATAAATATTTTGCGAAATAAAAGATATATTTTAAAATAGACCAAACCTCAATTTTAATAAAATCAAGCTGCATGCAAAAATGAAAGTAAATTATATACAAATATGGTAAATTTGACTGTTTATAAGTTTTATGTCATAATTCAAGTTAGAACTATTCTTTTTAATTGCATTATAATAATTTAGATAGAAATTCAGATTTCTTACCTCGCGAATTTTATGGGTAAGAGTAATTGCCAATGACTCATTAGCATCTTGCTGATCATTCAAACGATCTTGCAAGTCCTCTATGGACTGTGCCAATGGATTATTTTCTTCGCTGTGAGATGAGAGAATCTCACGCAGCATACGCTCTAATTCTAATCCGGCTTCTGACGTACTTTCTAATTCTTTTTCTAGCGATGCAATTTGATCTTCCAGTTCTACTCTGGTATTCTAGAAAGATATCAACAAAATTATATTTTTATTTACTACCGAGAATTTAAAATTTAAAACGTATTTTTTGTAGGCTCACCTCCGACGCTGCTAATTCAGCTCTTAATGATAACACCATTTCGTTAGAACCAAACGATTCATCCTCAATTGAGTCCAACTAAGAAAAAAACAATACACTTTCATTATTATTCAAGAAGCAAATATTAAAAATTAAAAATTTTGAAATGGACAAAAATTAAAGAACTTCTGGGATATTTTTTAAATTAAAATATTTGATGCTTGATAAGATATCTAAATTTTAAGATTGAAATATTTGAAACGACAACTTATGATATGTAAACTTTAGTTGAAATATTATTCCAATTAGAGAGCGCTCTAGGGAGGGATCGGAAAATGCAGCAATGTGGCAAAACCGGAAATGCCTAGTTTTGGTTAATAAAAAAAATTCAAACAAAAATTAACCCTCACATTACGTTAACTAGGCACTTTTAAACAAATTTGTATAAGTTTTTAATACATTCATCGAGTTAAGCGACATCATTGCTGGGGTTCGATGGAAACGCGAGCGGTCGATCATTCAAGTTAAGCAGCGTTGGGCGCGATTAGTACTAAGATTGGTAACCGCTCGGGAACCCCGTCCAAACAATAATCTGTTTTCACAGATGGGGAATGAAAATTTAGGTGTTTTCCGGGGGTAAGAAAGGTGCCGAAGTTTGACTTTCCTATCGGTTGATTCCTGGCGTGGGTTTTCTTGGTTTGTCAAGATTTTCCCACGTCACAGGGTATGGCCCTGGGTGAATGCGGGAATTCAGTGGAGTATAAAAAGGTTGGGGATAGGATCAAACACTCCCACACATTCAAACAGTTTAGTTAATGTTCTTAAGCAAAGTAGCAAAACCGGAAGTCTACTTATTCCGATCACTGCCTGGAAGATCATTAGTTTCAAATTACCTTCGTTTTCGTAGACTTGAAGTTTTCGTCCAACATAATGCACTCTTTCCTTGTTATCATCAAGTCTTTCTCGAGGTTGTTAATCTTCCCTATGAGGTATGCATCGCGTCTCCTATTCTGTTTATACAAAAATACAAATTTCAGAAAATGACAATACATGCTAATATCTACTTATGTATTTTAATTCTGAAGATACTAACTTCAATAAAGTAATAACCAAGAGAAAATAACAGGGTTGTCACAGCCGTAATACAAACATACAACAAAGTTTCAGAACTGTCTGCCATTCTTCTGGCATTAGTTACTGCATTCTCATCAGCACTGTACTGATGTCTTGCATGCTAATAACAAAAAATTACAAATCTTTAAGTTAAAATTAAAATAAATATCTAAAACTATTACATATTTAAAACTTTGAAATCAAAAAAATATTTAAACTGAAAATAAAAATAAATAATTTTATTTAATTAAAGTTTCAAATATTTGTCATATATTGACATGAAATTACGTACATCACTTGAACAACCATAAGTTTTATCACAAGTTTCCGGCGGTAAAACTAATGGAAATAAAACAATGATATTAATACTTTTATGTGCATTAATCATTCAAATGAACAAAAAATTATACCTATTTTCTCAATGTTGCTTGCTGGTGGAACATCTTCAAAACTAATATGTTCTTCTTCCTGCTTGACTTCGCTACTAACATTCTCATCGCTTCCAGATGAAGTTGTAGTTTGAATGCTCTCATCAATAACTACTTTGTCCACTCCAATTTCTTCTGAGTCTGCAAAATTCATTAAAGTTAATTTCCATTTTACAAGTTGATTTGAAAAATTACGTACAATCATCATATTGAAAACCTTTTCCAGCATTCAGCAAATTTCGATTGCCGAGAAATTCGCCCAAGTTCGGTGTCGATGGAATATCCACAATATGCTCTTGGCTAGAATCCATCGATTGAAAACCGGACTCCGTTGTTTCAACAGCAGAATCATTGTGAAGATATGTAGGTACGCTCGTCGTGTAACTGCTATCGTCGATAACGTTGTTACTGCTGACGACTATATTGTCATTCACTTCTTGCTGCTTTTCGAAATTCGCAGTATTATCTAGTAGGTTTGATTCTTCGACGAACACATCAGGTGTAGTTACGTTCTGAATGATCTCAGGGCTGCTTTCTATTGGCATGCTCGGTAAGCTTTCATTTTCAGAAAGATTTGACTGAATAGTTTTTTCGTAAGGTAAAAAAGGTTCATTAGGCGCTGTGACTGACTCTTTTTCCGCTTCCTGCTTTAAAGGCACTTCAGGAGTAATTGAATTTTCGACATTTGCAGAATTGACGGAAGTATCATTCACATCTACTTCTTCCTTATCTAAAATTGTTTCCTCAACAGGTGCTGATGCACCAGTATCATTTACAGTGCTATCTGCACTAGTGGTAACAGAAACTATTTCTTCTTGCTTTGGCACAATATCATTCTGAAAATTCTCAGATGCAGGTTTAACTTCTTCTACTACATCAGATTTAGAAATATCATCATTGCTTACATCTACTGAAGAAGATTCATTTACAATACTTTCGCTGTTTACAGCATCAACTGAATTAATTGTTTCTACATTATTTTCCGTTTTCTCATCTGTATTAACATCATTTGTTTCTGGAACTACATTTTCATCATTATTTTCTGCTACCTTGTCTTGTTCATTAATTTTATTTCCACTAACTACTTCATTTACTTCAGATTGCGTCGATGAATCAGTTTCACCATTATTAATAATTTCTTTTTCTTGCGGTTGTATTAATGGAACGGCTTCGTTGTCACTAACATTTTCATCTACTTTTGATTGTAAAAATTCCTCTTTAGCAATGTCTTCATTTTTATTTTCTGGTGCTACATCTTCTGGTGCTGCACTTTCCGTTTCTTCAGAACTAAGACTAGATTCATCAGCCTTTTCAATTTCAGGTGTTTTTTCAGTTGTCTCCTCACTTACAACTTTCTCTGATGAGACAACCTCTGCACTCTCTTCCTCAGAGGTCTCCTCTCCATTACTTAAAATACCTGACAATGCAGAAAATGTGGAACTTAAAATATTTGGATAAACATTCAGTCGTACTTGTTCATCCGCCTTGACATTGTCCTGCAAGGTTTGGGTTGAATAACTAGGTGGTGGTGGTTCCACGTCATCGATTTCTTGAGGTAAAACTGTCCCATCATAAATAGAGTCGTAAGAAGGAGAAACTTGGTGTGGATCGAGTGTTTCTTCAACACTCTTGTTCAACGAATCATCCGATACATTGGTTTGTTTCTGATCCTCCTGTGTAATACCAGAGATGCTATCGTTATGGCTTTCAACCACTTTTTCAGTTTTATGGACATTCTCAACCTGTTGATTATAAAAATCTTCAGTAGGCACTACATGCTCTAATTTGTTGTGTTTAATCTTATATTCACGGATGAATTTTTTAGGAGCATAACCACGTTTGCCATTAATCTGTGAAAAAATTCGTTACAAAGTAATATTATTAATCTGATATAATATACCTATAACTAGAAAAAGAATTATTGAAAGTTTCCAGTTTTTTCAAATAGAGGTATGTATTCTGAAGTTACTGCATAAATTTAATAATAAACTAATTTTAACATCTGGCTACCGCATATTGTTCATCTTTAAATATAGTACATGGCGTTTAAAAGAAAAATCACCTTGAGCTTCCAGTTATTTTAAAATTATGTCTAAAGATCCGAAACATGTAATTCCAAAGCCAATTAAAAGTAACTGATTAACGGGCTGCACTGCCCAAAGAAAAACTATAACTTCTCCCCAAAGAATCGCTCATTACACAGTTCTCAATCAACCCTCGTATTCAACGTCAACGTTCAACAATTCTCTCTCACCTCGCCAATCACCAAACAAACTTACCTCTACGCCCCACAGATCCTGCCTCTTGCCCTCCTCCTTACTGAAGACTTTGACATCCGTGTTGCCGGGAAAGCTCAGCACGTCCCGATCCTTCGAGTGGTACGGTATGGTGGTCTTGCCGGTGGAAACAACCTCTGCAACCAAAACACCGAAACTCACAACCCTCCCACAACTCTCCCTCCGCCAACGATAAAAAATATGTCAAGCAAAATTCAGCCCAGCACTGGGGGGGGGGGAGACGACACCTCAGCACACACAAGTAGGCTAAAGTATGGCTTCAATTAGGCATGATATACGTGTGATGTGTAACATCTCAGCACTTACCCTTGCAGTCCTTGTCGTAGCAGAGCCGTTTGTCGGATACCTTGGCGTCGCAGCAGCTCGCCAGCAGGAGCACGATCAGCCATCCTGCCGCGGGTGCCAGTAACCTCGTCCCCGTCATCCTGTGCTGCTGATGGTGCAGGCTGCTGATGATGTCGCGGCGAGTTTCCACCGCATCACTGCTGCTGCTCGGACGATGCGAAGCAGAGCACCAAGACCGACGCTGCTGCTGCTGCTGCTGCTGCCTTGGACGCGCGTAGCAGTCGCAGTCGCGTGCACTTCCAGTTACAGTTCCAGTGCGCACCGACTCGGGGATCATTGGATTTAGGTATATGCGCGCGGGGGAGGGGGTGCGGTGTGGTGGTTAGCTACTGCTGCTGCTGCTCCGAAAACGTGTCAACTTCGCGACGCCATCTTCGGTTGAGAGCGCGAAAGCGTAGAATGTCGGCTGCTTGACTCGACCAGCAGGTGGTGCGCAGTAAGCTCCTCGCTCGCTCGCGCGTATTTATTTACTTTTGCTGAATCTCGATTAGCAGTAGGAAAATGACAGCCAAGTTTTGTGGTACGCTCGGGGAGTGTGTGGCATATCTCTCTCTCTCCCACGTTATTTTCAGTTTTGTCGATTTTGCGAGGATACAGTGGCGCGTGTGGATTAATTTTTTTCGTCTGCTTTTTCCACAGCTGGGTACGTTTGCGCACGACGAAGGCCATATGTCGGATGACAAAGGAGCTGTGCAGTTCAGGTTATAAACGCCTGCTCTAGGTGAGTGTTGTTTTTTTGTACTGCACGCTGGATGGGCTGTTTTTGTTTTTGTTTTTGTTTTTGTTTTGATTTCGGAGGTATTGTGATCGTTTCTATTGCTGGTGTGTTTTCCTTTTCTAACAATGAGTAACAAAGAACTCGACTGTTTAAGAATATATTCTATAGATGAGGGCTTTTAGTCCTGAATCCTTGAAATACATGGAGGTATTACCGTAGTCATGAGTAAATCTCTGGTTACCTGATGATTATTTGTGTTTCAGGTATTGCGTACAAGTGTTTCCAAAGGAAGAATTTTGAATGATGGAAGTCGAGCAACAGCTTGGGGCTGAGAATGACGATGCCATGCGAGACGAGAGAAAAGAGAGCGGCAAGCGGGGTAGAAGACCTGGTCGAAGATCACTGGATAAAACGGACATGAGAGCAAAATTGGAGCGTAGCCGTCAAAGCGCCAGAGAATGCAGAGCGAGAAAAAAGTTGCGCTATCAGTACTTAGAGGAACTAGTTGCTGATAGAGAGAAGGCTGTGTTTGCTCTGCGTAAGGAAATGGAAATGTACAATGCGTGGTGTAAAGAATTGGATCTTGGTCATCTTCCAGAAGGATTGCAGGCTGTATTAGAAGACTTTGCTACCGTAAAAAAAGAAAAGAATACTTAATTAATTTGCGAATGCATTTACAATAAGCTCTAAAATTTATTTTTTTACACAACAGTTATTGAAACGGATAGTAACATAGTATAAATTGAATTATATAATTTTTTAAATCACGTAATAAATAGAAGACCCCAAAAAGAATATTAAGAATCATTAGTAGGCTGATTCCTGCTTTCGGCTTTCCATTCTTCTTTGTGGCCTTATCTTGCAAAATTAATTCAGTCCACTGATGGGACTTAGGCCATCACCATCACCATGTTGATTGAAATGCCATATAGATCATGTTTAGCACACCAAAAATAAATACTACTTCTTGAGACTTTTTTTCACTATTAACCTTTTAACTTCATCAGAAAGGGTATAGAAACGAAAGGAAAATAGGGAATAAAAGGAACAAGGACAAAACTGGAGTAAGGAAAAGGAGTAAATGATATAGGAAATGAATGGATATATTGATAATCTAAGGATGCATCTGCAATAGAAAACTGCATGTGCATGTACAGGCACACGAGATACTTTTAGTCACATTGTTACTAAATTATTTGCATTGTTACTAGAAATGTTGTTTTTCGTTATTTTACGGATTTTGCTCTAGTTACAATGCAAACAAGACATCTTGTGAGCATGCACATACACATGCAGCTTTCTGTTGGAGACACAGCCTAAAAAAAGTACAAATACATATAAATATATATATTATATATTATATATTACAGAATACATAAATGTAATTAATAATATTAAATAAAAAGATTACTTGCTTTTAAGAAATTAGTTATTACTTTAAAAACAACACTATTAAGTGATTATGAAAAAATCAATACAAAAATGTCTTGAATCTTTCGTTGATAAAAAATTTATGGATTATAATGCCACACTATATGTTTAGCATCCTCTACGATATCAGGCCAGAATGAACAAGATTCAATACTAATAATTTTAATAGAAACAAAAATATGTCTTAAAAACGATAATTATTGAATGAAGTTGTACTCTTTTTTAGTTAAAGTATCAACTCTTTTATTATGTACTTACAATACCGACATGGGCTGGTGACCTGTTTTAGCACAAAAAGATTTTAGACCCTCATAAACAATTTATTCTTGAAAACTTACAAAAATATCAATGTATAAAGTAAGGGTCCATAATACGAAAGAACAGATGCATGACTTATTATTGGACATACACTAAATAAAGTAAAAAATGTTATTTTATTCAAATTTTAAGTGTCATATTATCTTTGTAGAAAAGAAGAACTTTAAATTTTCGCTTGCAAAGTTGAATTTAATTTACATGGTCATGGGGCATTGCGTAAAAATTACTTCTAAATGGCTAAAACAGACCATATACATTCTCAATGAATAATCCGATAGATGTAAATAAAATATAAAAAGTTGCCTAAATTGTCATTCGTGTGTATTAAATATAAAGTTTACTCTATGCTGCAAATTGTATAATAATAATTTTTATGTGTTTTATAATGCAAAATAATTGATTTTGTTGAATAAAGCAATACATGGGTGCTTTTGAACATAAGGTACAATTTGACTATTAACATAATTAAAAAACAATTTTTTAGTAGTTAATTTCATAATTTCATAAAATACAATTTCGGATATTTTTGGTTATAAGAATTGAATAATCTTATTTACCGCAAATTGTTCAAGTGCGCGGTATTAATGATTTTTTACATTAGGACACTAAATTAATCTGTTTTATATAAAAACTAATTAAGTTATTTCGTAAAAACTAAAAATTTGTGTGACAAGCAAAAACTTGAATTTTTCATAAAATAAAAGGGAACTCCCTAATAAATTTACAAATATTAATATTTAAGAAAAAAATTAATTGTCTCCGTTTGATAGATTAATGGAAACACAAACTTGTACCCTATGATCAGTATCACCCATATATATATATTTTAATCGTCGTAATGTTTAATAAATATTGTTGCTCCGCTTAACTTTTTTTTTGTACGATTCACCAAAATAATCCGTTAAGGACAAATGATCTATTTTGATACAATTTAAAAAAGACAGATATTTATCTGCTTTTCAGTTTTTAAAACTGCGGGAATTTATTATTTAATATTTACGTAAATTGTACCAAAAAATTATTATTTATTGACCGGAGGTATCCTTAACGAGTTATTACAGTGAGCTTGAAAAAATAACTTTTTAATTCCTAGAATAATAAATTGATTATCTTTTGAATTAGAATTTAATGTTTGGAACTAATATTATTATTTACAAATTTAATCGCAAATAAAATAGCATACCTAGAGTGCGTTCGAATTACACGATCCCCTCTACCGTCCCCCGGTACCGTCCCCAAATTCTAGTTTTAAAAAGATACGGAAGGGGGGGGGGCGACACCAGTGCGGCCGGCTCCGGGAAAATGTAGGGGGACCATGGAGGGACCGTGTTAATCGAACGCACCCCTAAGCTTCAGCAGTAAATGTAGAAGAATATATAGATACTTCTGAAATCTTCAATGCGTCAGTAAAAAAATTGTAATTAAATAAGAGATTATTTTAAAAAATTTGTTATGGAACTGGAATTTCAAATTTATAAATAAACTATTATTTTTTAATAAATTTATGTGTGTTAATTTATTTAAATTTCTATTTTATTTTATATATTCTTTCTTATATTGTTAAGGAGGGTCTTTCGCTAGATATAGGGCATAAAACAAAAAAACATATAGGAGAGTTTATAAATGTCCTATGATAAAACTAATGAAATGTATGTACTTAATAATAGTCCACAACTACATGAAAAGAAAACGTTCCAAAAAACTAGTGACGTTACAAGTGACAATATTTTTAATTTAAAAAATATCTAGTTAAACCCCAATTATGTTTTTTATTTTTTAATCAATTTTAATGTTCTGGGGGTTATTATTTTCTTTAAATATTTATCTACAAAGTTAACGAAAGAAATTTATAATACAATATATCTGTGATAAAAGAAAGCAAATTGTTTATAAAATTTATTGTACCCGATTACTTATAAATAATTAGCTTTCTCTTACTACAGATACCTATATTATTTTATAAATTTCTTTCGTTAACTTTGTAGATAAATTGTTTGTTTTATATATTCTAAATATTTACAGTTGTCACGTGACGAATTTGTTTAAACAATTTTTTTTTCATGTAGTCATTACGGACTATTATTAAGTACATTTCACAAATTATATCATAGGACCTTCATAAACTCTCATATAATTTTTTTGCTTTTTTTTTCAAAAAAATATGTTATAACGAAATAAAATTTTATAATTACCAATATCAATGAAAGTCATTTTTATTATCATAAGATAATTTATTTTATACTGAAATACATTTAAAATCTTAACTTTAAATTACTCACCTGAACCATATATCATAATTATACTCTTGCACCTACCGCAGGATTGCGGGAGTCAACAACAACGAATTTGATTTTAATAAGTCTCATTTTAATCAGAAAATATGTCATTTTAATATGTGTACAGAAGGATGTCAGAAACATTTTAAACACGTTTGAAAGGTGACGTTCTAACAACGTAGTAGACATGTTACCACAACGTTTCTGTGCAACCAAACCAGACATATCCCTTTATTCCTTATATTAAAATCCAGCGCGAGATATCGAATCTAGAAAGATGTATCGAATTTTCGATTTCTAATTTCGATATTTTGATTAACACGAAAAAAAATTGAAGGTGTGGGGAGAGAACCTCGGCGCGCAGAGCGCGTTTATCTTCATTATCTTCTCTAGTAACTACGTTTAAAAGCAACGATTTTTTGGTTGCCAGAGCAACGTTGCGATAGCGTCCCTACGATCCAAAATTTTCAAAGTTTCGATTTTCCTTCTTGTAGCTCTTACAAAAGTTGACAAATATGAAGAAAATAAATCTCCTGCAAGGCAGGCGCAGGACGTTGAGATTTAACGGTTCCTACCTCGATTTCAAAGTTTTTAAAGTGCATTTATGTACTTTTTTAAATAAATTTGGTAAAAAAATTATTAAAACTTTGTAAATCAAAGCAAAAAAAATATTAAACTTTATAAATCAAAGCAAAAAGATTTTGAACATTTTTCAAGACTCTATTTTTTGATGATTTTTTCTAATCCCAAAAGTTTTTTGAATCTTTGTTCCGAATAGAATCTGCATAAAAATTGGCAAACGTAAATATATCTAAATATAGAAACTGCTCCAGTCTCAATATTGTGCAATTTTTCTAGCATCTTAAATGGTTTACGTCATAGTTTGATGTAATTTACTTCCTGTAGTTTACGTCATGATGATTGGTACATAATTTTAGTTAA
Organism: Gastracanthus pulcherrimus; assembly: GCA_949152435.1. Taxonomy (NCBI): domain Eukaryota; kingdom Metazoa; phylum Arthropoda; class Insecta; order Hymenoptera; family Pteromalidae; genus Gastracanthus; species Gastracanthus pulcherrimus. The sequence goes on along the minus strand of OX424575.1, from coordinate 166,265,904 downwards.
AAGCTGATAACAAGATCTTTAATTTGAGTGGTCGCAGCATTTTTTAAGTTGTTTGGATCAAAAGTTATGTCCGTTATAATATTATGAAAATTCTCAGGTGGTATATTGGGGATCACATTGTAGGGTCATATTTTGCATTGTCCCAATTTACTACCTAAAACTTTTCGTAATATTGCAAAAAGTACAACTTTTGATCCAAATAACTTCAGAAATGCTGCGACGACTCAAATTAAAGGTCATCTGCTTGTACAAGTCTCCACGACGTAAATACCGAAAGTAAATTACATCGAACTATGACGTAAACCATTTACGATGCTAGAAAAACTGCACAATATTGAGACTGGAACAGTTTCTATATTTAGATTTATTTACGTTTGCCAATTTTTACGTAGATTATATTCGGAACAAAGATTCAAAAAAAATGTCGGTTTTATAAAAGCATAAAAAGTTAGAGTCTTGAAAAATGTTTAAAGATAGCCTGATACTTGTTGAAATTTTTTGATGAAGCGGCCGATGTGGTTAACTTTTAATTTTAGTGATATTGTAAGTTACTAAAATTGTTATGCATTGATTTATAAAGTTTTAATCATTTTTTTACCAAATTTATTTAAATAACAAATGCACTTAAACGACTTTGAAATCGAAGTAGGAACCTTTAAATCTGAACGTCCAGCGCCTGCCTGGCAGGAGAGTTATTTTTTTCACATTTGTCAACTTTTGAAAGGGTTACAAGAAGGAAAATTAAAACTATGAAGACAACCCCAACAAAGTTGGGATAAATAAATTATCTTTTAAAATTAAATTATACAAATTATTTTATAAAAAAAGAATATGAAAATTCATAATTGTATCTATCTAGAATAAATAAAAAATTCGTCAATTTTAAAAATGTGTGCATTTTTTACCGAATCATTAATACAACTTTTATCTGGAACCACTAGATTAATGAAATGAAATACGGTTACAAATACTGTTATTGTTGAGTGATCCACCCTTGAACACTTTTACTTAATTTTTAACAAAAGAAAACATTGATAAAAGAGTAGTAAGATCTTTGAGCCCAAAAAACTTAGGTCTTTAAACTTCTTAGGGTTTAATCTTGAATAGTATAGTAAGCTTGAGCCAAACAAAATTTTTGAATAATGTATTGTCTGTAGAGCAAATTTAAAAAATTTTGAGCCGTATTCAAGTATTTTAATCTGTTTTATAATAATCAGATAGCTGAATTTTAATGATAGATATACCTATAATGAGAAAAAGACCTTTTATTCACGACTTAACTATAATGGCCACTTTATTGATCTGCAAAGCGAGACTAAAGTAGCTTTCTATTCCCTCATATATTGTATATTTTGAAAAGTTTTAAAATTTTGAAATTTTAGTTTGTATGAACAATGGATGAGTCGGCCCCACTTTTCAAGTCAAAAAAGTGGCTACACAGTTAAGTCGTGAATAAAGTTCTATATGCAACACGAGAATGAAGTCGATCATTCCCTATAGGGTGATCTCTACTGCAAAATCTCAGGTGAGATCTCATGCCAAAACCTCAGGTAAATTAGCGAAGCAAAATTAGCTATGTGTTGAAATACGTAATAAATCGGATTTAGCAAAATCTGATGCACTTTATTGATGTTACCATCCATGAGATCTCACCTGAGATTTTGCAGTAGAGATTTCTGTCCTCGCTTCGCTCGGGCAGTAAACCCACCCACGGGCATAATCTAGGACTTTAGACCCTTGTTGCATAATGTACTGTTCTAATGGTAAGTAACAAATGAAGGTCTCATAATAAAACATAAATTGGGATTTAAGGGGTTTTCCTACTTTTACGGTTCGAAGAAATCTATAATATAACAAAAATATATAATTGTTCGGGATATAATTAAACTAAGGATTTTGTTAAAATAATTTGTACACAGTTTATGATAAAGTCGGTTATTTATTAAATATACATATTAGCTTTCTTATAGTAATGCGCTTTGTAACTAGTAACTACCGATCTGGCGATCTGTACAAGGGCCAGAGAGCATCTGACGAATGCGTTATTCTTTTAAGAACTCGAACGAGCTGATACTCACGTCGCCGAATAATACATTTGTTCCCAATCCATTTTCTGCAATTTTCTTCCAGCGTTCGTCATCTTTCGCTCCAAATAAAATAACCTAACACTTTTTACATAGGAACTTATTACACAGTCTCATTTATTAATTTAAAATTATTGCTAATGATTCTATCCGTAACAATAATCCTAAAGGAATTTAGCTCGATTCGATATATTTAAAAGTTATTAGCGTTATGGTCCGTTTTCATGCGGCGAATTATTCACGGCGAATGCTGTGCTAAAATATAGGTGCAAGAGAGAGCTGGTATAATCATACTTTCTCTCTCGCACCTCTATATATTAGCATAGCATTCACCGCGAATAATTCGCTGCATGAAATTGGGCCTTAAAACTACAAGGGACCGTATGTTAGGCGCGTTTTTTCCAAAAGCACTTTTTTTGAAACGGCAACCGCAATAGATCTGATGTATACAAAATAACAGTTTTGTGACATAAACAACAAGCTTTATGCAAAAATTAATGTTTTTTTTCAAAATATTGCCATTTTGTTATTATTCAATATTTCTATAAAAATGTTTTTGATTTTTTCTAATTCAGAAGACTCGGGCGACTGACACCACGGTCGCGATGAAGAAACATTTGTTTAGGCTTCTCATTTTTTTATGTTCATGATGCTCCATGCGGATGAGGTTTATTTTTTTGATAAGATATTTGAAAACATTTGTATAGTTTACTTTTTTCATAAAATTCTCAATCAGTTAAAAGAGGTTCAAAAGCAGTACATTTTTACGTTATTTTGTAATGTTTTTTGATAGGCCTGATACTAAACTAAAACAAAATTTGAACATGTAAACTATCCAATGTGTCAAAATATAAAAAAAATATGATAGAAAAGCCTTTGAAAAAATTGTATGTGCACGAAACGCGATAAAAATCGTCTATTTCGTCCTTTTTCATAATTTGAAATAGTTATCTATTAAATAAACTAAATTGTATTAATCAAATTAAGTTCAAAATGCACAAATAACTTTCTGATATACTTATATTTAACATGCTTGAAATTCAGTGCGTTGTTTCGGAAGCTGGTAGAATTTGACTTAACAAATGGATTTCGCTCGTCTTGATGCATAATATTGAACTCCATTTTTGGACTTCCAATCCCTTGGACTTGATTTGGCAGATTTTAATAAATAATATTGGACTTGGTCAATTATTATCTGATTTTGTCTCAGATTTAACAGTTTTATGTGTAATTTTTATTCAGTAAATTTAAAAATCTATGGTATACCTATAATTACTTTATATTGGTATTATTAAGTTATTTTTTTATATAGAGCATAAATATTATAATACAAATAAAAGTATATGCAAGCATGGAAACGGGCCTTTTTCATACACGTGTTGAAAAAAATATTTTTCTATTCTTCATAATCCTGTCTGAAGTTCTGATAGGGATTATTTTAAATTTCAATTTTTTTTAGTAATGCAATATACTATACATAGCAAAATTTATAAAAATGAAGTAAAAAAATATTATTTTCATTTACCTATAAAAATAAAACCATTTATAATTTCCTTGAGAATACTCACAATTATCCCAGTTATACAAGCACAGGTAAAACATGAACAAGGGACTTATAAAACTGATACAAGCATAAAGAGTCCATAAAATCTTAAGCATTTCCTGTTGTATAAAGATGAAAACACGAAAAAGAGTGTTTATTTTTTAATTTTTACTATATTGAATGTCTGATAAAATCTTGATATTTTTACTTATTTTATAGAATTTTACATTCATTATTCAGTTTCTCTTTACTTTTTCGGATACATTTTTTTTAATTTTCGTATTTTTACAAGCAGTAAACAATAGAATTAGTTTTGTACGTTCCTCTGCAGTTCCCTACTTACTTTGTATCCGTGGGCTAACTCCTTTGAAAAATTATATATATTTTAATAAAATTTTGGATAAAAAGGTATAAACAATCACAAAACAAAAACATTTTTAGTAACTTGTATTTATTGCACTTGTATTCAAGGACTTTTTTCATTAAATGATTATACAATATACATCGGTTCGATGGTATACAGAAGAAATATAATATTATTTATAATGTTTAACATAGTGTTTTTTTCGTTCTCTACGTGACTAGATTATAAAAAAAAGCAATGAAAGTTTCATAAGTTTTAACATTGTTGTTTTAAATATTACGGATCACAAATATAGCGGATAGAAATATCTAAGTAGAGTAAACTGTGTGTTACTGCACAGGTGCACTGACATCGCAGACTCGTAGCCCTGCAATCACTTTCTCAGTTCGCTCATAGGGTCCATCGCTTATCAAAAAAATACATTCGAGCAAAACTTATTACTTCCTTCCTTTCATTCTTATGACGTCATGCAGTTTCCTTATTTCTCCTTTTATGCACTTAAAGTTACCCTGTACAAATCGTTTTATCCAAATCGTCGTGCAGTTTAGTTATCCATGAAAAGAAACAATTTCCAGGTCAAAATTCTATATATGAATACATAGTTACACAAAGATATTTATCAGTGTGAGCATCACGTATTATTAAAATATATCAATGTAATAAATATGTATTTATACATATAAACAATTTTTCCACCTGATTTCGTAACAATTATTTTACTTTAAAAGACAAAAATTTAAACATTCCATCGTGGTAAATGCCGTTAAACGACTGGATATTTTTAAGCAAATGGATGTCGAGCGTATATATTTGGAAAAAATTGCAACAGAGATAAAACATTAATTTTCCTCTTTTCCTATTAAAATGGGGACTATTATTTTTATTACTGCAGCGACAATAAGTCTAGATTGACTACATTTATTCCTTTCACTATATTGGTTGAGTGTTATTATGATAAAAAGACAGTCTATGTTTTATCATTGTTACAATTTTATATCGCTTTTGTATAAATACATTTTAAACCTTTTTATACAAGAAATATTGTTTCATGTTTTAAGATAACCACAAAAATTTCTTTTTCTAAAGTTTGATGTAGATGTTTTACTCCCACTGAAGAATATTCCTTTTAAAATACTTATAATAAAAAATAACTCCTTATTTTTAAAAATTTTAAATATCTTACTTATTAAAATATAAATATTTGTAAAACGAAATAACTAAAGTAAAAAGCAGTAGTATTCTTCAGGGCGAGTTATGTGAGAAGTTTAAGTTACATATTTACGTCAAAAATACATTACGCGATATATTTCCCTAACAAGTATTTGGTCAACATGCTAAATGCAAATTTTGAGTATAAGTTTTGTTTTTCACTTTATACACACGCATGTGCACTTTTCTAAAAACAAAAATTGTGCACGCGAGTGTCAGTGTACATTTGAAAAAATGCACGCAGTGGAATGTTAAAAATATTTCAAGTAAATCACAAAATGACAGTGTTCGATTGTTGAAAAAATATTTTCATTTATATTTTATAAACATGCAATAACGAGTACAAATAAATAAAGTACTTGTACTGATAAAAATTTATGTCGTGCGTTTTTTATTTATTAATTTGATTTGTCAAACTTTTAATGTTTAATGCATGGGTATAAAATAATTGTCTTTAAAATAAGCTTCTTTTTATAGAAATCATAAATTTAATAGTATTTAATTAATAAATACAGTATAAATAGTTTTGAGTTCCTTAGAACACTTTATCTTGAGTTATGAAATCTTCATTCCTTAACTTTGTGCATATAGACCAGAGTGACCAGTGGTTTTGTAATTATTATTGCAATTTCTTTCCTTTTTCGATCTACGGAATTTGATAAATACTGGCTAGGAATCTACGTGTATCGTAAATTATGTTTTAAATATTCTTATTTCTATGCCTTTCTATGCTTCTCATTATGCATAAAATTTAATTATATATGTACGCATTATGTACACGTTGATTCGCATGAAATGCATATTGTTACAAAGTTCATTGTCGAATTTATTCTTTAAAGTCTGAGTAAAAATAAAGAGTTACTGATTTTTTACTACTATCTTTGTATTTATTATCGCAGAAATATTGAACTTCAGAATATGACTCATATCAAAATTATTGAATGATATGTCAAAATAAGTAATATTTTTTGTTTGTTTTTTCTTTCACAAAATTCAAAAATATATATTTTTATTTAATTGACCAATGATTTATTACGAAGGACGTTAATTTTAATATTTACTAATAATAAAAAATCAATAACACTCGCAAAGAATTATCAAATCACGCTAGATATTTAATTCTATATTTGTTTCTTGCAACTGTGTTTGTATAATAATAGTCAAATATGATATATGCAGCTCAAATGTGTTTGCTATGCGCATTATTATGCTTAATAAATTGTTCTTAAAATTATAATAACTACGCTGCTTGATTTTTACATGATTTGTTTTATTGATTTCGAATGTCACATAGTGATAAGTGATTTCTGTTTTAAATATTGCGCATGTATGTATGTCAATAATCTCTTAATTTATATAAGTAAATAGTGAAATTTGCTCGCAATTATGACTGCTTAATCAATTCAAGTAAAAAGAATGAAACCAAAATTTACTATACATCACGGAACACAATTTTAGCATCCGTTTTTGTTTGCGCGCGTGTGTGTATGAAAAATTTGAAAACCTAGTGTGTATCTTTGAATCAATCTATATTGTACCCTAAACTGCCTAAGATTTACGTAAAGACAAGCCCAATATAAGTTCATTTTTTTAAAACATTTCTTATAACCGCTGCAAACGAACAGCACGTTGTAATTCGAAGTATCTTTCATATAAAAGTGCGTATTTACTTTTGTTGATCGTATGCAAGCCGAAGAGTAGCATAAAGTTGGCAAGGAGAACGAGGCATTTGTTAAAAGTTTGAGTTCCATACTGTAAGCGCGTTCATCGCAATTGCACGTAAAACAATCATTACGCTGAGACGGCGTCTGCACATGAGCGACGATCAAAGAAATTATTAGAACAGATTTAGGAAAGTTAATGCCGCTGAAATCTATATGTTACATATACTATTCGTTGTCACATCAGCTCAAAAAATATATCAAGCGCTAGATTGTCTTTTATATTCTTCCCTAAAATGCTCTATGCAACAATTATTACAAAGATAAATTCTTTTTTTAAGAGAGAAATAAATTTGATTTTTCACGTTAATAATATCAATTCCTCAAAAATGTAGTAATCGATTCTACTGTAATATAGGTTCTTCGATCGTCACTCGCATTTGACAACTATGTATAAGATCTAAGCAGGCGTCTATATTTTTCTTAACAGGTAATACAAATTAACCTTATACGAGTGTTTCTTTTTTTCACGATTGCGGTTTTTTTAAAGACCAGCAAGTAAAGGCAACATTTTCCTTTAAGTTCATTGTCAAAACACATTTTTATCGTCTTCATTCAAATAAATTAACATACATTTCGCAAGAAAACTATGTTTCTTTTTTCTTTTCTTAACTGCAAAAATTAAAAAGAAAACAAAGTTTCTACTTCGACGACGTCAACAGATGTGTAAATAACATTTCTTTCGCATTTCAGCCAAATAAATTACTTGCTTCGATATAAATTTCTCTTAATCACGATAAACACTTTTAATAATCATTATTTTCATACGCCTTGAATAAGTGCGTTTTCCATCAACATCTCTCATAAAACTAACATACTTTCGTTAATAAAATGTACTATAATAATTAATAACAAACACATTTACAATTATGGAGAAAAAAGCAACACGTCAATCAATAAAAGACCACAATATAATTCAAAGTTTCAATTTATACCTTACCTATTTAGCTAAAAAAATATATATACAAACTATGAGAAAGACCTATCAGGTGTTGAAAAATACAAACGAAAATATTGTGATTCGTAATTTCGTTCGAAGGTCATAACTCTACGAGACACTAATAATAAAAATAAATCTCTGCTCTTTACATTTTGTAAATGGCACAATCATTTCCGACGCTTTTTTCTTTCTTCTTCGTTTTTAAATATCGATTATCGTTACAGTTTATAAAACTAACTTATACGAGATAAAATTAATGAAAAGATATTTCTTATGTTATACTAAAACAATTTTTTTTTTCATTAATAAAAAAAACCCGAACAGCTAATGAATTGAATTACCTCAACTGTATCAAGCTTTACGTTTAATAAAATTCAACAATTTTTAATTTAACGAGCTTTCTATCTCGCTATTTTACGATTTAAAAACACTACAAATTGACTGAATTGTGAACAGACAGTAAGAATACGTACACCCAGATTAAAAGTTTGAATTTTCTTAAACTAACGATTTAAAAATTCAGACATGTATGATCACAACGATTCTTAAAGTTGAACAATCATAGAAGTAATTCGTATTGCAGCACATTGAAAGAGTACCATAATACTTTTAACGTTTCTCCAATGGTAGAAATTATCAAGTGATTAAATGGCTTGCAATACATTTAGACACTGGCTTAAAGAGATCTCTTAAACAATTTTTCGCAAAAGTAATACTTACATATTAACATTCAAATAATTCATTGTTATATCGTGTGAGGGACTTTTCAAGTTTAAACCTCTTTATATTTCTACAAGGATCGCAACAAATTCCCTTTTTTCATTTTTTTCCTCTTCTCTCACTATCGCGTCCTTTTATCCCCTTATTCGCGAAATCTGGTCCTTTTTCGTATATTTTTTTGATAGCGTTTTTATTGTTTCAGCGATTTTAAGATTTTTGATTTTAGCTTTTCGGATCTTTTGGTATGTTAAAAATATAACAAGATGATCAATTCAGTATAAATGAATTTAAAAGAGCATAAAATCCCGTGTACTTTTGCCAGACTTCTTTTTTTACACGGGTTTGCATATTAAAAAAAATTGCATATAACAATCTTTTTGTTCATTCAGATAATAAAAGTATGAATACATTACTTGGAGAATTTTCTCCGCAAGGTAAAATTGAATATCGATGGTTGATCCCGCAATTTCAACTGCATACAAAAGAGTATAATGTTGGGTGATATATATTCTCAAACCGAACTAATCTTATGTATGTACATTAAAGGTGTTTCTCAATTGAAACACAATCCCAATTTTTTTTAAATTCCGTCTTAATTTTATCAGGCAGGGGACTAAAGTTTACTTAGAGAACTGAAACGTTAAATTACGCGGCATGCGATAGAGAAGAGTATATATGGAAACATTTACTCTTAACAAAGAAAAATATATGAAGAGATTAGTTAACGTGTGTTATCCGATCTTTGACGTATGGTATCAAAAAAGCGTATAAGTACTTTTAGGGGGGTGGAACAAGGTGGAATAAAGGAGAGTGGTACACAATGGGTAATCTTAATTTTTTATCGAACAGAATAATTAAAGCAATAAATAGTCATAGTAGAAGATCTAAATCCGGAATTCATAGTCGTAATGAGAAGTGTTACAATTAGTTTCACGTTATTAGATAAAAACACATTCAATAGTCCTTTTTCGTTTTTCATAAGTAAAATAAGTCTTATTTTGATAAATTCTATAATTCAGAAACTTATAATAACATTTAAACCCAGGTTTTGTATTTAGCTAGAGAAGAAAAAATACTTAACTTCTGTTTAAAGAGTTAAAAGTGTCTGTGAAAAGACATTCATTTCCACGTAGGATAGTGAGTTTAATATTTGTGGAAAAGCATACTATTTATTCTTATTTTATCCCCTACTATATTTACTTTTTGCGCGGGCGAGTTGTGTTCGCGAAGTCGCGACAGCGTTGCACGACATATCGGATTAGAGCCTTTTTTCCCAGATTGACGTGCTTGTACGCGTGCCAGCGCAAACAAAATCCCACATTCAAAACATTCGTATAAGATAATTATTGAAATACGGGTTGCTATTGGTGTGAATGACTTTGTTAAACCGAACATATGATTCATCGAGTTTCAGATGTGCATCTTCCTCGTCAAAGTGGGATTTAGCTAGATCAAATATTGGGCGTCTCTGTATACAAATGGGGCTTAGGTCTTTATTAAAAATTTTAGTATATTTTAAAAGAAATATTTAATAAATATAAAAAATATCTTCCAAATAATATACAATTTTTCAGTCGTATTTTTCTATTAATTAGGAGACACTTATTTAATTTATCAGAGTATATATTGAAGACCTATATGAACTAAATTGAGCAAAATCTTGAGGCAAATACCGGGGTCAAAGAGTAAAAAAGTTAAAATCAAATGTAAACATACGAAGGCTCTGCCTCTGATTCAACTAGATCATATTGTGACGAATAAGGTGTATATCTGATCATGTGATTCTTAATGATAATGATCCCAATGAAAAAACTTTAGAATTATTCGAGTCTTTAAGTAATATAATCTCATACGACATTTACACTAATACTGATCAGAATTTAAAAAAAAAATTAAGAGACAGTTATTTGATATATTAAATATTTCTTTTGAAATAACCTAACATACCGAGTTAAAAAAGACATCAGCCCTATTTGCACTTAATTCGACTTATTCCGAGGGCGCATATTGGGGATCGATTTGCGAAAATATCAATATCAATCGTAAACGTAAACAATCATTTGAACCTGCAAGGCCGTTAACGGTTTGTCAATTATGCACACTTTCATTAATTAATTAAAAGACATTCATTAAATTTATTAAAGATGTAATTATAATAATTAAGGAATATAATGAAGACTCAAATCCAATTTAGCACTTTAGTGGACATAGTATTGGTAGCACAGATTGGGGGTCTAGATACAAGAAAGTTCATACTAATTGTTTACGCTAAAAGAGTTAGAGCATTTGATGCGGCATGACCGTAACGGTTTATCGATGTACATACCAATAGTAATCCGAACTTCAAAAATATAAATTATTTTAAACTCCTTTTTCCATAAATTAAGACAATTTTTTAAAGTATATTAAATATCGCTTTTGTAATTCGTAAGGAATAGAATGAAGACTAGAAATTTAGGTAGCACTTTAGTGGACATAGTCTGCAAGCGCATATTGTGGGTTTAAGTTTGACCCTGCAAAATCATATTTCGATATTTTGTTGATAGTATGTATATCCGAATATCAATAAGAATCCGGATTTCAAATGTAGAAATGTTTTCGCATTAATTAAGAGACATTTTTGACTTATTAAAGATTTATGATCATAAAAACAATCCTGCCCCTTCCCCTATTACGAATTCCGTCTACGAAATCATGCCAGCGCTGGGCGCCATATTGGTCAGCGAATTTCTTTTTCCCGATGTCACGCAGTTGCACATACTCACGTGCATTACCAATGCCAACATCAAAATATTCGCGGAAAATTATTGAAATGAGGATTGCTATTAGTATGAATGTCGTTTACCAAGCACATGATTTATGAAGTTTCAAATGTCCCATTTTGACGAAGGTGTAAAACTGCAGTTCAAAAAATCATGCGTAAAATTTGTTAATATCACCCACACAAACTTTCTTGTATCTAGTACCCATCAATTTTAAATAACGCTGTGGGTGCAAGATTTTAAATGGAAAATGCTGCAATAAATTACACGAAATAAAGGTGTATAATTGCGACTTGAATGGTCCTGAAGTCGATTTGTACATGTAATTGACACAAACTGCAATGAAATTGCAAAAATAGCATTTCTTTCTATTCATGTTTTTATTAATTAAAAGACATTTAATTGATTCATTGACAAGGTATCATTTTACTATCTTTTGTTTGTATTGAAAGATATCGGTGCAGCCGGGGGCCTGCACGAAAATAAGTTAGAATTATAATTACTCTGTATGTGACGGATGGAGGTCTCTTAGAATCAATCTCGCCCAGCCCGCGCCAGGAAAACTCCCACGGGAAAACAGAACTCCCCTCTTGCCGATAGAGACACACCCTCTGTTGCACATCGCACACAGTAAAAAAGAGTCGCATGCATACGGAAGCCTAGTCGAGACATACGCAATACATACTGTGTATGCTTGTATGCGTATGTATGCGTTCCATAACGCATCAAAACTGTATACATACACTGTATGTTATCGATGCTAGGCTGTTTCACTTTCACGTCATGAGCAAAGATGGCATTTCTTGTGGTTTAAAAAGATAAAATAGCGATAGTTTATAAGTTGCTAATAATACAATAAATATGGTGTGGCGGGTGGAGGTTTCTTAGAATCAATCGCGTCCAGCCTGCGCCAGAAAAACTCCCACGGAAAAACGGAACTCTCCTCCTGCCGACCGCGAATTCTCCTCCTACAATCGGCCGCGAAAACCTCTGAGCCTATAAGCTCTGTTACGTGCGCTGACACGAAAAATCATGTGCTCAGTTTGTGGATGTCGTACATACAAACAATGATCGGACTACAACGACTTTAGGAATATATAAACCAATGTGACATACGTTCCTGACAACATTCACACTAATAGCAATCCGAAATTCAAAAATAAAAAAACATCTAAAGATAAGTTAGAAATGAAGTGTATCCAAAATTTAAGTTAATGAAGACCTGAGTCTAATAAGTAATTAATAGGACTCAGTGATAGAGCACACATATTGGATAAGCTGCAAAGGAATTTTCTCTAAAAATAAAAACATACATGGAGATAAGTTAGAATTGATGTCTATCCTGAACGTATGTTTCACGAAGTTGAACGATAACTGAAACTTCTCCGTGTTGGATCATTTGAGTACTATCCAAACTATGTCGATATTCATCAATCACATTTGACACTAATAATAATCCGAATTTCAAAAATACTAATTTAATTCTATTCACATTTCCATTCATTAAAAAACATTTATTTGATTGATTAAAGGTTTCTGCTGGAATGGATTTATGCATTTTGCAATTCTCAATTATGAAACAAAGACGCATCAGTTATTAGAATAGAATAGAATAAGTATTTATTTGGAGTAAATCAAAAAAGCAAAAAATATTAATAAAGATACGCAAAAATTTTTGCGTATGCGTTCTTAAGCCTTTGTAGATGATATTATACATTTTCTGAAATATTATATTATTGCGTCTTTAGTTAGTACTAGTTAGTATTCAATCAAGTTAAAATTAAAAAGTAGAACAAAACAAAGTAGAGCCAGTTCGCTCGTAAGGTCAAAAGAGGATAACTCAAATTATAATTTCAAAAACATATCAAATGTAAATAAAAATATTATATAACAAGGTACAATAAAACTTCTGTATAAATTGAAATAATTGATAAATCTAATGTGACGGTCGCATAACACTTTTTGATATGCACAGCACTTCAGCTAGACTGCCCTGACCGGAATTGACGGGGGCAAAATTTTCTCAAATCAAGCTTCGAAACTCGCCGATAGGGGAGCGCTGAACGGAGGGACGCTGACGTCACGCGAGTTTGAATCATTATAAAAATTAAGCACAACTTAGAAAAGTTGTCATTTTTCGATAAACTTACGAATAAAATTAGAGTTAGAATTTAATTCCGAACCATGCCACTTCCCTATTGGTCAGACAATTATCATACTTATAGAAAATCAATTTGTTAGGTTTTAGAATTCAACATTTCAATTATATTTGTATTCCCTTGAAAGCTACTTAGTATTTTATCCAATTGAGTAAGGTCTTTAATTTTAATAGAGGTAATAAAAATTTGATCTTTAAGGGTTTCAGTATAGTTAGTAACATAAATTCAAAAATATTCTTAAAGTATAGTAAACATATCCTTTGTTTTATGAGTAAAATGTACTACTGCTTTCAAATGGCTGCATTGTAAATAAATAATTAAAGGCATTTACGAATATTACACATTTTTGAATAACCACGTGTATTATCATTGTTAAACTTATTCTCTGGAGCAATACAAAACATCAATTTAAATACTGTCTACTCCATATCATAGAAGTACAACACAAAACGCATACTAGCTTACGCTTAAAACTGCTCGAGTGCTAAATACGTAGCATAAAATTTTTAATTTCAAACCAATAATAAGTAATATCTACTTCCATACATCAAAACTTCACGTACTTTTTATAAGGCATTTTCACACGTGACAGTTATCATACTCCCACAGCTCTGAAAAAGTATTTTTACCCCCAGAGTTCCTCAATTCAGAGGTCTGAAAAAGTCTTTATTAGCCCCAGGGCTCCTAAATTCAGAGCTATAATAACTATCTAAACTGTTCCGCTCTAGCATTACCTTACACATAAAAAAAAAACAGAATTATTGATTGGAAATGACAAACTTTTTAACTACGAATTTGGCGTTCAAATAGTGCAGAATGTAGACGAACGTAAGGCAGGTTTTACTTTAAACGCAAATTTGCCCTTACACCTTCGCGAATAACTTGGATCGATTAAAGAACCAAGAATCGTGTGATCATTCATGTCTCTACCCATCGTCATCCGCTGCAGTCGCGAAAATCCCACCGCTGCCACCATTCTGCAGCCTAAAACCACTACGACTATTCGCTCAACTATACTCGAACTGAACCTTCCTGCACTGGCACAGCCATTTGATGATGCGGGCGTTCCTCTCGACGATGCTCGGCGCGTCGCCGCTCCTCTGATTGTTCGGACCCACACCCAGGCAGTCGTCGTTATTGTTGGGCAGTCCTCCTCCGGGCCATTGCGCCTGCACCATTAAAAATTTTAATAGTTTTTGTTTTTTTAAATCGGTTTACGAGCGGTACAAGCGTTTTGTTAGTAAATTTAACAGGCAAAATGCCAGTGATCGCATATTTAGTCGGGTCAAATGTAAACTATTATATAAGACGTTTTTATTAAAAATTAAGTAATCTGATTGAGTATTTTATACTTCAAAGAAAACTGCAGTACTATCTGAGATTTTGCATGGAGAAGGTGTAAAATTTGAGTATCGTTTCACAGCGAAATCTCAGATAGTATTGTTTAGATCGAAAACTTCAAATAATTTAAAAGACCATGTATGTTCTAACCTTCTTAGTAAAAATTGTAAAATGTAAAAAAATGTTAAAAATCTATGCATAACTGTATAGAAACTTTTGCACATTTTCTCTCAGTTTCTTACTGTTATTTCCGATATCATTTCAACAGTTATTCAACTATTTCTAGCTTTCCACTATCTAAGAGAGAATAGCGGACAAAAGAATGTGAAAAAATGTAAAAAAATATAATCATGATTTTATTTTTATCTGATATATAAAAAGAACATTGCATCTGTACTACTTAAATTACTAAAACCGAATAATATTAATAAATTATCTTTCTGTGTATAGCACAATTGTGCGATGTTTAATAATAAAAAGCTTTAATTCAGGTGGCGACCTCTCAATCAGCATTAATGTATACTATGTCTTAGGGAGAATCTGTATAAAATTGAAATAACAAGCAAATAAAAGTTATTTTCTGTATATCTTTCTATTACAGTGTAGAGGTTGTACAATAACATTTATATATGTCGATATATATAGCTATCCTACATGACGTTCCAACATTATTGTCAATTTTCGTCACCCCGGGGTGCCTCGATCGTTAATAGTATCCCCTCCAACCGCGTGCACGGAGCGAATAGACTTTAACGTATTTAATGAAAAGAAACGCAGAAAAGTATAAGCAGAGTCTATTTATTTTAGTTTAATCACTTATTTTCAATAATTAGCCTAGGCGTACCTACATAGTATTAATGAAAAAATGTTAATGCAGTTCTGCCATGCCAAGGAAAAAGCTCGATAAGTCAAATTACGACGAGAATATATTTTAAACATAAATCGTTTCGTATTTTTGTAAGAAAATATTACGTTTCAACGCACCATCAAAGTAAAATTGTATACAATTATCAACAGCTAATTCGACAACAACACGTCTACGTGTAAATCAATCAAAAATTAAAAAACTCTCTCTCTCTCTCTCTCTCTCCTCGGCACGTCGAACTTCATCTTCCCGTGGAAGAATTTACTCTCGGCAGAATACTGTTCGAGTATTAGTTGCCGACACTACCAGTACTTGCAGGCGTTAGAGGGCCAGTAATGAGATGTAGCGGGGATGATAAGAACGGGCCAGTACAACACTTTTCTTCTTGATATATTCAAAATTGTACAAGAAATATACATTTTTAGACACAAGCGAGACACTTCACTCAATGTTTAGTGTAATAATCATAACTACAGATTACTATCGCGCGGCCGAAAATTTCACGTAAGGTTCGTAATCGTACATTAAATTAATATTTTGTTAAAAACTAGCCTAAAAATAGGTTAAGTTAGGCTTGACGATTTCGCGATGTTTTGTTTTCTTTCAATATCGGCAAAAAGTATTACACCGACTCTGAGACGTTTTTCGGACCAACGTCGATTCTTTTTACTGACCCATTCTTATCAAAACGATATAATCCCTTTATTGTTTCAACACAGAAAAATAATTTACTGGCATACAATATTCATCCAGAATCGGCCCGAACTATCACTGCTGGCAAATTCTTTCATGGGTTTATACACCCCCGCCTTATAATCCTTATCTTACCGTGTGCGACTGGGCGGCGGCCGCGGAGCTGTTGGCCGCCCAGGACGGGTAGAGGCCGAGGGCCGAGTCGACCGAGCTCACGCTGTCGAAGAAGACGGGCGAGCTGGTCTTGGACGAGGGCTCGGTGATGTGCTGGTAGTTGTCGGGATCGAGGCCGAGCCGATCGAAGAAGGACTCGAGCTGGGTCATAGAGCGGGGCGGCCGGGCCGGGAGCTTGGGACCCATGAGGCCCCGGCCGCCGACGCCGACGACGCCGACGCCGCCGGCTCCGCTCGAGTCGTGGCGCCAGTACCGATCGCTTATGTCGGACTTGGAGCGCAGGATCGGACGGCCACGGCCCTCCTTCCAGCCGTCCGAGAATCTGTGGGGTAGATGAGAGAGAGGGGGGTGCGATCGTTAGGTTTGGATTTTTGTTTTGCTTTGGATCGGGTGTTTTCAGATGCGTAGAAATGATGCCTAGCACTTGGAGTTTGTTGTAATGGGCCCTTCTCTCTAAATCAGGAAGAGTGATGCTTTTCACTCGAACGAGTGGTGCTAATCACTCGTTTATCTCGAGTGATCTAGTAGTTGCTACTGAAATCACTCTTCAAAGAGTGAAAGTAGTTGTGGGAGGTTTTGAGGTTAGGAATGTGCAGTATCCCGTTAATTAATTTATCTGCTTTTTTTCAAGTATTAAAAGTTAATAAACTATATTAATTCACTTAGTTTAATGTAATATCCTTAATTGTCTAAAATTATATAAAAAAACTTTGCTTTTATACTTCAAGGTCCGATTTGTCTAGTGGATTAAGAGCTGGTATAGTAACCTGAGGAATCTACATCAATTCCCACCATAGTTGAAGTTTTCTTATTTTCTCTTTTCCTTCATTTTTATTAAACTTATTTAATGTTTTTAAAGTATTTAGAAAGAGATAGTAATAAAAAAGTACAATTAGTTACACAATTTATGCTTTATAAAGATATTTTCTTTCACTCCAACACAAGTGATAAATTACTCTTAACGAATAGTGAAAATATCACTCTTTGAAAAGTGGTGAATCACTCGAAGCCGACTGCCTCACTTATCACTTTGCCAAAGAGTGAGAAATCACTCTTCCAGTTTTAGAGAGTTGTTCTCGAGATTTAAACAAGTAAACTACGATAGTCGGGGTCTTCTTTTTTCTAAATTGGGATACTAATTTTGATTGTAACATTTCACTTATTTATGCTACATAAGTAAATAAAAGAAAAATAGACGGAAACAAATTTAATGCAAGCTTTGTTTCGTATTAAAGTATTAAGCTATTAAAAATGAAAGATAGCTATAAAAAATACATGAGATTCGCATTCATGTATATATTATTGCTTTCTTCAATAGTTAGTAGCTATATAACAAATTAATATTTTGCTATGCGAATCACAACTTAAATTAAAACTCTTTTCATTTACTTTTATTTTCTCTATCATTTAATTTTGTAGGGTAAATAATGGCAAAGTATAATCATAAGAAGATGAAATTTTTCACCATAAAAGTAAAATATAAATTAATATCTAAATTTCGAAAACAAGGGATTAATTATGGGTACTAGGCTTTATTTTTAGGTATAAAAAACACTTTTTATACCCATATGGAAAAAAACTCTCAAGTTGAGTATTATTTCGTACCCTCAACTAAATTTTTATATTGTACAAGTCTACCCTAGTGTGAGAAATCTATTAAATCCTATTAATTCCTTTTTTCAAATATGAAAAGATCCTATTTGCAAATATGATGTATATGCAATTTTTATATTGGTAAATAGGATTTAATAGATTTCT
Source organism: Gastracanthus pulcherrimus (assembly GCA_949152435.1). Classification (NCBI taxonomy): domain Eukaryota; kingdom Metazoa; phylum Arthropoda; class Insecta; order Hymenoptera; family Pteromalidae; genus Gastracanthus; species Gastracanthus pulcherrimus. The sequence continues at coordinate 166,247,571 of OX424575.1, read as the reverse complement.
CACACTAGGGTAATAGCCCACCAAATTTTAGTTGAGGGTACGAAATAACATTCCACTTGAGAGTTTTTTCCATACGTGTAGGCTCATCGAAATCAATTTCTTGGTAGATATGATACCCTCTAGTTAGACACGTTAAATAATTTTTCAAAGTCAAGGGGACAAGCCAGTATTGAACTCAAAAAATGAAGATTAATATTTATTGCTTGACCAGACTTTATCTTTTTAGCAATTGATCTTTTTTTTTAAAGCTATAATTTAAAAATAGTATTGTAAAGTAAACACCACTTATTTTTATTAGTTTCACCATAAATGTATAAAATGTACAAGGCAAAATTTTAACTTTGTCGCATTTAACGCAGTGCAAGATGCTAGATGCAACTTTTCACAAATAGATTCAAAAATTTCAAAAAATCTTCAGAATATGAATCTTTTAAATGTAAATGAAGTGCGCTTTAATCAAATGTATAAGTCAATATTCAAATCTTGTTTAATTTTTACAAAATCTTAATAAAATTTTTAAAAAGATTACTCATTTACTATCAATTTTTCCTAGTTTTATTAAACGAGACAAAATGCCATGTACCTATGCTTATGTATATTTAAAAAGCATCGTAGTATATTATGAAGATTGCTTGAAAGTTTCTAAACGATTCGTCATAAATTGTTTCATGACTCGTGCATCGCATAAACGTTTATGCTAGAAATTTCACTTTGACGTGCTGCATTTCAAAGATTTATAGAGAAACTGAAAGGGATAAATAATCGTAACACATCTCTAAATACTATCTTAGAATTGCATTCTTTTTAAACAAAATATGTTATCATGTGCATAAATGTTTTAACTTAAATTAAAAGCAAAATATAGGTCAAGTCAGGTACTAATATCATTTTTACAATGTTATAAATAAAAAACTAAAAATTTCATGAAAATCACTCATTTACCCGATAATCAAATCTTAAACTACAATAAAAAGGCATAGTGCGTTTCTTACACATAAGAATTGTACACGTAATTATTGTGCACAATTTAGCATTGGTCAAATATATCTATATATAATTTGACCAATGCTAAATTGTGTATAATAATTACGTGTACAATTCTTATGTGTAAGAAACGCACCATGCCAATAAAAACAACAAAAAAGTAAAAATGTCTCGAATCAAGATTTTAAATTGGCCTACCTAGAATTACACGTGGGACTGTAATCCGTTTGGCTATTGCTGCTGTCACTGTCGGGACTGTAGTGCCTGACGATGGCGGGCGGCGTGCCGTTGTTGTAGCTGCTGCTCTTCCGCGACCTGTCCCGCTCGGTCGAGTGCTGAGTCGAGGCTCCGCTGTCGCGCCGTACGTGACTCCAGCAGTCCTGTCGAGCGACACAGAGAAACAACCGCCAAATGAGCGTTTACGTGTAGGCGTATACCCGTGTACCGCGCGCTTCGCAGCGAGTTGTCATTAAAGCGACTTTGTGCATTGTCGAGCGTCAAGCGAGTTTGTTCAACTTTCACGTCAATAGTGCTTTTTTTGTACTTTTTTTATTTAATGAAAATATATATTTATTGTAATCGGATACGTGCACGAAAGAGCTTTGACCGTATTCCGTCATGCGGATTTTGTTTCGTTCGAATTAGTATTTTATGTTTCATTATGTGGAACTGTTGATCTGTTTTTTTAAAACTGGCGTTATCGAGAACAATACCATTGTCGCCGGAAGTCATTTCGTGTTTAAAAGCCTGTAGATAATGCAATCCACACAAATGCATTATCCTGAATGTTAAATTGCAAAATAATATCTAAAGAATGAAAAAAGCGCACAAAGAGATTTATCATCGTGATAAGTATTTTCATTATTGCATGGGACATTTTGCGTGAATAATTGTTAAATTAATTCAAGGTAAATTATAAATGATTTTGAATTTCTGATAACCGTTAGAAAATACACTTAGATTTTCTTTTATATTCAATGAATTGGCTTAGTATTCTTCATTGGCTCAACTTTGTGTTACATTGCCACGTTACTTAATTCAATGAACCAGTTTGAATTTTAACAGAGCCATCTATCATTGATATAGTCAACTATATTATTATATTTGAATTTCACGATATCTTCTTGTTTTTCACTTTTCTAACAGAACTATATAGTTGAACTTACGTTATATAAAATACGCGAATTATAAAATACTAAGAGCATTGGGATTGACTTTTCAATAAGCCGATAGATAAAACACATTTTTCACTTTTTCAAAAAATTGACAACAGTTTTATAATTAATCTTTTAATGGAAAAAGGATATTTTGTACAATTTCCGGTCCTACCAATTCGAAACCAAAAATCTATTTGAATAAAAGTGTGGCTCCGCAAAAGCTCCCACGCGCATATCAGCAACTTAATTACAATAATAACCTATTACTACTACACAGATTCAATACTCGAGGAGGAGACTCACCTGTATCCTGGGCGGTGGCTCGCTCCTGTGCGTGCAGTGTCCGGACGAACCGCCCGAGTCCCTGGCCGTGGCGCCGTGGCTGAGCTTGCTCGAGCCCGAGGACTTCTGGGTCCTACCGCCCGAGGAGAGCACGCTACTGGCGTCGCCGCCGCCCGAGCCCATCGAGCGCCTTATGTGACGCGAGCTGCAACGTTTTTTGCTACCTCTTACGTTTTGGCGAATGCACGCGCTGCGACTTACGGTCTACAGATGGCTATGTACAAGGATGCTCGAGTGATGGGTTTTTTTTTATATGTACAGGGGGTGAGTTGTTATGGTGCGTTGAAGGTGAGTTTTAGGGTTTTTTGGGAGTTATGGAGGTGTCTTGCGGATTGTGAAGATTTTGTAGGGTAGGTAGTAGGGGGGAATGATTGGATTTTTGGTAGCCCTTTCAGATGTGACCTTTTATTTAGCGTACTTTAGTAATGGGTTTTGCGGATGTAGAAAGTTCATATGTGTTTAGTTTATAAACTAAAATTTGTAAGCAAGGTTGGGTTATTTATTTGCGATTTATGAGAGCTTAAAGAAAAAGATGTGACTTTTTTGAGCGAGTATAATGCCATTTTTTGAGTTTCATTCAAGTAACATCAAAACATAATAAGCATGATAATATATTTTTATAAAGATGTACAAATAAAAATGCCAAAAAATAAATATTTTTTACAATTGTTTTTTTTCATCACAGATTTAAAAAATGACCAACATTGTTTCAAGTTTAAAGTTAAAACGTTTTGTACAGGCGGCTATCTCGTAAGCCGAAATCAAGAAAAATGTTAAATACAAAAGTTTTAGGGTTTCGAGGGGACCATCAGATGACATAGTCAGATTTTGGGAACAAAGCCCTTTTTGGGCTCAATCAGACCCAACTTGATTTTCTTTAAATAGGACCTCTTATTTTTTAATATAAGAATTCAAATTCGTATTAAAAAATATAGGTCCCATTTGGAACAATTGAGTAGAGCCCAATTGAGCTCAAAGAGATCCTTGGGTCCAGAATCTGAGTATCTCATCTGATGGTTCTCTCAAAACCCTAAAACTTTTGTATTTTTCATTTTCTCGATTACAGCTTGTATTACGATATAACCGCCCATGGAGATTAAAATGAAACCCCCTGTATAATAAACTTTCTTCAACGAAACAGAACTTTAACAGCTCATTGTTATTTTAGATTAGATAAATATCGCAGTAAAAATCTAAAATTTTTAATTAAAATAGATTTTGTAAATAAAATGTTAATGACATAAAGAAAAGGATATAATGATTGAGAGAGCTCAGGAAAAGTTAATCAATTGAATATTATAACATATACATCAATCAGAGTACGCTTGTTAGATCTATGTACATATTGGTATAGCATTTAAGATGTATATTTAGAAGCATTATTAAATTAAAGAGGATTGAGAAAAGAGTTTAGTTAAAACTAATAAATACAAGAAGGAAATTAAATGTTTCTGGTTGTCATATCAACATTTTGCATTGAAAAATATATTCAATTATATTAGTTAACATACACCTGAATACATTCAAATTAGGAATTGAAAGTTTCATAAATTTTATAATTTTATAATATTCGTTATTCTTTATGAATGTAGAAATTTATATAAATTAAAAATTCGAAATTACGTTTTAATATCATTAAGAATGGAAACCTGTTTCTTTTTTTTCGTAATACTGAATTATCACATGTTAAAATTTTCTTATAGTATATGGTACATTTGTCCTTTTGTAGACGTCAATGTTTGCGAGATTATGTGGACAGTGAATTTATACATATATATTCGCGCAAGTAGATGCATGTCGTATGTGGCAAGACATCGTCCGATCTCTACTAACATTTTCTATCACATCCAAATTATTTCGCGAATCATTAATTGATTACATCAATATTTCAATCAGCAACCACTCTTTATAAGAAAAAATATTCTAAATACCGAAGCATTTTTTAAAATTCAAATTAACTCATTAAAACCGAGATCTCATCTTCGTTTAAAAAATCGATTTTTCTCAATGGCATTATTCAAAATATGATCTACAAAAGTAAAAAATAAAAAAAATTATTTCAAAATTTTGAAACAAAAAGATTTTTTAAAGATTTTAGGCATTTTAAGGTGCATTTTCATGGAGCGCCAAATTTTTGCGTCAACTTGACCACGTGGTATTTTTACGCGCGCTTTCGCATTTTTCATGCTAAAATTGTTGAACTTCAATAAACAATTGAACTGTCATGCATATCATTGACAAAATTATCTAAATACAAAGTTTGAAAAAGCGTTGGGAATATATTTATATTTCAAGGAATCATATGTGCATAAAAGTGAAATAATACATTACAAAAATAATAAAATTAATGTAAATCTTGGAATTCCCCCGTAAAATGTCACTTGTTCGAGTTGTCGCCTCAAATGTGCCGCACCGTGAAATTGCGCCTCGAACAGTCGACGATTCACCGCCCCCGCATTTACCTTCACAAAATCCCTCGATTCTTAAAGAGAAAAATTCCCAACTCACCTGCGATAGTGCACCGAGTCCCTGTTGAAACTCCTGTCCGAGTAATCCGAGCCAGTCTCGCAATCCGGACAGCTGCCCCCCTGGGCAACGAGAGCCGCCTCCCTCGTCTGCTTCCTGGCCGAGGACTTGGTGGAGGTCCTGGGCGAGAGGGAGGCCCGTCTCCTGGTGCTCGTGTGCAGATCGGGCAGGGACTTGTGGCAGACGACACTGCCGATGGCCTCGACGGCCGAGGACGCGGAGCCCGCGCCGCTGCCCGCCTCGGGATAGTGACCACCGACGCCGACGGCCACCGGCGCCGCGCCCACGACGACGCCGTGATTGAAGCCGGCGTGGTTGCGATGGCCGGTGGCGTTGGCGCGGCCGCCGCTGCCCGAGCGCCCGGGCCGGCCGCCGTGCGAGTGCGAGTTGCTGCGCCCGAACTTGAAGCGCACCTCGCCGCCTACGCCTGCCCACTGTGGACGAACAGAGGGAGAGAGAGATAGATATAGATAGATATACTATTTATGTACATGTACATGTATAGTTAAAATAATTAAAATATCAGTCAGTTTATACATTTGTTATCTCACATTTAACATTCAATTATTGCGTTTCTTATAGAAAAAATAACATTATTCGCTGTAACAGTTCGTCAGTTTACAAAATCTAAATATAATGAACTAGTCATAGTCAAATGGTACATCACAGAATACGCTTCGTCAATACATAATAAAATAAATATAATAAAGATAACAAAATACGATAAAAATATAAGGAATACATACACACACGTTACCAAAATTGTACGTAGATCTATCACGTCAAAAAATAAAAACACACTCATTCACATGACACTCTTACGATTCACGCTAATAAATACATTCATACTTAACACTTAACACGTAAAATAAATTAAATAAATAAATTAAGTAAATAAATAAATTAAATAAATAACTAAATCAAATAAATAAATAAGTTAGATAAATAAATAAATTAAATAATAAATAAATAAATTTAAATAAATAAATAAATTAAATAAATAAATTAAAATAAATAAATAAATTAAATAAATAAATTAAAATAAATAAATAAATTAAATAAATAAATTAAAATAAATAAATAAATTAAATAAATAAATAATTTAAATAAATAAATAACCTAAATAAATACCAGAGATAGATTAGGACTACACAGAAATGAACGAAAATAATTTATTTATCAATATTCCAAAAATTCACTTTTGTGTATTCCCGTCACCACGTAATTGTTTAAGGTGCCTGCCTAACGCCGTTTTAAACTTAAATAAATAAAGAGATAGAATTGATGGGGTGGTTTTGAGGGAAGTCGTTGTTTTTTATTGAGATATGGAATGTGTAGATATGATTCCGTAACATGCTACTGTATCTTTTATTTTTTATTTTTCCTTTTTCATTTTTTATGGTCGTAGAAAATAAGCTTTTAGCTCAATTCCAATGTTGAAACATTTCTTAGACATCTAAATTGTTACGTAAATTTTTGTAAGATTTTATTGTTTCATATTTACCATGTTAGTGTAATAATTATTAAATATGATTTGCCCCATATATTGAACAGAATAGTGAACGGGTTAAGGTAGTTCGAACGCTATATAATGTGTATGCCCAATAGCACTTAAACGTTCAATTTATATATTTAAACGATTTTTGAAATTATATAAAACTATGACAGACGTAATTTACCGACAATTTTACGTACATTATTTCATAACTTTTTATTAAAGTCGGCAATGTAGTGTTTTTTTATTTTATTTGATTTGAGATTTGACTTCACCTGCAGACTTACTGTTAATTGCTCGAGCTTTAATTCCTCCCGAAAAAGCTTGAAGTTCATGCAATTGTAGAGTAAAGTTAGCCACGCTATATTCGCATAGCGCTGCTGCTTTTAAAAGATAATATTGCGCGAAACTCGACATGCTTAAATCGCACGCTGACAGCTATGCTCTAATACAGTGAAACATTTCACCCTACAGTATAGTTATATGTTTCTTTTGGTACAATGGTAAAAATAACTTCAAATATGGCTGGGAATTTCCTTGGCATTTACCACATGTTAACTGCGGAATTACATTGGACGTAACATTTGTACGTATACAGATCTAACGTAATCCCGGTAAACACGTAGTAAAAACCCCGATAACGCTTCTCGCGATATTCAAAGTTATTTTTATCCCTGAGCCCAAGATGTATGGGCAATTAATTATATCTTCAATGTATATAATCTCCAAATATTTTCATTTTTAACATTTTTTGGAAGAAAAATCATGAGTCAAGAGTTTTGTTTATTTATATTGTTACTATACGTTTTCGTTTCCTAATAAAACTTGTGCAATATATTAAGTAATAAAACGCTATTTATCAATCATAATCATAGAAATTAATTTGACATTTTTTATTAGATTTTATTCACTATAGACAATTTAATATTCACTTTTCACCCCTGCTATAGTATCCGTTATTACTTCTTTCTTTTCGTGTATTAAGCATATTTTAACTCTTTTACACAAGGTGGAACATATGCTTCTCACCTTGTTTCTTTCATTGTTTTTCACATTACAAATATTTATGGCTGTACAATTAATTCAAAAGAAACTTTGTTGTAATAGAGGTTTCCGAGGTCCCTGACTCCAAATCCAGGATATGAATTGAAATATTCATAACTATTGATTCAATGTCTAGAAGCTATACTAGGTATTTTTAGAATGAAACGGTAACTATATTGGATCGACCAAATGTTAGATTTAAAAAATAAAATAGACACTACGGTAGTGATAAATAGTTTAAGCTGATGATAACAGCTCGTGCTATCGGCAAATACAGGTATACAGATTCTTCATTTACTTTTCAATTTTGAGAAACTATCTCTCTGGATAGTTGTTTTTTTTTGCTTGAGATAACAACATTCCGGATAGATATTTACTCAAAATTAAAAATTAAATGGAAATGTGGGGTTTTTCGTATTTGTCCTTGTATTTGTCCATGGCGGGTGGGTAGCATCACCTTAATACGCAATTATCCCATTCTACTTATTATTACCGCGTTATAGTAATAAAATATTAATTTTATCATGTATCAACAATCAATATTACATGAAACTTTCATTCTGTTTACAAAATTTTAATGAAATAATAAAAATATTTATATTTAAAAGAACAAGTATAATTTTATTCGAATTCAAAACTTACTAAATATAACTCAATACTTTTAATGCACAGTTATACTTCTTCTATTAAAAATCTCGTTATTGTCATAAATCTGCTGTCTGCCCTTTCAGTATCGAATACTATTTTTACCCTAACAAATGAATCAGCTTTCTTATCGATTTTTCACCTTAAAAAGTCTCGCTACAGCCATCAACCTTTATTTATTCACCACTATTTCATCCATTAACTTCAATATTATAACCACCGACAGACTATAACATTTCCCACCGCACGAAAAGTACATTCTACATTTAGTGCACTACAAGTAGCGATCACTCATCATTGCTTCGCTTTCAATCGAAAGCAGACATCCGATCCTCCACAAATCACTTGAAAAGCAACAACGACAACAAAAATTCAGACTTTCTCCCTCGCCTACCAGCAACACTTCTCCGCCGCCAAACCGCAAAATCGCAGTTCCACTTCCACTTCCCCAACGCATTACCACACGCATCCAATCTAACAACTCGGGCACCATCTCGCTCTCCTCTCGCGCGCTCTCGAATCTCTCCGTATCTCTCGCACGCGCAATAATACCCAACCAAAGCCACTGCCTCGGCTATAATTAACAAAATATATAAATCAGCCTTTATACATCATTATCGAAAAATCCATTAACCGCACCACTTTCCCCTTGACGATTATATTATCCATCACGCGCGCTCAATGTCGCGCCTTCTCTCCCTCTCGAATATCGGTCTAGGTTACGCCAGTAGCATCGACAGCCGATATCGCATACGCGAGTATGTATGTATACACACACGAGAGAGAGAGAGAGAGAGAGAGAGAGAGAGAGAGAAGAATCCGCGCGCAGCCTTGAAATATCCGCGCGATCGGAAGCTCGCCACATGCGGTTTGTGTATTTATAACACAGAAGAGGCAAGCGCAGGTGCAGCATTGACGGTTTATAATATTCAATATGACGCGCGCGAATCTCTCGGCTCTGACGTGTGCTGTGCTTCTATAAGGGCTGCCTAGGCTCGCTGGAGTTGGTGTATATATGTGTGTGTGTGTGTGTGTGTTTTATCAGGCTGGAAAAGTTGCGTCCTCGTCTATGTGCGTGTGTGCATGTGTGTTTAGACCCAGCCCGTGGTGCATAATGAAGGAGAATCACGGGGAAGGTCGAGCCGAGCGAGGCTCTCTCTATATATTTCAATGTCGGATATCTCTGCGCGCGAGAGTGACAGTCGGGAGCGAGCTTTCGCTCGATGTATGTATATTGGAGTCGAGGAGGGCGAGAAGCTACAGCGGCGTGCAGCTTTTGCGTCATAACGAGGTTTGCCGGTGCTGATTTATTCTGGATGCCCGGGCGTGTCGTAACTTTTGCGCGTACGAAGACGCGTCGTCTTTACGATGGGTGTTATTATTGATTTGTAATTAGATATAGCAGCTGATGATGGGTATGGTTGAGCGTGGGGTGGATGTGCTGGGAGGTTGGAGGTGTGAGGGACTGGGGGATGCGAGATGGTCAAAGGGCTTTTTGATAATGTAGATTAGGAGTTTTGTGCGAGGTAATGAGAAAAGTGGTTTATATATAGAGATGAAAGAGATTTTTTTAATATTGTTTATTATTATACTGAAATGACTTTCGCTCGAGATTTTATAAGGAAAGTGTGTATTGAAATTTTACGTCATTTTATTTATTTATGCTAAAGCCTAAAATATGTTGATGAAGCTAAAGCTAGTAGTTCATTAATTTGTCTCATAAAAACATTTTTAATATTTGTATGAAAAATAGAAGTATACTAGGTTCTTTACTCGTAAAAAATTGGAAGCGAAACTACTTTAGAAATGCCATAGCTTCAAATTTAACCACTTCGAATATCGCCATTAGGACTGTTGTCGTACAGCTCCGATTCATATACACACAGAGGTATATTTTTTAATCGAAAATGCAGTTTTTCTAAATTATCTGCTATAATAATTGTACAACAGCTTCAGAGTTATAATTTATTGTATTTTTAGTTAAAATTTAAATATTGAATATTTAAATAACGGTTTATTAAAAAAAGAATGATTCCTTGAAAAAATACTTTAACAACATTTTGTATCCAATTCTAATTTAATACGGATAAAATGATCAACGTTATGTCAGATATATTATGATTTCATTAAAAAAAGATCAATGCACAAAAAACATGTTTTATTTGCCGTTTTCATAATAATTTCAATATAGGTAAAAGGTACTTCCTTATTAATTCAAGAATTGAATCAGAAGTGTTCAAATTATAAATTGAATTTTTATTAAATTATTCTTTAATTACAACGGTGATCGAAAGGACAGAAAAAATTCTTTTGTTGCATGGATTTTAATTACTATATAACTGAATTCAAAGTTTTTTACTTATACTTTTTAATTATTTAATCTCTTAATAATTAATTACAATTTTTACTCGATCACATTATGTTACGGCAAAGATTACATAATGTACAGCACTTAATATTCATGTGTTAAACTTTACTGTAATGCGCGTTAAATATTTTGACGAATAATTAGAGTAAATGAAATTTTAATGGGCTTAGGCAATTTAGTGTCTTAAACGAAGCAGCAAATGAAAGGATGCTTAAGTTGGAGAAAAAAAAAGTAAAATAGAAATGAACGCATAGTTAAATTGACGTGAGATAATGCGGGTACAAAATAATGTGTACGCGTGACTGGCCCTTCATTAATTAATTACACACTCCAAAAACACAAATTTCAGCTATTTACACCTTTACAATTTCAGGTTTACTTTTATAGATGTGCAATTAGTTTGTAATTTTTATTTAAAAATAATTTCGTATTCATTAAATTATCTGTATAAACAATTTTTACTCAATTGTAAGACTAACAATTTAAAAAAGAAATAAAGATATTTTTTTGAGAGAGTATATATTATGTTTAAATTTTATTTTATTTTTAAATGCAATACTCATATTTCAGTGTTTATTATTTTATTTAGATAATTAACGAAAGCTAAACATCTTTGAAATTTAGAATAAATTGTTTCACAAAAACATACTTAAAAGACAAGAAAAACAAAAAAAATGTCATAAAATTATAATTATTATAATGAATAAATAATAAGTCAAAACAAATATCATCTTTAAATTTATAAAATAAATATATTACGTTCTTTAACTTATTTATATACATTATTTATTACGAATGGCTTAATTGTATACATTATACGACAAAATCAAAAGTTTTCGCAAAGTTTTTCAACAATATAATATAATCTAACATTTCTGCATACCTATTACGAACTCAAGTTCTACCTGTCTTCATATTGCATGCACATTATCTAAAATATGCAGCAATATATCAAAGTTCGTTACGAGAAGTATCATGTTTCCGTCTTGAACAAAATTGCCTATTTTTAATAAGGCGAAAAAAAAGCAATATAAAATTTTAATAGACAAAGTATAAAATGCATAAAAGTAATTATTTAACAAAAGAATCCTAATGAAAAGTGAATTTTGCAACGGTACTGCTAAAAAATCGAGCCTTATCACCATAACCAAACGTTTTCTAAAACTCTTATCTAGCATTAATAATATTTTTAAAAAAATTGTGCATTTTTTGGCCAATAAGTACCAAACCCCAAATATTACCTGTAAAGTTTACAAGGATACACAATGCTTGACATCCCCGTATTTTTGACCATACAAAATGTGTCTACAACGAGACCAGCTAACATCACATTTCATTAGCAATTATCACTAGTTCCAAGCATCACTTCACTATCAACATCGCTGTCTCTGCCAATTTTCAATAAAATACATACCAGACAAGAAGCCCTCCCCCTCCCCAATCCCACCTTGAACAAAATGCCAAGAAACGTTAACCCCACCACCCGTTCACCCCCTGAAATCCACTCACCGTTCGATCGTCATCCCTGCAGCCTGGCGACAGGCTGCCCCCCGGCGAGTATCTGAACTTGTCCTCCCTCGAGGCCTGCTCCTGTCGCTGCTGCGCCTGGCCACCGCTCCCACCGATGATCACCGGCTGCGCCGGGGTGGCGTACTCCGCGGGCGCGGGCACGCTCGCCAGCTCCGGGAAGAAGACGTTCTCCTTGCTGTCGGTGTTGAGCAGTCGGCGCAGCTTGGCCTGCAGCTGCTCCGAGCCCGGCCCACCGCCGCCGCCGAGGATGATCCCGCTGCTGTTCAGGCTGTTGATGCTGTTGTTGTTCGCGGAGGAGTTGGAGCGACGCTGGGGCACGGGCACCAGGCGGGGACTCTTGGGCGGCAGAGCTGCTGGGTCAGGAGAAAGACGGGGGTTGAGAATCTTTCGGTGGTTGGGGATCTTTAAGGGGGGATGATTTTCTGCTGTTTATATGAAGAGTGCAGGAAGATGGACGCGTTTCAATTTGATATGAAGGGTAATGTTGTTTGGGTGACGCCGACGGAGAGTAACGCGATTCTGAGGTCTGCGACGAAGAGCGACGCAATTCGAAGGTTTACGGAAATGATTATAATACTAGTCAAATGCGTAAAATAGGTTTTAAGTTTATGTGTAGGAAGCTAAATATAAGGATACGAGTGAGGATACCACATTTTTAGTGGATAATACAAGTTCAAGAACTATTTTACGTGTTTACAAAGTTTGACTAATCTGGGTTCCTGAATCGCGTTATAGTCTTCGCCGCGAAAGGTGAATCGCGATATTCTTAGTCTTAAACTTTGAAACACGCTTTTCTTCGTTTTGGGCCTCGAGTTGATCTCGTAAACGCAAGTATTTGGGTTAAAGTGGTTCACACATTAACGACTATATCGTAAATATATTTGAATAGTTTCTTCTCATGTTGTAATATGAGAAATTATATAATAAGAAAGAAGGACACTTTAAGTAAAGAAAGAAAAAATTTTAACGATGTTTTTGTACAGTATTCCAGTAGTAGAGAAAGATTTATCAAAAAACTGGAGATTTTTTTATTTATTATCCGATTTTAATTTTGAAGGTCTCATTTTTTCCTTAAATAATTTAAGGTCACACATCGACATACAAGAATAATTTTAAAAATATCAAAACCTGCAAAGTTACATGCAGTTGTTTATAAGTTTATACAAGTATTTTATAAATAAGAAAATTTACGTGACAGATATTTCTTGTAGTTAAAGGTTCGTGGAGAGAAAAGATAATTTTTTTTTCATGTCTTTTTACTATTTTTGTCAAATAACAATTAATTCCTTCGCTAAAACTCGACGCAATAAAAGTTACAATAGAATTACGTATTTTAAATACGTTTGTTACAATATTTATCGCCAATAGTACTTCGGAATTTATTGATCTGCATATTATCAAGTGATTTGAAATTTCAAATGCAAATTTAATTTATACGCTCTTCATATAAAGCACCCTTAACTCTTATAGCGCGTACGTGACTTATACGAAAGTGTGAAAATGCTGCTATACTGACTGACCTTTATTGCGTAAAATATTAATGATCATACGTTTCAAAATTTTATAATTTCACTGAAATGTAATCAATTGCTAGGTACTTTTTTTCAACATTTTAAATGCTGCTTGACAACAATTAAAAAAATTATTATTGTAAAATTGTATGCATTTTATTAAAAATGTATTAAAGTTACTAAACATCGTTTAATTTCTGAAAAATCAAATTTTTTATTTCTTTTTCTAACAAAGTATGTTGAATTGAACTTAAATTGTTATTACCGAAATAAAAAAGAAAGTTATTTTATGGTAAAAATAACATAATATATTTTTTTACATAAAAGTAGATTTATGTTTTATTTATAAATCAACTATAAAAGACTCTCCTTCTCAATAATTTCTTGTATCGGTAGGATTCCAAGAACCAATATGAACGTGTATCAATTTAGCCAATCTCATTTTACTCGGATTCAAAAAAATATATGAGTCTCAAATGTTGGGATTTACTTATAAGAAAAATTCTTTTGCTCAAGTTACAAGTATTTAATAACAGAACAAATGGACAGAAGACCTGAAAAATTAGAAATTTCATTTATAATCACTAGTAACGTTTTTAGATTACGTTATTTCTTAAATTCCCTCATTCATTTGAGAATCGCAGTTTTAATTTTAACTATATTTAAGCTAACTTTCGAAAGCCTAACAAGTACCAGGGACTAAGACTTTTGAAAATCTCATAAGTTATGATTTTTAATTCATTCTAATGTAAAACAAATATCTTGTTATTTTTAACATAAAAGTAACTTTTATTATAAAGTAAAAAATTTAGGTTTGTTTCAATATATTGTATTCAAAACTTTAATAAATAAAAAGAGATTAATGCTCACAGGTTGAAATCCCTAACGCTAAAACTTTTTTAATGTAGATACTTATTTAAATCACAAAGAATTAATTAAAAAAAATTAATCCTCTCAACTTGAGGTAAGCCTGTAAACGAATTCGATAAAAAATCGTTCTTATTATTATTTTATAAAAAGCATATGAGAAATTAATTTTAAATATTTTTTATTAACACAGGCATGAAATGAGGCTTTTTTTATGCCTAAAAATAGGGTAGAAAATTGCGCATTTCGAGCATGTTTGACAAAAGTGTGAGAAAATACCCATTATTTCCCCGCTCCTCAAGAATCGTGTCAAAATACAGAAGCAATTCTGCCTCTTTCAAAAAGAAACTCGTAAGTATTGAAATTTTATTTATTTACTGTTTTTTTAAGTACATACATAAAAAATAACAATTTTCGACTGAGTTGTGCATGACTTAAAATGCGCAATTCTGTACCTAACTCACATCATGCATAAAAAAGCCCTATCATGCCTTTGTTGAAAAAATGCGATGTGTAACACGAGGAGAAAAGCAATTTTATACTCGAGTGAGGTGTTTTCAAAAATAAGAAATAGAAATAGATAGAAAGAGCTCATTTTTTCCCCTTATAGCACAATGTACTATTAAGGACGTTCACCGACTGACAATAAAGTTATAAAATTAAATTTCGAAAAAATAATCATCAAATGGCAATATTGATAATGAAAACCCTTCAATTTACAATATAAAGCATTAACATAATAGTAAAAAATACAAAAGTTATGAAAATGCACCAAAAACCAAAGTACGGCATTAACTGTCGCATATACTGTATCACGATATAGATATATCAATAACATTGGAGCACAACATTAAATAGCTATATCTTTAAAAATAGTACCACTTGCTATGTACAGCTTTGTATGCATTACTTATATGCTTATTTCACATTACATACTAGTTTTCAGAACAATTTAAAGAAAACTTGTTTTACAATAAATAAAAATTATCCGTTTTGTGAGAGCTCAAGATAGGGTTCCCATGTTAAAAATTGAAACTTTCAAGCTAAATTTCTCAATTTTTACCGCAACGGAGGTAAAAATTTCAACCACGTATAAAACACACATAAATTGACATATGATAATAGTTTCAAGAAATTTTAAAGAAATTTAATGGATGGCGATAAATGTGCCGAAAGATAACTTTGCAGACAGATAATAATGCCAAATTTATTTTACCGAAGGGTAAATTTGCCGAAAGGTGGAATGTGCCAATGGGTAAAGTAATCGATTAACAAAAGTGCCGAAAGAAAGAGATTTTGATTTTTTCAAATTGATAGTAACACAGTTTTATACAGCTGGAATTATCCCACAATGATGCAACATGATGTCTGAAGCCAAAAAAAACCTTTCCAACCCTCCAAAACATCCCTTACAGGGGGTTGAAAATTACGAATAAATAAGTATAAGAAAACGGTATTATATTTGACCAAAAACAAAATCTTTTTCGACGATTTGGGTTGCAATCTACTGTACATATGCCAAGGGTGTTTGCGCAGTTCTTTTCATTTTCCGGAATCCACCCTTGTCAGGTCACAGGGGTGGAAAGTGGCTGAAATGCATACAGTGATTTTTCCTGGTTCCAAAACAAAATCTTTTTCGACGATTTCAGTTGTAATCGACTGTACATATGCTAATGGTCTTTGTCCAATTTTTTTATTTTTCCGGAAACTACCCTAGTACTATCAGAGGGGGTGGAAAATGGCAGCAATGCACAAGGTGATTTTTCCTGGTTCCAAACAAAATCATTTCGGTGATTTCAGTTGCATTCGACTGTACATATGCCAAGGGTCTTTTGTGCAATTTTTTTCATTTTCCGGAAACCACCCTAGTACGGTCACAGCGGTGGAAAGTGACTGAAATGCACAAAGTGATTTTTCCTGGTTCCAAAACAAAATCTTTTTCGGCGATTTCAGTTGCAATCGACTGTACATGTGCCAAGGGTGCTATGTAATATTTTTTCATGTCGAGTGCAAATGAAATCGCCGAAAAAGATTTTGTTTTGTAACCAGGAAAAATGACTTTTTGCATTTCAGCCACTTTGCATCCCCTCTGCCTGTATTAGGGGTAGTTTCCGGAAAATGAAAAAATATTACATAGCACCCTTGGCACATATACAGTCGATTGCATCTGAAATCACCGAAAAAGATTTTGTTTTGGAACCAGTAAAAATCACTTTGTGCATTTCAGCCACTTTCCATCCCCTCTGCCTGTATTAGGGGTAGTTTCCGGAAAATGAAATAATATTACATAGCACCCTTGGCACATGTACAGTCGAATGCAAATGCAATCGCCGAAATAGATTTTGTTTTGGAACCAGGAAAAACCACTTTGTGCATTTCAGCCACTTTCCACCTCTGTGACCGTGCTAGGGTGGTTTCCGGAAAATTAAAAAAATTGCACTAAGACCCTTGGCATATGTACAGTCGATTACAACTGAAATCGTCGAAGAAGATTTAGTTTTTGGTCAAATATAATATCGTTTTCTTATAGTTATTTATTCGTAATTTTCAACCCTCCGTAAGGGATGTTTTGGAGGGTTGGAAAGGTTTTTTTTGGTTTCAGACATCATGTTGCGTCATTGTGGGGTAATTCCAGCTGTATAAAACTGTGTAACTATAAATTTGAAAAAATCAAAAAATCGCCCGACTTGCGCGTTTGGAACTTCAAACCCATCGCATATTCTAATAAAAACACTTTCTTATCCACATTTTCGTTTTCGGCATTTATAACTTTCAGCATTTTCTTTTTCGGGATTCTTGTTTTCGGCATTTTTAACTTTCGGCATATTTATCCATAGGTATTGATTTTGTCGGCAATTTCATACGTTCCGTAAATTTATCCTTCTGCAAATTTATCTTTCGGTAAATTTATCCCCACCCAAATTTAATTATCCGGTGAACGTCCTTAAAATGTTCTTTTTAGATAGACAGATATATGCTTTATTTGTTCAGAACAAAAGAAAAATATACAGCAATTATTTTTATGTTGTACTGTGATGATAAAAGTATCAAGTATACAATTATAAACGTAAACAACAAGATAAAATCAGGGGAGAATTTATATTTTATTAAAATTTAAGTTTCTATTAATTGTGTTTGTCAATGCGCATGATATGTCAGTTGTATTAAATTATATCGATAAATTCTTAAACTATGCATACTGTTTGTACAAGATGTTTCGAAAATATTTTTCGAATTTATTTAAAAATAAATTTTCTTAACAATCATAACTCTTTTTACTTCACAAGTACTTTCAATGAGAGTTATGTAACTTGGTTGGTTTGTCCAAAAGTAAGTATTTATATAATTATAGTCAGTTATTAACTTTCGATCGGTAATAGAATTCAAGGCGGGAAATTAGAATTTTTAATCAATTTTTGCATCCCAATAATATAAAGCAGTGTCCTTTTACACTTCAGAAATATATTTGACAGAAAAGAAGATCACAGCATATTATCCGCATCCTCCTCACAATCAAAATCTTCCATTCTCCGAAAGTTAAAGGTCACATTATTTCCCCAGGCAAAATAAAGCAAACTTTCCACATCTCTTCAATGATACCTCCTCCCTCCTTCAGTCAATCACCCCTCTACCACAACACTCACTCCAAAGCACTCATTACCCCTACAGCTCAAACCCCACATTGCACCCAATTCTCCCAATGTAATACTCACGTCTGTCGTTGTCGTGGCACGTGGCCCAGCAGCAGGGTGGCGGCTGCGGCTGTACCTGCTGCATCTGCTGCTGGACGACGACGACGCCGCCGCCGCCGGCGTTGACGCAGCCCTGGCCGGATCCGGGTACGGTGCACTTGCGCAGGAGCCGGGGCGGCGCGCCCGGCGCCGTCAGCTGCGACACCTGCAGGTGGCCGCTGTTCTTCAGCTCCTGCTTCCGGTCCAGCACGGTCTCGCTCTTCACGTAGAACGCCTTCGACTCCTGCAGCAGCTCCACCGCGCTCTTTCGCTTGCCTACGGAGCAGACGGAGAGAGAGTGGTGTGATAATTTCCAATGATTATTGTTTTTTAAAGTAGGTACATTCTTTTTAAGACTAACTTTTCCTCCGGGATGTAAAAAAGTGAGGTTAGATTATCATTTTTTGAAACAATTATTTTACCTATTATGCGCATCTTGTAATGGATTCTTTCAAGGGTGTTTAATGAAAATTTACATGGATACGTTTCAATTTTTATAATACAGTTTCACAAGATAAAAGTCGAGATATACTCAACTTCATGGTGTAAAAAGGTGATATTCTGCACAACTTCATAGCATCAAAACCTAAAAATGCAGGAAAGAATGCATTGCTGCAGGGTGTACATTAAAGATACAGCATTAATCTTTTTTATACAAGAAAAAAGCTTGTAAAAATGAAACTTACTAGAGTGTTAGAGGTTTGGAAACTGATATTTGATATACCTATGAGAGGTGGTTTCTGACGCTTAAAAACGAAATATAGCACCCTTAGATTTTTCCAATGGGCCCTTATTTTCGAGATATGAACCAACTGACCTCAATTGTGTGTTATTTTAGTAAAAGATGGTGCCTCTACTTCTGACCATGGCCCGGCAAGTCTTTATATTAGAAGAACGTAAGTAAAAATAGATGAAAAGAGCTTGTATTTCAGCTTTGTTTCGTATAAAAATATTAATCTGGGCCAAAGTTATTAACTTTCAAAGAAAGCGATGAAAATTATACGAAAAATCATTGTACAGTCGAACCAGATAGCGATCACTGATTGTGGTCGGGAAAAATAACCTCGAACACGGCTCGAAACAATTAACCTTCCTGCCAGTTAATGACGTTAATAAATCGAGGTTCTATGTAGCTATACATTATACGATACCTTAATATTGTCGTTGACATAAAATTGCATTGTAAAAATCGAGGTAACAAGTTCTTAAAAATTAGTTGATCAGTGTTGGAGGTTTTGCTGGTGCAGTATTCGAGGTAAATTAGTGTTCGAGAGAGCATTGTTCGAGGTTCGACTGTATTTAACAGAGTTAGAAATAATGAAAAACGCATTTCAATTCGAGGATTTTTCGTGTAATTTTCATAGCTTTCTTTGAAACTTAATAACTTTGACCCAAATTCATAGCAAAGCTGAAATTCAAACTTTTATCGTATATTTTTACTTACGTTTGGGTATTTTTTCTTCTAGCGTAAATACTTCAGAAGTAAAGGCACTTTTTTTACTAAAGTAAACACAATTGAGTATAGGTAGAAGGCTCGATTACTCGTGGAAATTAGTTAATAAATGTAGACTTTATTGATCACTACGAGTAAACACAATTAAGATAAATTTTTCCACCTCGAATTTATAGAAAAAAAAACATTATTTATGTGTACGATTTTGAATTTCGCGCGAATTATTTGGAGACGATTCCTATTGGCCAGTCGATTTGTGACGTCGCGATGGTATAATTTTGGAAATTTAGTACGGGAATATGATTAAACGCTCCAATATATTATAGAAAATATTTATAAACAAAATAATGTAGCACATATCCTTAATAATTTACGACCAGGAATCCAATGGTGATATTAGATTTTGGGCGCGATATATTTTAAGGACCATTTATGGACCAACTTCATTTTTCCAAATGAGTACATATCTTTTTTATTACATATGGGAATTCCTCGCCTCGAAATACATACAAATACGTATTTAGTTTATTTAAGTCCACTGCCCGATTTCAGATAGAGGAAAATCTAATTTTGATAGGGCTCAAACTAATCAGGTTAAATTTTAATGATCAATAAAAATAATCAATAAACTAAATATATATCCGTATGTATTTTGAGGTAAGGAATTCAAATATGTAATAAAAAAGATATGTTCTCATTTGAAAAAATAAAGTTGGGCCTTAAATGGGCCTTAAAAATATATTAGGCCCAAAATCTAATATTAGCATTGGATTTCTGGTCGAAAATTATAAAGGATATGTGCCACATTATTTTGTTTATAAATATTTTTATAAATATATAAAAACCGAATAAATGGTAGTTATGACAAAATTTGGAGAATTGGTAAACAAATATTTGTAGTTTTACAATGAAGTTTTATTACAAAATTTTATTTTCGACATCAATCACAAAATTTTTGTTGACTAAGTTATGATTGACTAATTTTCGGAAAGGAAATTATTAGTTATTAAATACTTTTAGTATTGCATATACATATTTCTATAATCTCGTAAGTTGTTATTTGTTGATAAAAATATATATTTTGGCGGCATACAAACTTTTCAAAACAAAATATAAATAGGTTAGATTTGCAAACAAAATATATTCTTGTTTAAAGCAGTCTTAAACAGATTCTAGCCAGATATTAGGTATAATTTGACTTATTAATAGCTTATTAATCTGGGTAATAATTAATAAGCTAACCAGCTATTCTAGCTAACTTTCTACCAAGGTATGAATGTATTTTGATAACAGCCCTTATGTTACAACCCCGTTTTATTACTCCTCGTCTAGTTCTCGATGCATAAAATATACATAAAGTTTTTATAACACAATAATTACAATTGTTTATATTAGATATGTATTAACCCCTTTAGCCATTAACCTACAAACAATGTTATCATTAATTTTATAAATAGAAACTGTACAAACTACAAAAAATCTACTTTTAATCAAGGAAAATAATTATGTATTATGAAAATAAATACTATTTTATTGAAATGAATTAAACACAAATTTAAAGTATTTATTACGATTTCATTCAAGCGGAATGAACAATTAAAAATATACTAAAAACATTCAATTAATTTTAATTTTAAATGCTCAAGGATTGTTTTGAACACTTTCCTATTTTTTACAAGGTAATCTTAAAATAATATGGTTTAATGCATAGTTTTCTGTAGGTATATAATTATAACAGACTCTTTTATGTGTACTAATAAAAGGTTTTAATACAAATAATAAGTGGTGTAAAAACTCAAGGACAGTAAAGCGTAGGTGAAAATCTATTTCTAACTCTATAAATAATTTCCTTCCTTGACTGTATTTGTTTACATTATTTTTAAGTTAATGAGATTTTTAACTGACAATATAATACACTATATTCAAACAAAATTTCCGAATTTTTAAAATGTAATTATTTCCTCCTAAACCATTTCCTGTAATCACTTACCGAGCATTTATTAGTAAATGTGAGCCATCCTTACTTCACGGTGAACATTAACATTATTTATCAAAAATTTTACTCCGAAAAAGAGTATATTTTTCCGTGAAACAGGTAAATTTTGACCACGAATAAGTGTAATTTGTACCGTTAAGTCAGAATGTCCCACGTTTGCGAAGATTTTCACAGTAATTTTTACAATAGAAAATTCTCTCTGCGCACGTAAGAAAAAATTAATACACAAAATCCTAATTCATCCAATCCCGAGCTTCATTATCAATTAAGAAAAAAAAAAACGTAACGGCCATATAACGAACGCACAAATCCAACAATGCACCGCGCACGGTAACAATTATCTAACCCATCCCGCATTTCGCTCTCCGCGCACCTCATCACAACAAAGAAGCCCATTTTCCCAAACCTTAACCCACAGATCCGCCACTACCTATAACACTAAAAATCTCCGTGCATCTCGCGCTCCACATACTTTTCCATCATTACTCCGCCTCGAATCATTAGCACTCGATTAACATGATGCACACACAAAAGAAAAAGGAGCTCGCGCGCGTAGGTACATCCATTTACAGGGCAACAACAGCAGGCGGAGAAAGATTCAGCCTCAGCCTCAGCTTCGCATCCAGGCGCGCAATAATGCACGTAAGAGTCGCGCGCGCGTAGATATGCATAATGTACGGGACTTGTATTGTCCGGGCTTATGTATGCGCTCGCGGAAGCGCGCGCGCGCGCAGCGGATTATCGCGGAATGAGATGCGGTATGTAGTGAACATCTGTTGTGTGGTGATGCGCGCGAGCGCGAGGCGATTAATTGCCGGGGCTGGGTGTCTTCTCGTTTGCCAGCTTCTCGGCTGCGATGCATGCTGCTGCTGTTGTTGTTGGGACGGGTTGATGATGCTTTTTTACGAGGTGTTTCGGTGGACGAGCGGAGGGTGAGGATTCTTTTGTGTTATAGGGCGAGGAGTGGAGAGGAAAATTGCAGAGGGGAGGGTATAGAGGTTTGGTTGGAGGATTGAGTGGTAAATTTGGAGGTGGAGGTTTGAGCGGGTTTGTAAGGAAGTTAGAGGCGTGACTGAGATTTGTTACTTTTTTTGCGCTTGATGAGTGTCAAGAGATAAGGTGTAGTAGAGGATGATTGGTTTTACAGAAACACGTTTTTACTACGTAGTTTGCTAAGATGTGATAATATATCAGTAATAAATCATATACGTAAATGTTTATTTTACCAAATGGAAAACTAAGTATTAAACATGAATTACTATGTAAAAAACGTGAAGCCTTTTTATTTTTTATTATATTTCAATGTTTTATTTTAATTCATCTGAATTTTATGTACATAAATATATATACAAACTTTTAAATAATTAGTTTCTTCCCGCATAACGTATTAATTATTATGTAATCTTTTTCGAACGATTTACCTGGATAATATTTTTTTAAATAGTTTAATGAATAAATCTAAAACATGAGACATTGAAAAATCAAATGAAACATTAAATGGTCCAACTTTTTTGGGTAATATTTCTTTAATTAAAAATATTTACTTTTAAAACATTATAATTTTCTTTAAAAAATTGATTTCTATTAATTTAAAATGTTTTTCTCTAAAATCAAATTCAGTTGTGTGCTAATAAATACAAAATTTAACCTTTCTCTAATAGACTGTATATTGATAAACTAATGAGCTTTGATCAAAGAATTGCAAATTCTTGCATAGCACAGACTCCTTTAAAATATTTATGAAGTTTTCTTTGAATAAATTTGGTTAAACTATTGTAAACTTCAGCGTCATTGTACATATTATGAATGATTTATGGAATAAGTCATAGCGAAACGGGGAAGTTTTTTTTGGAAATTCGTTCGTTTAAATAATTGAATAATTCGAAGCAAAAAATTTGTTATGCTAAATATAAGAAATGAAAGTCAATTTTTAAGTACTAACGTACCTCGTCTTGCCCTAGTCTACTCTATTAGATAAAACAGTGCAAAAATATCTTTGAAATTCAATCGATTAAATAAAAAAATGTAGCATCAAACCTAACTATTACAAAAATCCACTCGAACCATCTTCACCATATCCAAAATCACAAAATTCCTCGCATAATCTGTAATCGATCGACCCAACTTAAATTCAAATCGCGCCTGCATTCGCGTCTCTCTCCTCCACTCCCACACGCTTAAAAACGACAAGAAAAACTCCCAAACTCTTTCGGCACCGCACTCGCGATGTCTGCTTGTTTTTGGCCGCGTCAAGGATGAGATCCGTGTGCACGCGCGCGGGAGTACACCCGAAAAAGAAGCAGCTCGAGATCAGTAGTCAAAGCACGATGACGGCTGGCCAAACTTCGCTCTCGTGTTTTTTCCTCGCTCGCTCGCTCGGTGTGAGAAAGTCGCCGCTGCGCGCATGTGGGGAAAGGAAAAAAGGAGCGAAATTTATGTTTCGAAGGGCGTTTTTCTCGCGGTGCTTCTGTGTGTGTGTTATTTCTTCTTTTTTTTTTCTTTCCTTCTTTCTTTCTTTTTTAAGTCTCGCTCTCGAAGTACGGTCGCGCCGCGCGCGCTTTGATGAATGGGACTTTGGAGTAAAACATTGATACACGTGCTCGAAATACTTTATTTGTTTGTTTGAACTGCGCGCGCTGGCTATTTGTAAGATTTCGCTCGTGGCAGGGAAAAAATGCTCGGGTCGTTGTCACGACTCTGCGTGCTTGGCTTTCTTGCTTTTTTTTGTTTTTATTTTTATGCATGCGGATACTTTTCGTTACGTAAATTTTGACACTTTTTTGTAGTGACGATTTAAGAATTTATATAAGCATTTTTGTAAATTTAAACTTTAGATAGACATCACCGTAATCATGTTTTATTAGAATTAAATTAAATTTTTATTAGTATTCAGCTAAATTTGTACTAACTTAAGCATAAAAGCTAATCATACTAATCATGAATTGAATATGATAAATGCCAACATCACTTAATTCGTTTCTTCCTAGTTAACTATTTAGGTACCAATTAGTTTGTTATTTAATAAAAACAAATATGGTTACTTAAAATAGACTATAAAATTATTTCATAATTTCGTAATTTATTTGGATCGGTCTTGAGTGATTGCATTAAATTCCAGTAAATACGAATTAAAAACCTGACCTCGGATTCTGAAAACGCAGATATTAAATCTTTGGAGAAATCGCTTTCGATAACTTAATTTCTATCAATTATTGATTTCCCTTTTATTAGTCGAAATGCGAATCGGTACTTAAAGAGTCTATTGGGTGGTAATAAGTAAATCTCTTCGAATAAATTATATTTTACTTTTAATAGTCAATTATCTTTTTCTTGACTTGAATGCATTATGTTAAGATGTTTATAATCATCGAACGCTGCCTTGAAAAGTAGCTTATTTTTCACGCTGAAAAGATCGGCAACTATAATAACAAAATGTAATATTTTTCAAAATTTCAATTAATATACAACAAATTACAAAAAAGAATGTTCAAGTCTAAAAATTTCTTAAACCACCACTTTAATTATATAACAAGTTTTCCCAGTTGGACTCATCGATCAAATCATACGTAATCAACTCATTAGTACGTAGCAAAACCACAACACGACCCCATCCACTAAAATCTGTCCAGCAAAAATCAGCTCAAGCCCCAACAACGCAGATTTCGCCCAAGCAAAATTAACAAACGTCAATGAGGCACTCCAGAACCCTCTTCACTCCGGCGCAACAGAATACATTTGATAATTGGTGGTCTGGCGAGGGTCTAAGTGCCTCCCCCCTCCCTCTCTGAAACAAAAAAAAAGCCAGCCTCTCCAGCGTCCCGATGCCTCGAGTGCGCACTTTCGGCGAAAAAAAAGAAGAAGAAGAAGAAGAAGAAGCCTGCATCCGCCTGCTGCTGCATCCGCGATCTTGAACTCGAATGTCGATGCCTGGGCGTGCACAACAAAGGCGAGGAGCGTGCCGCGGAGAGCCTGCACCCGGCGAATATACGCTGCGCGTGTGCTTTTCGCACTTTCGTGATTTCCTTCTTGAACGAGCGGAACCGGAGGTTACGAGGGTACCTACATACGCAGTGCGCGCGAGTTACGAAGTATAGATTGTAAGTAGTGGAGATGAGATGTTACGGATGGATGATTTGGGTTGGTGTATGTGTGTGCGATGTTGATTTGGAAACTATTTTTATTTTGAGTTTCTTGGACGGGAGTTTTTGGTAATTTTATTGTTTAAGTGTTTTATCGGTATTTCATGGCAGGGGATGTAAGTAAGAATGTAAGTGATATAGTAAACCAAGAAACTTGGTTTATTAATTAACTTATAATATGCTCAAGTAACATTTTAAATTAAAGTCAGGTTTTTAATGAAATTATCTATATCGGTGAGTGATTTTGGCACTTCTGCGGAACATATTGCTTATTATACACAAAATTTATATTTGAGAAAGATTTTAAGAAATTCTTAATAAAATGTTATTCATGGGGTTTTAAGAAGCTGAAACGACTTATTATTTATTTTGTACCGTCACAGAACCACCTTTCGGACGCTTTTTACATAAACTGTATTTAATTTCTTACGACAATAATATGTGTACAAAACGACGAAATTGTAATGAAATAAATGATAATCCATGCACAAAGCAAAAGAAGTTTTAAAAGATAT
This sequence comes from Gastracanthus pulcherrimus, assembly GCA_949152435.1. NCBI lineage: Eukaryota > Metazoa > Arthropoda > Insecta > Hymenoptera > Pteromalidae > Gastracanthus > Gastracanthus pulcherrimus. Next base: position 166,221,268 of record OX424575.1, on the reverse strand, counting down.
GTTTTTATGAAAATCGAGTTGATCGAAAAGTGGAGCCATTACAATAATATCGAACTTCATTTAAAAAATGTACAATAAATAGTAATAAAATACATGAATATTATTTACAAATACAGTACAACTACAGCGATGTTATTTCCATAATTAATATTGTTTTATAAAGTGAACCTCTTTATTGATGTATCAAATATTAATTTAAATTGGACTGCAAAATACATTCAAATCACGTTTGGTTTCGATAATTTAATCCAAAGAACTAAGAGTTGTTATTTTATCGTTATCGAACTTTAATAATGCATGTACAAAATAAAGATGTAAAAAAATGTTATCACTCAATTTATAAAACACTTGACTCCATTATAGCAAGATAGAAGAGTCGCTTTTCAACAGCTAATGAAATAATGCAATTGGTCCGATAGCGCGCGTGTGTAGTGCAAATAAACACGTATGGAGCTCTCAGCGACTGCACAGCTGTATCTTGCACGGCTTCGAAGCCCGATGCGTGACGATTTTCATTCAGTGATGTGAAAATGTGATTGGATTTAACGCACAAAGAACATAAAACTAATATATTTAAAAAGTACACCATAGAAATATAGAATAAATGCATTGCAATAGATATGTACATGTATAATATGTGTATTTTTTAAATGAAATGCATTAAACTGTTTATTTTTGTTATTATTACAATTATTTAATTGATACGCATATATGTGCTATCACAATTGAATGTACAGTTGATATTGTGTTTTTTAATTGAATAAATACACTATTTATTTCAAGCAGCATTATATCATAATTGCGCTGTACTGTAACATAATGCTCATTACCTAATTTAAAATCATAATGCTCTGAAACGCACAGGTGCAGCAAGCAACGCCGTTTTTATCATGAAATTATAAAATTACTTGCGTGCTGGTTTAATTGCTTATCCGTCACGAACGAGTGAGCTTAACGGAAAATCTTTCGCATAAATTAAGCGGCGTAGCCGTTATAATGTAACATCTGTTCAGCGCTCTATTGTAGTTTGGCACTAAAATATAATCACCCACTACCCCGTTTTAAGCGAGCCTCAGTCACTCGCATTCCAAGTGGAATGAAAAATTATCGTCCGTGACTAATAACGATAAGAAATAAAATAATTATCATAATATTGGTATTCAAAATTTAAAGACTAGAACATGTGGGAGATTTAATATTTTCTTTATCGTTTAATGTTGTAATCAGCTCTACTATATAGCTCCTTCAAGAATTATATAACACAATTATAATTATTAATTTCTTATCTTCAAAAATAGACACTGATGTCATTTTATATATATATGTCTATTTTGTGTCTATTATATATATATATATATATATATATATATATATTGAACATTGATGAAACGCTTTCTTTATGATTTTCCAATATTTCTTGGAGTACATAGTATTCTAAACTATCTTATAGACATTATATACTTGATTATGCAAATAATTTGAAGAAACCTATTAATTATAATAATCTAAAAAATCGCTAGTTCTAACATATTAATATTATCAATTTTATTGACAGTTATACTATGGAAAACTTTTATAATATTTTGAATGCTCCATACTATATTACCGGGACGGGTCTTCAATATTCTTTTTTACTTCTTTCAGGGTTTTGAAACTAATAAGTTGTTTATGATCAAACGTGCGTAGTGAATTTTTATTACTTACTTAATTTTTATATTTTTATACTGATATAAAAACACTTTGACGAATACCTATACTATTAATTTAAAAAAATGCTAAAAACGTTTGATTTTGATTTTATTAATCGTTAATTCAAATTGTCATCACGCAATTTCCAAGTTTTCGCCATAACAAACACTGTATCACATTTACATTTTCAACAATATTTTCATAATACGGTATATCCAACTGAAAATCATAAATCTAGGCCGCAAAATGATCAACCAAACAAGACACTTCTATATTTAATGAAAAACGCTTCCCCGAGTACGTACTCGAAAATATTTTAATTAATGCAGCGCGCGCGCGCGCATCTCTTTTCCTCCAACGAAATTCGATCAACGTGACCTATAAAAAAAATCGCGTTGAACCCGCGTCTCGCACATCAAGCAAAAAAAGATAACCACCAGTTCGCTAGAATCATCCTTCCTCCACCTATATATAAAAGAAGACGACGAAGCCACTGCGAATCTCTCGTGCTCGCGCAACACCGGATCCGATAGAGCAAGAGGAAAGAAAGAAAAGAAGCAAAACGCCGGGAAAAGCTCGCGAGATAAAAAATCCTTACCCTGGGCGCGCGACGTAAGCGCGTTCCTCCCCAAAAATTCATGACTCGCCGCGAGGCTCGGCCTCGTCTTCGCTTCGCGACCCAGATTTTCGCGGATATCACGCGAGTGTGCACGAGCGTCTTCCTCGGCTGCGGCGGGGCTCGTTTTATATATCGGCATGTGATGCTTCTTCTTCTTCTTCGTCTTCGTGCTCGGCGTCTTTCAGACCTCGGTTCTTATGATATATCGATGGATGCATATGAGAAGTTTCGCGTCGAGTGTCCTGGCACGAAAAATCAGCCGAGATATCGGAGACATTTTTCATGAGCTTCGCAAGTATTATTTTTTTATTTTCAAAATTTTGTATTTAAATTTCTTAATCAAAAGTAACATCGATCTTTTCTTAAAGACGGTCAGTTTTAATTTGGTTTTAAATGCTTTTGATAGAAATATCATATTTATTTACTTAAAAATCATTGAAACAAGGACTTTTCTGATTTTAAGCGCCGAAAATGCAATTATGGATTTATGAAAGTATAATTTAAAAAAAATTTTAATTAAAGTTATTGCAAAACTTAAAAATATTTAGAAAGTTATACTATACAGGATAAAATCTCTTATTTCATGTTTTAATTCTCAGGCTAGGATACTTCGCGTGAAATGCCTGGCTCTCATTAAGGCTCTTGGTCTAATATATACCTATGGATTTTTGTATGTATACGATTGAAGCAAGAGAACTGCGCGATTCATCGATCATGGAGCGGTTTCTTTATATATATATATGGCGCAGAAGAAGAGTGAGAGAAAATAGGGTGAATATTCGGTTGTGTATCGCGAAGTGCGAAGTGAGAAATGATAGATTGTCAAAGTCATGAATGAAAGGAAATGGAGGAAGGGTATGGAGGAAGCTGGAAATGGATATAGTATACAATACGGGTTGCGAGTATGAGAAGAAAGCAATTGAATCAATTATTTTTTTGGCATGACAAATCCATTTTTTCTTTCTCGAAACGTATATTAGTATTATACACAGTGTCGTATTCTTTTGATTCCCACGATACTTGGATTGATATAGGATTGATGAAAAAAACATTATGCTTGTATTTTAATTTTAATTAAAAAAAAAACACCTGTATGATTTATTTGAAATTGTTGCAAAAATTGAATATATGAATTCAATGCACTTATAAAAATCTCAATGTATGAATTTATCATTGAAATTATATTAAAAATATTTTATATAAGGCCTTGCTAAATTGTAAATACAATTTTAAACTCGTATATTTTTATATCCACATATATTCGAGTTTCATGTTATGTGTATTATTTTAGTTTTAATAAAAAACTTGAATATAACCATCAGCCATAAAAAGAGGAAAAAACGTGTCATTGCAAAACACAGAAAGAACAGAATATAAGATTCTCTCTAAGATATTATTTTTTTTCATGTGGCTTAATTTATTAACTTTAAGTAAAAAAGTAAATAAACAGATAAACAACGATCGTTACTCGCACCCTACATAATTTCTAGAAAAACTTTTATCCCAAAATTTCCAAGCCAAAAACCTATATACCGAACCTTGTAGAATTCACTCCTGCAAAGCACACAATCCTTCAATGCAAACTAGCGCGCGCGCTACACACACACACACAGCCGCCTCCTTACATTTTAATACACACCGTACCTCTCGTTTGTCGTCAAAGGCTAGAAGTGAAAAAACCTCCTCCCGCAAGCAGCACTTCAAAACAGAGATCGACTGTATTTTTATACCCGCGCGCGCTATGCCGCTGAACAAAAAAAAAGCGAGATTGTTGTATATAAAAAGCGTCCGCGGGAGAGGCCGTAAAACGCGGCCGCTTCTTCCACGAACTTATCGTAAAACGCGAGCAAAAGGGGGGAGGGGGGGCCGTTACAGAGGAAGACGTGCTCCGCTCCGGCCGCGCGCCACCACCCGCGCGCGCTCTATTTTAACAGCTGCTTTAATTATCGCGCGCAAGCGCACGGCCCGCGGCTTTTCTTCTCCTGTTATGTAGAATGCTCCGAAATGCACTTTTCGCCTCACAGCTGCCGCAGCGGCGTTTGTTTTCACTTATAGCGTGCGAGTGCAGGGCGAGCCGCGCGATTCTTGTTTTTTAAGGTGTTTTCGGGGAGCCATTTTCGTGAGATGTGTTTGGGTTTGTTGGTGAATTGGGGAGTGGTGTTTTTGGTGGTACGCGGGGCGACGATTGCTCGATTTCGTAAGTGTACGCGGTGAGGATCGAGATAATATGAATATGACCTAGTGGCAATTTCGGGGCTGAAACGCTGTTCAGATTTTATTGATAAAATTTGGAAAATCTTATTTTTTCAAAAATTTGCTTTCACGTTAGTTCTGCAAGTTTCATACAAAATTAAAAGCACTTTTAAGGATTTCTCCACGAGGACTAGCACATTTGAAAATTTGCCACGAAAACTAGCACATTTGGCGATTTTCTGCCGCCTGATTTTTTCAGACTACTTTTATTTATTCGGGTAGCCTGATTTTCTCGGGTAAACCAATAATTTTTTGAATATCAAAAGGCTCTAATACCCGACCTGTACCCGATAAAAAGAGAATCCACCCGATTCACCGAGAGTTTATCAGTACAACTTAAATTTATACATTCTATACGATAAGTGCTAGTCTTCATGGCAAGTGCTGAAATATGCTACTCTTCGTGGCAAGTGCTAAAATGTGCTACTCTTCGTGGCTGTTAAAAATGCGCCAGTCTTCGTAAGGGCCGTGGATATGAAGTTGTATTTATGTAAAGAACTTAGATGGCAAAATCTGAGTAAAAAGTTTCTTAAAAATGTGTGAATTTTCTTTCAACTGTTATAATAGCATTATTACCTTGGTAGAAAATTATATAGTTTTATCGAGGGCCCCGATTATTTACCATGGCAAACTAGATAGATCTACATAGTTCTAGATTATTTTTCACCGGGGTAACGCTCATATGAGTACCTTTATGTATATTTATGTACAGTCAATTGTCATCTCTGATCAGCTGTCTTTTCCTTTTTATTTTCTCAACTGAATGATCACTAAATTTTAGTTATACATATTCAATAGGGATTATTTTCTAATTAGGCAAATATTACATTCAATATGGTGAAATTTATTATAAATATCAGTAGAAAGTACTGTAAAGTCGGAGTGTCTCAAGTCAACGGCAATTCATGGTAATTTATACTGTGTATTTGTTTATAATTTATATTAGATTATTCTTTCTATGTAAATAATTGTTAGAGAGATTAACAAAATTAGTTCGAGAGTCCATTAGAATCAGATTCAAGTAATTGAAGAAATGAATTCAATTAGGTTCTTAATGCGAGTTCGTTTCATTTGCTATGTCACTGATTGGTTATTTTTATGAAATGCTTTTTTAAAAATAGCTACGGCTGTTATCATTTATTCGCGATTCTTTTATTGAACTTCCGACGCAATTTTTATTTCGATTTGTTTGAATAATGTATGAGATTTTGTCGTAATATCAGTAGGTGTACTGAAATGGCTGGGGGTGTGCAGAGTAAATAGAGATTGAAGTAAACCATCAAAATTTATGATCGGCTAAAAATAAACGATAAAGGGCGGTGAAATATAGAATTTCATACTTTTCAAATATCCTTTTCAATGGAAATATATCTTTGAAGTTGATATAATCGATAGAACTAAAAATAAGATTACTTTGTTGGATAGAAAATGCATTTCTAATTACTAAAAGAAAATAATTGCAATTTGTGTTCGTAAAGATAAAAGTACTGAAGCTAAAGGTGTACAACAAAGATTTTACTTTTACAAGTATTGAGAGTATACTAAAACATCTAATGAAAACTAAATAATTAAACTTAAGTATGGAAAGCTTAAAATGGTTTAGCATTTATGTCATGTGAGATGTAAATTCAACTTCTATTTGGCTTTGGTGTAGCCTCCAAACTGTGAAAATCTAAAGTTTATTTAAACTTTCTATTATTATGCAAGTTTCTTTAACAAATACGGTACTAACTGAATCATTAGTTCTTTGCTTATATTTATAAGTTGAGGTACAAAATGCATTTCTTGTTCTACGACGCTCACTTTTGTACATGTGTATATCATTCTTTTTCACGTGCTTTTTCGATCCGAGATTGTCAACATTAGAAATTTTCAACCTCTCATGATGAATTTAATATAAGAGATACATTTGTATTATTTATTAATTATAAAATATTCATTGTGATAGCAAATTGTATCTTCATGCCTATTATAAGAATACCGCAGAAATGAAGTAATAACGTCTCCAAAAATTTTAGACAGCACTATTTTCGTCAATGGCTAAGAATACAAAATTTATCAAATATGAATAACAAGAAGAAACAAAACTGTTGTGTATTATTGCTTTTATTATTCGCAAACACAGGTACTAAGCGACCTTAACATCTATATCTTTAAACTTTAAGTATTTGCTTGTAATATTACAGCAAATTCAATTAATATTTTCATTTTATACTTTATTAATAATATAGGTTATGAATACGCAAATCATACATACAATGACTTATTTCGTCTATTCTTTATATTTATTCCCTGTCCCTTTTCTTATGCGAAAGCCTTCCAATTCAATTCCAATTCCAAAAGTGTACAAAAAAACTATAAGCCATGGGCTACAAGAATACATTGCTAACTGAAAATTGGTATTTTTACCCATTTTGAAAACATAAAAAAATTTTCAAAAGTTTACAAAGAAAACATCCTGTATAATACACACCAGAATATCGACGGTTGAGTGGAAGAAGAGGATCTTAAAAAATCTTAAAAAATGCTAGGAGAATTGGCTAACTCAAATTACGCTTGAAGAACAGGGTAATTCAGATATCGTGTAAAGAAGGACTTATTTCAATCGCAATAAATTCTTGCTTTTATTTTTGCAATGGACAACAATAAAAAATTGAAAAACTAATTTTTTCGCTAATAACATGCATTTTCCTGTTTCTTATTGTTACTATTACAAAATCAAAAGCGAATAGGGCAGGTGAAGCAATTACAATGTACTGCCCCCTTCGATAATTTTATTTAAAAAATGATAAACTCATATAGTAGCTCGATAAAATAGTACCTTACTTAAAGTCACTACATGATATCATAATTTTTCAAATAAAAACATCGAAGGGCACAGTAAATTGACAGTAATCGACTCACTAACCCTAACAATTCCTTAAAATGTTCCATCTTCACGCGATCTCTGAGTTACATAACCCGTTCATCCCGCAATTTCTGAGATAAGCCTCTTCCTCGAGCACTTCCCGATACAAGTTTCTGCATCCGCATAAAGCGCATCTACATACCCCATCATAAAAAAAATGCTCGCACACGGAGCCAGTACTCACCAACGTGATCAACGTGATGCCGATGATGGTTGCGCACGTAGGGCGGCGCTGCGTGCGCCTGCATCACCGGCTGCTGCATCTCCCAGTAGCCGCGGCTCTGGGCGAAGCTCGTCGGATTGCCCGCGGCGACGAGCGGCATCCCCGTAGCCGGGGAGTATCTCGGCTGCTGGGACGGCGAGGTCTGCTTGCAGGGTAGCCGGGCCATGGCAGTCATCATCTTTCTCTCGCCTCTCAAGGTCTCTCTGCACTTCGAGCTCCGGGACTTCGGGTGCAGGGTGCAACGGGACTGATTTACAAGTGTGTATGCGTGTACGTGGATGTGGGATGTCACTGGCTCACTCGGCCCTGGCGCCGGAGCTGCCGGTGAATTTGTTGCGTCGTCGCCTCATATCCCAGTAGACGGCGGTGCTCGGTGGCTGGTGTTGTAGGCTGGGCTCTGTGAACACATGGAGTAACGAGAGGGGCCGTTAGTTTGAGGGCTGGTACGTGTAAAAGAGGATTATATCGATTCGCTCGGCGGGGGAGGGAAAACTATTATGCGTCACACTTCCGTTCGGGAATTCGTTTATTTTTAGAGGGTTAGTGTATATAGATACGGAGCTCTTTGTGCTCGTGCGGCTGGCTTTGCTGAATGGTAGATTGATGTAAGTGTGTGTGTGTGTTTGTGTGTGGATTGGGGGCAGCTGTGTCGTGGGAGGTGAAATATTGCCAAACTTGAATTTTCGCGGTGAGAGATGGGCAGTGGCTAACCCTTATTTGCGGTAGTTAGTTGTGGATGATGGTTTGTATAGTCGGGAGGTTGTGAGTGGGGGAAGTAATATACGCGAAGAAGATCACAAAAGTTTAGTAATGAAATTCGTTTTTACTTGTATTTGTCATTAGTACAAACAGATATTATGGTTTTATTTGTTTAGTATTGTCATAAAAATAGATATAAATATATCAATTATCATTATGGATGAAACGCGTCTATATATAGCGACTATGAACACCTTCTAATATCAGAAGCTTGTTATTCGAGAATTCAATTAGTTAAAACCAATATTAACAATAAATTAAAAGTTCAAGTTAATAAGACACAATTCCAAACGTTGTATCACGTGATTATGACATTACAACGTCCTTTTTAACTAATCTAAATTTTGTATCAGTACTGGAAAGATTTTTGTGACGCCACGCTCATGTACGCTCACGTGGCATATTGTTTGCAGTTCCATTCGATTTACTTTAAATTTCTACTTTCCATACTATTCAAAATGACGAAAACAACAATTAGTTAGTGTTAAATCGTAATTGTATTTGTAATTAGTAAACCTTTTTTAGGTTATTTGTTTCATCAACTTTGAAGTAATAAAACTATAATAAGAAAGTTTTAACAATATTTTTTATTTACGTATTAATATAAATTGATTTATGATTAATGCATTTATGATATTAAATATAAGCTTTAAATCAATGTTATAATGATATTCAGTGTTAAAAAGAAGCAAAAAAATTACATAAAAAAGATAGGTCATTTCTAAATAGCGCTCGAGATATGTATTTTTTATTAGAACCCATCGAAATATATATTGAATTTTGATTAACTATATTTCGAATCATGTAGAAATGAAAAAAGTGTATGTTCACTATTTATAATAATAAGAATATGATTTCGTAAAAAAATCTTTTTAAGTCTGATTTAGCGAAACAGAATTATGTAATTTTATACATCAGCCTCTTTAGAAAGGTTGGATGGTTGTGAATGCATAATTTGATAATAATTAAATTATGCATCATGATTTTTTAATGATCCGAAAATTGACTAATTGTCTGAGATACGTATAGCAATTGCTTGTTTTTTAGTAACTTAATGACTCTAATTAAAGGCTGTTAAGTGAGACAATGTTAAACGATAATAAATGCGGGTCGAATTGAGACAATAACGGATTCATTAATCGTACCCCTAAGAATCTTCCCTGTAACTCGTCGCGCTAATTGGATTTGATAAATACGATTTTTATTAATCGGAGCAATGAAAAATCGATACCTTCTCATTTAAAATGAAAAGCAATTGAGCTTCTCGCCTTTTTTATTAATTTGTTACAATCATTACATCATTATTAGTAGAATGGTAAAGTTCTTAGTAAAGAGCCAATGAGTATTTTCTTAATTGGATTTCTATAAATTGCAATGTGTCAGTAATTCATTGTAAATTGCTAATTATATTGTCACACATGCTTTAGCAATCTAAAACATTTACAACTTTCGACAGAAAAAAAACTAGTTATAACCCATAATACAAACGATCCTTGTTTCGAAAGCCAGCTCACAATAATCGTAATAATACCCAAGATCCATTTCCCATAAAGCTTCTTTCTGTCACATTTACACGCAAGAAATCCTCGAGAAAAGCGAAGAGATTCCCTCGAGTCTAAAGCCAAGCAGCCTTTTATTACACACCGTTTAAGTCCCACACTCCGCGCGCTATCGCACACCTACAAGATAGCGAGACGTCAATTAGCCTCTCTCCAGCCCAGAGGAAATTAAAGCCCGTAAAACCCCGTAATACGCTTTCTCGACAAATTTTTCAGCCGCCACCGCGTATAATGTGCATCACGAACATCATGTATACCTACAGCGAAGGAAAGCGAGCCGCCGAACGCGTGTGCGCGCATTCCTCTTCTTTTTTTCCTAAGTTTCTCTCTCTACTTAGCGAGAAAGAGAGAGAAAGACAGTCGAGCTCATAGAGAAGAAACGCGAAGTAGGATAGGCTCGCGACGCATTGAGTAATGAAGAGTGACGAGCCAACGGAGATAGAAAGAGCAAGAGAGAATCGTTAGTGCCTGACGTGGCATCGGCACGAGTACCTACACACATACAACTGCGTAAGAGCGAGTTCGGTAAAGCGGTACATTTTCTCGTGTCCGAAAGTATATATATGGCGTATATAGCGAGCCGCTCAACTCGATCTTCTCAACGCAAAAAAAGGCGTTAGTCCTCTCCTCTTCTTCTTCCTCTTCTGCGTCTTATGTATCCTTTTCGTCTTTGTGCGCCTGTGCACGCCGAAGTGGGAGGACGAAAAACGCGAATCGATAAAGGTCGCGTCCGCCCGATGTCAGAATTTTTAGTATAAGTCAGACAGATGAAAGAGAAGAGAGCGACGAGGGAGACTGCTATGACAAAGGGGAGAAAGGATGAATTGGAAACGGTTAGTTGGGCCTATTAAGAGGCGTTTTCGAGAGAGATTCTCTTTTCTTTTTGTGCGCGTGCTTTGGAAAAGCGGAGGAGAGAACTTGACCTCTGTGTAGATATTTTCTATGTATTAGGTTGGGAGTTATGTAGGAGAGATCTGGGATGGCTCGGGTTGCTATAATTGAAAATCTGACGGACCTTTGTACGTGATTTATTGGATTATTAATGATGAGTTATTATTTAAATTCTTTGAGAAATAATTTTTTTTTCTTCTACTGCTACAGGTTTTATAGATAAATTTCGTTTAATTAAAAGTTCGAAAATTAGCAATGAACTATATTACTTCGAACATGATTTATTTTTAATTTTACGTACAAAATATAGACTTTAGCTCGTATTGAAAATCAATAAGTTTTGTGTAATTATTTTATTAAAGTTCCTGTTTTGCTAATAAAATTAAATCATTGCTTTGATATTAAAAGTTGGAAAAATAAATATTTAATAATTATCGCATTATATAATTATGGATTTATTTCTACATTAAAATTTATTGAAACAAATTATTGAAATAACTCATTAATTATACGCCAGTACTTTAAACGCACATGCTACACATTAACATTATCATCAACCCTGTTTTTTAAATCCCTTCATAATATCAAAATCATATTATGTACATATTTTTTAACCACTTTTTTAAATTACGCTCGAGCTTCCAGGACGACACGCGGAATTCGTTGTTTCTTTCTGAATATTAACATCGAAGATCCGCTTAATTTATTTGGGCAACGCAACGTTAAACTTCGTAACATCGAGCAGACTTTATTGAGACAGTGTAATCTTCCGTTACGGGCCCGCGCCATGCTTATTAAACCGACATATAGTACGGCGAAGATGATGGGCCTGAAATTGGCAGGCAGTTAAACGGCCCGACACTGTCAGTGCACAGTTGAACACTGGCCTGTTTCTCGACTATATGTAATACCAATTACACGCGGGACTTGACTTCACTTGAGTTTCAATGAATGGGTGATACTCTAAGTAACAAAGAAACGAAACGAATAAATAAAGCTTCGAACATCAAAGTAACGAAAACTTAAAACTACGAATTGCAAAAATAGAAACGAACAAACTTCCAAAACTTAAACAACGAAAAATTTTAATAACGGAAAACATAATTACAAAAAATTAATACTGCGATTTCCGAATTTCATCTGTGTATATTTTTGCAATTCGTTATTTTAATATATTTTGATGATCGAAATTTTATTTATTCGTTATTGAGAGTCCCATCCAGCGCCCGCGTTATTTGAGTGAAAATGGTACCTCTACTTCAGATCGTGACTGCAAGTTTTTATGCTGGAAATATGATACAAACTTCAATATAAGTTAACGAGAAAAGCTCCTTTTTAGCTTTGTTTTATATAAAAATATTATTTTGTTTCAAAGCTATTATTAATATTGAAGAAAGTAATGAAAAATACATGCAAATTTGAGGATGTGAACTCATTTAAATTTAGTAATTTGACATGCATTTTTCATCACGTTATTTGACAGTTAATTAATAACTTTGAAACAGATTAGGATTTGCATACAAAACAAAGCCTAAAATAATACTCTTTCTATTTACTTTTGTATATTTATGGATAATTTTTCTGGAACAAACACTTTTAGAGTTCTGATCTGAATTCATCGGTATCATTTATCACTGAATTTCATTTTTAAGCATCAGAAAGCACCTCAGGCAAACTCTATTATGGAATTCCACTTAATTCCAGTTAAATGTCGATAAGCATGAGTTTCTTGCTTGTGCCTGAGAAAACTTCTAATGTGAACTTATCTTTAGTCTACATCAAGGACAAAACACTCCACTAACGCAACATTAAAAGAATATCCAATAACAGATCCCATGCATACCTATCCCCTACGGTTTCTCATTATAGCTCACGGTAAGCTTTTTTGCAGAAAAAGCGATTATTTTATCTGATGATTTTTATATCGCATGAAAACATTTAAAATCATAATTATATAAAGCAGTGTTAAAAATAAATGTTCGATCTAGGATCCACCAATGTATAATGTTCCATGCCCTTACATCTCGTAGTTAATTTAATTTGCCTTTCTTTTACTAAAATCAAATTACAGCCCATCAACAGGAAGAGTACAAAGAAAACAAGACAAAAGAATTTAACAAAAACCATTCGCCAAACTTCAGCCCGATTCCTCCCATGTATATTTGAAGATCACGTCGAGGAGCACGAAGAAAGCGACCACCAAAAAACCCTATATAAGGACGACGATAAAACGCGTGGACGAGAGGAGAGAAAGAGAGAGAGAGAGAGAGTTCCGAAGTCACCGCAGCAAAAAATAAACCAAGCAAAAACGCCTCCGAAGATTAAGCATCCCTCCGCCAAAAAGGAAATAATAACCCAAGATCGAGCCAAAGAACGAAGCGAAGGAGGAGGCTAAACGATGCATAAAGCCAAAGCCAAAGTCGACGACGAGGCGAACAGTGCGAAGCAGAAGAGCGAAGTACACACCGGGACGCGGAGAGAAGTTCCGAGAGCGCGCTGCGCAACAAAAAAAAGAGCCGACGAAGAGCAGAGAAGAGAAGGTCCGACCAGGCAACAGCAGAAGCAGAAGCAGAGAGGACAGATGAGAGAGAGAGAGAGAGAGAGAGACGACAACGACACACACACACACTACTGCAGTGTGGTATCAAGTGGCAAAGTCCCGATGTGTTCGATAAACGGGATCCGGCGGCTGCTGCTGGCTGCTGCTGTTGCAGTGCGCGTATAATATATAACAGGGCGAGGAGGATCCGCGAGTCGCGAGTCGCTTCGATGCATTATGCCCTGTCTCCACGTACACTTTGCTCCATTATACTTCACGTTTTGAGAAAAATAGACAGTATCTGTTGCTAAGAGATGAACTGGAGTTTTTAGAATGAAATTCGTTCAATTGAATTTTTATAGAATGCATAATAAATACTTGCTGATAGGAAGAGTGTCGTACTTTCGGGAAACGGATTTTTTATGAGGCTTTGGGAGATGTTTTCTGATAGAAATAAAGTCTATAAGCACTTGTATAGTTTGTACGAATTGACTGGAGATATGAGCTATGTTACTACAAATTTTAGTGAAAGAAAGTACCTTTTCGCTGGATTATATACACATCTATGCATCTATTTACACTAGAACAGTTGCCTAACGATAATAACAGTAAGCTAAAATAGCTTTAATTTAAGTTTTCTTTCATATAAAAATATTAATCTAATATAAAGATATTAATTATAAGTGGCGGTACAATTTAGAAATTAAAGATTGTAACTGAAAATACATGACTATTCTAGCAAATCTGGCTTTTTATTACGTTGATTTCTCGTGCATTTTCAGTCACCAACTTCAATTATTAATAATTTCGATCAGATTAATATTATAAAATAGAAAATATCTCCCAAAGCTTCATCAAAATGCGTTTCCGGAGGTCACTCTCAAAGTAAGACAGTTTGTATAACGTAACTTTACTAAAGAAATTTGTCCAACGTAGCCTTATATAATTACTATAAAATATAAGTGTTATTTATTCAACATTTGAAACTTAAAGCGGGATACTATTAAAGTGCAGGTGTAGACAGAGCATTATACAGGGTGTCCGATTCCACCAAGCAGCAGCAGTACTAGCGTCCCACGCATGTTGCACTTTATAACACGCCTCTTTCGTACGATGCGATGTACGCGAGGTTTTTGCGGAAGAGTCTAGTGCTAGCGAGATAGTATTCGGATGCCGTGGCCGTGCGATACGCGATGTATTGTGAAGTTTCGCGGGCGCGCGGTTATGAATTTTAAAAAGTTGCTTGGATATGGGTTTGAATATTTTATTGTAGTGTAATTGGGATATGGAATGATACGCGAAAAAAATTGTATACACTGAGATTAAAGCGATTCACGATGGTTATTAAATAGTTAAGTAAAATACAAGTTATTTGGTGTTATTAGGTATTTTTAGTATTTTATTGTTGTAAAAAATTATATTTACTGTAGCAACTTGTTCATTACAACTTTTCAAGTTCGGTGTAAGAAACCGTAAATAAAAATGTTATTTTTTGGTGTAATGAATATTTAGTGTAAATAAATTTTCAGCGACGTACTTTGAAAAAACTTCCTTTATATGTGTAATGAAAATTTAGTTACATTTTTCCTATTTTATATACAAATGAAATTTTCGTTTATAAAAACCCAAAAGTTGTATATATGTATCAGAAAATTCAAGTGCAAATACTTAAATTTACTTCTTAAATGTGGTTTGAATTAAATATAATTTTAATATTACAAATATGTATGAAAATGTGCTTTAACTTGAGTTTAATAATTAATTGAAATTTTAATAACCATCAGCTTGAATTATCAATTGCAGTATATAAATGAATATTCATTATCGTGCATGCGTAAAATCTGCAGATGCATGTGTAACTGAAAATTCAACAATAATACATTTTACAAGTGTTTGTATTTGGGAAAGGTATAAGAAAAGTGTCGTGTATTGTTGTGTATATATTTATGCATTTGTGCAACTGTAACGTATTACAACTGTATTTAAAATAATTGAAGGTCGTTGTTGCGCTTTTACACTTTCACAATATTATGATTTTCCAGCTTGGCTTGTAAGTTTAAGTTACTGTAATGGTGTATCAAATTATACGTTTTTTTGCCAATTAGAACTGTGTATTTAAACCAAGAAATGAAATATACAAATATTTAACAAAAACGTATTTAACTGTTATTAAAGGGGAATTTTAGTGTCAGTAGAGGTTGTAATTGTTCTTTTTTTACGAGTTATTTAAGGAAAACCAATAATAGTTATTGGTATCAGCCTTTCTTTTACTTATTACCTCAAATTTCAAGAGTAATTACATTAATAATTTTTTTATTAAACAAATTATTAAAATTGAGTATCGTCTGAAATCATACATGAAAAAGGTAATTTTATGGCATACATATGTTAGCCTGTTTATTTAAAGTGCAATATTTAAAAAATCGTTCTTACTTAGTAGCAATTTATCTATCATTTCTATCAGAATGATTTTCGCTTTATTAAGCTTCAGGCAGTTGTAAAAATCGAAATAGTATATTGTGCACCTAGGGCGCAAAGTGGGCTTTTTTAGACCTAGTGTGGAGATTGCAGTATGAGCCGAAGACGAGTACTGCAACCACACGAGGTCATAAAGTCCACTTTGCCCTTGGTGCACACCATATTTTTGTAGCGCATGTATTGATTTTTGCGTTTTTCTGGCATATTAAGCGGAGCTAAATATATATATATATATATATATATATATATATATATATATATATATATATATATATATATTAGCAATTTTCCGAAAAATTTAACGGACGCAAAAATTACTTTTGCGCCCGCTTATTACTTTTGCGCCCGCTTATTTACTTTTGCGCCCGCTTATGCGTATTAGCGCCCGCCGGTTTGAAAAATGGTCCTTTAGGCCCGCTTAATAGGTACAGAAAAACGCGAAAATCGTACTTGTGTTACAAAAAAGAATATTTTAACGTTATTCCGGTAGAGACGATTGGCAACTTATATTAATAAAGAATCGTTTTCTAAATTTGCATTCTAAACAGAACAGGCCAAACCATGAAAGCCATGATTTTTTCATATATATTATATTGTCCGAATGCTCCACACCAGTCAATTTTAAGCATTTACAAGTTAAAATTTTTGTAATTACTCTTAAAATATTGGTGAATATATTAGAAAAAATTGTTGCTACCTATAACTTTTGTTTTCTCTAAAAGCTTCCATGCATATACAGTGTATACTGCATATGCTCTGTTTTCAAATTTTGTACTTAAAATTCTACTCTTAAAATTAAACGTTAATGATTAACATGCAATGAAAATACTATAGCGCAAGTACAAAAAGTTGCACATTACTATATATCAATCTGATTACTTATCCGGTAAAATCGCGCTATGAGCCTTTTTCCGCTCGAGAGACTCAATTATCGCGTGGTATCTTTGAATGGTTATCTCTATAAATTGAAATTAAAAGGGTAAAAGAATGTTGAATGTCAGCCATTATATCAAAGAAATATATACCCAACAATGCGTTATTAAATATTGAACCTATATCAAAGCATTCACATTCTTATTCAAATCATAACTAAATCAATTTCTTCACCGGTATAATCATGCGTCCCCCTTGAATCTGAGGATTGTAAATGCGTGAAGAAAATCTGTTGCCTTTGAAATGCATACCAGTGTCTCTCATACAGCTCGAGTGGCGCAACCTCTCAAAAAAAGCTTTGACCTGAGACCGCTAATAGCTATAAGACTGATAGAGACACTCCTATTCATTTAAAGGCAAAATCTTCTCTTCGCGCACTTCCAATCCTCAGTTAATTTCATCGAGCACACACGGCACAAGCACGCACCAACAATTAATACTCCCAAGGTCGAAAAATGACCAAACCTAGTCTATACTCGCGCGATCCTCCAAATTCCGTATCATCCGGTCGAATACATAATACATAGCCTTAGGGGACACTACACTACACTACCGTCTACTATATACACCGCGCCATCGTAGTCGATGCTCCTATATATAGTTATCGTGATGTCGGCGTCGGCGGGCCACTTCAGACTTGCCGGCTTAGCGAGAATTCGATACCAGCGGAGGCATTGGCAGCTTCCGTCGCGCGCGCGCGCGGGCGGCAGATCGCGTGCCGTGATTTCGAAACCCCTATATCGCACTTTTCACGCACGCGCGAGCCTGCAGTCGCTCGCTCTGCCTTCCACGCGCATAAACACGATCTCTTTCTGGCTGTCCGTTCTATGGCCGATGTCTTTTTCAACGCGGTTGCGCGGCGGAGAAGTTGAAGGAAAAAAGAAACGAACTTTCTTGGATTGGTTCGTTTGGGTGGGTAGGGTTTTTGAATTGCGGCTGCGGGGACTTTTTTTTTTGGTTGGGCGAAAGCCACGAAAGAAATGAAAGTAGAGGAGTTCGGCGACGAATAGGTTTTATCGAGTATTATTTATACTTTTATTATGCTCTTAAAGTTGATAGTAAGTTAATGTAAGAATTACTTTTTTAATGTTATAGTTGACTAGTCATTATTAAGATATTTAATTAATATTAAAAAAGTTTGATTGTTCTTTGTAATTGCAGTGTGTTCACAAATTTTTAAAACAATGAAATTTTTTTAATATTGATTGAATTTAACTTTAACATGGCTCATATTGTTCCGTTAAGTATTTTCTATCGATCCACTATATAACTATATAAAGTTCTCTGTGCAATAAATTATTATCCATTTTAAACGAAGAATAAATTAATTAGCAAGCAATTTTGGAAAAGATTAAAACACATTTTATAAAACGCGAATCTGGGAACAAAATAGTTGAAAAACATTGTATGTATATATATTTTTTCAATGCATAATTTTCACCGTCATGTAATAACGCATTAGTCATACATTGTCTTCTATGCCTCTAAGAACTGGATGGGAACGATATTATCTGCTAATAGCATCGTAGTTTAACATGATGTTACCTTAAGTCCTATATGTCATATTTTCCCATCATTAAGTCGTATGGGCTATACCATAATTGAGAATTTAGATAGCCGATGAGAATGCACATACTATTCTATAACTTTTCTATGACTAATATAGATTATCGCTTTCATTTTCCACTTTTAATTACTTGATATGATTTAAGTTTTTGATTTGCTTTTAATAAGCACTTAAAAGCTTTCACATCAAAAGACAGACAGCATTTTGTTGATTCTCAGCACGATAGAAATGCTTTTTATCTAAAGCAGTTTGTACTATCAGCTTAATTATATACAAAACAGATAAAACAAATTAAATAAAAAATAAGGAAATCAATTATCGACCCTGAAGCGTACACAGTAATATATCATAGCCCCACGAGCTGCACGATCGTGACTCTAGTGTATACAGTTTTACTAGAATCGTAATTGCAACTGAAGCATCAGTAACTGTCGTTGTACCCAAATTACAGCACAGACAAATTGCATACCTATTCTTCCTGCAAGCCGACCTACACCGAGAAAAATAAAAAGTATGTTATACTGAAAAAGTACCTGTTATTCTAGTGCATAGTCGGTACAACTAAACGATTCCAGTAACAGTTACTAAGAACACTTCTGTAATGTGGAGTAAAAAAACAGATTTACTACTTCCTTAACCAAATTTGAAAAGTTTAAAATCATAATACTATGAAAAGATATACTTTAAAATATTCCCGCTTTAAAATTATTTAGTTACTATAATAAAAAGTACTGTTTCTACTATAAAAGCATTTATTTAACGTAATAATACAATAGTAAATTTTATTAAAAATCCTAATAATACATTGTGTATTACTAGACTATCCAGTAATCATCGCGAATTGCTTTTTTCTCAGTGTATACAATATTTTTCGTGTACTAATTCCATATACCCAACTACACGCAAATAAACCATTCGAACCCATATCCGAGCAGGTGTTTAAAATTCATAACCGCGCGTCCGCGTAACTCCCACAATACATCGCGCATCGCACGTCCGCGACATCCGATACTACTTTGCTAGCAGACTCTTCCGCAAAAAACTCGCGTACGCGTCACCGTACAAAAGAAGTATGTGTATATACCTACAGAACGCGTGGGACGTTGCTGTTGCACGGATAAATCGGACACCCTGTATACAATGCCTTGTCCACACATGCACTTTAATACACAGAGAGAATTTTTCGATAAAAATTACAGCAAAAGAATACAGTAAACGTGGGATATTTTGTCTTAAAAATGATGTATATTATGAAGTACATTGTTGCACACATAAGATTGCTATGATTCACGGTAAAATTTATTCTACTTTAGGTAAAAAATAATTATAATGAATGGTGATGAATTTTTGCAGTGTATCAAGATAATTTTTTCCATGAAGTCAAAATGCTCCGGATCTACAGTGTTCTTCAAAGTATACATTTGTATTAGAAAATGTTTTGCAATGTACAGTTGAAATCATATTAAGGTCAACTCCAAATTAATTTCAATGTGGAAAAGTTTAAAAAATCGCATTGCACCTACTATTAAGGCAGATCTACGGTGAAAAACTTAACATCTCTAGAAAATCAATCTGAAATTTGTATCCTATTTGTATGAATATAGAAACAAGACAAACAAATTTTTATATAAATTTGTCCTTATCAAAAGTTATTTGCAATAGATATTGTTTATTATTAAAAATGTATTTAAAAGACAACACAGATGTCGAGTGCTGCATGTGTAAAACTTATTTAATTTTCTTATTATTCACCGTAAAAAAAAGAATTTTCAGAGTTTACTTTTCTTTCAATAAATGTTAACTTTGCTTCTATTTTATTATTCTTAATTTGGCTATAACATGTTTTATAATTTAATCTTATTAAAAAAGTAAAGACTAGAACATTTTTGGAAATTAAACTACGATTTAATGTAATCTTATTTTGTTACAACTTTTATCATATTCTAAGCACTTAAATAATCAAAATTAGTTAATATCACAAGATAAACTGTCATTTTAAAATCACTATATTAACAAATAAAAAAATGTCTTATTACATTCATGCTAACCCTAAAACCCTCCTCGTACCAACGCACAGCAACCGCACAAACTGCACTCAAACATCGCTTACCCTCGCCAAAAGCCGCCTCCCCGCGTCTCCAAACCCCAAAGCCCGCGCCGCACTCCTTCTACCGCCAAAGCACCAACAGCAGTAGCTCCTCGAGTCCCAACTAAGCAGCAGCAGCAGCAGGCGACACCGACAAACGCGTACTGCAGCCATCAAGCTCTCTAATGTCTTTGCCAGTACATAGCTGTCGGCCAGGTGAAAACGCGGAAAAGCCGCCGCCACCGCCGCCGTATATATATATATATATATAATATCTCCAAAGCCGCGCGTCAAAGTCCGTTCCCCCCTCACAATACGCGACATTGTGATGTCGTTGCACTTGCCCCCCGCTTATCGCGCTCAAAGAAGTGTGTCTGTGTGTATACGTGCGAGCACGAGCTCGGCAATGTGTGCAGTGCACACTTTCGGGGCGATTCGCTGACTCGCGAGATGTTTGAGCTGTGGCTTGTTTCCAAGCGGACGTGGCGCGGTGGTGGTGTATACGATGAGAGCCAGTTGGGTGATCCTTTGCTAATTGCATTGCGTGCTGATGGCTGGGGTTTTCTTTTGGTGTGAGCGAAATTCGAGGTGTCGCGCGAGGCCTTGCGTAAGGTTTTGGCGAGGTGAGGAAACATGCTTGTGGAGGTTCTTTCGTGCCGAGGCGGAATTAGATATTCGCGTGGTTTTTTCATTTTGCTGCTGAAGTTGAAGTGTTATTTAGCGGAATTTCGAAGCGCTCTTTCTATACGTTGAAAATGTAATTCAATTCATTTTATAAAAAGAACTGGACGATTATGTGGAACCAAAATTCCTGAATTTCTTTTTTACCTATTTGAATGTAATTCTAATCCACGCTAAAATTAAATAAAAACTAAAAATATGGAGCGGGTTAACAGATTAAGTAACGTAAGTGTGTCAATCACTGGATATGTCCCAGTACCTGGACCACCGCTTGAATATCATGTTATATAGGGTATCACAGTGCTTTTAATGCAAATAATTATATGTAATCATAATCTATTACTATCCAGCTACATATATTTAAATTTTTATAAAATTCTACGTTTGATTTGTATAGTAAAAAAATAGTTTTGTAATGGAACTGATGCACGCACAACAGTACCCCATTTTCTAAAGCAACGGCTAAGATATGCCTTTTTGATTTTAAAAGTTATTTAATATTTTCTTATCATTTTCGACGCTCAACATTTTTCTGAGCTTATTTAATCGCATTATAAGTAAAAATAAAATGTTAATATATGCTAAAATAGCGTTTTTGTTGCAAAAAACAAGTGTCCAGTCTCTAGTACGTAGAACTAGATAGTATAAATATATTTTGATATAAAACACGTTTTTTTCTGCGTAATTAAGTTCTCGAAAGTGATTACTATTAGTTCTACTATTTACTTTGTGAATATTTTGATGCACTTCTTAACAGTGTTAATGTTTATATTTTGTGTCTAGAATTTGACATTTTCAAGTTATGAGTGCGTATCAGCCGACGCATTATAGGTTAGGTGACTAATAACAATAAAAATATATCAATAGTACTATTATTGTTCAATCAAACGTGATTTTATCAAGAAATATATGTTATTTTATTAGGAATACGTAAAAATAAACGTGTCCATGTACTAGGGCAGTGATTTCCAGTTATTAGGACAAGTTTTCTTTGCTTGTCCAGCTACTAGTGCACCAGTCTACGATACATTATTATTAATTTTTCATGTAATAAAGTGTAAATTACAAGTTTATAAGATTCCTTTGATAGACAATAATATTGTCTTTCAGTAGGAAACAAAATCTTGTAGTATAGTGCTGATTTTAGCGTTATATATTAACACGAGTAAAAGCACCTCATTTATACTGCGTCCTTAAGAATCGCTTATTCCATTGTTTTTGAGGAGTCAACTTTGAACTCTTATTGTAAAATAAATTATTGTTAATGCAAAATATAAATATACTAGAATATAATTTAAAACGTATTTAATGAACAGTCAAAATTTTAGTTGAATCAATCATTCTTTATTTAAAAAATTTCGTAAATTTGTTGATTTTTGGCACGTTATTAGTTATTATTCTTTTTGGAGTAGATCTTTTTGCAAATTGTTGATTTTCTACCGTTTTTTCGTATACATGATTTACAAAAATTATTTGTCTAATTATTTTCAATCGCGTAAACCCAAATTCACAAAAATAAGTAATTTTTAAAAACCATTTCTGTCAATAATTAATGCTTGTTTTCGAGATTAGTCATCTAATAGCTCTGATTACTTTTAAACTACGAAAGCAAGCTTTTCGGTTTCGTCACTGTATCATAGAATTTGTCAAGGATTATAATTTAAACGGATTGTAGTTATACTTGGAAGCATTCGCATTCTAAATTCAGCGAATTGCGTAAGAACTATGACGAAGTTTATATAACAAATTAATATTGTCAACAAATGAGATAAATGAAAACGTTAATCAGTTATAGCATACAATGAATTGAACTCTTCATAAAAGTTGATTGGCAATGACGAGAAAAACACATTTCCTTGAAACAATGTGTATATATATTTTTATCTGAAAAATATTTAATATAATAAAGTAACGATCATCTTATTATTCCCATTGGACAATTTCTTAACCTAATATCGTACCTTAAAATAACTTCAGTTCGATTGATTTAAGCATCATCAAATTCATAGTCGCAATGTCAATTACAAGTTGACTCTTCATTACACTCGTTCGATCTCGCAAACTCGTTCCTATCTCCTCATTGCCCAATGAAAAACCAGCTCCCCCTGATCCTTTGCCAATAAAATCCTTCGATCCCAGCATCCAGATCCATCAAATTAACTTAGCCACCCAGCGAGTCTCCGCTGGCGCAAAACGACAAATCCATGCAAACGAAGTGCTATATATACCATCCCAAGCCGCATGGCAGGAAATCTCATATCCCGCCATGCAACGAAATTAAAATCTCCGATTGCCTCATATAATTTCTCTTCCCCTCCCCCCTTGCAAACGTCGTTATGATTCGAATGACATTATTATCCCCCCGCGTCGAAACTAATCACGAGCACGGGCTCGCTAGAATTCCAATAGTCTCGATCTTATACCTTCTCGATGATAATAAAGTATAGTCTCGCGCAGCTTCGAAGTTCAGATTCTCTGTCTTCATGTCGGCGGGGGTAGCTTACCGATGTGTGTACGAGCAAATCCTCAAAATCGGCGTTCGTCAAACATATCAATTTTTGTGATATTTGATCCTAACGTAATCGATTACTTCGAAGCACAATACGAAGACTAACGCGTTTCAGTTATTAACAAAATCGTGTACTTTTCATTAGATGAAAAACTAATATCGGTAAAATGAATACGTTGATATAGTTCTGAAACTAGTAGTCTTTTTTTAGGAAAACTGAAACGCGTTTTTCTTCGTATTGAGCGTCGACTTGTAATGATAGACAAGTTATCCTGCTCATGAGTTCTATTTTCTACCGATATCTATAACAATATATACGCGAAAAAAATGAACTAACCTGAAGACGCGCACTTTTTACAGATATAAATGACAGTCAGGGACATTATAATTATTTTTTATTAATATTAACATCTATCCTACTCGACCACTTTTAAAGGCATGCGTTTGTCCTTCGAAGGATTTCTATGTAATGCCAATATCTCAGGATACCGATAAACTGGTTACACGCATTTCTTACAATTCCAAATGACGGTCGTGGACATTCAATTTCATAATTCAAGGAGCGATAATTTTACTCGTTCTTTTACTACGTTATAAACTGCAAACATAATTGCTCTCAGAAAATCGTCGTATTGTAACAAATTTATTTCAATAAAATATAGATTGAAGTGTACACCTGTGTATTTCTACAGAATTTGTAAAAGTCACGGGCAAGGTTCACAATAAGTGCTCGAACCGCGGTAACCGCTATTCGAGAATTTGCTTACATAACGCATATACATGCACGTATCTATACGAAGGGTCGGCGTTGAGGAAGAAGAACGAGAAGAATACGGAAAAAAGAGACAGCTATAAGCAGTAAGCTGCTCGCGCGCAGAGTTGGCCCTGACACGAGACAGTGGTGGCGCACCAGCGCGTTAGCTGGTATAATTGGCTCGTCGAGCGTGAATTCCTTCCATTATTCCAGTGTCTTATATATCCGCCCAAGTATACGTGGACCGAATGACGTAAAAGAACGAGCCGGAGATGCTCGCGCGGCTGCTTTTGCGCGCTTTCTTGTAACTTCTCTCTGCGCGCGCGCGGGAATAGGAACTTTCATATAAAGTTTCGCCGGTGAGAGAGGACGAGAGAGAGAGAGAGAGAAATGGGTCAATTGAGGAGGAGGGTAATTTTATCGTGTATAATAGCCGGTGTCACGCGACGCGCCCGTGATGTTCCGGTTCATTAGATCGCGCCGGCATGGAACACGTGCTTCGGAGTTGTTTTGCGCTTTGTTTTGTCGGGTTTCGCTATAAATGGAGATTGGTACACTTGTCCACGCTGGTGAACTAATGTTGAAAATTTCACTACGAAGCGGTATGTACCGAACATGTATTTAGATCCTTATGAGGATTCCTTGCTCGTGGCTAGAATGTTGACGAGCGTTCGGAAAAAGTGTGATATAACTTGATTGGAATCATGGTACCTTATCGAGCATGGAATCCGTTTTTTATTATTAATTAAATTTATAATAGAAGTTAATGTGACATAATTAACCCGTTACTACCGACCTGACATGTAGTCACAAAAGTAGCTATTTTTTCGTGCTTGAATTGTTTATAAATTTTTAATTAATTAATTTTGCAATATCAAACTTTTGCACAATATTTGTAAAGATATTTAACACGTTTACATAAAGGTCAAAAGGCTAGGAATATGATATATTTACAAAGTTACAAATGACTGTAATTTTGAATGGGGGCTCACAGACGCCGGGTTAGTAGAAAAGGGTTAGCAAGAGTCACTAATTTAATGCAGAACTTTTGTAACAATAAATTCTTTATAATAAAAATGTCGCTTTTAGCTTGTTGGATAGTATAAATTCAAGTCACTGTCACAGTAAAAGTTTGTTGGACAAACTTTCAAGTCACTTTGTCATTTACGTCATTAGGCTGTGAAATTGGTTTTTTGCTCGCATACAGCTTCCTTTACTTTTATCCGAAAGAAATTTTATAATTACATTCGAAAACAAAACTACAAACAGTAGTACTAATTTTTTACTCTTTCCGGTATTCCAGTTACAAACGAGTTAACATCGTGAAAAGGGACAGAAGAACAATTGAATTATATTTTCTTTAGTTAAAGTTCTTATACAATGTACGTTTGCAAAGTCGGCTCAACAATGGCACAATGTGTCTAAAATTAGCGTTGTTTTACTAAAAAAATCTTTTTAATTTAGCATACCTACACATTCCATCACTCAGTGCTCGCTCTACACTGTAATAACCGACCTAATTTATATTCCATACATCCAAAACCAATGTAGCGAAACAAATTCACGACCAAACGCCAGCCGATAAAAAATAAGCAACACCATCATTTTCAACAGCCTCGTCCAGCTCCCACGAAAAACCAATCGAACATTCGCTCTTCATCTCGCAACGCAACGAGCAAAATGAAATCGTCCACGCATACAATGCCGTCCCACTAATACCCGTCAATCACGCATCTCGCAGATACACATACTCCACTCGTGCTCCATTCCGCGTTGGCGTCTCTCCGAATATCCCTCTCTCTTTTCCCTATATATACACGCGCGCACTCTCACTTCTCTTGCGCCTAGCTCCGCGACACTAGACGCGAGAGCGCATTTAATTCGCAATCTCGATGGACTTCACTTTCACGCGAGAGACGACGTCGACTAGATAGCCGACCTTGAGGGGGCCGGAAGCGAGCTGCAGCTGCCGCGCCGTTATACGTACAGTGTGTATCGACTTGCCGTCAGGCCGATTTCCGCTTTTCCCCGGAGAGTGAGAGAGGGAAGGGCTGCTAGGTATTCCAGCGGATGAAACTTCGCGTCTTTGTCGCGTTTAATAAATCGCTTTGACGCAATGTAACCTTGACTCGTCGCGGAGTAAGAGACGCTGTAACGCGCTCGATATTCGGACAATGCGAGGCTGCTGGCGTGCTTCGGAGAGATTTCACGCTTGGATTGCGTGGGCTGGCTTCGCTAGGATAGCTGTCATGTGGTGGGAGAAGTTCGTTTGTGGAAGTTAATTTTTCAAAAAGACGATAGCGTTTATTTATTTTAAGAGTGGTCGAAATTTCGCTTTCAAATTAACTTTATGCAGATAAAGTTGAGAGACTAGAACTATAAAAGGGAGACCAAGGTCAAGAATAATACTAAAACTAAAAGAGTAAGATTCTATAACGATTTTGGCAATAGTTTTCATTTTTGGTTGTTTGCTTTTATTTTAGTGTTGGTCTTAATTGGTGTTGAATTTAACTCTTGAGTTTTATGAGTCTGGAATGACTTTTAGAATTAATTGTGGTACTTTTTTTATCAACTTTTGTTTTATTTAAGAATATATCATAGATTTAGGTGGTTTCGGCTTTGAAGACATTAACAAATCTGTTCACAAGCTTTTATAATTTAGCTTCTACTTTCTTTTACATACTTTGCAATGCTTTTCATCTCTCAAGGAAAATGTGCAAGAGAAGTTTCATGGATTAATTGTAAAGCTCTTTAAAAGATATTTTTGTCATATAAGATTTACAGTTTACGTGTTATAATCTCCATTTATTATTCTTTACCTCTCATTTATAAAACCGGTTTGTCTTTGCTTGTGGGAGTTGCCGAACTTGCGTAAAATTTATGCAATTCGTTTCATTTCCATGATTTCTATCCGCTATTAATAATAAATAATATCTAAACTCATCATCTCTACATTTTACTCAATCTTGTAATTTTTTAGTACAAATGCCACAATTAAAGTAAAGATACAAAAAATAATCGAATTCATTTTAAATTTAGTCAAAAAAATTAGTCCGAAAATAGTCAGCCTATAATCTGGCTAAATAAATTTGGAAAATATCTAGCAAAAACAATAATGCTTAAAAATTTAAATATTTGTAAAAAGAAAGACAAAGATTTAAAATACCGCAGATCTGATAGAACGTGATGTTTTTGTTTCGCAATTTTAGTTAAGTCCGGTATAATAGCGAATGCCAGGCTTCTGCAAAAATTAAAGTTCCAGACTGACTATTTTACACATAAGATCTTCTGCTTAAAAACTGAGCCCTCAGGGTTCTACTAAAAATCTATCAGAAAGTATATAGACAACCAGAGAAAACAAATTTCTAAAACCATCCACCAAAACTTTATAACATTTCCAAAATTTCATTACGACAAAATTGACAAAAACATCAGCAAAAAAGACTAGACCCCGTAAAAAAACACATAGAAAACTAAGATACCCAGCAAAGGAGCTGACACAACCGCAAAGCGCTCAGTCCCCCGTCTTACCCAACGTGCACACTCGAAGTCCTCGTGCCTAATCATCCGAACGTGTAAAAATAAACAAACCGGTGCACACTCCTCCTCTCGACTAACAACCAGTTAACCTAACATCGCGCGCTGTTACCACCCAAGCAAGCAAGCGAGATGTATATTACTCCAAATGCGCGTGTAGTGCAGCAGCAGTTGCACGTGCACGTCGCCTCCGATTCCTTTCATCGTCTCTTCTGCACCGCCGACTTTGAGGGCACACACGAGCCCTCGACCACCTACCAGAACGTTTCAAACTGCCGAGTGTGATTTTCTCTTATTCCGAAACCGTCCGTTGGCCTCGACGTGCACTAAAGACTCTTAGGTCGTCGTTTAGCGGTGCGTAGTAGTGCAGAAGAAGAGACGATTAGTCAGCGATGAAAGTTGTCGCGACCGAGTTGGCCCCGCCGCGCGCACATTCGCTTTTGTATTAATGAGGCTTGTTCGAAAATGCCCGTTTCGGTGCGCGTTATGTATTTTTAGACGAGTTTCTGTGTGAGTTAGCGTGTGCATGCTATGAGTGATGATGGTGTACGTGTGTGTAGCCGGTGTTTGAAATTCCAGAAACGTGCGTACGTATATTTATGGAAGAATTTTTCAATGATTGAACGCTCATTTTTATGAAACGTTATTTGCGTGAAACTAATGACAAAGTTGTCTTATAGCAAATAATGATTGAATGCATGTATATATTTATGTATTTCGAGATCGAGATGTTGAAGATGTTAATAATGATGTAGATAATTGAGCAATATCTAGAGAGAACAGCATAATAATTAAATTATTTGAAATATGCATGTATTTATACATTGCGAGATCGATCAAATGTTCAATATATCAATAATGATGAATAATTATGCAATATCTGGAGAGAATAGCAAAATAATTGAATTAATTAAAGTCTGCATAGTTTATAATTCGAACAGAATTTATAAAATATAAAGCATGCCTGCTGTATGCTTATTAAAAAATTTATCCAATATTTTAGCTTCAATAAGCTTCTGCAATGTCTTAAGTATTTAAAAATTGTTCATCGCGTACCAAATAATTATTAGTTTGTAATTTTAATCCAGATAATTAAAAAAGTTTCACTAAATCAGTCACAACTTTAACCGAGGTTTCAAACCCGTAATTTCTCGCGTAAACACAGTGCAGATAAAAAAAGCTTAATAAAAGCGTCCATGTAAAAATCGTTGCATTGTTGAAGAATAAAAAGTGCCAATTAATTAAATTTACCTAATTAATAAAAAATTCCATAAGTAGCAGCACAATGAGATACAACGCAAATTTGCAAAACGCATAGTACCATATGACGTTACAGGAACAGTGTATTTAATTTACCCCATTCTTCCATTATTCCGTCACAAGCGCGCTTGCTCGGGCTCAATGACGCGTGACAACGACATAATTGCACCCAAATAAACGCACACACAGCAGCCTCGTCTGCCGCAGAACTGCCTATTTCCTCATTTTCAGCACTTGTGTATCTTTCATACACTTTCGTCCTTCCAGTTCCATCCCTTCCCACCCATCAAATGCAACGCTTTTGCGCGAAATTCCCTCTTCACTAAAAACTAGAAATCGTCCATTCAACTCCACTTGAAACTGGAGTACACACACACACATACGACGATCGACGCCCGAAAAGCAGTCGATTTGACCCACATGAAGCTTTTCATACACATCCACTTTCCCGAATTTTCAGCCTAATGAAAAGACACACCAACACGTACACATGCATTATGCACACAGGCACCTAACCGGAACGGACGTGAAAAGAGCAGGAAAAAAAGTGAAGTGCCGCGCGAGTGTCGCGCTTTCAACAGGTAACAAATCGGAAAGTCCGCGCGCGCGGAAGAAGAAAGAAAGCCCTTCGCGCGTTTTTCATCCGGAAACTTTCACGGCGCGCGGCGACTCTCCCATTGTCTCCTCGATGCGCGGTGGCGGCGTTCTGGTCTAATAATCGATTGTAAAAGGACCAGCTGCTGCTTTGCTCTTCGGCGACCGCCACATCCGATTTCTAAAATGCGCGCGCGAAGTGCCACTATATTGCGGGTAACGTGAGTGCTGCCGCGAGCAATTTTGCGCTCGTGTGCAGGAGGCCGATGGCGTGCCGTGGGCGCATTTTTTACCCGACACCCACACGCGACGGGGAACGAATGGCGATCGCGAGGTGATGTTTGGTGTATCGATTGTGGAGGAAATTGATGAGGATGGAAACGCGCGAGCAGTATGTGAGGGAATTTTAATTTTAAAAATGGATAAAAAGTTGGTTAGGTTAAGTGAGTGGAGTTTGAATTTTAAGTGGGAATGTGTTATGATTTAGAGATCAAAGTGATCATTAAGTTTGACATTTGTTTAAAATTCAATTATCGATTTCACCGTGATGATGTTTTTTTAGTGCATATGAGAATTAATAATAAACGACTTCTACATTTTGCTTTTCTTGATGTATTCGAAGATAACACTAACTGTGAGAATCGATAATTCTATTCTACTTATATTAAATAATTAAGTTTTCTAGGGTATAAGAGAGTCAATTATTATACCCTGCATTGATTACTGTATCCCTCGTTATTTGTATGTTACAATTTATAAAATAATATAGTAACTCGATGCACAAGTAATTTTTATTACAAGTTACTATTTCAATGAGTTACTATATGATTTTATTCCTGATAAAAATCCGGCCATTTTCGTCCATTTTTTAAACGATTTGTCTAACATTAACTAGGAATTTACAAACTATTTCATGAAAATAATTAAATAAAACTGTCGACAGGAGCACAGTAACTTACTCTTTGACACCCTGTAATTTATTTTAAAATACAAAGGTTATACATTTTCGTTTCCATCCTCTAAAAAAACTTGAATCTAATTTCCTTTTATTCTGCATTACACTAAAATACCTATACGACAGTTAAAGCCACCACAAGGTCAAGGAACTAAGAAAAATTAATCATCGTAACGCGTGGGAAAATTCATTCGTATCGTACCATATTGGGTATCAGTCATTCGGCATCACGTTTATATACTTCCCATATTATTACGTTTTCTCCAAGGGAAATTGAACGAAGGTTTAATTTGTTTTTTAACTTTATCTTCTCGTCTGCTCTAAATACTAAAATATTGCTTTTTTTGAGGGTCAACCACTGGTATACGCAGCCATTTGTCCTTTCATACTTTCAGACAATTTTCTCAAAACCCTCCAAGGAGTTAAGCGCACGATGCTACGCTATACTGGTGGCCATGATAATGATTTTGCACGCGTAGCGCTTATTATAGGCGCCAATAACGTATGCATCGCGCGCCTAGCCCGCATAGTCCGCCGATCGATCATTATTAGCATGTGCACGCGCGTACATTTTCTCCCCTTTTTCTCTGCGCCTCTCTCCTTCCGATTTCCCGTCACCTTGCACCTTTACACGTGCCTCGCGTGCAAGCATAAAGACTATGACGTATAAATAGGAAATTGCAGAATTAGCAGACATGAGTACAGGAAGTAAGATGATATTTGTTAAATTCGTATATGAAGAGAAATGCACGATGCGTTCTAGATATAGATGTTTATGATAAATCTGAAGTGAAATTGTTAGTGAACAAGAAATAAGATAAAAATGGGCAGAGAATGTTAGGCTAATTTTATATAATAAAAGTTATTTTTTTGAATGCAAAAAACTTTTTAGTCCAATTTTATTGAAAATCTTGAAACCTTTACACTTAATAGTCGTATTTTATGCGCGCTTTTGTACAATCTTGCAAAGTCGTGACATAAATGTCGTAGACAACGGTAAAAATACTGCATTGAAATCTTTTTGCTTCACTACCTCCATTCAGATGTAGCAATTCTACAGTATCCTTGTATAAAATTTGAAAAAGAAAACGTAATATCACGCTATTAAACGTTGACGATTGGCAGCATCCTTGAGACTATTTTCTGGGACAAAGTCTCAAGTACCGAAAGCAGGATAAAATTTGTTTACGTATTCTCTCACCAACATAAAAAAGATTACGAAACGTCCTGAACGCATCAGTAACTTTTACACAATGACTTCGTTTACGGCTCCTCAAATAGTATTAAAGAAGTATAACAAATACCAGTACTCAAAGCATAGCAATCGCTACAGTTTCATAACTAACCTTCATTTTCACAATTTCATCCCGGGCAATGTCTCAAGATTCATCCAGACTTTCGCAAAGGAAATCCCTCCGCAGCGAGCAAATTTCCTCCTAGTTTTATACTGCCCTCTTCCGACGAAATTTTTACATTCTCTCGCTCCTGCAATTCACACACACACAGACGAAGGAAGATATATGCACGAGGCATACGTCTTCCTACTTGCAGCGACAAAGAGAAGGATAGAGAGAGAGAAAGAGAGAAAAGAGAAGCCAACTTTCCTCGGCGCCTCTCTATTTCCATCCCGGCGCTCAGCGCGCGTGGAATTGGTTCTCGCGCGAGCGGGAGACGCAAAAGGAGAAAAAGCCGAGAGACACAGCATTTTCCAGTGCCGCTGCACACAGAAGCTTATACGGAAGTAAAGAGAAAGAGAGAGAGAGAAGAGTCGCTTGATCGCTCTCCATTATTCCGCCTCATCGCTGCGGCACGGGTTTTATAAGTTTACTTCCTTTTGTTTCCTCGGCGGCGTGCTTATCGGCGAGTGTGCATGAAAGGCAGAGGCGCCTTTTTAACCACGCGTGCCCGCGAGCGAGCCTTTCTTCCGCTCCGTCGCGAGTTACCGATGTCTTGTCTTGTCTTTTTTGCTTTAATTTTCCGCGGTGTCGCGTTTTATTTGGAGAGTTCGTTTGCTTTGTCGGGACGAGGAGGAATGTAGGTATGATGTGAAATCGATATCCGTATGGTGGACTAGATTTCGATGGCTTTATAGCGAGAGTATGGCTTTTTGCGGGCTGGGAAACTGCTGCTGGATTGATGAATTTCATGAGTTTCGGGGAATTCGTTGCTTTGGTTGATCTGTACGATGTATGTGCTGAGGATTGATAATATGGTAATAATACTTTCATTGTTTTCAAAATTGTTATTTATTCCCTCGAGTTTTGAGAATAAACCATGATTATAAATTAATTGTGTGATCGCGTAAAGAAATATAATTCTAATTTGTTGGCAAAATTAACTATCCGTCCTAAAGGCCTATGTAGAGAGAAAAGAATATTGAACAAATACAGATAATAAGGCTATGCAACTGTGTTTTTCTAAAAAGGAACAGTCTATCTAAAGCTTGTATGTGATTGATTACTAAGGCTCTTTCTGATTCTTTAACACTTATATTCCTTATTCTTTTTTTCTAATAAAGCATAGGCCTCGAGACTAATCATAGTAATCTTTGAGGTCCATCTTTTCAATATGTTTCAAGTAATCAAAAGGTGAGTGTCATTTTGGTTGTTAAGTATTGTACATGTGTCAGAACCGTCGATTTTGGTACAGTGCAATGTCACACTCAACTTGTGTGTTTTTCCGTAAGGTTTGATGATACTTTAATACAGATAAATTTATTATTAATTCTATTCATAATATTAAAAGAATTGTTTCATTTTGGTTCAATGTACAATTATAAATTTACAAATCATACCCAAAAAACATTAGATATTCATCGGTTAAGATTTTTGTGGCATGTAAAAATGATCAAGTAGGTACTTTAATTATGAAACAAAATTATTCAGAAATGCAATAACACGGAAAAAAATATCTCGTAATATTTACCAGACAGTGATTTGGGAACGCAACATGTTGATTCCTGTTAATATTACGGGCTCAGTTTATAGAAATCCCAATCTAAGCTTGCGTCCAAATAACCTAACCTTTTTTCATCACACACGTGTATCTGCTTAAATTTATTGGAAAGCGAAGAAAACTAACAATAACCAAACAAGTAGATTGTTTTTCAACTAATATGTAGTTTTATTATATAACTGAAAAATGTATCGAAATGTAAGGTTACGCAGACGTTAGCAGGTGCAACTATCCAAGCTGCCGCTGGCTTGGTAAAATCCCAAGCCGCATGTGTAGAGTATTCAAGAACACGCATGGGGGCGATACAAGCGGCACTGTTTGGAGAATTAACATGACTCGGCCTGGAGTATCCACGTTCTTTCTTGTAGGAATAACCGTCTTTTTTTCCGTGAACAAACCAAGAATAATTAATTACAAAAATAGTAAAAACTACATAAAAGTACCTTTAATTACAAAAACCACAGCAAAACAATTCGATAATGCAAATAAACTCTCGCCCCACCAACCTTCCTCGCAAACACTTTTTCGTTCCATCATACCCAACAACTTTTACACGCATCCTTAATCGCCGGTAATATCCTTATCTCGAGCAACCACGAGTAAGAAAAATGTCGAGCCACAATTAGCCTAATTTCTCCGCGACCGGCAAACACTTTTCACTCCTTATCCTTATCCTTCGTACAAATCCTATTGTTTTTTACAAAACTACAAGATAAACACACACGCGCACGCACATACAACTTCCCTCAACATTGCAAACAAAAAATAAAAAATAAAATCCACGTAAACACACAACACCAGACGCAAGCATCGCGTGCTCGTATAATCTACCTTATACCTCCCCCTCGCATCCCCCCTTGAGCAGCACGCGCACGCGCATATAATGACGATATAATGCATCCTGTAAATTTAGAACTCAAGGCGAGCCGAGTATACACGAGCAAAAAAGAAACTCGCGGAGAGAGAGAAATTCACCGCCGCGACAGATGTGCGCGTGCACGTGCGTGTGCGCAGGTAAGTATATTTTCCGAGTGCATGTGTTGCATTGGACAGGCCTTGCGTATACATAGGTATCCGTGTGTCGTTGCATGGAGAAAGAGAGCGCAAAGCGCGCGGGCAGGTGTTGTGCGACGTGACGATTACGGTTTGAGGTCCGCGAGCCCGACTGCGATTAAGCGAGTCACTGGCCGTCTGAAGTTTTGACGTGTGAGTGGGGTGAACGTGTATACTGGATGGAATTGTTTGAATCGTACGGTTGGTGGTCAGGTCCTTGAATTAGATGGGATGTTCGTATTCGAGACGATTTGGATCGGGGTTTTTTTAGAAGTAATTAGCGGAATAGGATACGGTGAAGACAATTAAGTCGATGATTTGCAGAATTTACTGCAAACATTGTGAGTATTTTTTTTTTTTCAAAAGAGTAACATCCTTCGTTTTTTAGTTAAAATATCTAAAGTTAGGAATTTATCTTTCCTTTGATCTAGTATAAATTTACTACCGTAATTACAGGAAGGCAGAAATTATTTTAAAAACGTACAGTCAATTGTTGTTTTCATTGAACTCGAATAACCCGCACACATTGGGCGTGTAAGAAAAATTATATTCATTACGAAATATTCTTTTAAAAAATACCTCATAAAATTGTTACTTGATTTCAGAATGAAAAAAAAATGAATATTTAATTTAAAAAACGAAGTTCAGTAATCCTGTTCAATTTTATGCTCGATACTTTAAACCAGATAAGAAAACCATTGAAAGAAATATTATAGTATAATACTTATATGATGGTTCACATTAGTCAACGTAAATTACACACAATTTTAAAATAGTACATTCTAAAATGGTTTAAAGACCGTAAACGCAGTCAACAACTTACGTAAATAGAGTTCAAGCTTTTTCCGCGGTCTGATCACTATAATTGACAAAATTATCTTTCAATGGCAAACAATTGTTTTAACCTTGAGAACAAGAACCTTCTGATAGATCTTCATTTATAGCTTTTCAATAAAAAACAAAGTCTTTATAAAGATACAATGTTTTTATATCTATGACATAATTCTTAAATTACATCATACATGATGAATATATTTGTTATAACAATTATTTAATGAAAATCATCATACGCTTCCAGCTCAACAAACAAACAAAGATAACATCTATAAGTATAAAAGAACAGTAGAACGATTCAATGCAAATAACCGTAGATTATACTTTATACATCGCATCACTTGAGTTTCTTATGAAAAAAGAACATGCTTTTAGTTTTAATACTTTCCAAGAATAAAACAACCAATTCCATCCATTATTTACGGAAATGCACCATTCTCTCATTGCGGAAATCCATTCATAAACGTCAAATCATCGTTTTCTCGCAAACAACGGCGATTGATTTACCACGGATTTACCTAATCGCGCTCATTTCAATATGAAATCTCGCAATTTCCCACATAAACCCGCTCGGCATGTCGCTCCGCGCCGTGCGCGCGACCCGGCAATAATTTCCAAGTTTCCAACCTGCACTCGATTGCCCAACAGCGTCATACACCGCGCATCCACACACTCCCCTTAAATTATACACGAAACGTGCACGCGTCGTGTGTATTTGCACATGCGTCCTCGCGTGCATCGCATTGTATACGCTCAGAGCGAGGGAAGAGCGAAGAAAAACCGTAAGCCGGAAGAAGGAAAGGAACGTACGAATATCAATCATCATTCGTCTCCATTACGAGCGCATTTTACCTCGCGTGGGCGTGGATTGGTTTCAGCGTGCGAGAGTCGATACGCGTGTTACGGTAAAGAGGGGCATTTCACGTTTACGAATTCGATGCGCTCTTTATGCGCGGACTGCAGGGCTGGAGGATAGAGCGTAATGTTAGATTACGGAATTGTACTTTTCACGATTAATGATGGTATACTGTTTTCGGTGGGAGATAAGGTCGGTGTAAAAAATTGAAAGTGTTTAAGATTGAAAGTAGTGTTTGACCTTAATTGAAATGAATTTTTATCAATGTCAAGTGTAAATTACAATAACGTACTTGATGTAATCATATTTTAGATTCCTTTATATTTTGGAAATTAAATGTTATATTATAATTGATGATGAGAATACATTGTTTAAATGTTCTTTCATTGTAAATCTTTAATTTTAAGTAACCTTATTTTAATATTCATCAATCAATAACGTGTGTGAAATCTATACCTTCTTCACGTCAAATGGCTACCATTATTAAAACTTTCTCAACTCTCTATTTTCATCAATTTTTTTTTAAATCAACTTTTAATCAAGTTTCTTGTAATTATTATATATATAGTCACTGACTCAAAAGAATATGTTCAACGTATAAAAAATATCAAATTACTCAGCTATACTTATTAAATTACAGCTCTTTTTATAATTGAAGCGAACACCAAAATGCAAAATTGCAAAAAGCACAGAATTGCGGTGAAAGTATTTTATTACGTGTACATCCATACTAGGTTGTATAGGTTTTCTCTAATTAACTTCCTTTCCTTCGTCTTTTTACTGCGATTCCGTATATACGGAGAAGCAGTTTCATTCACTTTATACAACTGAACGTCTTTTCGTTTCATCAAATGCAATTTGTATTACAAATAACTGAGAATTCCATAAAATCATTGCATAAAATAACAACAAATTTTAAATCAAAATGTTTGTTGTCACAAATCAAGAAATAAAAATAGAATATTGAAAATAATGTCACTCAATAACCCACACTAGCTGTATAACCGATTTATGATATACCAATTAATAAACAGTATTCCCTAGTACAAATCAGACTATTTGTAAATCACTTCGCATCGAGCATTATTATTTATTTTAGTGCGAACATCCGAACATTCAGCGTCAATGTATTATTATTATTTATCCTGACATCCTGACTCCATAGATCATAATTATTATTATTATAATAACGTTTTTCATCTACCTATCCCATTGTTACCTAATTCCTTGCAATTGCATAAGGATTTATACCAAGTTATAAAAAAAACACAAAAGCTACTAAATCCTAAATTCAATAGCCAGAGACTAGCAACAAATTTCTCAATCTCAAACATTTACCCAGTCGCGATTATTACGGTAAAGCCACCTTCTCTACACAACAATGTTGCGCACGTACACACGTAATCCCCATATATTAAAATAATAAAAAAGTAGTCCACCGCGTTATATTCCCCGAGCAATGCATATATCGTACACATAACCCAAGCCCACCGCGCTAACGCGATAAACGCGCGAGATTCAAGCATATACACATATACTAAGCCATAGAGAGCGGACAGACGGGAAAACCGGTAAAAGAAAATGTCACGATCCTCGCC
Organism: Gastracanthus pulcherrimus; assembly: GCA_949152435.1. Lineage (NCBI taxonomy): Eukaryota > Metazoa > Arthropoda > Insecta > Hymenoptera > Pteromalidae > Gastracanthus > Gastracanthus pulcherrimus. Next base: position 166,183,178 of record OX424575.1, on the reverse strand, counting down.
ACTTGTATGCAGCTCACAGGCGCTCGCCTACCTGTGCCCATACGCCTGATGCCTGCGAGATATCCGTGAACGGATGAGATCACGGCGCCGTGCCTTTCGAAAGTATAACTGGTAGGTTTTGTGTGTCTGTATGTGTGTATAAGACGCGAAATAAATGCCGAGGCGCGTGGAGGTATAAATGTGTATATATGTACTGTTTTTCCTCGAGATGGAAATGGGATTTGGTTAGCATCACAAGAGGGAGGGGTTGTTTTTCATTTTTATTTTTATTAGTAAGTTTGTAAGTAATGGTAGGTATAGGTTGACGTGGAGAGGAAAAATACCTTTGCCTTATCGGCGTCGACGTGTGCGATATTTTACGACGCGGAATTGCAATTGTCGCGGTTGTGAGTTACGGCCGGCTTTTGAGAAATTGTGACTTTTTTCAATTAAAACTGCGAGTGTTTTAAGACTTGACAGGTGTCTGTGATTTTGAGAATTGAAAGATACGTAGTGAAAAGTATAATTCTAGTGAATTTATGATGACAAATTTAGTAATATGAAATACATTTTTTGTTCTGACGTATTCTTATTCCTTTACCACTTGAAACAAATAAGGTTCTAGTTTCTATAACTAGACACACTCTACGTGCTTCTATTTGTAGAGAGCGTGCTTTTAACTTTATTGAACTCCTAGGAGTTGCCACATTGCCCATGACGTAGCAAAACTTTACGGTTAACGTACATCTGCGACAAAAATTTTCATAACATGAATACTGTACTAAACCTGAACTTGACAATTATGAACATGAATAGTTTTCTTACATAATTAATTGAAGCTTCCATGCTTAATTGAAGAAATGTTACAGAAAATTATATGTATAATGAGTCTCAGCCAATGATAATTATAAAAATTATATTATTTAAATAATGATTTGATCTATTTGATATACAAACTGCAATCTTATTAGTACATTATAAATCTATGTCATACTAAATCAATTGAATTCTAAACAGTGATTAGAACCAGACTGTATAATCTAACTGTCAATTATTTTGATATCTGACTAGTAGATTTCGGATATAATTAATATAACTGTTATTAATTTCAATTGTAACTTATGCACGTATAGAAATAATAAAAGATACAAGTATAATGTCGCACAATTATAAAATAATAAATTTCCTAATAAAAGAATTTCTTCAAATCAATGTACCATCGACTCATCCCCAATAAACGTTTCATCACCTATCCACCCACACAACTCAAGTACACGTTTATTACATTTAAAGACCTTCTTTCTCCAACGTCAAATTTCACCCATTTCTCTCAATAAGCATACACATTACGCGTGCTCAATACACCACAATCAAATATATACATTATACGCAATAACACTCCAGTCACCGAACGCCTACAAAAAAAGCAATTTATACGCCCGCACACACACGCATACGCCGTAAAACCAAGCCATAACGGCAAATGTAAAAAATACAAAACGAAACAAAGCAAAGAGAGCAGAGGAACATCGCAGAGGGTCAAGCGAGCCCACCCAATTTCGTCACCTCGCGAGAGCTCGTTAATACATCCAGCGACCAGCAGCTTTCATGTGGCACCGCGGGTGATCTCCCCGCTTATTACCTTACTTCCCTATCCTATCCACACCTCACATCTCCCGCATACCTATACACACAATGCACACGCATAACGAGGCTCAATACAACAAAGTCAAAAATTATATTATTATTATTCTCCGGTCGGCTGCCTATGGGCTGGTACAGGAAGTTTCCCAACGTGCAATATGTATGCGTATATATATGCGCAGCACCTGTCAGAGGAAATCGACGCGCGCGCGCCTGATACGCTACATGGACACGAACGCACGCGCGCACGCGGGTATATGTACAATATAACCACCACGCTGGTCGCGAACAATGTGTGGGTGTTGGGTGGTGTGGCGCGACGACGTTGACGAGAGCTTCGTTGCTGCGCCGGGGCTCGTGGTGCGGTGTATACCGAGCGAGTTTATGTATTTACGCGCTGCAGGCTAATCGCAAGCGGCGACGGTTTTGCTCGTTGTGGTTTCGGAATAGGATAATGTAGGTGTACGTGTTCGCGCGCGGGATGGATTAGAATCTGTGCGCGGGAGAGGAGCGCGTGTTATGTTAGTAATTGAGGGATGCCGATTGTTTGATGATGGTTGGGATGGATGGATGTGTGGGTGTCGATTATTTTTTCGGGGCTTTTCCGGTGGTTGGGAGTGGGGTTAATTAACAGGATGCCGGATGGACGGGATGTAATGGTTTCTGCGTGGCTTGTATGAATTATTGTGCTTTGGAGTTTGCTGTATGCCTGTAGAGCAGTTGGAGTTCTGTTTGGGATTGTCTGGTTATCATTCATTATTTTCATTGTGATTCATCATGTACATTGTACGGATGTATTTTTTTTATTCATTTTCTATAATCAAGTTTAAAGTTGAGTTGTTTCATACTTTGGTAGTTATTGCATGGAAGTGAAAAGCAATAGAGTCACGTAAAATTGTAATATATTGTATTTAATATTAATAAATATGACTGCGAAATTTCAGATTCGAGTATTGACCCAAAACTTCGAAGATAGGGGTTTTTAAGTGAATACATACAAGTATTTAAATAGTTCATAAACCTTAATATTATTTTATAATTTATATAATACAGATAGCATTAGGTGCTAAAGGTTTACGAGGTGATTCATCAACTTTATCTCGGACAAGTATCGTTAACTATACAGTAGAACAAACATATCCAGAATAACAGTGAAATTGTTAGCATACGAATATTTTCCCAAATTGGTAAATATTTGGTAAACGTTATAATCTCTGTATTGATATCGTCCATAGATTGGACTACTTGTCAACGATTGTTTGGTAATCTTTATTTCTGCTCCAAATGGAATCAATTTACCTGTATATAATGATAAAAAAACTGAAAATATCGTTGATTTTTCGTTGATACTTAATCACTAATTAACTGCGATAATCACGATTTTTGCTTTAGTGAATTCTCAGATAAATGGCTAGCCCAAATTAAGTACCCAGCAGACTCAACTTGCACTTTCAAGCTAATTAAGATGTTGGAATGGTCTGGAGGTGCCAAATTCTTTACTAATTGCCTGATCTTCATTAAGGTGTACGAAGTTTCATTAAAGCAGAGCTCAATAAGAAATATTTGTAATATATTAAAAGTATGTTTGATTATCATTTATTTTGTGAACGAACATTAAGCAAGAAATTAATGAAGAAAGATTTGTTTGTATTAAGAGAATCATAGCTTTAACTTTTTACTCACTCGAAGTTTTTTAGATAAGTTTTGGGAAACAAGCCAAATTCATTTAGAACTGAGCACATGTCTCGAGTTTAGAAGCAGCTGCCAAACCTTTTTCTATCGATCCCACATAAATTCATTTTCCTCTACGTAGTTTGAAACAACTTACTTTAACTTGGATAAAAGGCGGAAAAAAGTGTGACATTGACTAAAAAAGCAGCAATGAAAATGCTGTTATTTCCTTGCAAAGTATATAACAGAAAGTAATAATATTTGTAGATTCTGACTGCATTATAGATATGTGTATATGTATATTGTTATACGTTTAGATCATCGTTTCGCGCACATTAAAAATTACTAAATTCCTAAAATACTTATTTATATAACTCACTTGCAGTAGTTGCATCATACTCTGTACAAATTATCTTTCGAAACTCACCTGAAACATAGAAAAGAAATATTCATTAGAATCACCCTATTCATCAAACGAAGCATTAACATTTCACTCCATCTCCAAAACAAGCAATCACATCTGTATTATCCAAATCCCATAAATTCATTTCACACAATCAACCATTTCCAAACTAAACGAAACCAAACAGCACACTCTTCACCTCGAACTCAAACAAATCCTCCTATCGTACACCCATAAACCATCAGTCTACATTTTAGACCAAGACCACCGAAAACTCGACCGATGCACCCAGTATAGAAATTTAGGTCGTTATCGCGGATGCGCTCAGCCGCGATAAACTAAAAAAAGAATCAGCAGCAGCAGCAGCAGCAGTGATCCCACGAGAGATAAACTGCTGCTCGCTCCGAGGGGCCAAACAGACCCGTGCGCGCGCGCGCGCAGCTCCAAGGTATAAAGGATGGAGAAGGCGAGAGAGCGTGAAAAAAGAAGCGACGCGCCCGCACACAGATCACGAGCAAGAGAGAAAAATCGAAAGATAGAGCGAGCTCGGTGTTTGTCTGTCGATTTTTCGTGGGGGAAGACTTACTTCTTCGAGTTCTAGTTCTTTCGAAGGCAAACACAGACGAAGCACCCGTTCGAGATTACATAGAGTCGGTAGTGTCCGTTTTCGGATGCTATATACACGGGTTGGCTGGTTGGAGTATCGAAGAGGCGGTTCTGATTTTTGGCTTTATCGCCCTTGCCTGATTGATTCAACATTGACGGTTCGGTAGGACGGTTGGATGGATTTGTTTGACTTATCGAAGATTTGATGAAAAGCCAAAGTTTTGTGTGTGTGTACGTTGAGTGATAAGAGAGGCTGTATGAGATAAGTAATTGTATGTATTGCAAAGAGCAAGGGATAGTCAATGGGATATGAAATGAAACTGTATCTTTGGATCACAACGAATGAGTTTGTTTGGTCGAAGAATTATGCAGGATAATTAATATTATTCGAAGCATTGGTATACTATTTTGACAAAATAAAGACGTTTACAAATTCGGGTTTATTATTACGTTTATTAGACTGTTTTATATAGATTTGCTGAGTATTTCGAATTTCAAAATTTAGATTTACACAAATTAGAAATAAATAGTTTCTTTTAGACAAAAATAAAAACTGAATGTACAAACAGTCAAAGAAAAGATTTAGAGTCTATAAAGAGGCGATTTTTGAAATAAGACTGATAATTAGTAGAATAATTATAAAATAAACAAATTAAAGTAATACTGCTTAAAAATTTGAAAAAAGATGTTATTTTTACACTCGTACATCATTTTTCTAATAGTTACACGTTTTCATTGTCGTACATCTATTTATCTATTTATTCTAATGAATTATTTTTCTACGTTTATGAGGTAATATTAATACAATTTCCCTTCGTTTATTTGGACGTCGAATTATTTGCATATGTTCATTTTAGCATTAGTTACATTTAGTGTCGAAACTATGAACATTATTCTTTATCTATTTGTTTGTAATGAAAATTCTAAAGTGCTAGCAGATCTATAAGAAACAGTCTAATAAACGGACCCCCCACAAATTCTGGTCACAAAGTACATTTGGATTTATAAGCTTCTTGTTAATCATATACAATCAGGTTTTTAAGGATTTTCACATGAATGTATTTACAGAAATTTTTGTAATAAATATTATATTATTTATCGACTCTCAAATTGACTCCTAAAATATCTATCGAAAAACTATGTAAATTATAATATCTTATTTATCGACTCTCTAATTTGTTCACTAAGTATGTGTATGGGAAAACTATGTATTGCTGATGAACGATATTAAAAATGTAATATTTAGTTTTCAGTTTTTATTTTGATTATACGTGTAACATGTATATGATAAGTATTTAAATTATTTGCCTTATTTTTCCATTGCTTGTAATGCAATTTGTACCGTGCCTTTCACTCTAAAAAGAAAAATATGAAATGCCATACTTATGCATCATTAGAGGTAGAAATCTGAATCATCTAGATCATACTCCTTAGCGTTCTTGTTAGGAAATAATATTGCGTTCATGCAGCGCATAAGTGAATAAGCATGCGCTTATCATCGATAGCAAGAGTAAACTGTACCCATCATAAAAAATAACTTTAGGGTTCTTATCTGACGGTGGCAGTAAAAGTAGTATACTGATTTCATTGTAACACTTAGCGTAGCAACACTTAAGTATTTTTTTATGTACATTTTTCGTACGTATTTAACTATAGTAACTTATTTAATTACATATTTTTCATTGACATGTAATAAGCAAGACTCCACTAATTTCTACTTTAAGACTAAAGTACCCTGAAGGGGTCAAAAAATCAACTTTTTTTCTTCTTAAAAACTATTCCTTGAAGCTCACTTTATACGTTAGATAGATCCAAATTATTTTTTAAAACATCCTATAAGTTTTTTGAATATTTTTATAGTATTTAATTACATTGGCTTACATGCAATTTGCAATCTTTAAAGTGGTTTTTCTCAGCACTTCATTTTTGGCCTTAAAAATGCTCCTTGCGCAAATGCGCACGGTGAAATAATTTGAAACTTCACAGGATTATTGTTTTTTACATTATAAACGTATTGTCAGAGTAATTTATCATATAACCCTCGTATACATATTTTCCACACGAACGTATGAAATATAATTATGCATTACTTTTTGATTTATGTGAGTAAAACTTGTATACGGGGTTATATGAAAAATTGCCCTGTTAATGTGTTTATAATATAAAAAATAATAATCTTGTGAAGTTTCAAATCATTTCACCGCGCACATTTGCGCAAGGAGAATTTTTAAGAACAAAAATGAAGTGCTAAGAAAAATGTATTTAAAGTTTGCAAATTTCATATAAGCCAATATAATTAAATACTATAAAGATATTCAAAAAACTTATAGGATGCTTCAAAATGCAAATTTGAAGCTTTCTAACGTATAAAGTGAGCTTCAAGGAACACTTTTTTTAACAAAAAAAGTTGATTTTTTGACCCCTTGAAGTGTACCTTAGCCTTAAAGAACATTAGGTATTTTAAATTACCATTAATAATTTTTCGGTACGTATTTATTGGAATAATTCTTGATAAAATAAATTTTAGCAGTATGTAAGTATAGATTTACAATTTTTAATTGATTATTGTTAAATTAATTAATCATACGTTCAGTATCGTTTTACTGCTTTTCAGATTATTAATAAATTTCTGATATGTATATATTGGAGTAATTATGAACAAAATAAATTGTAGCAATTTATGGATTAACAATTTTCAATTGAATATATTTTCAGTTTAGTTTTTTTCGCAATCTTTGCAGGAAATCACTGTAATTTCAAGCATACAATACGAAAAATAAAAATACTCCGCGCGTACAGGATAAAAATAAGAGAATCACTGATTAGCCAGGCATAAACCGAAAAGCCCAAAACTACTCATCCAAAATTAACCAATTTCCACCAGACCAAGAACGAAAAAAAGTAAACGAAGCTCGCCAACCGCCAATAAATTACGTTCCACCTCTGCGCTCGCTTCCAACCCTTTCCCCCTCGCCCCCATCGAGCAATCGAGTTCAGCGCACTCGACTGAATTTCCATCATCGTCCCTCTCTCTCTCTCTCTCTATCTTCTACACCGACTGCATCCCACGTTTCGGGCAAACCCACGCGTAGAGTAGCGCTCGCGTGCCTATATCCAGACGTGCACTATATAGTCTACGCTACCGGTAACCTGCTGCGGTATATATGTACGGTGGGGGCATGCCGGCAGTCGCGGCTGACATGCACTCGACTGAAATAGGCGCTTTCCGTACATAGTCATATCCCGAAAACGTGTAACCGCGCGCGCGGCGCGCATCGATTTTATCAGGTTATACACAGACGTGCAGCGTGCAGCACGCAGACGGGAAGCAAAAGAGGAGAGAGAGAGAGAGAGAGAGAGAGTGAGTCTGTGTGTGTGTGTGTGTGTCGCGTATTTTCATCCCACTTCCTGCTTCCAATAAATAAAGCACATAATGCGCGCACGAGCCGTGATGAAGGTAGTGGCGTGAAAAGACTTTAACTCTCTCTCTCTCTCTCTCTTTCGCTCTCTTTCTCTCTTTGTCCTTCCGCCCCTTTTATTTTTTTCGCTCTTTCTCTATTTCTCTCTCTCTTCTCTTCCTCCGTCTCGCTCATTCTGCCTTTTGTTATAGACTGCTTTCCCTTTTTCGAGGGGGAAAATGTTGATTCTCCGACTGAATAACATTAGCATTGTTTGTTGCTGCGACGTAGAAACTTTGGTATTGGAGTGATTAATTGGAATTTTTTATACTGAAAATTGTCGTATGATAATTAGGGGTAATCGTATAGTATGGACATCAATTAGTTTTAGACTCTGAGCGTTAGATGGCCATGCACTTCTTATGCTGGATAGATGTATCTTTGTATAGCTCTATCAAACATACATACTTCGGATTCGTTATTTGAAATACAATGCTCAAAAAGATTCTTATAAAAATAACCGTTAAGGTGACTTTGTTGTTTTTTCAAAAACCATCATTAATAAAAAATAAACATCCCACTGAAAGTGTACGTTTTAAACATTATATTGAAATTTTGGTTAGATGGAGTTGCCAAGTAAACTGAAGAGAAAAAAATGATTGAAAATAGACCTTTTAACTTGGGCTCTTATGGCGAAATAAGCATTTACATATTGATAGCTCAAAAGTTGTTGATAGCTGAACTAATCACTGCACGGTGATCAAATGTGTGATCTATATAAAAATTACTTTGGACTCGAGTTCGTATATAAACTACAGTAGTAAATAAGCAATATAGCGTGATTGTAAAAAATAATCATATATTGTTTGCCATTTTCAATTTATAAGTTATTATATTAGCTACAATATAAGTAATCATTACCTCTATAAGATCTTTATATGTCCTAGCAATATTATAAAATGAATTTTGTGGTTTAAATATTACTTCAGCAAAAAATCAATTTATGTTTTACAGAAATAACTACGACTATAAACGCACTAAATAATAGTTGAAAGACACAAAAGCTTCGCATGTAGACTGGAACCACGTATACCGTATGAGTTCATAGACAGAAGATTGCCTTATTGCGGCTGTAACTATGTTACTGTCACATTATTATGGCACGCAATTAAACTTAACGCCGGTATACTTAAAAATAGTTCCATGTTAACTAGTTCAGATGATACAATAATATTATTTAGAAATGGATTGTTATAACGATTTTATGAAAAATAGAATAAATTAAATTTTAATGTAGGTAATATAATATAATTGCTTCCATTATTTTATTACATATTCATGCATGGGAATATAAAAGTGAGTTCAGTTCATAAACTATTGATTCATAGATTACACTGTTTACTGTAATTCATCTTTTCAATTTCTAAATAAATTCTTTTTAGACAAACTTATTGAATAAAAAACAAAGAAAAAAACATCCTATCCCTGATAGAAATCATAATTAGTTTTTGAGCAAGTGCACTCAAAAGTTTTTCCCTTACCCACCAGCTCATTAGTAAAACAGTTCGTGAGCCGAGTCTACATGTAACGCATTTTCAGCACTTCCTGGCCAGTGAACTAAGTTTAATTAAAAGCTTTTTGAATCTAATCAATGTTTCAGTCAGATAATGAAGAGGTAAATGCTGTAACCACAGACGGAATTTCTATCTATCAACTCAAACGCTTGGAGAATCACTTCAATTCCCGCCTGCATATTTTACATTACAAAACCGAATCCGATCTCTCGACTCACCCTTTCCCATTAAACGCTTCCGACCCATAAAATAATATTTAGCCCGCTTTGGAACAGTTAAAACAATTCGCTCCTGCATATTATTTGACGTCAGATGAATCAGGCACGAACTCATCGACGATTGAGGACAGCTGCTCCTATTTCCACCACGGGTGACACATGATAGAGTCATTTTTCAATCATCTCAAATGAAACCGTACAAAATAAGGTCCAGATTTACCTTACAAATCACCCAACACCCGAATGTCCAACATCCAACCTAAAACGGCACCCCCGATAAATCCACGTCGCTCACTTCTCCTACATACACAAAACGTCGAAAATATATACCACTGCCCTCCATTCCGCAATAAAGCTTCCACCGTCCATCCAATATTCATCGCGCTTATGCATCGGCTAGTGTGCATGGCTTATACCAGCTTGCCACTCGGCAGCACTCGCTCTTCCCATTTCCCCCCTTTTCTTTTTTCTTTTCTAGGTTGTTCGGCGCGCATCACGTGGCCGGTAATGTTAACGTACGTATATAGCCTCGCCGCTCGGGGAATTGACCGCGCGTCGTCGTCGTCGTCGACACATAACACTTTGAGAGTATAGTACATATACGTATGTAGCGTGGTGCCGTATATACAAAACGCGCGGCCCGCCGATCAATTAACTCGCGGCGCCCGCGAACGAGACACACACACACACACATACACATATAGAGAGACGGGATGGAGACAGTAGAGAGGAGAGAGTTTAACGACTCTTCACGAGCGCGCGCGCGCCTCTCGTTGCCTCTCGTGAATTTTCAAACGTTGAATGGTGCTGGGGCTGAAGTGTCTCGTGAAGAGAATATGAGGAAGTTGCGGGAAATCGTTGAGGAGGAGAGGAAAATGTGTGTGTGCGGAGGAGCAGGCGAGTGCAGGTTTGTGGGATGTGCAATATATTTTGTTAATTAGGGATGTACGGGCATCGCTGAGTTTTAATTATGCAGGAGATTATTTGTTGATTTATGAGGAGTAGTAGTTTAAGTGAGACCAGATGCTAAGAAGTTATTAACCCTATCAGGAGAGGTAGAATATGTATAGTAGGTATAACCTGCGTTTCACCTTCTTTTTTTTAATATTATAACGCAATATTGTTATATTTTTAAATGTCTAATCCATGTAATCTTTAGACAAAATATAATATGCAATTAACCCTCAGTACCCACACTAGTGTAAATTCGTACCAGTGAATTTTTCTAAAGCTTGGCATTTCTTACTAAACAGTAGAGCGGACGAGAGCGACCTACTATCCATTATGCCAAATTTCGAATGATCTATTGTTCAATATCATAGTTCAGGATCCATCAAGTAATTATTTTCACACTTTCCGAGTACGTCCATTTTAATGGATACGTGGTCTGAAAGGGTTAATCCCAATTCGCACCTGTATAGTACCTAACAGTGTAATCCACAATGAAATGTGGTAACTAAGGAAACTTCCGTCCAAGGTATTTTTGAAGAACTTGACATCAAATCCTGCATTAGAATTAAAAAATTCAAAATAACGAAACCAATAACGAGTAATTTTCTAATTCTGACCCTATATTAGTCATCAGGGACTAAAAAACCTATACATACCTTAACCACAGCAACAAATAGTAATAAACTATCAGGTTCATAATTCACTGTAAAAAGACCTACCCAAGCAACACATTAGCAAACATCAGCCTAACTCAAAAGTTCGACAAGTCGTAAACACCAATACAATGCAAACAGAAGCCTCCGCACACTTTCAATCCTCATCTATCTCCGATATGTATTATTGAAAGATATTCCATTTCGCTCAATTTTTATTTCCACGCTTCAGCTGCTGCTGGTGCGCGCGAGAGAGCCTTTCGTCCCAGTCAGCTGAACTCGGATATATACACACCTCCTCCGTTCGAGAATTGCCTTCATTTCCAAGTTTATGTACGCAAGATTAAGTCGTTTCTCCCTTTTTGTAACACGCCCCGCGCCCGCGCGCGACAAGGAACAATATATATGCTGCAGCCCGACCTTCCGCATGCGCCGTTAACAATCGCGCCTGCTATATACTACTCGCCTTCTTTCCGGGGATTTGCATTTTTACGATGCCATTTTGAGCCTGTCTCGAGTGTGTATGTGTGTGTGTATCCTTGAGATGACTGGATATATATATATGATCATGACAATTGGATCGTTTCGCTATTCTTATATTTATGTCCGTTACTTTTTTTCTAGATCACTATAGTTTGTCGCGATGGGTATTATATATCGTTACGTGGCTTGCGCACTCGAGTTTTCGGAATCGATATAGATATCGTTCGTGTCGAAGTTTTTGCAATGGTGGGTTCGGATTGCGATTCATGAAGTTATTATATGTGGATGTGGTTTGGAACGAGGAAACGATACATTTTAATAATGATCTGACTTTTTAAAGTTCGCTATGTTTGGAGAAATTATTAGCATCCTGCTGAATTTGGAAAAATACGGGTAATGATCGAAGTAGCCTTGGTAACACTGTAGTGAGAAGATATTCAAAATTTACGATTTTGTTTTCCGTTTCAACCAAGCGTATTTATTTATGCTTGTCAATTATAACGAGTAAGATCTTCGTGAAATTTAGTTTGTAACAGTTGGCGAAATAATACGTCAAACGTGTATTTATGTTTGCTGTGCATATTTACAAATGGATGGTGGTGCGTTTTGAAAGAGGATATAAAGAATATTAATGGCTCCATTAATTCTACTAAAGCCAAACATTCCAAATTTAAGTGTGCAGTCCGATTTTCAAAAATTACAGCTTGACACCATTGTGTCATGAAGTAATTTTATTGCTAAGTAAGAATTATATTTATGTAGAAACTGTTACATCATACCTATCATATTTAACCCTTTAGTGGTTATAAGAATATCTATCGAGAATATATCTCATGCCACGTATAAAGTATATACAGTTTTAGTTGTTTTTGGGATCGCTGATTACGAATCTGAGGTCAGAATTGCCAAATTCCATTTGTTTAAACATTTTCTTTAAACAAATTACTGCAAAATTGCATTTTTAAATTAAAAATTGAACAGCAATAATGCAAAATACAAAAATGTCGAAAGCAAGTACACATTCCAAAAACTAGTACATTTCAGATGTCTCGAAAAATACTAATTCTTATTCGCCTTGGCGAGGGTAGCACAAGCGCTAAAAGCAATGTTAAATTCCCATATGGTGGTGAAAGTTGTAACTACAACAACGATGGTGCAATGCATAGTGAGGTTACGAAAAACAACAATTTTATCGCTTTTCGGGATATTTAAAGTATTTAAACAATATATTTATCTTAAAAACTCTTTTTCGTAGTTAGGTAAATATTCTACATATCATAATTTGTTAGAAATATCTCAAGATATTGTACAACTTAATAAAATATTCATTTTTCCTATCTCTGCAATGTATGGTACCATTATTATTGTACTTCCAACTTTCGCCACCTTATGGGAATTTAACATTGCTTTTGGCGCTAGTACTACCTTCACCAAGGCGAATTACAGACCTCTTATAAAACTTAGCACGTTTTGGATTCACTGATAAAAGCTAACATTGTTTTCAGACCCTCTGAAAGAAGTAACAGTTTTCGTCAAAGAATCTAAAATGTAAGTCTTCGTACATAGCATCGATATAATTGTCAATTTCTGAAAAACAACAAATTTTCACTAATCGAAAACAAAAGGAAATAAATAAAACCCTCCCCACCACACACATAAAAATTGCAACTCTCAACTCGGCCACATGCACTCAGCGCTCAAACTCGACGTCGCAATCTCATTTCAGGAAAACTCCGGCGGTCGTCTCCTCCTCCTCCTCCTTTCAATTGACGACAATTGGATCCAACCGTCGCGGCCGATGGCCAGCACAGTCCCGCAAGCGAACGCAGACAAAGACAGAGAAAGAGAGAGGAGAGAGAGCAAAATATAAGAGAGAAGAAGGGCGCAGAAAACAACGGCGATGGTCCGACGACAGAGAGCGAGTATAGAGAGACCTTCAGCGAAAGTTCGACCGTGTGTATATATAAAAGCGAGTGGAGAGACGGTCGATCGCGATTCCTCGCTGATAAAAGTGACGTCGTAGGAGAGTGGACGCAAGCGAGATGGATAATAGACGCTACCCGGACCGGACGGACCTTGGCCGAGCCGCGTGCTGGACGCTGGACTGCTGTCTCCACTTCGATGAGATTTGATGGGATTCGAATGCTCCAGATGCGCTTGGAATTCGAAAACTTCGGATGCTCTCTTTTGTCATGTTTCGAAATTGGGATGGAAGATTATAGGTATCTTGGAAAATTGCTATAAGTTTAACGTATTGATTAACTTCTATATATATCCCTAATTTAGCCAAATATCTCTTATAAATGTTCTTACCGAGGATATAGAATATCGGCAATTTATTAAAATTAAGTTAAGATATAAAATTCTATGAATATTGTCTCTTATTCGTATCATTTAATTTACAATTTATAGATTAAAATGATTTTTAGACTTTTATAATATATATTTTTAAAAGAATATTATAGTGATAATGTTCATATTATACATGGCACATGTACGTACCACGTACCTAAGTCAGTTTTTGAGAAAATCGAGTTAACTGCTCTCGTGTGCTATTAAAGATCGATCAAAGCAATCTTATGCTCATATATTATACCTGTTCATAATTTATTTATCACAGTAATAATGTTACGTTGTTAAAGTGAAAAGCCCTTAAATACGTTGTCATTTAAATTGGTCTCTTACTAATTATAATTCTTTATATTAGAAAACTTTTTTTATTATCTTTTTTAAAAAAGTGTGCATAAATTAAATAGAAATAATAATATATTAATTAAGAAAGAGTTAAATCCTGAATAATAACAAATAAATTATAATCAATTGATTTTAAAAATGGGTAACATATTGCAATCTTAGAAAAAATATACAATTCAGATTAATTTTAACCCTTTTAAACACATTTATTTCCATATACAAGTCGGTAGTACATCATGGAGTGAAACGTTAGTTTTTGGCCGGAATTCACTTACCACAGGCTGAAACTTTTAGGTAACTTCCATAATGTTTCTTCCTTATACAATAAGTGTAGCACTTTTCTAAAAAAGATAAACATTTTTATTTTGTGTGCAACATTTCAATTTTTTAAAATAATATATAATTATTTTAATTACATATAATGGTTCTGAATGAATTATTTAGAATATTTACTAATATTGCTATATTCATATGGAGAAGAACTTTTATATTGTTATTAAAGTTTTGTAAAAACTTTTAGTCCAGTCGATGAAAATTGCTCTCATAATCCTTTGATTAATGAATTTTTGATAAAAGTAAAAGTATATGGAGATAAACGAGTTTAATAGGGGGTTTAATTCTGTACCCTTTTTTAGACAAAAACGTAAGAACTTAAAATGCAAAGTATCGTCTTTATTAGTTGTAGGCTGTAATGGTTACCCTCCAAATTATTTATCACGCATTACAACGCTAAAACCTCTACTCCCAAGAAACCTACACTAAATTCTAGTAAATCAACGCAACCCTGTCTCACCATAACTAAACTATTTCTACTTAAGACATCGAATCTTAAATTTTCCCTTTCAATCTCGTCCCCAGGAATTTCCATCTAATCCTCCACTCTCCGTCACTACCCCTGCCCACATTCCCTGTGCGCCCGACCTCGCTTCACACCTACCGTATACCCGACAAGAATACCAATGATAACAAGATCAAGACCAAACGCGTCAATACGCATACATCCACCGCGGCAATATCGCGCCGACCTCGCACATATATTCCCCCGTGCAGCGCCTGCGTGCAACCCCACGGGAAATAGAATTTTCCGCGCGCGAGCTTGACCGCGCGACTCTCTTGGAGGATGTAATATAAGGGTGTAGGTACAGTCGAACCTCCGCGAGCTGTGGCTCGTGATACTGTGATGAGCCCAGCACTGTGAGTGTGTAAATATCATCGCACTGTAACTGTAATGCGTGAGTAACTATGTTTTCACAGTCTTAAAGTGGGATTTCACTATTTATTAAACGAGCTAACTGTTTCTTTACAAGATACTTTATGTAATTTTTGGAGTGTGAACCTTTTTATGAAATCTATTCAATGAAATATATTCAATGATCAATCCATCATATATATATATGAAATTAATTAAATCAATTATACACTTACGACATTTGGAGAGAGAATTTCATGCTAAAAATTTTAAGGAATATATTATTAATTTGATTCATTTTGTATTTATATAATCGTTTTATAAATTAATAAATTTGATTACAATTTTATTCAAATTTTATGAAGAGGTTGATCACCCCGAAAAGTTTTATAAAAGATTAATAACAGGTATCTAGTTTTATAAGGAATTTTATCAAAAGTTTTACGGATAAAACTTTTTATAGAACACTTTTGCTGTTTATATTAATTCATGGAAAAGGTACGGGGGGTTAACATATTAGGCCCCGAATATGCCTACAGGTACTCGCAGTACTTCCATAAAAAAATTATTATTCAATCAGTAGAGCATCTGAGTCACATACGTATTATTGAAAGATCAATAACCGAAAATGTCAATTATATATGCTAAAGTCTAAAAAAGAGCGTTTGTTTGAAAAGAAAATGCAAGTGATCGCGCAACAAAAAAGCAATGCGCATGGTGCCACGGAGTTTTCCTTAAAAATTCCGTGTAAAAATTAGTTTTCTAAAATTCCTCTGATAGATACCTGTATAAGAACACATAAACCACCTGATTACAATGCTATTTATTAAACCATAATTAACATAAGAGCACGAATGTAAGATACTAAATCTTTATATCCATCACCTCTAGAAACCACACATACACTTTTCCTTTATTGCATCTCTCGCCTACTCCTCCTGGAGCATTATCAAGTCTAACAAACCACTCCCCATATTTCCCCGATCTAATAAAGCCCCCGAGACTTAAAACAGTTAACTGCATCCCCGTCGCACGACGCTCATTGCTCCACCTCCACACCCTCGCCTCGCACTATCTCAAAAAGAAAACCCCCTCGTATATCCCTCGAGTCCATCATCACAATACGCGCAGACTCAACTGTACACACATCCACGCACAGATCACCTCACTGATGTACGCACCGCACACCTCCATATACGGCACAAATAACGTGCACACGCGGGCAAGGATACATCTGCAGACGTAGACGTATACATATATACATATATATCTCCAAGTTCTCGCGTATACAGCCTTGACCCTTTTTCCCCGCGGCCGGGTCTCCCGCGCGTGTATGTTACACACACATGCACACGCGTGCGTGTACGTGCGATGTGTATCCTTGGGGGGAGTCCTGCGCGAGTGGAGGACGAGCGCGCTGCAGGGGCGAATTCGATATATGGCACGAGCAGTGAGCACCGAAGAGTCTTATGGGGGAGGGGGGAGCAGTGACGCGTGCGATTTGACCAAGGTCACCGGCGGGGAGGGGAGGAAGGGGATGATATGGCTTGTGGCGGCTCTCCTTTGTCAAGGTTTTTTTGTATGGACGAGGAGGGTTGGCAGGATGGATGCTGCTGGGCGTGTGCGGGGGAGGATTGCTGCTGTTTTACCGATCGAGAGACGCTCGCGGTGAAGGATTTTGGAGGTTTTTCTATGCGGTGGTCATTGGTTTTTTTTTCTTTAGTGTTTTGGGTGATTGAGAGGAGTTCTGTTTTGTTAGCGTAGAGTAGTAGTTTGTATGTGCGTTAGGGGCATACTTGATTTTCTGTAGAGAAACGATTTTAATTTTAATAGTTAAAATTGTCATGTTTGTAGTAAAAACTGCTAAATAAATATTAAATAGGTATATACTAGGATTATTATCGAGTAGTTTTTTCATGCGCGAATAGAAATAGTAATTTTAGCTATACAATAGCTCGCAATGTAGGCACTACTTCATGATTTCGAAAATTTTTATTTTTGTTTTTCTTCATCTCACTTAAAATTAATAAGTATAATTTTTTTCATTAATATAATTTCTATATATTTTAAAAATATATATACCTAATGTTGTACAAAATATTGCTCTTAACAGATTATTAAGTTTTGAACAACCAGCAGACGTAACTCATCATAAAAAAGTATGAAAAAGTTTTTCTGCTTTAAAAGCATGTAATCTCTTTAAGGTAGAAGAAGAAATCCAACACCATTAAAGAAGCGTAATTAAAAACTGCTTCAAACGCATTTTTTTCTGACAAAAATTTAATTATACGTTTTAGAGAACAGAATTCAAGCTTTTATTAAAATAGGAATTAATGCGACATTAATAAAAAATATTTCTATGGTTTTCTTTTTCATAAAAAAAGTCACATTAAATAATCTTAAACATAAAAAATTGAAATTCAGACAAGATATAACTATAAATTTTCAAACCGTATGTAATGTAGTTGCATGGAAATTAGCGTCGATTTGTATAAAATTAGATAGGTAATAGTTTGTAACAAAAAATGACCCTATCTCAAAGTTCCGCGTCATGGGCCGGAGAACATGCAGTAGCACGCGAAGGTTAAGTAATACCTATACATGATTTTACGTCGCAAAATATCGTAATGAACGTATATCTACAGCACCCTACCCTAACAATTTTTTTAAGGTGAAAAAACATGCATGAAACATCGTTTAATCAAATATCTGTCTATCACATCACTATTTGATGCATACATGTACAATTTTGCATAAACCTTTATTGATCTACTATAAATGAATTCTAAAATACCACCATGGCTGAAATTCTTGATTGGATATTAAATAAATTAATTAATTAAACACATTATTATATTGTATTTAATATTAATTAATAATATATTATAACGGATATTAACTACTACACTTGTATAAATAATTATTATACAAATTATAAAATAAATGGCTTGGTGAGAAATTGGAGTTTCTTTGGAATTAAACTTTAAATATTTATAATTTTTTAAGATTGCGAAGATTTCAAATTTTGTATTTATATAACTGTATTTAAATAGACAAAGAACTCAATGATTCTTCAAAATAAAACTTTTGATATAAAGATATACTGTATTTTTAAAATTTGATTGATAAAATAGCTTGTCACGATACGACTCAACATCAGACTTTCACTACACTGCCACTTAATTTTCCCAACGAATTTATCGTCAATTTCCACCAGAAAACACTCTTCGCGCACGTCTGCCTTAGAAGGTGCTAACCCCGAGGTATACCTCGTGCCCACACATACCCTGCGCAGGTCGAAGATAAAAGAGGCAGGTATATTCATGAGGCGTGAGTCAAGGATCTTCAAATTTAAATTGCCAGCGCGCGAGCGCGGCTGCAATTGACGCCCTATAGCATCCCGGCAGCTATAGCTCTGTATATACGTTTCGGAATTTTACGACGAGGAGAAGCCAAAAAGCCTCGCGCGCGCGCGCGGGAGGATTATAATACCCGCCGCAGTGGCTGTATAATCCAACTTTACGCGTTCGCGCGCCCCTCTCTTTTCAATTCCTCGCTCTCTAATTCATCACGAAGCCGCGATGTGATAAAATGCAAAACGTCCGTAATCCGCTTTACGTATCGGAATTTCTCGGTATCGGTGTGCGCTATTTATTCGTTCGCATGCAACGTTATACGCAACGTACGTGCGCGAGCACATCGCAGGGGGAATATAAAAATACATATATACATACGTATATATTTACACGAGCTTTTTTGCGACGCGGGCGCACACGCGAGATGTGAAAAAGTCGTAAAGCTCGCCGCCCGGTAAGTGTATACGATGTATTCCGGCGGCTTTTTTCTTCCGATGACTTTTTGTTCAGCCGTGCGTACACTGCGCCATAGCAGCTATATCCAAAAATTTTTACGACCCAGCGAAGCTATAGAGGTCAAAAGCCCTGCGATGTACGGCGCGTCAAGAAGACACAGACAAGAGAGAGAGAGAGAGAGGGCAAACGCGAGGGTAGTAAAAAGGTTTACGGCTCTTTCTCCTCTATCTCTCGCTCTGTCTCTGGTGCCTTTCTTCGGGCCTCTCGCCGCAACTATACACTTCGGCCCCGCGACTGTTAGAAGTTTTACAACTTTCGGCCAAGGTGCGCATTGGAAATTCGAATTTGCCCCTCGCGCCCGGGAAATTCGAAATCTCGAGGTGTGTTTTAAAAGGGTTGTTGGGCGTGCGAGCATAATAAACGTGTAAATTCGACGGAGAGCGGTGTAATTTTGTTTTTAGCGATCGTTAGATTCGCGGTTGCGAGAGTTTCGAGTTACACTTGTGTGGAAATTTTGCGCATCGTTGGGGAATTTGAATGTCGAAAATGGTTCGAACTGAAAATGTGATAACTTTTGGAGGATAAAAATGTTGAGTTGGATCGGATACCTGTATTGATTTGTTTTAATATGTTATATGATAATGCACGTCAATATTTATTGCATTCTATGAGGGAAAATAACGGGTTTGCCATTAACCGGGAAAAGCAGACAGGTAAGGGAATGTCAATAATTATCGATATCCAATTAAGCCAAAAGCGCGTGACGCGTTACGCATATCTGCAAACATAGCCGGAATAACGGGATTAATTAATGATTTTGCAAACTCTCATTATTCCAACTGCATACAAATCACAAAGCGCACAAATATGTTTTGGTGAGTGTTCAATGTCAATCATTAAAATTATTATTGCTGATTTTATGGAAGGAAATCTAAACTACTAAAATAGAGTTGTGTAAAACATTTAATAATAAAAATGTCTCATTACTTTCTATATTACCAATATGCATTCAATCTCGAATATATAAATTATTTTGTTTATATTTTTCATTTTCCAGATGAATAAATAAGACGTATAATTGAATACATTTTTCATATGAGATTGAACAGTTAACTTTAGATAGTATAGCAATTATAACTTTAAATACGTTTTTCTCGGAACTTATGTTTGTAAGTGCAAAGTTCCTGGTACAATAGTATATTTTTCAACTCTAAATAAACGAAACACGAAATTTTTGATGGGTAATGATGTTAAATATTTTATTTATTTTATTATTTATTTATTTATTTTATTTATTGGTGTCAATACATGTAGTTTTTAAATATTTTTACTCTTCAAAAAATATTCTATTTATTTTAGATCATAAACAAAACATAAACAACTTTTAAATAATCCAATTCTTGTTCGTTTAGAGTTAAATAATATTGTTGAATATTTTAAAAAGATTTAGTCAAACAGGTTCTTTCAGACATGTTTCTTTAAAAACCTTATTTACAACACAAAAATATGCATTCTCTCCGATAACTTGTCAACAAATATTAATGTTAGATGCTCAAAAATGTTTACAGACCTTCTTTAATCATAAAAAACTAAATAACTAAACAAGTTACCGACATTTGTACGTTGTTGGACAAAATGTAAAAATCACTAAAGGACCACGTTAAACAAAGTAAATTACAAAATACTCGCAAAGAATAATATTTGTTTTATTTATACCAAATAACTACACAAACATTCTTACACTTTAAATTTCAGCACACACTTATACCTTTACACAATAAATAAGCCAAGTAAAAGTCACCTCGAACACAGAAAATACCCACACACAGCGCACCGCCTCATTCGCAGCTACATATAAATCCGCAGAATCGTCGCGCGTTTAGCATCCGCGGGACTCGCGACAATTTCCCCGTCAAATTAGCAGCCATTTCAGCGCTCGCTCGCGCTCTTATATATACATATATACACATATAGCATTCAAAGCTCGCGCTGGCGGCTGCTGCACGCGCAGCGCCATAAAAATTTCCCATGCCCGGAGCGCGCGAATCCATTTTAAAAAAGAAACGCCGCCGCGACGCCGAGGAAGAAAAAAAAAGGGAATAAAGAGAAGAGAAGAGCTATAGACGCGTCGCGAGTAAAAGACTTTCCTCGGGGACTCTCTCACGAGAGCGTTTATATCTTGGAAGGAGGAGCTGGGATGCGTAAAAGTCGCGTCCTCGCGCAAAAAAAAAAAAAAGAACAGGAACGAGCGCGGCAATTTCATTGTTTTAATTAAAGGGAGAGAGAGGAGGAGGAGGATTCAGCGTGCGACGAACTCTCGCGCGCGGGTGTATATATAGGTGTATAATGCGCGACTTAGGCCGATATAAATTAGCGGCGCAGAGCTATTATGCCTCGTTCGCGCTGCTCTGCAAATCGGCGACGTTTTCGCGCGTGTATGTGTGTGTATCTTCTCGGTCTCGCTCTTGGGCTGTTGTTACTTAGCGGCAGCGTGTAAATGAGCTTTCACCCGCTTTGCACGGTTCATTCATCTGGTGTGTGTGTGTGTGGGTTTTTAAGAGCCGCGCGTGCGAGAGATTTTCGGTTTTATTTTGTTACGGAGTGTGCAAGGAAATTTTATTTCCTGCTCGAGCGTTGCAGCGGGTTTCCTTTTCTGATGCGCGGCTGCAGATTGAAGAACTTTACAGCGGACTTTCGTTTTTCTCTTGTATTGGAGTCTGAGCATTAAAATTTCTTGTTAACTTTCTTGTGTATATCGCAGTTTCGAAGTGTTTATAATTTTCATTTAAATTTAATTAAGATATAGCAATATATTTACGACTTCCGTTTTATTAAATCCCATTTTCTGATACAATATACGATACATAACTGAAGTTTCATTGATATCCTTTTTAGTGTTTTGGTTTATATTTAAAAAATATACGATCATTAAGATAAATAAACATGTTTAAAAAAATCATAAAGAGGAGTATGTAAGTGACCAATTGCAAAAATCGTTTTCTACAAAAAGTTATACCTCTGAGAAGTGGTTTTACAAAAGCTGTATTCTATAAAATTGGTTACATATAGCAGCACGATAGTATTATAAGATTTACGTGAGATTCTATTGGATTTAAGATATTCCGTTTCAGACTTCAATAATACTGAGCTTCCTATCATTTTCAGAGAACAATAAATTCTTCTTGAAGAATGCAGCAGTTGTAATACAATAATCTATAGGCTTTTAATAATAATGGTTTCAGTGTAAGATATATAAAACATCTATTCAATGTAATTGTTCTTCTTCGTTTTATACAAAATAGCAGGCCAACTTCATATTGCAAATGAATTCATTGTTAATTAAATTTCTTTATTCATTTCATGATTACTTTGAAATTGAATAATATGAAAAGTAAATGCGTAAATTTAAACCTGCATGTAAAACCAATATTAAGGTTATACAGACTATACAATCCATGTCTAAAGTTACACGGGAAAAAATAATAACCATTACTAGACTGTCTAATAAATCTATGAATTATTACAAGATACATAGGCAATGAATTGTATTTTCCATATAACCCTCAATATTTTTTTTAACAATTTCACAAAGAAATATGTGTATTTCTTTCCTAAAAACATTAAATATTAGTAATCTAAAGCTATTTATCATTTTTAATAGTGGAGCTCAGTTATGAATTTCTTATCGTTTTAATTTACGAGGCAGCTTGATAATCAGTCCTAGCCCCTTTTAGTAACAGTCACCTATTATTTTTTCTGTCCGCGTAGTTTTCCACTTATATTCAAAAATAAGTACTTTTTAACTGACATTTTAGTAATTCAATTATGCAAAATACTTAAACGTACAATCATATGAGTCGTACCAAAACTAAATGGAATCAGTAGTAAAAATCTTCCATTGCTTTTGTGATTGCAAATAATGAACATGAATATATTGCAATCGGAAAAAGGAATACAAAACTGTTGTAACACTGACATGACGGCTCATATTGGTAAATGTGAAGTATTTTCCTTCATGCAATGTACTAAGCTAACACTTCAAAAAGTATCTTCCACGCCAAATACAGATAACACAATGAATACAACCTCTTCCTCACCAACCAGTTCAAATCTCCAAAATCCGCAATCACCGCTGCACAAGCCTCCTCTCCATTCCTCCAACCCACCGGTCCACAACCACCACCACCACCATCCATCCGCATCTCTCCTCTCTTGCAGCATATCCACCAACCTCTCTCCTCCTCCAAAAAATCCCTCCTCACCAAAGAAAACTACACATAATACCCGTCATCGCGCCAATTCCTTCCACGAAGAATCGCTCTCTCTCTCTTTCTCTCTCTCGCCGCGGCTGAACGAGCTCAGCTCCGTTGTTGCAGCACTGCAGGCCATGCAGCCACAGCCGCACGACTGCCAGGCTCTGTCCCCTTTATCATCATCGAGGTAGGAAGAAGAAGAAGAAGAGGACGATGCGTGCACCGCAAACACGCGACGCGACGAGCTGCTGCTGCCGCGAGGTCAGGCGTGAGAAAATCCACGTCGCCGTCGCCGTCGCGTCGCGGTATTATGCGCGCGTGTGTATAGCGCAAGTTGAAGATGTATTACGGGTGATGAGGTTCGCGTTATCTGTTTTTAGTGAGTGCAGGGGACTTCTGGGCGATTGGTTTGTGATGCGGGGTATTGGGATGTATTGCGTTCGAATTTTGGATGTGATGGGTGAGAGGAAGTGAAGTTGCTTTGTCGGTTCTGAATGTGTGGGTCCTTTGGTTTTGTATATTACGTTTCATTTTGCTGCGTGAGTTGTGTGGTGTTTTGGGAGAATTCTATGTGTACAAAGTGATGAAAGAGAAGTTTTGGAGCAATTTCGGGACTTTTAGGAGATGACGTGAATGGATTTTGACTGAACGTTTCTGTTGGCGTCGAGAGTTGCAATTTAAGTTTGTTTTGATTTTGCGTGATGTTAAACTTTTGAATAATGATGCATACTTTCAATGATTTTTCGTTAATAACTATTTATCTTTTTTAGATTTCCATTGTATATTAAAATAAAACGTTCTCGCATTACAATTGTTTATCGTATCATAAGAACGGATCAATCAAATAATGAACCATGCGAATGCATGTGTGCACGACTGTCTATAGAAGATGCTTCGTTTTTTAAAAAAGACATTTTATATTATTTTAAACTGTCACATGTATAATTAGTATTACGGTGTAATTTTCTTAACATAAATATTATAAAAATAAATGTTATAAGTATAAATATATTACGTTATAGGTAGGTATTCTTTATATAAATTACCGACGACAATAATTTGATATTTCTGTATACTTTAACTTTCGTTATAAGACATTTTATTAAGAGATGAAAATCAAACTTATTATTGGCCAAATCCATTAATAGTTATCAATAGTTATGACTCTGCAACATTTCAGCTAACTGGGCCATTGATTAAATACCTACGCACGATAAGTAAGTTTTAGAAGAAGCTTTCGCAGAAGCTTTAGCAAGTAAATTTTAAATTAGAAAGTGTTAGTTTGATTTGTTAATTTTAATAAAAAATATTGTTCTGCCAAAGGAACTTAAACAAAATTGTAAGCATTTGTATATTTCAACGATTGCCACAAATTCACTTTGAAAATTGAGGATTCGAAGAAGCTATTTAACGTTAAAATCACTAATTGACATAAAAACGTGTATATTATGAAAATTTTCAAAATAGCCTCAACTATTTTTAATTCATGTCTCGTAAATTTTAATTTCATGTGATATAAT
Organism: Gastracanthus pulcherrimus; assembly: GCA_949152435.1. Classification (NCBI taxonomy): domain Eukaryota; kingdom Metazoa; phylum Arthropoda; class Insecta; order Hymenoptera; family Pteromalidae; genus Gastracanthus; species Gastracanthus pulcherrimus. The sequence continues at coordinate 166,158,130 of OX424575.1, read as the reverse complement.
TTGTATGAAACTTCACAAACAAAGTATACCTTTATCTTTTCATACACTTTACGATCTGAAAATCGATTAAACAAATTATATGGCCCACTAAATTATCCACACAATGCACACCTGCGTGCACGAAGCTACCTTAATTAATAAATAAAGTAGGCGTTAGCTACTTGAACTCGGAACGACGATAGCATCAAATTAAAACCACGCACAATACCATTAACCTTATAAATATAAACGTGCTAATTCGAAAAATCCGCGGAATCGTTACGAAGTCGCGGCTTTATCTAAACGAGCCGCGCGCGCCTCGTCGACAACAGTGATTCCTAACACGGGAGAAAAATATGTTAAACCGGATAAATTAAAATGTACCGCTGTAACGCGCGTCTCACATCGCATTACACAGACACATATATATAATGTGCAGCAGCGGTGGGTCTCTGCGTTATATGCGCCGAGGAAAACTTTTCTCTCTAGGTCAATGGTAATGAATGTCGGCGCAAAGCGCGCGCGCGAACGAGAATCCAACGGCATTTCCACCCATTCAGCGAGTTTTTTTTTCTTCGCTATATACCTTGACTAGGCTCAAAGGGTTACTTCTTTCGCCGGGAACGAGGCGAGAGCTAGGCCTAGCACAATAAACCGGTAAAAATCGCTCTTTATATTAGGTGTATATACATTGTTTTATGCGCGCTGCGCTCGAGAATAAACGAAACGACAAGCAAGAAAGAGAAAATGATTTACGACTCGTCAATGAATGAAAGAAAATTCTAGAGTGATGTATATATATATGCACGTGTATTATACTTTTTTAGTTGGGCTGCACGGTGTTCGTGTCGAGGTGTGGAAAAATGTTATTTTCCACACCTTTCTCGAGGTAATTTTTAATGTGCAATAAAAATGTATGCCAAGTGCCGTTAATTATGGGCATGAAACGAACATTTTTTTAAATTAAAATATGTAAAAATGAAAAAATACTTTAATTTGCATATTTATAAAATAAATAATGTACTTTTTAATTTATTATATTGTATTACTATTTAATAAAAAAAAATTGAAAGGAAGTTCTATTATTTTTTTATGAAGTATGTAAGAGCAAAGAATATCTTAAGATATTTCTGCATATATTATGTAAATTTTAAATACCATTGCGTAATTAAAATCAAAATATTATAATTGATCAATTAATCATTAATAAATTAAATTGACATTATTAAGTAACGTATAAAAATGTATCGTTATCACTGCATGTCGATTTATCTACAGATAAGAAAATGTACAACATACTTGAATCGAAAAGATACGTAAAGTTTATCATAACAAATTAAAGCTCATAGGTACATTGACGTTGATTCCAATTATGCAGTAACTTTAAAATATAGTATTTGAAATGAAATCCTTCAGAAAAATATTTAGTTTTATAATGTCAAAGTACATCATCAAACAATTAAATAACTAATACGGCTGACATAATTAAAATTTTAAAGTATATAGTAAAATATAAAATATTATGTTAGTACAAAAATATGTAAACTAGAACTAGAAACACTTCGACATGAACTACTATATTCTGCTCAAACTTTGATAAGGTAATTTGAATAGCAAATCTAAAATCATGAAGTAGTAATCAATGCAAGGCAAGAATGACGACCTTTTGAATCCAACTATTATGTATTCATTTAGAGAAATCGAAGCATTGAGTTAAAAACTTGACTGTCTCAAAATCCATGTATATAATACACATACCGATAATAATAAATCATTGCTTACAGAAACAATATATTGATGAAAAAGAATTATAAATTCATGTTGTCCTACAAAGCCGAGTATGTTACTACTGATTCGTTCAAGAACTGCTCATAAAATATAATAACCTACGTATAACAATATAAAAAAATAATAGTTAATCAAAAAGTAATAAATTAGTTATCAAAATGTAGTTAATTACTAACTGAAATAATTCTTCTTATTTATTAATCGATTCACAAAAATAGTCAATTTCACATCAACTATCTTTTTATAAAAATAAAAAACAATGAGCGGTTACTAATACTCTGCCTAACACAAAAGTCAATAAAATCACAATTATCAATAAACCGGCAATACTTCCGCATCCAACCCAACCCGACAAAACCTACAACAACATATTCTCCTCCTCCACCTACAGATCGAACGAATCTCCAAGAGCACCACAGCGCTCGCTCGCTCTCCCCTCGAAAAATAATTTCGTTTTCGCCCATCTATACCTCTGCGGCGTGCATCCCATCGTACAACACACATCCACGCAACTAACTCCCGCACGGAAAATCCACTGCGCTGTGCGCGCCGCAAAGCCGCAGGAGCATAGCAGCGCACGAGAGCGCGCCGCGCGAGACACTATCCTATACTTACATATATATCGCGAAAATCCGCGAATGTCGCGGACAAGTGCGCTCGAGGGGCTCCGCGGAGCGCGACGAGTATTACACGTACGTGTGTGTGTGTAGTGCACGGTAAGCTTGGGTGTTGGCTGTGTGTGGATTTCTGGAAACCGGATCACGCGCGCCCGTGTATCGTGACTGCCGTACCGTGTGCAGTGCATGCATGAGGTATAACGCGAGTTGCGGAGCGGAGGTTTAAAGGTGATTTTGTGTATATCGAGGCATCGGGCTTCTTTTCTTTTTCGTGAGTTTGACTGGGAATTAAAGTGAGAATTATTGGGCTTGTTGGGATGATTATAGAGCTTTGTGAACGTTTATTTATTTGTGGCGTACTGGATATAACTACTTCAGGGGATTTTCTTATAATCAATATATTATGCACGGAAACTTTTCTGTGTTTTTGTATTGACGCTAGGATACAATACTATGATTGAAAATCGTACAGTACACAACGCCGTAGGTTCGTCTGTTGCAAATCTGTGCCTTAGAAAATGGCTTATGTCCACCTGAGAATGGCTGATAATGATACTTTATGAGATTATTCTCTTACTTATCGACATAATATTGATTTACAAAAGAATTTAATGTCAATTATTAATGATATTATTGTTCATTATAAAAAGGAAATTTAATACTACTTTGCTTCAGCAGTACTGTCGGAGAAATAATTTAATTCCAGTTTACTATGCAACCTAAAGCCAAAAAGTATTATAGTGACAATTTAAATTCACGTCCGAAACATGACAAAAACAATTTTTATTTTTTTTATGATCGATACTTTTTTGATGCGAACATTAACAGTAAATCATTCCTACATATACCTTTACGTAGAACAACGACTTAAGTTCACGTTAGTTCATATTGTCCCATGACATATCTATAGTTCCTAATCAGCTAATAGCAACTCCTGATCAGTTTTTATTTCTATAAAAGCATATTTCATTTAAAATTCTTAAACTTTAAACACACATTTTGTAACAACAACTTGAAGTAACATTTCATGTACGAAAATAATCAGGAATTGGGTCCTGATCAGGATCTGAGTCCGTTATAGTACTTTTCTCAAATAAAAACAAGCATTTCTTGTAAGTTTGATATACCGTGATTAATTTTACATTCTATCTCTTACGTACTTCAATTCATTACATTAAATATTAAAACCTCAATAATCTCAAAAAAATTAAAAATCACATCGGAAAGCCACATATTTAAAATCTGCATTTATTTACTAATTTACAAAAATGTACGTTATTGTATTCGTATGCAATCAAGTATACCCATAAAAACCAAACACAAAAACATCCAGAACCCCATTTTATCTACCAAGTGTCATTCTTAAAATAACAATAAACAAACGCATCCAAATAAGACGTCAATTCTACTACACACTTCCATTCAATAGCATACCCACGCAAACTCCACGGAGAGACTATCCCGCGACTCTTTTCCAATGCATACCCTCGAGAGCACACCAGCATATAACGCATGCAAATTTTATGTAATCCCGAAAGACGCCCGCGGCACAATTTTCGCAAATTCCCGGCCGATTAACTCCCGCCGCGGCGCGCCGGTGCACAACCACACCACGCCGCGAGACTTTCACGATGACGACGACGACGACGACGACTGCCATAAAGTCCTTTCATTTCGCGCTGCGGCCGTGCACGTCCTTCGTCGCGGTGCACGTGCACCGCGCGCCTGTGCACAAGTGCACACCGTGGATCGCGGAGATAGAGAGAGATAGAGATATTTTTCTCAGAGTGAGAGAGAGAGAGAGAGAGCCAGCTGGTGTCCCTAAATCGGAGTGAAAGAGGCGCGACGTCGATTAATCTCATTTCGCAGGGATTGTAAATTATAATGGAGAGAAAAAATGTGAAGCGAGGTTTGGTGGGAAAACGGGTTCGATGTGGATAATTTAATGTGTATAATATTTTTTATGTATCTTGGGTTGTGTAATGTGGATAATGATAAGTATATGGTGATAAAAAAGGTGTAGTTATTCTAGAAACTATTAATATTCAATGAAGTTCATGGCATCATACTCAATGGCTAGGATAGTAATCGTTAATATTGATAATATTTGAGTGTCTGTTACTACTGATTTAAGTAGATATTTACATACTTAGAGTATTATTTCCCTTTGAACCCTTCTAAATTATTATTGAAAAGTTTCGTTTATTGTATGCAATCAATTTTAATATGGTTGTATTTTATATAACATACAATCAATATTCAATACATGTCAATTTAAATTGTAATTAAATACATTTCACATTTTGGTATGTCGATAACTATAAAATTTACTCATCTCGATACTCATTCTGCTTTAAAACTAAAGTTCGAGGAGTTTCATTTGTACTAAAAACTTTTCCCAGTGTATATTGTGTAAACTCCATCGTTCTACACAAAAGTTTTGCTGTAGCCAGCTGCTCTCCACTCCTTCTTCCAAAAACTCATTTTCCTCAATAAATCTCTATGAACTAGAGCAGTTTGATAAGTTGGGCAAAACGAGGCAAGAAATTTCGTTCCTATGTCCTACTGAAAATTCCTTCGCGAAAAACGTTTATAACAACACGTCTTGTGTGTTCTTTCTCTAGTTTGTAAAGCTAAAACAGATTATTAGATAAATCATGCGAAATGTAGAAAAATTTGTCATGTTATGATTTACAACGCACGAATAAGTTTTTGTAAAACGTTATAATGAAGCACAATATAACAAAAATTACTTTATTACAGCAAATAATCTAAAAATTTTTGCAAGCATTTTTAACTAAGGTAAAATAAAGTGTATCTACTAATCAGTTTTAAATTCCAGATTTTCGTAAAGGATTTCTACGTGACAAGCACATTTAAAAAAATAAAATGCTTCACAGTAATCAAAGACAATGCATTTCATCTTTAATATACAGGTAATTTTTAACTTGACTCCATTTTGCTTTTAATGCTCAAGTGCGTTCTCAATTTTCTCAAATAAAAAATGATTAATCTCAATCATAAACGGCAATTTACTTATTTGCGTTTAAAGTACTTCAGACTTACAAGCGATAGGTACTTATGAATCAGTAGCAATGATATTTACTTTTAACTGCAGACGCATACATTTAGTATGAAAAACAAAATTAAAATACACATAGTTGATGCTGTTGTATGTTTTTTGTTTAATAACAGCATAAATAAGTGAATAATTTTAATACAAATTAATATCATTCAGTGAGTTAATAATTTTGTATCCCAAATTTTAGAAAATAGTTATATCAACCTATTTTGGGCTAGTTTTATTTCTATTATCAACATGTTCAAAATCCATTTGTATTTTTCAAATGTTGCAATCATACTTTCAATTGATTGTTATACACAAAGAAAACCAAAACAAAGCTATATTGTTTAAAATTTCAATGACCTGCACTGTTTCGATTTACTTTTAGCAATAAACCATCAGTTTCATTTCATTTAATTCATTCGTCTACATTTGCCTGAAAATATTTTTGTAACATTAAAAAAAAATAGTATCTACACATTCCCTGCTATTAACAATCCTCCTGTTGTTGATAATTTTAAACCCCCATCTTTCGTTCATCTACAAACTCTTTCTCCACATTTATCACGCCTCTCATAACTACACTTTACCCCGGCACTATTTCCAACGCAATCCCTCGGCAGCACCCGCAAACTCAAACACATGCACTCCCAACACGCAGGCAGCTTTCCTCCCTCAAAAGCGCACGATACACCTGCACGCAGTCCTATAACCGTCAAACGCAGGAGTTTTTCGCCTCGAAATTCCCTATTTCTCTTTATTAGTAAAATAACAGTACTACATTGGCTTTCGACCTAACAGTGCACTATGTTTTCTTTATATTTAAAGAATAAGTATCTATCGAAAACAATGTGCAATATATAAGAAAATAATTAAATTTAAAAAGACACATTTCGCATATTGCAAACAGTGATGTACAAATTACCAATTACTGGAAATACATGTAAAACGAACAATTAATGTAACCTATGTATAACATTTAGATATGATGTCCATTACCGAAAAAAATGAGGCTTTATACACTTTCCAATGAATATTATTTACTTGAAATAAAACGAATGGTCGTGCACCTATTACTGCGTACCTATTACTGCGAATTTACAAGTTATATTACGAATTATTGAAGAAAAAAAGATTAACGCAACCTAAATACAAAAAACGCAATGTAATTGCATATAATTTTCATTTCAAAACATATATTCTTGCATTATCAATACACGTTTGGCTTCTATTTACTTAATTCTTCTGAAGAAAAACCTCCGCAGTAATACGTACTTTTACCCGCAACCGCGACAATGCACACTCACGCAAAAGAAAAAATCAAATAAAACGAGAGCTCGACGGCAGTCGGCGCTGCGTCGCCGCCTCGCGTGCACACCCTTATTCAGGCGTGGGTATTATCCTAATATGTGAAAAAAGCCCACGCTCGATATGCGTATACGGGAGTGGGCAAGGTAGAAGTAGAATAGGGCCTGGGATGGTTAGGGTCCTTTTGGCGAAATGTGTATGTAGATGATACGATGGGTTTGTATAGATTTGTTAAATTGCGCTCTGGGACTAGAAGTATTGTTAACGATGCTGAGTATTGTGATATAAGGTAGTGGACCCTGTTCTCGATAGGTACCCAGTTGTCGATAACTCGAAGGAATAATACGATTTTAGATATATTTTGAGCAATTTTTCGGTACGAGAAAATTATTTCTATATTAAGAATATATCACTGAATAAATATTTTGAATTATAAAAACTCAGTTAGCGCTACTTGTTAAATAGAAATTCACACTTCTTGGCACTCTCAGATTTGATGAGTTTCTCGACGTTTCCTTAATCACGATCGTAACAAACAGTAAACTTTAAAGTGACATTTTTGTAATAAATAGAACGTTTTAAAAAACTATAAAGCCAAGATTAGCTTTAAATTCAACAAAATAAGCGTAATCAAAAAGTTAAATTTTGATTTATTTACTTATAACTATTTTAATTCATATATCGACAACTCCGTCTTAATTATGCGTACGTACCCAGTTGTCGATAGTCAGATAATATATACAAAATACAAATAAATTTTTCTTTAAATGTTATTTCAATGCTTAAAAGTACTTAAGCACTACTTTTAATTAATAATTATGTAATTATAATAATCAAAATGTGTATGTTATTCAATCAAGTTTTGACATAACCTAGAACCTAACCTGAATAATGGGCTTGTTGGTATATCGAGAACTGGGTCTTTTGCATCTATCGAGAATTGCTCCGACTCGTAAAATGGTTATCGACAACTGCTCCCTCGGATTATTTTTTGGTTTATTGAATTTAGAAGTAAACAATACGTTAAAATTTCGTCTTTTTCGAGTTATTTGCTAAATAAGTATATTAATTAATAGTTGAAAACAAAAAATTTCAATTTTTTTAAAATTAAAGCATTTTTTATAGCGAAATAAGTTGAGTCTGTTACTAAGCTATCGAGAACAGGGTCAACTACCTTATTGCTGAATATTTCAAGTGAATCAACAGAAGCAAATGCTTGATTGAGGATAGTGAATTTCAACTTTATTTACTCTAATATTACAGTTTTTATCATACACTGAAAAAAATGTATTACCCGAGTATCCAGATTCTGGTTGATCGAACTAAACTGCGTATTGCTGCGGCTACAATACTTTGTTATTGCTCTCACAGCAATATTATTTTACTGTGACAACCATACTATATCACCGACAACTAGAATATAGCTACGACAGCAATATGTACGATTACTCGAGCAAAACCAGTATAGTTATCATATAAATATAAAAGTATTGAAGCGAGACCCGTTCCTTTTTCTCCGTGTAGACAATTTGTGCCAGGCCTGCGGCGAGCACAGTAAGTTACCAAACTTTTTTGAAAGCGTACACTAAGAAAAAGGAATGGTTCGCACATCAATACTTTTATATTTATACGATATCTATGGTATTGCTCGAATAACCGTACATATTGCTGTCGCAGCTACATTATAGTTGTCGAAGATATTGTATGGTTGTCACAGCACAATAATATTGCTCTGAGAGCAATAACAAAGTATTGTTGCAGCAGCAATATGCAGTCTAGTTCCATCAAACAGAATCTGGATATTCGAGTAATAATTTTTTTTCTGTGTACTAATTTCAATTTCTATAACTCAAAATATGACAGTCCTTATCATAGACAATTATTTCCAGTACTGCAGCAAGCACAGTAAGTTACAAATACATTTTTACAGTGTACTACGTTACGAGATAAACGTATAATTAAATTTCACAATAACACTGATACTAATTTTATTATGAATTTTACGGGAAGAATTTTGAATAATTTAACAGTTAATAATCAACACATATAAGACATTTCATAAGACTTATATTTATATTGTTAAATAAATCTTCAAATCCTTGTATCTCAGTTCTTTTTTTGAAACATAGAACGTCTCGTACGCTTTCATTATTAGTCAATCAGATATTAATCAAACATTAATTTATACTTTCACGGATATTCTTTTGGATATCAGATTTTTCAACAAATGCGTACACACATTGACCACCAATATTATCGAGTTTTACAGTATTTTTAAAAACAATTCACAAAGCTTACGATTGACTTCTAGAGGCTGATCGACTACCGGTGTCCTTACCCTACACCAAAATTGAAAATCGAGACAAAATAATAAACATAGATCCTTACAATTGAAGATGATAAAACAAAATTCCTATAATCCCGAAACTATACAAACAATTTTCGACCCTATGACTCCAAAATTCAAAACAAAATATATTGCAAACTCGATACATCCGAAACATCCGCACATCCTCGCACTGTGCACATACCGTTCACCGTTCAAACGCTCGACATGCACAGCTTACGTACCACGCATAACTCCAGCAATAAATACTGTTAATTTATACGCAAACTCAGTGCTATAAGTACTGTTACTCCGGCTCTCCCCGCGCCGCTCTCAAAAATCAGGCCAACCTCCTCCGCACCAACAAAACGAAAACAACAACAAAAACAAAAACACGGCTACACAAGCACCCATACAGAAACGAAATACAGCAGAGGTGCAGTGTGTTCAGTGCACACCAACGTCTTCGCGAAATTCCTGAACAAAGCGGCAACGGCAGCGGCGCGGTGGCTGGGAGAAGTCATCGCGAGAGCGAGAGCACACCTACACGTACAGGTATATATACATACACAACACACGTACACACGCGCGTTCGCGTCCTTTACAATGCGCCCCGGCCGCGCTCCGCTTTTTATCCTCCCTCTCTCTCTCTCTCTCTCTCTCGTTCTGCACTCTCCCAGCGTTTTTCGGAGCAGAAAAAAAAATAACACAACAAACGTACAAGAAGAAAAAGAACCCGGAATGGATTCTACGTATACACACTGGTATATATATACTACTCACCAGTTGGCAATCAGAGGATCATTAGACGTCGTGCACAGGTGCGCCTTCTCGTACATATGAATCGCAATCGTACGCGCGTGTGAGCGTATACGTGTGTGCACGTATGTGTGTATATCTATGCACGTATCATTGGCCTCTCCGCTGCTCCGTGCACAGGCTGCACACAGGCCACGATAGAGAAAGTGAGGAGCGAAAGAGGCTGGTATATATAGCCGTAGCTGTATCCACACACACAGGTGACAATATCGCCACCGTCGTCCTCCTCCTCGTCGTTGTGTATATTTGTTATTGTTGCTTGTGCCAGGGAGCGGAGCCTGCCCGCGGCTCGCGCATACAAAAACAAACAAGACTCAACGCACTCGCGAACTTTCCTGCTGCTGCTGCTCACGCCGCACACGCATATGTATACCTATCGCGCAGGACTCTCTCTCTCTCTCTCTCTCGCAGCTTCGCGGCACCTATAGTCTTCCTCCGCGCCAAGGTTATATTATATTATCCTCGTGCACATCCCGCGATTACACGCGTGTACATATGCACTCGTGTGTATCTATATTAAAGGATTGAATGCGCGCGAGGTGATGGCCGTGTCTGCGCGCGCGTGTGTAAAAAAAGGGAGGAGGATCGCTCGTGTTGTTGTTTTTCTCTTTATCGTCGCGAATAGGTGTACACGCGAGAGTATAAGAGAGATAGGGCTTTTCGACGTGTATATGTGTGTGTATATATACACACTAGAGGTACGGTCGGACCGACCGCTCGGCGAGCACTGATGGCTTGACATAATTTATTTCGCCGAGGCGAGCGCGGCGCTGCTGCTGCTGCCGCCGCCGTTGGGTGATATGGTGGGAGGGCCAGTATAGCGGCAGCCTGGTAGCGAGCTCGTACAGCTCTGCGAGCGAGAGAGGAAGAGAGAGAGATAAGAGCGGCGAGGGAGAGCGACCTCTGGCTGCGATCAGCCGGAGCGCGAGTGTACCGCGAGCATCGCGAGAGGATATCACGCGGATGGTAGCTGAGGGCGGTAGCCGGGGTGGGAATCGATCTGTATAGGTGCTTTGACTGACGGAGGAGAGTGCGAGGTTTGTGACGGTCAATTTCGAGCGGGTGTGCGAGGGAAAAGTGTTCGATAATATTTCGATGATTGCTTCTAACAGCAAATTGTAGACGAGATTTTTAGAGTTTCTCATACACTGTTTAACAAAAAATCTACTATATTTATTAGAACAACAGAAACAACTACTCTGCGGGCAAATACCCCTCCCAGCATTGAATTAAACTGTTAATTCATAAAATATGTAAATGTAATTAGTATTAAAAATTCAAATATTTTTCGTATTTATCCTGCAAGTTTCTCGTAAACTTGTTAAACGGATAAAACATGTTACGTATTTAGAGTGTTTCATATACTCTTTAATAAAAAATCTACTATATTCATTTGAACAACAGAAACAACTACTCTGCAGGCAAATACCCCTCCCAGCATTGAATTAAACTGTTAATTCATAAAATATGTAGATATATTTTAACATTAAAAAACCAAACATTTTTTGTATTTATTGAATATCTTTAGTTTTGTTTTTTTCTTATCATTTTGGTTGTTTATTGTTTGTGGCTTTTGTTGCTGCGATAATCAGATTGTAGTAGATTTGTTTATCGTTTGCATAACATAGAGAAGAAAGGCCAGGCTCGACGTGGATATAATTTGATCGAATGCTTTTAAATCGTGCCATCGTGATGGTTAATTTCTGTGAATCGGACAATCTCATTGGAGCATTTTAAAAACGTTCGATGAGAATATAACCACGTCGATCGGAATATATTTCCGCGTTTTAGCAGCGCGCGCAACACATGGCAGGCGTTGGACTAATAAATAATAGCACGCGTGTACACGCGCTGTAAAATGCCCGACATTCGACGGCTAAAACGCATTCATATCGTCAAAAGGATTATACAAATGTCCGTTACAAACTGGTAATATATGGTTCAAGGAGTAATTTAAGCCTCTAATGGCTAAAAAATATCCAATTGTCTTGCTGCAATAAACATTTGAAAATTGCAAAAATCGCATTTTTCGAAACCAACGATTATTTACTCAAAATTCATGGGTGTCGTTTTTAAAATTACCCAAGAAATCTAATAAAATTTTTTCCAAAATGAAAAAGAATATTTTGCAATTGTTTATAAAAATTGTTAATTAACAATTAACTAGATCATTTTTGAACATTCTACCCTCGTTATTCGGATTCAGAAGGCCAAAATAATAAAAAACAATGCTACTTGTTGAAGATCTCAGTTTTCCATGAAATCTGGATCTGGCCCCAGGACTATAAGAGGCTAAAATTAAATTTTTTAAAGTGTTATAATGCATCAAGTAGAAGATGTTCCTTTATTTTTGATAATCTAAACATTCGGTTAATCTGAATAATCCTGTTTAATGGTTAACTAGTTATTTTCGTGGCGTGCCTAATTTACGTATGTCTCAACGAAAACAGAATATTTCTGTGAGTTTCCGGACAAACAACTTGACTCCATCCTCAATATGAAAATAAGTGAACATATTTACTATATTTATGAATGTTTTAAACCTTAATAATAGCTCAAGAACAATAATAAGTGGACTTAAGCGGTCGCTTTTCTTTTCCGGGAACCCGCAGATTTAGACTTTCGAAACAAAAGGAATATCTTCTACCCCATCTATTATTAGTAATGTCACTCTAATCACTCTAAGATATTACATGTTTTTCACTTTCCGCTTTGCAGAATTTTTTTTATATAACTGAAAAAATATTTTTGCTTAAAATGGAATTTATATTCTTTTACTCGACTGTCTCCTATATTTTGTATACAATTTATTATTATTAATAATAATAATAATAACAATTCTTTATTTCCTGTGTAGATTTTACATCTGTTTACAATCTCCCATCTTACAGTCTTTTTCTTCTGTCCTTGCAGTCCATTATATAATATTACTAATATAACTCATCGATTTTTTTATTCATCTTTTATTTATAACTTTCTTTTATATATAAAACGTTAAAATTTTGGTCGCCAAAGAATATCGAAAGTTAATTCACTTTGCATTTAAATTAAGATGGTGCCTAAAAAATCTTTATGCCAAAAATGAAAACCGCTGTTAACTACTTTAGCATAAAGGAGACTTGAAAAATTGATTTTGAGAATTTTATAATGGAAATTCACTTGAAATAAAATGATACCTAAAACTAATTAATTTAACAAACACAGACAAAAGTGTTCAAGTATTATAGCCAGACATGATAAAATCTTAAAATTTTAAACAATTTTCAACATGTCTGCGCGTGAAAAATTCATTAGGGTGGTCCTATTGTATATTTTGAAAAAATTGCTAGTTACATGATAACATTTTTTTAAATTAGTGGTTATATTTGTTACCTATAAAAAGAAAGTTTTTTGTAAATTTTCATAAATCTTTAGACAGTATATATACCCTTACGGAAAAAGATTATAATCGCGACTATATTATTGAGTATAGTAAAAACGTACAAACGTAAAGTATAGGAACAACTAACAATTTTCAATCAAAATTGATGGTTTTTCAAAACTATACTTGCGCATGGCAATGCAAGTATAGCATTGGCAAAAAATTATGTAATACCTGACACCGGTACCACACAGAACTGTGGCAACCAATTTTTTAAAAACACGATAATAATGAAAAATAAAATTACACTGAATTTTCATTATAAAAATAACCTAAGAAAAACACATTTTTAACTTTATTCATGAGCAACACTTTCTTAATAATTTTTCTTTTAAATCTTTAAATCGTTGTAATGCGAATACGTTGAATAAGATGTCCTTAAAGTTTCAGATTGATTCATTGTAATCTTATGAGCATAAGACTTGCTGAACATTGATACACACGTACACACAGACATTTATTAAAAACATGTTTTTCTGACTCAGAAATCTTGAAAACATAAAAATTGATCAAAATCTCTCATATATAAATTTTCATCGTCACAATTAAAGCTTTCTCAAAGAGTAATTATTCGAAAATTTCATTAAATAAAAAATGTAATTGTTAGAAATTATAATGTAAGTGCAATTATTATAAGTAAATTATTTTAGTATAAAGAACATTGAATCTTTATTCTATGAAAGAAATATTAATGTATTCATACTTGAATACAATTTCCTCGAACGCAACTTTATTACGTTAAAAGTTTTTCAATTTCATATTACTATAGATATGAATGAAGCTCCTACAATGTAAACTGCGTGGGTAGTCATTTGTAAATAACTGCGACAACTTATAATGCAATGAACTTTCGAAAGACTGTCATCATTTACTTCATTAGATAAATAAGAACAGAATTATCGAAACTATAGAAATTAAGTAAAGTAATAACTGAAGTTTGTTGGTTGGACACATGGTGGGCAAGGAGAGTACGAAGGTCTTCGGAACACTGACCATGTTAGGGGCCTGCGGTGGCTCAGTCGGTAGAGTGTCGGATTCCAACGCCGGTGATCTGGCTTCGAATCCTAGTCTCTGCCGATTGATATAAGCGCCTCTGTAAAAATCGCATGTGCTTTATTTATAAACACACCGCAAACCCTCATCGTCGATTAGCACCTTATGGGATACACAAATAGGGCGACGTTAAAAAAAAAAGAAATTGTCAATGTTAGTATATAGACTTGAACGTGGATGTCGGGTGCATATTTGTTGAAAGACTAACATCAAACATTATATGTTTACATTAGCCAACCAGAAACGGAATTGTGGCTAAAATCAAATCTGACTGGCGAAGAATTATTATTATATCTCCTAATCCGGCACTTGTCCAGGTCTGTTTTAAATCATACAACGGGGATGCACGACCGTCCAATAATAAAGAATTGCCTGAAGTCAAGTGATCTTTATTATATTATTATTATATACTTCAGGGCCCTAAACTCGTACCGCGTATTTAAAAGAACCTCTATATTTTCAGAGATTTTCTATTTTTAAATATAGAAGAAAACTTTTCAAGTAGAAACTTGCCCAATTTGGGAAGCACACGTATGATACCTCCACAAAATGCTTTTAATACGTTTAAATTCAAGCTTTTCAAAGTTCAAAGTTAAAAACGCTTTTTCTAGTAGTCGGCCAGCTAAGAGAAAATTTCTATATAAGCTATTACAAAAAACTCATAATATTATATTATTTGTTATTTTTTGTTATTTTTATTTATTTATTTATTTATTCCACGTATAAATTTACATTAAATCCTTTTACATTATGCCCGCTAATCACCATAATATAATGTATTATGTATGTACACTCAACGTGGGAAATTTTGTGGTCGAATGCGTTTCAAATCCTCCAATGAGCTTAGCGAAAACTTGCGTTCGATACAATGAAACCCAATGTAATTGAGGTATTTAAAAAAATTCAAACGCATTCGATCAGAAATTTCCCACATTGAGTGTACATATATCTATTACATTGTATTAATTTCTTTTTATCATACCTTGTATACACATTGCACCTAAGTACCGCTATTAATACAAACAATCTTCCATTCTATATTACATAATCTTTGGAGTCGCTTTGTTTACAATACAATTTCAGTACAATTTTCGCTTTAGTCGCGTCACTTTAACCTAATCTCTGCTATTTGGTTATTTGGTCTGTCAGTTTTCGACCTAGCTATTTTTTCAAATTTCCTACTAAATGAAAATAGGTTAGGAATAGGATCATCTTTCAATATTTCTTCCATTTTATACTTTACCTCTTCCTCTGACCCTTCCAATCCCTTTTCTACATCTCTTACTCACTCTTCTTATTTCCCTTTTTGCTGCTTGGAAATTCCACATATGTTCTATAGATTCTGGTTCCTTTCTGCAAACTTCCTATTTTTCCTACACTCCCACACCTTAACCTTCATGCCATTGTTCCTTCATTTTCCGACTAAATTGTCTATTTTCCCAGTACTTTTCTCTTCCTAAGTCAATTTTCCAATCTTTGTAACTTTCATAGTAACTTGACCTATCGATTTTGTTCCAGTCAAGTTGAATTTCCTGCTCGATTATGATTTGTATTCTCTCATCAAATATTCTTTTCTTGTTTCGTACTAACCAATACAATCTCCTACTTTCTTAAAAACTTTATCTAATTTCCTTCCCCACCTCGATGAGCCATCCATTTGCTATTCCTCTAAGCTCCTCTTCTAGACATATTTTTGGTCACCTTTTCCCTTCCATCTCCGCTATACATACAATGTAACTCCTCGCCCATTTCCTTGTTTCTATATCTAGGCTGCTCCGATTTGCTTCCATCCTCTATATGTACGTGAGTGTATTATTATTAACTCCTAAAGCCATTTTTTAATAAACCTGCTTTGCACCATTTCTATTTCCTCCCATCTAATATCTCCACCCCATCTACACACCCGGCCTTTACTATTGAATCTAGCAAATATAGTTTTCCGCTTAAATTTTCCACTTTTGCACTTTTGTATATACCCCAAACCGTATTTATTGCCTTTTTCACTTTACTTGCCATTATTTATATGGTTATTGTATGTGATTTTAGAAGAAAACCAGAAACCCAGGTACCTGTACTGACTGACTATTTCTAATTCTTCCACTTTGTATAACAACCTATCTCCTTTTTTCTTCTCCCACTATTTTAAAAAATCATAATTTTTGTTCTTCTCGTATTTACTTTCATTCCATTCTTCTCACTAAATTTTTCAAGGTCATTTAACATACTCTGTAGTCTTATTTTATGTCTACTATAGCTGCGACGTCATCTGCAAACTTTAACAGGAAATCTTTTGTTTCCCTATAACCGTATATCCCTCTTTATTCCTTTCACATTCTTGATCTATATCCTCTATGTAAACGTTAAAAAATAGTGGGCTTAATGGACTATCCTTTGGGTTATCCTTTCCTTATGTTTGGTTATTTATAACTAAAATACTAGTAAATACGTAATATTGTAGTTTATAAAGCAATTTATAAATGACTATAAAGCTGTATTTGAATAAATACCAAAATTATCACTTGTACATTTATGTTTATAATTTATGTAGATGCTGGGATTTAATGCCAGACATTTTTTTCTTCGCAGGGGACTATTCAAGTAAAAATATAGCTATGGACGTAACTTATACATACTAACATACTGTACGGCTCTTCCCTATAACATAATTTTTTATATAAACATTGTTTTTATTAGTTTTATGATTTAAGTTAGGTTCTTAAAGATAGAATAAATATTTAATATATGTAATTATAAAAATTAATTAACAACCAAGTCCAGCCCCCGTATAGAAAAAATCGATAAAATTTACGCAAGATTTATCGTAAAATTTCCTGTAGAATTTATGCACGATTTTCTGCAGAATTTTCAGAACTTGCAAGTATTTTTGCAGGTTTTCCTTCAAGGTTTTGGTTTGTAGATCTGTTTACAGAGATATAATCTATTTTTTCGTTCAGATCTGTAGGCAAAACCCTTGTAGAAAAACATGCGGAAAAAATTTCAAGTTCTGAAAAGTTCCGCAGCAAATTTAATCATGCAAAAATTTTGCAAAAAATCTGGTAGAAATGTTTGCAGATTTTCTCCATAAAGGCTGACTATACTGAACTTCGCCGAAAATTATCAAAAATCAAGTATGTAGTTGACCACCTGTAAAGCACATATGGTTCTTAATTTTCCTAATTTCTTTTAATTTCCTTCTTTTCTCTCTAAGTAAATTTGTATCATTGACTTGCTTTGACTTCACCCATTTTTTCAATGCCTCCCACGTATATTTCTTTTGTTCTATTATTTCCACATCCCTCTCCGCCCAGTTATTGTTACTTGATCTCCTTGTTAACTTAAGTTCTTTACTCGCTTCCCATATTTCCTTAATTAATTGTTCCCATCTTTCGTATAAGCCCTTGCCCTCGTTCGTTATCAATTCTTCGCTCTTTTTCATTACGTTTCTGTATTCGCTGCCTTTGTTTAGGTCCCATCTTAACTTTACTTCCGACTTGTCTTCTATCTCATCCTGCCTATTCTTTATTCTATCCTATTTCCCTCCTCCCAAATAAACCTCTACAGTCACAGTTAGTTCTTCAATTAAATTACCTTTTTCATTTTCTATCTACAATACTAGGTCAAGCACTGAATGATTATCCTCCCCTACAAACGTTTGGTTCCCATCCCAATCTCCTCTTGTAGCTCCGTTTTTTATTGAGTAGCCTAACTCTTCGCAAAAGTTAAGTAGTTATTTCCCTTCACTATTTACAATTTTGTTGCTCGATTTCGTACTTCTCTCTCGTTTCCTTTCTGGCCCAATCTCCTATTCTAGCGTTAAAATTCCCTGTTACTGTGATTTGTTCCCCTTTTGTAATCCTTTTGTCCACCATATCTTTTATTTCTTCTAATACTACTTCTATACTGACGTTATTATAGACAACTATCAAGTTTACACTTCTATCTTTACTTACAAGGAGAGTGTTCCACCTGCGGGAAACGATTTTCGATAAGGCTTTGGAGGGTGATTTTTAGTTTGTTCCAATGGGTCCTTGTTCTCGAGATACGAATTGTTTTACTCCATATATGAATTATTTTAATGAAAAATTGTACCTCTACTTCATATTATTACAATGTAACTTTTGATGCTGAAACAATTGTTCGACAGGTAAATAACAGTAGGCGAAAAAAGCTTTAATTTAAGCTTTCTTTCATATGAAAATATCAGTCTGTTTAAATCCCTTGATTATTAATTAATTCCATGACCCCACTCTTCTACGCTATCTACCTTTATATTTTTCCGTATTCCGAAGATAATTCCCCCCTTCGTCCATCCCTTTTTATTTACTCTAATTACTGCTTTCGCCTTCCAAATATAATTTTATGCAGCTTACATATACAATCCCCTTCTCTATTTTATCCAACCATGTTTCCTGTAGTCCTATTATGTCGAAATTTTGTAAAATAATTTTCTAACTTTTTCACTTTGTTTATTCGTACTATATTCCACGAGACTATTCTACTAACCCCTGCTGTCTCTTCTTTTCCGGAATGTTTTCCGAAATGTTTGAACTTTCTGCTATTTATCTGTCCGTCTTTCTCATTCCATATATACCAATTACCCTGTACTTTAATTTTTAAGTCTCTCTCTCTCTCTCTCTCTCTCTCTCTCTCTCTCTCTCTCTCTCTCTCTCTCTCTCTCTCTCTCTGTGTGTTTTATCGTCTTCAATCCATATTTTCCCCTTTAGTAATTTTCGTTTTCTCATTATTTTTACTTTATTTTCTAACGAGTCTAACAACAGAACTAGCCCTTCTCCTATCCCGACCAGCCCTCTTCCTATCGTAACTAGCCCTCCTCCTATCGCAACTAGCCATTCTCCTGTCGCTAGGTACCCCGTTCTATAATAATAGTACATTACGCAACAAGTACGCAAAATAGGCAATTCGCGCACGAGTTGCATATACCATTTTTTCAAATACCCTCTCTACATCATACGTTTGTTTAAGCATCAACCGGAAAGTCAGTGTGGCGACCTCAGCCATTTTATCCGTAGTGCCAATTGTCAAAAACAAAGTTACTACAGTATGTTAAGTTTTTAACATTGGTTAAATAGTAATTTCTTGTTTTGACAGTTACCATAGAGACAAAATCAGCCTAAAATCGGCATTAAGGTGATGCTAAATCCTCCTGTCATGGGAAAATACGAGAATCCACTTTTATCATCCAATTTTCAATTTTGAGAAAATATCTCTCTGAAAAGTTGTTGTTTTTGAATAGGACAATAACATTCCAGAGGTATATTTACTAAAAATTGAAAATTAAACGAACAAAGTAAGGAAGTAGGATCCTCGTAATTGTCGATGACTGATGGGCTTAGCATCTCCTGAAATGGCTGATGTCACCACATTGACTTTCCGGTTCATGCTTAAAAGAACGTATGATGTAGAGAGGGCCAAACAAGCAGCGCAGAATTGGATTATAAAAAATTGAATATATAATACAAATCGATGGTTGAGTGTAAGAAGAGGCTATCTCAGAAAAAGCTTGAAGAAGAAGTTACTCAGTTTCTGCTTGACTTAAAAGGTTAACTCGGAAATCGCGTAAAGAACACTGTTGAAAAAAATTACATAACTTTGTGATGTAACTTTATTACATTGTTATGTCCTGAACTCCCAAAACTATGAGAATTCAGAACATGTGTGATATAGTCTAGTGGCAGACTCTACCGTGTAATCTGGTTCTCTTACAACCAGATACCTGCTTATATTTTTATAGATTTTTTAAAAAATGTTTCTTACTTTGATTTACTGCTGGATCTGTGTAGCTACGTCCTGGTGGGTAGTCAAATCAAAGGTTGAGTGAATAAATGACCTTTATGAATTCTTGTATTCACAAATAAAACATTTATTTATTTATTAATTTGCACAATTTATTAGAACTTATAACAATGGAAACGTGCAGTAAATGACTTGTATAAGTTTCAGTTGTGTATTTAGTTGAGCCGCGATACGACCTACTGTGGGCCGTATGAACGAACTGCGTATGCTAATAAATACTATGTTCGAACTGATTCTTAAGACGTACAGTCTGAATATATACGCTTGCCGAATTTCATAAATTTTATAATACGTACCAAATTCTTATAAATATAACTTTTTTAAACGCACTTAACAACGTAATTGTATCAGTTACAAAATCTTAAAAAAATGCTTTCGCGAGTATTTTTGATTCATTCGATTAATAACTGATACGTAGGTATTTCGCAAGTGCATTCTTTGCTGCCGCGGTGTGACTCGAATTAGTTTATTTCTTACGTGTACAATCAAAAGATACGTCATACGACGTAATAACTTCAGTTTGTTACATCATTTATGTATCTTTTTTATGTACTTTGTAATGTATGAATTAGGCACTTTTTGTTAAAACGAAAATGTCAAAGCTTAGTCCCTCAGTTTGAGTGTTATCATCCGAATGATACTCTAAAAAATATCACTAAACCTATGGAGACTGCCGCTTTCAGTCTCCCAACGACTTAAAAGTGTCAAAATTTATAGAGTGCCAAATAGATACATCACAAAGTACATAAAAAAGATTCATAAATGATTTAACGAAGTGATGTAATAAAATGGCATGATAAAGTAACGTAACTTTTTTTAACAGGGCAGGGCCTTTAATTAATTATTTCTCGCGTTTAATTTTGTAAAGAGTAACAGTAAAAAATAGGAAAATTATTTTTTCACTAACTATGCGTTATGTTGTTTCTTATTCTTGCTCTATACAAAATTAAATACGAGAAATAATTAGTTAAAGTAGCCATTCTTTACGCGATTTCCGAATTAGCCTCTTCTTCAAGCGAATACCAAGTTAGCATATTCTTCCACTCAACCGACGAAATAAAATGAATAAACTGAGGATAAACAAATCGGAAAGGAATAAACCGTTGATGAAGTGAGGATATAGCGGGAAGGGGAGAAGGTGCAGAGGTAGTGCCGGGTGCACGGCGCAGTAGGGTACTGGGGCGCCCCTGAAATGATAAATTAACGAAATAACGAAAAAGAATTATTAATAAAATTGTATAAAATTTTATATTGGTAACATTTTCATTTTTATCAACATTTTTAAAAAATTTTCAATTTTCTCAAAATTTTTCAATTATTTCAAAATTTTTCAATTTTTTCAAAATTTTTCAACTTTCTCAAAATTTTTCAATTTTCTCAAAATTTTATACTCAAAATTTTTTAATTTTCTCTAAACTATTTAATTTTCTAAAAACTTTCCAATTTTTTTTTAATTTTCCAATTTTCTCAAAATTTTATAACTTTCTCTAAATTTTTTAATTTTTTCAAAATTTTTCATTTTTTAATATTTTTCAATTTTTTCTTATAAATTAAAAAGTGCTAAACTTATCTGGCTTTTATTTATATATGATAAATAACATGAATATTATTATATACAATACATATTTTTACAATATAATATTTTTTTTAGGGTATGAAGAAAATGCCAGCTAAGGCACACCCGACTGGGTCGGCACAGCCGGATAGTGTGGGGCTGGTTGGGGATGCAGCCGCCGTGTGTATAACATAGAACGAAAAATAAAATAAACAAAAACGCGAAAAAAACTACACAGCTGTTGCATTGCAAACCGACCCACTAAAATCGACCACCCTTCCCTCTTCTGGCGGAACCCACCCTGGTACCGTTTATCACATTACCTCAGGGTGGTATCATTCTAGTATCGTCTCGACAACCGCTGCTGCCTTAACCTGAAACAAATTTAAAAATTCATAATTTTAAATCCCCCGAGGGGACGTCAGATCTAGCCCGACTCATTTATACGCGTATTCGAACCGGTGCATTTATCTCCGTACGGAAAGGAGAAGTATCCCTGTCCCTCCCCGCGACATTCATAAAATGAGAGAAATTGAGCGTCTCCCGGTTAAGAAAGCGTTCCATCTTCTCCCTCCACGTCACCCGAGGGAAAAATTGACTTTTTCCTCGAGTTACATATAGTACTTTATGCCCATCTCAATTGTGGTCACTTTTTAACTTGGAAAGCGGGACTAATGGACTGTTAAAAGACAATCGAAAATCAGGGTTATTGGTAGAACTTGATGAAATAAAGGAATTTTAACTAATTTTTTAGTGAAGTCACTTTTTTTCCGAGGGAAAAAAATTACTTTATTCCAGCAACTGCGGGAAAAAAGTGATTTGCGGAAAAAAGTTACTAATCATTTTTGCGGGCAAAAAGTGTAATTTTGGTCTCACTTTTTAAGGAAAAAAGTGGCCATTTCGTCCATGGGCATAAAACTGTTTTTAAGCAGTCATGTATTAATTAAGATTCCAATGCGAATGAAAGAACGTACCTTCAGAATCAAATAAAACTTATACAGGTTAATTATGAACATGAAATGTATCCCCTCGAAAAATTTTAGTCCAGGTTGCCAAATAAATTTTAGAGAAAAAATTACTTAAAAATCGTCTATTTTACACACGTCTTATGGGAATCGACGCGACTCTGAACAGTAGTATTAAGCTATTTCTTCACAAAAACTTCAGATCAAACTAAAAAGCCAAGGTATAAAATTACGAAATCTTTCCTTTCTAATGACTCAATGAAAAATATGGGGAGCAGAACTTATTAAAAGGATATTTATTTAAAAAGTACAAAAACGCTGAAATTCTAACTTCAAAACTTGAAAAAGTGAATCATGAGAGCGTTAAAATATCATTTTTGTGACGAAAAAGCATAATTTCTTGTATTATAGTAATCTTAAATTATCTTAAAATTCATACATAAATTTAATAAATATTATTTACATACATTAAATACAAGTATAAGAACATGTACTTAACAAAAATACATAAGTACATCATGCTTAAGTACTTGAACTTAAACAAAGTACTTAAGTCCTTTTTTCAATAACTTTTGTACTTGACAAAAGTATGTAAGATCTTTAGTTTTCAAGAACATTTGTACTTGAAAAGATGACTTGAGTACTTTTTTTCAACTACTTTTGTACTAGAGAAAATGACTTGAGTACTTTTTGCCAGTACCTTTGTACTTGAAAAAAAGACTTGAATACTTTTATCCAAGTAATTTTCTTACTTCACCAAAGATCTTTAAGTACTTTATTTTTAGTCCGCAGAATTTCAGTAGTATATCGTTCTCTAAATAAAAGTACAACTTGAATAAGTAAGTTTTGATTTTCCATTCGTTTTAACACTTCGGGTCTCGTTTTTCTCCTTTTTTTTCTCCTTTTTCTCCTCGTTTTTCTCCTCGAATTTTTTTATTCTTACTAACAAAACATGAATGCCGTTTAACTTATCATTCAGATTCAATTGCTTAAGTAAATTAAATCAAAACTACAGATTTGACATGAACCTTATTTGTGTACCTCGTTCGGAAAAAATGTTATGGCATTTTAAATGTGTCCCTGAATTCTAAAAACTTCTAATTAAAGCAAAGTTATTAATATAGCAGTTACGCCGTGTTGTAATAATCATTGATTTGAAATTCAATTTTTTATTGTTGACTCAGAAACTAAGAAAATGATCCATGTAGTATTTATGTGCTCCTTCATATATTAAAATTAGAACGTGTATAATAAATTTTTAAAAACGTGATTCATGAAAAAAGGCAGTTTTTACCATGGCACATACATAAACATAAAAACTAAGCGACGTTATCGTGATTTACAAATCTCAAATATTTAACAAAATTTACAAAAATAACCAATTTAGTATAAATAGAAACAAAATGCTATTCTTATGGACAAAAAATGCCGTTTCGTAAAAATGCGGCACGTGCATCAATTCTTATCATAAATTGCTTTAAAAGTATGCCCACGAATTTCCAATTATGTGCCTCTAATTTTAATTTAAAATTTTTATTTATGAAACATAAAAGTTTAGCGCATTTGACCATATATAAACTTACATAAATAATGATCTTTATCCATTGATTTATTGATAAATGACATAAAGGAGAGAAAGAGATCCGAAATATTAAAAGCGAATGAAAAATAGAAAACCTAATTTATTTAAGGACTGTTTTTAACTAAAGTTATTTTTTTAGCAATAATTATATACATGTGAAGATTCAATTTTGTTGAAAGTATTATTTTTCTATCCGTGAAATATACTTTTTGTACATGTTTTCCCTAATCTACCCGAGTTTTAAGGGAACAAGCCATCCTTGAAGCGTAATAGCATAAATATTTTGTATGATTTCATAAAATTTTTTCTTTAAAAGCAGTCATTCGCTGAAACTTTTTTCAACAGTACTTAAGAAACAGTACTCAAGTCCTTTTATCAAGTACAAAAGTACTTAAAAAAGTAAGTACTCAAGTCCTTTTTCAGGTACAAAAGAACTTGAAACCAAAGTACTTTAGTACTTTGTATAAGTACATTTGTACTTATCTACAAGTACTTGAGCATGATGTACAGCCAGTGGTAAAATCATTTTTCCAAACGTGCCCCTAAATAGCAACCTTTTCATAGGCGTAAGAAACAAAATCGCAACTGAAGTCATCTTTTTGTTGACTTTTTGGTAATCTCACATTCTTACGCCTATGAAAAAGTTGCTATTTAGCTAGGAGCACGTTCGGAAAAATGGTTTTACCGTTGGATGCACTTAAGTACACGCGTACTACTTAATAAGTACAGAATTTATAAAGTCCTGCCCATTTGTGGGTGGATCTGATTTTTCTAAATGTTTAATTTAATTTTCTTTTTTTTTTTTATAAAAGTGATATTTATGATTATCAAAAAAGAAAACTTTTTTTATCAATCAGAACATATTCTTACATTAATTCACGGGTCTGTCCCCCTCCCACATAGCAAAAAATTCTAATTCTTATTATGAACTCTATACGAACTTGTTAAGAACTCATTATGATTCTAAGTTCAAAAAGACTTTTTAAAGAGTTCTTAAAGAGTTCATAAATAATTCTAATGTCAGTGACATTCATGTACTCTTTAAGAAATCTTGAAGCATTCATTTCGAATAATGATGCTGTCTTGATCTCAACTAGTCTGCAACAATTTTTTTATTTATTAATATATTCAGAATAAAAACAATCACTTGTTTATAACTCTATTTAAGAAAATATATAATCCCTTAAAATTGAACAAACAAGACGAAATAAAGGCTATATAAAAAGTATTTTGATATAATATTCTTAAAATAGAAGTACATCTGGGCATAATATTCTTTTAGACATAAAAAAATCAAGCAAATTTTTATATGACATAAAAAAAAAGAAAAATAAATAGTTATTTGGATACTTTAAGTAGAGAGTCGACCACTGGAACACTTTCAAGTTATAAAGAAGTATTTCGAGAAAAATGTGTTTGAAGTTTTAATTTTACAGATCCTATTGAATGTAAATTAATTTATTTAAATTATTCCTTTCATTAAAAACTTTATGAAACGGCAATACAAAAACGCTTTTTCTGTCAAAAATCGGTAGAGCTGCTCTACCTTAAACTATCTAAGTTGTTAAATTAATAAGTATCCGGGGATATTGGGGTACGGTAATTGGTTTTCTGATTTTTATCGCGTCCGGTAATTGCAGCAAAAAAAATTGTTTTGTTTTTACATTTATATTTATTTATTTTATGAGTATTTAATCTCAGAAAAATTCTTGACTGTAGATTAATAGATTATAATCGACTTCCACTCGTCAGATTGCAGAATTAGTTAAAAGAAACTTTTAAAAACGTTTGCGCGAGTTCGCCGCTATAAGTATCCGGTAATTGATGGATCCTCTACTACCCTAATAGGGTACAATCTATATAACGTTCCATTCAATTATATTTGAAAAATAGATTTAGTTTAAAGTTGATATAAAGATATAATCACCCTTAATTGTTTTTACTATTAGGTTTTAGCACTTTTTTAAACAACTGTTTATTTCAATTTCTATATTACTTAGATTGCTGACGTATAAACGTAAACGTGCCTGCAGTATTTTTATGCAATTAGGCTATTTCAGTAAAATGGCGGGCACTGTGGTTTAAAACAATTGAGCGAATTTCAGATTTGTAGATGTCTGATTATTACCAATACTTCTGATGACGTCACAAGTAAAATAACCTAATATTACCGCAAAACATAATACAAATACAACAATGGAGAGGTTAAAAGAACAGAACATCGAACACGTGGCGTCCTCTCTTTGCAATTTCTGTCAATATAAACACTTGTTTTGACAGATTTAATAAAACAGTTCAGTTTATCTCGGCCTTTCGTTTATCATTGTCGAATGAGAAAATATGGAGAAGGATGCTCCTGTTATTTATGGCTTGGAATTTCAGGTATTTACAAACAGAAAATTTCATGAAAATTACTGTTTACATTCATAGTTTTACAAGTTGATTAAATTTATTGAATATCATTTATTAACCAATCGTAAGAAGATTTAAGGAATATTAGATATATTAATCATATTTTACTCCACATTAATATTCCTTTTTTCGTTGAGAAAATATATGTTAATATGACTTTTCAGGCTCGAGCTCTTTCGGCACAAACTGCAGAGCAAGAAGCTGTTAGATTTCTTGTGGGAACTCAATCGGTTAAATTTAGTAACAACCAAGTACACTTAGTTGAACTAAATGAAGAAACAGGAAATTTAAAAACACAAATATTTCAACATTCAATAGGTGAAATTTGGTCAATACAAGCCTCACCAACTGATGCAGACAAATTTATAACATGTTATAACACCTTAACTGGTAAATGTTGTTCTTTACATCATATTAGCTTAATTTTGTTTTTATTGTTTCCTTGTTTAAAATATGTTTATGTTATAAGATGATGGGATGTGTCAAATGAAAGGAGCTCTTTGGAAAATTCCTACATCGCAAGATATAAATGATATAATTCCTCTTGAGAAATTGGCTGATATTGATACTACACCATACGGAAATGATCTCAAAACTATTACATATCACCCAAGCGACAGTAAAAAGGCTGTATCAGTGGTCGATAATAATTTTGTTTTATGGGATTTAAGTTTCAAACCACAGGTTTGTTTAATTGTTGTGATTAACTTTTATTAAAAATCATTGTTACTTTTCTAATTATCTATATATTTTAAAAAATTAGCCTGTTACAGTGGGAACACTTGCTAGTAAAGGACAACCAAGATTTACAAATGGTAAATGGAATCCACATAATCTGAGTAACCAATTTGTTACACTGAATGAAAACAATGTTCGAGGCTGGGACTTTAGAGATCCTAAAGAACCTGTATGGGCTATCATAACAGCACATTCACAAATTATTAGGTATGATAAATAGAAAACAAATATTTCTCTTGTTCAAAATAAAAAGAAAATTATCGTTTTTATTAAAGATATATCAAATAATATTCTTTTAGGGATTTAGATTTTAATACAAATCGTCAGTACTATCTAGCAACGTGTGGTGACGACGGTTATATGAAGTTCTGGGATATTAGAAATCCAACTGAACCAGTGATGTCCAAAATGGAACACTCGCATTGGGTTTGGTCCATCAAAATAAATCGTTTTCATGATCAATTAGTTCTAACATCGAGCAGTGATTCAAGAGTTATTTTGTGCAGCACTGCATCTATTTCCTCTGAGCCTCTTGGCCATATGGTTCCTATGGAAGAAGGTGCATCAATGGAAGAAACTTGTACTAAAGAAAAGTAAGTTTAAAATACAAATTAAAATGTTTTAAATAAAAAAAAATCAATTTTAATTTTTATAATTTCAGATTAGAAGATGGAGTGATTGGTAAATATGAAGAACATGAAGATAGTGTTTATGCTGTTGAATGGTCATCAGCTGATCCATGGACGTTTGCGTCATTAAGTTATGATGGACGATTAGTTTTAAATAAAGTGCCGCGAAAGTATAAATACCAAATTTTATTATAATTATATTTGTACATTTTAATTGTAAGAAATAATATAAGTGTTGAATTTCTAATGAATTGTATTTATTTCTATATCAAAACAATTAGTATTTATGCATCATCATAGATTTCGTGTTAAATTCGTTATAACATTCTGCAACATATGTCAGTTGCAATCGCAAAAAAAAACTATAAATCATTTAATTACAAAATATATATATATTCTAAATCATCAAATAGTTAAACATCACATCATGAAAATAATAGTTTTATAATTACAAACCGAATATTTTATTTAATCTTATGTTACATAATATGCGACGTTTTGCTCAACTTTAACTTACTTTACAACTGTAAACTTATAGTATCCTAAAATCTGTCTGCAATCCTACCAGCCATATTTCGTAGCTGTCCATAAACTTTGGATGGTGGACTTCCAAGAATTAAATTACATATAGATCGTCTTGCTAGCTGTATATTTTGAAATGAGCCAAGAATGTGTATTTTTGTATCTGCCAAAACAATTCTCGTTTTTGTGACGTTTTCTATCGTGAATTTCGTTCTTCCACCTTTCCCTGCTAATCGACCAATAGCTCTTGACAAGTGATCACCCTTCAGTGGTTTTACATCATGAACTTCGAAAGTTTCAACAAATAAATCATCCAAACGCAACAAAGCTAATGCATCTTCAACTTCAAAACCATAAATATATGCCTTTACAAAATCTGCTCCTTTTTGAAGATTTGCAATGTCTGGAGTTTCTGGTGCTGTTCTTAATTCAACATTTCTTGTTTTCAAGTTAAAACGAATCTGTAACTGTAAATGTTCAACAACAGGAGTGAAAATTTTCATCCAATTTTCTTTCAATGGTGTGTACCTGTGTGCTGGCACTGATACCTGAAAGTGCAAAACACAAAATTAATGTTAGAAAATTTTTGAATATGAATTATGAATTATATCAAAAGTAATTAATAATTTTATACATTTTCAAAACATTTATCCAGTTGTAATTATTATTATTTGTAAATAAAATAAAATAATTGTAATACTCACTTTGCGAATTTCGTTTCCTTGAACATTCTTTACTCTCTTTGACGAAGATTTGTTTTTAACTTTGCCTTCAATGCCATTCACTATATCAACCTAAAAATATTTTAAATTTGTTACTATCATTCAACAATATTTTAGATCTGACTCTTTTGTTGTTACTTTAATATAACTACAAACTAATTTTTTTTTAAACTGAAAATTGTAACGTAAACAATAAAAAGAGTACTTGTCAAATAAAAGAAAAACAAAACAATCATATGGTTGATTATATGGTTATAATAAAACGAAATAAATTGGATACGTTAGTTACATCATTAGTTAAAATATGAGTTACACTAAAGCAACGAATCATTGATATTTTCTTTAAAAAAGATAAATTTACTCACAATCAAAGCCACTATTAATAAACATAACCTTATGCAAACATACCTCCATTTGACTTTCGCTTGTGTGCCTCCTTTTCGAGGATTTATTTTCTGTCGCCGGCACCATCGTTTTATCATTCTTATTTTCTTCGTTAACCATTTTGTAAACTAATAATATTTTATCACCGAATGCTCTAAAATTATTATGTCAAACGCATAAGATTAAAATAAAACACGTGTTCAAGGCGTACGTTATGAAAGGAGGAAGGAAAAACACAATGGCAGATATCGAGCGGTAAATTTTGAATGTTTTAAAGCGTCTTAAAACTTCTGAGTAAATATTATATAGGTTGATATTTTAATAATTATAAAAAACTGAGATTAATGAAAAAAATAATGATTTGCAAAAAAATAATTAATGTTTTAAAAACTTAAATATATCGATTTACAAGGTAATTTGTTAATTTAAGCTTAAACAGGTAAATTACTACTGAAGAGAATACTTAACAATTAATAATTGAATGAAATTTCGTATGAGAATACATCCTGCTATTTACAGATGAAAAATACTGCAAATCTTAATCCTGCATAGCGCATTCTCGTAAATGGACATTTAAAGTCCATTCCAGCAGAATATACAACCATGAATTAGGTTATTTCTCTTGGAACAAAAAATGGCGAACGCTGGAAGAAAATGGATTGGGAACAAATGTTTTGAAAGTTTAAATGATGGTGTGTGGATCGAATAAATAAAGTAAATTAGGATTATTAATTTTCTGATCCGTGCAGATCTACTCTATACATCTGGATCTCAACAACATTAAATTTCCACAACATTTGCAATTTATTTATATTTCCCGGTACTTCTCATCCTGCGTTCGCCATCTTTTGCTCCAAGTGAAATAACCTAATCCTAGCAGTTCGGAGTCGCTCCGAATTCGCAATTCCTGGTGTCGGTTTCAAGTTTCAACCGTCCATAACGAGGCTCGACAAGGAGTCATATACATAGTCATACACACCTATAGTTTACGGCGCGGTCGGCGATGTAGAGCGCGCGTATAGACACACATTTTACGCCATTCTGCATTATACTCCAATTTTACATTAGTCAAAACCATCGGGGATCGATGACTTCCTCAAAATAGCCATCGATTCGTCATCAAATCCGTGATCGTCGACGTTCCGGAGGATCGACTTGCGGCAATTTCCTTTCCCTCCAAAAATTACGCGTACTCCGGAGATACCTACGCACACTCGTGCGCGTATATTATTACCCCAGTCGCTGGCGACGGCGAGGACAAATTTACATCGTGCAGGCCTAGAGGTAAAGTACACACTCGGTAGATTTATACTTATGCAAGTAGAAAATAACAAAGTTGCAAATTTTAAAACCGATGTAAACACACTCGGAAAGATATCGCACTCTCCGCGCGCTGCCCCGCGTTCGACTGGGATAAACATTAACACGGAAGATCCTTCTTTTATTAATGATTCTCCGCTTTGTGCCCACTCAGCTCGAGGACAATGGCGCCGACGTCGAAGAAAAAGCCCCACGAGCCCAAGGGCCCGGGCGGCCGACCCAAGCACGAGGTCTGGACGCTGGGCTTTCGCCGGGTCCTCAAGCACTGCGAGAAGACCCAGAGGACGGTGCACGCGGCCTACTGCGTCATCTGCAACAAGGTCCTCTGCAACACGGCCTCCAAGAGGCTGTCGGCCCACAGGAGGATATGCACGATAGACCAGCCCGACGCCGAGGGCGACCTGCTCGACAAGTCGGACGCCGAGCCCAAGCTCAAGGAGATCACCAAGATACTTTCGCCCGAGAGCTCGGCGACGATTACCTTTGTTGACATGGACGACAGCGCGCAGTTCATCAACGACCAGTCGACGTCCGAGAACATTCCCAAGACCGAGTACACCTTTTTGGATAACACGGAGGAGTTCGACGAGTACAAATTGCAGCCCATGAGCACGGCGTGCTTGGCCGATGTCAAGCAGGACACGGCTATGGCCAAGTTCTTCATCGGGTGCAATATTCCGTTCTCCGTTGCGGATTCCGTGTATTTTAAGAAGCTATGCCTGTACTTGAATCCC
Organism: Gastracanthus pulcherrimus; assembly: GCA_949152435.1. Classification (NCBI taxonomy): domain Eukaryota; kingdom Metazoa; phylum Arthropoda; class Insecta; order Hymenoptera; family Pteromalidae; genus Gastracanthus; species Gastracanthus pulcherrimus. Next base: position 166,126,378 of record OX424575.1, on the reverse strand, counting down.
AATTGTAGGCTAGTGACGAGCGAGCAGCTGTCGGGTCCTCTGCTCGACACTGTGTACTCAAAGTTTCATAAAGACGTGAAAGTTACTCCTACGTCCGTTCTACTTATAGATGGCTGGAAAAATGAGAGTACAAACACGAAGAATGTTACAGTCATGATTAAAACTGAAAGCAACGAAACTATCTTTCTTGATAATTATGAATTGTCTAATAGTAAAGATATCGTTCAAGAATTAACAGACATTACGAAAATGTCTATAATGGAAGCTTACGAGCAGTTCAAGACTGAAGTGTACGCTGTAATACTGGGTAACAGCTGTAGCTTGATTAAAATGGATTCTGCGAACGAAGTATGGCAGTTCCCTTGTAATTTACATATTCTCAAAATATTGACAAAGGAATATGTGTCTCAAGATTTCATGAACACGGTGTGCAAAATTTTAAAGCAACTGAATGTCATATTTAAGGATGACGACTTGGAGAGCAAAATTAGTAGTGACATGAGGTGGAACAATACCAAGTGTATTCTTGAGTACTGCATTGCCAACATTGGAACTATTCAAACTGTACTTTCCTCAGATAGTTCAATCAAATTATCTAAAGACTACAAATGCTTGTTCTTTGATGAAGAATTCATCCGTAAAATTGAAATTTATATTAACTTCTTAGATTCCATCCATGAATTGACTTTGGTATGTCAAATGCCTAAGTCGAATATCGCAGATACCACTGAACAGTGGTTGAGTCTCCAGATATCAGAGGAAGATTCAGAGATGGCAGAGAAGATACTGGCACGACGCGAAAGTGTAATGAAGATTCAGTGTCTTGTAGCAAATTATTTACATCCAGTGTATAGAGGTCGCAGATTAACGGACGATCAAATGAACAAGGTTGAGGAGTTTCTTTTGAATGAGCTTGATTCGGATGGTCTGAATAGTTTGCAGTCCTATGTGAATGGTGATAGTATTTTTAGAGTTTTGAATCAGAAGGAGGGTTTGTCAGCACAAACGTATTGGAGCCTTGCCCGTAGAACTCATAATGATTTGGCCAATTTAGCTTTAAAGCTTCTTTCAATACCGGCGTCTATTAATTCGAATTTTTCACAGAATTTTAATACTATCAAAAACACATCGTTGAAGCCTGACAAGATGAGGAAATTATTTGCTGTGTATTATCATTTGAAAGAGAAGGAAGAAAGGATAGAAATAGAATAGATTAAGAATAGTGAAAAATTGGGAAGATGAATGATTGTTTTAATGACTACTTGTCAAGCATGTTGTATAGATTTACAAATGATTTATTCGATGGTTCTCATTTACTAGTAATATGTTCAAGATACACATATTTGTGAAGCTTGTTGTACTGTATATTATATATTATATTAATTAAAATATTAATTTCAATGTATTTGTAAATATAATGTTAAAGATACATTTTATATTTTAAGTGACAACTAAAAATAAATAGTTTCTTTATATAATTGTACTTTGTAAAATTTATTTAAGATATTATATACATGATCATATTTCTTATACATATACATAAATAACAATAATACTAACAAAAGTCCTTCACTCCTGTTATAAACAAGATCCTTTTTTCAGTAAAACAAATTTTTTTTCTATTAATAAAAAAAATGTACGAACCTGTAAATGATTTGATATTTGAAAAAATCGGTACCAACATTTTATGGCCAAAAATAGACCATCATCATCAATGAATTCATTTTCAAAACTGGGTTCTATTTAATTTATTTATTTTTTGTCTAGTGTAAATAAGTTTATTTTTAAAAAAGTCTATATAATAAATAGCTATCAATTATTATAGCACACAAAAATAATTATAAAAAAAAATAAACGAATCGACTTCCCTACCGCTCAAAATACCCATATAAAATTTGCCTTAAAACACAGTACCTCGCACACCGACAAACATTCCAACGTCAATCATCAGAAATTTTAAATTCACGCGACCCCACCCGCGCATTCCACTGTCAAAAAGAATTCTTCACAATCGCAAAAAATAAGAAGACAAATAACGCTATACCTACCATTAGCTTCACCCACCAAAACTAATCCTTGCGCAATTTCGTAAACACAGCGTTTCCGCGTGCGCGCGCGTCCTAGAGACACAAAATTCCATTCGCTCCCGCTGCCATTCGTAAGTTCGTAGTAGGTTATATACTTATACTGGTAAAAAAATTGGCTTGCGCGAATCCACGCGATCAAATCCCCCCCCCCCCCCACACACGCGCTCTCTCTCTTTCTCCGTCGTATAAGTGTAATATAGATATACACATCTCGCGCGCGCGCGTTTCAGTGATTCATGGAGTCGGAGCGGAGTCGTTGTTCCTCCGACGCGCGGACGTTTTTCCCTACATCGGCCTTATTTATTTATCTCAGTTTCGCGTTATAGACAGACAGCACCTACCACACCGAAGAACACAAACAATCAATTATGCTGTAACCTCCCTCGACGTATCCTACCTACGCGAAAACAACACCGAATCAAGGGAAGCTCAAGATAATTTAGTAACGACCGCGCGGTCTACAGTACAGTACAGTACAGTACAGCAATAGGGAAGCTATATACACAGAAGAAAAACACGCACGTACTCTCGCACACGCGCACAAGGTGCTCGCAGTTCGCACTCCTCACTGGGCCTCACTCCGTTCAGTAATACCAGAGTATATATATACTATATACACACCTACAGCCTCGCGCGCGTGCGAGTGCATACGTGCGCGTATATACTTGTGAAAGAGTCGTCGACGTAGAGCAGCAGCAGCAGCAGCGAGCCGAGCCGAGAGCCAGTGCAGCAAAATGGCAGCGAGCGACTCGACCGCGGACGACAGCCTCTATCCGATCGCCGTGCTCATCGACGAGCTCAAGAACGAGGATGTCCAGGTAAGCCCCAAGAGAGCGCGAGAATCTTGACGAGGGTATGATTTCAGGGTCGGGAGTGTATGATAGAGAGAGAGGGAGAGAATTGGGAAGACGCCGCCCGGGAACCGGCCGCGCGCGCTCTCTCTCTCTCTCTCTCTCTGTCTGTAGTATAAGGTACTGCTTGTATTCTAATTCCCTGCGCTGACGAGCGAGGATTTTGCTTTTCTCGTTTGGGTGAATCGGGGCGAACGTGTTCCGAGTGCGCGAGGAGTTCTGTGTGTACTTGTGTGACTTGATTGAGAGCTGCTTCGATGATCGTCGGAACGTCTTGGAGTTTATAGAAGCGCGAGGTTCGGGTGATGTTGAGTTCTGGAAGGTGCTTATTTGCCTTTTCGCGAGCTTGGAGTCGATTGATCGAGCCGAGCGATCGCGAAGACGTTGGAGGGAGTCTTGTAGTGTAATGTGTATGTCGGAGAGGCAGTAATTTGCGTGGCTGTGTAATAACGCGGTATCTTTCTGTTTTGTTTGGATTTTTTGGGGGAAATTTGGAGCCAGGGACCGGGGGCTGGTTATTTGGAGTGCGGAGTAGTTTGGTATGGATGATAGCGATGGTTATGATGACTCGAGGATGTGGAATTTGGTGGGATGATGATTACATGGGCAGTGTTGTTGTGGAGGGGCGAAATTAAAGTTGTCTGCGTTTGATAGTTATAGTTTGGAGAATTTCTTAGAGTGAAGGTTCAAATTGAAATTGTTGTTATACTGCTTACTTACTAAAAATAGAAAATGTTACTCAAGTAAAGCAGTAAAGAAAAGGCGGCAACTTGAAGCTTACGTGGTCGTATCGAAATAGTACTTTTATAACTTTCTGTTTTGTATCGTATTCTGTAGGCTTCATAATAACTGTCTACCTTAAATACTTTGCTTTTATGTTATATTGTAAAATAAATACATTAGGTTCAAGTGAATATGTAGTTTTGTATACAATTATTGAAATTTTTAGTAATTTGAAGACTACTTATTTGCACTGGTAGAAATGAAAATTTTATTTGTTCAAAATAACTAGTCATTTTATCTTGAAATTATCTGCCTTCTGATACATACTGAGTTTTAACACAGTAACTAGTTAATAATTAACTTATTTTTTTATATATGTATAAAATAGATCTACGTTTATTATATGTCTTTAATTTTATGCAAAGTGAATCTAGCATAAAAAGTTCATTCTCTGCAAAATATACTACTAAAGTATTTTTTTATTTAAAATATATTCAATTCTTAGATTCATTATTAAAGTTGTTATTAGTAATGTCTCATGAATTTACAACACATTAGTTTAAAATATAAGTCAAGTAACAGAAAGTTAAATGAGTTATGAAGTATTGACAGCAGTATTAATGCATTACATGCAGTATTGATTATCACTTATATAAATTGTTAATATACTTACGTATGCACTTCTACTATACTGTTACAAAACTTAAAGTATTCAATCTGTCAAGCATTGTAATTTTAAATCTCAAATATGTGACATGAAACAGTTTGTACTATAAAGTCAAATAAATTGATGGATGACATAACATTTATTTGCAGCTACGATTAAACTCTATTAAGAAGCTATCAACCATTGCTCTTGCACTTGGAGTAGAGCGAACTCGCACAGAACTTATACCATTTCTGACAGAGACAATATATGATGAGGATGAGGTTCTCTTGGCGCTTGCTGAACAATTGGGAACTTTCACACCACTTGTCGGTGGACCAGATTATGTGCATTGTTTATTAGTAAGTAGATACAATAATTACGATATTTTAAATTCTTTTTATGAAGAATATAACTCTCTGGCTTTGAGGTATAACAACTTTAGTTCACTTTTATTTAAAATTGAGGTTTTGGCATCTATACATAGTATATTTTTATATAAACAATAAAAAGTTGCAATTTTATTCATTTATTACTTTCCTATTTTCATAATTTATGCTTTTATTTTACATAGATTTAAATGGCAATTTAAGAAATTAGTCGTTTTGCTTTTCCACTACAATTTATTTAGAATTTATTAGTAATAAACAATTATATGAGTGTACTACAGAATTTATAAAAATGAATTTTTCTTAGCCCCCCTTAGAATCTTTGGCAACTGTGGAAGAAACTGTTGTTAGAGACAAAGCTGTAGAGTCCCTGCGGAACATTGCCAGTCAACACAGTCCAGCTGATCTAGAAGAACATTTTGTACTATTAGTGCAGCGTCTGGCTTCTGGTGATTGGTTCACGTCAAGGACGTCGGCATGTGGGTTGTTCAGTGTCTGTTATTTCCGCGTTAGTCAACCTATCAAAGGTAAGGTATATTTATAATTCCATTTACAAAAATTTTAATTTTACATTCATTAAATACAATGTGATTATTTTACAGCTGAATTGAGGAATCATTTCCGCAATTTATGTCAAGATGATACACCTATGGTACGTCGTTCAGCTGCAGCAAAGCTAGGAGAATTCGCTAAAGTCGTCGAAAATGAATATCTGAAGTCCGATTTAATTGCTATGTTCGTCATTCTTGCTCAAGATGAACAAGTAAGTTGTTTGTGTAATATTTTACGATTTATTTCTCGATTTAATTTTCGATCGCTTTTAACGTTTAAATACGAAATTCAATATGGATCGACTAAGAATTGACTTGAATCAAATAATAAACAGATATAGTAGTTTTCTCAATCTACAGTATTTCCTAAGGAATGATATAAAAAAATTAATTATTTTAAAAATACAATAAAAAGTGAGATAAACACATTCAGAATGATATAATGATACATTCAAATTTATCAACGTTCATTTCTGAATTTTGTTTTTTTTATTGTATAAAAAGTTAATACACTAAGAAATTTACATATTATTACTTTGAGAAAATGTTTTTTATTATGGCTATTAAAGTTTTATCTCTCAATAAAAATTAAAAGAAATCTATTAAGTATGCAGGTACACAAAAAATTACCTCTATTTCAAAAGATATAACACTTAACAGCTCAACAAACAAGCAAGCACATTTCAGATTTTTCAAAAAATACTACATTTTGTCAGGAATCTCATACGAAATTAGCCATTTTCAGAATTTTAGATAAAAACCATAATTTTCTTAAAGGATCTAAGAATGTGTTAGTATTAATCAGAAAATCCAAAAAATACTAGTTTCTTATAAGAGGCATCTGGAAAGAACTAGGTGTTTTTGAGAAATCTAAAATGTGCTGGTTTTAGTAAGGGACGTCGATATGTACATGTAATCAATTTTTTCATTTTTGCTACTAAACTTTATCAACCTTGATTGAGTTATCTCGTATATATTGAAGTATACCTTGAATTCTATAAACACTTTCAATGTGCTGATAAAAGCAATTCTAAATTTTCCATTGCAATTATTTGACTGTGCAAAACACGCTTTCCAAAAAATTTTTCAACCCATAAAAATAATGTGGTTCAACCATCCTAGTCTGACAATTAGTTTTTCAAAATAAAGTTGAATAAGTAATGAAATTTTGTATATAAAATTAAAAAAAGAAGATTTTTTCAGTATTATTGTTACATTCTGAATATAAAAAAGTAATTTAATAAAAAATACCTACAGAAAAAGAAAATGACCTATGTACTGACGTTAAAGTTGAAGAAATTTTTTTTTAATTAATCGTTTTTTAATATATTTTGGTAAATACTGGTGTTTTGTGTGATTAATTATTAAGAGTAACGCGAGTTTAATCTTAACTATACTTTTATGTGAGTTTATCTGTATTATCATAGTTTTTTAACAAATGACCTTAAAAATTCAGTGCTATTTCTAGAAAATCTGTATTATCTTCGTTTTTTAACAAATCATCTTAACGATTCCAATACTATTTTTATACTTATATATACCGTGAATTGTTTACCTCAGGTGCTGCATGGTTGAGCATATGTACCTAGACTTATATTTGAAGTATCATATATGAAATGAAATAGTTATAAATCTTTTGAAATGGAAATTTACTGATGCATACAACCCAAGGAACAAACAAGAGTCTAATTACGTTCTATTATTCCTAAAGCAATTTTTACCTTATCATTCCAAAAATTATCCTGATTTGCCTCTGTTTTATGCTATATAATATATCTTCTGTATCATTTGACGTATTACAAAAATACACAAAATCCACAAAGAAAAGCATGCTACAGTACAGCGGAATAGGACATAGGACAAAAAAGAAGAACTATCAATCACTGCCACACTCCACTAACTAACCTCTCTCTCTCATCTTTGTCCCCGCAGGACTCGGTGCGTCTCCTCGCCGTGGAAGCCTGCGTGAGCATCGCCACCCTCCTCCAGCAAGAGGACGTCGAGCAGCTGGTCATGCCGACGCTCCGCCAGTGCGCGACCGATCAGTCCTGGCGCGTGCGCTACATGGTCGCCGACAAGTTCACCGACCTGCAGAAGGCCGTGGGCCAGGAGATCACGCGCACGGACCTCGTGCCCGCGTTCCAGGTACTCCTCAAGGACACGGAGGCGGAGGTGAGGGCCGCGGCGGCCGACAAGGTGCGCGACTTCTGCCAGAATCTCGATCCGTTCTACCAGGAGTCGATCATCATGACGAACATACTGCCCTTCGTGAAGGAACTCGTCGCTGATCCAAATCAGCACGTCAAGTCGGCCTTGGCAAGTGTCATCATGGGTCTCAGTCCGATACTCGGGAAAATCAAGTAAGGATTGCTTGCTGGTGTATAGGGGTGCTGGTGAAATTGTTGAAATGGTCGTTTGTTGGACGTTAGAAAGAGACGATTTGATCTGGGGGATGGAGATTTCGCTGGGAATGATGATAGAGTTTGTTGGATTTATACATTTTTTTATACAGTGGGTGATATTTTTGTTTTAATAGCTAAAATGTTAGGTACATCAGCTAAAACGATCAAGCTGAAATGTTTTGCTGTTTTAGCAATATTTCTGTGTGAAAACACATTTAGAATAGTTAACTCTGTTGATATTTTCAGTTACCAGTGTGATTGTACATGTAAATGTATCATTATCATATTTTCTAAAACCTTTTTTACCAACATGAAGAACATAAATCGTCGCCCTTTACGAAGACTAGCACATTTGGGATTTCTCAAAAGCACTTAGTTCTTATCAGGAACCTTCTACGAAAATTAGTGATTTTCAGAATTTTAGACAAAAAATATACTTTTCTCAGAGGATCTAAGAAAATGTTGGTATTAGTCGAAAAATCTTAAAAGTGCTAGTTTTTTTATAATGTATAACATCTGAAAAGAACTAGGTGTTTTTGAGAAATCTGAAATGTGCTAGTCTTCGGAAGGGACGTCGAAATAATGCCGATGAACAAGATGACAATATATCGTACTCAAAATATTAGTTCCGTTACATCGACGTTATTTTGGTCAATAATGTTTAAATATTGCTATTAGAAACAATTATTTTATCGTGATTTTCAAGTATCATCGTAAAGTATTATAACTTCCCTGTATATGTATAAAATGTTATACGATACAACGTCAGTTGTATAGCATCGCGTTTTCAAATCAATTTAACGATATTACGCAGTTTGGATGAAAGTTATCTCTAAAGTTTCATAAAAAAAATAGTTTAAAGATTAAGAAAATTAGATTGTAGATTTCAAACTCCAAAATCTGCATATTATGATGAAAATAATGAAAGAATGAGCTGAATGAATACAGTAACGTAATTCGTCGATATCAGCAAATATTTTGGTTATAGCAACTGATATCTTTGTTATTTTAGCTAAAAAATTAGCTATTCTAATTAAAACGTTTTAGGAAAAATATTTTGTTGTTGAAGCCAAAAAATTTCTTCCATATGTATTAAAATCAACAACAGTATGTTAAAAATTTCGATCTCGAATCTCTAATTGATAGATATCGAAAAACGAAGATAGACATGTAAATAGTGCATGTGTGCGCACAATAGCATGCCTGTAGGTATGTTTCTAGTTTTCTTTATTTGAAACTTGGCGAGCGTTAGTACATTCAATTAGATTAATTCTTCAAGGGCACTTTTTGATTCCAGTAAGCATCATGTAACTAAGCAAATTAACTAAAATCGATAATAAATTACACGCGTAATTCTGTCTTTTTACACTGAGAAAGTAACATATTTACATTAAATATTAACTAGTTATGAAGTGACATTAAAGCTTATTTTAAAAACTATTTTGCATGGTAATAAATTACTCAAAAAATTGTTTTATTGCTAAATATCACTACAATTATCATTAAAAACGTTTTATAACGTTTTTATAAATAATTTATATAAACACAAAATTATCATTGGTCATTAATGCTCATTAAAGAAAAAGTTGAAAAATTCGATATAAAAGATTTTCTAGTACCATTATATATTTTTTAAACATTTCCAAAAGATTCGTTTTTAGATTACGAGACAAATAAGAGTGCATTACTATTGACTAGGTATGAGCTTAGCAGTTTTATAATTCCGCGAAGTTGCATTAATTCTGCAACCAATTTTTCATGTTTCACAAAACTATAGAAAGATTACAAAATTTGGATTATTTCATGAATTTTAAAAAATAAATAGTTTTATTCATATTTTTTATAAATAATACATTAATTAATTTTTTCACATAAGAATAAATACTGGATTAAAAAAATTCATAAATCATTTACATATCATCTAAATCTAGCATAATTTTCTCTTTTAAATACATTCTTAATTTGACAAAAACACGATCAATTCGATAAATCATCTAAATGCCATCATTTTCTTTTCTAATTACGTACTTGATTAAAAAAATAATACTCGACCAAATCGATTAATCATCAAAATCTAGCACAGTTTCGACGCAATTTCCAACATCGAAACGCGCGTAATCTCGTAAAAAAAAATCCTCCACTACACCACATTATACACCAATAACAAATCATCTGTCGATCCATCCCAGCGCACCCAACACAATTATCGCACACCTCTTCGTACCTTTATATTTACTCCTCGGTCACCTAGTGCATGACATTTCACAGCGAAAAAAGTTTTGTAACGCGGAAGACAACTGCGGCGCGTCTCTTATACACCTATAATCTCCCACTCGCGCGCGGCGCGAGCTCTCAGTGCGTTCCGATCGGCTTGGCGAGTCGGTGGTGCTCGGTAATAATCGGAAGCTAAGCGAACAAAAAAGAAAAAAAAAACAGCGAGAGAGAGAGAAGCGACGAGATTTCGAAGAGATCGTTATCGCAGCATCGCGGGATTTCGAGCGAATCTATATAAGAGTCGCGCGAGAAATCACACACGTTTCGCGGGTCAAATGACCTTTACCTTTGTTAGAGCCTCTAGGTAGATAATATACGCCGATTCTAGAAATAGCCTGCTCCGCGGGGGGAAAAGTACGCGTTGCGGGCCATTGTTATGCGGGAAGAGGAGCGAGTTTATTACGCGTTTCGAGCGATTGAGAGTGCGGCGAAGAGTGCGAGATTGTTTGGTGAAGTTTTTGCAGAAATGGATGATTTGTGTTGCCAGGGGGAGGATGAGCGAAAAAAAAGGCTTGGCTGCTCAGTTTTTATTTTCGTTGTCATATCAAAATGTCATTTCAAGATTGGATGAAATATTCTTCCTTTGCTAATTTTTAATGGAGCGAGTGTTCTTTGAAGTTTATTCGTTAGGTACACGATTAAAAAAAAATAATAGTGAATTATGAATAAAAGAATTCCATCTTGTATAAAAAGAAACCATATTAATGAAAAAATTATTCTTTAACAATTCTATAAAATACTATCATGCGTGAAAACTGGATTTTTAAAGTAATACGAAAAATCGAATGGAAAATGATTTATTTTAATTAGATGAATAAATTTACTGTAGAATGTATAAACTCGTGAATCACGTATCATTTTAAACTATTTTAATGTTAACACTAATAAATTATATACAATATCTGTTTTACGTGCCATAAACGATTTTTACAGAAAATAACTTATTTTTACATTTTTGAAAGAGCAAAATCATAATATTAAAAGTATCATTAAAATAGTTACTTGAATGAAATTCAATGTCCGCCAAATCATATGAAAATTTCGCAGATAAAAATTTTCGCCCCCTTTTTCAGACGCGCAATATCGGGTGATTAAAACCTTGAGACCGATTTCCGGATTCCACGCTTAAATCATAATCATTGACAGCTGCTCAGTTATATCGCCATTCACGTAACATGTGACGCTATTTTCTAAGCCAACCGAAAGTTTTTGAGGATTGACGAGTCTAAGAAAGCAAAGACCATTTCAGCTTGCCGTTAGTCCTAAAAATCGTACGCGAGTGATAAACTTGACTTTTCGTTTCTTTCCAGCACAATTGAACATTTGTTACCACTGTTTTTATCACAACTCAAAGACGAATGTCCTGAAGTACGCCTGAACATAATTAGTAACTTAGACTGTGTGAATGAAGTTATCGGTATCCAGCAGTTGTCGCAATCACTATTACCGGCGATCGTCGAGTTGGCGGAGGACTCGAAATGGAGAGTTCGACTGGCAATCATTGAGTGAGTTTATCTTCATTGCAGAAGTTTTTAAACATTTGACTTATTAAAAAATACTTGTTTTCTTTAATATTCAACAATAATGTTTTTTATTTTTTTTAGATATATGCCTTTATTAGCAGGTCAACTGGGGGTGGAATTTTTCGATGAAAAATTGAATTCCTTATGTATGACTTGGTTGGTCGATCACGTTTACGCCATTAGAGAAGCAGCCACGTTGAACCTCAAAAAGCTGGTCGAGAAATTCGGCCCCGAGTGGGCACAGAACACAGTAATTCCAAAAGTCCTGGCAATGTCCAGGGATCAAAATTACCTTCACAGAATGACCTGTCTATTTTGCATTAATGTAAGTCAAATTAAAAATTATTACATTAACTTGCTATGTAACATATTAGAAAATGTGTATTATAGGCTACTTTCGTGCACACATGATGTCTACACAATATGTGTTTAAATGTGACATTTTTTTCTTTATTAATTAATTATTTAACTTGTCGTTTAGAAATCAAATAAAGCTTTATCACAAATAGTTGAATTTATTTTTTAAATTAAATTTTAGGTATTAGCTGAAGTTTGCGGCCCAGAAATCACGACAGACGTTATGCTGCCGACGGTTTTGGCCATGGCTAACGATAATGTAGCAAATGTAAGATTTAACGTTGCCAAGACACTTCAGCGAATCGGACCGCATCTAAAACCTAATGCAGTACAGACGCAAGTCAAACCAGTTCTCGATAAGTTGAACACGGATACTGATGTTGACGTGAAATACTTTGCATCAGAAGCAATTGCCGGCATTGCAGGTAAATAGCTTATAATTATCCTGGTAGAAAAATCTCCGTTCAAACTGCTACGAAAATTCTTAGCAGAAACTGCTAATAAAATGCCAATTCTAAGCTAAAAGAACTACTATTTAAGTAGAAACTGCCGAGTAATACTGTTTCATCTAAAACCATGAGAACTGCTAAAAAACAGCCCAGTTTAACCGTTTCATTTCTACCTGGGTAACGTTATTAATTTTTATATTATCATTTTCATTAAAAATTAAATTTTTTATAAAAATAATTTCAATGGTACTTATTTTAAAAGAATATAGAATATTAAAACAAAAAGTATATAACAAACATTTTTTTGTCGGTTTAGAATTTACGATTTATTTAATTTACAGCGTGACATTAATAAATTTCTAATTATTCTTTTATAGTAAATGATACTAACGTTAATTGATTTTATTAATAATTCGTTCAAAAATACTTTGAAGACTAATTGTTATAGATATAAAAATTGTGGCGCCATTTAATTGGCGCAATTGCAACATTGTTAAACACAAATAACTTTTTAAACTTTGTGAAACACGAAACAGTTACTCATTTGTGAATGTGAATAAATCTAATCATCAAGCTTTGTCAATAAAATTAAATTGATTTTATTAAATACATTACTTACAAACGATTGCTATTCATTTTGTAATTAAATCTATTTTGAATTCTGTAGATCGCGCATTTATTTTATATTTTAATTTTCCAGCATAGATTGAAACATCAAATCACCGAGTGCATTTACCACGTACCCCATTGTAAGCGATGACAGTTTACAAGAAATGTACCATCACATTGTTTCCACAGAAAATGTACACTTGGAAAACTCGTCGGAGAGAACGTGCGTCGCGTGTGAGAGAGACGAGTACCAATGACCGAAGTAAAACAAAAAAAAATTTGAAATTTTAGAGAATAATCGTTACACGACATTTTTAGTTCTGTTGTATTTGTATATCTATAATATTACACTAAGTATTGAATATTCGATTTAATTGGTAACATGTATCTCTCGTAAATACTTAAGTAATTGTCTTAATGAGTAATTAATAAACAAAATCACTCCAATCTTTCGAACCCATTGATTTATAACAAAACCATATAGGATATGTATACTGAAGTAAATATGTAGAAAGGTAGAGAAAGAAACATACTTGAAATGTTATAAAAAAATGTTTCTACAATAATTTACTACTGTTTCTATTTCTTCACATCAAAAGTTTTGTTTATAAGCATTTAAATAGAAGCAAATATCTTTTATTCTCGTATGCGTATACATTTTTTAAACAAAAAGTTTTGGTATTGTTTTTGGTTTTGTAAATTATAATTTTTGACAACACACTGTTGAAATTTGAAATTTATAAATAAAAAAACAAATTGTTTATATATTGTTTTGATATTATACACTTACTACAAACAATAGCATCTTTTTGAAAAAATCATAGAAATGGAAAAATAATAATCTGTACTCTTAAAATAAAATCACGCTAATTAAATAAATTAATTTATTAATTTATTTTCATTGTAATAGTTTTATTTTTAATAATTGTATGTATATTATTCTACATTAATTTTAAATAATATTGTTTATCATACAAAAATACAACAATAATAACAAAACTCATATTTTTATTATTTTACCCTTTATTTTCTACTATAACGTATTCTTTTTACCAGAAATCAACACAACATAAATAAGAACCACAATTGAGGAATATGCACTTGTGGCATAGGATACTGCAAGAAAAGATTAGGACAAATAATAAAATATCTTTTTAATTTTATCTTCAATTTTATTTGAGGTTTATTTCGCTAATTTATACATATTGTATTATCACAGCTTATCACTATGTTTTCTTGGCTTTTTTAGTGTGTACAAATATCTTGTTGCATTATATGCAGTTCTGGGAATATGGAAAAATGAAATAATTATCTTCTTACGTTAAACTATTTCCTACTTTGGTAGAAAAGAAATAATAAACTGAGGCATCCCACCAAATCAAAATACTTAAAACAGATGTACTATATAAAACTATTATTGTAATATGCAAGGCAAGAAATTTGCCGCTTTGCATTATTTATGATAGCAAATACTCTTCACTTTACCAGAATGCAGACTTTTTACTATTACATAATGATTAGAGTTACTTGACATTTATTCAAATGTCTTTCACTAACGATGTTAATGGTTGCAAAGAGAATGAAATAGTACATTTCCTGCACTCTAATAATCAGCTGAAACCAACAATGCACTCAAAGAAAAAACAAGTATCGAAGATATTCATAACTATTAACAAAGTCAGTTCATTTTACAAATTGGTCGCAAAATTGTTTTTTTTTTAAATTTGTTTCATAAATTTGTACAATATAAACTAGTGTTTTTAACTTAATAAAGGAATTATAACTGCTCTGATTTATGCAAAAGAATGCTTACTTAAAAAAAGAATATATATTTTTTGTGGAATACTATGTTTAAACTGTACAAATTTTTAAAACAATGAAAAGAAAATGCTGTTTTTTGATCACAAATATTTTAAGCGCAAAAATCACCTCTTTCTTAACCCTTACCACTTTTACGTAGAAAACACAGAGCTTAAAACTACCAATAATTATTGTTAGCATAATATGTACACCGTATAAATAAACTTTTCGGTTGAAGAGAGTATTAAGAAAGTTAGAAAAACTTACTACAAAATCAATGTAGTACTTTTTTTACTTATGACATCGTACAATCTAAATTTTTCAGAGTGAATCAGAGTTTAATTACACTTAAAAGAATGTACACGCGTATTTTCATTCTTTCGTAAACAAAAATAGAATCATCCTTTTCGAAATCCCAGAGAAAAATTATATACAAATATCGTTGTCCATTGATCAAAAATGAATGTGATGTACATAATTTTTCACCAACTTTTTTGAAAGAAATGTACAATTTTCTTTTTCAATCAATTTAAGAATTTTTAATTTATTCAAAAATTCAATTGTCGATCTCTCAGAGTAATGTTTTTTCAGGCAAAGGAAATAAATAAAAGCAATGCCACCCTCTTCCGTTCTGTATCAATTAAAATTATGTATAATTTCTCACCGGGAAGGAAGGTTTTATTTCCTGTATCTCCTTTACACTGCAAAGAATTTAGAGTGTATAGGTACTTATAGCATAGTCGGTTCAAGAATATAAAAAAGAAAACAGCAAGAAACATGAATCTTTCAGAACAGTCCTCTTACTTTTTTTTGCACGGTAAACAGATCTTCGTCACAGTGTCTTCATCAAGGTGTGAATCTTGATAATTAAAAAACATGATCCATCGTTTTGGATACATACACAGTATCGCAATAAATATATATAGTCAAGTTTAAGAAGACTTTTTTAAGTAGTATTTTTTTACCAATTCTACGTTTGGTAATAATAAACGCTACTTATTACCTCCGAAGATATTGACCACGTAAGACTTTTGCGGTACAATCGCAAACTACTGACCATTACTTCTAATCGCTTCGATTATTAAGTCGTAAACAGATTGGAGTAACTGATTTTTGCACCATTTCCTACACTAAGATTTCTTTATGATCTTAGATTATACGTTTAAATAGATACACACTAGCTTCAAACTTTAGAAAAACTAAATTTTGCTCTGTCTTTGATAAATCGTCAGAGTCACTTACGCAAGACATTAAATACCTGGAGATGTAAATTACACATACACTTTTGTGATTAATGCGTGCAACGTTGACTCCTCGTAATTTATTCCGAGGAAAAATTGGCTTTTAAAAAATTTTAATGATTAACCACGCAAGTTTTTTCAATATAAAATTTTAATCGAGCTTTTCGTTTTTGCTTAATGAAAATAGCGCGGTGGCCGCGCTAATAGCTTCTTTTAGGCATAGAAATCAGCTAAACCAGATTAACTTACCAACTCGTCAACAATAATTGAAAAAAATAAGTGTTCTTACACATTCATGTTCAGGTTTTGTTGTGTACAACAATGAAATTTAATGAATAACTATTTTCCTTTTTTTCTCTAAAAGAAAAAGTAACAAACAATTACAACTAGAATCATAGTAAAAAAATCAGTACTACCCAATGTATTGCTTTGGAAAGAAGTCGGATGAAAAAAACAGCAGTATGATACAATGCGTAAAACTAGTATAATAATTTAGCAAAAGATAAGTTTTTTGCGTTTAATAAAAACGCAAGGCGTTGAAGATGATTTAACACAACCCCAATCCATTCATCGTTTGACTGTTACAAAAATTTTCATAAAACAATAAATAAGCACTTTCTTTCATTTTCAAACGTTAATCACGCACGATACTCTCACTTTCATACCCTCTAAGATTTAACAGCACTGTGTTAAATAAAAAAAATCATGTCAATTTCGTCTTTTCTCGTTTCGACAGTGGAATAAAATTGTCTTTATACAAACGCCTTGAAAATAGATATGGCTTATAATTACACTTTCGACGTTCTCTCTCCTTTTCCTCTTCCCCTTTCTCTCTATCTCTCTCTTTATCTTACTCTCTTTCTCTTTACTTTGCCAAGTCGACAGAGACACTGTGACTGATCGTCAAGACTTGAGCTCCCAAAGTATTTTCTGCACTGACGATGTTCAAGGACGAAATTTTGGCTCGTTGATAAGCCACGACTGTGTTGAGACTCAAAAATCTATAAGAATATGAAAATTGGTTTTACAAAGCTTGGCTAATAAACAAATATTATTTGGCACGTTAAATATATTTCAGCGGATTTGCGGTAAAGTTAATAAACATTATAGTCACCTCTCTCGTCTCATTATTGACAATATGGAGATATATCATAAGATAATTCATAATAGTACCTTCGTGCAACAAGGGAATAACGTCGAAGATTATTAACAAGGGTGGATTTAGTAATCACTCGAGGGAATAGTCGGCTTTATTCCCGTGTTACATATACAACTTTATTTCCAACTCAACTGTGGTCACTTTATTCTCTTAAAAAATGGAACCCACGGAATGAATTAGAATTTCTTGAAAATTTATATTAATATAGAAAGAAATAGTTCAAAATTTACCAAAAAGAGAGAAAATCAGAGAAACTGAAAACTGACGGCTTTGCGGGAATAAAGTTACTTATTATAACACGTGCATGATAATGGCCTTTCTCCATGTCTGTAAAGCAAATGGAAAATTGAGAATTCCGAGAATTCGAGTAGCCGGAGGAAAATTAGTCTTTTCCTCCCCTGCAGCGGGAGAAAGTATTTTTTTTATTTCTATTGGTGTGGTGGACGACTCAAAATGCTCGATTATCCGTCCGCCTTGCATGCATAAAAAAGGACCTATTCATGCACTAATCACAAAGAATAAGGTGTGTAACATGGGGAGAAAGAACTCGTATTCACTCGTGCTCAAACATCATCCTCGCTAGAATAATATATTACGCATCTAGGGAGGTAAAGAATTGGCGAGTCCATAGCACGTGTTTCCACCGTCATTTTTCCTCCCATGGTGCGTATACTATTTTTTCTTGCACCAGCACCGAAAATATACATTTCTCTCCAGGCGCACGGGAGGAAAAGTCGTACTTTCGGTGCAAATGCGGGAATAAAGTATAAGAGGGAACAATATGTCACTTTCGTCCCGCTTTTCAGGTCAGTAAAGTGGACTTTATAGTTAACTCGGGAATAAAAAATATTGGACTTAAGGCTTAATCAGTTGATTAGAATTATCAAGCATCAATTAACATCAAAATTATAAATATTTAAAATTATGTATTGTTTATGTTTAAGTTAGTTATCCACCAACTATGTGAGTCAAAGCCAAATTGAAAAATAAAACTCTCAATATACGTGAATTTCTTTATATGTAAAATAGTATAGAAAGTTTTTTATGCAGTTATTTTAATGCAATTAATTGAAAAGAATGCAATATAAAAGATAACATCAACTTTAGATTCACGTAATAAAAGTGAAATCTATAGAATCTTTACAGTTTCTCTTTGAAGTCGCTATGCTGTATAGGAAAATGACCCGCACCATGTGATCCTTTTCAAGGATATTCTTTGAAATAAAAATTGATTTTGCTCAAAATGTCGAAAGATTCTCGACACTTCTAATTTCAGAGCATAACTAACTATATCTCCATTACATCACACAAATAAAACACCCTATTTTCGTACAAAAAGTACATACTCTATCGAGTCATTGGTCAAGTGGACAGATTCAACAACGATCACACCGTACTCGGAACAACGTCTGCGACAATGTGCAAGCACCACGCGCAGCCAGAAAGTGATACATACCTTATGCAGACGTACATGATGAGTAGCGCCGCGCCAGCTGCCAACATTCTGATGATTGGATCCTCGACGAGCTGAATTAACAACCAAGCGGCAGCTGACGATCCGCACATTGTCACGACGATGCCAATTGTCAGGAGCCAGTGGCGGGGCGTCAGGCCGTTCTGCCAGTCCAAGCGGCTGGCGTGCTCCACGTTGTACTGGCTGCCGCAGACCTTGCACGTCAGGCTGTCCACGTTAGTCGAGCTCTGCGGTTAATTTTTTCAAAATTAGACACTATCTCGGAAATTTCATGTATATACGAGTTTAGAACAACAGTGTTTTGAAATAGGAGTTTTTAATACGAGGAAAGAAGGTAGACGTTTCGCCGATAATGAAGACTCATTTCATAGTATAGGAATAAAGATGTGTTTGGACTGGCAAATGTTAGAAAGTGATAACAATTTTAAGTAGCTCAGACGGTGAGAAGGAATCGATTAAGCTTTGGTTTGTTCGAAAATATTAATATTTATTATTTATGGGTGCTGAGCTCACACGTCTCTGATTTTAATTTTATACGTGACGTAAATTGCCATGCAAATTTATGATTGCTGCAATTTTTGTTAAATTTTTTGAATAACTTAAATTAATTTTTGCATAATTAACGGATCGATTTAGTTTAACGACCCAAAATGAATTAACACTTCCTGAATTTGCTCTCAATAAATATACAATGGAAACAATCGAAACTTCTTTTAAGCTGCAACCAATAACTCAAATAGATTTTTTATCTGTACAAGTGTAGCTATCACCGAATGGTACCTCAAAAATAGTTTATGCTAGAAAATAACAGAAATGATAGAGGTATGAAAAAAAAATTTTATAGACGACAAAATAATTTTTTCCAACTTGCGTCATTTTGTTATTTTTGAACATCAATTAGTTTTTGAGGTACAAGCGATAGCGACACTCATATACAAATTTACCCCATTCTCGTTAGTTTTTAGGCTCTTTTCAGTGCTTTTCGTAGTGCCATTATATTGAATAACGAGTTTGTGAGTACCTATTTCTGGGCTCAAAGATTCCGATAAAACTCTTCGTCCGTCAAATAGTAACTCCTTAAAAACATAGGAATAAATACAAATCACGCAGTATCCTACTCGCGTAAAACCAAAGAGAACAAAAAATATAAAAGTATTTAGTTCAATTTTAACAATTTTAACAAAACAATTTTCTACACCGCACTATTGATACACACAATCAAACACACATCAAATTGAATAACTATAATTTTCAATTGATCAAATAGCTCAATTCACATTTACATTCAATCAACAACCATACACAGCATTGTATGGTTGCTACTCTTTTAACACCGACAGCGAAGGATACTATATCATCCTGCCCCCTCTCATGCTTCAACATAAAAAGAAAAAAAAGAAGAACCTACCTCGACGAGCCATCGGCGCAGACAGTCGTGGTGCACGGCGCTGACGTCGCCTCGGCACCGACACGGCTGTATCAGAGGGCCCGCGTCCTGTCTCTCGCTGTCGTAGCAGATCCAGCAGTCCTTGCTGCTGATCGAGGCGCCATCGGTCAGACGCTCGGACTCCGACAGGTTCGACTTGTCCTGCAGCTCGATCTCCTTCGGGTGCTTCGGCTGGTCGAGGTCCAGTCGCTTCAGAATTCGCTTGGGATTTAGGATCCATAGTTGCTCCGGACTTGAATTGGAGAATAGGGTACGATATAGTTGTTGGATTATGAATATGAAGTCCTTCGAAGGATTAGTGTGATTTGTCATTTTTTTTCGCGGTACATTTCTTGATTAGGAGAAATTATTTTTAGTGGGTTATTTGATGCAATTGTTGCGGTATGTGTCACTGATAATTCATATAATTTTTGGACATATTTTTCAGATATAATACAAAAAAATGAATATAGTTATGTTTTAGCGATTCAGCTATTGTACAAACAAAAATGTAAAATAACTTTTTGGGATTTTATCACTATTTCACCCACGGCAATTAGAGTGCTAAATATTTTTAGATTAAAGTTTAGTATATTAATATTTACCTCATACAATTCCATAGCACACAAGGGAACCACAGTGCAACTCCGACCTCAATGACTCGAAATACTACGTCGTGCCAGTTTCGGCTATACAATGGGACTCTGAAATAATTGCAAGAAACATTAGTAAAATCGAAATTTCATCTCGTGCAACGAAAAGAAAAACGATAAACCAACATTGACGAAAACTCACTTGGTCTTCCAGAATTCACTTAGAGTTTCGCTGAACAAGAATCCAACGACAATGAAGAGCATGAAGGCCTGAGACAATAAGCCAAATCTCGATTGATGAAGCTGCGATGTATTCACTTGCTGCTGTAATGAAACCGCTGAAGTACTCGGAATTGGATCAAACAATTTCGCCGTCACTGGATCTCCTTCGCGCGCGTTCGGGTCGTCGGGTGTTCTCTTGTTTGTTGCAATTGACGCTACTTGATGATCGCTCAGAAAACCGCCACGAACCTGTTTATAAAATATCAAATTTCATACATTCGTCGCTCGAGTCAATTAATACGGAATAATAAAGAAGCAAAAATGCCGATCCTCGGCGTTATTACCTTGAAGAATACTTCGACTCCGTAGATGAGGAACAATATGACGATGATGAACAGCAGTACGGCGTAGCATCCATTGAAAATGTGCGTGTAGAAACCCCGCTGAAAATCATTCGCGAGCACGTTTGTGTACAATCTTTCAAAGGTAAGAACTAAGTGCGAAGCGTTTTACGCAATCGCAACGAGATACACACCTGATCGTCCTGATCGTGAATTTGTGCGGTGATGAATTCCGTCAGTAAAAGGGAGTACGTGAGCAAGTTGAAGACTGCGAAAGCTAAAAATGACTTGGAGAGGAACTGTGGCTTGTCGGTGCGTATGTCCCGTAAATGAAAAAGTTCGGCCCAGAAGCAAACGATCAGGGAAGCGCCGCTCAATACCAATGGATAGTACGCGGATACCAAGCTTCGAGACCAGCCGGCTTTAAACGCGGTCTGTAAGAACATTTTAATCGATTAATTATTTTTCTAAGTTCTTGCTTATAATGTCAGCTTATTTTCTATGAACTATTTTCAACATTTTTTGGAGGATTTTACCATTAATCTAGTAGAATCTATTAATTAATACTTTGGAAGCTGACGATGTATAAGAGTTTTCATGCTTAGAGTGCCATAACGCTTTTTACAATAATTTAATTTTTTTTGTTAAATAGCTAATAGGTTTTGAACAATTTTACGTAAATTTTTAAATACAAAATTAGATTGAATAGATACAAATTATTAATATTTCAGCGTGTTTAACATTTATTAAATTTGCAGAAAGTATTTTTTATTTAATACTCGAGATTATTACATTAATTAAAATTATGAAAATAGTGCATTCCAGATATGAATTTATACGATAATGGAACAAACGTATTTAAAACTTTAGTGTACAATGAACATTCTTATCAATTGGTTTGTTTCGGATATAATCAAAATTCAGAAATATCCCCTTTTTACTAAATTATTAAATAAAAGAATAGGTACATCTATATAGCAATACATAGAGCAAAATAGACGTGACTCCAAGCTCCAAATATTAAAAGGTAATTTTCTCCTATATAAGCCAGAAACCTTAAAAATTTGATTCATTTGTTCAAGCTTACTGCAAAACTCTTCTTTTGGATTAAAATGTTTACAGAAGTATTATGATGACAAAATTCAATAACAAGTTACGTTTATACTTTAAGATGATCTTTAAGAGGATGCTATACTGAGATGCGAGGCAAACTTCCCAGTCCTGAACTTTATTCGTTGAATTTCCAATTTTACAAAATTCTAAAAGTTGACCCCCAATTCTGCATAAACATAGAATTGAGGACAACTTTTATAAATATGTAAAATTAGAAATTAAACGAATAAAATTGAGAACCGCGAATTTCGTTCTGAACGAAGTACACGCTTACAGCTTCCTCTTAAACATTACAGTATACTTGAACAGTAAACTTATTGATCATTAGAAAATTCTAATCTTACAAGGAGAACACCAACCCCGCGAAACTCGAATTTTGATGAGGCTTTAATAGGTGCTTTCTGGTACTTAAAAATGAAGCATAGCACCCGTAGTGCGCTCTAATGGGCCCTTATATTTGAGATATAAACTATTTGACTCCAAATATACATTATTTTAGTGAAAAAAATTTCTTTTACAAGTGATCATAACTATACATTTTTTAGCACTAGAAAAAATGATCCATAAGATAATAAAAGTAGACGGGAAGAGTTTTAATTTGAGATCTGTAACATTAAAAAATATTCATCTGAGTCAAAGTTATTAACAATTGAACAAGATGACTGAAAATGCATGAAAAATCAACAAAATTAAATCTGTTTAATTTCCACAAATATTCATGCATTTTCAGTCACTATTTTTCAATGTTAATAACTTTGGTTAGGATTAATATTTTTTAACGTTACGCATCTCAAATTAAAGCTCTTTCTGCCTACTTCTATTACTTATTGAACCATTTTCGCTAATGTTAACACGTGCATACGTATATAGCTATCATCACTAAAAAAGTTACCTTTTCTCACTAAAATAACGTATATTTGTAGTAAAAAATCTTATATCACGAATATAATGACCCATGAGAACGAACTATGGGTTCTAGGCTTCGTTTTAAGTACCAGAAAGCACCTCCGACAGCCTCATCGAAATCCGAGTTCCGCAGAGTTGGTATTCTTGTTAGTTCGTTAACCTTCGCTTTACCAAGGATACCATAAGAACAAGATAAACCTGAATAAATTTTCAACCACAATCGAAATGTTTCAATAGATATCGATACACAGGCGTACACTGAAAAAAAAATTTGTTAAATCTAAGTAAACGTTTCCTTGAATCGTACTAAGAAAAGATTTATTTGATAATAGTAAATATTTAATTACGTTTAGACTGGTATTCATCAATTCAATAAATATTTACTAAATTTAAGAAATATTTACTTTATTTAAGTAAATCTTTTCTTAACACGATTCAAGGAAACGTTTACTTAGATTTGACAATTTTTTTTTCAGTGTAGAAAACGAATCCGCCCTTCAAATTTGAAAACTCGACTGCGTCTACAAAGACCTTCTCACCTTCGATGCACCCCCTTGTGAAAACCAAGGGCTACAAACAAACCAAGAGAAACTGTATAATGTATATACACTCACCGGAGACGTGAAGTACGCGCCGCGTATGAGCGTAGCCAGGAACACGACGAAGTAGAGGAGCTTCTGGGTGGTGACCCGGCAGGCGCGCAGGAACGAGGGCGCCTTCATCCTCTGCCACTCGGCGACTATGCACATGACCAGCTGGGTCAGGCAGACGAACGCCAGGACGAAGAATATCGTCGCGAACGCGATGTAGTAGCTGAAGTTTGGGACGTGGCACTCCGACCCGTCGAATTGAATCTGGGAATTAATTCGACCTTGTTGGTATATTTGCTTCGCCGATGGTTCTTTTTCACAAACGTTTTCGCGCTGGGATGCGAGCGCTATTTGTGTATGATTGAAAGATTCAAGGGCTACATGTGCCTTAGTCATACGTTTCAAAATTCGATTTATCAAACTGACATGTGTAATCTGGGAGATTATTATTTCGATTATATAAGCATGGGAGTCGTCTGGTTTTACCTCTCACTCGACGATTTGATACAAACATTCTACTTTGATCTGAGTTATTTCGATTAAAATTTATCGCAGAGATAATATGGGCTTTTATTAAAAAAGAATTTAAATTAGGTGTAATCTGATTTTGAAATGTTGAATACGTCATTCTCGAAACAACACTTTCAAAGTTGAGCAAGATATTTCAAACTGAATCACTTTTAAATTTGTTTAGATTCTTTTAGATATAAAAAGCTGCCCTTTAATCAAGTAATTTTTTTCACTGTATACTTTCAATTAATGAACAAATAATGCTCGTTTTTTGAAAATATCCAAACTTTAACTTTCGAAGGTCGTCATTTCGTTTTAAATTAATATTTCGGAAAGTCCTTCAATTAAGGGATAAACTGATATACTATATCAAAATCTTATTCTTTTTTTTTTGTTTTATATTATTTGGTTTTATATGACTGAATTTTTTGTAAACGTTGCTTTAAAAGAAAAAAGTTGTGTACACAAGCCTTATCATTTCCCAAAAATAAATTCGTTCCTTTCGACCTCTTGACTGTTATTAGGCATACAATGGCTCAATCATCAGATTACATTTATTGAACGATAACATGGCCATTAAACCATTTGCATACAATTAATTTCATGTCAACTTTCTTATCTTATTTAAAAAAGCCTTTAAAAACTGTTCAAGCCCATCAACATCTGCACCCTCAACTCAATACACAAATCGATCCTCCATTACAAGTTTCGCGCAATGTCGAAACACCACGATAATCGCACAATTAAAGCATCATGAAAACCCGTCAATAAACACCGAGCGTTAAATTTGACTAGTGACTCAGCGCGCGGGTCAGCCGCGACGCTAACAACGCGCATAATTCAAGAATCGTGCATATGTATATTGTACACATAACGTGAGCTCTCTTTTTACCTCGCACAGGCAGGTTCCATTGTGGCACTCGCCGTGGCCGGAGCAGTTCTCAATGCCGCAGGTGTTGTTCCATGCCATCATGCCGAATTTAACCAGCAGCGACAATGGATTTTGAGTGCTCAAGGCAATCATTTGTTCCATGATTGCCGGCGCTCCGTTGGACTGCAATACTGCAGTCCCCTGTAACGAGAGCAAGTGGAAAACGCGAGTTTAGAGTCAAATAATTCGGTTGGCGAATTGGCGTGCGTTTATGTATATGTATATAATATACGTGGGGTTCGTCTCTTTTTTCCTAAGACGTTCGACGTCGCGCGTGAGTCATCGTTTAAACTTCGAGGAAAATCTCGCTTTTCGAGCGAGCTCTTCGTTGCCGTGGATGCTTCGAAACTTGTTATTCTGTGTTTTTATTGCAGGAAAAAAGTATGGTATCTAATACAATGTTTGCTGTTTCCTCTTTATGCGAGGAATCTCGTTATTTTGCGAAGATGACTGGAAGTTATTCAATCCGGTTATTTACAGGATTATTAAAGTCATCGTTTCATGCGATGAAAAAGTTAAATAAAAGTTAATATACAGAGAGAATTTTCTGATAAAAATGACCGTAAAAATCATTGTAAACGTGGGATATTCTGTCTTCAGGGGCGAAATTACCCTACTGAACGGTAAAAATTAACGTTATTCGTTATAAATTTTACCATTCAGCACGATAAATTTTACCGTTCAGTAGGGTATTTTTTCCCATGAAGTCAGAATATCCCACGTTTACAATGATTTTTACGGTAATTTTTATCAGAAAATTCTCTCTGTGTATAAAAATATAAGTACACTTGACAAAAAATTTTCTTCGTAACGTATGTTAATAAGTTTGTTATTGTCCTTTTATACAAGTTTTCTAACACTAAACATTAATATACGTTTTCATTTTGAAAATATCTTTATTGCTTCTATAAAACTTGATTACAAATCATCAGGCAGTTTGCATGCGAAAGTGTAATTGCTCATATCCAGAGCAACTTACGAAGCCTATATCACGTTATTTACTATTATTAAAATTTTTTTTATCAAGTTTATTTTAAACCCTGCACTCGAAGCTTCCATTTATAAACTAACGCGCATCTGTTTTGCATCATTATCTCTCTCGCGTCCCGCGCGGAACAATGAAAAGCAATAATTTCGATGAGACCGCGGCACAACATACACAATGTCTGCGCATCACTAATAAGCTGCTTAATAATTCTAGATCATGACTATTCCTGCGTTGCGCGCATGCTATGCGATAAAAGCTCGTGCGAAAGCCAGTAGCGACAGCGATGACGAATGTCTGGGGTATAATACGGTTTCCCGCATTGTGCGGCAAGTGCAGCAGTGCTATTTTCTTTCAAGGAAGGTTTTTTTTTTAATTCTGAACGCAGTTTTGTAGAGTTTGTTTAAGTTATGCAACCGATTAGTGCACTTTGGAGATAATACGTAATGCAAATAATTTATTCAAGATTTTTACAGGTGAAAAAAATAATAGAAAAAAATGTTACACAATAAAAGCTGAACAATCGGCTTTCAATATTTGTTTTTGTCGTAAACGGGTTAACTATCACGAATAGGCTGAAAAAACATGTTTAACTTAGTAACTATAATAATTTATTTTATTATTCTACATTTTTTAATAAAACAAAGACAGTGAAGTCATATCTATTATGCTTATTAAATAATTCGAAAAGCGCGTAAGAAAAAAAGTCTGTTAAACCTGAAACAATAGTATTAATTTAGATATATTTACAGCTCCCTGTTTTAAAATTTTAAAGTGACGATCTCACTTCAAATATGCTGAAAAATGTATCTTCAAAAGTGTCAAAACAATCACTCAATACAATAGGCGCGAGATTTTTATTTTAACAATTTTAGAGTAAAAAAAATCCGTATTTAACTGACACTAGGATACATTTTTTCACATAAATAGATTGTGTCAGAACTGAGTCGAATTCTGACCATGAAAAACATTTTTAGGCAAAATACCTATGATACTTTATGAATAAGTAATTTTTTTATTAGGGTTAATATCTCACAATAGAGCTCACAACACTCCGAATTAGAGAAATTTAAGTTGTAACATCGACGTTCGAATCGATCTGAAATTTGATCAAAGAACTTTTATTATATATATGGACTGATCGAGTCAAATTTTTATTAATGTTTGAAACAATTAAGTTTAAGGTATATGGTTAGATATAAGATAATTAATACCAATTTTATGCATAAATGGCATTTTTATGTATTTGTACGGCTGTTATTTTGGACCTAAAATTAAATTTCAAATTTGTCTTCGAACAGTCTGTGAATATACATCTAAGTTTTATGAACGTTTCTGATCGATCTATTAAAAATTGGCTCTATAAATGCGTAGTATAAGTGAATGTCGATGTTACAAGTGATTAATAAGAATGAAAATCGCACCTCTGTTGCATAGAATGATTGGCATATTTAGAGTTAGATTTTTACTCCAGAAATTTTAAAAAGCAGAGTTGTATCCGTAGTCAGAAGGACGAATATATTCGTTCCAGACTTTCTCTTCATAATTTTTGTTCTACCGAACTATAGAAGGTCAGTGACCCCACCAATTAGAACTTTAGTCCTATCCTACAGTATAACGGTGATTTAATAAGTCCGAATTTTTATGAAGAATTATTGTAAATTGTAAAATAATTCAATAAAAATGACTTGAGAGAATACGAAATTCCTGTTGGAAGTGACTTCTTGGGTACAAACTCTAACGCAAGGGGGTTAAAGGCTCTAGCCGGATAAGCATGTCAAAAGTGCCCTCAGGTATTTGAAACAGCGGCTGAGCCATCACAATAAATATTGTAAGGAAATATGACCCTTGAAAGTTTTTATCATTTCAAAATATATATTTTCAAGGTAAAAACTGTCAGGTGTCATATTATAATATATTATTACACTTTTGACATGCTTAACAGGTATATCGTTTATTTTTAGGTTTAACAGTCTTATCTCTTTTCATATGATGAGAAGGGGCTATTATAAAATCTTGGTGTAAATATTTTATATGAATTAAAAAACTCGAATGACCCAGTGACTACAATGATTCCAAATCCTCCTCTCCTGATCCCAAACCCCTAATGTTTACGCGGTACACGATCGTAAAAATAAATTTTAAACCAGTTTAACTTGAAACTTACAGAAAACATCTTCTGAACACGATTCTCCTAAAAATTATCATAACAGAATTTGGAAAAATTTAGATTTAAGTTGAAACTTTATTTGTTTATAAACAAATATATTAGTACAAGTGTTAAGGGCATATAAGGCAATTTTTTCCGAAATTTCAATGAAAGTTTACTGTCGTAATATTTAGTTATTTTTTAATTTTCCATATTGTTACGCTTATTTTCATAAAAGAATGATATCCTGATTATTTATTTATTATTTATTTAACAATTTGTTTATCAACGGGCGTTCCTGACCTTTTCCACACATATATAACAAACGTATTCCAAAAATGGGTCGGCTAAAATTCGATCTTCGCCACCGATAAATCGATTATGAAGAGTTACGGCAAGTTTTGTGTCAATCCATTAAAAATTGCTTTTACAAATGTGATCCCATGAATGTTAAAATTTTCATTTCAATAAACACCTCCAAGTAGTATGGACCAACAAAAACAAACAGATGGTCCCTGCACTTCTTAAAATTCGTTTTCACGTAAAGAAAAAAATATTGACAGCGTGTCTAGATTAAAAAGAGAGAAAATTGTTAAATTTTAAATATTTATAAGATCTTCAACTTTGTCATTTCTAGATTTCTCGTAACTTTCTACACTCATAACCACCATCCAACAATTTTCAAAATTGTTCTTTACAAAAATCATTCTACTAAACCAGCGCGTATTCCGCGCACTCCGCCAAGCGAGCGCAACGAAGCCCCGAGCCACGCTACTTAAAAAAAAGCTTTCTCGGCGAAAACTAGCACACCCGACGTACATATACGCGCAACGCCCCATCGACGCACATCGCGCAATTACACTGTACGGGCGCTATTTTTAGAAACTTTTTAAGGGCAGCAACAGCGCCGGTCGCGACGACGACGAGGCGTCGATATATTATACCGCAGAGAGAGAGAGAGAGAGAGAGAACGGAAAAGAGGAAGATAACTCAACCACATCACACACGCGTGCTCCGCATACACGCTATATATATATCAGAATACGCAAATTACGAGCGCTCCAGCGCAGATGGACACCGGCGTCGAGCGCTCTCGCGTTATATAGTCCAGGATGTGAATCGTGAACTATCATACATCTATATATATATAGACGACGCAGCGCGCGTGGTTATAGGTATTAAACGCGCGGCAGACGCGAGATGACGACCGGTTGCATCTTGTTAATTGCGAAAATGGAGAATATACCTATAGATGCGTCAGCGTTCGCGGTCTAGGAAAATGCGCCTCGAGTAGGAGCCAGCGCAGGCGCGTGTTACCGCGAGCGTAAACAACGAGCCGTGGGTTTTTTTCTTTTCTTTCTTGGGTAATTTTCTGTGATTAGGTATATTAACGCATGGAATATATAGGAATGACGGTGTGCTTGGGAGGAGGGCAATTGGTTGGTATGATTATGCCCGAAATTGTGGGTAATCGCGTGTTTGAGTATTATAGAACTGTATAAGATGGTTAGTTATACATATTTATGAGTAACGGGGTATGCTGTTTATGCATGATGAATGTACACGTGGTTATTATATGAAATTCCCAAGAATACGTTTATTCTTGGAATGATTAGGTATAGTATAGATAGCTTCTCGCTACTTTCTCATTTGAATCGAAAGTACGGAAAAATATTCTCTTACGTAATTTTGAAGAGTGCAGCAGGTTGCATGAAAAAAGTAAATGTTCAAACCATGCGGCCCGTTTGATAGAATCCCGTAGAATATCGATAAATATTCCACAGGTATTTTTTATTTTTTGCGTGCAGGCGATTATTAACCAGATACAGAGGGTTCAAAAGCCATGTGACGTCACGATCTGTGCATAATCGTGACGTCACACGGCTTTTTAACCTTCTATATCTGCGTTAACAATCGTCTAATTCAAAAAAGAAAAAATGTACGTGTCGAATATTTCTCGATATTATATCAAACGGACCTAATGGTTTGGAATTTTGTTGTCGTTTTCATGAAACTTCCCAATTGAGGTACATCTGTAAGGTTTTTATTTTGAAATATTTTAACGAGTTTACTGATGAGTTAAAAAAACAAACTTTGTTAAATATCAGATAACTCAAGAGAAACGAATATAAACGCGAAGTTATACCTAATAAATCAATATTATTTCTAATATGACCTTTTGTTTTTTCATTAATTTACTTTACTTTATAGATTTCGCTTTATGTATTCTATTATAAACATGATTAGATACTTCCTAGTGCACTTGAAATTTTCAATTGCATCAGGAAGATATATTGATTTGGTTATAACGGAAAGAAAGGTTAAATAATACTTAATGATACAAATATAATAGAAATCTTTTACTTATAACCAATATTATTGAAACTGGTACGATTATAATTTCAATATAGTTGCAACAATATATACGTTATCGTAAGTGATATTCGTTGCATTTTAAAACTTAACAGGAAATATTTTAAAGAAATAAGAAAGAAAAAACGTTAAGAAGAAAAATGTGTTATTTTCTAACTATTCGAAGTTATTTGAAACAATATATTTTGACCAGCTTTTCAATTATCATTATAAAAGTCGGTAACATATCTTAGCAGGTCATGTCGAACTTTCAGATTTTAAAAATCGTTTTCTAAATAATAAAATACAAAACATTTGTTTTTATAAATTGAGAAAATGGATTACTCATTAACTTATACTTTCATTAATAACTGTAATACAATAAATAATTGAATAAATAAATAAATAAATAAATAAATAAATAAATAAATAAATAAATAAATAAATAAATAAATAAATAAATAAATAAATAAATAAATAAATAAATAAATAAATAAATAAATAAATAAATAAATAAATAAATAAATAAATAAATAAATAAATAAATAAATAAATAAATAAATAAACAAATAAATAAATATAGGGATTTGTATACGCAGATATGCAGAATGTATAATTTTGGTATATCAAATTTTCGAGAAAGTAACATAATTTATGCAAGTTGTCGCAATAATATAATTAGGTACGCCGATATTGCATATACTTATCAGTTAAGGAGGGTCTTTCGCTAGATAAAGGGCATAAAACAAAAAATTGTAGAAAAAGCCAAATGTTTATAAAATTTTACGCGTTTACTTATAAATAATTAGCTTTCTCTTATTACAGATATATTATTTTAAAATTTTCTTTCGTTAACTTTGTAGAGAAATGTTTAAGGAAAAAAGTAAGCCCCAAAACATTAAAATTGGTTAAGAAATAAAAAAAGAAATTGTGGTTTAACTAAATATTTTTTAAATTCACAATATTTACACTTGTGATGTCACGATTTTTTTTAAACAATTCTTTTTCATGTAATTTGGGACTATTATTAAGTACATATCATTAGTTTTATCATAAGACCTTTATAATCTCTCACACGATTTTTTGTTTCATGTCCTATATCTAGCGAAAGACCCTCCTTAAATATTAACGATGGTATTTCCTACGCAATAGTACTGCGCGAGCTGACGAAACCTCGTAATTTTTTCAAATTTTAATTTTAGCAAAAATACAAAGGCGACATTGAGTTCAATATAAAATGGTGATTTAATTTTATACTTAGCATTAAATGTACAAATAAAAGAGCACTCTATGCATTCATGTTTGTATAAGTTTATTCACCCGAAGAAGCATTCATAATGATTATCAGTATTAAAGTATAGGTATGGTAAATGTTTGTAAGAATCATTAGTGTACTTTGTATGCACCTACGTATTGTAAAAATAAACAAGATGATCAAACACAATAATTTTTTTTGATACATAACAACTATAATAAAAAACAATGTTATAAATCAGATAAAACCGTATAAATATTGAATTTGTTACAGGTATAAAATTGAATATTTTTCTTATATTCATCATTTTATCTATCATTAAAAATTACACAATAATAGATATAAAGTTTTTCTTATTTGTTATCATCACAGATAGTCTTTAAAGCTCCAAATTTCGTCATATGTACTACAATGGGCTAATCACCAAGTTTCTAAAAATATTTTAGGGTGTATATTATACACTTAATTTCTAAATTATTGGAAAAAAGGTCTTGCATTTGCTATAATAATCATTGGATGCTCTAAAAGTGGGAGAGTTAAAAAAATGCTGAGCTGCATCTTTTTATTGTAAAAAATGTGTATTCTTCTTTTACATATTTTTACAATTCCATTTGTAAATTTATTACGTAAATTTTACTTATTTTGGCAAAAACTCAAAAATGTTTTGCAATACTTGAATGATTTCTAGGTTCTTTGTTGTCTACATATACAATTTAAAGAATCGTTTTGCCAAATCATCAGATGCAAAAGTAATATCTATTCAGAGTATGGAGCAATGTGATGCAATTCAGTCTTATTTATAATTTCGTTGTTAATTTATCTTTACAACATTTAAATGTAAAATAATAGAATGAATGCATTTAAAACTATAAATACAAATTTTCTAATGTTATTTTAATTCTTAATGATGTGAAAACATATTTCTTGCATTCATGTACCAGTTCAAAGAAGAATCTTTTGAAGCTTTTAACACTGCGTTAAATAAATGTCCTAGTTTTAGTACCAAACTTATGACTGACATCATGACACCAAAGACAATCACTCAACCTACATTGATCAATCATCTGTCATTGATATCCAAACAATGTTTAAAAGTGATTTAAATTGTGCTTTATCATTTTCAAATGTGAAAACATAGAAAATTTAAAATTTTTAATTATTTTTATGTTTATTGTATGTATGTTAGAAAGAATTTAATTTGTATTTAAATAATCATTTATCCTTATCCGAATAATGCCAATGGAATCTGTGATGATAAATTTCGAATTGATAAGAGATTATCTTGAGAGTATTAAATATTTCATCCCATTAGCTGTTAAAAAGTAGTTGTTTAAGAAGTAGAATGTTCATAATTTCGTAAATATCATTATGTAAGAAATATATTAGCATGTCAATTAAAAATGTATAAAATTACAAGTATATAGTACCATTATTTTCATTTAATAGTACAGTAATTGTGGAAAAATTAAAGAACAATTGTAACATTCTATAAATAAAGCATCAACAGCAATGATCTTAAAAAGCAATGCATCATCCTTTTAACATACATGTCTTTGACCCAGACTCCGATAAGGAAAACAAGTTTATAAGACATGGAATCTCTAATTGAAATTATGGTTTAATCTAATAATTCTTAGAAGACAATATTGACAAAGATTTAACTGAAAAACATTCTATTTCACTAAAGTTATAGAAATAATTGAAGTATTAATTTCTATTCTGCTTCAATTTAACAAAATTAACTATGTAGTTTTAAATAAATAGGTCTTTACTGTCAAAAACTGGTTATTTTCTTTGTAATTTGTATTTGTAATAAAAGCTCTACAAAAAAAACAAGAAGTGTCTGCTTGTAAACTATTTGAATTTCCTTAAATTTATATATAATTGGATACCAGGAGTTATGAAGTTTATTATTGTAATATAAAAATAAAAATAAAATATTCAGAACTTTATTTTTCATAATCTGATATCTATTTAACATTGATCAGTTAAAAAATATATTCATTACTAATGAATATTATTCTTTTTTCTTTATATCTATATTGTAAATTAATAAAGATTAAGTTTTTTTTACTAGTTATATTGCAATTTTCTATCCATTTATGGTACGGCATGCATTTAGCAATGATCTAGAAAATATTCCTGCAGCATCACATAGTAGCAGAAAAAAATAAATGAGCATTTCACGTTACATAGAAACTATCATTCTCCCGATAACAATTCTCTAATGCACTACGATTGATTAACAACAAAAACTAAAATCTAGTGCTAACACATCAGAACTATGCAAGAACCAACACTTATCTAACAAAAATCAACAATCGTTCATTACCGTGTACAAGGAAACATCGAAAACCATGACAACAGCCCATTAGCATCGCTCAACTGCTCAATCTCTCTTCGAAAACCAACTGATGCTGGCTGTATCATCTCAATAAATAACTGGACCACTGACAACTTCTCGATAGCCTGCTTGTAACAAAGTCATTAACGCACATCCAGGCAGATATCCAGCACTACCTAACTATTTCATCTGAAATATCCCACTCAATCAATCAAGAAACTGGGTATTTCCAACGGAACACACACACACACAGTCCTCAAGAGGAACCACAAAAAAAGATAATCAGAGTGGGGAAGGTGGAGGGGATGTACAGTAGGCCACGAAAGAAAGAAAGAATGAAAAAAAACAAACATCTACACTCAGCTGTATGAACACTCCTCACACACACACACACACACTGTGAAGACACTTCCTCTGAAAAGCAGAAGACAAAGACTAGTACGTCGACCTATTTAACCCTCTCTCTCTCTCGTTCTCGCCCTCTGTTACCAAGGGTGTCCGCGCCGCCTTCGAAGAGCCCATTTTTTTTTGTTCGCCCCATTACGAATGACTCAAAAAAGGGAGCAAACTGACAAACTCACGCCGAGGCATTACGTAACTCCCCGGAACGCACAATTCGCTCCGAAAAATCGACGCGCACCCAGCACAACGAGGCGGAAGTGCGTATGCGACATAAATAATGCACGCAGAGCACCGCCACTTTAGTCTGTACTCTGTAGGTACACACACACACACACACACATGTACATACACGAACCCACGCACGTATAATATATAGATATATCAATTAACAACACGGTACATATACGCAATTTTGTACATACATAGAATGCTTGGAGAGGTGCACCTGAATCGCGGCCTTTCAATTTCGAGTGAGTTCGTCGTGGCGATGTTTCGCGTTTACAATGCTCTTCAGCACTCACTCTCTCTCTCCTCGTCTATACTCCTTCTCCTCCTATTGTTTGCCCAAAGGACAGGCGCACCAGTCGAGTACAGCTGCACTCGCGGCCGTATATATACTTCGCGAATCCCAGTGCAAACTCTTTCTCTCTCTTCCTCCTTTCGTCCTTACGAATACAGGTATATACCTATCGGTGTATACGCGATATATACACCAGCCGCACACGCGCGCGACGCCTTTTACGTGACGCGCATACAGCTGTGAGCTGCTGCACTGCCGAGTCCCAAGTCAAATCCTTAACTGCACACACACACGCGCACGCGTGCACGGATACACTTGCAATTAATGAACGATCCGAGCTCGGAATGGAATAAAAAAAGGAGAAGAGAAGAGTGTGCGTTTGGTTATTGACGGTGAGGGCGCACGCGCGCACCCACTCGGTACTCCACAGTGTATATACACCTACACGCACTGCGTGTTATATTTTTCTCTTGCGTAGATACATATATGTATATACAAATATATATACGTGTGCGTCCGTCACTCTTTCAGATGCTGCGATGGAGCCCGACGATGACGATGATGATGATGAATCTTCGCGCACACTTGTATCCCGCGCGCGACTCGACCCGCAACTATCCCGATTGTACCCTTTTCAATAAAACACTCGTGCACCTTGCCTCGGGGCGATTTTCCTTGGAGCCGCGGCCCCTTTCACGCGCACTCGGATTTTCCTTTTTCTTCTCTACGCACTCGCGCGGACCGTGTGTTTCTGATGCGTGTGCGCATGCACGCGGTGAGGCGCCTCGTCGCGCTCTCGCTCTCTCTCGCCTCTCTCTCCCGTCGTCGCTCGTGGACTGGACTGGGAACTGGGACTATAGCCGAGCGAGGAGGAGGAGGAGCAGAAACGAGCCGCGAGCTGAGCGCATGCGAGCGACGAATGTGTATATTATATACTATATATATATGTAGCGGAGTGGAGTGTGTGTAGTATATGTAGATAGGTGTATATCCGTGAGTGTTGAGTTGTTTTGGTCCGTCTCCACTACCCACTGCACGTTTGATATTTTACTCGTTGAAGGAAAATTTTCAGTCCATTTTAGTTTTCTTAACAACACTCAATTGATAGTTTGTTTTGTTATAGGTATGAAAAAGTGAGTTGTAAATTTTTTAATAGTTATTTTAGACAGTATATTTGATAACTGTGTCCTACGTTTGGTATTTTACTCGTTGAATGAGAATTTTCAGTCCATTATAGTTTTTTTAACAACACTCAATTGATAGTTTGTTTTGTTATAGGTACGAAAAAAGTGAGTTGTAAATTTTTTAATAGTTATTTTAGACAGTATATTTGATAACTGTGTGCTACGTTTGGTATTTTACTCGTTGAATGAGAATTTTCACCCCATTTAGTTTTTTTAACAACACTCAATTGATAGTTTGTTTTGTTATAGGTATGAAAAAGGTGAGCTGTAATTTTTGTAATAGTTATTTTAGACAGTATATTTGATAACTATGTGCTAATTGCAAGAGTAAGATTTTTTACAGATAAATGAAAAATTAAGCTTCAAATTATATATCCCCTTCTTAAAGAATGTACAAATAGCTTTAATAGTAAAATAATTAATACATTTTATTAATAAACAAAAGAATTGGAGAAAATTATTCTCTTAGAAGCTATTGGTGATTGTCTTTTAATTTCTTGTGATTCTTTATTTATTTTGGATCTTCTGGAGTATATTGGCTATTTTCAGATAATTGCAATTCAAGTGCAACATTCCTTTCCAAAATTTTAGAACAGTAGAAAACCAGAACAAGAAAATTTTACACAGATGGCGCGCATGGTCGCTTTAATTTTTCAACTGCAAAAAATTGAGTAAAATAGAAATACACTTTCTGCCCTCCGTTTCTGTGAATTAGTATTGAGTTAATTTAACCTGCTAAGTATATCTATAAATTACGCATATATAGATACACTTTATAAGTTAAATTTGAATGCTCATTCACGTTATTCGGGCATATACAGAGTGCAGAAAGAGTAGAATACGGCTAAAAAATACAGTTCCGGGCATAACAACTTAAGTCCATGTTCCCGGAATAACGAAACTTAATTTACTGTATTTACTCGTTCCTACAAACGTATAACCATGTAATTCCTTTACTTATCAATATATGATTAGAAAGGGATATTATGACACATTAAACAAGCATATAGTATTGCACTGTATCTCTTTAACTACGATCTTACAGATCAGTGCAAACATTAAAACCCGTTTTTCTCAAAAACACAAAAAGTTGACTTCATGGTTATTCCGGGAAGCCACAGAAATGATTATAACAATGAAGACCCGGAAAATATGAAAAATGTTGTAAGGACGTGTTAGCATCGTTTCAGAAATGTTGAAATGTCCGCTTTGGTTGCAAAAGAAACGTTGTACCATAGAAACGTTTTAATAACTCGTGCCAACGACGTTCTTCCACGTTGGTATATTATAGAGCGTCACCATGGAAACGTGCTTAAAACATCTCTGAATCGTCACTGACAACTTCTGATATTACCAGAATATATTATTTTTCACATTGTAGGTACGTTATTAGATACGCAACTAGCAAAGTTTCAAAATTAAAAATTAAAAATTAAAAATAATAAATTCTAGCCTCGAAGAAGAGATCTTATATGATGAGACTTTTAAATTGAGAAGTACCATTCGGATAATATTTACATTAGCCAACCATATAGGCCAATATGATATAGATATTTTTATAAATATAAATATGTACTATTAATAGTTTTGCAGTATTGCACGTCTGACAGATCGATATATCTGATCAATTCTGTGATTCTTACAATATTTAGTAGGTCATATCAAATGTTTAATTTTTTATTGGAGAGCAACATTTTTAAAATAAGTTTCTGCTCTATAATAGTTACTGTTAATTAGAGCAATATATATATATATATATATATATATATATATATATATATATATATATATATATATATATATATATATATAAATTCATAAGTAATAACAGTCCAGCATAGTGTGACTATAAAAGTATGAGCACTGTGAAATGACGGGATCGAGTGAAATGTGCACTGTGAACGACCTAACCTAACTGATCCTCCAATCGGGTGGAAGCACCCAACCTAACGTAACTGCTCCCACCAATTATAGAAAAGCATCGTGGTCTTCTTTTCAGTGCCCTTTTTTGACTTTTCACAGTGCTCGTCTTCTTACAGATTTAATTGCTTTTATGATAGATTGTGATTTCTTAACAAAATAAAAAAAAAACGATGCGCTAAACATTGATCTAAAATATAAATAAGACTGCGAACAGTTAAAAAAAAGAAACAATCTAACAATTATGTATAAGATAAACTAAGCAAAACTGAATGAATTGTACCATTGTCACACAAATGATAGAAAGACGTGCGTAATAAGAATTAAAAATGTATTGACTATTAATTCACAAAAACTACAAAATAATATAATAAATTTATCCGAATTTATGATTACCAATATTTATTAATAACAAAAGCATTTTTGGGCCCTTTAAAACAGCACGTTGTATTTCCATAATGCCCCGCTAGGCGGCTCTGACACCATAAAATTAAATAGTTCCTCTGCATCCAGCGTGTTCGTCACGTCATCTGTAGCGTGATCGCTCAGGAATGATTCTCTTTGAGGTTACATTGTTTACACTGTTCGCCGAGCTTTGTTTTGTCTACTCCTAAAACACTTGAAAAAGAAAAAACCCAGCAACAAAGTACACTCCCAAAGACAAAGCTTGCAATCATGGGCAAACTCGACGTGAAGATGATGCGCTACCTGAGCAAGGAAGACTTCCGCGTGCTCACGGCCATCGAGATGGGCATGAAGAATCACGAGCTCGTGACCGCCATCCTGGCCGCGCAGATCGCCAATCTCCACCACGGCGGACTGCACAAGATCCTGAAGGAGCTCTGCAAGCACCGGCTCCTCATGTACGAGTCCAGCAAGCACTACGAGGGCTACAGGCTCACCAACACCGGCTACGACTACCTCGCCCTCAAGACCCTGACGGCGCGCGACCTCATCGACAGCTTCGGCAATCAGATCGGCGTCGGCAAGGAGTCCAACATCTACGTCGTCTCGAAGAAGGGCAACGAGAACGCCTACTGCCTCAAGCTCCACAGGCTGGGCAGGACCTGCTTTCGCAACGTCAAGAACAAGAGGGACTACCATCAGCACAGGAAGCACATGTCGTGGCTCTACCTGTCCAGGGTGTCCGCCACCAAGGAGTTCGCTTACATGAAGGCGCTGCACGACAGAGGCTTCCCTGTGCCCAAGCCCATCGACTTCAACAGGCACTGTATTATTATGGAGCTGGTCGACGGCGTACCGCTGTGCAACGTTAGGGAGATCGAACACAAGGAACGCTTGTACGACGATCTTATGAATCTTATATGTAGATTGGCCTTTCATGGAGTTATTCACGGGGACTTTAATGAATTCAATATTATGATCTCGCCTGATGAGAAACCTATTATCATTGATTTTCCGCAAATGGTGTCCACTGAGCACGAGGAAGCTGAGCTTTATTTCGAGAGGGATGTCAACTGTGTTCGGGAATTCTTCAGAAGACGCTTTGATTACGAGAGCTCTATGTATCCTGTATTTAAGAATGTTGTAAAAGAGAATGCCGAGGACAAAAGGCATTCAAAAGTTCAATTGCATTCACCAACAGTCAGTGATGTGGAAGATTATGAACTTGATGATGACAATGATGAGGATTTCGATAATTTGCAGGAGAAATTATCGAAATTGCAAGTTGAGAAACATGTATCTTCTAATGTTGCTGATTACTTGAAATCTTGTGATCAAATCATTTTTGAGGGAGAAGAAACTGTTGAAGATGAATTAACTTCGCCTGTTGATGAAAGTTTAGAATCCAGTGATACTCGCAATACTTGTGAAAAAGAGACATCTGTTAAACAGGAAACAGATTCTTCACAATCAACTTCAGCTGTTGATGAGAATTCGAAATCTGGTAATATACAAGACTCTTCTGAAAAACAGACACCTAATGTGGATGACATTTCATCAGCACAACAAGATGAGACAAACTCTTGTTATGATGAACATCAAACTTATGACGTAAGAAGTACTGTATCTACAATTATACCAGAATACCAAGTTAAAAGGAAAATGAGAATGGAATTATTAAAACGTGACAAGAAAGTGCAGAACAAAAGAGTTCTTAAAAAGGCAACTAAATCTACCAGGAATCGAAGAGAGAATGTTGATATTGCAAAAGAAAACATTGATTTCTGGGGTATTGATTAAAATACAAATATTGTTAAAAGATATATTTATAAAATGTACAGTGTTTCTAGGTGTGTCTTACTGAGCAGATTACAATAGCAGTTTAGAAGGCACTATGTAATTTTATAAAATTTAATACATTGTAATGTATAATATAATATGTACTTGAAAGTTTCATTTATTAAAATTCAAACGAATTTTATCTGTAATAATAAGTACAACAATAATTATTTAGCATTTTTCAGCTTTTACATGTTGATGTATTAGCTTCAAATCTTCGATTTTTATCTTTAATAATAAATTTTTTTTCAAAACCATATCGCTCCAATACTTTTCCTTAAACACATATTCCTAAAGAAAAAAAATGAAAATTGTTTTTGGCTAAACTTCCTTCCATTAATACTTGTCATATACACAGTTAATGTAATATAATTAAATTCTGAAAATAATTATTACCTCATCATTGTAACTTATACTTTCCTACCTGATTTATCAAAATAGAGAAATTCACAAAATGATTAAAATAATTAAAATATGTTGTTTTATCAATAGGAATAGCTTCACTTCCTGTTACAGCTGCATAAAAATCCAAAAAGGAAAAATAGAGTGAATGTAATGTTAACGATGTATCAAGAAAATAGTATATCCGAAAACCGTGCAGTCAAACATCATTTCGGAGCAGTGATACCCAGAGTTCAAAGCATCGCGCTCCACCCATGGTCCATGACCGCGTAATATCGTCTCTTTTACACTCTTGTCAAAATACACACACACACCCATACACACGTGCTTGACCTCTCCGAAACCTAAAACATAAATATATACACATGCATACCTATACTTAGGGCATGTCTACAACCGTGTTCCAGTCGTGAAAATTCCCGTGTGTTGATCAATCAGCATTGAGTTTCCCCAGAAGAGCTCAACACTAATTGGCCATGTATGTTCCAGTCGTGAAAATTCCCGTGTGTTGATCAATCAGCATTGAGTTTCCCCAGAAGAGCTCAACACTAATTGGCCATGTATAACACAGCTCGTGCGCGAAATTTCCACGTCTATATCTGGAACACCACGGTTGTAGACATACCCTTAGCCCGCGA
This sequence comes from Gastracanthus pulcherrimus, assembly GCA_949152435.1. Classification (NCBI taxonomy): domain Eukaryota; kingdom Metazoa; phylum Arthropoda; class Insecta; order Hymenoptera; family Pteromalidae; genus Gastracanthus; species Gastracanthus pulcherrimus. Next base: position 166,084,816 of record OX424575.1, on the reverse strand, counting down.
GACAAACCCCCCTGCGATCGTTTCGTTCGTTCGGCTTTTGCCGGATGCACGTCGCTCCACGTCCGCGCTGTGTATATATATATTTAACATGTCTGTGTGTGTGTATGTGTGTGCGTAACCTACCCTGCGGCCTGCGGGCGAACCCGGAACCCCGACGCGGCAGTTTTTCTTCTTCTGCGCGTTTTCGGAGCCAGGCGAGCAAGAGAGAGAGATATAAAGTATATCGTGTGTTAAACTTCCCGAACGAGTTTGTTGCCACCGCCCGCGGGACTTGATATGAGCCTTTTTGCTTTTAAGATATTTGCAGCTGCAACGGTGGGACCGTTTTTGCGCGATCGACGAAAATCGGGGACGCGATCGGTTCGGTTCTGTGGGTTCTTATTCTCGCGGTGGATTTTAGGGAAATGTATAGCTAAGGTTGTGTTCTTTTTTAAACGAATGGTACATTTTGAATGGGAGTTATGTATTTGTATCGAGCTATTTTTGTTGATTGATTGATAATAACAAGATTTGAATTCCAATTTGAGTTTTAATAACTATATATAATAACTAATAATAATAATACTTTTTATTGCTACTATATTGTCTAATCTTATTGCAAAAGCATTATGCACATTCGAATATTTAAAACGTTATTAGGTATTACATGTTGAAGTTGCAAATTATCAAATTTATTAGAATAAGTCAATCAGACAAATTTTTCTTAATTTGACAGCTTATTATTTAATTTTGAATAAAAGATTTTTTATAAGTAGAATAGCAAGAAAATGTAAGAGTATTTGTAAGAAAAATAAGACTATAATTTATATAAAAGCTATTACATTATTGTCTTTTATTATTAAAGATAATAGGAGAAAACTAGAGTTTATGACAAAAGAGAAGATGATTTGTTGATCAAGTCTTTTATTAATATATTTTAACTATTTGTAAAGTTTCAGTTTTCATAATTAAGAAATAATGAATCATAAAACATAATATCTCTCATACTTGTTTATTAAATATTAATTAATTTATGAGACTTGACATATTGTTAACAAAAAATTATGATTAAGAGCTTCCTTAACGATTCGCTAGAAACATTTAATCAGAATTTTCTCATGTTTTTACAATTATCACTATTTACATTTTAAATAACAAAATTTACTCTGGGCCACAAGACTGCATAACACCAGCATCACACATAATTTTCAATCTTGCCTCGGCATCATAAGTTCTACAACAAGTAAAAATGTATTAACAAATATGAATTAGCCATAGTTAAAAAATTGTTGAGTAACCCTAGTAGAAAATTATCTAGTTTTATCGAGGGCCTCGATTATTCCTATGGCAAACTAGATAGATCTACATAGTTCTAGATTAATTTTCCACCAGGGAAGTCAATAAGTAAGTCAATAGGCCTTACTTGTAGAAGTCAGCATATCGCTTCTTCGTTGGTTGCATGACACCAAAGTACCAGACAACTCCAGTCGCTATAGAAGTAACACAGGATCCTATCAAGGCAGACTTGATTTTGGACTCAAGGAGTTTCCTCAACTGTGGCTTCGCAATCGCACCAGCAGCCATCTACAAACCAAACAGTTTATAATAATTTAGAATACAAGAAAAATTATAAATTATAAAAAAAATATAAATAATCATTGAATATTGATATTGTTCTCTTCGAATAAGTTGGCAACCTTCAGACATCGGATTATATCAACATTTTGATATACATTGCAACGAATACATGTCAGTTTGTACAAGCAAGTTACATTAATGAAAATAACTCATTTAACATATAAAAATAGTGTCAACCTAATCGTTCATGAACAAGCTTGACACTTAACAATGTTCACAGAAATGAGCAAATAATGGACATAGCGTTCGAAAAGCGACTGATAAAGCCATTACGTTCGATCAATTGGCAGAATCTTGACAAAATCTCAAAGGCTCGTCCAAGTTACGTAATGTTTTCGTCCTCTACTGAGTTTAATCAAACTTCACGCGTGACCCGTGAGAAAAATGAAAATCTTCCTCGATGAGGAGCCTACCTTTTGCACAGGAATAGAGTCGTTATATTGAAATACTCGGTCGTGAAAAAATCTACTGTGCACAGCAGTAGCAGATGAAAAACGATGCACACCTACGTACACACACACACACACACACACACACACGCACACACATGTGTGCAGATCGAATCTCGAACTTCGAACTTCGAACGTTCGTCGAACGTCTCGCTCTCGTAAAGTCGATCTCGCACACCTTTCGATGTGTGGAGAAGAAAAAATTGACGTAAATTCAACAACTGCGTAGAAGCTTCCAAATGGTCTGGATTACTTTATTTGGTCATCTGCCGTTCATTTGGAACTGCATCTGGAAATAAAATTAACGTTTCTACTTGGAAAATTGGAAAAAGTACGTTAAACAGTCGAATATTGAGAATTTACGGACTACTTTTCTTGAGTCACTTTGGACGGTTCATCTATAGGTTTACTGACGTCTTTGTGACGTCATTTTACAATTTTAAAACAAATTTTTTAATTTTTTAATTCAAATTACAATTTTAAACCAAATTATATTGAAGTTATCACCTACAAATGTTTTATTTTTCTTAGATAAAGATGTAAGCAGAGTAACGTATATAAATCCAGATCTTTAATTAAAATCAATCAAAATAATTGCTTTTGAACACAAATATTTCAACCAATTATTCTTATACGTAATGTTTATCATAATTTTAGTTTTTAACCCTTTCATGTATGAATATTTCTGTGAAAAAATAACATTTTTTATGCGTTATTTGTTTATAACAAAAAGCTGTGTACGATAAGAGGTTTCCAGGAGCCACGCATTGTTAGGTTCATATAAAAACTTATTTTGTGCAAAAAATATCTAGTGCAAGATTTTTGGGATGAAAAACTGTGATGAAAAGGGTGTTACATATATGTAACATCATGCAGAAAAGGGTTAAATTTATAAAAGAAAGAATTGATAGCTTTAAAATCATACAAATTTTAAAATTATTATTAATATACCTTTGACAAATTGAAATCTGTTAAAAACATTGAATTCGAACATATTTTTATAAAAAATTATGATAATCATTTCAGTTTGTTATTAATTGTGATAAAATGTGAGAAACTATAAAAAACTGTGAAAAACTATGAGAAACTGTGACAAAATTTATGAAATATTCTATAATATTTCTTAAAATCCCAGGGTCTTATTCCGTAAGCATATTACTTTATATCGGTGACAAAAGTGACATAAATAATTTTTAACATTTTAGCAGGATAATTTACGCTTTTATACATTAATTTAATTAGAATCATAATTATTATTCATTTTAATACTAATTAGCTGTCTAGTTTTACGATACAAAATATTTTTTTCATGTTATGTCACTGACTTTGTCCGTGAAGTGGTGACAAACTTGGTTTTTCACCAAATTTTTAAGTGATTTTTAGTCACTTTATACAATTTAATGACAAGCTACGTTTATCACCATTTCACGGCCAAAGTCAGTGACATATCATGAAACAAATATGTTAAGTAATTTGAATAAACAAAAATAGACAGCTAAAAAAAGTACCAAAATTAATAACGCCACTATAAACTATTAATGTAGTTGAATGAATGTATAAATATGTAAATTAAAATTAATTATCGTATTATAGTATTAAAAATGGATTTTTGTCACTTTTGTCACCGATATAAAATGATATGGTTTCGATTATAATTGATATGGGAATAAGGCCTCTGTTCCAAATGTAAGCCCAATTTCACAGATTATCACGAAATTCTCATGGTTTTACACACTATTTCAGTCTTTTACATGCCCAAATTATCAATGAGATTATGTAAATCCTCGTGTAAATCTAAACCTTCAAATTGAAAGTATCACCGAACAATCACTTGACACACTTGACACACTCGAGATAAACAAATACCCGAAATTTGCTGGATTTACAAGAATAATACGTAGCTCAAGGGGTAAATTGCTGTTCATGGATTGGGTTAGTTGGGCTCAGGGCTTCGGTTTTATATTTATATAAACTTTTTATTAGAAATCTTGATCCCCATGCGACAGTATTCGAGGCGGCAGAAGTTAGAGCCATCAGGGAGTGCACGGAATGGCTCACGGCCAGAGGCCACAGACAGAGGACAATAACCATCTGTTTGGACAGCAAGGCCGCACTACTTGCATTAGACCGGATCAGCATCACCTCCAAGGAGGTACTATAAGGTGGAGGGAGGTCTTATCAGTAAGGCTGTTGATGGGTGCTAGGACACTCGGGCATCCAGAGAAACGAGAGAACGGATAGGCTAACAGCCTCCCATGAGGGATGGATAAGAGCCATGAGAGATCTGGGTAGAATAAAGCTCAGGTCAACAATTGGCTGGTTGACAGGACACTGGAAGGTAGGATAGATAGATATTATAGATATATAAGAGTTTTATTTCTATCAGGGCAAAAAATAATAATACAATATTCCATATTTCTTCATAATTTTACATATAAACTTAATACGGTAGTCTCTGGTTTTTTCTATTCTTCCAATTACATACATATTTAATTTGTCTCAGTCTTTCTTACTCTCTCACGTGACGCTCGTCAATAAACACAATAAATAAATAAATACAACAGCACAGCGCAGTCACAGCCAAAGAATTAGACTAAACGAACACGAGACTATACAACAATTGGTACTGAACAAGCACGCATCTCAGAGGAAGTTTTTTAAAAAGGACATCATCTCCAAATGATGGGTATCCAAGAGGAAGGCAAGTGTAGATGATGGTGCGGTATACAGAGAAGAGACAACGCTACACCTGTTTCATTATAGTTGCCCCGCCTTTGTGGGAACGAGACAGAGGGTGTGCAGGGGCGTACCTTTCATGGAGCCGATTGCACTAATAAGGACGCTTAAGGTGATGATAAACCCTGTGTTACTGTTAAATACGGGGAACCACTTTTTTCATTCATTTTTCAATTTTAAGAAAATATCTCTATGGAAAGATGTTCTTGTTGATTGGAACAACAACTTTCCATAGAGATGTTTACTCTGTCACCGTCAAATACGGGAAACCAATTATTTCATTCAATTTACAATTTTGAGAAAATATCTCTCTGGAAAGTTGTTGTTTTTGATTAGGACAATAACGTTTCATAAAGATATTTGCTAAAAATTGAAAATTAAATGAGAAAAGTGTTTCTTATTAAAATCCATCGGTCAAGTAACACGGGCAATAGATAGAAGGTTGTAGCCTGTACGCCGCAAAATATAGGCTAGAAAAAAATAGCACAATAAGCACTACCTGAGTTCTGGACCTTCCTTTGAACACTAAAACTAAGACTAACTAGCTGAATCGAACTGAATCCATACTACTGTTTTGAAAATACTTCATCATATTCTACAAAAAAGTGGAATTCAGCAGCTCTCGCAACAGCAACATAATTGGCATGTAATAAAAAAAAACAAATATCTTAATACAATTACAAGTGATATCGAAAATCAATTAAGACACGATGAAATAAATTTTGTCTCAGTAAAAGAAAGGATAACTACTGTCCCTTTACACTCCGTCTTCCCTACATCAAAGTTCGCATCGAAATCGATATAGAATCTCACAGATCCTTTTTCCCTCGCGAGGTTTTCAATTAAATGCTTTTATTCAATTTGCTCGGGAAGATCTTATATTCTAACGCAAAATTCGAAGACTTCTACATTAGTTAGAAACTTGAAATTTTGCAGACTGGCGTAAAGTCGAAGACAATGCAATATTCTGAAAAAATTAGAAACCTATATCATTCCTAAGCTTTGATATAAAATGCATTTTCTATCTTAACGTAGAAATATAAAAAGATAAAAGAAGATATAGGGGTAGAAAGTTAGAGCTCAAGATGAATTTTCGCATAAGGAATACTTTTTATAAAAATGTTGAGTATGAAAGTGATTAATTAACAAGTAAAATATTGTTTAATCGATATTCTACAGTAATACTCTGAACAGTTCAATCATTTATTAATAAATACAAAAAAATGAAAAAAAAATTATTTAGCAATAATAATTATTAATAAATATATATTTTTAATAATAATAAAACTATAATAATTATTAATAAATAAAAAATATATATACATTAAAAAATAAATAAATAAATAATAAAAAAATCGAGCATAACACTTGAAATCTGAGTATCTGACCTTCCGAAACTGTCATAAAACCGCCATATTCTTATCCTCCCTTTACCTGATCTCCACCGCGCATGCGCCCCATTCTTTCTAAATCTCGTTCGTTCGCCCTCGCGGCTTGCCATCGAATTGTACATTCTAAAGGCTCACCGGGGCTGATTCGTTTTAATTCTTATAACTTTTGAAAATCATATTCCTGCAGTATATAGATATCAACTATATAATTTCAACTTTCTATACAAATTTTTTCAGACATTGATCAATGAATTTACTAGAATTATTTCCAGTTTGAAACAAAAATGTTTTTTTTACGAATCTGCTTTGAGCCTGGGGTTGGTTCGTCGAAGAAAACCTTTCTTTATTTATAACTCAATCAATTTTGCACTTTTTTATGTAAACAAGGCGTCAAAATCGTTTTCAGTTAAGAATGCATACCAAGAAAAAATGTTATAGTACCGATTCTTACTGAAATACTTAACATATATAAAGACATCATTAGAATTTTGGAAAACTAATAAAATTAAACATTTTTCAAATACTTAGAATAAAATAGAAAAATATCCGTTAAAAAATACTATAAGACTATATTTATACAAACTTTGACTTTTTAATATTCGCCTTATTAAGTCACCCGTGGCGCCATCCCAAAATCGACTTGGGTACTTTATTGCTGGTAGCCGTATACGAAACACATGGGAGAAAGACAATAATGTTTTTTAACTAAAAATTGAAAAGGCTCAGGGAAATTTTCCGACTTATCATTATAATGTCAGTTAAGAGACTGTTTAAATTAAATATAATCAACAGCAAACACCCATGTCAAACCGATATTTACAACATTTGGCCTATCTCCTACAATGCTATTTACCACCAAAAGAGTAGTTCCATTATTCGCCGCATCATCTATTCTCACATGGGTCAAATGGCGTTACTGGGCACTCAACGAGGCGATCGTATCTTTAACGTGCCCTAATCAACATATTTCTCGATAAGCCTTTTCAATGAAAGACACATATATATCCTATTTACAAATCTGAAATCAGCCCCGGTCTCTCCTAATACACACCATACGACCGATCATCCTACATTTCTACTATATTCTCGCGTATATAGACACGGAGCGCACGGTGTATAATGCCCTCTCTCTCTCTCTTTCTCTCTCTCCTGCCTACTGCCCCGCCGCGCGCGATTGATTTGCGCATGTCAGTTGGCCGCATTGCAAATGGCGGCACCTTGTTATTGTCCATGGCGTTTTACGACTTGTCCGCACCTCGTCGAAGTACCTCCTCGCCGATGATGATGTCGCGCCGCAGCCCGGACCTCGACGACTTCCTACTCCTCCTCCTCCTCGTCGTCGACCAGCAGCAAGCGCAGCAGCAGCAGCAGTCCTCTCAGCCGCGCCGCGCCGCGACTTCCTACTACTCGTGATCGCAGCAGCAGCAGCAGCCGCGGTGTGTGGACACATATACATCTCTCTCTCTCTCTCTCTTGCTCGCGCTCAGAGAGTCTGAGTAGCAGCAGCGAGCGAGTGCGCGAGGAGACGGGGACGCGCGTCCCCCCAGGAAAAAACCCCGTCGCGGTCTGTAACGACGGAGCGCGGGCGGTCTTTTTACACCAGAGGAGAGAGAGAGTGCGAGAGGGAGAGAGGAGGAGTGCAAAGCAACAAACAAAACCACCCCGCGCGAGTGTGTGCCCGTGCAGGAGCTACATGTGTGCGTGCGTGCGGAGTAGTGCAGCCGTGTAGCAGTGCGCCCGCGCGCGTGTACGGCCCGCCGAGAGAGAGAGAGAGAGAGAGAGAAGTAAGTGCAGTTTTTCCCAACCCCACCGGAGCCGGGGATATATATCTCTCTCTCGCGCGTGTGCGCGCGTGCGAGCAGCCAGGGGCCCACTTCACGCGTGGTTCCTTCCAAAATAATACGTCTCTCTCTCGCGCGTGTGCGCGTGTACGTATTACACGAGAGAGGAAATACACAGGGAGAAGTGCACGACCGTGTCCGTCTGTCTCTCTCTCGCGCGCGTGTTTGTGTGTGTGTGCGCGCCTGTGCTCCGAAATAATAAGAGAGAGAGAGAAATACGAGGAGGATTCTGGTGTGCTCAGGAGCAGCGGTTGCGAGGAGAAAGCAATTCTCGCCCGGACAGCGATAAGAGCGGCGGCAGCGGCGAAGGGAGTCAGGATTATTTTTCCCCAGCCCTTCGCGCCCGCCCGCCTCTTTATATACACACCAGCAGCTCTCTCTCTGTCTGGAATATAACAGTGCGCGCATGTGTGCGTGTGCAGGCGAAGACGTCGGAGAGGGAGAACGTTGAGCTCTCTCTCTCGCGCTCGCGCGCGCGCACATACGTACTTATCACACAGACAATATTGAGGAGAGAGAGAGAGAGAGAGAGAGAGGAGAGCGCAACGATTACACACGAAAATGGGGTAATTTTTCTTTCAGACAAGAGCGCGCTTTTCATTTTCGTTTACGAATGTGTGCGTGTGTGTGTGTGTGTGTGTTGTGTTTCCTGCTTGGCGTATTTAGTTGCGCGTGTGTGCATTGGATGTACAGTACACGCACACAGAGACACGACTCCCCCGACGGGACAAAATGGTGGCCCCCCTCCGTACAGTGTGTGTACATACATACATGTTCATGTATACACGTACACACATAACGAGTGCGCGCACGTACATACATACACGTGTGCGAGTGTGTGCGTGCATGCACGCGCTCTCCCTCTCTCTCTTTCTTTCTCTTTTAGCAGCTTTATTATTTATCCAGCGTCTCTTTTCACCAGGGGGCTCCGATTTACTTACGCACGCGGTGCGCGTGTATAAATACACGCTCCTCTCCGTGGCGCCTGGTAGCGCCGAGAGCGCGAGCCCCGCAGGTTCCCTATAACCTAGTTCGCGCCTGCTGCTGCTGCTTGCGCGCCGCGGAGAGAGAGAAAGAGAGAGATGGAACATGTACATGAGGGACCAACACGTACACATGTACATGTATGTACACATGAGAACGGAGTTGGAGTTGGAGTTGAAAAGAGAGAGAAAGAGAGAGATTTCCTTGTTCGCAGCGAGTGTATGCGTGTGTGGGTACGGTACCACCCCGTAGATGTTGATGATTCCGGAGCGAACGACACCCTGGTGTGACTCTGTGCGCACGAGTATGTGTTTCTAGCAGCGAGCTCTCTCGCCCCCTCGAGAAAGAACCAGAGCGAGCGAGAGAGAGAGCGGAGGAGGAGGAGGCACGATAACCTCCGTGAAAGTGCATCTCCTGGGGGAAAGAGAGACAGAGAGAGAGAGAGAGAGAGAAGGAACTAGAGAGCGCGAGCCCGCGACACATACACACACGCAGCCGTTGTATGTTTCCTCCTCTCTATCTCTCCTTTTTCTTTTTTCTCTTTGGAGAAGGGCTGCTGTATCGCGGTGCTCCGTTTTTTTTTCTCTTTTTTTCTCTATTTCCTTTGGAGCACCGCGTGCGCTTTTTCTCTTCGATTTTCCATGCGCGCGCGCGCGGGCCCCGTGCCCGTTGCACACGCGTTTTTCACCTGTCGGAGCTTTGGGCGCTCTCCGTCTGCATATACATATCTATATCTATACCTACACTATATATATATATATACACGTCTGTACTCTGTTATGTACGTACGTGTGAGAGTGCACGCTCGCGCGCGCGCGCGCGCCCGAGAGCGCCGTTTTATTCACGTGTGTGTGTGTGTGTGTGTGTGTATAATGTGTGTGTGCGCGGGGCGCGCGTTCGCGTGTGGGTGTGCAGAGCGCGCAGAGAGTAAAATGTAAGTCTGTGCGTGTGGTGCAAGGGAGGATTCGATGCACGGGCTTCTTCTCTTCCTCCGTCTCCGTATCACTGGCTGTAGTTTGCGTGTGCGTGTTTTCTTTTTTTTTCCCGTTCGACTTTTTTGCCCGCGCGCGAGCGCGCGCGCCGAGAGTCACTCGCCTGGTGCGGACGGATCCCTGGAGTGTATTAAAGATGGTTGGTGTGTTTTTTTTTTCTTTTCTTTCCCCCCCGAGAGCGATAGTGCGCGGGTATAGGAGTGATTTTTCCCGAGAGTGGCTCGCGTGTTTTGGTGCGCACTGCTGCTACTGCTGCTTGGGGTGGTAACAGGTGCACGGATCCATGGGGTGTGTGACGTTGAGGTTGCAGTGTTTCGTAGGCTGGTTCTCGGGAGTTTGCTGATGTTGGAGCTGCAGGCTCCCATGTGTCTTTTTTGGTTAGCGGAGAGTTGAGGTGTATGGTTGTTGTTAAGGTTAGTGCGTATTGTTGTTGGGGATCGGTTTCTTGGATGGATCCTTGGGGTTACGGAGGGTTGGCTGGGTGAAAGTTCATCGGTGTTGAGAGTAGTTTTGCAGTGCTCGGTGGGTTTTGATGTTTTAGGTTTGGTTTAAGTGATTTTGGAGCGTGCTGCGTGGAGTTATTCTGTTCAGCGGAGTGGAGGTGTGATTGTTGTTAAGGTTAGTGCGTTTGTTGTTGGAACTCAGTTGTTTCGACTCGATTGTGTTGAAAGAGTTTGGTAGTTGGATTCGTTGGTTGTTGTTCCTACTAGTTTTACAAAGAATTGTTAAAGAATTGGTCGTTGATAACATAGTGAACGGAGATTTAGGTGCTTGAAGAGTATGTGAAAGGTATAGGGTGCTGAAATTTTGATTAAAATTGCTGAAGTTTATCCATATTGTTGTTGGAACGTGATTCTTTTGGTGTAGTTTTAAACTTCAGATATCCTGATAAGAGCTGGTTTTGTTGATAGTTATTTTTATTAGTTATATTTTTATGTTTATTGGATTTGCAGGGTATTAAAAGCTTGGTAGGACATAGAATAGAGATAATGGAGCATAGTCAGCGTTAGAATGGTGTGTAGTGTTTCTTTCTCAATTTCAATGACGTTAGAAGTAGTATTTATGATATAAATTTTTTAAAATATAACACCGAAGATTATAGTAGTTGTATCATTATAGAAGTATCATGTGTAGTGTCTTCTTGATTTTTCTTGCGAGCAGAGATAAGAATTCATACATTTTTTATAAATGTTGTATTTTAACTTCAATACATTATGAAGCACAAGAATTTAGAAAAATTAATATATACTTACGTCTTCCAAGTTTATATATGCCAATTTTAATATTGTTTAAAGTGAGCATTAATAGCAATATTGGTCTAGTATAGTAGACTGTTTAGGTTAAGAAAAGTTGTCGTTTAAAATGGTAGCAGGTGTGTCTTAAAATGCATCGTATGTACATATGCAACTGTTCTATCAACTGCTGCATAACTTTACTTCTAAAATCATTTTCCTTGAAATTAGTTTTTTTTAATGATTTTCTTATGCTGTGTAAAAGTGAGGATGCAAATGTATTCATCTATCTTGTCATTTCATTCACTTTTATTTATTTATCTAAAATGTATTTCACATTTTTTGCAGTGTTAATGAAGTGCATTTAAATAATAACTGTTTTACTGACAGTTTACATAAAACAAAGTGTTGTTGTTTTATTTGGAGTAAAGCATAAGTCAAGTTATGGTTTAGGTTAACTGAAGCTGTTTTGTAAATAATTTTTTGATTTCTGTTTGGACTTACTTGTTATGGTGTAACTAACTCTTTGTTTACATTTTTGAGTAATACTCGAAATTTATAATTTACATGTTTGTTTTTAAAAGAAATTCTTTCAAATAGATCATATTTATTTATGAATTTTTTAAATGTATATATAACATGATGGTATCAAAGGCTTTTTGATATTTGAATGTTCTATCCAAATGATTGTCTTCTTGTTTCTAGTTGTAGTAAAAGCTTTACAAATATAAGAAAAACGTAAATTAGACAGTACAAGTCTGATTGATAATTGTTATTTTTCTGTACTTTAAAAATATAAACAAAGGTATAATAAATTAAAGTTTAGTGGTTTAAGTTCAAATTATTGAATAATTTTATAATTGGATAACTAATAATCAGTTTTTCTTTAACGCTTTTTCATAATTTCATTTCTGCTTTAAATAACTATTAATATATTACGAAATAATCTTAATAGTGTCTGGTTTCGTTAGTTTACATAACCCAAAAATAATTTCATCTAAACCCAGTTGTATGCTAATAGTTAATGCTTTGGAAAATTGTGTGAATGTTGGACTGAATACTTAATTTAGGTTGTTAAGATATTCCTCTAGTTATTTATTTTATAATAATTCTTTGATTTTTGTATTATTTAAAATTAATGAGTACAATGGTGTATATAATTTTGATTTGTTTTATCTTATCTTAAACGATATATGTTAAATCCTTGTCATATAAACTTAAAACCATGTTGTTTAACCAATTAGGCTTGATGAATGAGTATAATTAAATATACAGATTTAAAAAAACATATATTTTATAATAATTATTCATAGGAATATATATATCCAATGAACTCAACATAAAACTCTTATTTTAGTTTTATTAGAATAGTCATTAAAAAAAATATTTATTTTGAATTGTAAATTTGAAGGTATTAATATTATTATTGCAATGATTGTTACAGAAGAAAAGATTGCTAAACACATAGCACTGGAGGGGTTGGGGCGCTCAGCTGCAAACCGTAAAACGGTCATCTCGCTGTGCAGAGATTACACTGATACCCTGAGACGTCCCAGGCTACCCGGGTAGTTATGTGATTAATTGTTGGTAAGTTTTATATGAAATTATTAAACAGTTACATGATATTTTTTTATAATATAAGGATTTTAGACTCAATCAAGTATAACCAGCAAATTTAGATGTAAATAACATTTAGAACAATTACACATACATAACTTGTATCTTAAATTTCTTTATCAAAAATTACACAGTTCCCCTTTTATAAGAGTTATTATAAACAACACAGAAATGTATGATTTTTGATTATGAAATTTTATGTTCCCTATATTTTAAATGATTATGTTTTAATGACTGTCATCTTAAAAACCATAAATTATTTTAGAAATGGCGGCTGATAGTGATGGTGATCTAATTGAGACAGTGATAACGTGTGAGGGTAATATAGGAGACCCTGAATTTCCACACAAGTTTAAAGTCATTGTAGATCGCCTCAAGTCTCTTGTCTGCAAAGGTAATTGATAGTTTATTAAATAATTTTCTATTGCGTAGATTCTCAAAATAAAGTTATAAAAATAAACCCTTTTTATCACAGATAAGGAACAAGATTTGAGAGTAGACAAAGTAGAACCATGGAATTCGGTGAGAGTAACGTTTTCAATTCCCAAAGAGGCTGCTCTGAGGCTACGAGAGCTCGCAGCCCAGGGTTCTACCACTCTCACACAACTTGGCATACTCTCAGTCCAAGTAGAAGGAGATCAAGTAAGTTTCTATTATTTGTGTACATTTTAATTACCTATCGACAATCATATTTATCAAGAAATTTTAATTAGCAAATATTATTCATATCGTTCCTTACTTATATTAATGTGATGTCAACAGGTAATCTCGTTGAGGATAGCTGGACGATATGGAGGGGAAGCACAAGAGATTGTTTTACATTCTGGACCATCGACAGAGAGTGGAAGCAAAACCCAAAGTGATCCTACAAATAGTACAGCTAGTATAGACAGCAATGCTACACCTGTGCCTGGTCCCAGTAATGCCTCCAGCTTAGCGGCAACTCTGTGCAGTGTTGCCCAAATGATTGCAGCTGGTAAATATTGATAACACTTTCAAAATTACTTAGATTTTATTAAATGCAGTTTTATGCAATCAAGAAAAATGTTTAATTATCTAACATTTTATATAATTCTAAGTGAAATTTCATCATATAGCACATATTTACACTAGCCGAGTCAATAGTCACACAGCAAATAGTGAATTTTACACTAGAAATATTGAATAAATTAGCCAGGTATTTCAAGTGAGAAATGCACTCTTCACCACGTGACTATCGACTCACCGAGTGTGTACTCTCGGATATTCAGAAGAATCTGGCATTTAGCTCATTTAAAGTTTGGGCTCCAGAAAATAATCCAGATTTGTAGTGGGAAAAAAGACGCATTCAAATTCTTTTTCCTCTTTTTCAAGCCCGGGCTTCGTAGGTCGCGGCCTAGGCTCGAACTCTGCATACCAAGATCACTAGGCTATTAAGCAAACTGCCTAGGCAGTAGTCTAACTACCCGAGTGAATCCAGAGAATTATCCCATAAACTAAATGCCGGATTCTTCTCAAAGCCTATCTACCTATACCTATACTCCTTCCAATAAGCCCATCTTCCATTCTTTTACAACTACCAAAATTCCTCTCAAAACTATCCATCAAAAACAAGCACAAAAATCGAGCAATCCCCCTTCCCAGCATCACGATCAAAGACTCGTACTAAACCTCTCTCTCTTTCTCTCTCTCTCTCTTACCACACAGGTCCATCGACGCTCGAGAAGCCTCCGCAGTTCCGCTCGCCGAACGTGGTCGCGCCCACGGACTGCGAGCCGATCCCGCAGTTCCTCGCGAAGCCGGCCGCGCTGCAGCCGAGCATGGTGCTGGGGGGCGGCCTCGCTCCCGGTCCACAGCTCCAGCAGCAGCAGCAGCAACACCATCATCAGCATCATCAACAGCAGCAGCAGCAGCAGCATCAGCAGCAGCAGCAACAGATGGCAAGCGCGTCGAGCGGCTCCTCGCCGAGGACCAGCTACAACGGACCTTTTCCCTTCGCCAGTATGACGCACGCGGCCCAGGCCATACACAGTCGCGAGGCGTCCCAGGTCGTGGCCGGCGGTGGTGGCATCAAGAGCGGCGCCGGCGGTAGTACAGTGCAATTCAAGCATCACAATCAGCCACCGCCGCCCTATCCGGCCCAGGATGGCTTGGCGAGCGTCAGCTCGCCCCAGGCTATACACGTGTCACCTCAGTCGGTTAGTACTTTCTTTTTTATGGTTATTTTTTAGATTTTTTTATTTTTTCCTTACGGGAGGTTTGACTAGGATTGGACGGTATTTGTAGTAGGTAGAAGTGAAACCTAGCGCTCGTAGTTTGTTCCGATAAACTTTTGTTTGGAGATGTAGGCTATTTTACTCCGAATATACGTTATTTTAATGAAAAATGGTGTCTCTTTTTATGAGCATAAATATGCAGGTATTTAAACTAGAAAGATTACACAAAAGAATATAAAAGTACAGGCAGAAAGCTTCAGTTTGAGACGTGCAACGTTTAAAAATATTAATTTGTTCCGAAGTTATTAATGATCAAAGATAGTGATCAAAAGTACATAAAAATTCATAAATTCGCAAAGATGAAGTCAGCCGTCAAATTATAAAAAGATGTACTTTTGATCATTAAAAAACATATATTCAGAGGAAAATATGATATCTGACAAACAAGGGCCTATTTTAAATTAAAACTATACAGGTGCTAGGTTTCATTACTATATACCAGAAAACATCTTACGATATTTCCCAATAAGGGATGGTATCGGTTTCATGGGTAACTGGTACACTGGTACTGAAGTTTTAATAAACTCATTTTTTAAGGATAGCATTTTAGTTTTCTGATAAATTGAAGCAAGCTCTGTGTACAACTTATTTAATTGAATTAGCTGGAACAATTAAGTCAAACCAGGAGCTAGTATAGTGTTTGGTAATTATGAATCCCATACTAAAATCAATTTGCAAAATTCATCGCTACAAAGAATGCAGTTGTATCCAATAATTGATCTCTTCATCCAATTAAAATAAAATAAACCTTTCGTTTTCGTCCAAAAAAGGAATTCTCTTAAAAATACGTTTCCTTAGAAAAATAAAAAAAGAAAAATGCGCAATCCCAGCACGATGAACGCAAACCTTCTCTTACGTAACGTTTCTTCGCACAGGTGTCGGTGGTCGGTCCGAGTCAGTACAAATCGCCGCTCGCCATGGCGTCTAGTCCATCGCCGACGGGCAGCAACACGAGCACCGGCAGCAGCTGCGCCCTGTCGAGCAACAACAACACCAGCAACAACAACAACCCCCTGGCGAGCATCAACAATCAGGTCGCCCTCTCGAGTCCCCTCCTGGTGAATCTCCTCCAGAACGACGGGGCGAGCAGCAGCAGCGGCTCGAGCGCCAGCGCCGCGAGTACGCAGCAAAAGATGCTGCCACCCGCGACGGTGGTCGACGGCATGTCCGGCAACCACCGCATGCGGCCCCAGAAGAAGCCGACGGTCCGCAGGAAAGAGCTCGTGCTGTCGCCGAGCGTCTCGCCCCCGAGTCTCGACTCGCTCAGGACCGAGGACTTGATAGTCTCGACGGCCCTCATAGCCGATCTCGGCCACGGGCCCTCGGCGTTCGCCACCGTCAACGCCGCCGCCGGACAGACGCTAGTGCCTCAGTCTCAACAGCAGCAGCAGCAGCAACAGCTGATGCAGGGACCACCGCAACAGCAGCTACAGCAGCAGCTACAGCAGCAGCAGACGATGCACACACAAGTACAAATACAGCAGAAGTTCCCCGTCAGGCAGGAGCTGGCTTACAGGTCCGCGGCGGCCGCGGCCGCCGCCCTCGGAGTCTCGCCCCAGCAGCAAGTACAGATGCAGAGCCAGCTGGCCGCGAGGTTTCCCGTTAATGGCCAACAGGTGAGTCGACGACTGCAAATGGTTATTTTTAAATACGGGAAGTACGTTTGGCGTTTATGAATAACTATACCGAGAAATAGGATTACTTGTAGTTAGGGATTCTTGTATTTATTCTTTACTCGTAGAATTTGTGAATTGTTAACTATGAACTTACCAGATATTTTATATAATTGATTCACTGCTCTGAAAAAGAGGGTCTTAAATGTTAAAAACTATGTCTAATGGGGTATTCTACTTCGAAAGTCGAAGGATTGTAGATATTTTCGAGAATTCATTTTCTCAATGGAATAACCTGCATATCCATATAAAACTTGCTGCAATTTATTAATATTTTTTTGAAGAGTATGACATTTTTTTTAATTATCATTTTTATGTTATTTTGAGCCTCAAAGATGGCGACTTGAAAAGGAGATGGGCTGCCCGCGACATTGGTAGCTCTTTCTAATCTTGTCTAAAACGTAAAACTAAAGGATTGTGTATCGTAATCGCCTGAACTAGAATACATTATTTTAATTAAAAAGAAACAAAATGGCGCGTGTTTTGAAATTTGAATTTTTTTTAACACGCGCCATATTATTCATTTTCAACTAATATAATTAATTCCTAGCGATAATGAAACTGAATCTGATAAAGAACGTTTTTGTTTTTTTCTTGTTTTAAACGAGTTTACAAAAAGTTCCGGTAGCAGTCTACCTTGTTTAAAGCCGCCATCTTTCAGCCTCTAGATAACATTCAGAAAAAGATCACTTTTAACGTTTTTCTAGACTCTTATAATGGGTATTAGATTGCAAAAAGTTTTATATTGATATACAATTTATTTTATTGAGAACAAAATTCTAGAAAATAATTTAATAATTTATAAAAAATAAATAATAAATAACGTTTATTTCAGGCGAGGACACCGTTACAGCAAAGGCAGCAGCTGCTTCTCCAACAGCAACAACAGATCAATCAACAAGGTTTATCTGTTCAGCAACAGTTTGCACCTCAGCAACAAATGGTTGGATCACAGGCTATGCAAGCTCCAGTGAATACGGGTCAGCTCTTGCAGCAGCAACAGCAACAGCAAATGCTTCAGCAAGCGCCTGTAGGAGTTAACGTAAATCAGCAACGGTTGACTTACATGGGACCTCAACAAGGACGAGTATGTATCTTGTTTAGGAAGGTCTAAGTGTAATGCAGTGTACGAACGGAACGCGATGAAAACTCACCAACTACGCCGTTGGAAAATCCTAAATATTTTAATAGATAAATAGGATTCAAATAGGATAAATTATATAATAAAGAAGAGCGTTTAAATCCGAAAAGATTATCTATTAAAATTTAAGTATTTGCGGTTATGCATTTGGTGTATTTGCAACGTGTTGTGCTCTTGCACTCCAGTAAATGTCGACGCTCCTTATGAAGACTAATATATTTCAAATTTCTCTTCAGAAATATTAGTTCTTTTCAGAAGCTTCCTACGAAAACTAGTACTTTTCAGATTTCCCGACAAAATCATTTTTCTGATGATCTAAACTTTCAATCTTTATTGGAGAATCTAAGAAATGATAGTTTTTATACAAGACCTTTGAAAAAAAAACTACAGTATTTTTTGAGAAATCTGAAATATGTTTGTCTTCGTAAAGAGCGTCGATGTAATCTTTACCTAATGTCTCTTATTCATTGTACTTTCAATTACGCAAAACTAATCTTAACATTTCTCCTCCAGCCGATGCAAGTTCCCCTAAATCCAGCGAGCCAGCAGACGCCTCCACCGTACCCACGCGTGCCACAACAACAACAACAGCAGCAGCAGCAACCCCAACTTCAGCAACAGCAACAGCAGCAGCAGCAGCAAGCTCAAGGCCAGCAAAGTCACCTGGGCCAGCATCAACAACAACAACAACACCAGCAACAACAGCAACTTCCGCAACCTCAGCTGAATCAGGGCATGAACGTGCAGCAGCAGCTCCACCACAACCAGCTGCAGAAGATGAACGTGAACACGGGGGCGACGAGCGACTTTCGCTACGGTCAGAGTCAGAACATACTGAGCAGAAATTACCAGGCAGTGCCGAGCATCGCCGGCGAGGCGAACGGAAGCGTCGCTGCCGCCTGGGGCGCCCAGAACATTCCCATACCGCAGGGTGCCCAGGTGAACACCGCTCAGCAGCGCGCCCCACCGCCACCACCGCCGCCCCCGCCGCCCCCGCCGCCGGTCGCGGTGTCGATGCCCAATCCCGTCCCGGTGCAAGCGGCGACGGTTGCGGCAGCTTCCACGAGTCAAGCGGCTCCAGGTGCCTTCGGCCAGAGCGGCAGCAGCAATCTGCCACTGGTGAGACTGGTTTCTTTGTTTGCTTGTTCAGGCGATTTTATATAGTCTGCGGGGCAGATGTTTGTAGATGGATCGGGAAAATTTGGGGAGTAGGGTTCTTTTTTTCTGGAAATGTTTATGTGAGCGATTTTGTTATAATGCCAAAATGGTACAATGATTTAACCGGATAGGATTTTCATATCGATATTTAGCTTTGAGTAGTGGCATATACAATGAGAAAAGAGTGAAGTAAATTCAGGAGATTTTAAACAGACATTTTAAAGAGATCTTAGTTTTTGAGAGTGCTTAAAAATAAATGGGAAACTTGGTAAATAAAATTTTTTAATTACAATTTTCTAGTTATGATACAAAATCAAGCCGATTGTTAGAAAATAAAGCGGTGACTCGGTACTTCAGCTATGGTTCGTGTGCTCAGCATTGTAGTATTTTCATTGTTTTTAACCTTTGGGACTAGTTTTATTTCTTGTTAAATCTTAATTTACCGTATTTTATTAATTAGCATATAAATTAGACCTAAATAATATTTTTCTTGGAGATTTTAAGAGCTCTATTTATTATTATTTTTTTAAAGGTTTATAATTAAGTTTTAGAAGCTCTTTTAAACACAATTTAAATTGTCACTGTTATCTAGTTACTTATAAAATATTTTAACCTACTAACATTTTAAAAATTGTTTAAAACCATTTACTAGCTTAAATTTTTTTTCATTGCAAACTTAACAATTTTATAGTAGTATAAATTTTTAGATCGACAAAATTCGATAAAAATATACAAATCCCTGATAATATAAATAGATTAATGTATTAAAAGCATGATAAACGATTCAAGTAGATTAAAAAAACGTTTCAAGTAGATTAAAAAATAATCTTTTTAAGTGTTGATTAAATCTAAATAGCAGTTTTAAATCGCATATTATTTATCATGTACAGAGTAGTATTTCTTTTCTCTTATCTCAAATTAAATCGTAAATTTACAAACAATTTCTCTACAGAACAATTCACAACTAATATCCATAAATCAATCAATTCGGACCAATTCTCTCAAAATCACACTTTTGTTCTCCCTCTCTCGAACCCGCGATCACAGGGCCACGCGACGAACCACGTGAACACATCGGCTCCGGCGACGCCATCGTTGACGCCGACGCCGGCCCCGCCAACGCCGGCCCCACCGACATCCCTGCCAACGATGGCAAAACCCTCGGAAACGATGGGCACCAGCAGCGGTAGCGAGGCTACAAAAGCAACGCCAGCCAACGAGGAACAACAGCAGCAGCAGCAAACCGAGCCGGAGTTCACGTCGTCGGGCAAGCCGCGACAGTACCTGATCAATCCGCTGACGGGCCTGCTGGAGCCCATGCCCAGCGACACCTCGGACTCGGAGCCCGAGAGCGCCCTCGAGACCCAGGACGACTTCTTCTCGTTTCCCTCGCCCTCCAACGATCGCTCCAACTCGATATTCTCGGACGACGACGCGGACAGTAATTTCTCGAGGCGAAACGACACGACGACCAATACGGATCAGTCGGACTCGGAGACGACGGCCAAGTCGACGGCCAGCGAGGGGAGCCTGAAGCACAACAGGCTCAAGTCCAGCAGGGACTCGCACAGTCCCATGCCCACGGAGAAGATCAAGCTCAGGTGGGTCTTTTAGATTCGGCTTTGGTAGTCATTTATTTGTTGCGTTCATTTTGATGGAAAATGTACGGGATATACTTAGCTACTAGTTTTGCAAGCTCCTACAAATGATACTAGCAAATATGCTATACTGTGATTGATAGGGTTTAAGGTTGTTATGCTCTATATCTACAGTGAACGAATCAGCAATTATTTGTAATAATTATATATTTTGGGTTTCGTTTGGCCTACGTTGCATTAAAAAAAGAAGAAACATGTAAAAACATTTAGATTGTTGTTACAGGACAAATTTTCGAAAATTAAAATATTAGACTTATTTTCTACTTATTATAGGGAATATAACAAATATTATTAATCTGGAGGTTTTTATTGTTTTTTTAACATAGCATTTGTCATAAGCAAAAATAATTATGAGCTGTAAATGATTAAATCATTAACGGCAATGCCGTTATTATATTTGAAAGAAAGTATTGTAGAATGATAATTTACTTATGGTACAATCATGTATTTAAAAATTAAATTAGCAATACAAACGATAATATAATAAACATGAACACAATTAGTAGAAACGGAAGTTATAAATCCATACGCAATATATATATCTTAACAATAATTGATTCTTTGAAGTTCTTATTACTGCATTAAATGAAGCGTTGATGAATAGAAAAATAAATTTTATTGCTAAAATTTTACTATAAAGGGTTGAAACATATTTCTAAATACTTTTTCGAAATTTATATTTATAATTTTTTAAGGTCTCGAAGATTTAATTTTCAGTAAATATCTTTCTGGAATGTTGTTACAATAAAAAATTGGATACAGAGTTATTTACTCCAAATTAAAATTTAAATGAAGAAAATCGGTTTCCCGCATTTGCCTGTAACAGGGTAATTTAACACCACCTTAACGGGTTAAATACTCATTTAAAAATTCTCATGTAATGAATTTCTTATGTATACTTTCGGATAAATTTGAAATCAATAAAGAAACTAAAGACTAATGCCACATGAATCGTAAAAAATACGTTTTTTCACGCCTTTTTTAAAAAACTTTGTAAATAAGTTCATTGTTAACACTTGTAGCTACACTTGTAGGTACAGGTACAAACAATGATAACATGAACATCCTCAATAAAGAGTGAAAACGATCGGATGTAATTATACATTAAAGGTTATAAGGAATTTAAATACACAAATAAAACATTAGGTTACTGAACAATGTAAATAGTAGAGTTATTACATAATATCGTGAAAATAAAGAATATAGTACGTCTATCGAAAAATTAGCTTACACAAAGCTATATAAAATATTCTGATTTTATTTGTCTTCTTAGGTAGATCTAAAATAAAAAAATTAATCGGTATTTTAAAAGATGTAATAATGGTTTCAGAAAGATAAAAAATCACGTTGGTCAATAAACAAAAAGAAATTGTTAGCTTAAACTTAGAAACAAATTAATAAAACATTTTACTCTTAATAGAAAAAAAAATTAATTACAAAGATAAGGGCGGGGGTTCGCATTCCCGCCAGACCAATTTTTCGGGACCTTTTTAAGAAAATGTTTTTCTGGATTTTTCGGTGGCGGAGATCAGGACTGCCATTCTGTAATTAACAAAAATAAAAGATCTCAAATTTATATAATCTCTGTAATTAAAAAAAATAAAAGATCTCAAATTTATATAATTAAATTATGTATATTATAAAAGGAAATTTTCGAAACTTACCACAGTGTATTTGGTCCATTACCATAAAAGACATCATCCAAACGCAAAAGAGTTGGTAAAAAAGTAATTTGAATTATTCAAAATTCAACCACACGTTTAAGTCATACATATGTAGAAGCTATGCTCAGCTATAAGCAGTAACATTTTACAATAATAAGGTTGAAGAACTGTACAAGTATATTTCAAAGTCGTAACATTCTTTATATTTTCCAATATTCTAATCATTCAAAATGTTCAAAAATCATTTAAAATGTTACTCGTCAAATTTAAACTATCAATTCAAAATCTGTATTTTTGATAAAACTAATTTGATAAACAAAATTACCGTTAAGTGGTCTCTCTCGACTCCCCGCAATAAAATAAATTTCGAAATAAATTTTACAAATGCATTCCACTACACTCAGCGACAGCCTATAAACTTACTCTCTCCCAGCAGGCAAAAACCCTAAAACCACCGATCATTCTCATTCGCAGGCTGAAGCTGGAGAAGTCCGAGCCGGTGACGCCCGCCTACAAGGTCGACGTCTCGTTCGTCAACACGCCGCCCGTGCGCAAGGCCGACAAGTCCTCGAGCAGCAAGTCCACCTCCGCCTCCGCCTCCTCCTCCTCGATCCTCCCCAACGCAGCCTCGACCATCGCCGCCTCGACTATCGCGAGCACCGCCGTCACCACCTCCGGCAGCGTTCCGACCCCTGTCCAAGCGACACCCGCGACGGCCACAACGATAGCGGGAGCCGCAACCGGATCCGCAGCCGGATCCACGACGCCGGGCGGAGGTGGCGGCGGGAGCAGCGGCGGCGAGGAGCCGCGGGTGCCGCCGCTGCACATCTCCCTGCGGGGCCGCAACGCCTCGGTCGTCCAGATCGGCAAGAAGGAGAAGAAGCTGCCGAAGGACGCGCAGGAGCTCGAGGGGGGCGCCGCGGCGGCGGCGGCAGCCGCGGCGGCCGCCACGAAGCAGCGACGCGGCAAGCTCAAGAGGATGAAGGACGGCACCGACGGCAACAAGCTCTTGCAGAAGAAGTCGCTTAATGTGATTATAGGTGAGTGCGGGGCTGGCTTTTGACCTGGAGAACCGCGCGGAAAAGTGGGGATGACGACGGATTAAAACTGAGAAGGGTGATCGAAGCGGAGTATAGTTCTGCATTCAAATTGATTGTTAGTAAAGAATTGTGCTAGGTTTTAATCGGTTTTAATAGTTATCGTTGTTTTTAATTGAATGCTTCTCTAGCAGGGAAGAGAATCGATTGCGATTTTTACAGATTTTAGGTGTTGCGGATAGCAAAGTTGCAAGATAGGTCGCCGATCTTGAAATCGAGAAATAGGAATGATGAAATCGGATAATTTGCTGTATGCGGCGTGTGGCGCTCGAATACTTTGCATATCATTTTTTAATTATTCATACTTTTTTAAAAGTGGATTCTATTAAAAAGATACTAGGCATATATAATAAAGCTTATGTAATCTAAATACATAAATAAAACATTGGGTTACTAAAAGTTTTAAAAAGTTCTTACATAATGAGTGTGGAAATAAGAGGTATTATATACATCTATTAAACATTTAAGTTGGATTCAGAGGTATATTTAATGTTATCAATTTTATTTTTAACAGTAACCGCGATTTTTTCACAGTACAAGTTAGTTATGACTTTTTGAAACCTTTTAAAGTAATATTTGTGTTAAAAACAAAAATATTGAGAGTACTTTAAAGTATTGCGGCAATATATTACAAAAATCAGAGTGATTCGTGGCATGCTAATAAATATAACTTGCAATAAAAAATTGTTTCACATATCAGTGTTATAAGTGTATCTAATCAATTAAAATTATACTTTAAAATAACTACAAACATTTATCATGTAAATATATCATATTGTAAAAGTCGATTATAGACACTGATTATAGGCGTTCTTACATTCAAAACTAATCTTGTTGCTTTGAATGTTTTTATTGAATTCAATAAGTAATTTTATTTAAATGACCAAAATGTATCTTGTTTATCGAACAAGCTACAAATGTAATATTTTTTTTTATATAACTGAAGATCTTGGCTGAATTAATGTTGTATTAAACATTCTACATTGATAATTACAAAAGAAAATGATGGCTCAATCTATTAATCGGTTTCTCGCTCGGACCACCTTATATAATTTAAAATATCAAATAGCAATTTTAAAAATTTCGAATAAAGTACATTTTCGTTCATGGAGATAACAAATTTGTCAATTCAGTCATCGATCACCTTTCACACCGTCGTCCAAGAATAATTAAAAATTCTTCCATTCCTCGTCTCCCAGGTACTTCGTCCGCCTCGAAAATGCCTTTGTCGAACTCCGCCATGGTGAATAGCGCTAGCGCCCTGGCGAAGATGAACAATACGCTTCAGACGAGCCTTGCGACCAAGGCCAATGCCTTAAAGCAAGAGAGCAGCAGCGGCACGAGCAGCAGCGGCGGCAGCGGCAACGCCTCGCCGATGGACCTCGAGCCAAGACTGCAACAGCAACAGCAGCAACAGCAGCAACAGCAGCAACAGCAACAGCAGCAGCAACAGCAGCAGCAGCAGAGTTCCACTGTCGGCTCGACGTCGTCGTCGTCGGTGACAACGAGTGCAACGACGACGACGACGGCGACGGTCAAGCAACAACAACAACAACAACAACAACAACAACAACAACAACAACAACAACAACAACAGTTGCCGGCTACAGCGAGCAAAGTCAGCGGCACCAGCGACGTCGACGACTTACCGCTGAACAGCAGGATACCCTCGCCCCTCAAGCACAAATCTTCCATTTTGAGTCAGCAGGCGACGCAGAACGCCCAGCAGCAGCAGCAGCAGCAGGCGACGGTCGGCGAGGCCGACGTGCCGAATCACACGAGCGAGCATAAAATCGGCGGAGGTGAGTTGTCGGCTTCACGGCGCTTTGTAAGGCTTCTTTGGTTGTCGGGTGTTTAAGAAAGATTTGCGTGGAGTTACTTGTAATTTCAATGTCTGCTCGCAAATTAATATTCACTTATTATTATACGTAAATATATAATTTTCGATACTTTAGAAGCTAAATAATCAAGAATTTGATGAAGATAGACCTTGTATGAGCCGTTTTTAGACATTTGAAATTTACGTAATGTATGTTGCTCATAAATTGTAATACATAAATTGTAATATTATAATCTGCAAGTTTTAAAGCAAGTTACCAAGAATTTTAATTAGAGATTAAATGAATATTAAAAATGCACAGATTAAGGTACAATCATATGATGACACACATGTCAGGACTTCGATTGTCAATATTTGCCACATAGGGAAATAAGTAATGAAAATATTATATGTTTAATTTTTTTAATGAAAATAAGGACATAACTGAATGTTTGAAAAAAGTATCGGTCATTGAATATTATTACGAAAATACCTAAAATCGCAATATAACATGTAGTTTAAAGTCAAATCAGTGTCTAAAGCAAAAATTTTACTGATAAATGAATTAAGTTAAATTTCTATACATTGTTATACATTATTATACATTAATGATTTTATATCATTATAGTTATTGCTCTTATTAAAATTTAAATTTATTGTTATTTTTTAAAAAGTTTTCGTGTTTTCTAAATGTTGTCGAGACTAACCAGAACAGAAAATTTTCTGATAAAAATTACCATGAAACGTACAATTTCGTGGAATTAATTAATTATAACACCCAGCAACATCTCAAGCCTAATCTCCAAAAAACCCCGCTTCTCCCCAGGCAAAACAAAAAGAAGAGACTCAAAGAAAAAGTCGGACTCCGGGGAGGGGCCTCACCGGGAGCAGAACCTGCTGACGGGCGGCCGGCTCGTCGACAACCAGGCCAAGTGGCGCAAGCTCGGCTACAAGGGCGCCGACGCCTCCAGCGGCCCGTCCTCCGCGAAGAGGACGAGCCCGGCAACGGGGACGGAGAGCAGGACGAGCCAGGCGGCCGGCAACGATCTCAGCGCGGCGACGAAGCGCGTGGGCGAGCTCAGGCGGACGAGCGACGGCGACCTCGTGACCGGCGTCAGGTCGGAGAAGTCGGCCGTGCAGGCGGCGGCGGGGGCCCTCGGCGGCAGCATCAGGCAGCCCGAGCCCAACGGCGTCAGGAAGGATCTCCTGATGGGTAGTCAGGAGAAGAGGCGCAGGCTGAGCTTGGTGGACGACAAGGAGTTGCACATTACAGGTAATTAAGGTGCTGCGGATCGCGTGGGTGGTTTGTGGGTGGAACAAGGATTGTCCTGGGTACGAATTTCAAGTCTCCTGGTGCTGCGGATCGCGTGGGTGGTTTGTGGGTGGAACAAGGATTGTCCTGGGTACGAATTTCAAGTCTCCTGCGTGTAATTTATTTTTGCACAGTTCAATTTTATCGAGGGTAAGTTTATAATGGTATATTGGGTAAGCTACTGTAAAGTCGGAAATTAAAGAGAATCAAATTTGGAGAATCTATCGTTAGGTGACGTGATAATGGTTTGGATACATCGATAGTTTTCTCCTAAATTAAAGCTGTTTCTTTTTAGCTACAATTTGAGAGATCGCATGTATTTATTCCATGTAAAGATTCTGATTTGTGATATAAAATACAATTTATACATTAGAAAATATTCCGAGATCTACAAGGATGAATTACGTTTAAACGTTCAACATTTTTATTATGCAGCATGTATATTTTCAGTTTCCATCACAATAAAGAATAACATAATATTAATAAAGAAAAAAAAATATATAACGGAAAGCAAGAGAAAAATAACAAGAATATATATAGAGGATCTGGTGTACATTGTTTATACAGAAGTATATAGCAGCTATTCTAGATGTATAAAATCTGGGCACCTCCCAGAGATCATGCTTGAAGTAGAAAAAAAAGAGAAATTAGTATAGTTATCAAGGGGATGACGGAGCTAAATGCAAATTCCTATTTTTCGTTATTTCAACGAAACTTTTTGTTATCATGAATGATCTCAGCACTCCGGTGTTGCAATACCTTATTCTTAAGGAACACTAGATGACTCAAATATTCAATCTTAAATAATTTTTTATTCTCTAATTTTAATCTCTTTCTTTCTGAATCACAAAATTTTAAATAAAATAACTCACTGATAATCTCTTTCCACAGAATCTCAAATCGTGGAAGCGACGCAGCTGTCGGGCCAGAAACCGACGACGACGACGATGACGACGACGACAACGACGACGACGCCGGACTCGGTCCCTTCGCAGCAGCAGCAGCAAAAGACGACGACGACGACGACGACGCTGTCCAGTGCGCAATCGACAGCGACTACACCAGGAGCAACAAAGATCAACTCGAACTTGGCCAGCTTCGAGAGCGAAAAAAGCAAAAGTCCCGTGCCACCAAAGATTACGAGCTTATCGTCCCAAAGCAGCGTCAATCCGACCATCCTCGAAAGCAGCAAAACGACCTCGGCAGCTCTCGCGGAAACTCCCGGTCTGCTGGCCTCGAAAACCAGTGCAACGCAGTCGTTAACGTCCAGCCCGACGCCGCCGCCGACGACAACGGCGACGACGACGACGACGACGCCGTCAACGGAGCCAAAGCCACTGGCCAAGAGCACGCTAGCCATCGGCAAGCAGACGAAGCAGACCGAGCTGCTGGACGTGAGCGCGAAAGCTCAGAGCGCCGTCTCGCAGAAGCTGAAGAACCACGCGCTCTCGACGACGAGGAACGACGTGGTGAACAGGCTCGCCTCGGCCGCCCTCCAAGCCAAGAAACTCGCGCAGAACCACCACGCCCTCGCCGCCAAGCAGGCCAACATCCTGCCCAACGCGATTCTCAGGGACGAGACGACGGTCCAGCGGGTGAGCCTGCTCAAGAGCAATCCAGCCGGCATCGCCGACAAGCTCGCCGAGCAGACGAGCAAGCAGCAGCTGGAGGCCCGCAGTCCCATCGCGGTCGTCGAGCAGCTGGTCGTCGAGACGACGGGCAAGCCCGTCCTGCCGATCGGCGAGATCAACGTCACCGAGGCCAAGGTCAAGCAGAAGCTGCTCGAGAACGCGACGAACCCGACGAGCGGCAGTCCGGTCGGCCTGACGAGCATCGTCGCCGACCCCAGCGTCACCAGCGTAGTCGTCGTCGTCGGCAGCACCGGCAACAACAACAACAAC
Organism: Gastracanthus pulcherrimus; assembly: GCA_949152435.1. Lineage (NCBI taxonomy): Eukaryota > Metazoa > Arthropoda > Insecta > Hymenoptera > Pteromalidae > Gastracanthus > Gastracanthus pulcherrimus. Next base: position 166,056,279 of record OX424575.1, on the reverse strand, counting down.
AACAACAACAACAACAACAACAACAACAGCAGCAGCAATACCGGTGGCGAGGACAGCGGCATCGAGTCCATGGACGCGCTTTCGGAAAAGTCGCCGAATCAAGGCGAGTCGCCGCTGCACAGGCCCGCCGCCAGCCAGGAGTCCGTCACCACCGGCTCCACCCCGTCGTCCCTCGTCCCCAAGAGCAGTAGCAGCAGCAGCAGCTCGCAACAGCAGCAGGGGGAAGCGGCCCCGGCGGCTCCGCAGCAACAAGCAACCACCAATAATAAGAACAACGTGCCTTCCTCAACCGTTAGTAACAGTAGTAGTGATATGTGTTCAAATTCGCGGAGCGCCGGCGGCGGTAACAAGGACAGCTGCGACGAGGACCAGCTGCTGGACGACGAGCCCGCGACGCCGGCGGCGACCCTCGAGAAGGACCTCGCAGTCTCCTCCGCAGCCGCGAAGGACGAGAAGCCTCGGCAGCAGCCGGAGAAGGCCGAGAAGAGTCCGAGTCCCCTGGTGACGGCCGGCCCCACGACGATATCGCCGAAGCTCGAGAAGGACGAGCGAGGCGACGAGTCCAAGTGCGCGGCGACGGACTCGAAGGACTCGTCGTCGGGCGCGACGACGAGTCCGCCCCCCACGGACGCGAAAGTTAAGAGTGAAGTGAAAACCGAGCCCGACAGTAGTAGTCCCAAGTGCGATCAGGGTAGCAGCAGCAGCAATAGTGGCACTGGTGACGCGGCGGCCGAGGCGCCGCCGGCCCCACCGCCGAGCCTCGGCCCGACGACGAAAGCGGAAACGGACGTTAAGCTCGTCGAGGGCAGCAGCAGCAGCGGCGGCGGCGGCGCCGAGGCCGAGGACAAGAAGCCCGTCATCGGCGCGGAGTGTAGTAGTAGCAGCGGTAGTAGTGGTACAGCCCCAGCGGCGGCAGACAGTTTGACTAGGTTAGCAGCCGACGAGGAGCACGCGCGCGATCCTCGCGGACAGAGTAATAACAATAATAGCGGTAATAGTAGTAGTAGTAGTAATAATAATAATAACAACGGTGTGCCTGTAATCCAAAATCACGTGGCGAGTAGTGCGCCGTCGGTCAAGCTCGAAGTCAAGTCCGAGAGTAGCGAGGACGGCAACAGCGGTGGCAGCAAGGTTGAGGCTGCTGCAGCGAGTCCGAAGCTCGAGCTCAAGCCCACGGTCGAGCCGAAGGTCGAGGTCAAGGAGGAGGAGCCCAAGATCGACGACACGAGGCAGGATCAGCAGCAACAGCAGCAACAACCCAAGCTGGAGAAGAAGGAGAAGAAGGAGGAGGAGTCCTCCAAGTCCGAGTTAGTATCTCTAGATCAAAGCCAAAAATCCAATGTACAAAGCCAACCGCAACCGCAACCACAACAGCAGCAGCAGCAGCAGCAGCAGCAGCAGCAGCAGCAGATCCGCGAGTCGTCGGTGAACCTGCAGAAGGTCGCGGACGATCTCGTGAAGAAGCTGGCGAGCGAGCCGAGCGGCACCGGCGCCAGCAGCACCTGCGACCTGAACGTCCAGTCGCCCCTGGCAGGCGACGATCCCCAGCCGATCCGCATAACGCCGCCCCTCTACACCTACTCGAACCCCGTGGTGCTGCAGAGGGACGACACCCCCAGCCCGGCACCCCGGACACCGACGGAGCTCGAGCCCGCGGAGTCCGTCGTGGCCGCGGCCGCCGCGGCAGCGGAACACCTCAAGCGCAAGCGTCGCCGGAAGCAGGAGCTCGAGGGCCGACAGGACGTGATCTGCCTCGAGGAGAACGACGAGGCGGCCGCCGCCGGCGCTACCGGCCCCGGGGCCCAGTTCAACAGCGAGGAGTACCCGAGCAGCGGCGTCAAGCAGGCCCGGGGGCCGGCCAAGTCCCTGCTCGAGCAGCTGCTCATCGAGATACCGAACGACGCGGCTCCCCCCGCGAGCAGCGGCCCCGGCGAGAAGCGCTCCCTGAGGACGAGGTCCCAGCAAAAGTCCTCGGCGGCCGCGGCCGCCCTCAACAGTCCCGATCTCCTGCTCGGCAAGGGCCAGTCCCTCGCCACCAAGTGCAGTCCCCACGAGCGGCGCAGCATCTCGCCCTACGCCAAGGCCAAGCTGCAGACGGGCCAGGCCGCGACGAAGCTGTCCCCGGTCACGACGGCCAACGTGGCCGTGGCCACGGGACTCCCTACCAAGACCACGGGCAAGCGGAAGAGGCAGGAGAGCGAGAGCAGCGTCGCGTCGAATAACGAGGAGCAGCAGCAGCAGCAGCAGCAGCAGCAGCAGCAGCAGCCTAGGCCAGGTAAACGGAAATGCTCGGAGAACGCTGCTGGACTTATTAAGGCTTGCATGGGCGTAGATGAGAGCGCTGGTGGTCCTGTTAAGAGGCAACTCGCTACTGGCAAGGATGAAACGTCCAAGAAGGGCTTCAACATACTGTCCAAGAGCAAAAAAGGTGTCTATCAGTCTGTGATGGAAAGCAGAAGTGAGAGAGACGAGAGAGAGAGAAAGCGAGAGAGAGAGAGAGAGATAGGGCCTTAGGCGTGCGCGGTAAAGTAAGAGGGACGTTTGATGGTGTTGACGGATGCATTAATGTTTTGCCTTGATTTTTTCTCTTGGGGAAATTGTTGTTATATTGGTGGTTTTTTTTAAATTCGAGATTTTCAGTCGCTTGTTTGCCATTAAAATCGTAAATGTTAGCTCTTTTCTTTCTTGAAAGATAGAATTTTATTAAAAATCTTTTTTTATTTAAAAATCATAGGGGTTTAACCAAATACTGATTTAAAATATTTAAGATTTTTCTAATTTATCAAAAAGATGGTACATTGTTTTAGCAAAAGCAACGCAAAACAACTGATTTGTCAAAAACACCAACGAATGTTAATTTTATTTTACTGTGGACAGTTTTTTTTCACTTGAAAATGAGCCACATTTCTAGAGCTTGAAGTAATAACAGTATTGTATCTTTTACAAACATCATTTAAAGATTACAATAATAAATGTTAATTCAGTTTATTGGAGATGAAAATAATTGCTCTTTTATAGTAAATTAAATAAAGTCTAAAATAGAACATCCAAAGGACATGTTGACGAAGCCAGACTTTCAAAAGTTGATCTTACAAAAAAGGACCTTTTAAATTTATCTTGATGTTGTGTATTTTTGAATATATTGATATTGTTGTATTTTGGAAGTTTTAGATTTGTGTGTCGATTACATTAATTTATTATTTTGGTATCTTAGATTTGTGTGACTATTTTGTAAATATTTTTCTCACATTGCAAGTTATTCACTAGCAACGAAAATGCGTTATTTTTTTAGTTCAAGGACCAATGCTCGTGGATATAGAATCGTCCGACGATGAACATCCGCTTGAAATATCTGGAAAGGTAAAAATGAGGGCATCAGATGATATGTGTACTGGATCACCAAAACCCAAAGATCAAAAGTACGTTTTACTTTAATTACTAAGTATGTTATTCTGCTTATTATTTTATATCAAGTTAAGAAGGGACACCACCTTTGACAGACAAAACTAATAAGTATTCTTTACTGATTTTTTTTTCTCCAAAATGGATAACTTTATAGAAATATTGTACAAAGGTCTTCATTGTTGGAAAACCAGCAAAAACCTGCTGATAGTGAAGGCTTAATACAAATTCTGTATAAACTTAACTATTTTCGGAAGTAAACTGCTATAAATTTTGTGTGTGTGTGTAAAAGAATCCGGTATTAAGCTTGATTCCTAGCATAATGCCAGCAAATAGACAAATGTTAATTAAAAATTGTGATCAATTATACCAATTCATTTTTCATCCTCTTCGTGGGCTTCCCAAACCTCTCGAGTCCATTTTGCTACGAAGACTCAGCAGGTTTTGGAACCCAACGCATCAGTTTTTGACGAGAGATTCGTCAGTATAAAAATCGCGATCAGCTGTACAAATTTGTCTTTTCTCCATTCATGTTTAGGAATCGTCCAATTGCCGAGATCACCTTAAACAAACGCAGCACATTGTTCCAAATACCTAGGAATCAAGCTAAATGCAAACAATTGCCTCTGCCATACTAATTAAAACGGAATTAAGTTTAACTGTCACGCAAACTCCAAAAATTCATCAGATTAACCACACCAAGTACAGTTTGCAAATCCTTATCCCCCAAAACTTAATCACAACATTCAAGCTTGAATGCAATTGCCAACAAATACTAAGCCACCCCCGTGCATTACCAGGAGCGGCACCGCTGGCGCAGCCTCCGGCGTCCAGCTGCACTCCATCGCCCCGAACTACAACTCGGGCAACGGCCGAGCGCAGCGCGAGAGCCGGATGCTCGCAACCAAGCAGCAGCAGCAGCAGCAGCAGCAGCAACAGCAGCAGCAACAACAGCAGCAGCAGCAGCTCCAACACAATCAAGCGCAGAATCAAGCACAGAATCAAGCGCAACAAAATCCATCGCAGCAGAATCAATCTCAATCTCAGTCGCAATCGCAATCCCAGTCGCAACAGCACCAACAGCCGCACCAGCACCAGCAGCAGCAGCAATCGAGCGGCGGTGGCGGCGCTGCCGGTGCAGTGTCATCGGCGACGACCGGCGGTGGTGCCGCTGCCGGTGCGACGTTGGTGAAGGAGCGTCTGCGCGGCACCTCGGTCTCGAGCAACGAGTCGGTCGGCAGCGGCGTCGTCGTCGCCGCCGCCGCCGCCGCCGAGATGCAGACGAGGCGCTCCGTGCGCCAGAGCACGGCCTCGCCCCTCGCCGCGCCGGCCGGCAACACGAGGGGCGCCTCCTCCCGCACCATGGAGGACGTCAACCGCAGGAAGACCCGCAGCGGGGCCGCCGGTGAGTAAGCACACGTGGCGCGCACACACACACACACACACACACACACACACACGCACGCAAACACGGACACAGACAGACCACGCATTAAAAACGTGTACAACAAGCGGGAACGGAAGGGAATATGTGATATGTATGCTCGCGGGATGCAGCTAGCGTAGCGGACGGTGAGAGTTCTTTTTGATCGGGTCTTTTGTCGAAGGGAGGGAGAGCGAGTTTCGGTTGGTGAGTTACGTTTGCGGACTCGTTTGGTGTGTCTGGCGGTTGATGAAGGATTTATTTATGATGTTTTTGAGAGTGGGATTTTTAATCAAGAGTTACGGCGGTCAAGATTTCTAAAAGGACCTGTAGATACGTTAAATTGGGTTGTTGGGTGAAAAATAATTCTAAACCATTAGGTTCGTCTGAAAGAATGTCGAAAGATATTTGATACGAAAATTCGTGTGACGTGACGATATTGCATGAAAAATATAATATCGCGACGTCACACGACTTTTCAACCTGCTGTATCTTGGTGAATAATCATCCAATTGTAGAAAAGAAAAAGTAATAATACGTGTCGAATATTTCTCGACCTTCTTTCAGGCAGGCCTAATGGTTCCGACATTTTACTTTCGTGTAACATCCCAAAATTTAGTCCTGATGGTGTTCAACTTTTTTAGACTGTTGATATACAGCTTCTGATTTAAATCTTGAATTTTTTGTAAGAATAAGTTTCAGATGTAACGATTTATTTTTAAAAAATGATTAGGAATTGAGACCTGATCAGGAACTGGGTCCGCTACGGTACAGGAAAAAATGAGATATGGATGCCCGGAGTCAAAGGTGTACATTGTGCATATGCATGTATATATACGTGGATCTCTGGTGAAAGGAAAATCAGGTGACTCGGAGATTTGGAATTTTGTGGAATGGCGCGTTGGGATTTTAAGCTGCCAATTCACGCAACGAGTATGTACTTAATTCGCACTTCGTTAAAAGCTGAAAAAGTTTTAGCTTTTAGAATAAATTGCTCTAAGCGAAAATTTTCAACTCCTAAATATCTGTAAGATATTCCAGGACTGATATATTTATGAATAAAAAGCTTCTTATCGATTTAATTATCAAAATATTCAAAGCGCGTATTCCCTAAATTTTAACGTAATGGTGCGCTATTTTTATAAAACACTAATAAATGTATTTTTTTTTCTTGTAAAACTTATATCAAAAGATGGTAGAATACTTTAAAAAATGAAAAAACATTCTTTAAAAAGTAATGTTAGTTAATATTTTCAATTAAAAAGTGCAATAATACGAGTGTTTAGTAAGCGGACTTTCATTTGCGACGAATTATTCAGTGCATGAAAAGGCATCTTTATCGTTTATAGAATAAACATTTCAAATTGGGTTGTTGCATACATTTTCCCCTTTGGTGATATCCATGATTTGGATAGAGAGCTTGAGCCACTTCACCAATCTGAATTTTGTAAATAGAACTACATTTACATATATAGAGATAAATTTACATACAGATTTATGGCTAGTGAAATTTTCTTTGTAACATCACAGTTCATATAATTTAAAAGATGACGTCCGGAGTGTTTTCAAAAAGCTATTACTCTTTTAATCTTGGATCTTGCAAAAATTCAAGAAGCTTTCAAAATAAGTATGCTATAATCTATTAGATCTATAGAATCTGTTAGAATATATGAAAAAAATCATAGAAGAACCCCATTGAAGTATGTAACTTAATATTAATTTAAAATATAATAGCATTAAAATATAATAAATTGTTTATTAAGTATTAGATATAATGAATATCTATCAATTGAAAGATGGAAAAATTCAAAAAGACCAAAGCAAATTTCTTAAATGATTGAACTAGAGGAAAGTTTGATCTCACTTGATTTCTTTTTTTACCAGAGATTTGTATATTTTGGAATGTTCGATTCGTATTTTTTTCTGAGAAAACATGTACTACTGCTGTGATATATGTGCATTCAAAAGTCAAGTGTTACGATATATATAGAGATATTTATGTGTGTTTGTAAGGGGGTGTGAACAGAGTGTACTGCCGATTTATATGAACGGAAACTTTTTTTATTGAAAAACCGTGTTTTTTCTTTGTACATATAGATATAGTTTTACGATTTACTTAATTATAGCCCATTCGTACGTTACTTAACTTTAACACAACAAAGTTTGAAACTATTTTCTAAATGCATATATTTAACTATTATTCATTATTTTTATTTATACATGAGAAAACTTATTTTCACAGAGTTTTGTAATATAATAAAGTTACTTAGCTGTATATTTATAAATTTGTAGTTTTTTATTATAATTATAATAACAAAACAATACAGATGATTTTTCTCATGTATATTAATTATTAAGAAAGGCGAGTTTCTTAGAATAACAATAGCAAAGCAATTGTAAGTGTGTCGATCAACCAGAATTTGACATGCATTGCATAAACATAGTTCGGTGTGTAAAATACAAATATGTAGTTTATAGAATATACTAGAAATTGTTGCCTCAAACTTTGTAACGTTATAGATAATTATATTAAAGCGATTATACGATTTTTGCATAATACTTGTATAAATAAATAAGCTAGATGATAAGATATCAACGATAATATATATTTAAAGGACGTGGCAGCGTCATTTCACATCCCCTTAAAAGCAGTCTCTCCAGTGTGTGGATCGGATTTTTGAAAAAGAAAAAAAATATCTATCGTATATCTGTAAAGAATACAGGCAGGTGAAATCACGAAAAACGTTATATTGTATGTCTTCTTTTTTTGTAAATTATATATTTTATATATAAATATCTCCGTAATCTGTGAGATTTTAATACAAAAAAAAATTTGTTTTGTTTTTATGTGTCTACGAGAATTAGAAGAATAAGTAGATATACTATATATAATGATTACTTTATCATTAGAAAAAATATACGACATATGTATATTAAATCATCATTATTATATTATTAATATAGAATTTGATACCAATACATAAATAAATAAATATATATTTGTTTTAAGTTTTTAATTTTATTTGAGTTAATTAGTTTAATTCGAGATGGTTTGTATTGAAATTTTGTATAACAGTAAATTCTAATGTTATTTGTAAAAATTTCAATAATATTCATATCAAATATGTATGTAAAATATTTTTTTGTTAAATTCCAAATATAATCTTAAAACAAATATTTCCATGCAAGTGTATTTTTTCTATGAGAATTTCATTCGTCTGTGTTCTTTAAAGTAATGATTATCTAAATCATTATATTATTTCATCTTCAGTTCACCATACATCACTATCACAAATTTCACTCATTTCACCTATTAATATATCGCATATTCAATGTATGAACTATAAATTTATTTGCTATTTGCTATTTTTCTTTTTTTTTCCATTAGATAATGTAAATTTTATTAATTTCAATGAATTATCCAATATTATTTATTTTTTTATTGAAAACCTTTTTGTATACTTATGTATATCCTTATCTTAAACTTTACAGTTTTTTTTTGTTTTCGTTACCAAGAAAATGAACTTTTTGTTTGACCTAATGTTACAGAATAATAAATGAAGCTGTACGCATTTGATATTTGGTCACTCGGTATACTCTGAGTATGCGATGTGTCAAAATAAAAAAAAAACACATACACATATCTAAACATAGTGCTTTAATAGAACGACCTCGTACAGCGGGCACGATTTTTTAGTGACAGCCGAGACAGCAGAGCAGGCGAAGAGGAGGCGAATATCTCGAGAAAACAAATGACCTTCGGAAAGCGACCTTGACAGTGATTAGCTACCGTCGCTCGTCAAGGCCACTCTGTTCGGTCGTCTGTCTGCTATCAATGGTTGCGCGATCACCGTGTGGCTGGACCCCACCTGGTGATTATCCGATATCGTTGAACAAAATGTGAAAACAAAACAAAAAAAAACAAACAAAAAATCAATAATAGCGCACAAGAATTCGCTGCTGGAGGAGTATCCTGACGGAGAGTGCGTTGCAAACGAAGGATTGTACTAGGATTGTGCTTTATTACCTTCTATTACTTTTTCCCTTTTCTTTTCTGTAGATACAAACAAAAAGTACTGACGGTGAAATCACTGAAAAAAATGCCCCGCATCCCAGTGATTGTTTATAGTAATCGAGTTAAGTAGTTTCTTCCTTTTTTTTTTATTATCGACACGATGTTAAATTATTAGAATTTAAAGCATATGTTCAAAACTATGACAAAAAGTCTATCTGACTAGCTTTCCTTGGTTCTCTTATTATACTACTGGTGAATGACTACTTATTGGTTGCAAATATCTTCAATGACTTGGTCGAGTTATTCGTACTTTTTTTTTCAAATACGTTGGAATTCGATACTGCCCTCTTGATCCAGAACTTCTTTTACCTTTCACATGTTACATTCATGATGATGATATTTTGTCTGAATCTTTTTTCTACAACGTTTGAATGTTACAAATTTTCGATAATATTGATAATTAAAGCAGTAGGTTACACTGCTGTCAAATTGTACAAAGAAAAATTTAACTTTTTCCACTCTGACAAGACTTAAACCCGACTAAAACATAATTTTGTCTGGTCTAATGCTACAAATTAAAAAAAATGACAATTTTCAATCATGCCCACTGCAAGTGGTGGTAAAAGAAGGCCAAATTCAGTGTGTATCGCATGAATCTGACTGCAACTGCCGTAATGCTAGTGTAGATTTGATTTTATAAAATTCTCACGTGGTAAAAGACAAAATGATTTTTACCTAACAAAATGGTAAATAGGGTCAAGTTGCTGAATAATAGTGATACTGATAGACTTCGTTTAAATTATATTCAACTGTTGCGTTCTATTTATTTATGACAAAAATAAAAATTGTGTCAAATTTATAGCTTTAATAATATAATTAGATTAACAATTAACAAATGTATAATTAACAGATGTATAATTTTCTACCTTTTTTTCTTTCAAGTACTACACTATTACACTAGATAATGCCCTGATTTATGAATTTATAATATTATAGTAAACATTACAAAATGTAGATCAGTTTGACATAGTTAATGTCTACATTAAAAAAGACAAAAGATTTTTATGATTAGATAAATCGAAAACATAGTCTATCAGTTATTCAAAACTAAATTCAGAGTTAACAGAGGACTGGGGTATAGTAAGATCATAAGAAAGAATTTATTTTATATTGATGAGAGAAGCAAAGCAAAATAAATAAAAATGTTGGCAAATAAGTCATGTTTAAAATTACGGATATAAATAAAGAAAATTGTAATTATTATTAAAAATGTGCGTGAGAGAGTGAAAGAGAGAGAGAGAGAAAAAAGGCGATAGAATATCGAATTCGACAGATAATATATGAATGAATATATTTTGTAAATAATTTCTCATGAAGGTATGCAAGGCACCTTTCATTGTAAATACCAAGCCTGTTCGAATTTTTATTAAAAGGAAAAAAATACTAGTGATAGTTCAAATCGTGCAACTTCACTCGTCATCATTACGATTACGTTAATGAATTATTATATGCTGCTACTTCTATATTATTATTATTATTATTACTATTATTACTATTATTGTTCGTAAAACTTGTGTAATTAAAGAAGCTCGTCGATATCTTCCTCGCTTGGCATTCTCATTACCGATATACAGAGTAAAGAAGTGCACGCGAACGGGACATACATTTTTCTCTTACTATTGTTTTTACGTGAAGCCGATACTCTAGTTTACTATTATACATGTACGTAGGTACGCGTTTCTTGATGTTTTCTGAAAAAGAAATGAAAATAATAGCTTTTCAATAGCCGTCACTCCTTTTTCTCTCTAATGTAATTTATAGCGTCCATTTCTGTTAACTTTTTTTCATCGGGTTAGGGTTTCTCAACTACAATGCATCACATAATATGTAATTCTGTATAGTGGTTAATCACATAGGTCTTGTTTTATTTTTATTTTTTTTTACTTCGAGTATACAGATGTTAATTTATATGATGTAAAGTTGATTAAATGCAAACGAGTATCCATCGTTACTTGTAAAGAAACACGTGTATATTTGCTTTATGGAAGATATAGAATAATAATTACATACTTAAAAATTCAATTTTTTAAATGTTTTATTTATTGCTTATTATTCCTTATTTTACTTCAAGAGGGCTTTTGCATCTAAGCCATCCTTAGTTTTTTAATAAGGTAGGAAAATGATTGACTATAAATAAATTGAACTTTCACTTTTACGATTTTAATATTGTAATAAAATTTAAAAGTTCTTAAATCAAAATAAAACATTTGAACAATTAAACTATTTTTAGAATATATTTTTTTATTATATATCTTCCCCTAAATAAGAAAATATGAAGAACTGAGACGTATAAATTGTTCATTTTTTCTTCATTTGATGCTTTTAACTTGGCCTCTGTACGCTGGAGTCCGAGTGAAAGACATCGATCTTCGCTCTTACTCTTTTTTGTTCATTTTTTTTTATCTTTGCTGGTTAAGTCATGTTCATGTCAATCCCAATTTAAATTATTTAGTGTAACAACGTTGATTGTCGTACATAGGAGAAATCGTTTCAACGGGTGATCGTGCTCGCTATCCTTTGTTTATTGTACATAATAGCATGCTTATATTCATTCGAAAGGGGGATGGCGGGCAACGATAGGGAAAGAAGCTGTATATATATATATTTGAAAATAATGCGCATTAGAGTAGTAAATGACGAGAAAAGAGTAAATTTAATTTGGTCTATACTCTACATTGTGATGGGATGAAGTGTAATGTATATCTAGCTCGTAGGTGTCTACAAGTCTAAGAGAGAAAAAAGTTTCACACTTCGACGAAAAGACATGAGAGAACGCGATTGAGAGGGAAAGTATATTATTAATGCGAAAAAGAGGATTGTAATTTTTGTTGTAAAATATTCCTGTCGACACTAGGTAGGTAGGCTAGGCATTATTACGTTATAATTTTATTATTGAATACATTACGTTTACATAATTGTATAGACTAAAGATAAAAAGAATCAAGCTTCGTGTGTACATAATGGTACTTTACGGCTAAGTGAATTTTAAGTATCCTTGGTAATCTTAAAGGGCTTTTGAAGTAGTTCTTCTAAATTGTGTATATTTAAATGATTATATTATATTATATATATAAATATATATATATACATACACATATATATATATGAAAGAAATAAAGAAAGAGAAACAAATAAATCGCGGATGTGCAACGCGCGCGCTTAGCTTTCTCGAATTGATGATGAATCAATTTTCTCTCTCTGTGTATGATATTCGTGCTAAAAAGTAAATGATTATACGCAAAGCGAATAAGCCTTGTTTTCTCATGGAGAATGCGAGAGAATTTTTTGTAAAAAAATATATGAAGAAACTCCGCTGTGTAAAAAGTGTAATCGTGATGCTAAAGTAAAAGAAAAGTCTTTTTCTCTTTTTTTACTCTAAGAATAACGTGGTTGTCAAGTGCAAATTTTCTTCACGAGCCCCTTAATTTTATATAGGCGAAGCTATACAAAATATTCTATCTTACGCGTATAAGAAAAAAAAGTGAAAGAAATGAGCTGCGTTTCGGAAGCCGCAAAGTTGCGCCCTTCGTGACTTCCGAAATTTCGCTCCACACACATGAAACATTTGTATTTTTAGTATTCGATTATTGAAATATTATAAATAGGAGTGAAGGTTTAAGAGACAAAAAACCGATTGATAATAATCCAACGTGGATATATGTAAACAAAAAAGGTAAAAATATTAGATAACATATTATTATATTTGTAGAAAAAGAAAATGAGAAATCGAGCACGTGAGAAAAGAAATTGCGCTATAATTATAAAGAAAAAAATATTACAATTATATTATTATCTATTATTACACAAAGTGAATACACAACATAGTAATTTGCTAATTGTACCTTTTAATAATTACTGTAGACACATTGATGAAGAAGGTTTTTTTCTTGTTATTAATTATTAATTACCATAGACTTACCAGAAAATGAAAAAAGTGTTATAAAAAATTTACATTACTTGTTTTGCATTTACATCCCCTCCAACACCTTTTATCAATCCACATTGCTTTTGTTAAATCGAATTATTTTCATTATACAGTTTACATACTTGTAGATCAAAGAATAATGATGAAAGTATAGATCATTATGAATTATCATCATTCTTCCGCAACTTAATAGATTTGATTAGTTGATTATTGATTATTAATATTAACTTGAATTAATTTGTAGTCTTTTAGGGGCTAAATTAGTTAAAAATTTAAACTTTATTGATATTAATTCTATCAAAAATATTAATTATTTAAGACATAGAACATACGTTGCATTTATTTTAAGTATTTTGTAGCCGGCATATTTTAATATTAAGATTATGTCTGTGATAAAAATGTAAACTTAGCGATTTATCTTATTTCTTAACATATTTAATTATAAATTCGGTTTTACCTTTCTATTTTACTATAAATAATGATCATAACATTGTTATATACGGTAGTAATTTTAAAGTAAATTAGTTGCAAGTTGTTCTCTTTTTTTTGTTTGTTGCTTTTTATGTTTTCTGGATAGAATTTCGTTCTTTAGTTTTAAAAATATTTTTATTATTTAATATTTTTTATATTATCATTTTATTATAAATATATATCTAGTATCTAGAAATTCAAACGAAATCAAACCAAAACGATATTCCATTTCGTTTTAAAACATTCTATACAAACATTAATGTTTTTATTTTGTAAGTAAAAGCGAATTTATTTCTAGTGCATAAATACTGGATATGTATGTATATTTTATAAACTATATATACAAAATAAAAATAAATTTTAAATTAAGAAAATAATAAAACCGTGCAATAGCATTTAAATTTATGACTTGATGTTTACCATTATTTCTTCCTGTCATTGAATGCTAGTGTATTTTAATAAATTTTAAAATATTGTAAAATAACTACGCAAATTTTAAATAGTTAAGTAAATGTTCCAATTTAAGCTTTTGTAATTTATTTTTAAAATGAAAAGTTATTGCTTGATGACGGTCAAAAACATGTCTAAAGTAGGTCATCTACTAATATTACGTTCGTATAATTTAATAGGGAAAAACTAAAACAAGATTAAACATAAAAATTAATTTTGCACATCCTTGGAATTTATTTGACAATTATTTGTTACGCATTTTTACAACTTTATTGCAGGTAGATAAAAAAAAGAAATAACAGCAAAATCGATATTGACCTTCCCTGACCGTACTTGACCGTCAAAATCACAGCTGCGCGCGAAAATCGAGCTCGGCGCTTGGCCCGCGACCAGCTGCGGAGGAAGAAAATGGACGATTTCGCGGTCATGGAAATCGGCGGCGCCGAATTGTTTGTTTACCATTGAACGCCCTTGTTATTGTTTTCCTCAATGTGATAATATAGAAGATGGTATCGACCCGAGGGCCTAAATTCAAATTTTCCGACGGTGAGAAAGTGTTGTGTTATGAACCGGACCCAACGAAAGCCAAAGTTCTGTACGACTCAAAGGTAACCTCAACAAATCTATTGTACTGCTTATCCGCATTTTATGTTTAATATTGAATTTGTCAAATGGAATATCTCGTGTTACGAGAAATGCAATGAATTTTCGTTGGAAGGTGCTTTTTGTACACTGATTATTTGAAAAATAAGGAGGTATTTGAGAAATGTTCGACGATACGCTAAAAGCAACAATAGATGTCAAGTTTGTTATTTTTTAGGTACTCGATGTGATAGTGAACAAAGATCAAAGAGGAAGAAAGGCTGTGGAATATTTAATACATTTTCAGGTAGAATATTATTTAGGTATATTATTTTTTTATTAACTGAAACAAGTTATTAATTGATATTTTTCTTAAAGGGATGGAATTCTTCGTGGGATCGTTGTGTTACAGAAGAATACGTTCTAAAAGATACAGAAGAAAACCGTCAATTGCAGAGAGATCTGGCACAAAAGGCTCAGTTGCAGTTGTATGCTCTCTTTTCTGCTTAAATTATTATTTATTTATTTATTTATTGATATTAAAAGAAAATTTATCAAATTATCATTATAACTTTAATATTTTGTGATTTAGAGGGGCATACTTATATAGGAGAGAGCGCAAAAAGAGGAGTCACAAATTCTCGGAGCGCTCAACAGAATCAAGCACGGAAGCCAAACGCAGAGCTCGTAGTAGTGGTAGTCGTGCTACATCTGCAACAACAGGATCATCAGAAGATGGTAGCTCTGGACAGCATGAAGATTATGATACTGAGGTGTGTTAAAAGTTATACAAAAAAGTTATACCATTTAATAAATAACAAAATTTCAGTATATCAAGGGCAACAATTATTATTTTTACTTTGCTTGTAGTTCTTACTTAATTTACATTTTATTTAAAAACTTTAGGATATCGTTACAGAAGATACAGAAAGTAGTTCAGAGTACGAAGAAGAAACATCAGGTGATGAAGATAGCGGTGGTGGTAGTCAATCAGGTGCAAGTATGAGGCCTGGCATAGATCTTGAAATAGGCGCGACTTTAAAACGCGTTTTAGAGCAAGATTATGATTTAATTAATAATAAAAATAAGGTATGATTTTCATCAATAATTTATTTATAACAATGAAAAAAATACGTCTTATGTATCAATTTATTTTAGCTTGCTGTGCTGCCTGCACAGCCAACAGTAACTAGCATTTTAGAATCATGGGTACAACATTACACAACGACGCAGTTAACGAACATTCCTGAAAAACCACAAAGAAATAAAGTACAAAACAGTTTAGAGAAGACAGTCAGTAATATAAACATATGTAGAGAAATTGCAGATGGTTTACGAATATATTTTGATTTTACGTTGAGTGATCTTCTTTTATATAAACACGAATTAGAACAGTATTCCACTATGAAATTAATACCTGTAGTAACAAGCACTGAGGAGTCTGCTCCTGTTAAAGAAGAAGTTGTAGAGTAAGTTTATTTGATTAATAGAGTATATTAAATTTAAATTGTTAATTAGGTAAAAAATGTTTTATTTTATAAAAAAAGTTGTATGTATTTAATTTTAATAATTCACGAGTTTGAAACTTACTCAGTATAAAACACAATTTCGGTTTCTAATTTTTCTAATAATAGAGTTCTTCTTATACCAAATTTTATATTTTTAATAAAGTGCCTCAAGAACTCCCATGATAATTTCTACAATGCATTCCAATTTACAAAAGTACGTTACTGTTAGTCAAGCTAAAATTTTATTCTGTAGATCTGAAATAGTCATAAAGGAGGAGATCGAAGACCCGGAGTTCGCCCACCTGCCGCCATTTCGGGAACAGGAGCCCGAGGCAGAAAAAACGGCTACGCCTGCTATTACCAGCACGAGACGTAAATTACGATCGTGTCGTTTGAGTTCCGTAGAGGAACCGAAACCGCCAAGACCCGTCGAGGAGATAAAACAGGAAACTGGAAATTTATCGAGGTAGTTTACGAGGATAGACGTGCGTACGTGATGTTTTAATGACTGGTTTTAAAATACGTGATTTTGATTGTAGCATGAACAGTATGGCAAGTACAAGTTCAAGGTGTTCGAGTCCTCGTGGCGTTACTTTGAGGATGCCTGCGCCCGTCATAAATTCTGCGCAAATAACTTCTTTGCTCGAAGACTCAAATAAATGGCGACTGATGCCAGAAGTCACAAGGAAAGAATCTCATCCTGAACCATCGATGATTTATGGCGCTGTACATTTAGTTCGCTTATTCGGTAAATTTTTGCCTTTCATCTGAACTGAATTAGAATTTTTTAAAATTATACAAGTATATAATGTTGTTTTTTAGTGAAACTGCCTGATCTCCTTCAGATGACGGATATTCCTGATAAAAAGTTAAAAGTTTTATTGAACTATCTAGATATGTTTTTAAGGTAAGGCTTTATTTTTACACATACTATTTATTTTAAAAGACATTTTAATTTTATAAATACATTTTATATAATAATTACATAAAACAAAGATTATTTTATTGCTATAATATTTTTAAAACATACATTAAATTTATTTCAGTTATTTAGAAATGCACAGAGAATGGTTTGGTGAACAATTCTATATGCAAAGAACAAGTTCTTCAGAGGAACCAACTGTTAATCCATGATATAGCTTTCGTGTATAAATAATTATTTTTATATGATTTATTATTGTGTGATACGATAACTGAATGAATTTTCACAAACGGACTATTTTGCGAAGTAACGTAGGCTTTTATTTTATAGAAACTTACTGAATTCCTGTGACATCGAAATTTCTTGATAGGTAAAAGTATTCATTGTTTAATTAAACGATAGAAATTATTATTATTTATTTTGCGTCTACATCATTTTATAGCACTGTGTGGCCTAAATCTGCACTTGTCACGCCTAGCCGTGGAAATGGACTTAAGTAGTCCATTATTGCACGGTTCTTATCACCCTCGCTACGCTCGGGTGCTAACCTCACGGTGCAATACTGGACTGCTTAAGGCATGGCTAGGCGTGACAGCGGATTTAGGCAAGCAGTGCTATAAAATAGTATACGATACTCGTGTCAAAAGTCGTCCTTCATAGCACGGCGTTTAGCTAATACACGCCGTGCTGTAAAGGACTACTTAGGTCACGTATCGTAATGTTCTGTTTCAATGTCACATAAAAATGTATGAATATTTGTGAAAAAATACAATCATATACCATGTACAAATGGAAGCGATAAATTATCGCTGTATTAAAATTAAAATATACAAAAAAAACTATGTGGATGTAAATAATACAAAATCTTAATGCATTATTATTAAACCTGCACCATCCAAAAATAAAACAAATAAAAGAGCAACAAAATTTACTGAAAAAGTAGGAATTATTTAGCGTTCTAAAAACGAGAAAAATAGTTGTCAATAAATTGTGAAATTGTGAGTATAGAGTTAAATTATTAAAATGTTTCGAAAAAATATAAATTTTAAGCCAACTACTGTAAACTTACTGTTTTTCTTTGAAACATTTAAGAAGGGTCCGACAGTCAATTTAAAATTAATATCTCCCGCCTTCATTTTTACCGACCAAGAATTTTCTTTTTTTTATTGAGGTTTATCTATCCTGCATCCTCTTGTGTCTTATACCTATTGTCTTCGTACCTCTTTTTTCCATATGACCATACCTAATCACATCCTGCATTCACTTGTGGAGCAGGGGAACACCTGTATCAGGAGAAAACCCGCTCTGGGATGGTTATTGGTTGATGTATTTTGTCATGTTCGAATTGGATGTCTATGTCACATTCCGTAGGTTTAGGCACCGAATCCCATGCTTAATTCCTCCGATCGCCCGGGGTATATGGGCTCCGCAACCCCGGTACAGCGTCGGTAAGTGAATAATTATTTATAATTATTAAAATACTTCCCTAGCTCTACCTAAGTCCGCAAAACTCTGCCTAACTCTGCTAAACTCTGCACAGGTCTGCCCAACTCTGGTTAATTCACGGATTTCGGTAAATTGGCAGAGTTTGGCAAAGTTTGGCAGAG
Organism: Gastracanthus pulcherrimus; assembly: GCA_949152435.1. Classification (NCBI taxonomy): domain Eukaryota; kingdom Metazoa; phylum Arthropoda; class Insecta; order Hymenoptera; family Pteromalidae; genus Gastracanthus; species Gastracanthus pulcherrimus. The sequence goes on along the minus strand of OX424575.1, from coordinate 166,037,914 downwards.
CTAGCAGAGTTAGGCAGAGTTAAGCAGAAATAATTTTTGTCTGTAACATCAGATTCTTTAATGATAATTCGCAGAGTTCAGCAGATTTATGCAGAGCTTGGCAGATTTACGCAGACTTTGGCAGATTTATTACGCAGAGTTTGCAGAATTAAAATGCTCCAATTAGATTGACCTATTCATAGGAATTAACCAATAAGGTGACACGATTTGAAACATTCGATTCGAATATGTGTCCGTCGGATGTACAACGACTAATCCATTATTTTCGCTAGAACTTTCGGAGGGGAGAATCAAAAAACCAACCCTGATCATTTTTAATATAACTTTAAAAAATATGTAATCTAGCATGTAAAGTACTTCATCTAGCGGAATGAGCCCAATAACCATGGGTGTTCATACTGGGAGGTAAATTGTCTCACTGAGTAGATTACACAGAAAATAAGACAAGATACTGAAAATTTATCGAGGTAGTTTACGAGGACAGACGTGCATATGTGATGGTTTTGCGATTGGTTTTAAAATATGACTTTTTATGTAGCATGAACAGTATGGCAAGTACAAGTTCAAGATGTGCATGTCCACGTGGTGTTACTTTCAGGATGCCTGTGCCCATCATAAATTCTGCAAAAATAACTTATTTTCTCTAAGACTTTAATAAATGGCGACTGATGCCGGAAGTCACGCAGAAAGAATCTCATCCTGAACCAACGATGATTTATGGCGCGATACATTTAGTTCGCTAATTTGGTAAAATTTTGTTTTCTGGACTAAATTAAAATTTTTAAGCATTATTCAAGAATACAATTGTTTTTTCTTTTTTAGTCAAACCGCCTGATCTTCTTCAGATGACGGATATTCCTGATAAAAAGTTCATTTTTATTAAAATTTGTTTTTAAGGTATAGGAGGTTCATAAGCTTACACATACTCATATATTTTAAAAGCCATTTCTATTTTTATTTTATTAATATATCTTATTCAATACATTACATAAAACAGATTATTTAATCGCTATAATATATTTTAAAAAAACATTAAATTTATTTCAGTTATTTGGAATTGCATAGTGAATGGTTTGGTGAACAATTCTATATGCAAAGAACTAATTCTTTAGAGGAACCGGCTGCACTGATATAGTTTTCGTGTATAAATAATTATTTTTGTATGATTTATTATTGTGTGATTATACGATAACGGAATGGATTTTAATAAACGTAATATTTTACGAAGTCACTGAGGCTTTTATTTTGTAGAAACTTACTGAATTCTTGCGACCTCGACATTTTTTGTAGAAGATTAACTGATACTTAAGGTGATGCTAAAGCCACCTGTCACCGACAAATACGAGGATCCACTTTTCTCATTTCATTCTCATTTTTGAGTAAATATCTCTACGGAAAGTTGTTATTCCAATCAAAAAGAACAACTTTTCAGAGATATTTTCTTAAAATTTAAAAATGAATGTAAAATGTGGATCCCCGTATTTACCAGTAACACGGGGATTAACACCACCTTAAAGTCATTCGTACGTTTACAGAATTTTTATATTAAGGGGGCTTGATCCCTGGTGATTTTTCATGATTTTGACAAATGGTTTTATTCATTTTCTTTCCATTAATAATATTTACTTTTTCGTCGGTATAACACTGGATTGTAAATTAACAGCTTAGTTTATACGATACTACTATTATGTGTATATAAAAAAAGATTTTGTAAATTAAAAGCTTTTTTGGGAATCATAGGCAACTTCTGATGAACGGTCTTCTCAAATTCCTGAATTTGTACATAAATTGATCCTCGCGCATACAAAAATGAAAAAATATATTGAAACTTTGAGAATATATTCTTTAATGTATTTTTAACAAAAACTCGCTTGTTTTTTTATTAATTGATACTTTAAAGTGTATTTATAATAACATTTTTAATAAAATAACGGTATTTATATAGAAATTTTGAAACAAAATTACATATACATTTTTCAGTGCTATATAAAACATAATCAAGTAAAATTAAAATCGAATATTAGTTATATCTATGTGGTATACGCGAGGACTATTTTGAATAAGCCTATTTTCACTTAAAAACAACACATTATATTGATAACTTTGAATATATAGGCTAAATAAATCTGGAAATTGCTGTTGTACTTCATATAATAATAACAAATATTCCACGTAAGCCCAGATTTTTATAATTTAATACAGAGATTTTATAAATTTCACCAGGGAGCCACCCCGACGGAAATTATGATTTTAATTTCAATCTACATAATTTTACAATGTCACATAAAAATGTACGAATATTTGTGAAAAAATCATATATACTATGTACAAACCGAAGGAATAAATTATCGCCGTATTAAAATAAAAATAAAAAAAAACTATATTATGGATGTAAATAATACAAAATTTGAGTGCATTATCATTAAACCTGCATCATCCAAAAATAAAAAATCTTAAAGGCAAATTAAAATTAGTAGTATTGTTGCAATAAGCAGGTCTATAATAAATATATATCTGTATTAAAAGTACATTTGTTAATACATTAATAAGTAAGTACATACCATTCATTACATTTCAGATTTCTTTTAGCAAATGGAACTTAATAAAAATTTAAAAAACAATAAGACACCCTTCGAAAGTTTAGAACTTCGTCGAGAAATCAATATATATCATTCTGTATAAAGATATTTACATGGTTTACTGAATAACCATTAGATCCCACATTTTAACATCTGTCTTATAGAGATACAAACTTTAGTAAAGTTTTTTATCTACTTAAAGTATAAAGGATATATTCATCTGAAATATCATTAAAAATATATATAAAAAAAGTATTTTTTGTACATAGAAAAATATTTCCTTTGCTTTTGAAGATTCCATAAATATTATATCTTTAACCGTAAACAAGCGATTTTCATAACAAAATTGCGTGCTTCGAATAATTATATCGTTTAGCAAATTCTCATAGTGTATTGCGGTAAACTGTAAACCTAAAGTTTTAGTGGAGGTAAAAGTTAAGTTACTTATACGTAAATTAAGTATTCCTGCCACTGGATTTAGAGGTAACTGTTAAGTGTCCGGCCTTTGTCATAATAAATCTATAAGTCTTGATGTATACTAGGGCTACATATAAAACGAGTCCAAATCGTTCGTCCGAAGCATTCCGTAAGACTTCGGCAGAGCTTGGAGATTTTCGCGACTCAGTGCGACAAACATCGATCTCTCACTCAAGCCGATAAACATATATATCTCTCAACATTCAATCTCCTTCGATTGTCAACAACTGAAAGTTCACCCGTTCAAAACTTCCCCCTCCCGCCATTGCTCGAAAATGCCTTGGCTCTTCATTTCCACAATGCATCCACGCGTCACCCGCTCAAAAGTCACGTCAATTCCTCTTGCTGGAGTTGATGAGGTACTTGCAGCAGTGGGTGAGCAGGTGCTTCTCCCCGGAGGCGTCGTGGTGCGTCGGCGTGGTGGACTCGCGCGTGTAGATGTCGAGGCCGTACTGGCCCTCCTCGGGGAAGTTGATCGTGAAGGTGACGACGTCGTCGTCGGTGACCGTGTGGCCGACGTACTTGGACAGGCGCTTCTCCTCGATGCCGTTCTTGTGGAGGGTCGCCATGAAGTCGGTCAGGGAGCGCGACATGCGGAACTGGATCTCGAGCTCGCGACCGGCGAACACAAGGGCTTCCTGGGGTGGCAGAAATGGACAGGGTGTCAAAGATTTGAGGTGCTGGGCAATGGGAGTTTGAGTGGGGAATTATTGAGTTGCAAGTGAAATGCGAGTGGTTGAAAGGAACAGGGCGATTGGAGTTTGCGTTTGATGAAGTGTGATGTGAGTGGGTACGTGTCGGGAACGATTAGACAATTATGATTAATGACGTCCGAATCCGAAAGTCAATTCAAAATGAACATCTTCCGACTTGAATTTTATCGATCGAGCGGTGAACAATTGACTATAATAAATTATAATGATATTTATATTTAGACAAATCTCAAACCATCTTGCCTTTTATTGAGATATCATTGTACTCTGTACGAAGTTTTAGGCGTCCAAATTAACAATACTATAAAAAGTTACTGAAGTTAAATTCTGTCAATTTCGTTCCAATAACTTTTTATGGTGCGCTGTTGATTTTAATATCTAAAACTTCGTAAGGATGTCTATTATCATTCACTCAATGAAGGCTCAATAAAGATCAAGTGAGTTTAAATTTTGTCTAAATTTAAGTATTTTTATAATTATGTTCTTAATTTGAGATCTTTTTACATAAATGCAATACACATTCAAAAAACGATAGAATTTTTCATGTACATATAGGCTTAATGCTTGAATAAACTTAATAGGTGAAACAGAGTGGCGTTATTTTGAGTTATATTTTGAGTACATCAACTAATTAAAATGTATATTACTATAAATAATATAAATATACTTTGATTGAATTTGGAAATTTTCGAATTGTAGACGCTAAACCACAGAATTATAGAGGCTAAGAAGGAAAGTGCATTCCCTGTGGCAAAAAAATGTTTATTAAACTTTAGGGGGTGGTTTCTGATGCCTAAATATGATGCGTGACACCCGTCATCTTTCCCAATTGAACTTAATTCAAATATGTTATTTTAATGAAAAATTGTACCTCTTCTATTGACAACAACTATGCAAGTGTTTTGTTAGAAAAATTGATTCATAATATAATCAAAATAGGTAGAGAGAGCTACAATTTAAGCTTCGTTTCGTATAAAAATATTATTCTGATACAGAGATATTAACAATTAAAAATGATGATAAAAAATGCATGAAAAATAATCGAACTTAAAATAAAATTAGTATGAAATATTCATGCTTTTTCAGTTCCATTTTCATCTATTAATAACTGCATCCAAATAATATTTTTATACGAAACAAATCTTAAATGACATCGCTTTCAACCTACTTATGATTGATTATCTTTGGAACAATTTTGCTAACATAAAAACTTGCACAGTGTTGTCAAACCAAGATGTACATTTTTTCAATAATATAACGCATATCTGAAGTAAAATACCTCATATCTCGAGAACAAGGGTCCATTCGAAAAAATTACGAGTGCCAGGCTTAATTTTTAGATACCAGATACCACTTCCTAACTTTCATGAAAAATCGTTTCCCACAGAATTTGCATTCTCCTTGTTAGTACTGTGGATTAGAGCAATAAACAAATAAATTAATATAAGTAGTAACATACAAGCATAGTGCGACTGTTACAACTCATCGCACCTTTTTTTAATTGCATTTACATGCTAGTGATATCTTAACAAAATAAAAAAAAGCACCATTGCACCATTAAACATCGATCTAAAACATAAATAAGCCAGCAAAAAGTTCTCCTTGTAAGTGCTCATCTAATGCGTTCTTTCACAAAAATCGAATAATCTCCCTAAGAAGTCTTCCCAAGAGAAGCACGACCCTCGAATTTCACACGGGCTCTTGCATCGGTAGGACGAACGCTCGATTTCCCTTGATCCCATATACTCACTTGGTGCGTGATGGGCACGAGGCCGAAGAGCCTCGTGGCCTTGGTCGGTCCCCATTCGCCGCTCGCGCAGTCGGGCAGCGGCACCATCACCGTCTGCAGCTCCTCGCACGAGATCTTGAACTTGCAGACGCTCTTGAACTTCATCGGCTCGCCGGTCAGGTACTCCTTGGGCGTGACCGCGTTCGCGAAGACGTCCAGCAGGAAGGCGCCGGAGCAGGGCGCGTGCACCCGGAAGGCCACCAGATTCCCGACGACGGACTAGCGGGCGGAAGACAGTTGGTTGGTTCATGATTAAATTGGGCTCTCGCGTAATGTACTGTTTTTTTGTTGGATGCTGCGCTTTGTAGAGGGAGTTGAAATGTTGGGAGTGTGGGAGAAAGATTCCTAGTTTGCTTGTGAGTTTTATGAAGAAGTTTTTTATACGTCTTGAGACAGTGCGTGCGTTATAAGGCTTTGTAGAATGATGAGCGAGTTTTAAGAATTAGAATAGCGTTATTTCTGGAAAATTATTCCGAAAATTGCAATTGTTGTAAGAAAATTTTTAAATGTGAAGTTCGAAAAATGATTTTTAGTTTACTTATGATTTTCAAGGTATGTATGTTGGAAAACTTTAAAGAATGGTCAATTAGTTTTAAGAAAGCACTGCAGTTTCTGGAAAATTATCCCAAAAACTGAATTTGTTAAAGGAAATCTGAAAATTTGAAGTATAGAAGAAAGATTACTTGATTACTTATAATTGTTTGCTAAAAGTTACGTTTAAAATCAAAGAATGTAGGTACGTGTATATGTTGTAAAACTGTTTACAGTGATTAAGAATTTCTAAGAGAACATCGTAATTTTTAGAAAATTATTCATTAAAATCGATTTTTCAAAAACGATACATTTTTAGTAGCTTTGTCAAGTTTTCGTTCAGGTCTGAGTTTGTAAACATAATAACTACAAGAATTACGAAAAGCAGGATGGCATAAAATATAAACACTAAAAGCTCGTGTTTTAGCAGTTCGAATCCAACTCACTTGCATAACGAATCTCTTTAAGGACACGCCGTCGTAATTGTCGCCGTCGCTGTCGTAAAACTTGAGATTATAATGGAAAATCAGGGAAGATTGCATGTTGGCCGGCATCGCTATCCTCACAGTCGCGGCTCCAGTTGCATCAGTGTACATAACGGCGTTGGTATTGGTGTCAGGGAAGTACAGACCGTACCTGTTTTTTTTCCAAACATAAAGATTATGTGAATCAAGGTATAAAGAAATATAGCGTGTGATTCCTAGACAGTAAATTTAGGGGGAAATAGATATTTTAATTAAATTTTTTAAACAAATTATAATACAATTTTTTAAGTATGCAGATATTACTTATATTAAATGTGAATTTATGAAGGACCCATACGTAATATTTACAGAATGTTTAATAACTTAGAATTAATTCTTAAAGTATACAAAATAAATATTTTAAAGAAATTTTATTTTTATTTTATTATAAAACGACTTTTTGAGAATTTAGAAATGTATCAAATATGAACTCACATAAAAAGTATAATTCCAAAAATAGTACTTCAAGACTTCCTTTCGAACAGTGGACCTATTATAAAGTTCTTTTCTCCCAATGATATAATATTCACGATTATACTGACCTGAAGAACAAGGAGCGAACAAAAGGCAATTCCTCAAAGTCTTTGAGTGAGATGGGCTGCTTCAGGAGCTGCCACTCCTCCTGCAGTGGGAAGAACTCGTATATGAATTCCCGTGGATCCGTTAGGAAGTAGTGATCGTCGTACTCGTATCTGCAAAAGAAAGGCATTATGCGAAATGTAGGCGATTCTGCTATTTTTTATTTGCGCGATCTTACGCAATTATAAGATTATGCTATTGTATATGGGTAGTAACCGGAATTTCGAAACGTAAAATCAAGGATAATGAAAGTTTAAAATACAAAACTGCGGCTAATTATACTTTGCCACTTAGCATCCACTAACTATTTTTATTATTGTATAAATAGTAATTCAAGCTGTAAATATTGTATGTTTAAGAATAACTTTATTATAATATATTTATAATAGAAATAATATTTTACTATTTAATAATTTAAGCTTTAATTAAGATTTATTTAATCAAATTTTTTTCGACAATCATAAAGCTTCTTCTATTAGTGAGTAATAAATGTTTCTGAGTAATTACAAAGTTATTATTATTAAGTCATCATGTTGTTGTACAAAAATAATGACATTTTATAATATTTGTTTATAAACTGAATTGTCACAGTAGATGGTTATTATAATTTTACAACCCAAATTTAGATAAATAATGTTTGATGTCTGAGTGATCTCGGGTATTATCTACTAATAATAGATAGATATTCCAATTATTTTGTATATCAATATTTCGATTGGATAATGTTCTTTCATATTAGTAATAGGTATTTAGAAAAATATAGTACCTACTTCTTTATATATTATGTCGTATTCTACTAAATATTTAAAGTATTCTTATATCTAGAAGTTGAATATACTAATTCTGAGAGAATTAAGGATCATTATTAATTTCATTAAGTTATATATAAAACATTTATTTTTAAATATATAAATGAATTTTGTCAAACATCAGCATAAATCAATAAAATCTAGACAATACTTATCAAACGAAATATAATTTCCATCTTACTCACGGTAAAGAAAGCCAATCCCCATTTGAGCCCTACATTCACCCACCTCAAGCTATCGCTCTTCTCCTTGGGCTGTCCCGGATGCGGCACCTCCTTCGCGTTGACGAGATGCCTGGCCCCCCAGTTGCACTGGACGAACCTCCAGGAGCCGGCGACGTAGACCGCGTTCCAACTGTTGCGGAAGCGATTGTCCTCGAAGCGTACGCCCGGCTGGTAGCCCGCCGACTTGCTGTAGCCCTTGATGACGACGCAGTGCAGGCCCGCGTAGCTGCAGAGCCGCTTGAAGAGCACGTGGTAGGACTCGGTGCCGTGCTTGATGCCCCGGAGCAGGCCCATGGGCGTGTCGCCCCGCAGATTGTCGTCGAACTGCATGGTGTTGAGGTTCTTCACCGTGATCCAGCGGAAGATCGTGCGGGCCTTCTCGATGTCCGAGCCGCACTTGCTCACGAGCTGGCGCACGAGGTCGGTGAAGGTCTTCTGGTCCTCCTGCGCTACCTGTGGACGAAGAGGATTAGGGGGGTTGTGCTTTTCGTTGGATTTTTGTTTGGGTTCAAGAGAATTGGATAATTGCTTTTTAGGCATTTTTGCTTTCTTTAGGTTTGGTGTAAAACGAGACGTTTTACAAAGTCGTCCGAGACATGCGTAAACACATGTTTGACTAGAAGTATTAATAACTGAATAAATTATTCTTAAGAATATGTAGCTTATTATCCTACGGTTTTTTATATTTATGTTGTTGATAGTTTGTTATTTTTTATACGACTATGAAAACCAACTCGCATCGGTTATAAGTTTTATTTTTTGGTCACATTATAAATATATTACAAAATATACTGTGAAATAATGGATAATTTAGTCCGATGCAGCAAATCAGTAGAACCAGATGAGTTGACGGGACCGACATTAATTAAGTTCATATAGATACTTATTCTTTATATTGTTACTTTTAAAAAATGTTTGACATCAAGTTTGACGGACTATTCTCATGTAATTCTGAACAGTATTTTACATACTTTTTTAATCTACTTTTGGAACATGTTTTTCGCCCCACTATTAATATAAAACAATACACTAATCTCAAACATTGAAATCTAACAATACACAAATCTCAAGCATTTAAATCTAATGTACTATTGCTTTTATAAAAATGTTTAACTCTTCTCAAGTAAATGTATATTTTAACATGTAAATTTTAACTTTAACCATTTTTAAACACTACTGAACTAGTTTCGATACGAAGTGTGGCCGTTTCTGTATTTGAATTTCATTAAGATAGAAGCTTATTTACAAAATTTCAGACATATGCAGGATATTTAGATAGTTTGCACAGCAAATTAATGGACTTTTTATATTTAATTCAAAATAAACATTGATTGACACTAATTTTTTGAGATTCACACAACAACAAGATAGGTAATAAATACATCTAACAGTGCATTATATATGTGAAATATTATAATTGTTATACAATCTTCTGAAAGCTAACAATATTATGGCATGTTTAAGATAATTATAATTGGTTTAAGCAAAAGTTTTCAAAGTGAGCGACTGTATTACCAAGTAGGCAACAATATCCAATATACAATTATCCCTGTCTTCTACATTCTATTGTGATTACCGTAATTGTTTAGTCTTAATTAAACGTTCTACTATTACTATTACTATTTCTTAGTTCCAAAACGTACCCAAAGTAGTGGTCAAATTACATCAATTATAGATAAAGATTTGATACACAAAAATCCTTATAAATGTCCTAAAATGGGTAATCTTCCTCTTTAATAGGATGCCATAAGCGTGTACTAAACCAAATTCTCGGTTCCGAAATTTATTCGCTGAATGTTATAAAATAAAAAATTCAACGTATAAGGCTCAAAACCGTGAATTTCGCTTCTCAGCCCAGTACGGCCTCCTCTTTAATACCACGCCATTGGTGAGAGAAAATGACTCTCGGTATAAAAACGAGTGCACTCACGGAGATGGCGATCTGATCGATGTCGGCGAACTCGAGCGGATCGTTGTAGAGGTGATACTTGGCGAGGGCGGGCGGATGGGGCGCCGGCGCCCTGGACGGATACGGCGAGGGCGGCGCGCCGTGTATGTACTCGACGCCCTCGTCCAGGTAGAGGCTCTCCTGCTGCATGTACTCGCTGCGCGCCTCGTTTATCAGCTCCAGCATCTCCGAGCTCTGCTTCTCCACCAGGGCTGCCGTCGCTGCCCTGTATTTTTTTTTATTGTCGCGTTAACAAATTATTATTCGTTTTCTTTTCCTTTTCTCGTGATCAGGTGTGGAGAGGATTTTTATGTAATTATTATAAAAGGACTTTTGACTCATTATTTCCTAATCAACTATTTAGATAATATTTGATTGACGACTGTACAGCACGTATGAAAAATAATATATAATATATATAAATAATATAAACTATTTAGATAATATTTGATTGTCGACTGTACAGCACGTATGAAATAAGGTAATATGCATTGTTTGGTAGAAATTAAAAATTAATAGCATACAATTGTTTGTTACTTTAGGAAATAAAATATGCGTAGATTGTTTCTGCAAATACTTGTAGATATTTTTTGTGTGAAAATTTAAGTGAAAACTTGAACAATTGAGGTTTGTAATTTTTATAAACAAATTTATATTTTAAAGGTAACAAACAAATTTTAACAAACAAAAGAGAATAATATATTCCGAATTTGTTTATAATCGTGAATGGTAAATTTAGTTAAAAAGCATTTTTATCTAACATCGGCTTACGATTTCTACTAAATAAATTCATGCCGACAAAAAATTTTTTTTTTACAACCCAATTTTAAATTTATTACAATTTCAGACGGCCACTTATAATCAGCCAAAAATGCAAAATTTAGAAATAGTTGTTGGTCCAATTTTTAGCGGATATTTTTATTTTCAATGAACAAAATGAAAAGTCTAACCTCGGATTCTAAAAGAGCATGTATAATAATTTGATCTCAATAATTTTATCTATTTAATACTCACTTCAGGTAAATACCTAAATAGCCGATTAAAACAATAATTGACGATGAGTGTCACCGAAGGAAAAGTCAAGAAAACAAAATCACTACATATTAAACATCGCGCTTACAAGTGTACGTGAGTGGAAACGTGTTGGCTACATTACACCATTAATTTTCAGTTAACTTTTGATTAAAACGATTTTTCTGATTTTTTCCAATGCCTACGCGAGTTACTTTGTTAAAATTTAAATTGATTGCGAATTGAAGCAATATAGTGTAAGTTTCATTTTCCTCCTCTAGGAAATCGTAATCTTTGGAATCCTCCGTTTAAGCATTCCTATATCCAAAATATTTGCAATCAATGTAATTAATCAATCCAGCTGTTCAAACTGCAAAAGTCATCTAAAAAATAACGTCCAAAAACCACTCGTTCTCAAAAATCCCAGCACCGCGTCAGCGCAATCAAAAGCAATCTTCTCGTCAAACGAGTGCAACGCGAGCAGCGTCAGCGAACATTTCGCACGAGCTTTTCACATTGTCTCCCGACTGCTCCCCCATTGTTCCAACCCAGAGAGAAAAAAAAAAAGAGAAAAAGAAACTTTGAGAACACCTCGTAAGAAGATCACTCGAAAAGATGGAAAAAGCGCGATAAGCCACCGCCTCGTTAAACCACGAGTGCACACAGCTACATATACTCAGTTGATAAGGGGAAGAAGAAGCCAAGGTGTCCGTATATTATAGCTAACCGTTCGTGCTCGAGCATCTTGCGGGTGAGGCTCTCCTTCTTCTTGTCCCTGCGCAGGGTCATGTTCTTCTCGAGGTCCTCCTTCTCCTGCTGAAACTGCTGGGCCCTGAGCTTGCCGCCCCGCTCGCGCTCCCACTTCTCCGACAATTGTTCCAGCTCCTTTTCCCACTCGTCCTGCGGCAACGAGGAAAAGCGCGCTCTTATATGTATACTTGTCTTTTATCCGTTCGCACTCTCGCTGTATACGTTATACACTCGAGTGTAACAGCGCGAGCGAGAAGGAGATGTGTGTAATAATTACCCGGAACTCCTCGCGTATTCGGCGATCCTCCTCCTCGCGATGATGCGCGAATTTCCGGTAAAGGTCGTCCTCCTCCTTGCGGTGCTTCATCTCCAGTCGCGTCTGCTCGTCCCTGTCCTGCAATCAAAGCGAAAGTTTATAGGTATGTGGTGGCGATTAGTTGGGCGATTATGATCGTTGCGACTGTGCGGTGAGTGAAATTAAGTCGTAGTCGTGATGTGTACGTTGAGAAGCGTGATTACGATACTTTTATTATTGGATTGTAAGGATTGTAATGATAATCGATGAGAAGAAATTGCGTTATTATGGGGTTGTTTATTCTATTTCTATAAAGAACATTTTTTTTATAAAATTTCCAAAATTTGTCATATATTTGATATTTTAAGATAATACTGTTTTATTTTACGTGAGTCGCTACAAAAATATTATTGCTTAAAATTTTTAAATTTCGAAAGAACAAGAACTGTCGTTCTTTTTATAAGAACCATTTGAAAAAGCAAAAACTAAAGCGCAAAAGTTTTGTATAATAAATCTATAAAAAGTTTAGTTTAAGAACCCCTTTCGAGGAATAAGTGAAACTGTTACCAATATTTTATGTATATTATAAAATCGTTATCACTAATATAACGATTTATCGTAATTGTGTATAATTAACCAACTTTAATAAAGGTGGATTTCAATTCGATGTCTATGTATAAGAGTATTTATTCATTTTGATAGAACGTGTTGCATTTAGTTGAGTAAGTTTCGTTTAATTTAGGCTACGAAACAAAATTTTTCAAAATCGGTTGAGTAGTTTCGCAGTTATTTCAAGGCAATTTACTTTGTTTTAATGCTTCTAATCTTATTAATACTGATTGAATAAATTCTAATTCCTATACATAAAAATGACAATGGTAATAAAGTTTTAAAAACAACTTCTTTATACAAAGTAACTCGCTCATGTATACAAAGATTAAACATTATAACTAAAAAAATCATTAAATCAACGCTTCCAAAGCTTCCATCAAAAAGATCCAGCTCTCCTCCGAACTTCCCATCGAGCAATCCAAAGAAAAGAAAAGCCTCTATTTATCCATAAGTAACTCTCCCACGTCCGCACCATAGAACTGTCGCAAAAAAGTCCTTCCCCAACAACCGTTCCTTCCGACTCATCCAAACGTACCATACCCTCGCCTAATAGACTCATTACCCGCAAGTCCTTCTCGGAAACCCGCAGACCCAAACGTATATACATACAACGCAGCGCGCGGGGCTCTCTTCTCGAGAGAACGAGCGCGTTTCTTTCTCGAAAATCGAGCGCGAGCCGCGCGGTGCCGTGCACTCGTGAATCATCGGCGATTAGGCCGCGCGCGCGCAGCTGCAGGTATGCGCGCGGCCCAATTAGACGGGGGGAGGTGAGAGCTACTATGTTTGCAGCGGAAATTTAGAGGCTGCGCGCAAGAGCTTCTTATCTAGCGATGTACAGATGGGTGCTGTGAGGAATGGTTGCAGTGTGTGCTTCGTAGAAAGTTAGTTTTTATGTAGGAGTTCACTTTCAGGTATTGATAGTCTAGGTGCTGGCGTGATTTATAAGGTATGAATATATTGTCGGTAGTTTGGATAATAAGCTAGTGATTTTTATGATTTACAGATTTGCTCATTCCTTTCTCAGTGTGAAAAGTTGTGTGAAAACTATCTTACTTTATTTACTTAAAATATTAAAATAACACGAATTCAGTATATATACTTTTAATTAGATTAATTTAGATTGTTTAATTTAATTTAATTTTTATTGGTCAGATATAATTAGTATCCAATAAAAATTAATATAAAGTCTAAAGCAAAGTGAAGTATATTAATTGCATCATTTTAATTGTGTCTGATCAACCGAAACATTATCTACTTAACGATCTTCTTATCTCATGATTTTAATTAAATTTTTATATGTGTCTGTATGTATATTACAAATAATACACTTATACAAAGTTACTAGAAACGAAACATTATTTGAATCGACAAAATGAATCGGATTCTTTTGAGTTCGATTTCCATTCTCGATTCATTTGAAACTTGAATCGAGATTTACATTTAAAAAAAAATTACTCGCAATTCACTGTTCAATCGAAAATTTATAGTACTCTATTAAATTTTGAATATGCTTAATTAGATTGCAGCGAAATAAAAAAATGTACCAACTAAACTTCTACTCAATTAAAAAATAGATCGGTTTCAATTTCTTCGACGCAATTTTTCCTTTTAAAAACGAATCAAGCACATTTTTCAGCCAAGTCCATCCATCTCCGATAACACACCCAAATTCGCACTCCCTACATACAACAAAAGCCCCATAACCATCCTTTCCATCTCCGCCATTCAATCGTAAAAACCCAGAACGCAAGAAAAAGCAACGCAGACCGACAGACAGACAGACGGACGGAGAGAGCTAACGCGACGTTCTAATTAGCCCACCTAGCAAGAGCGCGCGCGCATGCAGCGCGTATATACCGCAAAGCGGAAGCGATTCCGCGGCCGAGCGCGGAAATACGAACGCACGCGAGTGGCTTTCCCCGTGCGCGCGTCGAGAAAAGTAGAAGAGAGAATAGGCGCGGGAATCGCTAATGCTGTCGCCGAGGACGTGTGCGTCTAGTTGGAGGATTATTTTGACGGATTGGAGAGTTTTTTTCGCTGGTTCGGTGTATACTTGTTGCTAGTGACTTTTTGATGCTTCGATGAGTGATTGGGGGCTATTCGAGGGAATTAGGGTTACGATGATTTCTTTTTTGCTGGGGGATAGGTGTTGTAACGAGTTTCTTTTTGTGTGATATATTGATTTAGTATCGTTAAGCTCGCGATGGAAATTTTTTCAATAGAATAATTCAACTTAAAAGCTTAGAATGATGGTGTAATGAATATAAAATTACAAATAATTATTGAATAAATAACTTGATTCCATAACACATAAGAGTTAAACATCTGAAAACCGCTACTAAGTGCTTTATCAGAATGCTTCTTTAAACAGAGGTCCTGAATGATCAAGTCAGAGAATTTTTTTAATTGAAATTATCACTGAATAAAGGTATGTTAATAGCGTACTAGATATGAGAGTTTAAGTACTACCTGTCTGACGCAAAATCTTAAAGTTATCTTATTATGAAAATAGGTATTTGATATTATGTATACTATTATTATAGATCAAATAAAAATCACGCGTATTTAATATATAATTATATATTCAGTCCAAATAAATATTATTAAAATCACAATTTGTTTGCTTGTTTCAATTTTTTAAAGATTATTATTATTATTTACAGACAGGTACAATGAAACTAAAATTAGAAAATAAATTGTAGAAAGTTTATGAATTATTAAAAGTGTAATTATCTATATTTACATTTACTATGAAGGATTGAATTTTTCTTAATTTACACGTGTTCAATAATTAATGTGATTCCAACGTAAATTATACTCTATAGGTTTTACTATAATTCTAAGAAAGAAATTGTTTTGTTTCAAAAAGGTATTGTTATGCAGACATGCAATTCGCATATCAAGGATCTACCTTCTGATCTAATCTTTTACACTTCGTAGAACTTTTACTACAATTTTTAATATAATCTTGCATTTCATCTTTTAAACACAAGACTAAGTGCACATTAAAGCGTCGTGTGAATTAAATCTTTCTCGTACATATGACTTAAATCACATCGGGTATGTGTATTCAACGGGTTTAAATGAGGCTAGATGCGAAGCACTTTTCTTTTTATATTACTCTTTTATATATCTATTTGTTAGACAAAATGGGGTTAGAAGATTGATAGTGCTCTTTAAAACATGCTTCATAATTTTAAAGTCTTGAAAAAGTTGTTTTAGGACGTAATTTGTCGTACTTGGACTGAATTGTATAGATAAAAATCATGTTCTAATTGGGCAGGAATTAAATAAATTAAACTGTCGTAGTTTTTCTTTATAAAAAAGTGCCACACATTTGATTAATACTGACTTATATTATGCATTAAAGACTTCCGCAATTTTATACAAAAATTACTTTATTTATAGTAAAAATTGTTAATTCATCAATTTCTATAATAAATACGGTAAGTAAGTATATAATCATGTACTCTTTATACAGCTGCAGAATATTTTGACTGTCAGAACATCTTTAAAATTTTTTAAATAATGTTCAATGAATGGCTATTTGTTTTTCGAGTAATCGTACTGTAGGATTCTCAAAAAAATCGAGAAGCACCCCGATTATCAAATTCAAAATTCAAATCGTATAATACACCTAATCAGCAATAGTAATTGTCACTACAAAATTTCTCTCTCCACAATCAAAAATAAAATAAAACAGTATATCACCCACGTCTAAATTCTCAACCCTAAGCACCTTTTCACTTAATAAAAGACGCGTTCATCGCTCTAAGTGTATCCAAACGACATAATCAAACCTCTCTCAACTCTACATAAAATCTTCCGCAATGTCGCACACTCATACACACACACTCCAATTCCGCAGCAATCAAACTCAAACCCCGCGATGAAAAAAAGCGACATCGAAAGAACGAATCTAACCCATCGCCGCGAGATTCTGCACGCACGTAAATTGCACAAAACGCTGAGCATGCACCCGACCGACTCTAGCCTATATATATATCGCACCCGCGTTTTCGCGATTTCACGCTAACAGTAAATCACGCGCGCGCGCGCGTGCTCGATTTTACCGCTCGCGCTGCGGGAGCTGAAGCTGTAGGCGCGAGATTATTATAGGGAGAAAAAAGAGTGCGCGTATCGAGGCACTTCATCGTGAGAGTTTCGCGCGCACGCGCGCGAGTGTTCCTTGTTGTTGTTTCGTTTCCTTTCTTTCTTTTTGGAAAAGTAAAGCGCGCGCCGTTTGTGCGGATGTGATGGGGTATACTGGCTGCGATTTGGTGTTTTGGGGATACCGCGTGATGCGAGGTTGAGGAGCTTTTTCTTTACCTCTGTGTGGATTGGGTTGGATTCGGTTTAGGTGTATGTAATAAGGTGGTGATGAAAGTCAATTCGCGTTTGCGGGAAAGAGTGGGCGGTAAAGTATAGCGGTGGGTTTCGTTTGAGAAATGGTTGGATGCTTGTTAAGAATGTTATTGCAAAGATTTAAGTAGGTATGTATGCCTTTTTAAATTTAAATATAAAAGGACTGTCGAATTTAAACAAAAATATATTTACGATTATCGATAATGTATTTATTACTTATAAGAAAAATATAATTGATACAATTATTGCAATTATATGTAGATATTAGTTGGGATATATATATTAGAACAGTAGATAAGGGAATTGACCAGTCAGACATAACATACTATTTTTAAGTATTTCCAACAACTTTTAATTTACAACATGTCTCGAAAACTATATATGCATTGAAAAAATATTACAGAAATACTAAAAATATATAAAATCTTTTGATATTGTATAACTTTATCGTCACTTTTTGAGAAAAACAAAAATGAAATAAAGTGTTAGTTGTCATACTTTTATCGTGAGCAAGATTTCAGGTCAATTTTCGTCATATAAAATCATAATCATTTAACGTGGGTTTTTATAGACAGTTACAGGAGATTGTGACATGAAAAAAATTCTCTTCAGACGTGGCAATCATGTTTTCCATTTTTAATGAAACGATGAAGAAAGTTATAACGTTGTATATTCATAAAAATGTACAACCTGTGCATAAAAAATATTATTAAAAAATGTATGATGTCAGGTAAAAAAGAATATAAAAAGACTTGTTCACAATTATTAAATTATAATTATAAAAATTAATTTATGTAAGAGTTTTGATGTTAAATGAAACGATTTTATTAATGTAGTCAAATCTCATTTGAAAATGAATTACGTGCACATAAATAATAATATATTGTAAAGATAATGACATATTCGTAAGAAAAGAGGTAAAATAAATGATTGTCTCCGGAAATTATAGAATAGCCTCTATGTTATGGTAAGTCTATGACCACAACGCTCTGGCGCATTATGTAAATTCCTTAATGAGAATTCCTCCTTTATTTCCTCATAAACTCGGTTTACTTAATGTATTATAACAACCAATTCATCTCGTTTCAAGAAGCCTTTTCAAATTACGCACCACATACAGTTAACCGTAGCATTGAGCAAAGGAGCATAGTCAATAAGAACTAGATAAAATGATTTATCCCTACAAAAACCAATTAAATTTACTCAAAATCGTATTAATATTTATTATATCTTTGTACAAAGAATTTTACCCCATCGAAAATTAAACCATTTAAACTTAATTTTTTAAATAATTAATTTCCTGTGATATATTAAGTAAATAATGCAGCAGATTGAATTACGAGATGATAGAAAATGATTATTTGAATTCACAGTAAAATAGTTTAAAAATAATGTTCTAGAAAAGCTAACAAACAAATCGGCATACGGTTTAGTGTTGTAAAAAAATATTGAGTAATCTCAGGCTTCGCTATGTGTACAGAGTTGCACTGTGAATAATAGAATATTGTACGCGATATATCGTAACATCGCGTATTAGTAATCTCCTAATGCCACGTCTGAGAGCAACGCTATTCTTCCTCTCACTTTAACTTTCAACTACATACTTCTCAGACGCTCTAAAACAACCATCCGAACCTGCAAGAACATCTTCAATCCCAAGACCAATAGAGAAACAGCCATTCCTTCCCCAATCCACCGACAAGAGCAACATCTTCCCAATTATGCAACAAATCACTATGAGTACCCAACGCAGCGGTTAATTGACCATCATCTCCGTCCCAAACAGAGGGAGAGGAAAATAAAGCGAAGAGAGACACGGAAGGCGCGGGGAAAATTCGCTAATTAAAGGCTCTTAATCGTGCGTGGCTTCGCTCTCGTTATTATGGGGCAGAGACGGCGGCAGCAGTAGCCGCGTGCACAGGATATTTTTATGTAGGTCATTAACGTGCAAACGGCCTGGGCATTAATGCAGCGAGCGCCGCCTCGGATTCGCAAGAGAGAGAGAGAAAGGTGACTCGTGCGTTAGAGGAGAACACAGTAAAATAGTACGCTATAATAACTTATTTATGATTAACGATGGATAAATCACATTAAGTGTACAATATTCAAAATTCTTAATACGAAATGATGAGTACTACTGTTCGTGCAGAGACAATATGACTATTGATGAAAAAATAAATAATACAAATAATTTGGAGCAAAATTATTATTTCAAAGTATTTGATATAGTAGCTTTGATTTTAGCTACAATTTAATGTAAAATGAATAAAACAAAAACGTGGGGCCAAAATAACCATTTTGTTTTTTATTTAATTATCGTTACTTTTAATTTTTTTAATTAATTTTTGTACTATTGTGTTACCAGACGACGAAGAATTTTCTACAGGTATTCGTTTACCGTCAGTTTTTCTATGGGTTTTCCAGTCGAGTGATTCGGACTTCATATTTGAAGTCTTTATGTTTCTATGCTTCGCTGCCTTTAACTTTTTCGTACTCTTCTTCTTTCCATTTGTTTTCAATTACTCGAAGAGTGTATACCTGCGATTGAGCTTATGCAGTTCTTGCATTGAAAATGGGTGGTAGTGTGTTTTGGCTACGAGGAATTTAGAGATAATAATACACACGTAAGGAAGAAAATAAGTAATCAGCGTGTAGGGAACTCCAAGGTTCGAATCTTAACTTTCCAAATAATGAGTGTACAATTTGCTAAACAGGCTGGGAATCCATTACCCAGCTATTTTTCTCCGCGATGGCGGTGTGTATTTATAGGAAATGTCTCGGCGAATAGGAAATTACACTGCTGAGATTTTGATTGTTGTTTGACGCGAGTGTTGCAGCTTGGATTTTAGATGACTTGGGACTTTTTGTAACTGAGTGTTTGTGACTTGGTTCTTATAGATGTTGAACGAGTGTTGGCAAGTGCAAGATTCGATTTATTCGTTTTAGAACTTCAAGTCATTCTGACATTAAACGATTTGTTCAGTTACAATTTAATATGCATGTGTAATTGTGTATATATACATATATTACTCAAAATAAATATTAAGAGTTTAAGAATTCTTGTTGGGCAAAACAAATACATAACTTTCTAAATATCAACACTTGTAAGCAAATTCTAGAGATTATCGTATAAGTAGCATTTATATTATCAGTTTTACCCACTAACAAGCAATATATGCCACTTTCTCTGTAATTAGAGCTTCTAAACATTTGCATTTTGCTAATTTCTGTTACATATCCGTGTTCATTTAATTTCAAATTTGTACCATACTTTTTGTAATACATGCAAAACTCTATTTAACTAATTACACAGGACCACAATATGAAATCGGGGCGGAGCATTTCTGATCTCAATTGATCTTTATGTTTTTGGGGTCGCTGATCACGATGCCGGTGTCCATATGACCCCAGCACGTCTGGTTCAAGGTCAAATGAAGGCCAAACCCCTTAAATCGATCAATGTGATTTTTTCAACCCCGGATTCTGAAAGAACGGAAACAGCCTAGAAGTTCGAAACAAGATTTTGACCTCCAAATGTCCTTCAAATGACCTCTAAGGATCACTTTGACGAAAAGGTCGAAGTGTATCTGGACGTAAAATTTTCCGTTCTTTCAGAATCCGGGGTCGAAAAAATCATATCGATCGATTCAAGGGGTTTGACCTTCATTTGACCTTAAACCAGACGTGCTGGGGTCGTATGGACACCGGCATCGTGATCAGCGATCCTAAAAACATAAAGATCAATTAAGATCCGAAATGTTCTGACCCGATTTCATATTGTGGTCCTGTGTTATCAATCTATTATATTTAGTGTCACAGATAAGCTTATGGCTCTCCGTGGTAGCTCCTTATAGCAGAGCGGATGCCCGCAAGACGTACACTCAGCTCTGCCCGACACTGCTCCAGCATTCTCACGCGCAAAGGTGCTTGCACCTTTTGCGACCGCGAGCGGGCCAATAGATACTTGTCGATATTCACTGCGAGAGGTGCTCGGGACGAATAAAGCTGCACTTTGCCAAAAGCCCTGTTACCTTGATTCCTGCGCGCCTCTCTGGCATCATTTTAATACAGTCACATAGCATATCTCTCTATAAAACGCATCTAATCTATCAAATTCATCATCGTATTACTACCTGTAAATCAGAAGCGCATAAAATTACATACGTTAAACGCATGTAAATGGGTTTTTAACACACTTGCTTGTTGCCAATTTCGAATACATGAAATTTTCCCTATTCCAACTTTACAAGGTACAACAGAAACACACGTTCAAAACGTGCTGATTTTACAAAACACACTTCGATTCAAAGCTCTAAAATCAAGGCACACAAGTTCACTTTTCCCTACAACACACCTTTTCCCATACGATTTTTTCTCCAAGCCACTCAAACTCACTTTGCTACCGGTCAGCTCGCTCGTTAACTCCTACATCGTCCAATTTACCAACTATTTTCACCCGCAACAAAAAGTAAAAACGACAACCAGTCCAGCTCTAAAACAAAGCAATCTCGCACATTCAAATTCAAAAACTAATTACCCGCTGCAGATCTACACGGTAACCCAAAGTCATTCTCCTCCTTCTCTGCGCGCGCACACGTATACACTCCTCCTCGCGGAGTATAGGTAGTCTTTCCTTCCTCTCTTTTTTTTTTTCTTTTTTCGAGTGCAGAATAAGAATTGGGGCATGACGAGCGGCGAAGCGCCGCGCGCGAGTGCGAGTGAACGCACGCGACGCGAGGATTTTCTTCTTCGACCTAATAATACGAGGAACACGAGTCCATGTATACTCGAGTCTACCTGCGCGAATATACGTATATATGTATATATAGTGTAGGAAGAGAGTCGCGCGAGTCATCGCCGCCAGCTTCTGTTCCCCTGTGCGACGGGTATATGTGGAGAAAAAAAAAAGGAAGAGAGAATTATTCTACCGAGTCATTACGCGTGCATACGCATGCGCGCGAGGAGGATGATACGAGATTTATTGTTGGAAAAGGTGGCTGCGCGCGGCCGGCACCGGGCACTGGGAGGGAGAGTGTGTAATTTGAGTTTTATGGGGCGTTTTGGACGTAAATTTATAGATTACCGTGCGAGAGCGCGCGTCACTTATTTATTATCACACGTGTTCGCGAGTGTAATTATAGATATGTATATGCCTGCGTGCAGAGGCTTTGGGCTTAATTGCCGTGTGTTTAATAAGTATGGGATATCTCTTTTTTTGTTATGTTTTTTGTTTTGTTATTATGTAGGAGCTAGTGTAATGCGATTAGGAGGTGATGGAGAATTGTGTTTAAGCGAGGAGGTGCGTATTAATGAATTGATTGAGATGAGTGTTGTTGGGAGAGACGATTTGTTTTTACCTTTGTTTAATTGGAATTGAAAAGCTATGAAGGTTTTTTCGAATTATGTAGATATTCAATTGTTTTAGTGGAATTGTTAGTAGAATACACTGCATATTTTTATTTATTTCATTTATTTAGATTTTATTTATTTCTTTCATCGTAATACACTGTTCTCTTCACATGGTGATATATTTATTCCAAACTTAATATTCAGCTTTTAAGAAACATCTAAAAATACGTTACTGAAACTCCCTGGTAGAAAATGTTAGTTTGCCATAGTAAATAATCAAAGTCTCGATAAAACTGGTCAATTTTCTACCTAGGCTAATAGGAATAAATTACAGTTCTTTTTAATTATCTCAGAATAAAAGAAAGTGGAATTATCCAGTTTCGTCCGGACACTTCTCATATTGTATCATATTATACGATACATATTGCGTTAGTTATACGATATTGTTTTCTCAAAGTATCTAAACCAATCGGATTGAATTAAAATATGCGTATTATATTATTCGACTCTTCCCTAAGCTGTTTCAACTCTCATAATTCAAAGTATTTTTTAAATGAATTTTCACCTGCGCGTAAAAGAAAACAGCAACGTCATTATAAAATCGGTATGAAATTGCTATTGGCATGTGTGCAGCCTTACCGCGGATGTGGCTAGGTGCAAAGAGAGTGTAATTTACTTTATGGGCATTTCGGCCTACAATTATGCTTGGGCTACTTATTTATTATCGCACATTTGTTGCAATCGTTACTTAGCACGTGATTGACCATACGAGGTATCGATAGGAGGTTTTATGTGATTAGCGGTAGATGGATTCAAGAATGAAGCTATTTAGATTTTAATGGTAAACGAATGAAATTGAGCATTGATTGGGCATATTTATTATAATTACATTCCTAGAATTTAATCTGAGAAGAAAAAAGAGATATAAATAGCATTTCCACGAAAGATATCGAGATATGCGTTTTAGATTGAGCAGTTAAGCTGTCTTATATTGTGTTATTGAGGCAAAATAATGAGACAGTCTAGAAAAACCTGTTACGTAATGTATGGAGCATATTAATTAACATGAAAAATCTACAAGTTCACTCGTTCGATGACCAAACCAATCCTTTTTTGCCATTTAAACCAAGCAGCAGCTATTTACGACATAATTAAGTACAATGTAAACTAAACGTGTCCCATACGAACTGTATGTAAATACTGTAGAGACATATCGAAATTTCCAATTTTTGTTGTATCTAATATACAAGCAAATCAATCGAAGAAATCGTCGGGACGAACGAGCAAAACTAAGAGAAAAGAGGTTACGCCGAACCCACCCGGAATTTGCGGCGAAGAATTTCCGCTTCTGTCGAGTTTTTTTCTCGGTTCGTACACGCCTCGAACGATTTATCGATCGGCACGAGAGCCGCGCGCACATCTTATTCGCGCCGCCAATTTTCATTAGATTGGGATGTGGTCACTTCTTTTTTCGGGCCGTAGCCTACAGGTGATTGCGTTTTTTCATCGGCGATTCGACGGAACCTTCGTTTTTTGCGTCGTCCCATTGTTGTTAGGGATACCTTGTAATGATCTATTCGAGGAAATTTTAGTTTTACTTTTGAGTTGGCTTGTGTTTAATTAATCAATCGATTTTTCATTTTGAATACATTGAACAATAATTAGCGAACCAGCGTTTATTTTCAAACGGTATAATAATATAGATATAGAATAAATTGACGTTTTTAGAAACAAAGCCTAAACAATTTTTTATTATTTCAACACAGGAACTCAATAAGAAGTAATAGTGTACCAAAGCAATTTTTCACGGACATAAGATAAAATAAATTATTAATTATATTACAGGTACGAAATTTTTTACTCTTCAACAACTGGAAATTGTTTCTTTTTTGTGTGAACGTCAAATGATTCATGCACATTTACGTAATTTCTATTACAAAGAATCCGACTACTTGTGCGAAATCCCGTTTTCCTCTTCAAATACATTGATCTGTTAAATGTAAAAATGACATTGTAACAGAGAACAATACGGTATTGTTATGCCATCTTCGTGTTTTCAAAACGTCAAATTTCCAGTTATTGAAATGGCAAAGAATTTTTGAACGAAAGTAAATTATCTTATTTTTCAGTAAAACAGTAAATATAATTTGTTTTTTTAACCCAGAAAAAAGATGTATGAAAATAACAATTTATAATAATATAGCAATTTCATAATTTTTAATGATTTAAAATAAATATAACTTTTCATGAATTTCATTTTTAAATAATTCATATTTTTAATTTTTAAAATTTTATGTTTAGTTGATCATATAATTAATAATATTTCATTTTACTATACGTTAGTCTAATTTTCTTAGTCACTATTACCGGAAGAATTTAGTTATACCGATTTAAGCACTGTAAAATCTAATACTTTTTATTAACAGATCCCTTTTTCCCTCAGTATTTATACTTTCCAAAAAATATTTCCACGTACAAATTACAAACAAATATTGCACTATATTATCAAATGCTATCAATATACAACTCATCTAGCCCATGGCTAGTTAGCAATTAACTCTCATTTCCATTCTCGAAACCCCATTCAAGCGGCATCTTTCCAAAGCCGCACTCGGCACCTGTGCGTTAATCAGCCTCCACTAAAAACCGCTCAACTTTCCATTCACGCGCCGAACGAAAATCCCAATCGAAGAAACCAACTCGTGTGTCCCTTCACTCGCCGCGCACGCACGTAATATACCTACCGCGCGCCGCGTAAGCCGGAAAGGAAAAAAAAAAGAGAAAATCACATTCACGCGGCGGAAGCGCACTAAAACCTAGCATCGCGCGCACCTTGTATAATATGATTTCGCAGGACGAAGCGATCGCGATCTCAGGGGGACTGCATATTATTAATTTGCCGCGATTTCACGGCAGGAGCGAGCGAGGACTGACAAGAGACAGGAGAGTGTAATGGAACTCGCGGCCGATTAACGAGGACTAGACTGCACGCCCGCAATTACAAAGGCCGAATGCACGCGCGATATCTCTTTTTAGCCGCGTCGCGTCTTTGTTTGCGGCGCGGCGATGCATTGTGCGCGGTGTGCACCGGGTCGGCGAGAGAAAAGGAGAGCGCCCGGCGCGTGCGGGGAAAATGAGATGTCTTGTTGAGTCGGTTGAAAACGTGGTGTTTTATCTTTCGTTTTTGATTTTTGTTTTGTACATTTTTTAAGAGTGTGTATTGTAGAGCGGAGAAATTTTGTTACGTTTATTTGTTGATGAATTACGATATTGCTGTTTCGATTTTACGATGGAAAATGTTTAATTGATCATTTGGTTTTAATGATGCTGATGTTTTATGAAAGGCCGAAGGTTGGATGTCCAATGTCTCTTGTGTAAGAGAAATTTGCAAGCCTATACAGAGGAAATTATTTAGAAGGTTTATTATCTATAATATAATGAAATCGTTATGAACTATTAATATATACCATAATTAACTTTGCAGAAGATAATTAAGGACTTGCAAAAAAAAAGGAAGACAAGACTCTAGCGGTGAATGATTTTTATAACGAAAATAATCTATGATTGGAATAAAAGTTCCATACCGATAAAAGATCGACAGAGTGATTGACTGCTAATATCTCATTATCTTCTTTATTTTTCATTTATTAAGACAACATATCAAAAGATCCTAATGTTCATAATCAAAAGGCATTATACCAATTAAATCCATCCACGCACGCCGTTGACCAACGACCACCCAATGACATTCCCTCTCCAAAAACCTCATTCCCACCCATAAACCTTCGACACCTCTCCCAAGCCCCCGTCACTACCCACAAACCCAAAATAAAAGAAAAGAGACATTTTTGCGCCTGCACGCCTGCGCCTTCGGCAAAAACACATTAAGATGCATCAGCGAGCTACGCGCGCAGTGAAAAGGAGAGATTCTCTCCGTCGTCTCCTCTTTGCCTCGGCCTTTTGACGGGCGGCACTTTCCTCGTTCGGTAAACAAGCGCCAGTTAACCCGGTGCACTAGTTCGACCGCTATAGACAGCCGCGCGCGGGAGCAACAGGTGTGTCCTGCGCAGAGCAGGAATTTCTCCTGGCGAGGCTCCAGCTCTGCGCGCGACTGATCCCCCCTCATATAGGAGAGTTTCTCGGAGGATTTTGCTAAATGTGGTTCCGGAAAGTTGGGAGTGCGCACGTGCGGTGTTGGTTAAGTTCAGTGCACGGAGTGGCAGTACGCGACGAATTTCGAGATGAGATGTTTAACGAGGCGATTCGCGTGTTTGTACTGATTGTTTGACCGAGATATTTAGGGGGGGGGGTGCACGTTCCGGTCGGGTTTTGGAAGGATGTTGGCTTGGCACGTTTTTAATGGTTTTATTTTCTTGTAATTAGGTGTTAATTTGATGGTTGGTAAAAGAAAAAAATGAACCGTACAGTTTTAATGTAATAACAGTGATGTAGTAATTCTATACTTAATATTACATTATTTTAGATTAAAATAATATAATTGTCAAAGAATAAACGGTTAAATTCATGAAAAAAAAAAATTTGAAAATAAAACACGGATAACTCAGTTTTGGCTTCAAGAGGATCAGGAGTTACAGAACGATCAATTTATTATTATTTTTCTCTCTATTTTGTTACGACTTATTAGTGTGAATCATTATACATCTTATACTAGTATACCTTATGAACATAATGAAAATTTTTAATCAATAATTGTGATGTTGTAAACACGACTATTGTCAATTGAAAATAATCATTAAAAATGCTGAAACTTTCTTGTTTTTCATCTAATTTTAATGATCGGGGTCTTATTTTGTTCTTTAAATGTTGTTTGATAAATCTACCGAAAGGAAATTGCAAAATACTTGATGGATAATAATTTAATTATATGACGTGTTTAATTATAAACAACAAGCTTTCCCGTAGCACTAAAAATCATTTTAAATTATTCTTTTGGTTGATCTGTCATTTTAAAAATCATTTTAAAAATCATTTTAAATTTTTCTTTGGTTGATCTACATGCAAGAATAAAACAAGACCCCGTGTATTAAAATTGGATGGAAAACAAAAAAGTTTCTGTATTTTTAATGATTCTTTTTCAATTGGCAATAATCATGTTTGCAACATCACAATTGTTGATTAAATTTTTCTTTTATGTACAAAAGGTATACTAGTATAAGAAATACAATGATTGATACTAACAAATTTTAACAAAATAGATAGAAAGATGCAAATAAATTGATTGTTTTATAACTCCTGAACCTCCTTAATAAATAACGGAGAAACAGATATTTTGATTAGTTCTTTGCTTGGATTTTATATACATTTTAGTTATATATTAATCTATCTTTACTGATTATTAATAAATAGTTATTACACTGTCGGTAATGTGGCCTATTTCTAACTACTTAGAACTTCTTTAATTAAAATTCAGAGAGTAAATTTTTTTGCAAAAAAGCTTATGAAGTATTAGATTTATAGGTACAAATAACATTTCTCAATAGTTTCCGAAACCTCAAAACCTGATATATGTCTACTAAGGTGGTCACATTACCTACACCCCTCCTTATTTAAGTTTTTATAAACATAGATTTCTATTTAAATTATGTAAAAATTACTAAAATAGGTTATACATTTCAATTACGAATTCATGATGGAAATAAATTACAGGTGGTTGGTTTCACTTTTTAGTATATAAACGGAAAATTAAAAAATATATAAAAAGTAAATTAAATTATAAAAACACCTCCCAAAGCTTCTTAAAAATCTATCACCGGGATGCGTGACATACTCCTTATTAGTTACACATAGTTACCACATTCGAAGAACACCCAACAATGTTGAATTTTAAATTCAATTAATTAACGAAACTGTAAGAATGCGCAAAAATGCACACAGAAAATCTATAATACCTACATAATACGTCATGCCTGGCCAACATTCAGATGAAGCTGGTTTACAGCACACGAAAGCCCCGACTCGTTCGCCGCGTCATTAAAAACTCCACTAGAAGCTGCTTCATACTTGCAGCCGGGCCGGCCGGCCTATACAAGTCCGTCTGGTGTTTCGTAACGCGTCGCTTTCCGCGTGGAAAATGTACACACACTCGCTCGCTTGTTCGTACCCGCGTGTATATAAGGAATACGGAACGAGATTTCAAATGCCAAAGGAATTCCGTGGCAACACGCTGATGCGAGAAAAAAAATTGATTGTAACCACGGCGATACATTGCCCTGGCGCGCGCGAGCGCGTTCACGTGAAACTCGACGTTTTTATTTCAGCGCGAGAAGATTGATAACTTTGGCATTTGATTTTCAGGTTGATGGATTTTATTCATTCGCGCGGTGTAATTCGATGGTTATCGATTTACTATCTCGAGAATGTTATTAATTCGAATGCGAATTATTGTTGTATTTTTGAACGAGGCGAACTTTCTTCCGCTGGAATTTCTTATGAGGATTTGGGTTAGTTTGTATAAGGTGTATCTTTTTTTATGTCAGCGTGGGATTAACAAGAATTCCAGCGATTCCGCAAATTATTGTGTGAACAAAAAGTGACTTCGGAATTTCAAAATTATCACTATTGATTGTGTTTTATTTTTATAAATATTAATGAATCTGTGGAAGGTGATGCAACTGTGTTTTGCATATATGTATATCAATTTTTTACTAAGTGACGATCAATATAATAGATATTGAGTACTAAAGAAATATTTTTAGATTTTGAAGTAAATATTTTTATCAAATAGGTTTAAAATATTGTCGCATAAAAATCTTACATAAAATAATTTTTTAAATGTTATTTAAATAATATTATATACATAAATCGGTAATGAATCTAGTGTAATGATATAAATTATAAAAACTATTATAGAAATATCGATTCAAAATGTATATAAAATCAATCAAGAAATCTATGTAATTGTTTAAATCTCTTTTATAAATTTAACAGCGTATAACGTATAGATAATCTATAATATAAATTAAACATATTAATGTTAATTTTAACAAAGAAGATAATACAAATCTATTATTTTAACGTAGCCTAATTTTTACACAGCTCTCTTCTATAAAAATACATACAATAAAAGAAACACGTACACTGCATCACCATACCTTTGAATCGTGCAAAGAAAGAGATAAAAAGGGCACAATCGTCCCCAAACTAAACCTACTCCCTCCATCCCAATTGAATTCCACCTCCAACGAGACGCACACGCCCAACAGGTGCACACTCCACAACAACATACCACGCCGCGTGCACACTCCAGCCATTCAATACCCGCATACCACCGAGAAAAACAAATTCTCCTCTACAGGCACGAAGTGCAGACGCGAGCGATCCAACCGATCGTGGCCTCTACCTACATATAACCGTATCCACGCACACGTGCGCGCGGATAATACTCGCAATACGGCCTTATCGATAACGGCGCAGCGCTGCCGCCTCTTTCCTATTAGTCCCGAGAGCTGCACCTGCGTTATACGTATGAGAAGGATCCGCGCCGGAAGTTAGTAGCGCGTGACCCTCGTAGAGGTATAATACGATGATCAAAGGCATGGGTGTATACGTGTGTGTGTGTATGATGCTTCTTATGCTAATGACGGTTATATTTTGCGGTGATGATTTTGGCTGATAAGGATGGGTGGTTGTGTTTTAGGCGGAGTTACGGAGATAAGAGGGGCAGGTGCTTTCGTAGTGGTCGCTGGACAATGCGAACGGTAGCTGCATATTTGTCGTGGATAGAATGTAAATTAGGCTTGGGAGGGATAGTTTGGAGAACATGTACGGGATTCGTGAATGATTGTGTTTTAGATGCGTGAGTAAGATTGAACAATGGCCTGGTAGTGGTTGACAATTATTTTGGATCACTTGTAATTATCGTTGAATATGTGTAACGCTCGTTTGCGTTAGATACCGATTTTTATGTAGCTGTAATGCTTTGTCGGTAAACAAGAATTTATTTTGCTGATAGATACAGTTTCATGAAATGCATGCGGGTAAAACGGATTGCTCGATAATGAACCACTTTTCTAATGAATTTAATTTACCTTCATCGATTAGCTTGTTTTCTTAATCTCATGATAAATGCAAACCACTATTCTTGCATGCTTCCTAACAAGTTCCTTCAGATATGGGATTAACAGATTAATTCATGTACGGTGAACCTTCCTATTTTTAACTCTTCTAATTTCAAAATCTCTAATAATTTTCTCTTTGAGAATAGCTCTATCAATGAAATATTATATAACTTAATTAAAATAATTACAAACTGTTAAAATAAGTGAACAGCAGGAAAAGGATATAGTTATATCGGGAACGAATTTGATATTCTTCAAATCACTTTGCATTCTTTGAGAAAAACCGCTGCTAACTGCTTTAGCAGGATGCTATCTCAAAGAGATTGGGTGCATAATTATTTATTGAATATTTACTCTGAAAAAGTTATTTTATGAATATACAACAACTTTATGTTGTAAATTTATATAAAAATGGTGCATTATTTTTATATTCAATTGATGAGACACTTTATGTACATATATAAAACGGTATCTAAAGTATGAAATAAAAAAAAGATTTCAATCTTTACAAATATAAAATCGCATTTCATTAGCAAAATAAAATTTAGAGTATATGTAAGATACAGCAATCAAAAGAAAAGTAAGTCAGTTTTATGATGTATGCATTATTTTGACATATTTAGCGTATAAAATGACAGAATTTTTTTTTCAATTTTTCGAATTTTTAAAATTTAAACTTGCACTTCTTTAACAAAAAGAACGTTAAAGTGTATGTTAGATACATCAATTAGAAGGAAATGTAAGTCATCTTTATGAATGTTTGCATTTACTTGACATATATAGCGTATAAACTGACAGAAATAATTTTTCAATTATTACAAATTTTAAAAGTTCAAAATCGAATTTCTTTAACAAAAAAAAGTTAAAGTATTTCTAAGATACACCAAACGAAAGGAAATTATGTCTATTTAATGAATATATACATATTTTTGACATATCAAGCTCAAAAAACAATAAAACAAAATTTTTTCATTATAAATAATTTTTCAAACTTTTAATTTTTTTAAAATAAGCAATAAGTTTCGATAATTTGGCTTCAAAGTTTAATCAGTTCTATGTTGGGTCATATCTGAAAAAATTTACCTGCAAAATTTCAGCCCGAAATACGGTGGCCTTATGGTGACCACAAAATTTGACCACATACATACATACATACACATACACATATACACATATACATACATACATACATACATACATACATACATAAATTTATTCAAAGAAGCACGCATCAATTGGGTTTTAACATAAATTTTCTTCCTTCGGCGGTGTCTACGATACGGGTAGAGAATCAAAGCCGATTTGCAATTCTGTTTAAATGTTTTCAAAAAAGCTTCATACTAAAAAGTTATAAGCTTATTTACGTTCCTTTGAATGACGTCAGACCGTAGTTACTTCAAAGGTGCCGCGTCTACGGTCTGACGTCATGAGGATTTTCGAAGCGCTATATCTTCTTTACTTTTGGATATTTTGCAAAAATTCAAACAGTTCACAAAGAAAGTATGCTATAATCTGTCAAAATATGACATAAAAAAAATCACGTTAAAACCGAATTCTAAACATTCCTGCTCGATCTCTACAATTCAACCGAAAACTGCTCTTCCCTTTGAATTTCGAACCAGGCAGGTTCCACCCTAAATGATTCCCTATTATCACCCAACCAATCTACAAGTCAAAAGCACAATCGACTGCGGATGCACTCACCAGATAGAAGTCGATGGGCTTCTCGCGGGCCTTGCTGTAGCTCTTCTGGAGCTCGGTCTGCTTGAGGGCGTGGGCGATGTGCAGGGCACTGGCGTCGAATCTGCCGTACTGGTAGCCGTCGTTGTTGAAGCCCCCGTGGTGATTGTGGTGATTGTTGGGCGAGGGCGTGCTGCCGTGGTGGTGATTCTCGTGCCGGTGGGAGTTGTTGCTGGGCGAGGAGAGGCCGTGGCCGTTCATGTGGCGGCCGTGGTGGCCCGGCGAGTCCGCGCTGTCGTAGCTGACAAGCAGAGGAAGATTTTTCGTACTTTGCGGATTCGCTTTTGGCTGTCGTGTCTTGCGCGAGAGTATCGGGCTTTAGGGTCATGGATTTGGATGGAAGTTTCAGAACTGTTTCTCCGATTGCAAATGATGAAGCGAATTGACGGTTATTCGGGCGAACGCTCTTTGTTTTTTGAGATTATTCGTATATCGAAGGGCTGATGCTCTTCATGTTAGTGAAGGAATGGGATGATGGTTCAGGAGTTAGCGACAGATTTTTGATGATTTATTTCATTAATTTTGTAAAACTGCTTTCTGTAGTATTTATAGTGGATTGTGTCCACATAATTGGCATTTTGCATCAAATTTTTATCTTTGTGAGTAATATCTATTATATGAATAGATATACTAAGCCGATTTTTTAAAAATATATTAACTTTGTAGACTTTAAACACACATATTTAGATATTATAGTTTTTATAGTTAATATTTATTTTTTGAACCTTGATTACTTTATAATAAGTTTGAGGTAAGTATTTACATGAAAACAGAGACCAGAAATTAAGTCCTGATTAGAAACTGGTGTTGTTACGGTAGATTATTTAAGTTTCTTTGATGACGTCATAGTCTAGTAAACTTCAAATATGCCAACACTCGTCAACAGTACATAGTAACAACGACACAGACATTTTTTGTACTGCTACTGTATCTTTCTTAATTAGTTATGTATTGCAAAAATTCGAAAAATTTGCAAATCAGACATGCTATAATCTATCAGAATATTATAAAATAAAGAGATCATGCGAATATCGAATTGGAAAGTAAAGTCTGTCATACAACTAGTTGAATAATGATCGGCGTGGGCGTTTAAGAATTAATGTCTTTGACCAAAATCATCACAGAAAAATTCTCTTTTACGAATTACGAACATTATGAAATGTCTTCATGATCCAAAAAAAATTCATTAGAAGGATATAATATAGACGCTTCTTAGAAGAACTAACACATTTCATTTGTAAATACAGCTGGAATTGAACGTGATTTTTTTCAACAAGGCTAATTCTTTTCAAGAGCTTCCTACAAAAATTGATCCTTTACGGATTCACCAAAAAAGTTATGACATTTTCGAAGCTTCTACAAAGTCTAGTCTTATTAATTTATTTTCAGGAAATATTTTCCGAGTAAACTGAAATGAGTCTTGGAAATGAGATTTAACACTACGAACGGCAGTTTTACAAAGTTAATGAAATGAGTCGACAAAATTTGTTGCTAGATTACGAAATATACACAAAATTCTAACGATATTTGGAATACTGTTGCATAAATTTGGCTCTGTTCAATACAAATAAGAATAGGATTGCATCTTCTTATAGATTATGTTGTAGATTTTCTGAATATTCGTGAAATGAACGTATTGAATTTCCATTGAACCTTGCAATGAAAGTATACAAGTATTTGTTAACCGCTAAAATAACGTAACTAGCTGAATATTTAAGATTAAATTTAAAAAGGGCTGGAATCAAAATAAACCTGATAAAAGCTCTAAAACATATCAGTACACCTAACTACAGAACATTTTAAAAATACTTCCATACTTTTTATTGAATAGGTACTTACAAAACACCCCCTTCACTGATCGTTTCTTCCAACCAAGCGCACCTCGGCGCATTCTCGCAACGCTCCTAAAGCGCAATTATTCCAAAAATGTCAACTCACCAGTGCGGATAAACGGGTCTGGGCGAGCCGCCCGCCCTGATCTGCTCGTTGACATAGCCGCTCCTGGGCACGTTGAGGGCGCTCCTGATGCCGACGCTCGAGCCGTCGAGGGTGCCGGGCCCGGGCTTCGGCACGTGGCTGCTGCAGTAGACCTCCTTGTCGTTGATCGTGTGCTGATTGTTGTAGTAGGTCTTGAGGGTGAGCTTGGTGCCGCAGATCGCGCACTTGAAGCAGCCCGAGTGGAAGAACGTGAAGTCCTTGAGGGGGCCGACCCGGTCGACCTGGTAGACGGTCTGCTGGCAGCGCAGGCAGGTGCTCTCGTAGAAATTCGGTCGGTACATCTTGCCGATGTGGATGCGTGTGTTTTCTTACTGCAAGGTAGAGAGAATTGATTTTATTTACAGTTGTAGTGTATCTACGTATTCATTGTGTCATGAAGAATTTATGCATTTATTAACCGAGTAAAAAGATTTTATTTGAGTTAATCCATTGATCGTTATGGACCGTTGAAAATAATAATAAATATTTAATGCTTAACCGAAATTCTCTTTTAGACTCAGGCAATTCAAACACTTTAAGTATTAACTATGATTCTAAAATACCGTTTCTTTTTGATTTTCCTTAAACCTCGGAAAAGTAAAAATAAAAATGTTAGCATAAACATCATTTACGCATTGCAGAATAGTCTATAACCAGTTTTTGACGGATCGATTGAAACTTTCAAGAAATAATCAGAATGATCCTTTTGGAAATAAGTACATTCTGATATAAAATATATAAATTAACATGAGAATGTTAATCCATTTTGAATTATTATCTTTTTAATTGTGTTTCACACATTTTCGATAAAATTAGGTATATTATTATAAAGATTTCTTGAAATTTTCAAGTTGTTCCATCAATTGTCTCTAGAATCATGCAGTGTACAATTTTGAATGCCAGCATTTGTACTTTTATATTTCACAGGTTTATGTATAAACTAAATTATATATAGTGTTTGTAATATCATTCCGGAATTGTAATTAATGCTAAAAATTTTCAATGACCTGACTTAAAAAGAAAATTCTCTATTAGGGTTTGTCTCTCACTCTACCAAGGACACAGGTTTGCGAATTCAAAAATTTATGATATTTTTCAATAGAAACTAGTATACAATCCGTTGTTCAAACTTATCGGTAAAGATTTAATGGTAAATCGAAGGTCAAATATATATCATACACTGAAAAACAAATTTGTTAAATCTTAAAGTAAACGTTTCCTTGAATCGTACTAAGAAAATATTTATTTGATAATAGTAAATATTTAATTATGTTTAGACTGGTATTCATCAATTCAATAAATATTTACTACATTTAAGAAATATTTACTTTATTTAAGTAAATCTTTTCTTAATACGATTCAAGGAAACGTTTACTCAGATTTAACAAATTTTTTTTTCAGTGTTATTTGTTGCGTTCAACTTATACAAGTTGCTTATAGAAATCAAGCAATTAGTTATCTACACCATATCAACATCAAAGTTCATACTTTGATTTTAGAAATAGTTTATAAATAATTAAATTAATTTAAATTAGTCTTCAATAAGGTTTTGTCAGAAATATAAAGAAAATTAACTAAAAATATAAAGAAACGAAATTGAAAGATAAATTAAGATCAATTATTAATTACATTTTCCAAATGTTTTATTTAGAATATTAAGTAAACTCAAACTCACTCTGATATCCTGGATCCTCCTCGATCCTTCCTTCTCTCCCTCTCAATCCTCTTCTTCCTCCAACTACTCCTAGAACCACTCGTCCAGCTGCGCTTCGCTCTCACCTATAGACACTACGTCCGCCGTCTCCAATCCTCACTCCCTCATTCATTCGGCATACCAGCCTCTCCTCAAGGCTGTCACAGCTGCGCGATTCGTCGAGCTCGTCATCTTCCTCTCCGCCTCTCTCTCTCTCTCTCTGTACCCAACAAAACACAAAAGAAAAGCCAGGACGTGAAAAATCGCTCAATGACGAATGCTCGCTATATATAATCGCGCATTATCAGCGACGAGCGCGGGAAAGTAGGCGATGTTCCGCGAAGTTCGCATGGCCTACTATTTGTTTTTCGACTCGCGGAGGCGTGCGCGCGTATTATACACGTGTACACGTATCCTGGTATACGCACGCGTGCGAAAGCTGCCGTTGGCGCGGGGCTAATTGCCGCGCGCGCGCGGCGACTCGTTAATGGGACCGTTGCCGATACATCGGAATGGGTGAAAGCGAAATTTTATTGGCACGCTGCCGCCGCGGAAGAGCGCGGACGAGTGTTATCTCGAAGGCGAGTTGTCGAGATAAGAGAGTGGACGATGTGGACGATCTGGGATATGTTGAGCCGGTGCACGCTGCGAGTGGGGCAAAAGGAAGGAGAGCGAGTTGGCGAGGAGGTGATTTTTGGCTCGGAAGGTGAAATCGATGGACGGTTTTATGGAGCTGGCGATAGTTGGTGGAAATGTTTGGTTGATTGATTGGTTTCAATGGAGTTGCGGTGGTTAGTTTCAATTTACGGCTGTCGTTATGGAGCATTTTGAAAATTCAACATTCAATATATAAGTTTGATGTGCTTATGGTTTAATATATGCTTCATTATTAATATATCCCGGTTGAAAATATCTATATGGATTCAATGTGTCAAACCCAACAATTCATATAATAGATTTCCATATGGACGTAGAGATTTCTACATAGATTTCCAAAGACTCGATTAATATGTTGAATTTTTATATGAGGATTTCGTATGGCCGTTTTTGTATGGATTCGATATGGATTTCTACGATATAGAATTCGTATTTATGTCTATATGGAATCCCACATGGAAACAAATCCGTATGGCGTTTTTCTAAGCATTTTTATGTGGAGTTCATTATGGATACATTCAATAGAAATATAGTGAAATAAATAATACGTAGAGTAACTACATATTGACATCGAAACAGAAGTAAGTATGATAATGTGAATGTTTTCCGTAAATTTGTTATCACGTAGACTAAATTGAAAATTAATGACTTTATTTTTCACTGCAGAAATTCATTCCAAAATATTCACCGTTTCTTACTAAAAACTACTATTTATGTATAACTATAGTTTCCAAAATACTAAATATAAATTTCATCTCAGTAATATTAATTGCATTATTCAATGAAGCTACTTTATTTACAAAACTACCAAGTAAAGTGTTACAAAGTTTCTACAGAGTGAAAACTGAGATTGGAGAATAATAACTTCTTCAGTTATTAAGTACCTAAATGCATAAAGTAATAGTTTCATACGTTAATTAAGAAACTGTAAAGTAAAAGATACTAAATCAAACAGTAGACACATTTATAAATAAATTACTGGTATCATCCATAGTTAAAATCTTTCACGTGTATTTGCGAAAAGATGGATTGCAGTAAAATATGAAACTATTACATAGAGTTATTGATTATCAACTACTAAATAAAAATGGATCTTTAATTTCTAAGGAAACGAATATATACTGATTTTATTTGTTATCAGATAACTTTATTTATCCTTTTACAACTTATCATTTTAGTTAATGTATTTTAATAATTGTTTTAAAATTAGCTTAATTCATAGTTAATACTTCATATAAAATAAATTAAGTGAGATTTATAGAAAAGAAGGATGCTCATATCAGTCGAAGAATTTTAGTTTCCAAGACGGAATGTTGAATCTTAAATGTCACCATTATTTACAGATATATATAATATTTGAAGAGAAAGTTTAATAAAATGTTGATAAAACTTCGTTCCATTTTAAATAAGTTTATTTCTGTTATAAAAAGTAGCACGTTTCATTCCTTTACCTATACACCGTGTCAATTTTAGTAAGATGAAAAAATAGAAGCAAATAAAAAATGTAATATTCAAAGTATATAATAATTTTCTAAAAAATGAAAGTCAAATGATTCATAATTTTTTATTACAAATTTAAGAAATGCTTCTCATCGTAATACATGTCGTAATTGAAGTAGATACGGGGCGAGTCTGTTCAGACAAATATTAAATTAAGCTCTTTTACTAATTGGATCAAAACTATTTTTAAACATTATTTTTTTAATACGCTAAAGGCGGCTAATGTATACGACGATTTGATCACTATTCCGTACATTATTTTTAAAAAATGAACAAATTAAAATCTTTAGTTTTCATGTTTCTATAGTTTTACTATCATAACCAGTAAGAAAATCGGTCGCTATAAAACTTTTTGATAATGTTTCGGTTTCTTGCCAATTCAAACCACAATAAAATTTTCTTTATTACACTACCCATATATATCTCGTACCGCCCTTAAACTTGTTAAAACATTTCATTCATACTCAACCCTACGCTTACCTCCTTCTCCACTTTCAAACTAAACCCGCAAAACCGCGCGATAAGCAGCAAAACTCCTCTGCACAAAAACAATGACAAAAAGAACCTCATCGATGACGCCGACCTCCTCGATTAATTACCCCACCCACCTCATCTCCAACTTCCCTCTCGCGCCACTCGTGCGCCCACACCCACGAATGACCCCAAGGCCTACGCTCGCTCTCCTCTACACAAACATCGTTCTCGCCTCCCTCGGGATGCCCACACTCGCTCTCTCGCTCTCTCGCCCACGCTCGACAGAAGAAGTGAAAGAGAGAGAGAGAGAGAGATTATCGCACGTGCCTAAAAATGGGTAATCGCGAGAGCTAGTCAGTCACCTCGCGAGGTAAGAGGCGAACGCGAACGCGCGGTTAGGTCATTATTCGGATTACGACACACAGGCGCGTGCGAGCGTGTACCTATATAGCGGACGAACGGACGGACGATGATCCGAGAGCTCGATCGGCGGGCCTTACTTGACGAGGTGCTTGCGGGTGTGGGTGGGCGCGAGAGCTGATCGCGGAATTATATGACGGGTGTTGGAAAGAGAGAGAGAGAGAGAGTTAATTCGGAGGCTGGGACTTATTGTGGTTTCTGATCGGTTGTTCGGTGGATGATTTCGTGGTTTTTTGGATGGGTGTTGTTGGAGTATGAGTAATTGTGTAAAGGAGGATGTCAAGAGATACGTTGGTCTATGATGTGATTGAAACTGGGACAAATGATGATGCTTTTGAGATGTAAGGGGTATATATAGAGAAGATTAGACCTTGGATTTTGGAATACGTGGGAAGGAGTGAGTATTCGAAAGAAACTTTAAGTACAAACGTTCTAAGGTGTAAAAAATATTTTTATTGCTATAAGCTCTGATTTAGGACCCGAGGCGCAGTTTCGGCTCTATGCAACCCAAATCAAGTTTTTAAAACAGGAAGTCATATTTTATATTCCGAATTCTCGCTCAGAATTTTGTTTATTAGCTTTGAAGGAGTTATATTAGTTTTATCTTCTATTTCATCCGATAAAAGCGATAAAACCTCTACTTATGTTTTGTTTAGTAGAGTTTCAGTACTGCATCAAATCTCTTTATATCTTTGAAACAGTTATTCCAACCAAGATATACCATAGGACTTTTTTATTGTACAATCGACATACGCTTAAAGTTAATCACAGTTTTATTCGTACACAGCGAAGACCCAATTTTGACATCCTTCTTTATAATGCAAGATTTGATTGATTTGATTTGACGTATTAGCTCTCTAGGGATGTTATTGACCTAAAGTAACTTTACCGAAGATTAGATACCTGCTCTTTCGAATCAGAGGTCAGATTTCGCTTAAACATCGACCTAAAAACTATTTCTTAATTTTTCATTGTTGTACTTGGATTGTATTTTGAGCGGCTATGTTAAATTTGACGTCAGCGGGAAAAAATTTGATCTCTATTTGTGAAATACGTAGCAGATATTAAACCTTTGAATAAATCACTTCAGTCAATAATTTTTTTGATTTGGTAAGTTTTATGGATCTTTAGTGGCACGGGATATTTAACAGAATCATCTTCGGTAGGAAATTAAACAGTTCTTTTAGCTGTTTTTGGCCAGATTTGTTAAAAATGCTTTATTCTATAAATTAACCTTTTAATAATTAATTTTTTTCTTAATTCACTATATGTATAGGTGATATGAA
Source organism: Gastracanthus pulcherrimus (assembly GCA_949152435.1). Classification (NCBI taxonomy): domain Eukaryota; kingdom Metazoa; phylum Arthropoda; class Insecta; order Hymenoptera; family Pteromalidae; genus Gastracanthus; species Gastracanthus pulcherrimus. Next base: position 165,997,534 of record OX424575.1, on the reverse strand, counting down.
ATCATAAACATTCATTTCTATGGTATAGCTGCAGTATACTTTATAATTTGTGCGTTATTGAAAATTAATCTCAGTTTTAAATGGTAGTAGATAGTATACCAAAATAATTCGCATAAATTAAGACATTTAGTTTCTGTCACACAGCAGCGAGGTAGAAATAAAATAATAACCGGTGTTTTGTCAGTTGCTCGAACCATAAAATCGGTGCCGGCTAAAAGAATTTCTACGGTTCTACTGATGAATCTTAAACGCGCAGAGACTTTCCCGCAGTCGATGGTTGAGTTAAATACTCGCATTGTATGGAAAAAAAAGAAACTGCATAATTTGCAAAAATGATATTTTTGCAGCGATGTACAATAGAGTGATACGGCAAAGTTTTCACCTGAGCATTGCTTTTACACAATACGCGGTAGTAAATGTGTATAATTAGTTGTAAAACAAGAATTGCGTAAATAAGAAATTTAGATTATTTCAAAAGCTTTAAAACGTTAAACCATACAAATTAAAAAAAAAGAATTATTTGATATTTGTATTAGAAGAAATTAAGGATATATATGTAATTACAATTGAAGTAAGAAGTACAGAAATAGTATTAAATTGTCAAGAGAATTTATTAGTCATTATTTGTTACCCTATTCGGCAGAGTCAAGATTTCAAACCTTAAATAATTCTTAATCTTGCGTATCTCGGCTATTTCTACTTACAGTAGGTCGGCGACATATCCATAAATCGACAGATATTTATAGCTTTAAGTATCGAATACTTGAAGAAACAGTCATTCATCGATTACATGTTTCAATGATCAAATGCTGTGATTTATATACAATGTATTCATAAATTTACATTGGAACACTTTCAAACATTAAAATCTACTGTTATGCCGGTTAACTTTATTATAATTAACTATATTTCTATTCTATTATACTGTTCAGAAAATTAACATTCCTTTCTTTTCTAGTTTAGCAAATCTATAACGTCTTCTATTTGGCAACTGGTTTGTATTTAATTTAACGGCACTAAAATACAGTTATACTAAACTTATTATCAATATCTGTCGAAAAGTCTACTAGAAAGTATTGCATTGGCGATATATTTATATTAATAAATAAATTATGTAGAATTCTAAACCAAATTTGATATAAAAGTATTTATAGAAACTTTATTAATTTCTGGTCAACGTAAGTCATCAGCATCCGCAGAAATCTAATCTTACTTTGTCAGATAGCACTTGTGTAGCTATCTAAAACTACTTTCTAATCAAATTTACTTGCTAAACACTGATAAATATCGTAAATTTAATTTGGAAACTAATTGCGAGTTCTATCAGCAAACATAACTTAATTGATGCTGTGGCTTTTATTCCAAAAACATTGCAAATGGTATAAAAAAAGGAAACATCCTTACACGCAAATTAGGTCAACAACGTCATCCACCTTGAAAACTAAATATAATCAAACTTCATCAACATCTCAATCGACACGAAACAAAAATAAAGCACCAAGACATCGCTCACCTGCACAAATTTCCATTCACTATTATTCTCTCGCTCCTCGCTAACGAAACAATCGCATCTCAAAACACTACACGATTCATACAAAGAAAAACAACACAGAATGCACGATTTCGCGTGAAGCAACTATCCACGTCAACAAAAAAAAATGGAAACCAAACCTCACCGCGATACACGTAATGCCTCGCAAAACAGGCATAAATCCGCCGAAGGAAAATGAGAAAAAGAACAGAATAAAGAAAAGCCCCCTCCCTACCCGTCGATATAAATCAAGCGAGCGGAACGCCATCACGTCTCCGCACGTATATATACGAGCGATTTTCGCACGCGCTCGATCGTTGCGATTTTCCCGCGTGCTTTTGCTCGCGCGCGCACCTTTAAAACTTAACAGTCGAAGGCGGAGGCTGCGAGGCTATGCGGGATAGAGGATATATATATATCGGTGCTGCATAGTGTGTGTGCGCGAGCTCGCGACCCGTTAATGCGGAATGCGCGCACTTAGCCGCGAAATATTCGAGCGCCGCGCGTGCGTCTGTAATAGACGGCGGTGGAAGGCAATCGTTGCGTGGAAGCGCGTTTAATCCTTTGGGATCGGGATGTGTTGTCGATTGGGAAAATTGAGTATTTCAATGGCATTATTAACGGTGTGATGGAAATTTATATGAAAGACGCAAAGCAATAGTATATATTGTGTACCAGGGGCGAAATGTGGGTCTTTTTTGACCGAGTGTGGAGTTTGCAGTACGAGTCGTATCGTGAGCCGGAGACGAGTAATAATGCAAACACACGAGGTGAAATTAAGGCTCACTTGCCTGTGCTGGACACCATATCTTTGTAACACATGTCTGGATTACGCGTTTTTCTTATACCTATATAGAGCGGTATTAAGGGGTGACGTTTCTCGACACGGCGCAAACACGAGCCTGTTCGATTAGAAGTAACTTTTGCGCCCGCTTATTACTTTTGCGCCCGCTTATTTACTTTTGCGTCCGCTTATTTACTTTTGCGCCCCATTATTACTTTTGCGCCCGCTTATTTACTTTTGCAACCGCCGGTCTGACAAATGGTCCTTTAGGCCCGCTTAATTGGTACAGAAAAACGCGAAAATCGTGCTTGTGTTACAAAAACATTTTTTAATTAAAGGTCACAGCGGATCACTCTGTGAGAGACCACTTCAAACGAGAGATTCATTAAGTATTGATTTACAGAGAGACTGAAACATAGGTGGCCCTTTTTTCCTTCTGCGGGTATCTAGAAATTATCTAGTACGTCCCTAATATATAATTGGCGGTCCTACAAAGCCGTCAGAGCGTTAAAGGATAAAATAATGTCAGTACTTTAGTGAACGAACAAACACAAATCGACAACTTCAATAAAATGTTAATATTCTTTATTTATTATGTGTTTAACATCTTAATAATTAATTTGGACTGTTCATTCTTAGATTTTATTTGTATTTGCATTTACTAATGCAGACACTCTAATTTATATTTTTTTGGCATGTATTCAGGTTTATCATCAGATTTTATGAAAGAAAAAGTAAAATATTTATGGGACATTAGTGACTCATATATATGGTCTTAAAGAGTTAAAGTTATGGAAATTTTTTTGATTGTATAAATCTGCCTATATATAGTTTTTTTCGATTATGTAGATGTTTATCATTTATATGGAATGGATTGTGTGATTAAAATGAGATCTTACTTTAGTACAATGAGTTATTTTTTATTTTCTTGTATAGATGTTGCGAAATTTTACTCTAATTAATCTGAAACTGCAGACTTAATGTTGGGGCTAAGGTTACATATTATAGGCATGTACTCTTGCCCATGTTTGTTTGATAAAACTTATAGAAAGTATCGTGTAAATATAAGATCAATTGATATATATGTTTTTGCAGTGAAGAAATTATTTATGTAATAATTTTTAACCGTTCTAGCAAAGACCTAATAAGATGCAATCTTCGTGTGCTCTTATTGTTTTGTTCTGCGAAAAGAAGATTTTATCGCCTATTCTTTAAGTTTATTTTAAGTAATACTATTTTAATTTAAGAAGTCACATCTTCTCGTACTATATATTTTAATATATAAAATAAATTCTTTAATTATTCCAAATAATACGTATGAGAATATGAAAATAGATTGAATATATAAGGATTAATATAAAATTATTAGTTTCGGTAGAAAACGACAATTATTTTACACATATTAACGATTGCTTACGTAGTTTTTCCTGCACATGGACGGGCAATTTTTTTGTAAAAACTTTAATAGGCACATTCCTCTATTAGATATTACGTAACATACATCACTAGTTAAACGTAGGACGTTGAAGAGAAAAAAGATAGTAAAATACACAGAAAGTTTTCTTCACAAAAATTCAGAATCGATGAAAATTCCTAAAAAAGAGAGTTCCTCATAGCAGTATACATAAGGCCGAAACACACACACACACACAAGAGCCACAACATACGTGATACTCGGCTATACTATACTCGAGAGACCTGCCACGGAGAGGTGTATACGCGAGATACCGAGAGAAAGACAGAGAGAGAAATATCCACAGGAGAGAAAGGGAGAGGCCTTTAGCGCCTCCGGTTATAGAATATGGACACACCTTTGGCACATAATAAGCACTTAGATTTTAAAATCATCGGCGCGACCGCGTATACACATATATACATATACACGCCGAGCCGCGACATCGTTTCCGTTTCCCAACGCGCCCCCCCATGCCAGCAGCCATGCCGCAGCTGCTCCCGGCGAACGCGCATATATATATATATATATATACCTATATACATAATATGCTTTTAACCGCGGACTCCAAAAAGGCGACGCCGCGCGCGTCGGCGATATATTTTCCAGACGCCTGTTGTACGTTGTTTTTCTTTTGCTTCGATCGCTGCAGTGGAATCTATACATGGCGCTGATTTTCTCCTGGCTATAAACTAATGCAAAATTTGCGCCGCGAAGGCGATGTATACTTATCTGCAATAGTGTATCAAGGACACGCGCCGGAGTTTATATGACGCGGTGTATCGCGCCGATCCGAGGTGTTTGTATTGCGGGGTGGGATGGATTTTTTTAACGAAGGGGGGAGTTTGAAAAAATCGTAGGCGCTTCGTGCGCGAGTTATAGATACAGCGGTGGATTACATTGATTGTAATATAATATTAAGATTGTGTTGACTATGCAATACGTGTCAAAAGTTAGGATTTTGATTTAAATTGGTATAGTGATGCATTGTTATACAAAGTGCAATTACTTAGGAAATTACGATTAGCCTAATCAAAGTTAAGTTAAATCAGTAGTTAAAAAGTTTCATTGTTTAGTGATTGACATATATTATTCGCAAATTTTGGTTTATTTATTTTTAATTGTAAGAAATAATAAAACTTTTTTTAATGTTGGTTCAAGTTTACCTAAACGTGGTTTATTATACTATTCATTACTTGGAAACTATTTTTCATCTATTCACCAACCCAAAAATGTATAAAGTAATTTGTACGATGAAGTATTATTGATTTTAATTGAATAACTTTTGACGCACATTGTACATAACCAGTACCTATAACTTTAAAGCATGAACAACATATGCTTTGTAGAAACGTGGGAACTACTAACTACGTTCTGAAGATAATATAATAGGTGATCATATTTTTTTTAAATTCTTAAATTAATCTGATTTATGGTTTTACAAAAAAGAATAATGCTGGTTTATTGTATTTATCTGCGTCACAAGGCGAACAGGAAAATATTGAATGGAGCACGTGCATTTCACTATATTTTTCGTCGTCTCTGCGCTGACACGTTTTACATGCAAATTTCTTTTAAGGAGAGAATTGATTTACGATACTTGCGGAATGTCCGCCAGCGTGGTGTATTGACAACTCGTATTTTTCGAAGTAGGTAATATGTGTTTAGCATTACAGAAGTCAGATCCGATATAATCTGCGCAACTTTTTTACTCTGCTATTCCTGACAACAGTAAATTAAAATAATAGCGTATTATATTGCGAGCGGTATACGTTTATATTGTTCTTCGCACTTAATTATTTATGTGTGCTCGTATACTGCAATGATTTAGTACATAGTTGTTTGTATACATTTTTTCCAGATTTAGTAATAATTAAATTTAGAACAGAATTATAGTGTGTTTACATGCAGTTTCTTTAGCGAACAGTTATATTCGTTATAGAACTGAAGTGGGTAAAGAAGTGTTAACTTCTTAAACGTACAAAAGAATTAACAGACCATCTTAGCTTTTACATTCTCATTTTCTGAAAATTCATGAAGATGAGAATGTCGTGTTTTCGGAAGAAGAGACTTTGTGTTTTTAAATGATCAAAACTGAACTCCTAAGCAATGATATGCTATATACCTTTGCATTATTCTTATAGTTAATATTTATTTGCAAGAGTAAACATTTTATTTAAGTAATGCATATTTTAAAGAATGAATGAATGATCTGATGAATGAATCACTAGTATTTTAATGGTTGTGCTCTTCTATTGATATTTTACAACCATTCGCCATATAGATCCTTCAAAATTTTTATTTTATGTTTCATCATTTATCTAAGAGCCTAATTTTGATGAACAATAAATGTAACAAATTATGCATTACAGTAAAACATAATCTTAATCCTAGCATTCCTCTATCAAAACCACAAATCTCCACGAAAAACCCATGGAAAATCACGATATGCAGAATTAACCACGGACAAATTTAATTCAATTATCCTACGCCACAAATTGAATTTCCACACATCAGGCGTGGATCTCCAAACGTAACATTACTTCGGAGCCTCCTTAATGAATAATCCCCTTTCCTGCCGCCTTAAAAGTCAAGATCTCGATCGAGCCGAACCAGCAAGAGAAAGAGAAACAACCCATCGACTATATATAGGATACCTCCATCTTTCACTCAACAAATAAGCGGAAAGCGCGACACCTCAGAAATCCCACACACACGCGCGCGCGCGAAAAAAAGGCGAGCCGCACCAGAAGCAGGAGCAGGCACTTGTCCGTATCGCCTCGAGCTAAATAAACGATATATAACTCGTGACTCACTCGATATAAACTCGATCCTCTCGCTCGATCGACCGAAAAAAATTAGCGTCCTCGCGATTCCTGATCGTCTTCGCGGCTTCCTTTTTTGAGCTACCGCGAAATCGTGTGTATCTGGTTGACTTCCTGGAATTGCGAGGTAAGTCCTTTTTTTTGGGGGGGGGGGGGGATTCGTATGATATTGAGGTTTTAATGTGTTTGCAGCGATGCGCTAGATCGAAACATTGAGAGATAACAAGTGAAATTGTACTTGTTGAAGGAGTTATCGGATATCACATTAATCACAGTATGGAAATCCAAAGATGCTTGCTTTTTATTTGAGACAGCATGCAAAAGTATGAACCGATGTGGGATTAAACCGTTATTCCGGGAAAAGGTATATATGTACTCGGTATAATATTTGAGTAATAGAATTAGGATAATTTTGATGTTAAAATTAGCACCGAAAAATTACTCATTTAAAAACTAAATAATAAGAAATTATGACTAGATTTCTGGGTGTTGATTGCATACGAAAATAGACTTATTTTTCTTGGTTGTAAATGATATAATATCATTAATAACCAAATGTTTAAGTGACATTAAATGGTTTATATAAACCATGTTATATTAACAATTAACAAAATAACGTCTTCTAAAATAAAAAATACATTATGAATGTTTGTCAAATGGTTTTAAGTCATTTTATTCGTTATGCACCATTCTGCTTTTAATCTTAAATTATGTTTCAGATTCTTCTGGTATTTTTATACGAAAGAGGGAAAAAATACAACAAATTTGATTATTTTAAAATGGTCTTAAGTCTTTATTCCGCGAAGCCACATATATCTTCGCAGCAGAGATAAAGCATTTTTTGATGGGAGAAAACGAGGCGTGTTTACTAAAGATATAGTTTTCTCTTTCTTTTTCGAGGAGTTAACGCGACGTTTTTCGACGAGTCTGCCTTTAACGAAGATGTATAGGTTCGCGGTTTGGAAAAACGAGGCCTTGAAAAGCGTGAACTATAATTAGTTGTCGAGGATGATTATTCTAGCGTAAGTTGTGGACTGCGAAGCCTGCATTTGCTTACAGCATATGAATTACCGTTTTTCTGCATTAACCTCTTCTTGCGTATATCATTAAATATTCAATGTTTTTTGAATATGTTATGCATGAAGCATGTAGTAAAATTATACAATGTTTTTATAAAGCATGGTACGTATAAGATATGTTGCAGGCAATTCATTGTTTCATCGACAAAAATATGGCCAAATTAAAAAATAATCATATTGTAGTAAAAGTCAGGCAATATTTTGAGCATATCTTTTTTTGTAGCAGGAAGTGAGATTCCAAGATATAAAAAATATGAGTAGCTCAGGAGCGTGCAGAATGGTCTTTACATTTTTTTTAATTCTTGCATGCCTACAGTTTTTATAAGTTAACACGTCATTCATATACTTTGTAGTGTCTGTTTTAGAGAACCATTTATAAGAATTATTATCCAGTCGTAGGTATAAGTTTAAAAGTTTTTTCAGTCACGTTTTTTTCAATTCTTTTACTTACTACAACCTTGCATAATACAAGAATCGCATAAATTTACGCACGTGTATGTAACACCATTATAAATATGTATACAATAAAATTTATATAATGATATGGTTTTATAATTTTTAAAAAACCATAATTTTATTAACAATCTATTTTTATATAAATGTATCAGCCTCAGAAAATATTACAAAGAATCCTTAGGCCAATTGAAGATAAAATGAAAAAAAATATAAAGTATACTTTTCATTCTCTTTTTTATTTTATGAATATATTAATATAAAATAAGATAAGATAGATACTTTATTGTTGAATGATGAAAAAAGGCATCAGCAATCAAAATAACGAACTTCAAGATCTTTATAAACCGAATGCTTATTTTAGGCGGCATGCCTCGCGCTCATCAAAATTACGTCAATCAAAAAATCACCGTCAGTCCCAACTCCCAATTCTTCACCAACCTACAATATTACCACACACCTAGGAACAGCCGTTCCATTCACAACTTCATCCCGCAGCCGACAACAACACTCCTCCTCCACCGTCGCACGCTCCAAAAAAAAGAGAGAGCCAGTCACCGCACGCTCGGAATCTCCCCCTCAACAAAAAGAAAAAGAAGACTATACATAACCACCAGACAGGACCCAAAGAGTCAAAGTGGCCCACGCGTCCCGAAACACCTGACGATCGCCTCCTGCAGTAGCACCCACACCCACACACACACACAGATGAAACTCAGCTCGCTCGCTAGCACACCATACAATCAAGGTCATCGGTCGAATATATACACACGATACCTATATATACACTCCTCGACTCGGTCTGCGCGCGCGTTGAAATCACCACACACACACACAAACACACACACCTGGCTGCTGCTGCTACCGGAAACCATTACATATAGACACACTCGCAGCGCACGCCTGGCTGGACAGCAGAGCTAGCCAGCTAGGTGTACGTACAGGTACCACGTATCCGTAACCACGAGACTCCGGAGAACGCGATATATCGGCCCTACCCCCCTTTCTTTTTTTTTTGTTCATTCAATCGCGCACTACATCGTTAAGCATACTACGCCGCGGAGATTCTAACCTCTATTCTCGCGTGGTCTGGTACTGCTGCTGGCTGGTGAAATCGCTGCTGCACACTCACACAGACGCACCTGCACAGCCCGCGAGAGAAACTTTCTTCTTTCGCAGGCTCGAGCCTCGACTCGTCCTCCTCCTCCTCCTCCTCCTGCTCTTCCTCCTCGGGCCGTGCACACTCCACCGTAAGGATATATAGATCGCGAGTCGCGCGTATACACGTATGTATACGTGCGGGTAAATATAATACCGATCTCCCCTTGTTCTCCGGTGGTACCTAGGTATATGTGTATACCAAGTGGAGAACGGCTGGACCCAAGCGGGAAAATTCGAATACCGCGAAGTGGTCCCTCGCTCCCCCACCCTCGATCGTCCCGTTATTTCGCGAGTAAGTGTATATATCGGCTGCCACACGCGTGTATACACACACAGACGCGCACACGCGGAACAAACGCTGCACACGCGATATGTGTATATATATATGTATTTATATATTTCGGAGCTGGGTGTTATTGTAATAGCCGAAGAGGCGCGCGCGCGCACCTGTCCCGGCCGTGCGTATACACGCCGCACGTTCTATTATACACGCGCTCGTCGCTCGGCGTGTATATATGTATACACAAAAGTGCCTCTGTACCTCGAGCTTCCGCGGCGGTCTGACACGCGCAGCGCTCTGCAGGTCTCGTGTGCGCGCGGATCTCGCGGCGCGTATACACGTCCAGGTCCTCGAGAGGTGGAACGACTGACGACGGGGGAGAAGAAGGAGCGAGAGCCCTGAAAAGAGAGAGTTCGGGAGAGCCACACGCCGCGGAGAGCTGGAAGGAGTGGAAGGAGAGCGGAGAGTAGGGGGACAGGTAATATGGGAGTTGCGAGCCGCGGAGGAGTGACGGTCAGAGCGACTGTCAGCGGTGTGTGTATAAGGTATGTGCGGGCGCTTTTCCTGGATTGTATGTGTATGTGGGTTTCCGTTGCGTGGAGAGTGTATTGTGGGTACCGGGTAGCCGTGCACCGGACAGGGAGGATTTGCGAAGATAGATTTGGGTGAACCGATTTTTTAGGATGTTTCTAAAGGTTTCTTTGCATTACTTGGGTGAACGTTGGTGGTACCGTAGTTGTTGGAGAATCATCATCAGAGATCTGGATTAGTCGGGTAATTAATTGATAATGGTAAATTTAAATGAAGTTCTGGATGAAAATATACCTGATTTTTTTCAACCTGAATATACACCAGAGGGATTGACAAAAATAGAATATATCATAACGTACTTTGAGAAGTGATCTGCGAAATATAAATGAGTGAAACGATCATTGTGAAGTTTAAATTCAATTATCGTAAAATGGTGTGGCTTTGGCTACAATTTGTAATATATTTTGTACCAATTGTGTGTATAAAAATAAAATCTTTGACCTGGTATAAAATGTCTTCAGCTAATGTTTCATTCCAAATTCAGCCAACAATATGTAACCTAAAGGCCTTTAAAGAACTGGATTAAAGATATTTAAATAGCTAAAGTCATTCTGGTTTACATTACAATGAATCATCTCATCATGTTTTAAATAACGTGCAGATCTCTGATAAGTAGTTACAGATAAGATCGTCAACGTTATAATATCACATACTGTACTATTATACCGTTTATGCATGTAGTATAAGTGGATTGAATCAAAATAGTCGGACATAATTTGGAATGTACTTAAGTAGATACAGACAAATTTATCAGACTTACTGCTATAAATAAGCTCAACATTACGGTAATAATCTCATATATATTTCATACATAGGTATAGTAATAATAATAATAATATTAATAATACTATTAATAATTATTATATTAATAAAAATAAATTTTAAGCTTTGTAAATCAAAAGTTCGATTGTATAACATTTATTTGAACTGCTATACAACATTGACTTAAAAACTTAGCCTAAATACGGTAATGAAACGCATTTTTTGTTGTTACGGCGTACAGCTAGATGGTAACCTTCGATCTTTATGAATCGAAACGTAACATCCTGCTCTATAAAGCGCACGTCAAATAGCTTGCTCTAAAAATAGAAAACAATAGAACAATGAATTTTATGCGCCTTTTTTAAATTGAAATGTCGTTGTTAAACATTTTTATTAGGCAAATAAAATAAGCGAGTTCTGTTAAGAATCACAGCTTTACAGAATGAATGTAAATAATGTAATACACTATATCTTTAATTTAAGCTATATATTTTAAAGCTCTGCGAACAAAATAATATACAAAACATATACAGCAAGAAAAATGGAGAAACGATCTATTATACTCTATTAGGCGGCGGAGATCGGGCCTGCTAATGCTCGCATATCTATATGTATAAGGAATATTGACATGTATATATGGATATGTTGATCATGTATTCGCGCCTACACGCAGATTTTCATCTATTATACTCAAATGATGCATATGGACTTACGAATCTAATATATACTCATATAAAGCATATAGATCTATGGATACTGTCTATCTCTAATTTAGATTTTTTAAAATTCAAAAGCTCTTTGCACCTTGCAAATAGCGGTACTTTATAAATCTCTATGACTCAATGGTCAAGTATCCTTTAAACCGCAGAGCTCACAATTTTACCTTTCTACTCTCCCTCTACCAATCCCTCCGAAAATTCCAAAAAGCACACAAACGTCGATAAAACAGACAACCTCCATTGATTCACTATACTCTCCTCTGACCGTCACGTAACGCGTCCTCCTCCACGACCGGTAAACCAGCCCACAGCCGCGGCTCCGATCCTCGAGCGTCGCCGCAAAGTGGAATACATCTCCATATCCCGAGCTGCGCGAGCTGTGACGCCGGCGCGGAGAGCTGCAGGGACACACGCGCACGGATATATATATATACATATAATCGGTATGGACCTCGCGCACCAGCAGCAGGAACTCCTTTCACGCGAAGACGAAAGTTATAACGCCGGCGCGCGCGTTTCCTTCGACGCGTAATCTACTTTTTTTCCCCCCGTGTCCCGCGAGGAGATGAATGAATTAGCGCGGTGTGGGTTTGTGGCAATGGGCTGGAGAAGCTGGATATTGGGCTTGTGTCTGAGAAGATGACGCGCTTGGGTTTCTGAGGGAGAGCCACCGTGGGATTTTGGGAGGATGTTGAAAAGTGTCTGATATAGGACGATATGGTTTTACACGCACTTATTGTTATTGCTTCCTCAAAAAGAAAAGGCTTTGTGAAAGTGCCAATTAATTGGCTGTGGTAGTTAGATTTCTTAAACCTTAGTTATTAATCCTTTCTTGGGCCAGTCAGTTGACTCGTGGAACGTGCAAAGCAAATTAATATAGACACAGGAACAGTTGTTTAAACCAATCAGCGCGTCTCATGATTTACACGAGCACCATACACTCAAACGTTACACACCGTACATTGATACTCTCCCCACCGGAGTAATTCGTAGTTTCCTAAAATTTCTGGCACATTGAAGGGTTCATGGGTACAATATAAAATTACTTGTTCTATTTAATTCTGTGGTGAAAAGTTAAAATGACAACTCCAATTTTTTGATAATATTATTAAAATTTTGTGAAAATCAATTATATCATTGAAATATTTATGTACAAAGAAACTAACGATGTCTTCTCATATAATAGTAAGATTAATAGTTAAACTTTCTTTTTAAGATCTATTATTACAGTATTCTAGATGCTAAATAATTAAAAGTGTACTATAGAAAATAGTTTTAATTTATAAGATATATAGCTGTATTTATGAACAACAAATTTATTAATCGAATATAAAATTATTATAACAATGAAAAAAAAACGGTATAAAACAAAAACGAATACCCAATAATACTCAACGAAGAAACAATCAAAAAATTTATGAAAAAAATATAATCTCAAATTGTTACAAAAATAAAATATCTTTTGATCTGGACAAAGAATCCAGTCAAGAGATATAAAAGCAACCTTTTTGGAAATTATTAGGAATTGATGCAGTTGCACTTCAGTTATCGTGGGTTTTTCTTTAACTACCTTAGACCTATTGTTTCATTACCTTATCAAACATTTTTAGTCGGATAAGATAGCTATAATTGTATGCTCTATCAAATACATTTATACTACATTAACTACCGAGTGAAATTTAGTAACGTAAACCGCGACGTGGCGTCTGTGAGACCCCATGTCGAAATTTCGCTGATATCAATTTATATGGTGGTTTCGCCAAAAAGTGGCCTATTATGTTCATTACCAAAAATTTCAGATTAATTCATTTGTATGTGAAGAAAATAAAGTTCCTATAGTTACTTTATAACTTTTTACAATAAATCCCATGATAAAAGTACTAATAAAATGCCTAATTCATTCACTAAAACATTGTTAATCATGAAAAAATGTAATTCCGTTAGTTTCCGCGTGCAAAGTTACAAAAACATTATTGTATATAGTTATCGAATATCTACGGGGAAGGCTTTCCTATCTATTATATAGTGTTTATTTTTCTGTATTAAAAAAGTACATTGGATTATAAATATTCATTTTTTACATTATTTTATAAGTATACGCAAATAAATATTTTCCGCTGCCAAGAAAAAAGTTAATGGGGTATCAAATAACATACTTTATATGTAAATATTACACTCTAAATAATAAAAAATAAAATTGTACATACATACATTTATTTATTTTTAGTAACTTTATGTATCTAAACCGGAACAAATGTTGCAGTACAGTCTTAAAAGACCATTTTTTTTTAAATTTTTAACGTCGATTTGAATCTTTTTTTTTTTAATCGTAACCTCCATTAACTAATCAATACTCTTTAGTTTATTATAGATTACATTTATACTTGAGATTACATTTATTGCAAACGTGTTGTTTACAATACACACTCGCCTTCAGCTCGTGCCTGCTCGCCTCGACGCTTACTGCAATCACATAAGAGCAAAAAAGCCTTTTTCACCCACAGGACAACACGTACCGTCCTTTTTGTCATGCATGTCTTGTCCCTAAAGCGGAACAAAATGTGGCTGTTTTTCGACTTGGTGTATACACACACGCTGTGAAACTGCAATATCAGGTTGTCATAGTGTTTAGGAGGGGCCCGGACATATTTGAAGAGCCGGCGTAACAGCGGGCGAAAAGTAGGTACTTATTACCCGATGGGTGAAAAGTTGTCGCTGAGAGCGGGCGAAACGTTTTTTCGCTCGCCGGTCGGAAAACAGCTGCTTTGCGCCCGCTTTAGAGGCATGGAAGAACGCATAAATCATGCATGTGACACAAATTTCTCATGCCCGCTCACACACATACACACACGCGCGCACGCACGAATACGAACTTACAAACTTAAAAACGTTAAAAAGAAAGAGGCATTTGCATTTCTTTTAGGTTTCTGATTAGTAAGAGCTATAGTAATAAAAATTGTTTAAATTTAGAAATTTTTCTACACTTGCATATAATTTTGAATACTGTTTTGAAACTCGGTGTGAGAAACCCGGTTTCTCATGCGTGGATAGCGTGTGCAAAGTGCCCGATTTACAGCCGTTCAGTACACAAAATTATTTATTTCAAATGTACTTTATTTTTGGTTTTATTACCCCAAATTCAATTATCCGAATTCAAACTAACTCAAATTCATTTATCGAAATTCAAATTAAAACAAATTCTGTATTTATTTCTTATTTTATTGATTTTTATAATTGTTTTTCTTTTATTTATCATTTGGTTTTTTATCCCCATAATGCTCATACAACTTTATTTTAATCTTCTTTCGTATGTCAATATTTTTTGAAAACGTAGCCCGGATCTGATACCTTGTTGGAGAAAACAAAGACTCCAATTAAAAATAGTATGTGCAACACGTGCGCTCAGGTGATTTTCGACTCGTGTGATTGTGACTTCCCACTCGTTTGAAAATCACCTGTTTCGCGCACTAGTTGCACAACGTACTATTTTACATCCGTTTGCCCATTTTACATTATTTGACATAACAAAACTTCCGCCGTAGCAATCCTTTCCGGGTATAGCTAATTAAATTATATGAGAATTTGATATGGTTTCCAATGCAACTTTTCCCTTGGAAGCCTATATGGGAAATTAACCGTGAAGGACATACTACAAAAATATAGGCGATATGATATGAAGTGCGAAACAGTCGTAGTATAGTAAATATAAATAATTTAACCTCATCCCTACAATCTCATACTACTTTCAGCAAAAGTTTTTTTTTGCATTTTTCTCGAATAACTATTATTGGAATTGGTAGATTTTGCACCCGGAGATATAAATTAAAATCAATTATTTTTCATTAATCAGAAAGACCGCATTAATAATTTGGAAAATAATGTAGCAAAGCACGTATAAAAAATATATAAAATTAAATAACATATAGAAGATAATAAAGTAGTAAATGCTCAATAAACATTTCGAAACTACAAAACTAATTGGGATAATTAAGTATTATTCTAGACATTTGATAAGTATTAATAGCCGTATTTACTCGGACAATTGTATAAATAAGAAACTCCTTAGCAAACTCCTTGTTAACATTAATTGTTTTTTTTTCTTTCATCTTGGCTTAATCAAATGAAATTTGTTTGGTGCAAACGTTTTATGCTCTAATTAATGAAAATAAATTGTATAGGTTTACTCTTACAATTAGAGTTAGAAATTCTTTTGACGGACTTCTTTGTTACTGCTCTATTTAACTCTAAAAATTTTCCAATACTTTCATTCTATTTTTATCTGTTAAATACATAGTAAAATTCAATTTTTTATTTTCTTCTATTTTTTTGTCATACATTTTTAAAAAAATAGTAAAATACAATTCGTATGATAAATGTTTCAATAGAAGAATCTGGTTTAAAAAGTTTTCTTTGTTATTATAAATTACTTTTTCAGATTTCTATAAATGTCGAGTATATAATTAGAGACCGTTTTGTATCAAATTTCTAAGAACTTAAGTCTTCAATGGCGAAATATTACTATGTATTATACAATCGTATCTGAGCTTCCGATCAGAATATTCATGAGTTTCTTTTTATTCTTTTTCGCAAAGGCGTTTTGACTTCTGCGGCCGGATGATCGATGAATCGCGAGGGTGTCAATTGTCGCCAACGCAGTGATTGTTGATCGGATGATAACCTCGCTTATGTCATTATTTCTTTAAAAATCGGCTTGTCATACACAACATTCGAGGTTTTTGTACGTTTAATCGCTCTTCGCCATTTATGTATCTTTTGGGGTATAAAGCTATTACTTTTATCTATGAATTTCTAAGAAAAGTCTTTTGTTAACGATTAGGTATTGTGCTATTTTAACATTGTTCATTTTATTCTTGATAAAACACGGTTTTTATTGAAATATTAAACAATACCTATTTAGAATTAGGAAAGGATCTAAATATAATTATGTAGTTAGTTGGTTACTTAAAAATGAAAGGAAATTATATATAAGGTATAATTATACATGTAATATATTCAAGTAATGATATAACTGATAACTCACCGGTTCTGTTATTCCAACGAATACGAAACTGTACTAACTGAGTAAGAAACTGTGGTAATTTTTGCCGCCAGAATATAGGGAAAAAATTACCATGTTTTCCTAGTAATGTTGGAATATTCGGTAAAAATATTAAAAAGTACACTAGCTGTGAAAAATATCTGATCGAAAGCATTTGAATTTTTTGAAATACTGCAAATTCATTGCATTACATTGGATCGAACGCACGTTTTCGGTAACCTCAATGGAGGATTTTTAAAAATTTCAAACGCATTGGATTAGATGTTTTCCACGTCGAGTATAAATTGTAGCATGGGAAAATTTTTACTATAATCATATTATATATATATTTCGCACACTGTTTAAAACATGACCATTACTGTTCAAATATGACTAAGTAAATTATTTGGTTATATTAAACCTATTTTATGTAAGTGTAGTGCAGGTAATTAAAAAGTTAAATAAGATCATATCCATTTATTATAGTTCTCGAATACTGAATTCAATTCGTAAATATTAAGAAAATGAAAAATGAAAAATTAATGATTATTATTTGTAATATTATGGAAATGTGAGATTTAGATGAGGTTTAGTTTCCGCTGAGAGATATTACGTTATTAAATTGCATTATTAGTATAAATATTTATCCAAATAAACGACTCTTTTAACTTTAAAAAAAATTCAGTCAGTGTATAAGGGAGAGCTACCCAGTATCTTCAGTATCTCCAGCCATATAACTATTTTGATTTTATACCAATTTAGCTGTAATTTATGTACCATATTATATTTTTCATATCTATAAAATCTATAAATTTCTTTAAAACGTCTTCAATTCTTCATACTCTGAAACTTAATTAACGAAATAACTGAAATCTAAAAAGAGAATCCGTCAAATAATGCAGCACTTGAAAATAGAAAAACAATTTCGAGAAGTTAATTCGTCAATTATATTTATATTAATAAATATTATTTGTACTTATTCAATTAGGAGAATTACTCTTTACATATACTTATCCAGCCTATTTATCTCTGTTTTTTGGCGAAGAAACTATATTATGGTCTATTTTTTATGCGGTATAATTGAATATTTTTAAATTTCACTTTTCTAGATTTATAAGTTATAATGAAATTACAATAATGCTGAAGGATAACTTATTTTGTTTATTTTTTAACTGATCATATGTTAATATTATTTCTTCCAATGTTATGATTTACTAAAATTATGTTTCTCTAAATATATTATTGAAATTTAAATCAAATATATAATCTTACCCATCTAATATACAAAATGAAAGTGTGTTGAAGTTTCAATATATTACTTTGATTTAAGTGTTAGCATACATAAGCGTTTATTTTACTAAAACAAATAAAGAGGGCCGGCTAAGTATGTAAAGAGTAATTCGCCTAATTGAATAAGTACAAATAACATTTATTAATAGAATTATAATTAATGAATTAACTACGGCTTTATTTGACAGATTTGTTTTTAGATTTCAGTTATTTCGTTAATTAAGTTTCTGAGTATGAGAATTGAAGACGTTTTAAAGAAATTTATAAAAATAGATTTTATAAATATATTATGGTATACTTTGTCCATTCCTTATCTTTTTAAAGAGTTTTTGAAGTAGATTTAATTTATTTTTTAGAGCTCTTTAACTGTATGTATCTACTCGTATAAATTATGATTTAAAAAAAATTATATTTTAAATTATAAGTTTTTTTGGGAATTATCGTATATACTTTATTATATATTTTAGGTGTTAAACAATTATTTCGAGGATTTGAGTATATATAATATACATTATTTAATCTTACCCCTGTAGAAGTTATAAAATGTAATAAATCGTAAAGAAATGTAAAAAAGTGGAAGAAAGCTTGAAAAACGTAATTAAACGTAAAAAAGTGTTGGGTTTCGGTTTTTTATATTATATTTTCAAATCTTTTCTTACGTTTTCTTACGTTTTATTACTTTAGATTACATTTCCACACTAAAAATTCCGCTTACTAAAGAGTCTTCCAATATGTCAAATATTAAAAAAAAAAATGTTCTAAAGAAAGCAAGAAAGAAATAATGAAGGGATGGTAGGAGCCCCCTCCACTGCTCCCACCTGTGAGATACTCTTCCTGTCTGGCCATGTAGAGGAGCCCTTAAGCCCACTTCGCCGATTGGCGGCAACGAAGACTCAATTGGTCCTCTTATCTCTCCTGGAAGGAAGACAGGTGATTTTTCTCTAAACGGAGGAGTGAACGTGTAATAATATAATAATCAATACCCTGTTGGGCATGACTACACGAATCTAGCAAATATATAGCCTAGCGGTATTGATTTTATCAAGATATTTACATTTAGGTTTGCGGGAGAAAAAGAAAACCCTTTTTCAAGGGAAAACAAAAACCCACTAAATATTTTCTAAGTGTCAATGCTTCTAAGTAACTTAAAGTTTCTATTTTGTACACGTAAATTGGTTTGTATATGTCACGCCAGCTATCGGTGAAATATTTCAGCTATATTTTTTTCACAAAATTACGAAACGTAATAAAACGTAAGAAAACATAATAAAACATAAAAATACGTATAAAAACGTTACGTTTGAGGTTTACGTTTGCTTACATTTTCTTACGATATCTTACGTTTTAATTATTACTTTTTTCATTACCACTAGGGTAATTAAAGAATCTAAAAAGTTATAATATTTTTGTAAGAGGATACTGAAAAGAACTAGTATTATTTAAGTGTATTCAATAAATCTGAAATGTGCTACCTAGTTTATGTTTTATATTTCTTTGTATTCTATTATTTTTCAAAATGAATTAAACAATTTAAATTTCAACGAAAATATCAATTTTATACTGCTAATAAATTTACAGTACTTACTGTAAATTGTATGGCATCCTTATAAATGTATATAATAAGTCGAAAAACTGCAAACTTGTAAGATTTATATGCTACGTAATTACCACCGACCGCGCCATTTTTGTACAATTTTTGCGGCGAAAATTGGCAGATTTGGGGTTCTACCGTAACAAATAATATGCATAGAAGCATATTTTATAGACCGGATTTCTTTTAAGAAATGTAGGCCTAAACTTTTATTGTGTATAATTCCTTAATAAAACTGAATAGAAAGTTGTTTGGACATTAGATTAATTGCACTTTATGTTGCGTTTGATATACTAGTCGAATTATTACCTAAAAATGTTTAGATTATTGAAAATAAGGGTGATCAGAATTAATCAGTGACCGGCATTACCCCGTTCTCCCCTACTAGATGCACGTAATGCCGATCGCCACGACTATGAAAAGAACGTCCACAATAACAATAAAAAAGGTTAGTTTTTATTAAGCAGACAGAATTTGTTTGTAAATTGCGCGAAATTTCAAAGACAAGTTCTGATTGGTGACTGGATGTAAACTAACAATTTTATTGGCGTTTGAAACTTGAAACTTAAATCATGAAATTGAAAAGTAACTAGATTTGTGGCTATGAAATTTGCGTCTGAAACTTGTTACTTTTGAGTTTGTTATTCAACCGTAGAGGGTGTGCACGCTAAATAACCCCCGATCGATTAGTAACATAAATTCAAGATAAGTGTTTGTGCGATTATTCCGTTACTCACTTTGATCTGTGATTTATTTATATTTTTCATATAATTAAAAGATTATGGGACGACATTGCACAGTCGAAGAACGCAAGAGTGGCCAAAGTTCCGACGTATTACAAAAGAGCGCACAAAATTCGGAGTAAGTTTATTAAGATTATTCCCGAATGGAAAAATTGAAAGGTATTATAAAGCAAATCGCCGTATGATTTTGATACATTTAAGGACGATACGGTAGACATCGATCATGAAAAGTAAGAATTTGACATCATTTAATTTGTTTAAATTAAGATTATATTTAAATAGCATGGCATTTGGTTATATATATGTATTATATATTATATAGTTTTTTAATTCCCGTCTCTACGATTTACAGCGCCGCCTACAGTCTGAACTTGACGCGAAAAATCGGCCATTTTTTTAGTATTGGGATCGGACAGATCGAACTCCTTATTTTAGTCCTCATGCTTCAAATCTTGAAATCCGAAAAAGGAAAAATTGTGAATTTCAAGATAGGAGAAATTCACAATGCAATATCTTCACAACACAGCTGAAAAAACTAGTAGTAAGTAAAGGAGAGTTGTTTAGTATCTCCCATCGCCCAATACCGCCCACCATAGGTTTCACACTCTCATCGAAGTATTGCAGCATTATCGGTGCCAAATTTGATTCACGTTGTAGTCTTGAAACACATATTTCGCTGTTGTTGCTTCTATTTCAAAGCTCGAAAAGTACTTGATGAAAAAAACGCTGTACCCATTTTTCAGGGTACCCAAAATTATTTTTCTGCCCAACTGAATACCATGTATCATGGATGTTATTATAATATCAAGGATGTTATCATCTGTGATTTATACGATACTAAAAATTCGTACTTATTAGATGCTTTATAATAAACATATTATCTTATAACTTATGTACATATACTTTTAATATACCATTATGGAGCATATAGGTAAAACAAGTTCTACTAAAAAGAATAGTGGACGGTACTGAACGTACTTTTTTAAATCGCAAAAGCCCAACTTTTAGATATTCGTTGATAATTAATTCAGATCATTCAATTTGGAAAATAAAGTTTTTATGGGGAAGCTCTCCTCTATTCAGTTGCGTAGGAAAATCACTTTCGTCACCTCGAAAATCCGTTGGACGACTTTTTCCTCGAGTACTTTTTGAACTTTGAGTTGGGAGTAACGACGGCGACAAATGTGTTTCAAGAGACTGTAACGGGAATCAAAATTTTCCACTCTATATCAACAGAATTTCTTAAAAATGTTCCTTTTGACCATGATCAATAAAAAAGTCTGAAATGCAATGATTCATAGAAATTATAAAAAACATAATTAGAAGGTAGAAAACTAAAATAGCATTTAGTTACTATCCAATTGAAGAATGTTATCATATATTTATATCAGTGTTTAGTGTTTCTTTCTAATAGTAAAATGCACTTATAAATTACTTTAAAAAACGCGATTTGAAAAATAGTTGGGGTATAACGGCCTCCTAATTGGGGTATAACGGGCCAGCGTAATTGTACACCCTTCCTGTTAAAGTATGGGTACGAAAATACCGTAAAAGCGAAATACAATGTTTGTTTAGGCTTAATCGATCTCGATATTAGATCGAGATACTTTACAACGTCTCATAAATAAAGAGAAACTTTACATCCGCTATGCATGAAAATTTTTGTCATTTTTACAGCTCTAAAACGACTTAAAATTCCTATTTTATATCTGCTGCCACTTCTATTGTTAAAATTATGTTTCTTCTTCTACAATCAAATAAAACGTTTTTATGTACTAAAAATTAGTGGCCCATTATACTCCAATGAAATTGTCCCGTTATGTGATCCCATTTGCGATAATTAACGTTTCGTATCGTAACTTTTTGTAATCTTAATGAAATAAAAAGTTATAAAAAGCAAAATAAAGCTTGAAACAATCCTAAAACAAGATCATTGTATGATTTTTAGAATCAATTAAAAACATACATGATTGGCGATTTGAAAAGTTTGTCATTTTTCACATAATCTGTTATTCTCAATTCAAAACTTCACTGTGCTGTAAAAATTTTGTTGCTTGGAGGAGGATACCCATACAAAGAAAATTAACTGATGCTACGACCAGAAGTAGTATATACGATGCGAAACAAAAAATTACGTTCTTTTTATATTACAAATATGAAACCGTGGCCCGTTATATCCCGTGGACCGTTATACCCTAGTTCTAAATCTCCCCTATATGACTAAATTGATTAAATAATATTAAGTAGTGTACCATTTAAAATAGCAGGCACACTTTCGTACTTTGAAAAATGAGACTTTGAGAAAAGTGAATTTTAAGTTTAGCCTAATGTAATTTATATGGGAATATTGTTATAAAATGTTGTATAAGTAATAACTTCTTTTTTTTTCAAACAGGCCGCTGATAGATTCTCGTCTCGTATATACAAAACGTAATAAAAAATACATTTCTTTTTTGATTTTTTTAAACAATAATTTTAGTAACTGCTACCTTTAAGAAAACATGAAAAACTGTATGAACGATATGAAACTCATTTTCTCAAGCTTGAAAGCAAAGTACATCAATTTTTCAGAAACGTTATCACAACGTTGGCAGTGATTCTGCTTACTGCTATATCTTTCGTACATTACCCTATTGACCGTGAAAATATTTATAAATACACGGGAAACGCACTCGCAACGACATCTTTCGCTGAACTCTCAAACCAAATATCCCAGAGTTTCGAAGCGTTTGCAGACGTTCGCGCACGCGCTGTATCGAAATCAGCAAGTGCGCCAAAATTGCGACCCGGGAATTCCACTGTATTTTTCCAACGATAACATAAACAATTGTCTAAAACACGAAAATCTTGCCAATTTTACATCGTTCTCTCCCAAATTCTCTAATAGTAACGCAATAGTTGCGAAACCTATTACTATAATGCGCGCGAAACATTCAAAATTTAACATCCGCAAACAAAAAGATCGTCTGCTGATGCGTCAATTGTTGCATCACACAATCACGTGTCAGTACTGTAAGCCAAAAAAAGTCACTTTCTTGCAAAGATAAGTCGGACACTCTACTACGCGTCTACAATGAAATGTCCATCGATGCACGTGCTGATTATCGAGAGCTAATAGGTACTCGAGATAAAAATACTTTATTGCAAGTTCGAATTATACTTGAAGGAAATAATATCTGTGGGTGAATAGCATAACGGCATAAGTCCAAATTTTGTGTTTTAGAGATATTATAAGGTTTAAAGTTTTTATTTTTCATCAGAATCAATGTTAAAAAAATGCATAAATAGTAGATGTGATGGACCCTATATATAAAATTATATAATTTAAACTAATCAAATTTCTATCGAATCCAATCCAATTTACACACACTTGACACTGTTGACAGTGCAATGTAGCCGTATAATCAGCATTTTGGAGCACTTCAAAAATAATACACAAAAACAATAATTAAGCGCAGAGTATGATAGTGCTTTATGTCTTTCTCCTATACTCGCACTCGATGAGAGTGAATGTCATTAAAAATGTTTACTATTTTTTGCGTGAAACGCAAAAATTCAAATGTCTTTTTTCGGAGAGCAATCTCGAGTAGAAATTGAGTGCGGCACGTGCCGGACTTGATTATCTGGCCTTGACCCAGGCAAGTTTCAGACGCCTGAACATATTCAGTAAAATCGTGCTTGACGGGCATTATGAAAAATTTCAAACACTAATTACCAATGTACTGAATATCAATATATGTCACACTTTCAGAACAATGCATTAAATTTATATTTGAAATTAACAAGCTACAGTATATATTTAAATATTCGTAAAATTATATAATTCAAAGCAGCCAAGTTTCCTATTTAAAGTCGCTCAGCCATAAGAAAAAAACTCAGCCGATATCATATTCATATACGTATATAAGAGACTCCTCATTCGGCATTTCGGAGCATACGACTTCCGCAAGGAACACATTCCTCATTCATCATTTTCGGACTACCCCAATAAGCAACACTCATTCAACATTTTCCGAACACTATACTCCCGCAATTGCATAACCCGTATCCCTCCTCCAGGCACTTCCAAAACACCGATCAATGCCTGCCACACGCGCGCTCTTTCTCCCGCGCAAGTTGGCAACAGATCTGCGCGCGTTGCTCTTTCCGCCCACGCTCCGTTCTATTAGCGCGCTCTTGCGGAAAAGACAAGCTACCTATAGACAGAGATTAGTAGAGAGAATGCCAATGCAATGTTAAAAAAGTGAGGAAAATTTCAGCGTGGCGCTGTCTGGCGGCTGCCGCCCGTACTATACACATAATTTCAGGGGGAAGCACGCGTGAAAAGCGGCGGAGGAGAATGTACGGTGGGAAGCTCAATGAGGCTTCATCTAGATACCTGGAGACACGGTTTAATTTACTTTAAGCTTGCGTAACTGCATCGTTAATAGCTAAGATAAGAAATTAAGGGAAAAGGTCATTTGAGAGCAATTATAATTTACAATGCAGAAGACAGACAGACACTCGCCTCATCGCCCCCCCCCCCCCCCAAGAGGTACGAAAGATAATTTTTGCTTTCCTGAGGAAAAAGCATAGTTAAGACAAAAATTTTTTGGCATTTTTTAACGTAAAAACATACTATATGACTTGGGAAGTTCAAATAAACTTCTCTCAAAAAATGACCGCTGTGTGGATGTGTGCGTATGTATGTGTGTGTGTGTGCGTATGTATGTGTGTGTGTGTGCGTGTGTATGTCGCACATCCGCGTTCGAATATTCCGCGGTAAAACCTTACCAAACTTTGCATGCATGTTTGTTATCTATGTCTAAAAGTGGCTTTAAAATTTCAAAAAAATGGTCAACTTAATTTAATTTTGTGGCCATTTTTCAAAATTTAAAAATTGGATAATTTAGGTATTTTTAAATTTTGATATTTTAAAAAACTTTTTTTTTCTTTCATAGTTACAATGAAAATGCATTGAGTATATAGATATATACGCCTGCTAACGTTGTTGTGACAACGTTTTTCGACGTTTTTTCCACGTTAAGCTAGATTATATTACTTGAGGAACGAAGTGGCATTTTTTAAAAAATTAAGGTTTATACATGTCGCTCATCTGCTGTCGAATATTCTCCGGTTAAACCTTACTACACTTTGCATGTATGTTTGTTATACATTTCTAAAAGTTGCTTTAAATTTTCAACAAAAATGAACAACTTATTTTGTTTTTATGAATGAAGTAGGCGCCCATTACGTGGACGAAATTTAGAAATTTATGTTTAATTTAATAAAAAAAATATTTTAGAGCTCTAATTTGTTCTATGATAATTTAATAAAGAGGCAGCGGCGGCAGTACTGAACACAAATTAGACATTGCGAAGTGCCCGTAGATCGCAAAATCGGTATTATTTGAGGTATGTAAGCTATCGAATTATTTCATGGAAATCACCTTACTTTTTTCCTTACTTTAACGCAGGCTCTACGTATTTTTCACTAAATACGAAACTTTAAAAATAATGCAGTAATTTATATATTATTAGTAGGAATAGCATTATATTTATAAAAATTGTAAATCCAGTAAAACGATGCTTAAAATAGCATATTAAGAATACGCAAGCACAGATATATTTATCGGTTTAAAGTTGATATTATAAATTCGATCAATATGAAATTGATTGAATTTTGAATGCATTTAGATGAAAACCAAAACCAAATGATAAAAAAATCACTCTGGTCTTGTAAGGTTTAGGTTATTAAATCGGTTATTAAATATTTATCGAAACACTTTTAACAATCCGAATTAATAAAAAAAAATAACCAGGACCTGCAGGTTTCCGGTATCATGAAGTATGTCCATTTCTTATATTTCTGAGATATTAAACTTTTATTTTCCATTTAAACTATAGCTTAAAAAATTCATAAATAGAAGATATAGTCTGAAAATTTATTATATAAAGATACAATCATCGCTCAAAATAAAATTTTTGAGAATAGAAGCTAGTTATGCTGGGAATCCACAGAAATGTGATGTTAACCCTGAGCGGACACACCTCAGCCAGGCCACATCTCGGCCACATGGGGTAACTCATTACCCTACGCTGAAAAACCTAGTTGTACAAGACATATGGGTGTTTTAACACTTGTAACCGATTGTTTCATGTTTGTTGAAGTGTTCTTCAATATTTCTAATGATTTTTATCGGTCAATTTATAGATGGCAGATGTCGTTACTTGTATCAATTTCAAATGTTTTAGACCTCCAATTTCACTTTTTCTGAGCCTGAGGTAACTAGTTACCCCGTGTGGCCGCTAAGGGTTAATATTATTAATTATTGTATGATATATATGTCACAGATTAATTTGTTTATCGACAAAATATTTTACACATTCTATTTTACTGTTGTGACATTATTGAACTCGAGATTTTGTTTTATGTCCATGTTTGCCGTTAGCGAAATTTATAACTCGGACTGCAATCTTAGTTACTCTATTATATTACTCCTACTTTTTTTTTTTTAAGTGGCATTTCGAACTCGAAAATTCATCGCCTCATCTACGCAAGCCTTCCACGTTTCCCTATTTTGTGCCAACCCCATCCATTTCGCGCCTTCCCGCCCAATTTCAGTTACGTCTGATTTTACGTTATCCTCCCATCTGCGTCTAGGTCTACCAAGAGGTCGCGTTGCTTTCGGTTTTCCTTTCATTATGCGCACTGCTGTACGATCATCGCCCATTCTTGCCACGTGCCCTGCCCATCTTAGTTTCCGTGATTTTATTATTCTGTTAATATTTGGTGACGCGTACAAATTATGTAGCTCGTCATTGTGCAGTTTCCTCCACTCCCCAGTTTCCTCATCTTTCTTTGGCCCGTATATTTTCCTCAGAACCTTATTTTCAAATACCCTAAAACGATTTTCTTCCGCTTTAGTGAGCGCCCAGGTTTCGCACGCTGAAATTTTCCTAAGACGTCCACGTTCGATCGCAAAGAGAGAGCGTGGCGCCACCGTCGTCATCGAGTCAAGCCTGCTTCTTCTTCCTCGATATCTGGCAGACTGCAGTCAGCAGCAGCAGTAGCAGTATCCGATTGTGTCCAGAGACGAAGGCGGCTTGACCACGTGTTCGGTGTTCCTCCTCTGCACAGTGCGGGCCCCGACGTCGACGACGTAGTGACTTTTCCTTCGTTCTCGACAAAAGTCTCTCTCCACTCTCTATTTTTAACCGCGCGCACGGCGTACGAGTAAGTACTCAACACACGAGACGCGCGAAAGTGTGTTTTAGAGGACGAACCGAACGTTCGACTTCCGCGTTGTATTCACCGACCTTACGCACCCAAGCCCCTCGGCATCAGCTGAGCGAAGAGTGCACGCAGGTCGTTTGAGCACATTGAATTGGAGTGTGACAAGGAGACGATGAAGTACATCCTGGTGACGGGCGGGGTGATAAGCGGCGTGGGCAAGGGCGTCATCGCCTCGAGCTTCGGCACCATCCTCAAGTCCTGCGGCATACACGTGACGTCAATCAAGATCGATCCTTACATCAACATCGACGCGGGCACGTTCTCGCCGTACGAGCACGGCGAGGTTTATGTCCTGGACGACGGCGGCGAGGTCGATCTGGACCTGGGGAATTACGAGAGGTTCCTGGATGTGATACTGCACAAGGACAACAACATCACCACAGGTAATGAGCGTGTGTTTATTCTTTTGAAAGGCTTGGTTTGCCTTTGCTTTTTTTGGCTTTTTATGCTTAATAATCGATTATTATGGATATTTTTATTTACTAAACTGAAAATTTATACGGTGGATTGATGAAATGACTGTCTTTAATGGGAATCAGTTTTGCAGTGAGTTACTATGTGTCCCTTGGTATTTTTATTTTACAACATTATGGTTGCTTTTAATGGAATTTTATTTTTGCATTGGGTTACTATTGGGATACTGGGCATAGTAATTGACTTACCCAAGTTGAGTGTAATTTAAGAAACTCAAGTAATATTCTGTGCACTATTAGAATTGTAAAATATTTAAGTTCAGTTGAGTGTTTCAAATCATACTTAGTACTTAATTATTTTCTCTTTTTTAGTACAGGGTTTATTCATTGTTGCATACATTGAGTTGGACTGTCAGCTTATTAGAAAATAATTAACATTGCATTTTTTATTTCAACTGTGCAATCAGTGAGCATGCTTTGAAGCTTCTTATTGTAATTTGTAGGGAGCTGCTTTCCATTGTTGGGGTGTATTTTGAGACACTGTATAGAGTTGATCTTTTGTTAGATGTATTGATTGTCTGTTCATGACTTTGATTAATTGCATAATTGGGGAAAGTTTTGAGTGGGTAACTTCCTAGAAGTACAATACAGATATATGATAGGAATTTATAGGATATAGCTTTTTCTTTGCTTTATTTTTACTTATAATATTTTATTTAATCAAGCAGGATTACATATGGGTTATATATTTTACTTTAATTATATGTAATTATTTTCAAACTATTTTATTATCTCAGGGTTTTGGAGCAGATGTTTTAAAATTTACATTTTTTAAAATCTATTTTATGTTGTTCATTCATATTATTTTATTATTTAAATCTCTGTAAAAATAATTTAAATGGAACATAACAACCTTGTAAAGTTTGTGCATATAGAAACAGTCATTTTAATGATAAGATAAATTTTCATTTTTGTATTAATACAAACTGACATTATAGTGCATTAAATTTTAAATTATTTAAATTTACTATTTGAGCATTACATGAATAATGTGATTCATACAAATTTGCAAACTAAGCTGCATCAGTTTTATTACGTTGATACTTATTTTTTTTAACTGATTCATTATGTATATTATAAATTCATCAGAACAACTTTCAAAGTGAAAACTTGTACTTCAGGTTTCAAGTCCCTTTTTTTTCAAATGAATGCTAATTAATAAATATTTGACATTTTATTTTATAAATTATAATAAGTTATATAATACCACAATTAAGATTTTAGAACTTTTGAGCAATAGTATTTCTTTTATCAAGTTAAATTAATAATTTTTATCTAGTAACTTCTTTTTTTTGTAATATTAAAATATCAACAGAATTTAAAATAGACATTTCAAAGTAGTGGCATTGAATCATTATTATTCTTTAGTTTCTATTTATAGATTTTTGAAAATTTTAAATTTATAAAAATGTTTAATATTTACTAAGTAATTAAACTTTTATATTTTTTTTAATTTGAAGTCTTTTTGATAATTAGTTTTAATTTTTAATAAGTTTTTCCAACAAAATAAATTAATGGTCCTCGCAACATATGGAAGTTCTACATTAAAAATATTTGTTGTTTAGATCTCAATTCTAAATATTGCCATGTACGTTTCTTTGCAAGTTTGCTATGTTAGGAGTGGGCAAACAAAACTGGATAATTCCACTTTTCTTAACTGTGAAAAAATCAAGAAAAATTGTATTTCTTTTCTATTAGTTTAAATGAAATTATGTATTTTAGATATTTTGTTACTGGATGAATTTTGAGTTAAGATTAAAAATAACACAGTAAATGTGAGGAACAATATATTATGATGAAAAAGCACAGAATATCAATTTTCAATAGTGGAATTATCCGGTTTTGTTATCCCCTTTACCATGTATGTTATGAGATCACAGAAATCTGATACTAAACTAAAAAAAGCTTATCTATGTTTGAATCATTATTTTGAAATTTTAGATCTGAGCAAATGGTTTAAATTGTTATACAATTTGACTATTATCATACGTATCTATAGCACAAGTTAATAAAGATAAACATTGAATTTATTATTATTTTGCAGGCAAAATCTATGAAAATGTCATCAGAAAGGAAAGAAAAGGTGATTACCTTGGAAAAACAGTTCAAGTGGTCCCACACATTACAGATGCTATTCAAGAATGGGTTGAAAGAGTAGCAAAGCAGCCTGTGACTGTTGATGGCAAAATACCAGAAGTCTGCATAATAGAGTTGGGAGGCACAATAGGAGACATCGAGGGTATGCCATTTGTAGAAGCATTTAGACAATTTCAATTTCGAGTAAAGAGGGAGAACTTTTGCTGCGCACACGTTTCACTTGTGCCATCGCCAAAGTCAACTGGAGAACCAAAGACAAAACCAACACAGTCGAGTGTCAGGGAATTGCGTGGACTTGGACTGTCCCCAGATCTGATTATCTGCAGATCGGAAAAGCCCGTTGGGGATTCGATCAAGGAGAAAGTCTCAAATTTCTGTCATGTTGCACCTCAGCAAGTTATAACAATTCATGATCTCTCTTCTATTTATCGAGTTCCTTTGCTGATGGAAGAACAAGGAATAATTGGGTACTTAAACGATAGACTTCAATTGAATATACAGATGCCTCTTCCACTTACGTTTATGAGTACGTGGAGAAGTCTTGCGGAACGTGTAGATCACTTAAGAAAAAGTATGTATAAACTATATAATTGTACTGTTTTATATATTTAAAAAATTTCTATTATATTTGGGTTTACTAATTAATTTTTTCTTTATTTCAGATGTAAATATTGCATTAGTTGGTAAATACACCAAACTTGAAGATGCATATGCATCAATTATAAAGGCATTGCAGCATGCATCAATCAAATCTGGTTACAAGTTGAAACTGACCTTCATTGATGCTGTACATCTTGAAGCAGAATCCAAGGAATCAGATCCGGTGTCATATCACAAAGCCTGGCAACAACTTTGCAGCACTGATGGTGTAATAGTTCCAGGTGGCTTCGGACAAAGAGGAATCAATGGAAAGATTGAAGCTTGCAAATGGTGCAGAGAACGCAACAAACCTTTGCTCGGTATTTGTTTAGGTCTGCAAACAATGGTTATTGAATTTGCTAGAAATATACTCAAACTCGAAGATGCCAATAGTACAGAAAATGACCCAGAATCTAAGAATCCAGTAGTAATTGACATGCCTGAGCACAATCAAGGAGACCTGGGTGGTACCATGAGGTTAGGTAAAAGACCCACTCGTTTTGTTACTACAGACTCTGTAATGCGTCAACTTTATGGAAATGCAGAAATTATACAAGAGAGGCATAGGCATAGATATGAAGTCAATCCAAAATACGTTGCAGATCTAGAAGCATCAGGTCTGAAATTCGTTGGTCGCGATGAGGAAAATGTTAGAATGGAAATAGTTGAATTGGAAGGACATGATTACTATGTTGCCACACAGTTTCATCCTGAATACCTATCTAGGCCCCTTAAGCCTTCACCACCATTCTTAGGGTTAATATTAGCAAGTGTAGGAAAATTAAAATCTTACTTGGCTAAAGGTTGTAGATTATCACCTTCACAGCTCAGTGACAATGATTCAGATGAATCTACTTTAGACTTAAATCTTGCTGAAACTCAAAATTTAATTGTACCTCCTGTACCTACATTTCCACAGGATTCAAAAAACTGATGATTCAGTTTCCTAGGCCAGAATTAATAATTCTTATAATTCTTTTTTATTTTTCTATTATTTTCATTGTACTTAGTTAATACATTTTATACTTTGTTTTATATGGTAGTCTTGATACATACATGTAATAGTTTTAAATTTTGGAATGTAAACTATTTTGTGATAAACTGAGAATTTTGTATCACTTTATAATGGCTATGTGTGAGTGTAGAGATTGAAAGTTTACAATGTATTTATAATGAAGAACGATTTTAAAGTGTATATATTTTTATGGAAAATCATGATCAATTTGTAATCCGATTGTTAGAGAACCTTCGATAAGAAAACAATTTGTAATTTTATTCTTTAATGTATAAATAGTACTTAAGTTATGAAAAAAATTGAAAAAAAATAAATAAAAATTTTTTTCTATAAAAACGTCTTTTTATTGCTAATACCAATCTTAAGTAATACTTTTTAAAGATTTTATATAATACTTAAAAATTCAATGACTACATCAATTTTCTTATCAACGTTAAAAATAACATTTTTCCTTTAGTTAAAACGTACTTAATGCGAATGCATTAATGAAGTCACGTGAGACGAGAAGAGATAACCTATATTCAGGCCTCACGTGTTTTAAAAAATATAATAACATTCTAAAAGTTTCATCGTAGTTAGTAAATTATTGAAAGAATATGAGAAAGATAATGTTTATGTATTTATTTGTAAAATATTAATATTTGGAAACTTTTAAAATTATAACATTAAAAATAAACTTGAATTGAAAATGAATTTGAAATATTCAACGTGTAAGATGTATGTATATTGTTCCGTTGGAACGAAATTTAAATCCGTGGTGCTATGTGCCATATGTTTGAATTGCACGCGACGGGTGAAAAAAGACTGTCACTCTTGACTATTCAAGTTGTACTTTTTCTTTCTCTCGAGAGTTCGAAATCATATTTTTTTGCGCGCATAAAATACAATACAAAAATACAGAATCGTCATCGTTTATTAGCTTCACCGATTATAGATTGCCTTCTTTCATTTTTCTTCTGCGGTAATTGGTTCGGTGGTGTCGCATATGTCGGGGCGATAACGATCCGGGCGCAAAAGGAATATTCATATAAGAGCGTCCGACGCAACGTCGACGCAAGGTGTCATACACCTTATTTACGCTATTCGTGCAAGACGAATCCGGGTGGCCCTTGCCACGAGAACCCGGTTTCTGAACCCGTAGGACATGCGCAACGCAGTCCTGATCATTCACACATACACACAGATATATACAATATACACACTTCGCATTTCTTTTCTGCAATTACTTGAATTAATCTACGAGAAAGGTTTTATGCCGCAAGGCTTTCCCTTCTCTTCGATTTGAATAAACTCTATAAACTTACATAAAAATATCGAGTCTTGTTTTATTCGAAATTCTGATTCGTTTTACCATATAAGAAATAATCGGGAATTTATCATGTTGATAAATTCACGAGCTACATTTCATGGTGCCTCCTGTGAGGTTTGAACTCACGACCTCTGGTTTACGAAATTAGATTACATTCATACAAAGACTCGACACGAGTGTTCACATAGATAGAGTTGCAATCAAAGGACGAAGGATCATCGCAGGCTTCCATTAAGGATACAACACTCCCGGCTGCCACGAACAGCGGTGACTGCCTCTTCTAAAGATAAGTATATTTTCATTGTATGCATTAATTCGCGAAGAAATCGGTATAACACGTATTTTGTAAGCTTGTGACTATTTCATAGTGTAGTTCGAATAATTAGTGCGCGATTTAGATCGAAGGCATGGCGGGTCGAGTGGCGGTTATCGCTCAAAAGCGAGCGACTTTGCGCAGACAACTTGATGCGTTGACCGATACTGTTGCACAGGATGGCTTTGACATCGTTGAAGCGAGGCTACGTTTAGATCGCGTGAGGACGTTGTTTCACGCGTACGAAGAGTTACATGATGAGTTAGCGCTGTTAGAAATCGACCCAGAGGGACTCGCGCAAATGGACGGGATTAGTAATACGTTTTACGCCATCGCAGCTAAACTTGAGTCCGATCGCAGTGCAAATCGGTCGAACGCGAATCTTACGATACCAGGCGGTCCGATGGGTAATTCGACATTTCTCGAAAAACAGCGTCTACTTAAATTACCGGTCGCCGAGCTTTCTAAATTCAACGGAGATCTTGACAAATGGCTCGCGTTTGAAAACACGTTCAAGATGATGATAGAATCTCGGTCGGATATCAGCGATTTAATTAAATTCATGTATTTAAAGAATTGTCTCGTTGGTGAGGCCGCGAATAAAATCAACGTGACTGACGCGAGTAACGAGAATTACAAGAACGCGTGGGATTTGTTAACAGAGTCGTACGAGCGAAAAAGAATCCTCATGTCGAAGCATCTCGATGCCATTCTCGAGATTCCTCGGTTATTAGAAGCGTCGTCGACGGGATTATCGAAAATGATCGGTACGCTCGAGAAGGCGTTACCGAATGACATTCGACTAAAGTGGAAGGAGTCTTTGTCATTAGACGCCATCTGTACCCTTCAAGACTTCTATAAGTTCATCGGGGGAGCAGTGTTTCGACTGCAAATGATGGAACGCGAGTCCGCGATTATTAAAGTCATGCGCGGTATCAAACATCAGAACGATCACGAATCAACAGGATCAAAATTTAAGCGACCAATGTCAAGGAGATCACGTGATCTATCGTTGTCCGACGTTTGAGAAAATGACCGTTAATCAGAGATGGGATTCAGTCAAATCAAAACGGCTTTGTCGCAATTGTTTGCGAAAACACTCTAGTGAGTGTACAGCTTCTCGATGTAAACATTGCAAGGGCTTCCATCACTCTCTTCTGCACACATTTCGAGTCAACGCGTCGGCTTCCACGGACTCCTCCGTAATATTCGCGACGAAGCCAAGCGCGCCTGGTAAATTATCATGACTACCTGTAGGAGTTTTTAATACAATGTCGCGTTCACTTCGATCTCAACTCATGATGAGTGCAATCGTACGGGTAAGAGATGCCGACGGGGCATTTGTTGAAGCACGCGCACTTCTAGATACATGTGCAACAGCACATTTTGATACCACCAATTTCGCACGGAAATTGAAACTTCCTATGCGCACGTGTAGTATTCCTATCGGCGCGATCAACGAGATGCGAACTGCCGCAGAAGGTATCATTAACCTTTGTTTTCGCTCTTTGCATTCGAATTTCGAGAAATAGTTAACATTTCTGATCGTTCCAAAAATTACAGATACAACTCCAGATGAAGTCTTTCCTCGCGAAGAAATTCGAATACCTAAAAATTTACGGCTCGCAAATCCACAGTTTCACATCCCGCAATCGGTAGATATGCTGATAGGATTGGGCGCGACGTTATCTCTGTTGTCTATTGGGCAGATAAATTTTTCGCGAAATAATTGTGATTTATATCTACAAAAAACGCAACTCGGTTGGGTGGTGGTAGACGGCATAAACGAAGTAAAAACCTCTCCGGCTTCTTGTAATCTATCCGAATTGGTCAATCAACTGACGCGATTCTGGGTCATTGAGGAGGTGTCGTACTGTGCTGATAAATCGATTGCGGAAAATTCTTGCGATACACATTATTGCAACACCACTACGCGAAAATCAGATGGGCGATATGTGGTACGATTACCCTTTAGACAGGAAAATCCCGAATTTGGTGATTCGTGGACAACAGCTATGCAGCGATTCCGTTATCTTGAGAGAAAATTCGCGAAAAATTCGGATTTAAGAGTCGAATACTTCAAGGTCATGCAGGAGTATATTGATTTACATCGTATGACGTTGATACATGACGAATCTTTGAGTGGGTATTATTTACTTCATCACGCGATGATCAAATTAACCAGCGCTACGGCTAAGGTTTGCGTGGTTTTCGATGCCTCCGCTAAATCCAACAAGGGTATTTCCCTGAACGACGTGTTGTTCGTAGGACCGACGATCCAAGATAAATTGTACGCCCATCTGATAAGGTTCCGCGCGCATGCGTATGTTTTAATAGCCGACATAGAGAAGATGTATATCGACAGGTTCTCGTACACCCTGAAGATCGCCGGTACCAGCGTGTGTTTCGCGACGATGTAATTGAACTTTTAAAACGAGGTGGGTTTCATATTCGACAATGGGCGTCAAATCACAATCATGCGCTCGATAATCTAGACGAAAAGGTTTTGAATTTAAGTTACACGACGGAAGGCGGCTCGGTGCTGAAAACTCTTGGCGTTTCCTGGGCTTCGCGAAATGACAAATTAGTTTATTCGGTTAAACCAATCAAGATCCCGATCACGATCAGCAAGCGGATCATTCTATCGGAAATCGCAAAAATTTTTGATCCGTTGGGCTTATTAGGGCCGGTCAATCTATACGCAAATATTATCATGCAAGAATGTTGGAAGGTTAAGGTAAATTGGGACGAATCGGTACCGCAAGAATTACACACGCGTTGGATAACTTTCGCGCGACAGTTACAGCTTCTTAGCAACGTATCAACAACACGGCATCTTCTCTCAAAAAATTCGTCGCTCGCTGAACTTCACGGGTTTTGCGATGCCAGTCAAATGGGCTATGGTGCATGTATATATATTCGTTGCATAGACAAAAATAACGACATTAGTGTTCGACTCGCGTGTGCAAAATCACGAGTCGCTCCATTGAAGCAGCGTACTATTCCTCAGCTAGAATTATGCGGAGCTTTAACTTTAGTTTGTCTATTCGTAGAGACGCGTTCCGCTCTTCATTTTCGCGTTGATAGTATTGTTTTTTGGTCAGATTCGACTATCGTGTTGCACTGGCTGAGAAAATCACCACAGGCCTTAAGGGGACGCCGGATATCTCTGTCCTTGTCTAATTGAGTTTTCATTCATAATTTTAAGAGAAATCATATTTTTCTTTAAATAATAGTTGTCCCCGCTTCGTTTTATAGTAATCTACATATATGTCCAAGCTGGGTTCATATGATTGTTTTGTTTTCGAGAAAACTTTGACACACTAAAAGGGCCAACTACGTAGAGATTAACCTTTACATACTAAGTTTGTCAAAGTTTTCTCGAAAACAAAACAATCATATGAAACCAGCTTGGACATATAATTAGGTTACTGTAAAACAAATTGGGGACAGCTATTATTTTGTCATTAAACAATTAACTTTGTAAATAAATAACGAAATACGTGTGTAGGATAGTAGGAATCTACTGTCGGTATCCGACGTCTCCTTAAGGGGACGCCGGATATCTCTGTCCTTGTCTAATTGAGTTTTCATTCATAATTTTAAAAGAAATCATATTTTTCTTTAAATAATAGTTGTCCCCGCTTCGTTTTATAGTAATCTACATATATGTCCAAGCTGGGTTCATATGATTGTTTTGTTTTCGAGAAAACTTTGACACACTAAAAGGGCCAACTACGTGGAGATTAACCTTTACATACTAAGTTTGTCAAAGTTTTCTCGAAAACAAAACAATCATATGAAACCAGCTTGGACATATAATTAGGTTACTGTAAAACAAATTGGGGACAGCTATTATTTTGTCATTAAACAATTAACTTTGTAAATAAATAACAAAATACATGTGTGGGATAGTAGGAAACTACTGTCGGTATCCGACGTCTCCTTAAGGACGTTTGAATCTAATCGCGTTCGAGAGATCCAAGATGTAGGAGAAGAAGTAGAGTGGCGCCACGTTTCTACAAAAAATAATCCGGCTGATGCGTTATCGCGCGAGCAACTTCCCTCTGAATTTTTAAAGAATGAATCCTGGTTTTATGGTCCAGCATGGTTGCAGCAACCCGACGACGCTTGGTTCAATAGCATCGCGATTTTAACTTCCGAATTATCCGGTATGAAGAAGGAAACTTGCCTTCTAGTTAAACCTGTAACCGGTGCACTACTATCGCGTTTTTCGTCTCATCGAACTCTGCTTAACGTTATTTCGTTTTGCTTACGCTGACATCCATTAAATACATATAAGGGAAATAGCATTAGTGTCCAAGAGAAATTAGAGACGGAAAAACGAGTTCTCAAGCTAATTCAGAATGAGCAATTCTCCGATTCTATTGCCAAATTGGCCGCGAACAGAGAGGTCAAAGAAGCAAAACTCGCCGCATTCAATCCATTTTTAGATGAAAATGGGATTCTTCGAGTCGGCGGGCGATTGAAAGACGCGAACATTTCATTTTCACAAAGGCATCCGATTTTGTTACCGTCACGCCATCATGTCACGGATTTGTTAATTCGAGAAATACATAAATCTAATCATCACGCCGAGCTTCAAACGACTCTCTTCACTTTGCGGCAGCGTTTTTGGTTATTGGATGGAAGGAATCAAGTACGTAAAATCGTGCGTAAATGTGTCACGTGCATCGTATTTTTCGTTTTTCACAATAAATTTTTATTTTTTTAAAATCATTTAACCAGATTTACACTTATTGTGATTTGTAGAATGTGCCTCTGGTCGAAAAATTTAATAATATTAAAAATTCACTTAGAAAAATAAAAAATAGATTATGGTCGGTAATGGGTATAAGATTAGGACTCCGTTCTCCCCTTAAGGGGAGGTCGGAGCCGATTACAGATTTCTGCATTGAATTTTACATTATTCTAATTTAATTGTTCATAAAAGTTAAAAACTTTAGTTGTCCGGTGTTCTCAATCTACTAAGGAACACCGGACAACTGAGATAATTGAAAAAAAAAATTAAAATCGAATGAGAATACTGAAAAATACGAAATTATCGGTAATTACGGAACTGTATGTAAGCTCCGTCCTCCCCTTAAGGGGAAAAATCTCATCTTGGATATTACTTTTAGTAATTATTATAGTTCATTTATTTTTCATGGTATAAAGTAAAAGATTTCGTAGAAATTTTAATCCATCATTGCAAAAATAAACTCTAAAATGTTTAAAATGTTTGAATATTAACGTAGATGTTGATCATTCTCGTAACACCGTTTGAATTTTCCGCGCATTTGTAACGTCACTTGGCCCCTGCGCAGAACCAGACGAAAACACGTCTGGATTATGACAATCAGAAAATTCGTGACATATTTTGTGACGATTTAAAGGGAAAATTTTTTTTCAAAAAGTAGAGCGCTCCAAAATAAAATATTTTGAATAAAATATTTATAAAATGAAACTTTTATAATTAAACGAGTTTTTATTCAAAAGAATGTCAATTATATCAATATTATGAAATATTAATTAATAAATAAATATGTATATAAATTTATCGATGTAAGGGATGTAGAACTTAAATGGGATTATGGGAAATTGCCTTATCATTTGGGTTGTATCGTTTTAGCTTATTATGATTGCAAATCATTTTGAAAAAGTAAAGTATCAGTGTGAGTGAGTTTTTTCTTTAAATAAAATATATAAAAACCTTTTCTGGGACAAAAATAGAAAAATGAATCAAATTAATTAACAAAAAAGGTATAACGAAACAAGCAGATAAAAATGAGTACGAACTGTAATATAATTCGGTATTTTACACTAATTGAATAAGTTTAAGCCGTTATGAGCAATAAAAATTAATATTAATGATTAAACTTTAAACCTAACCTAGAAAAAGGACTCGTCTACATCTATATAGTTGCAAAATGACCGTCCCTCGACCGTCCGGCATTGTGACCGGACGATTTTAAAAATGACATTTCACATAGAGATTTGCGAAATATTAAACTGACGGACATTAACGGTCAACTGACCGTCAAATTGACGGACTTGTAACCGGTACTGAAGAGGACAGTCATTTTACAACACTAGTTATGAGCACACTTTGTTTCTTACACCATGAGCACACTTTGTTTTGCATTGAAATATTGTTAGTCAGAGGTTAGGTTCTATTCTAACATTTTAATTACTTAAATGTGTAAATAAATATTTAATTTAATAATACCCTATCACCCAAGAAACCATAATGGAGAAAATAAAACATTGGTGGAATTGGACAAAATATTTGACGAAATTCGATGGAGAAGGTGTAAATAATTGTAGAATGTATTATGCGTAAGTTATTACAGACATCAAAATTATTTATTAGTTTCATTGAAGAATAATATTAAAATGTATATTTTCAGGCAACGTTGCAAAGAGTTATTTAAAGAATTAGAATTACCAAAACAAAATTTCGGACCATCAATTATGTGTTCACATTGTGGTTCTCTTTGGTCTAAGATTGAATCTCAAATTAGAATTATTCCTGGCAAACCTGTGTCCAAGTCAGTTAAACAAATAATTAAATCTTGTTCAGAAGATAATAAAATATCAAGGTTTCGTGCAACATTGATGAAAAAGAGTTTAAAAAATAAAACGAACAAAGTTATTATAAAATGTTCGATTTGTTCCAAAAACACTGAAGTTAGTTGCACTAAACCAAAAAGACCAAAGCCACTTAAACAGGAGACTAACAAAGATAATTCAATATCAAATAAGAAAAAGAAAAGAAAAAGGAAAGATAAAACAGTTGGCTTAAATCTGTCGAATGTTAAAATATCTGATGTAATAGAAAAACAGGAAATAGTACCTGTTCATTCAACACCTATGACGATAAAAGTTAAAAAAGCAAAAAGAAAAGAAGCAACACCAATACAAAAAGTTAGGAAACTGAATTTAACTAAATTAAATAATGTGTTAAATAACAGTAAGGTTCAGAAATCAAAAAACAACCTGAATAATTTTCTGAAAGAGATTTATTAACTAAGAAAAGTCATTGCAGTATTTCTTATCAACAAACTGTTGTGGTATGTATCTTAAGATTATTTCTTGTAGTAAATAAAATAAATAAAAGGCAAGCTTGGTGAATATCACGAAACTTCAACAGCTTTATTGAAAATATTTATTTAATTGTATTAAAGTGTAAACAATTTTTACATACTCATTATCTTCCTTGTCACAACAAGAGAAAATACAAGCTATCAATGACTGTATAAGTTATTTTTTTATTTTTTAAGCTTTATTAATCCCTTCTCAGGGAGTTTATTATTTTAAATTTCTTGGGATAAAATAACAGTCTCTTTAGAGCTAACAATGCAATAATTATTTCAATGGAATGATTTATCATTATAATATAATTTAAGTAATCAGTCACTATTTCACTTGAAGAGAAATATTCAGTTCAAGAAATTTAGAGTACTTATGTTATAAGAGCTTGGGTAGAAAAAAGTAGTCACAGAGTTTTTTATTCATACATGTATTATTAAATTTTGACAATAATGGATCATGATTTAATAAATTTATAAAATTATATGAAAACTTTGTAAAATATTTTAAATAAAAAAAAAGGAAAATATAAAAGTAAAAAAAAAATTAAAGTAATTTTAAGAGTCAGTATAATTAACAATTGAATCCGTCAAATTTTTTAATCATCTTTGTTTATGTAATACTAAAAAATCGTGATAATCTTTTTAGCAAATCATAAAAAATTGAATCATATATACATACTCCGATATTATATTTTAAATTATAACAAAAAAGAAGAAAAAAGCATCAATCTAATATTATATAATCTAATTTTTCAGCCTTAAACCCAACCAACAAGACTGAGCCCACCTCCGAATGAAGGAATAAATCAAAAGCATAAACTCCAGAAACGTAGCAAGCACTCTAACTGAAAAGTACACGCTCAACCACGGCTGTTAGCACAACTCACGAATCTGATGGATCATCATTAATATGGTTTACCTCGAGCAGGTCCTGCCGGTAGACGTGGGGATCGTCACGAGGCCGTACCAGTTGTCCGACAGCTCGCGACCAGTCCGCAGGACGCAAGTCTCGAGGTCGTCGACGCTCAGCAGGGAGACGGGCTCCAGTTGACCGCGGCGCACCTCGCGCACGAGGTACTCGACGCAGTGGAGCCTGCGAGGCCGCCGCGTGCCAGGTCGCAAGGGATTTATTTATCGAGACTTTGTATTTTTTGCTCTTTTGCTTTATTGACTTTGGTTTCTTTTTTAGTTGCGTTAGCTTGACTGCGATTAAAGAATTGTTAAATTCTCGTGCCTGAGTTTTGCGAATATTTGTTGTATTTTAGGTTTCGACTGAATAGTTTCTGATATACTTGGGATCAGTTTTTGTGGCAGGATTCTTTTTTAACTCGTAAGCAATTTGAGCCATAATGTGAATATATATATATATATGGGCTTTCGAAAGCATGTATTGGGAATCTGAAGAAAGTGAAAATAGAAAAAGAAATATGCAACCACAATGGCAGTCTGTTGAAGCTAAAGCTATTAATTTTTTTGTGCATGAAGAAACTGCGAAACTTTCCATATGAACTGAATCGAATCTATTTCAAGAGGTTTCAGGTGTCGCTGAATTTAGCAACATCTGAAACCACATAAAATACAAAGAAAGAAATTAATTTGATATTTTTTTCTCAACCATCATTGTCTTACACCATCTTTTAAAATTTTGACTTCATATTTGAAATCTACGTCTTACATGAACATTCTTGCTTATGTTCCTTTAAATTTATAAGAACTATATATCTACATGAAATGAAATAATAATGAAAGCATACTTTATTCTTTGATGTTTTAACAAAATATTGTTATGTTTGAATCGTGTATACTTCATCAAGTATATGAATTGTTGTTAATTTGGTACGTAATTTGGAAAAAGGATTTCAATTTGCGATTTATTTTTACAATTCATCAATTAAGTAGATATTAATATGAATTTCATGTAATTTATTGAACAATATCATTTTTATATTTTCATTCAATTACATTGATGTATTTCTGTAATATAATAATTTATATTTTTGCAGAAATAAAAATCCTAAAATATTAAAATAAAAAAAAATTTAATAGATTAAGAAATAGAAAATAAAATAGGAAAATTCATATTTTTCGTGAGAATAAATTAGGCAAACAGATCTACACCACGATTTCTGCTAAAGAATTCTGAAGGAATACTTTAATAATTAAAAAAACAATTAAAAATATATACGATCATATAATAAAAATCTTGTATTTACAGAATGGAAACATATAAAAAAATGTTCTTATACGTTGCAGCATTCGTGTGACAAACTTGTATATATATTTTTTGTATTTTTTAAACAGTTTAAACGATAAGTTATTTCCGTGCAATATTATAAGTTAACTACCGATTTATTTTGTGACCACTATTTTTAAAATATATTGTAACATACATGACTATCACGACTCAATAATATACTTTTTAATTTACGATTTATAAACAAAATTGCTTAGTTATTTCGTTCAAGGTGTACTGAAACTAAGTTGAATATATTTTGATTTTTCCTTCAACTAAATTCCATGTCACAATAAGTCGAAACGTTTTTTAAATGTATAGTTCAGAATTCTGAATTATTATAAATTTCAAATGAATATTGCTCATGTGTCTTATCAGAGTTTTTATAAAATAGCTACTATTAAAATTTGTAGAAAAGCTATTTTCTATTAGAATTAAAAGAAAATTTCATATAAAATATACTTATTATTTAGTTCGTTCATCATCGCGGTCCTTCTATACATATTGAACATAGTTCTCACAGCCTCTGCTAAGATTGCGTCTATATTTCTGTGGCGTACCGGAAAGACAACTTAAGTCCATTTTTCGCGTTTTCGAGATATTAACGTTTTAATGTTTGCACTGATTTCTGTTAAATAAAGTGTCAAATATCCCTGCTTAATAGATAGGTTTTTAAAATTCATTAAAATTTTTTAAAGTCCAAACATTTTTAATTAACCTCTATAACTCCAATGAACATCGGCATTTCAATTATCAAACCATGAATTAACTTTAATAATATTGAATCAACTTTAATGAATTTTTATAATTAATTGACTTAAAAAAATTTAATGTTCAATTGCAGTATAGACCTGTATACATTTTAATAAACTTTAATGCACTTGCATAAATTTATTAAAAACAATTAAATGAGTGAATTTTAATTGTTTATTTATACAATAACGTCCAATGAATCCCTATGTCTTTAAATTATTTTCGACTAAATAAATTTTATTGCGCAAAAATGTTATTAACCATCAATGACTTCAATAACATTGAATCAACTTTTGTGATGTTTTGTAATTAATTAATTTTAATTATTTTGAATGCACAGTTTTGGTATACTTTATTAGTTTTTAGGATTTTTATTAGTTTTGCATTAGTGATCAAGTTAATTGAATATCATTAAATTGAATTGGATGTCATTGAATTTAATTATTAAAAACTGCTCGCCTCCGACTCATACAGCAAACTCACGTGGGCGGTAAAAGCCTTTTTCTCGCCCTCGGTACACAATATACTATTGTATGATAAATACATGTTATGTCAACCCTATTTCTACCTTACCGACACAACATTTCTTACTTTAAAAATAGTTTATAAATATTTATTGAAAAAGCCTTATTGTTAGCCTCTTCGTTTATCGATAAAAGATTAAAACAGAACTTCACAAAACTTGGATTCTCGTTTCTAAAACCCATATTCGATATTCTGAAACTTAA
This sequence comes from Gastracanthus pulcherrimus, assembly GCA_949152435.1. Taxonomy (NCBI): domain Eukaryota; kingdom Metazoa; phylum Arthropoda; class Insecta; order Hymenoptera; family Pteromalidae; genus Gastracanthus; species Gastracanthus pulcherrimus. Next base: position 165,953,305 of record OX424575.1, on the reverse strand, counting down.
GTTTGGTAATAATAATAAGAACGAATATTGCAAGCGTCTATATTCGTTGATAATAATGACATAATCACTTAAGAATATTTCGTAATTGTTTATCTATAAAGAAATTTACGATCTATTATAAAATAGTGGTGTCGGTAAGGTAAAAATCATTTTTTTACGCTTTTTGTAAAATTAAAAATATTTCAGAATTATATTCTACCAACTATCTTTGATCTAGTCTATTTTTAAGATTAACTTTGACTAAATTAATTGTAGTAGGTTTTTTAGTATCACAGTTATAAATTAATTCTAAAGAGTTGCAAACAATATATTTATGTATGTAATAATTATATTGGAAAATGATGCCAAAATCAAAATCAGCCATTTTTCGCCAATTGAAATGAAAAATACATGCGTTTGTAGGAAGCTTTGGTAGAATATAGAAGTATTAAATTAATCCTCAGCTTTCAAAGTTTATTTCGCCTTCAACTCACCTTGAGTCGCTCGAGTTGCCTCGGCTAGGCCTGCAACGATCTCGCGGTAATCGCCTACTTTCCGCCCTTGATACACAATATACTCTTATTAGTAAGCTCAGATTTAAGGTCTGAAGTTTATTTTGATCTAAGTCCCTTTAGAAATCAAGTCAAATTTTTGAAATATAACTTCGTTCAGAATTTTGTGTTTAAGCTATAAAAAATGTCTCAAATTTAAAAACGTCATTTTACTCTATCACGTCTTATAAAATCTATAAAACATATACACTTGTACTTTATTTAGTAGAATATCAGTACCAACAAAAAATCCTCTTATATCGCCACAAGCTCCAAGTTAATACATTTTGTGAGTCACCGTTAATTTTTAAAACTTGAAATGTTAATTTTGCCTCTAAAATACCCATTTTGCCCCGCCCTCCCCTATTATTTAAGATTTGTAAACAATAAAAAGACTTGATTTTTCGATTGAAAAATATATTAATTGATTTTTTTTTCAGTTTTTTTCTTAACTAATTATTTAGACATTAAAAGGTAAAATTACAATTTTTTTTGTATCGTAAGTTGTATCGCATCCAAGACACGCAGTCATTTGAAAATCATTGCCTAAAATAATTTTAATATTTTTAAACAATAAAATTATTTTTAAACAGTAATTTTTACTTTAAAATTCAATTACTTTTTTCATCACTTTTCTTATCAATGTGAAAAAATGAAACTTTTCTTTTCCTTTTGTTGAAACGTATAATACTCAATGCGAAGGCAATGAGAGGATGTATGAAAAATTTTGGGTTACGAAATTTTGGTTCGACGTCAAAAATACGCATCAAAATAGATTTTCCTTTTCAGGATCGCTTTATTTAGGGAAAATATATGTGTCGTTCTCTTTATTCTAAAAATGAATCTCAAATTAAAATTATTCCTGGTAGAAATATGTCTAATATGTCAGTTAGACAAATAATTAAAACTGCTTCAGAATTTAATAAAATATCAAGGTTTCATGCAACATTGATGAAAAAGAGTTTAAAAAATAAAATGAACAAAGTTGTTATAAGATGTTCAATTTGTTCCAAAAAAACACAGAAGTTAATTGCACTAAACCAAAAAAACCAAAAAGATCTAAAATAGAAAATTCAGTATCACATAAGAAAAGGAAAAGAAATGGGAAAGATAAAAAAGTTGGATTAAATCTTTCGAATGTTAAAACATCTGATGTAATAGAAAAGAAGAAAATAGTACCTGTTCATTCAACACTTATGGCGATAAAAGTTAAAAAAGCAAAAAGAAAATAAGCAACACCAATACAAAAAGTTAGGAGAATGAATTTAACTAGATTAAATAATGTATTAAATAACAGTAAGTCAGGTTCAGAAATCAAATAACAGCCTGAATAATTTTCTCAAAGAGCTTTATTAACTAAGAAAAATCATCGCAGTATTTCTTATCTACAAACTGTTGTGGTATGTATCTTAAGATTATTTCTTATAGTAAATAAAATAAATAAAAGGCAAGCTTGGTGAATATCACGAAACTTCAAACGCACATTACGTTCATATTATTATGAATCTTTCTTGAATGCTTCTTCTGCTACTCCAGTGGAATCTCCTTCCGTACAATCTAGAAACATAAACAAAGTTTTATTCAAAATATTTATTTAATTGCATTAAGGTGTAAATAATTTTGACATACACATTTTTTTCATTTGCCTTTATTTCTTTAATTATTGTTTTGAAATAACAGCTGTTCTAATGTCTTAACCCATTTCTTTCCAAGCGGCCATTTTATAGTCGATTGGTTTGTTGCCAAAAAAATTGTCGAAAAAAAAAATAATAATAACCAATAGCACTTTTCTGAAGTAAAATTGTCCGCTCTTTCCGATTCTGAAGTCAGAATTTTGAAATTTCCGTTGGTAAATTTAAAAATGGCGGTTTTAGGCAAAAAACCAATCAACTATAAAATGGCCGCTTGGGAAGAAATGGGTTAAAGGGCTGAGAAAATACAAGCTCCATACATATGAAAGTTTAGTATTACAAATAATAGTAACTATAACCAAAGATAAACCACGTAGGCAATAATTTAATCAAATAAAAAATGTTATTACTTTACAAAATTTGTATTGATTTCTCAAATTCACATAAAAGACATGTGTTTTTTGAATGATTAAACTCATTAATGACTGTATAAATTATTTTAAGCTTTATTAATAGTCGTAATCCCTTCTTGTGGGGTTTATTATGTCATAAATTATTGATATAATTAAATATCTGTAAACTGGTTGAAAATTCATGATTTAAACTTCATGAAAATTAATAACAAAAATTCTATAAATCACAGCAATCTTTAATAATTTTTTTGTATAAAAATAAACAAGAAAATGTTTTCTCTAAATTTCTTGAATAAACTAACAGCCTCTTTAACGTTAACAATGCAACAATTATTTCAATGGAATGACTTATAATTTTAATATAATTTAAGTAATCAGTCGCTATTTCACTTGAAGAGAAATATTCAGTTCAAGAAATTTAGAGAGTAATTGTGTTATAAGAGCTTGGGTAGAAGAAATGGGCTCAATCAGAATTATTTATTCATATTTTATCAAATTTTGATGATAATGGATCATAACGATTTAAAAAATGTATAAAATTATATGAAAACTTTGTAAAGTTTGTTTAATAACGTAAATAACAAAGTAAATTTAAGAGTCAGTGTAATTAACAATTTAAACCATCAAATTTTGTAATCATCTTCACATGTGATAAACCACACATAAGAAATCCTGCTAACCTTTTAATAAAATCATAAAAAATTGACTCGTGTATACATACTCTGATATTATATTTAAAATTATAATAAAAAACCATCATCAATCTAACGTTGCAAAATCCAATTTTTGGTTCTTAAAAGTAAAATACAAGACTGAGCCCACCGCCGAATCAAGGAAGGAATCCAAAGCACAAACTCCAAAAAGCACTCAAACTGAAAAGTACAAGAAGTCGACGGGAAATGCACAAATCGATCAATTGAAAAAGTCACTCGCATCCCCGTCAACCAGGTGCCCTCGTCAGCGCACACCGAGCCGAGCAAACCACTGAAAAGATCCGTGCGCGTGCACGCGCCGCGTCACCTGAATGCAGGCGTCGAGGTAATCTTGCTCGGTCATTAGCTGGCTCTTGGCGGGCGGCACTTTTCCCCGACGGCGCAACTCCTGCCTGGCGTCGTTCAGATCGAAGATCGCCACGGGGTCCAGTCTGCCCCCGAGCACGAGGCCCGCCAGGTACTCAACGTAGTGCTGCCTGTCGGGGAAGAAGCACACGCGCGGTACAACCATTAGCACACACAGCGAATCTGACGGCGCGTCATTGTTCATTGGTTTACCTCGAGCAGGTCCTGCCGGTAGTCGTGGGGATCGCGGCCGTACCAGTTGGCCGGCAGCTTGCGACCGGCCCGCAGGACGCAAGTCTCGAGGTCGTCGACGCTCAGCAGGGAGACGGGCTCGAGGCGGCCGCGGCGCACCTCGCGCACGAGGTACTCGACGTAGTGGAGCCTGCGCCGAGGCCCGGCCCGGACGGGGGAGAGGTAAGAGAGAGAGAGAGAGAGAGAGAGAGAACGCGAGTTGGCGCGCGCCAGGTCGCAGGATTTGTTTATCGAGACTTTGTTTTTGCTTATTTGCTTGCGTTGGCTTGACTGCGATTGATGAATCGTTAAATTGAAATGCTGTGTATTGCAGTTTATGAAGTTCATTAATTCTCGTTTATTAACAATGAAGAGCAATTTCAGCCTGATGTGTATCTAGGGGTTTTTGTGAGCGTTGGTAGATTTAGAATCTGAATTCAAAATTTAAAGAAAATAGAAATGGTAACACAATGGCGGTCATGCCAAATGATAGTACTTTTCGACACTGGTGGGTACGTTGGCTTTTTAGTGCATGGGACGTTTTTTAGAAAAGTCACATGCGCGAAAAATCAACTTACCAACCAGTGCCGAACAATATTTTATACCATGAGGGCCTAAAAATCATGTCAAAGTTGCGATTTTTAGGTTACAGTGATATAAAAACTATTAATCCTTCCGTGCATGGAATGACTTGGGAAATTTCTTGTGTGAACTGAATTTGAATTTGAATTTATTTCATTAGCCTCCTGGCGTTAGAGTTTCTACCCACGAAATCGCTTGCAAATGTAAGAACTTAAAATCATGTAGAGTTAGTTTTCTTCAATGTTTCTTGAGTTAACAACATTTTTCATTAATTTAATAGTTTTCTCTCAACCAAAATTCTTGTTGTGCCATTTTTTTTAAATTTCTGCGCCTTAGATACACATTCTTACTTTGTTTTAAATTAACTAAACCTACATGAAATGAAATAATAATACAAACATACTTTATTCTTTGATGTTTGAACAAAATATTGTTTTGTTTGAATCGTGTGTACTTCATCAAATATATAAATTACTCATATCGTTAAACATATATTATTTAATTTGGAAACAGGTGAAAAGAGGATTTAAATTTGAGATTTATTTTAACAATTCATCAATTAAGTAGATAGTAATATGAATTTCATGTAATTTATTGAACAATATCATTTTTATATTTTTATTCAACTACATTAATGTATTGTAATATAATAATTTATATTTTTGCAGAAATAAAAATTTTAAAATATTAAAATAAAAAATATTTCAATAGATTAAAAAATAGTAAATAAAATAGGAAAATTCATATTACTATTTATAACTGCAATCAAGTTTTCGTGAGAATAAATTAGGAAATCAGTTCTATACCACGATTGCTGCTAAAGAATTCTGAAGGCATACTTTAAGAATTAACAAAAAAAATTTTACAATATACGATAATGTAATAAAAATCTTATATTTACAATATGGAAAAATATAAAAAATGTTTTTTTACGTAGCAGCAGTCGTGTGACAAACTTGTATATATATTTTTTGTATTTGTTAAACAATTTAAACGATAAGTTATTTCCGTGCAATATTATAAGTTAACTACCGATTAATTTCTGACCATCACTATTTTTCAAAGATATAGAAGCATAAATGACTATTCCGACTCGATAATATACTGTTTATCGTTCAAGGTGTACTGGAACTATGTTAAATATATTTTGATTTTCCCTTCAACCAAATCCCATATTACAATAAGTCGAAACGTTTTTTAAATGAATAGTTCAAAGTTTTGAATTATTATAAATTTCAAATAAGGTTCCTTAAGTAACTTATCAGTGTTTATTAAAAAAAGCTACTTTTAAAATTTTTAGAAAAGCTATTTTCTATTAGATTAAAAGAAAATCTCATATAAAATATATTATTCAGTTGGTTTATCAACGCGGCCATTCTACATATTGAACATAGTCGTCACAGCCTCTGCTAAGGATGCATCTATATTTATGTTTAGCTTATGTATATGTCGGCATTTTCAGTCAACTTGACACGTAATAAGATCATTATAAGTAAATAATTGGGAATACCAAATATAGTTAGAAATATTCTGTTGTTCGTATGACATATTTAACAGTCTAAGCAAACTCGGAGAAGGAGATTTATTAATTTTGTTTTCAATACCTTTTCTTGTTTAAAAATAAATAGTTGTAAAAATAATAACTAAATTTTGAAATATTACAGAAAAATCATTCAACGTGATACATTTATTTTCTTGCAACCACACAACTAAAACTTAAATATAGATGCATCCTTTATAACTCACTTTTAGGTATCGTTCAAGGGGGGGTCGGAATGTGCGGTAATGCGGCAAAATCGGGAGTATCCAATTTTGATTAATAAACAATTTTACATTAAAATTAACACTAATATAATGTTAATTAAAATTCCTAAACAACTTTGAATAATTATGGTAGGACTCTGGTGTTTTTTGGCTAAATTATAAAAAAAATTTATTTAATTTTTTTAATCTTTGTAATTGTAAGAATGATTTAAAATCTATCAGACATCAAAACTTGAAGTTTTAACAAAGTTATACGCATTGAAGTAAAACAATTTACATTAGATAGCGTATAAAATTGAATCTTTAAATGCAACTAATTATCGCAACTAATTTGCCCAACTTTAAAAAGTGGCTTGTGCATGAGGATTTTATGAATCTTTTTGAAACATTCAGAAAATATATCTTAGTATATTTAGAACATAAACTGTTGACTATATTTAAATTTTTTTTCTTATCTCATTTTATCCATCAGTCATTATCAAGGCAGTTTCATAAATCAAATGAAAACTAAATTGTTTTGAGGAAGTAGAAGACGATTTTTAAAATTCTGTTAACAGTTTATTTTGTTGACCAATCAAGGAAGTGACTCAATTTTTTTCAGAGCTTTTTCTTAAGTGACACTTTGAAAACTGTCATTTTCGTTTAAAAAAATTATACTTTATCAATAACTCTACAAATAATCGATATCTTGAGCTGAAACTTAATATAGAACGTATTAATATCATCCTACGTAAGCCTTCAAAATTTTAGCTCATAAGACTAAACAATAAAAAAGTTTGTCTTATCACCATAGTCCTACCTTAATGCTTTATTTGATACATCAAAGAAGTTTATTTAAGAGCACAAAACCACCTTTAATTTTGTAACAAATCATATTGAAATAAATCTGAATTTAAATTACCAAAACCAATAAAAGTAACTTTCTTGCAGACAAAAATGACAACAAAATATATTTTTACATTATTGAAATAACTAGAAAATTTAAACTTTAAATGGCTTTCTTATATATCAATGTATGTCTCTTTTAAAAATCTTATTTTACTCATAAAACATGTAATTCTCTAATAAATCAATGAATAATTATAAAATTAGTAATTTTTTATGTATTTAAGATGTGAGAGGTACATAAAACCGATAAAACATATCTACTTGTACTTTGTTCAGTAGAGTATCAGTACCAAAACAAACTCCTCTTGCATCGCCACAAACTCCGAGCCAATACTCGTTTCATAAATCGCACATACACCCTCGTCCAATTTTGTCATCCTCCTTTGATCCATCAAAAACTAAAGACAGTTCACCGCTCTCAAAGTTTACCCCAAAACCATCGCAACACATCACCGCACTCCGAGCCCTCCCTGCGAAACCATCATCACCCCTCCCCTCCTCGTAATTACCTGCACAATCCGGCGTGTCCCTCGACGACGTCGTTGCTGCATACCGCGTCGATCACCCCCGCGGGCGTCTCCTTCTGCAGCTGCACCTTGCAGCGCCTCTGGCCCACCGGGCCCGCGCTGTCGTAGCTTATCCCGTGCTCGCGCAGCAGTTGCTGCAGCTGGGCCGGCTCCTTGTCCCGCAGATAGAACAGACAGTTGCGCGGATGATGGGCGTGCAGGCCGAGCTTGGCGCAGTAGGCGCTGAGCCCGCACTTGGCCCCCATCACGAACTTCATGCCGCAGCCGCAGCAGAACTCGTACTTGCACTGGCTGCAGGTGAAGTGCATGCAGCCTGGCGGGTGGAGAGAAGACGGGCTTGAGTTTTCGGAGATTTTCTTTTTCGGATGGGTTGGGGGATGTGCGAGGGAGTTTGGGTAACGCATGCGCGATCTTTTGCGGTTGTTTGGACCTGAAGAGCAAGCCTAAAGTGCTTGTTTTCTGACCGGCGGGCGATAAAAGATACTTTTTTGCTCGTTGTTTGTTTATTTACTTATTTGTACTTTTCGAGACTTTCCGCAAAAATACATACATGTGTCACATGAAATATGGTGTGCACCAAGGGCTAGTGGGTTTTTTAGACCGAGTGTGGAGTTTGCAGTACGAGTCAAAACGCTATCGCCTTCGGCTCGTGCTCGCTCGCCTTCGACTCGTACCGCAAATTCCATACATAGATTTCGCAATTGCTGAACAACTTTTAAGGCGTGTAGTGTATCTATCGTTACTCTGGTAGAAAGTTAGGTAGAATGGCTGGTTAGCTTATTAATTATTAGCCAGACTTATAAGCTATTAATAAGTCAAATTATAGCTAATATCTGGCTAGAATCTGCTTAAAACTATGCTTTAAGCAAGAACGTATTTTGTTTACAAATCTAACCTATTTATATTTTGTTTTGAAAAGTTATTAGTTTTTAATAATATACATTATTATACTTTATTCAATGTTCAATATAGTATGCCGCCAAAATAAATATTTTTATCAACCAATAACAACTTACGAGATTATAGAAATATGCATATGCAATACTAAAAGTATTTGATAACTAATAATTTGCTTTCCGAAAATTAGTCAATCATAACTTAGTCAACACAAATTTTGTGATTGATGTAGAAAATAAAATTTTGTAATAAAACTTCATTGTAAAACTACAAATATTTGTTTACCAATTCTCCAAATTTCGTCATAACTTACATTATTCTGTTTTTATTGTTATTTTTAAATAACAATAATTATATGACTACATGCATTCTATTATTTATAACATAAATTTCTTTAATAAAGACACTTAAATTTTACTCGGGGCTGTGATACTTTTTGTATAAATAACCTAACCTCCATTACTACTAGACATTTAAGGTACATTTTTGACTTTAATTTAGTAAAATACGTAATGTAGGGATTAGAATTGCGTATTACTTTGATTATTATAAAACTGTTATTTTTTCCATTATTAATTAATACATAAATTACTTAGTTTATCAATTTTATATTAACTAGAATATTAAGCTGAATCTAGCTAGAAATTAGCTAAAAAGCATGTAGTTTTTAACTGATTTATAGTTAATTTCTTAACCAGAATTAAAGCAGATTTAGAAAATCTACACTGAGAGAAAGGATTTTTTGTGGCAAATGAATCGTGTACTTGCGGAATCGAATTCTCACGTACTTGCCGCAAATGTTGAATTCTTAATAGTTAAGAACTCGAATTTGAGAAAAGTCTGCACGAGTAAGATAAACATGCCGAATACGAAAGGTTATTTGACGATTTTCTAGCATATAATGATGATTTTCAAGCATGAAAAAATAAAAAGATCCTATACGTAGACATAATCGTGGCAGGCGGAAACTTATTCTAACATGTAACGGTCATATAAACATCTTAGAAATATGAAAAATTTAGTTAACCTTAAAGTCAGGCAGTCAGCCATTGACGCTACTCAAGTACACAGTTCTTAACTATTAAGACGATGCGTTTAACTGTTAAGAAATATTCATTTGACCGTATTCAAATCCACAAAACTTAACAATTAAGAAATATTCTTTGCCGCAAAGAATCCTTTCTCTCAGTGCAGCTAGTATCTGGCTATAAACCAGCTTAGATTTCTACCAGGGTATTTTTTTATGTTATTTTATAGTGAGTAGTTTGTAATTAATACACATTTTAATGATAAGTGTATAATTTGTTTATTTATGTATCTACTTAATTACTTAGAATTAGTCAAAAGAAATATTTAAAACCTTCAAAATTTATAAAATATACCACTAGATATTCGATAACTAGGTAATTTATACTATATTTATACGTTAAAATTGTTCAAAAATTTAATATTTTCATTCTAAAATTTATTGCAATTGCTTTTTTTTTATATTTTATTGATCAACTACCAGGAGTAACTTTATTAAACTGATAAACTGTAAAGATTTACCTCCACGTGACAAGGAATATTTGAATTTGCACTTGGGACAATCGATTCCATTGTCCGCCAAGTGCTCCGCCAGCCCCTTAGCCTGATTATCGGGATCGTTCTCATCCTTCCAGGCGGCAAATTGTTCGCAACTAATGCCCTCGTGCTGTTTCTCCCACTTCATAACAAATCAATATATTCATTGATTATTTGCCAAATTATAATATTTATCAGATAATAAAACGAAAATCAACGATAGTGTTCATCGAATCATTAATTTTGATCAAACTATTGTACATTTTTTCTCACTTTATAATTATAGCTTATTTTTGGGTTCCATATTATTTTATCATTTTTGAAATTGTCGATGCTACCATATATATATATATATATAGTTAGCATTTATGAAAATCAATTTAACATGGTTTAATTCTTTAGTTTTCGAAAAATTATCTTTAAAAATTGATCATCCTTCTTCAAGTAAGGTATTTGAATGAGAAATCTTTTAATTTTAATACACGTACCGGTTTTCGACAAAAGGCACAGGTGACGGATCTGCAGTCTGGACAAATCAACCTTTTCTGATTATGGTCCGCATAAAATCCACTCGAACACTGAAAAATCATAATCTTAGACTCAACAAAGAACAATTGAATTAACAACTTTGTATCTAATGATAAAATTCGTATTCATTATCATTTTTGTTTATGTATTCTTTGTTATATACTTATTAACATAAGAAAAGTGTCATCTCACCTGAACGCACCACTTGAAGTTGGGATCCTGCATGAGGGTGCGGTCCCTGAGCTTGCGCTGGAAGAGCTCGTGTATGGGCGGCTCTAGGAGCGACTTGAGCTGTATGTCCAGTATGCTGAAGTACTCGAGGACCTCGTCCTCGTCGGCGTCTCTCAGCTCGGGCTCCTTGCAGAACGGACAGACGGCGTCGACGATGCTGCGGTCGCTTATCTGTATGGTGAAGTAGTTCTTGGCGCAGTCGTTGCAGCAGCGATGCGTGCACCTCAGCATCGACACCATCTAAATTTAGCGTTCGATCAATCCATAATTGATAGTGGAACAATAAATGTTTAATCTTATTAGTCTAAAATATGCCGTCACGGCACCTCGGTGTAGTGATCAGCTAAGACCTATTTGATCAGATCTTTTTTCATTCTAAGTAATTTTAAATATAAAGTTGAAACTTTGTTTATTTACGTTAAATACACATATTTATATCGATTGTTAATTATTTCTCGAATCTTAAATCATTACTTATTTATAATAAATTAGAGGTAATAATTTATGAGAAAAAATTATCAGAAATTGAGCCCTGATCAGAAACTGCTGTCATTACGGCACCTCAAAATTAACAAATATTTTCTAACATTTACGATCTCTTCGCTAGTGATTTATACCAAAACCATACAAAATCAATAACCATCAATAAGAAGAAAATTAAAATCCCATATACACCTGGCTCATCGAGAATCTGCCGGTGCAGAGCTCGCACTCCTGCTGCAGAAAGGCCAGGGCCGCCTCGACGCTCGGGCACTGCTTCGCCGCCTGTATCGCCTCCTCGTCGTTGAACTTGAGGGACAGCAGACTCGCCGCCACCTCGGCCTCCTCGTAGCTCGAGGCCCTGCCCTCGGCCAGCAGTCGCCTGGCGACTCTCTACAATGCACAATCGCGCCAGGGCGATTTCGGATATCGTTAACGACATCGGAAATGAAGTAGAAGTCGGGAATCGTTCGAAAGGGAAAATTGGGCTCTCTTTGACGCGGTTCAGTGCAAGTGGGATCGTGTGGTGGATCTACAGGGGGGTAGATTTTTCTTTTTTTCTAGAAAGAAACAGAACTTACGAAAGTTGGATGTCCGAACACTTTACAAACGTTGATTCCCTGGTTGAAGAAACTTATGAGACCGGATTGTGAAATAAACCTATATGACATTATATGATTTTATCCGGAGTTTTGAATTGGATAAGTTACGAGAATCAATCCGATCTTGTCCGGAATTTGAATGCGGTTTTATCCGGTCGCATCCGGCATCCAAAGTTTTTTTAAACAGAGTTGAGAGCTTATGGAACGATAACTAATATCGCGGCTTACTGATGAGCCCGACTATATCTACTTGCATACGTTTTTGTATTTGTTATGAAAAAATTAGTTTCAAGGTTTAAATTTCTTTTTTAGTTTTGCGTACTTCTCCTTCTTTATTAATACTTTTCTAAAAACTAAAAAGTGTTCTGTTTCATCAATTGATAAATGTTATGATCCAAATTAAAGCAAATGTCTTCAGTTCGTAAATTCTGTTTTCATGCAATTTTAAATATCCCACCTATCACTGTAAGATGTTTAAAAAAGTATTGTTTTTTTTTTAATAAATTCATGTCATCAAAAATCAAAATATTTAAGTATTTATATACTAGTGAATTCATTGCTTAATACTTGAATTCAGTTGTTTACTGTCTTTCTTTTACGTTGCTAAACGATTTAGTAATACATAACTACAAACATATTTAATTGTATCATTCATACTTAATTTATAATTCCGAGCCCTCTTATATATCCGTTGATTCCTATATTATAATTTTTATATATATATAATATATTATAACAATAACGTTTTTTATACAGTTAGGATGAATTCAGTAAACAAAAATGAATTGTTTTAAAAATACCTACGTCTACAATTTTCGTTCTCATATACAACACCGATGAAATATCATTTTAGTTTACTGGTAGGTGCGAGCTTCAAATATAAAAAAATATGCAATGCGATGGGATATGAAATGAAAATGTAAATCATGCGGAAGAAAATGATGGTAAATAAAATACAGGGAAAAGTAAAATACACCAACGTCTAAAATGAGCTCTTTGAATATTATAATATTGATTTGTAATTAAATATTTACAATAGATTTTTGCTTTGAAGCTCAGCGAAAATGATTTTAGTATTTAAAATAAATTTTAATATTTTTTGTTATTTTCATAAAGTCTAGATAAAGCATATAAAATTTTATAATAATCTAAGATTTATGATTGCTATTTACATTATTTTTATGTGACCTAAGACTTTTAAATTTCAAGCGCCGTATTAATCATATTATTGTATCTGCATAATTAAGCATTGAAATCATTTTCGCAATATATTTCGGTAAGAATTTCATTAATCATGTATATATGAGCGACATGAATTAATACGTTAGTTGAACAAAAATATACTCACCTTTCGTCATTAATAATTATTACATATTATAATTACAAATAAAACTCTAGGTGATGTAAACAATGAATTAATCCTTAGTCTAGTATTATATATGTCACGGGAGAAAAGAAAACCAAAAGGGTGAGAGGTTCTTTGGTCCGACAATGGTCAACGCGATTTTTTTTCAAAAAGTTTTCTACTTCTCTTTTGCACTGTGTTACGTGTTACTTGCAAATTTTCGATAAACGCAATGCCGCCTGTTATAATATATTGCAATCGAGCTCTTTGTAGACATTGGTCTGCCAACATTTGACTTGACAGTGTCGTTTTAATTCGTAGTCTACTGACCTCCCTTTCGGTCGTGGGAGATGTCGCTTCTTCCTTGCTCGCGCTGGACTCTGCCGCCTTCTTTTCCAGCTCCTTTTTCGTCTCCCTTTTTGGTCTTTGCCGAGGCTCCTTATCGGTCTCAAAGTGCTCGATGTAGCTAGCCACAATTGAAAAGCGTTTTCTCGGCTTCGCCGACTTTGCTACCACTGGGTCTTCCTCACTCTTTGAACTTTCATTCTGTTTCTTCTGTCGGCTGTTAGACGTGGTTGCTATATTAGTTGCGGCGACTGCTCCATCAGATTTTTCAATACTCTTTCGTTCTTCGGTTTCTTTGACCGATTCCGCAATTTCAGTGGAGACTTGTTTTGCAGTGGCTTCTGCAACTTCGTTAATGATTTCCTCGTCTTTTATAGAACTGGCTGCGCTCGATTCATCTGCTGAGTTGTTGTAATCCGATAACTCGGCTTTAATTCGATTGAGAGTTTTTTCCAACATCTGCTCAACGTTTGACAGGTTGGCAGATTCTTCGGATTCGGAGGCGGAACCTTCATCTTCATCAACGTTTATCTCGTCGATTGCGCTTGAGTCGGTATCATAATCGACATCCTCGATTATTTTGTCAGTTCCATCGCTTACACTTCGTTCGATAAGTTCTTCAGATGCTTCACTAGATTCAGTTTCTTCAACTTCTTCGATGTCTTCTTCGTCTTCCTCTTCTTCTGATTCATCTTCTTCTTCTTCCATTTCACTGACTTGTTCTTTTACTTCTGATTCACTCTCTTCCACTTCTTCATCGTCTTCCGATTCTTCTGATACTTCGTCTTCTTCTTCTTCCTCATCATCATCTTCGACTTCTTCTAATTCTTTACTATCTGTACGCGGAACCTTTTTTATGTTAATGTCTTCCTTGATCATGTTTGATTTAGGTTGTTCTGATGCGGGCTTGACTTTCTCATTGAGTACTTCTGATTCTTCATCTGATGACGTCTCATATCCTATTTCTTGAGCTTCTTTGTTAACTTTTTGCATTATTTCAATACTATTTTTATCTATATTCTTTTGAATTTCGGAATGTATATTTTGGTTTGAACACATTTTGTCTACTGTTTTATCTACTACTTTCTCTTCAACTTTCGCATCTTCATTTTGCTTAAAACGTGTTTCTTCTTTCTTACATACGCCCTCCTCTGTATCTACTGGCTTGATATCTTTCTGGGTTTCTTTGATCGATTGGTCACTAACTTTCTCTGTCTGTGCAGGAATTTCATTCTTTTTAGATTCCAGTGTGTGTCGGGTACCTTGGAACTTCTTGAACAGACTAGTCTCGCAGGTGGTAAAGGCAACTGTTGGCTTGATGATGGTGGCGTCCAACTGTTTCTGCAAACTGATCGAAATGGTCTGCGCAGGTATTCGTCTTGTACCCTTGAAGACCGGTATCTTCGAGGGAAAAATCACCTCACAGTTTCTATTTTCAAACCGTTCATATTTTTTTGGGGCTCTGTCGCTTGTATTGTACATCTTTACCGAACTCTTGGACAAGGGTTGGAAAGTCTTGATTTGCTTCAGGGAAAACTTTTGATTAGTTTGATGCATAACTCTGCCTCTAGGATCATTTTTCAAAATAAAATTTTGGATTTTAGGAATTCTCGTTGAGATTCTGCTTCGCTCGAGTGCTTGTTTAGAGGGAGACAATTTGATGATTGGTTTATTTTGAGTACTTAGAATTTTAGGTGGACTTCTGGGTTTTGTCGAAGAGTTTTTAGGAATATTCGGAGCTTTCTTCAAATATTTTACTGGTGACCTTCTTCCTATTATGACCTTTTTCACCGGGGACTTTGGTCTTGTTCTATTTACCTGTCTTTGTTGATTTGTTAAATTAGAATTTATCGGGTTTAAACCTTCTTGATGTACGTTTGGTATTGCGGGCTCAGAGTTTTTAGAATTTATTGATGGTGTTAACTTTGTTGTGGTTTCAAAACAAATATCTTCTTTTGCGTCGACAAAATCAAGATCACAATTATCATCTTCAACGGCAGCTCTCGCAGTTTCATCCATCAGTGGAGCACAATCTTTCACTGCTATCATGGGCGATTCGGTAATTTTTAATTCAAATACATCGATTGACCTGTTTATAGATATTTTTTGTTGTTCCATTGCTAAAGAACGTATTGGTTCAAATTGAGCTTCGGGCTTAGAAAATTTATTCATTTCTTCAGTGTTAAGAACTCGCGGAATGATTGCATAATTATCTTTATTTTGTTTGTTATTATTAACAGAAATCTGATGATCAATGGTTTGTGTTTTTTGTATATTAAGCTCATTTTTCATTTCTTCAGAAATGATATTAATTTCTTTAGTAGCAGTAAATTCCGAACAGAGCTCAGAGGAAAGCGAAGTTTCTTCTGAACTCGGTTCTGTGATCGTATCGTCACTAGACTGTGTATTCGAATTTGCTAGATACGTGAGAACCGTGAAAAGAGAAGTTCGTTTTTTTTTTGTTCCGGATGAATCGGTACTTTTATCAGACCCATTTGATTTATCAGCATTATTCGCATTTTCTACTGTCTTACTACTATTGGTATCATTGTTGTCTTCAATCATATCGGTTCGTTCGGAAGAAATTGCCGAGTTTACCTCAGAGTTAGTATCCGCATCTTTGTTATTTTTAGAACTTAATTTAACGATTTTTGATGAAATGTGCATGAAATTTTCGTTCGATGATTTTGCTAGCGGTGATAAGATTAGTACTGCGTTAGTGGTTACGATTTCCTCGGATGAATGAAGTGAGCCTGATGTTTTACTGATAGATGAATCGTCTTCGTCAATGAAATTGTTACCATTTTCTCCGTTCGTTGGATGCAATTTTTCCGTATTCAAATTATCATCAGAATCATCCTCACATACAGTGCAAAATTCCTCGGATGATGACGAACAATCATCTATACTTCGATTCAAGACATCCAAATCTTTTTCTGATTCTTCTGCGTTTGATTCAGTATGAATGTCGTGGATTTGTACAATAGGAATGATTTCGTTTTCGTGAAATTCGGACACTCGAAAAGTATCGTCGCGAGTTAAAGTAGCAGACTTAAGTTCTCGCGGATCCTTTTCTGCCGCTTGAATGATCAAACTTTCGGAATTCAATATTTCAATATGCGCAACGCTCGTACATACCCCTTTCGATGGTACCTTTGGTGATGCTTGAGCTTTTGATGGAGTTTCTTCGATTAAAACTGTTTTGGAGTCCTCAGTGTTTATTTTTACAGAGATTATTTCAATTTTATCAGCTGCTATATGCGTGCGATTTTCGGTATTAGCTATTGTGGGTGCGTTTGAAGTATCTTTTTCCAGATTCTTATCTTCGTTATCTAATTTTGTTACATATTGTATATTCTGCTCTTGTAATTGTATTTCCAGTTCACTAGTATTTGTATCTTCTGCGTTAGTAGGCTCGGGATTATTAGATGCTTGCTGTGGACTTGAGGCATTTAAAGCTAAAAGTTCTAATTGGTCTGATATACTAGCTTGAGCAACTGTCAAATTCGAATCTTCTATTTTTTCAGTGCCGATCGTTACAACTGAATTTGTAAGTTTAGTAGCAGGTGAATTATTAAGATTAACCTCTTTGTCTACAGAAACGTTTAAGACATCTAAAGCTGATGGTTCTGATTCTGGTTTATTAATTTCAGCAGATAACGAATTTATATTTTGTATTGTTGCAGTATCATGCGATATCGGTGTTACAATTGGGTTTGAAACTTCAATATCTGGTAGATCTTTAGAATTAATATTTTTTATTAGAGCAGCGTTTGATACTAAATTATCTTGCTTTGATATAGGAATAGTTTCTTCAGTTTTAGTGTTTACACTTGTAGAGTTAAGATTGTCTATTACAGGTTTATCAGTATTTAAAATTTCAATATTATTAGGTTCGACATTTTTATTCATTTCGGGTGGTTCGGCAAACATTAAAATTACTTTTTCATTTTTTATTTCAACATTTTTGTTCTCTTGTATAAAGTTTTCAGCTTCTTTAGTGGTATTAATTTGCTCATTAGTTGTTTCTGCAGCCTTATTTTTGATGGATGAAATGGAAGTATTTCCGTCGCTATTTATATGATTTTCAGTTTTATTTTTATTGATTTCTTCTTGTTTTACTTCATTAGATTTTAAAGTTTGAGTAACTAAAATGACATTATTCTCATTAGTCATATTATATTTTTCTTCTTCCTTTACATCTTCAGAATTTATCATTTCTTTTTTACTAATTTCGGCATTTTGATTTGTTTCGGTCGTTCTAGGGTCTGATTTCAAATTTAAATTTTCTTCTGAGATCTTAACATCTGTTGAACCTACGATTATATCTTTATTTTCTACACTATTACTATTATTAATCTCTGAATTCTTGCTCTCTTGTATAGTTTTAAGTGAATTTGAAATCGCTTCTGCTTGAGAATTGTTAGATTTTAAACTAACATTGCTAACAGATGCACTTTCATCGGGATTTTTTGTTGCAAGCATTCCTAAAGCTGCGGTAATCTGTCCTATTAACTGTTCTGGTAACATTTTCATAGCGCTCATTAGTTGCTGTACAGCTTCAGGTTGATTAACTTCATTTTTAGAGACTTTGGAATTTCCAAGATCTTCTACTTTGTCCACTACTATGGGAGACACATTTGAAGGCTCAGATGTTACGTTCTTGTCATCAATTACATCAGTAGCTATTACTTCTGTTGCTTTCACTTTGATATTGATGTTATTTTCTTTTTGAACATTAATTAATTCATCATTACTAGCATCTACAACCAATTCTTTCTTTTCTTCCCCTATTTTTACTTGGTCAGTATTATTTTTAACAATAGCTTCGTTACTTTCAATTAAATTAAAATTATTTTCCATTATATCTTTAAACACTTCATCAATTTTTGTATCTATAATTATTCCTTTAGTTTCTTCTCCTACTTTTACTTGACTATTATCACTTTTAACAGTTGCTTGATTAGTTTCAATTACATTAGTATTATTTTCTATTTTATCTCTAACAACTTCGTAATTTTCTCCATTCACAATTTTTTCTGGTTTATCTTCAATAGTTACTTTGCCATTATCTTTTTTAACAATGTCTGGATTAGTTTCAATTACATCAGTGTTAGTTTCAATTTTATTTTTGCTACATTCCTCATTCTTTACATTTACAGTTAATGCCTTTGTCTCTTCTGATTTTCCTTTTGGATTATTAATATTATTCTTAACTGCGATTTTCTTATCTTCGATTAAAATTTCACTTCTTTCGTTCGTCACTTCAGTTTTAACATTACCATTAATCGTACCGCTCATTAATTTTTCCGTCGCATTTTCTATTTTCACATCTGTATTCTCATTTATCGCAGCAACTTTCTTATCATCTATTTTAACATCATATTCCACCAATTCAGCAGTTCCCACCGCATCATCAGCGTGCATCAGCACCCCATCTGTAATTTTCAATTCAACATTCTCGTAATGACTACCAGCAGCCCCTGATTCTTCATTCCGGGTCTGAATTTGCCCTTCAACCTCGACGCTCGCACTCTTCGACTCGTCTCTCTGCAGTCTCGCTCTCTTGTGATCCTCTTCGCCGGTGAGTTTCAGAAGTTCCCGCTCCAGTCTCTCCGAGGCTCCTCTCAGAATCTCCACCTCGTCTCGGAGCTCGGGCGATTCGTTCGGCTTGCGCCTCGCGTCCTGAACCCTGCCGGCACCGGCGACGGCGAGCAGCAGCTGCTGTTCCTCCTCGCGCTCCCAGTTCGCGGTGAGCTCGCGCAGCGCGGCCAATTGCCGCTGAAAGTCCGTGTGCACGTCGGTGTGCACGGTCGTGGGTATTACCTGTTGCTTCGCCTCCTTGTCCTGGAGATAGGCGACGTCCTGTTGCTGCCGTTGCTGCTGCTGCTGCTGTTTGTCGTGCTGGTGACTGGAGGTGGCTACCGCGATGTCGTGCATTGCACCCACTGAAAGTTTGGGTTTTACTTTTTTTTAGTATTATTAAAGCAATATACGAGTTTGTTTAAATTCTAACGTTTTATAAATAATTTTGAGGTAGTAAGATTTATTAATAAAATTTTAATTAATCATTAAGAACGATTTGTATTTTTATTTTAAAACGAATTTGATAAACAAAAGTGGATATGACCTGGTAATGGTGCAGCTTCTTCATTTTCTACTCCACTCGGAGGTCCCCAAATTCTCATTAAAAATGGTTTCAATTGGTCCTTTTGTAATTCCAGCAATGACGCTTCCTCGTTGCCTGCATTATTATCAAGAGCAGTAATAACATTGTGCAATGTAAAGTTTCCCTTAGCCATTATACTTTGACACTGAAACAGAACAGTTTACGTAAATTTACATTTATTTTTCTAAATTTAAATATGTTTATAGAAGTTATAGTATAGGATAGTGTTTTTTCTTTATAAGTTTCTGGTGCCTATATCATGATGAAATAAACTATCCAAGATTACAAATACAAGCTATTTTAGTTTTACTTTGAAAGAAAAAAACTATAAAATTTGATGCACATTCTAATGTGCAACGTTAATCTCTTGGATCCTAAACAACCATCAATATTTTGAAAGGACGAAAATGAAAGTACAGACAATATTTAATTTCAAATTTGCTGAACCTACAGATGTTATACACTCGCAATTCTATGTATTTAACGCTAGTTAATAATAGCCCAGTGTGAAAATTAATTAAGAATGGTTTTTTCTATTATTAAGGGGGCAGGCCCGAGTTAAACCCCAAAAAAGAATTTTTCTTTAGGAGAAAACAGAAAACATTTTATGTTTAAAAGCAATTATTCTGAAAATTTGTATGCTACCAAAACACATTGATGTCTTAAATTTTACCGTTGTAAAATCTCAAAATCTTGATCATACACGTTACAATAAATTACTATTTTCAATACCACATTTATTAAAGGAATTTTGTTCCTCACACGATTCTAGGTGACGTAAGGAACGAAAAATTTTGTTTCGACGGCTAATCTACTCCTTTTGACACGTGTGAGGAACAAAGTTCCTTTAATACATATGGTATTGAAAATAGTGATTTATTGTGACACGTAGGATCAAGATTTTGAGGTTTTACAACGGTAAAATTTAAGATATTATTATGTTTTGATATCATCAAAATTTTCAGAATGATTACTTTTAAACATATGAAGTTTTCTGAACACGTATAAAAAACTTATCTTTTAATGTTTAACCCAGACCTGCGCCCTTAAGTAGCAGAAAACATTCTCCAGCGTTTCAACAAAATAATTAGGACACTCTCCCAGTAAGACTACAGAACAATTATTATATTTTCAAAAATACACAAGTACTAATACAAAGAAAAGTATTTAAATCTTATGATCGAAGTAACCGTATAAAAATATTTCCTTTAAGTTATCTTTGAACCCCGAATCAACGAAAAGATCCCCAACAAAAAATTTATCCGACACACACAACACACGCCCCCTCCATTCCAAGTATAATACAGGGTGTCCAAAAAGTATGGAAACACCTAAATACTTTTTCAGTTAAAATATTTTCCAAACAGCTCCAGCTTATTCTTATAGTAACTTTCAGCGAGGAATTCAATGGTGAACTTGAATTCGACCTTGAGATTGACCTTCATTTCATTTCAAGGTCAACTTTGTTTTTTAAATGACCTTTAGCTGAACTTCAAGGTCACCCTTGACCTACGACCTGAGCACATATTTGGACGTAAAATTTCCCGCTCTTTCGATTGCCGGTGTCAAAAATAGGGGTTACTATCTAAAAAAAAACAAAGTTGACCTTGAAATGACCTTGATGGTCAATCTCAAGGTGGAATTCAAGGTCACCATTGAATTCCTCGTTGAAGTTACTATAAGAATAAGCTTCAGCTGTTGGAAAAATAGTTTAGCTGAAAAAGTATTCAGGTGTTTCCATAGTTTTTGGACACCCTGCATATATTTGTATATATATACAACCTTCCTCTGACGCAGCTGAATGGCGCTGGCCACTGCGATCCAGATATCCCCTTTGGCGAGCCTCAGGACTTCCTTAGCCTCAGTCGCGCTCAGCATCCCAACGTCGTTCCCCTCCGCCAAGTCCTTGCCGCGGGTCGTCGTCAGTATCTGCACGGTCTCCACGAGATGCGGCCACTGGTTCCTCAGCCAGTCCAGGGGATTGGCCGGGTCCTGGGCCAGGGCCACCTGGATGTCGTCCGCGGAGAAGCCGCGACGCTCGGCCTCGCGCAGGACCTGCACCAGCTCGAGGCCCTGGCGCGTCAGGCTCTGGAGCACGGGATTGCCGAGGACGCTGCCGCTGCTGACGGTGGTGCCGGTGGTGCTCGGCTCGTTGTAGCGCGACTGACTGGGCTCCTGGAAGATCGGGAGGTCGGCGGTCATCATCGGGGATGCTTGGGCTTCGATGGGGGATATACGGGTTGGTGAGGTTTGTGTGTGTAAGTGTTTTTTTCTGCAGTGAAGAGTATGGTGAACTTGGGACTTACTCACTTATTGGTGAAAATTGTAACCGTGATTCGCAGTAAGAAGTAGCATCATTTTTAATGTGCAGTTGGATTGGTTTTGCGAATGAGGGTAATTTTTACTATTCATCGGGGTCATTTTAAGGTGACGTGTAGATGTTCTATGTCTGCACAAAGAATGATTTTCATGATAATTATTATCAGAAAATCGTTTCTATGCATACAAATATTTACGATTTAAGTCTATTTTTAAGGAGGGATTACATATAAATGGCTCTATAGCTAATATTTTTGCGATTTTTTGACAGTAAACTATAAAATTACTCTGAAAATTTAAGGACTATTTAAAAAATAATACAAGATACACGAATAAGTTTCCAATTAAGAGTGTCAATTATAAAAGCCATTGTTGACTAATATTGGCTACAGACTCGGTGCCAGAAATGATTTGATTATTTGCGAAATTATATTGTCGATTAAATGAAACAAACATAATAAAAAATTAAAAATTGACAAGCAAACTTGCAGAACTTATATAAAAAGTGTAATTTGTGAAAATCATAATTTTAAGTTCTAGGCTCTGTTCTTCTGGATTTATGTTTGTACCCTGAATTGTTTACTGGAAGCCCTAAAAGTTTAGAGCAACATGTTTTTAAAGTTTCTTCACATAAAATACCCAAAATATTAGCTTTATTAATTTGAATTAATTAAACATTTTAAATGTTTACAATATATATTTAACATTCCAAATTCTATAAATATTTTCAAAATGTTATGAGAAAAAAATTTTATGAAATGAGGTGTAAACATTATTTTATAAGTTATAATATATTGTTTTTGTACAAAATTTGACATGTATATTAATTACCACAATTTCTCATCGGTTTCTTTGTTTATTATACAAATTTAAAATAGGTCATTGTTTTTTAAATTACACAGTCACAAGTGCGAATAACTTAATATTAACCAACCAAATTAAAACATCATTCAGCCGGCATCTGATATACATACAAATGCTGATTCTCATCCTCACGCACTCATGAATATGATTTGATGACTGCAGCAATGATAATACACAATAAACGTATTAAAACTTAAGAAGTAAAACTAAATTAAAATTTAACGATAAATTAAAAATATCAATAAATGCTCTTCATAACTATTCTAAGACATAAAAACCAAGGCTACATGCTATATCAACGGACAAAAACCAAGCGTTAGTACCCAAACGATAAACTAATTATTTCACTCAAACACAATAGATAGCAACCATCGATATATATCATAAAAAATAACTATAAAGTTAAAAACACGTTTTAAACAATAAACAGAAGCAGCAGGGTGACACCGCATACGTCGAGAAGCCGTTCGCGCTTATTATTCGTGTTTACCCTGGAACGGTAATAGGTCTGCGGCGACGTGAGCGAGTTCCTCCTGGTCCTCTCTCGGCCCTGCTGCCGGCTCCGACTACAACCCCTCTGACGGCCAGCGGCCCCGTTGTACACGTCCGGGCTGCTCGGAAATCTACCCTCCTAAAACACATGCTCAGCGTATCCAATTCGTAAACCTGTCTCAAGCGGCACTCCTGGGGCGCTCTTTTGTTTTCGGCGTGCCGTTTGAAAGCGATGCGCGCGAATCGTGAGCGGTACGTGCTATTGCGATTCCTCGCATCTGTCCTTCGATTGCATCGTGCTAGTCTTATGGTGGATCGATTGAGATTTATGCGAATCGTGCTGGTGGATTTGATTTTGAGGCGAGAAATCGAGAGGCAAGGGTTAATTCAACATGTTCGTAATAGATGTTTAGTCATTTATTGTTTTTTCTTTATTTAGTTACTTATATGTTGTCTTATTTATTTGTTCGTTAACTTCCTTTGCTAGAGATTTGCGCTTCAAAATCAAATACATATAATATGATACTAGAATTCGGAACTGTTGTCAACGAAAAGAAAAAAAAAATAGAATTCTTAAATCAAAAAAGAGATAAGGTCACTCTGTCTCAAATAGCTTGCATTGAATTTATTTAGGAACTTAGGCCATTAGTAGTACATTCTCAAGTGCTTCGAATCGTGTGTAACAGGGAATGAATAATTTCTTTCGTTTGGCAAAACATTCGATCGCTTATGGCTATTGGTTGTAAGCTAACATACTTCTGAATCGCTGTCGTCGTATCTCGTCGAGCTTTTTGAGGGAGCTAACGAGGCAGCCCTGCGAAACGTTTCGTCCCTTTCTTTTAAATAGCTCGGGTCTTCGTAAGTCTGAAACATCGATCTTGGTCTTACTAAAGCATTAATATTACTAATTGTTAACATTGTTATCGTTAAAAAATATACATTGTCATTAATGTAATGTATTTTCTGTATGATATAAGACAATATAAAATTAAAATTATTTTAGTTATGTTTGCCGTATATATTGAATATGCATTATAATGTACAATCAGAATGTTATAAACATTTTTAAAGATTAATAAATTAATATGGAATAGGTAAACTTATAATTAATTTACTCGTAGGAGACGAATTGGTTGGCATATTTTAGGTATAGTATTGCTTATTATCATTATTATTTATTAGTTATTAAGATATAACCATACCAATATGTATTAAATACTTGTTGAAATCAACATTACATTTAAATCGATTCATGTTAATTAAAAATATATTGTAGCGTATTTAGTCATGGTAGTAACAGTTTATCTTATACAGACGTTTTTCGCTCAACAGCAGTATCTCAAACTGCATAATTAACGATAAGCATTAATAGTATTAAAAGACTGTTATCACACTCACTTGTGTTGAAATGCTTTGTGGGGGTGGTGAGGTGCCCGTGGAAACGGTCTTGCTCTTTACCTCTTTAACCGCGCTATCGGGAATCTTCTTCCCTTCGCTCATCGTACTCGATTCCTTCGCTTCCACTGCCGAATCCTTCTTTTCCGCAGTAGATTCCTGCACATTCTTCATTGTGTCCGTCACTTCGCTCTGCGTTGAAGTTTCCGTCGACGACGTCGTAGGCTTTGCCTTGGATTCGGTCGACGTCGTCGTAGGCTTTGCCTTATTTTCGCTCGACGACGCTGTAGATGTCACCGTTGATTCGGTAGACGGGGAAACGTCGCCGTTTTCGGGTTCCTTCATGGGCGACGTTCCCCTCGATGCGTTTTTTTGCGTTTTCGGCTCGGTATCGGTGGGTGCTTGCGTGGGTTTGGGTTGGTCGGGTTCTATTACCTTTGGGGTGTCTGGGGTGTCTGGGGTGTCTGTGGATTTTGGCGGTTCCTCCTCTTCCGTCACTTCGGCTTCTGCAATGAGAGGTATTTTTTATTTAAGGCGGGAATTCTTTTACCGAGATTTTTTCAGCGACCGCCGCGACCGTTTCAAGCATTTTACGATGATTTCTTGTAAAAGTAAAAGATAAATCATTAATAATCGTAAATTTTTTTTTAAACTTAAATTTATAGAAATTGATTAAACGTTTAATATTTATTTTTATGAAATGATAATCTATCAACTTTCTATAAAAACTAACATCGAATTAAAATTGATTTTAAAAATCAAATATATATCAGAAAACGTTGACACACGGAAATAAAAAACAATTATACTTAAAAAGTATTATAAAAGCGTAATTTCTAGTTATCTTTACGAAAACTAAAATTAGAATAATAAAATGTTTTATGAAAAGTTTTGAAAGTGTTAAAAAACTAACAGCTTCATTCAATGAATTAAGTGTAACACATTAACAGCAATTATGACCGTTAAAATAATAAATTTTTGTTAAAGCAGATTTTGTCTGAAACTACTGCAAACATGAAATTGTTAAAATTTCATTTTTACTATTAAGCGAATATTAGTACATAACTATTTACAAATTTCTAATATAAATTCACAATAGAGAATAATGCTACATCTCAACGCAATTTTTATATCGCATAACGATATAATTTTTACCAAATCTTTTTTGAAGATCTATGTATATAAATTTTATCAAAATTAAAATCAATAGAATGTAGCTCATTTATATTTTAACTATTAAACATGAAATTATTTCTTTAATTTAATTTGAAACAGTAATGCAAAATAGCGTTAAACTGTAACATTGGATGTAAATGATCGAGGGAAGCAATAAGAATTAGGAGGATTCAAAGAGGAAAGGCCAAATGCACGATCGTCCTTGAAAAGTTGCAGCTTGAATGAATAATATTAGTTCTAGAAAATTAATAATACTACTACTGAGTTTTTCAAAGCACGATTTTGCATTTGGTGCGATTTTGCATATACAATATGAAAACGTCATACGAAGTTTTATTATTCATTCAAGAATATACAATCTGTTAGGGTATTTTCTTTAGAAAAAGGGGTTTTATATGACAAACAAGTGGATACGAATCGCATTGTTACAAAAGCGGTAAAAAAACTTTCGCATGAAGCCAGTTAGAGACAATTGGTTCAACAATAAACAAAGTTTTTGTTATAAGTACAAAAATTAAGACTGTTATGAGCCTTTTAATTGAACAGGGTAAAGGCAGTAGTGGTTTAGACGACCATAAATAAAAAATGCTTTATAATTCTTGGTAATTTCAAAAATAACAGCAGAGTTCAAAACATTAACGTCGTCAGATGTTTAGCTTAACATTTTTTTGTTGCTTAAGTATCACAGATTATTTAAAATTTATTACAATTGAAATAGCAAACGAATGCAATTTAAATACTTTGCACCTATAAATATTTTGTTTATCCTTTACCTTTATATAAATATATTTACTCCAACTACCAACATGTTTTAGATATATTTCTTTTAAAAACTAAATTAATCAATTAATCAATAAGATGAATATATATGCAATAATGCATGTATTATTTTACCCGCAAGGAAAATATCATACCTTTGGGAAATAGATTTTAATGAGGCTTACAAGATATGGTGCCGAAAACTTACGTTTAATTGGTAAAAAGTGGCACATCTATTAAAGATATAAATCGGCATATATTAAATCTATGAATTGCTTAAAAATATAAAATCAATGAAGATAGAAATCATTGAGTTTAAGACTGCTGCATGTTAAAATCGTTCTTTGATCCAAAATTATGGACAGAAACACAAATACACTCTAAAAGTTACATTAAAAACCGCCTATTTAAAAGCAAACGAAATAGGTTTATTTTTATGTGATTTTTAGTGTGATGAATCGGTCATAACTTTGCAACGAAATAAGCTTTTGACACATCAGAGCTCTCAAATTAAAGGTTGTTTTTATCTTCATCCATTTTGTATTTTAAGCTTATGCATAACACGCAAGTTTATTGCGTTTAGCATGGTATTAGTCAACTTAGGTCATGAAACTAATTCGGTTTTCAAAATCGGTTAAGTTATTTCAAATTTACTTTAAAGTCAATCTTATAGTCAAAAATTTTTTAAAATTCATTAAAATTGAAAATTTTCGATACGTAACGATGTATCCGCGTTAGTATTGCTTACTAGTCAAAGTCGTCTCCCCTATATGCGTACCTACAGAAAACATCTCCCAACGCCTCATCAAAATCCGTATTCCAAAAATACATCACTCGTCCTCATCAAACATTTTATTTCACATTCTCAGAACCACAAAATACTTCTCATCCCAATTCAACGTACAACCACTGCCTCTACCCCATCTAAAAACAAACAACCTCAACCATCCTCAACATCCCCATTTCCTTCTCATAAACACTTTGTATAAACAAACAAACAAACCAAAACTCAATTCGTAACAAACAGGCCATTTTCTGTACATTGTACATTCGATATATATGAGTGATTGTCAAAAATACGGTATTTTTAGTGTCGAATACACTGAGTAGAAAGGAAATATTATTATGGTCTGGTAAACGTTTAAAGCTCTTAGAAACGATGCAAGTTGAGTGTTATTTCGTACCCTCAACTAAAATTTGGTGGGTTATTAGACTTGTACAATATAAAAATTCAGTTGAGGGTACGAAATAACACTCAACTTGAGAGTTTTTTCGGTACAGAATATTATATTTTTAACACACAAGTGATATATATAGCCTAAAAGTAATTACCGTGGCCTGTCGCCATCGAACAATTCGCGTAATTCTGAATTTATTAGACAATAACTTAAGGATTTAATTATATCTGACCTATGAGACTTTAAAGTACATCATACGTACAATATGCTCTAATTATTTGAAACTTTTTTTTAAATCTATCTGTCTACAGGAGTGTTACGAATGTTGTCGCCAACTTTTTGAGTTTTAAAATCCCAGCTCAAATTATAATTAGTTTTAACGTTTTTCGTTTTAGAATTCCAAAAGCTAAAAAGATACGTAATTACTGTGGTCATCAAAATTATTGGTAAGTTACATATGAAAAAGAAAATTTTATACGGTATTCTGGTGTAATAAAGTGTGTGTATATGCATACTATGCTAAAAATATTTTTGTTACACTAAAATAGAATTACATGTATTTTTCTAGCAAAAAGTAATTACCGATCTGGTAAAATCCCCATAAGAAATACATGTAAAACCTTTTTTGTCACCTGTAGCTATTTCCAAGAAAAGTTTGTCTCGTTTTACCACAAACAACAACTGAAACCCCAAATTAACCCTAAAAAAGAGATTTTTAGTTTGGTCCAAAAATTAGGTGAAAAACTACCGTGCTCTCGTCAATCACCCATATATATATATATATATAAATAACATGAAATAAAAACGCCCAACGCCATCGTCGCTCGTCGCATTCGCCGCGCGGTTCACTTGGTAAACTTGGTGCCGAAGGAAAAGCTGATCTTTCGCCTGGCGGCTCTACCTTTGCCCTTGAGGCCGCCCCCGGCGCTGTCGGGACTCTCGGTCGACTCGCCGTTGGCGTTGTTGCCGGTCGCCGAGGAGCCGTTGGCGAGTCGAAGCTTGCCGAGGCTGCTCTCGGCGTCGTCCTCGTCCTCGTCGTCGGGCCGGGGCGGCGGCAGCTCGCTGCTCTTCGTCTTGCAGCACACCGCGCACACCTTGTCCTTTGGCTCGTTGAGGAAGGTGCAGTACTCGCACGGCCACTCGCCACGTAGTACCTGCGGAAAGGTTATTTTTCGTTTGTTGTTTATTTGCTTTGGTGCTTATCGAGAGCCTGGAAAAATGGCTTGAGCCCTTTACATTTGATTTTTTGTTTACGTCGTTTTACTTTGAGAGAGTGGGGGGCTGGTATAAGAGTATATAATTCTTACAAGAGTAACAAATATTTTTAGATTACTATAATTTAATATTAGTATTACTTTTAATTAACAGGATATTCTGATAGGTCGTAACCTATTTTTTAGGAAAATCTTTAAAATTTTGAAAAATGTAAAAAACTATAGCTTTTTGAAAATTTTTGTGACTTCATACTGTATGTGACTATCCTCCAAGTTGTAATAGATAAACGGTGACAGGTTAAAGTATAACGTTCTAAATTCAACTTTATATGAAAAATTACAAAAGAATGTAGAACTTTATCCCTTTATCTCATCTTTACACAAGAACTGCTAAGGCAAGATGACTCTTAAAAGTGCTATGACACTGATTGAAATAATAGAATTTATCTAAATAGGGATAATTATTAAATTCAATTTTTTTTATCATCGTAAGAATTTTCTCCGTAAAGTAAATTTATTCATCGTTGTTCCAAAATCTTCAATATCATTCTTTAAAATACTCTTAAAAGCACATGTTAGCTACAGTGACTCTGCAAGAATAAGAAAGGAAAAATGTTTCGCATCAGTAGTTACAGACGAGACTGGCTAGACGCTTCAACGTTCAAAGCCTCTTTTCACAACTATCCAAATTGTAAAGGTGACTAAATATTGAAATTCTCCAAATTTCCCATTCTTTGCAACGAAATGTTCTCCATACACGTTCATCACTCAGATCAGAACCTTATACACCGCGGCCCTTATAATCCCGAATTTCCGCAAAAACTCGAGATCGAAATATAAAATTTAAGCAACATCGTCCGCGTGTAATCTCAAAATTGAAACCAATCAAATCACCTCCTGCATGAGGTCCCTCGTCAGATCGCCGTTCCTCTTGGGCGTCTCGCCGCGCCTCTGCTCGGCGCTCGGCGACATCGGCGGCTTCTTCAGCTCCTGCACCTTGCTCGAGCGTCTCTCCGGGCTCGGAGAGCGCGGGGACGTCGCGGCTCTTTCGGCGACTCGTCGCTTCTCCGGGGTGGGCGATCGATGGGGTGCTTTCTCGGTGATCTTGTGCTTCTCCGGGGTCGGCGATCGCGTGAGGCGACCGCGACTCGGACGTCGGTCTTGGAGCGGCGGAGAGGAGGCGCTTCGCTGTCTGTACTTTTCACTGGGGTAGGCTCTGTACAAAGTTTTTAAGGGGTACGGTTAGTTGTAATGATAATGTTTTATTTGGGATGTTGTTAAGAAAATGTTCAATAATATTTTAAAAGGGATTTGGACATATGTTGATCAATTATATGTATGTATCTATATTATCTTAAATATTTTGGTGGAAATGTTTTTAATTGAATAAAAATTATTTCGTAATAATTTTTTAATAGTAATATTAGTTGCACGATTTTTCCCAGATTTTCAAAAACAGAGTAATAAATGGCTCTCTAAACTTACAAAGTAGAATATAAAAAATGAATATTTGTACAAAATGTTTAAGAAATATTTGATAAAAATATTTTAGGGTACAATGTATTAAAAGTGTTTTTTGATACACATTTGGCATATTGAATAAAGATTTTTTAATTCTTTGACAAGAAATATTTCATAATAATATTGTGAATTATTTAGTTAATATTGTTGCTTAAAAAATATTTTTATTAATTAATGTTTGCTTGATCTTTAAAATTATTTCTGTCATTTGCATAGGAAAATCCACAAAACTTTTATCTCTTAATGTTGTTGTATATCATCTTCTAAAAGCTATAATTTAGTCTCTTAATAAAGCACGTGACTGAAACAGGGCTCAAAATTTTTGTTTTGATATGAAATAATATGTTCTGAGACTACCAAAAACTGGTGCTTCTTGTAAAACTTAAAGGAATATCAACAGAGCCGCTCGATGTCAGAACTAATTTTCAAGATATCAGAACTTTTTTTTTACAACAAAACAAAAGAATTAAGCTCTGTATCAGTTAAAGTGGATCGTCAGGAAATCAAGTTACAATTTTTAGAAAATGAAATAGAAAACGTTTTGAGGGCTTGTTCATATATTTAGAAAAACGTTTTTATAATATTTAAGACAAAAAATTACTTTAGAAATGTACGTGAAACGTTTATAAAATATTACTTAAATAATTTCAAATTTGACTAATATTTCTTGCAAGTAGTTCATAAATATTAATAATTCCAATAAATTATTAAAAATTTACATTTTAAAAACCAAAGAACGAAAAAGAATGACCAAAGAAACAAGTATTCCCCTGATTAAATTCCCCACAGACGCACAACCTTTATTATCCATTAAAACTGAATTCAAACTTCGACTCCCAAGAGCGCTAACCAAACAGCAACCCACCTGGATCCGCCACCGCTGTGATCCAGTCCATCGCTCTCCTCGAACGACGACAGTCTCCCGCTCCTCACCGACCCTGACCTCCTCCTGTCCATCCTGCCCTCTCTCTCCTCGGAGTCCCCCCTCCTGGTGGCTCCCCTACCCCCCTCCTCGTTCGTCCTCCTCCCCATGGACCTGGGCAGCGATCCTCTCATCTCGGGCAGCTGCCTGTCCACGTAGTCATCGGACGAGCTCGTCACCTTCGATCTTCCACCTCCGTTCCTCTGCTGCTGGGTGTATTGCTGCTGCTGCTGCTGCTGCTGCTGCTGTTGCTGTTGCTGATGATGATGATGGGGGCCCGAGACGGAGTCGTCGGTGCTCTGGCCGCTGCGGGTGGCTTGGACGCTGCCGGTGCGTTGATAGCGGCCCGGGGATGGTCGCTCGTCGGTCGGGCGTTGGTCGTCGTCGAGGGCGCGGCGAGTCGTGGAGGCGACGGAGCGACGATCGTCTTCAAAGTCGAGGGGGCGCGGAGGTGGCGGCAGGTTAGCGTGGGCGCCGTTTTGAGGGAAGTGGTTGGCGATCCATTGCTCCTCCAGGCTGTTTATGCGGTCTTCCGAGCGCCAGCTGGTAGAGGGGACGTTAAGCATGGGTGATTGGTATTTTCACGATTTATTCTTTGTTGATTTTTATGTTCAGAATAATTTGCAGGTTTTCAGAATGCGCGGACAACTGTTTATTCGACTTTTGGTAAAGTAATCTGGTTCTTGTTCAAATTTGTGTAAAATACTCTATTACTACTTAAATTTAAAATATCGTCGGCCAGGTTCGTTGTTTGTATTGATTGACATTATTTTACTATCATTTTCACAGGTCCTTATTTATAAGTGTTCCGCCAGTGAACAATAAGAGTGTGTAACCTTTAGAAAACCGGGAATGATCGAAGTGCATCGGAAGTTATCTTCATATGCGATCATTTTTTATACGTATTCTCATAGTTTAGTTCGGAAGGAAACCGCGACAGAATCAAAGGTAACCGGAAGTGAATCGAAAGTTACCGTAAGTAAGCTGGGTATTTATAAATTCATTATAGATGGCTATTTATAAATTCATTTTATATTATAAGATATTTAAGAGTTATAATTGAAGATATGATTTATTATATTTTCCACTGTATGCACAATCTTTTTATAAAAAAAAACATTTTAAATAATGAATTTTAATAAGAAAATTGCATGAAATTTTATCTCAGCGACGTCTATAAAATGACTAGAGAGGAAGCCGATTTTCAGATTTATTTCAATTTTGAAGAAATAACAAAAATGAAAATAGTTATCGACATAGAAAAATACCACGCAAACTCTCTATTCAATTTAACAAACGAGGAATCTCCGCCTGCACTCGTCATTGAATCAAATTCAAAAAACAACCAAACAAAATAAGACAAAATAAAAAAAAGCACGTCTCTCACTTTCTCCTACTCCTGGCGAGTTCGTCCTGATGGTAGGCCCTGGACCTGGCCGCCCTGGCACTGCTCGCGCTGTCCCTCCGGCCGTTGTACCTGGAGCTCCTCGACATCCTGTCGTCGAAGTCCGACTCGTCCGAGTCCTCGGACGAGGCGTCGGAGGGCGAGCTGGGCGAGCGCCTCATCCTCGACCTCGCCGAGGCCGTGGACTTCCTCGACTTGAGACTGGGCGAGGGCGAGGGGGCCTTCGAGCGCCTGCCGGACTTGACGCTGCGCGTCGGACTGTGGGCCCGCGAGGGGGGACCCAGGTAGCCCGAGCCCGGATAGTGCGGTGGCAGCAGATGCGGCGGTGGCATGCCGTAGCCCATGGGGTAGGCCGGCCACATGGCCGGCTGATTCAGACTGAGGCTCGAGCCGCCCAATGGCGGACCGCCCGGGTTGTCCCAGGGATTCGGGTACCACATCAGCGGGCTGTTCAGCGCGCCGAGGTGGGCTACCGATTGCGCCTGGGGAATATCAGTGGGAGTTTTTCATTGAGAAATACGTGAGAATATAGGGTGTCAAATGATTTTTTTTTAATTTAAATATTAAAAATGTGGCTAGCCTGGATCATTTTTTGGTAATGAACTACTAGGCAGGAGTTGAAGAGATTGTGTCATATGCATGAGTCAGATAAGAAATGTTAGTGTTATAATGTTTTATATCAGTGGATGGTATATATTGTATTTAATGTTATTTTCATTACATTGCGAAATAGTTTCGCAGTCATCTTTCATTCTTTTATATTAAATCTATTCTTTTATATGACTATTCGTCCGTTTTCGATCTTTCATGCGTACTTTTTAGAACTCTTTCATACTTTTCGTATTCATTACAGTTCTTGCGTACTCATTATAAATCTTTTGTACTCTTTCTTATACTTTTGAACTGGTTAGAACACTTTAAAACTTGTTCGTACTCTTTCGAACTCTTTCGTACTGTTTAGAATTTTCTTGTACACTTTGGAAATCTATTATTGTCCTTTCTAGAACTCTTTCATATTTTTTAGATCTTGTTCGCACATGCTAGAACTCGTATACTGTCTAAGATGTATACTGTCAAACTCTTTCGTACTGGTTAGAACTCTTTTATACTTTTTAGTGCTCCATCGTACTCTTTATAAATCTTGCACTCTCTTTAAAACATACTCTTATTATTTAAAATATTCTAAAGATTGCTTTTGTATTATTTAGAACCTTTAGGTACACTTTATAGCTCTTTCTTATTTTTTCGTACTCTTTGGAACTCTTTCGAACACGTTAAAACTATTTCGTACTTTTTAGAATTGTACTCTAACACACTCAGCGGATCTTTTGCAAATTATATAAATCTCTTATGCATTCTTTAGAACTCATGAACTCACGCTTTTTAAACAATGCTTGTAATCTCCAGAACTCTTAAATTCTCTTCAGGACTGATTCTTATACATAAGTTAAATCTAATTTTCTGACAACATGTAAAGATAATAATTTTATTAAATTAATATTCAAAAATAAAGAGTCAAATAAACGTCAAGAATAGTCATATTTTACGAATCCTACGAAAAGCTCGAGAGTCAAGCCATGTATTTCTCACCTGTTGCATGCCGGCGGCCCAGGCGCTGGGCGAGCTGAGGTCGCACACACTCGCCGACTGCATCATGCTGCGCACCGGTGGAGGCGGCGGCGGTGGCGAGGTCAGACTGTGACGCTGCTGTTGCTGCTGGGGCGGTGGACTGGTCACGCTCATGGGTCGGGGGCTGCAGCTGTCCCTGTTGGAGCTGACGTCGACCGAGGGATGCCGGCGCCGCGTCGCGTCCTGAGCTCGCATCGCCTCCTGGTACCTGCGGTACCTCTCCTGAGGACAGAAAAGGATCGTGAAGTTTTATGTTTTATAGCGGTAGTGTGGAGTATAGTGAAGAAAGTGTTCGATCTATTGGGATGTTAGAAAGAAATGATGAATAAAGGAAGCGATTTATTTGAATGAGTGTAAGTAGATGTGTTCCGATAACGGATTGTTAGTGAATTTTAAAGTACAGTTGTAATTTTTATCTTCAGAGGAGTTGATTTTTATAATAAAATAATGCTTAAAATATTTTGAGTTGTCAAGGGTTTCGTCTACGCTTGGGATTTATTTGTTATAAATATTCTTTATCAAATTATATCAATTATCTCGACGCTCCTTACGAAGACTTGTACATTTCAGATTTCTCAAAAACATCTCGTTCTTTACAGAGGCTTCTCATAAAAAACTAGCAGTATTTAAATGTTCTGATATTTATCAGTATTTACTAAAAATTTCTATAAGTTCTAATTTTTGTAGGAGGTTCCTGACGTGAATTAGTATTTTTTGAGAAATCTGAAATGTACTAGCCTTCGTAAGGAACGTCGATCTATACAATACTTCAACTGTAAAATGTATGATCGAAAAGCTTATACCGATCTAAATCGTAGTAAAACAAATAAAAACTATAATGGAAGTTTTGCAGATTCATGAGAACTATTTCTTACACTGCATAACTCTTACGTACTCTTGATAAGTCTTTAGAACTCATTAGAGCTTTTGTGCTCCTGTCGTAACTTTTGTTTATTTTAGAAATTTAGCATACTTTTTAGAACTATTTCATGCTTTGAAAAACTGGCATTCTCTTCAGAACTCGTACCTGCTCTTTAAAATTTTTGCACGCGTTCTCGTTCAAACCTTACACACTTCTCTTTCGTACTTTTAGAACTCTTTTGCTCTGTTTAGTAATCCTGCGAACCCTTACAACTCTATTGTACACTGTGAAAACTTCGCTTATTCTTTATAACTGATTTGCACTCTCTCGAAATCTTGCGTATTCTTTGGAACTTTTAGATATTCTTTAGATATCTTTTGCAATCTTCAGAAATCTTGTGTACTCTCGATCAAACATAAGTGCCTTTTAGATATCATGCGTATTATTTACAGTTCTTTCTTACTCTTTAAAACTCTAGCATAATTTTTAAAACTTATGAATACTCTCTCAAACCTCTATTCTATCTACTCCTTAGAACTATAATCTTCTTACATTTTAGAACTCTCCTATACGTTTTCGAACTCTTTCGTAAGAGTTTTATCAGTACGAAATAGTTCTAACAAGTACGAAAGAGTTTCTAAAAATACGATAAGGCCCCTATAAGTACGAAAGAGTTCTGACAAGTGCGACAGAGATCTAAAGAATACGAAAGAGTTCTAAAGAGTGTGGAATAGTTGTAAAAAATATAAAAGAGTTATAAGGAGTTCTAAAAAGTACGAAAAAGTTCTAAAGAGTGTGAAAAAGTTGTAAAAAATATTACAGAGATTTAAGGAGGGGGCCTGCGGCGGCTCAGTCGGTAGAGTGTCGGATTCCCACGCCGGTGACCCAGGTTCGAATCCTAGTCTCTGCCGATTGATACAAGCACCTCTGTAAAAATTACATGTGCTTTGTTTACAAACACACCGCAGACCCCCGTCGTCGATTAGCACCACATGGGAGCACAAACATGGCGACGTTAAATAAAAAAAAAAAAAAAAAAAAAGATTAAAGAGTTCTAAAGAGTATGAAGCGGTTCTAAAGAGTACGAAAGTGCAAATGTGTTTTAAAGATAAAACACATTCGCACTTTCGTACTCTTTAGAACCGCTTCTTACTTCTTAGAGCTCCTTAAAACTCTTTCATATTTTCCACAACTATTCCACACTTTATAGAACTCTTTCGTATTCTTTGGATCTCTTGCGTACTTGTTAGAAGTATTTCGTACTCTCTACGACTCTTTCGTACTTTAAAAACTCTCCCGTACTTCGAGACCCTAACACCCAACCAAAGCTAGCCAAAACAAGACACGAAACAGACCTGCAGCGTGGACATCTTGTCGGTTCCGACGTTACCGGCGTCCTGGTTCAGCGATTGCGAGCTCCGGTGCGCCTGGACGAAGCCCGAGTCCTGCTGGGGTGGCGGCGCGGGCAGCGGCCTCGAGAGCGTCGACGTCGAGCCGACGACGCCGCGCTTAAGCGTCGACGCCCTGCTCGCGTCCATCGGCGGGAAGCCCTGCTGCTGCGACTTGGCCTATAGGGGCGCGAGAACGGGGCGTTTCATTAGTGGCCGCCGCAGGGCCCCCGCGATCGGGGACGGGGAAACGTTTTAGTGCTTTCTCAAGGGAGATAATAATTAAGAAAAAATAAATCAATCAGTAATATTTAGGAATTGTGTTATTCGTATGAAGGTGGAAAGTAGTCTGCGATATCTGTATAGTATTATAGTAGTGAGGTATAGGAAATAAAAAATGTTATTAGAAATAAAATATTTCATCATTGTTTATAACACAAAATATAATGTAAAAAGGTCTATGGGGTAAATCGAGTAATAAATGACATATTGTTATATAGACATGAATTTTAGTCATTAAATAGAATAAGCCAATTGAATATTTATCTATATTGTTTATTTAATTTACGTACTTATAAACACTTGAATGCAAATAGAAATTATGGTTTACTAGTTGCGTAACGACTGATTTAGGAAATAATTTTTTGAAGATAGTAAAAATATTGTTTATAGTTTGGATTTGACCTACAGTTTGAAATATAGCGTTCTAATGTTCTGAACTTAAAATCTTGAAACATTCATTTTTGTTAAGTTTAGAATGTTCGAATTTAAAGACTCAATTTACCCCAAAGTTATAAATGAAATAAAATAAGATTTTATATAATAAAATAATAGTTCACTAATAATTATTGATATCTTATGAGTAAAAGCAATAAAATATTAAAAGCAAAAAATGTAAATTTCAGCATGGCAACTAAAAATGAATATCGCTAAAAATAATAAGAAATCTATTAAAAAGCTAAATGAAAAAAATACCGCCATATTCACTGATATTTGAAAGGCCATCAATAAAATCTTAAGATAATCAAAACTCAAACAAAATACTTCAAAAAATAAAAAGCATTTAATAAATCATAAAAATGAATCTTCAAAAAATTTTTCCTGACGAGGCAAGGAAAAATGTGTTGGGGTTAAATTCAGTGAATACGGCAGATATCTTTTTGTAACAGCATGATATATTAAAGTCACAACAATAGTATACAATATGGACATTTGGCATATATAAAATATAGGCGTATATAATAATAACAATGAATTAAAACTCGTATAACAATCAACAGTGAACAACAGTGGCATCGATACAAAAGCTAAGATTCACGGAGTCGTTGCTATATAACGATTTGCGATTCGTTCGTGTAGCCTCTGCGTGTCTTACATTCGTTCGAAGCTGCTGCCGCAGCAGCAGCAGCCGCTACCGCAGGCGGGAGAAGCATAAAGAGACGAGACGACAGCTCGAGAAAATAAGGCAGGAAGAAACAACGGAGGTATTCCGGGTGCACATTTGGGCTGGACTTGCGATGGCTTGTTCAACTTATTTCGGTATATAAATTTTATGTGCGCTATATATGTACGATTTATTTGGTACGATTGTGCGGAATTTTCAGCATTTCCTGGAATTAGTACAAATCTTAATTTATAAATGTTCGACTATTTTCGATATGTTTCCCTTCGATTCGATTATCTAGAATATAATTTATAAACTAATTGGATTAAATTATTAATTAATATATACATACTTTTTAATTTTAATTTTAATTTTAATTTTAATTTTAGCAGTTTCAGTTTACCGATTTTCTGATGTATCACAGGTATAGTTTTATGTGCAATATAAAGCTGTAGAAAAATAAATATATGAACATTTAATGAGATGAAACAAATTCTACTACTCTTGCAAAGCTTTTTAAATGGAATGAAATATTATGAATCAGTCATTCAAAAGTAATTCGTTTTCACCCAGCCCAATCTTTAAAGTCAACATGCCTATTGCTCTGAACAATCAGTAACAGCCACAGTTAAAGTAGAAATAATAGTTATAATAATAAAGGCACATAGTAAACGCATTTTAGCACAACATTGGTCCTAAGCGCTACAAATAATACAGAAGTCCTAACTATAAAAATAAAAACATAACAAAAGAAATGCAAAAAAGGAAATTTAATAAAGCTTACTATGCTACATTTGCAAAGAAATAGTACTATGAAAAATGGGAAAAGAAAGAAAAACGGCTAAAAGACCTTTGTTTTTGGATCTGAAAATCAAAAGAATAAAAGCAAATCTCTAATAATTTGAATTTTTTCTATTTTCGGATACTGAATGCTATTAAAAATTTGTTTTGATCACTTATGTTGAAGCCCATGCTTTATATCAGATGAACTCATTCATTTATATAAATATAACATGATAGATGTTCATATGAAAATATTCAAGGCATGTTTGTAACGTTAC
Organism: Gastracanthus pulcherrimus; assembly: GCA_949152435.1. Classification (NCBI taxonomy): domain Eukaryota; kingdom Metazoa; phylum Arthropoda; class Insecta; order Hymenoptera; family Pteromalidae; genus Gastracanthus; species Gastracanthus pulcherrimus. The sequence goes on along the minus strand of OX424575.1, from coordinate 165,913,952 downwards.
AATCACGTAATGTAATAAATAACAACTTTAAGGGGTGTCAAAGTTGATACATAGACTCCGTCAAAGGCGGGAAATTTGAATTCCTAAATCGACTTTGACATGATTAATGTTATTATTTTTATTGACTTGTTACAATAGTGACGAATGATTTCAGAATTTAAAATGACAGATTGAATTATAATAATCATTAACTCAAAATACTTTGCATCAGAGTTCTGATGAAAATATACATTATTATTATAACAAATTAAGAAAAATAATTGTAATTAAATCATTTCACGTCAATGACTTCGCGATATTGAATCCGCCATTTTGACTTCATATTCAAAATCTACGAACTCGAAAAGTTTTAGCAGAAGCACATTTTTGTCCGACTTGCTCTTTATTTAATGAATAAGGCCTGACGACTCCATATACCCTATTTAGATACTCTGTGTTACGCTCAGATTGCGGTAGTTAGAAGGAAAAAAAAGATTAATCTAATAGTTGCTATAAGATCATGTGCTTTCTTGCAAGGGTGACCAAAAATAACATTTAAAGGTATTCAATGTCCTGCTTAACAAGAAAATTAAAATTATCAGATACTTGATCGTGTCCCTTTTATGCTCAACTAGATATGTTTAAGTTCAATTTTTAAGTAATACCTACAACTTGGTTCCTGGGTTATTTAAGTTTTGGAAACAATTGATTAATGTAATCATTTTATAAAAAGAATGTGTCCATTATTCTCAAGTTTTGAACCAACATTAACAACAAAAGAATCTTTCACTGCACTAAGTATAAATCTTTAAACTTTGCTAAACTCAATGTCTTTACAAGCGATGATCCCATTTTTCAACAGCACACTCCTTCGGCAAAGAAATCTTCTCACACGCGTTGCGCACACGTTTTCAGCTATACACGAGCAAAATAAAACAGAAAACTCATACCAGATATCGCGAGCACAATATCAAGCAAGAATCTACCGCACGGCAGTGCGCGTCCAATTTCTCCTCGCGACCAACTTACACACCACCACCGACTCACATCCTACGTCTCTCAGAGTATGTCGCAGCCTACCTGATTGCCCCTGCGATTTCTCCTGGGTGGCGGCACGGGCGGCGGATTCCCGGTGTCGCCCTTCGGCGGCAGCGGCGGCTTCACCTGTCTTCCATTTTCCACTGGAGTCGCAACCGGCTGCTGCTGCTGCTGCTTCGGTTGAAACATGCGTCGCCGCGTGTGGGTACGGCGCTTGGGGTGCTTGTGATTGGCCTCGTCGCAGCTGTCGCAGAAGACGTCGTTGCAGTTGTCGCAGCGCGTGGTCACGCGCTCGCCGCCGCACAGGCTGCACTTGATTCGCTGGACGGTGCTGGCCGTGGTGGTGGTGGTTGTCGTTGGGCTCGGCGTGTGTCCGTTCGAGATTCCTGAGGATTGATATAAGGCTTTTGTTAGGTTGGTTTCTAATTTTGTGGAGGGTTGGGAAGATGATGGATGATTGATTTACATGAATGACACGGTCGACACGATGTTCAAACTCGACTTGAGTATGCTTTGAAATAGTTTCGTGCTTTTTAGAAGCGTACTCTTTAAAACTCCTGTATATTTTTTAACTTGTGTACTAGATATATTTACAAAACTTTATACTTTAGGAATCATGCATAATCATTAGAACTCTTGGGTAATCTTTAGAAATCTTGGATAGTCTTGGGAACACTTAAATAATCTTTAGAACTTTTTGATAATCTTTCGCTTAATTACGAATTCTGTAAAAATTCGGATTATTGTATTGATCTAGATTTAATTAGATAGGTGCTTGTTACCTAGTTCTATTGTTCAATTCTAACAAAAATATTATTGAATTAAAGGGTTCAATAAAATATTCCTTTTTAGGTTAGAAATTTAAGATATTTAAGACAATTAACGCTTTTCAACGACAATCTTGCTAAAAACCGAGATTCTTATCCCTACCCAGAAATTCGTTACTATCAAAATCCAGTTCCCACCGCGAGAAGTCAAAATATCGATGGTCTCAGTGTTTCGCACACCCTCATTTAAATTCTTGCTTGTTCCTTAGATATTTTTCGAAGACTTCAGATATGTTATGTACTCTTAAGTGATCTTCAAAACTCTTAAGTAATCTTCAAAACTATTAAGTAATCTTAAAAACTCTTAAATAATCTTCAAAATCATTACGTAATTTTAAAAACATTTAAGTAATCTTCAAAACACTTAAGTAATCTTTAATACTCTTAAGTAATCTTTAATACTCTTAAGTAATCTTCAAAACTCTCAAGTAATCTTCAAAACTCTTAAGTAATCTTCAAAACTCTTAACTAATCTACAAAACTCTTAAGTAATCTTCAAAACTCTTAAGTAATCTTCAAAACTCTCAACTAATCTACAAAACTCTTAAGTAATCTTCAAAACTCTTAACTAATCTTCAAAACTCTCACGTACTATTTACAATTCTTGCGAACTATTCTAAACTCTTGCGTTCTCATAAATCTTTAGCACTCTCGTGTACTCTTTATATCTGTTACCACACTCTCCAGAACGTTTTAGTACTCTTTAGAACATGCATACTCTTTGAAAATCTTGTATTCTTTAATTCTTTTTACAACACTTGTGTGTTCTTTAGAAGTATTTCGTATTCATTATATCTGTTACGTGCTCTTTGAAACCCTGGAGTAATATTTAAAAATCGAACATAAATGCGCGGTATTGAACACCTATACAGCAGTCTCAAACAGTACTCAAAGTTTCATGCAAATATTCTATTAACAAGGCCGTGATGAATCTACGAATAACCGCCTGGAGCTTTCAAACAAATTTCATTCAGGTGTAAGCAACGCAATATATATATATATATATACTAACCAGCTGGTGAGCTTTTAGGCCGAGCATTGACGTTGGCGTTGCTCGCCGCCGGTGTGACGGGTTGGCTGGAGTTACGGGGCGGGAACTCGATGACCTCGTAGTCCGGATCGCCGCAGTCGCCGGACAGCGAGGGCGGTGGCACCTTCGGCGGCGTGGGCGGCGTGGGCGGCCGCCGCGGATCCGGCTGGCGCTGCTGCTGCTGCTGCTGCTGGTCCGCCTGTTGCTGTGCCTGCTGACGATTCGGGACAAATTTTCGTTATCGCTTGATGGTGGAAATTTCTGGCCGAGCATACTTATGGTACTATATCTTTTCTTATCTATAAATTGGTTTGAATTTAATTTTGACGAGGAGCTTTTCTTTGCATGGTACTGTTTATTTTGGTTTTGTAATTTGGAGGAGTGTGCAAGAACTCTTTGTTCGGTGCAGACCGTAATGAGCTGGTTCCGATACAGTTATCAAGTGGTATAGTAGTTGAAAAGTTGGAAAGAGCTCATAAACCTTATAGGTCGGGTTCATGGATGGATATGGGTCCGGATTTTTTAACGCGACCTATAATATATAACATATACTGTATACATTTATCAATTAACTCTCTCTTTTAACAGTTACGTAATAGCTGGGATATATTTTTGTACGTTGCACAACCTATATTGCGATATTTCATGAAACAGAAAAGAAATAAATAAGTTGAGTTTTTGCACACCCCTAATAATTACCCCTATTGATAAGAACTGATAAATCTATAAAACGATGTGCATATACCTTATAAAGTTTATACAATGCTTATACAAGTCTTAATACCTACTTATTTTCAATAACAACATTTATGTTAACAAAACTATACTTTTAAAATAATGATTGGAAATTATATATTAATATGTATCACTATTCTTAAATCTCAAAAATCCAAAGACATTGAACTATTTATAATATACGCTCTCATCAAGAAAATTTACTGCTAGCTGCATGCTTTGCCACATGCTGAAGCTGCAGTATACCGCAAACTTTCACATATCACAACTAACAAGAGCAGTCCAAAATTAGACCCCACTACAAAGAACTGCACAACGCTCTACACCACAATCCCACTTTCACGTCTGAAAAATGAGCCCCCATTATCACTTCCAGGGAAGTACGCATTATTAATGCTCGGACCTATTATTGGCGAAAAATCGTCTTACTCACCATCACCCAGTGGGGCATGGAGCGGGCGATCCGCAGCCGGGTTGACGGATTCGAAATGGCCATCGGCCGCCATCTGTCTGCTCCGGGATTCTGCAAATATATTCGTAAACACATAGAGTTTAGCAGCGCATCGGGCACGCGCGCATACGCATATCGCGCACATTCTCTCTTTATTATTTTAGTAAACACGCGAGAGTGTGGGTCTAGCGGTTGTAGGTGAGCTTGTAGAACGGAGATCGGGAGGATTTCGAGAGTAAATGGGCTAAAGCAATATTTTAGACTAGTGTTTCTTCGACTGTAATATTTCGAACATTACAGATCTAATAAGGCTCGTTACTTCTTTTTGTATATTCAAATTATTTTTCTAATTTAAATGGCTTAATTTTAATTAAGTCGATTAGAATAGGTGGCTGCAATCCGAAAAGATTTATCTAGTTAAAACGGTTAGAAAATACTTTCATCTCAAAATGTAATTTTGAAAAGACATCTCGCAGAATTGGTTGGAAAAGTCATGTTATATTGCAGTACTGAAAAGATTTAACTTTTATAATAATTCTTATTGTTAAATTATCAGATATCTGTCTACGTTCGCTTTCAAACTTGCATGAACGGTAAGAAAGTGAAAAACATATTTAAATGTACAATAATTTGTCACATGTATATCTGGTAAAATAATTATCTGGCAGGTAGTGGGAATATTTATTAATTTAATGAATAACCGTTTGAAACATTCATTTATAAAATAAAAATCTGTATTAAATTACGGAATCCAAGCACTAAATAAATGGATATTGTAAATTTTTTTTTTAGCGTGAATGTAGAGAAGGAAAACTATAAAATATAATTTCATGTAATGAAAAATACTACGCGATTAATACTACATTAGCATGGAGTTTAACATAACCCGCATTCGAATATATGTATTTTCCATTTTTGTCCAGGTCTTTTCAACCGTATTCTGATATACATTTTTCGGATTGATGCTGTCGAAATATTAAACAATAACAGCTCGGTATAGTATAATATAATATTATATAATTATAATAAATATAAAACGTATCATGAAAATAATATATGCACGCTGCATAATATTTATAATCTCTCTATCTAAAAACCCTCTGATCGAATGATAACATTTCATCTACGCGCCAAATCTCAAAGCGATTTACGTCGAATTTTCAAGCGCTGAAACTAGGCGAAACCGATAAAACATTCTCGCGTACGCATCGCGCGCATTCGCACCCGAGCATTCATAAAACGCTATGCAGAAATAGTCGAAAGAGCGCGACGCGTTAATTTTAAAAGTATAACAACAGGGAGTGCGCATCCCATTCAGCGAAAGTGTTTATTTAGACTTGTCACGATGCGTAAAAGTGCGCGTACGATGTCCTTACCCTACGAGAAGAAAGTACTACACTTAAAATTCGATTCTTTAATATATTTATAAAAAGTTTACAGAAATAAGAGAATTGATAAATTTTCTTATTGTACTTTCATTAGTACAAGTATAACGTCAGTAGCAATTTAAAAGTAAATGACAATAATACTCAAATAATACTATTTATTATACAACAGTCACTTTTGATGCTCTGAAATTTTTCACCAATGCCAAGACTAACATATCTATGATTCATGATGGATTGTTACCTTACAAGCTTTAAATAGAGGTCATTAAATTCCATAGTTCTCTATTAGAAAATTAACGAGTTTTGGGTAGAAACTGGTACAAAATTCGTTGTGAAATGGACATTTTCAAAACGAAATAATATATTTTATATTATTTCAAAATTGCATTAAAACATTTGAAACTTTCTTTTAGCCACTCGAAAAAAAGACTAATACCGTCCCATCCCCAAATTCTGATCAACAAAGAATATAGTTTTTAATCAGACATTTATAAATATGTTGTTGTGTTCCATACTTCAAATATCAACTTTAAAATAGTTTTTAAACAGATTCTTTTTACACCGATTAATTACCGATCACCACAATCAATGATCAGAAATCAAATATAATTCATCCACGACGCTAAACACCACTGAAACACTCCCACATCCATAATCCCCCAAATCACCATAACACAATTTCACCACCCCCTTCTCTTGAAAAGTTCGCCGCCGTCATTAGCGCAATCCGAGAATCGTCGAATTTTCGCTCGCCGCGCCAGCGCGAAAGCTCATCGAACCCGGAGTTATAAAGCTGCGCGCCGATGACAGCGCGATGCGACGCAAGCGCGAGTTTTCACTCTATGCGCCGCGCGTCCAGAAATAGCTGGACGCGCTTGCAGGCCTGGCTCTTCCTGTTCCTTCTTCATTCTGCGTGAGCGGTATTATAGATACAGCGCGCGCGCGCATCGTCGTCGTCGTACCGCGTGCTAGAAAACACTCACAACGTGCGACTGTATAGCGCGCAAATCGCGAATTTTCCGCGATTAGAAGGCGAATGTTTGGTAGAAAAAGTCATTGGTTTTTAGAAAAAAAAAGCGGTTGTTGATATGAGTTGGTTAGTAAATATTAACGATTATTTGTTTATTATTATTCGTTATTGAGTTAAGAAGTTTCAGATTCATCAAATAATCTTCAGAAGACTGATTTTTATTTATTTCTTATTAAAGTGTTTTGTGTACTACCTTTTAATGGAGTGTTATGTAATTATAAATAAAAAACACGAGAGACTTAAGACTGGCATCAGCAAAGGAGGATTATGACTATATTATATTTTGACTTTAAATAACTAATAATGTAAAATATCAAGAATCCTAAAGGGAATACTAAAACCGACATGTAGTTAAAAAATAATTAAGTATTGTTATTGATTGTTTCACAAAAGCAATCGTATTTAGATCAATTATTTTTATAAATTAAGTTGTTAAAACAAATCACTCATTACTGTCAAACATTTTAATAAGACATAAAATGTAATAGTACCTACTTATCTATAATTTTAAATAAACTCGACGTGGAACACTTCTAATTCGAACGATTTGATTTTTCTTGTAATCCTCCAATGAGGTTAGCTAAATCGTGCATTCGATCCAATGAAATCCAGCGAAATTGCACTATGTTTTACTAGACAATTTTAATGAACGCAGAGCTTTTATTTAAAAAAATACGTATATATTCAAATTTGCGTTGATGTATTTGTTAATATAAATTATTTTCATAATTATTAATGATGAGGAAATTTATATAAAATACATTGGGTATCTTTTTCTATACAATACACGATTCTGAGTCAAACGCTAAACCAATTTCAATCGGGCAGGTCTGATTGAAGAAATTCTATACATGAAACAAGTGCTTTAACATCTTTATTTATAAAACTTATAATTATGCAAGAATTAGCAAACTCTCGTTATTGCTAAATATCATAAATCAACTTAATATATTTTCTCAAGCTAAAACTATTTTAGCACTTTAAAATCTAACATTCAAAATACACCTGAAAAAAACACTGGTACACCATATAAGCTTTCAATTCATACTTATTTCATGAATATTATCAGCATTCAAAAAAATTTTAATAATTCTGTTTTAAATACAAATTGAACAGGTAGTAAAAAGAAAATACTACAACAAGCTACCTAATTAAATTAAAACGTGAAGCTCGCAGATCAGTCGCAGTGCTGCAGAGGCGCGATAGCTCGCGAGCGGCGTGACTTTTCGCGGACCGGCCAAATGCGGCCTATTGGCCCCGACGTCGCAGAGCGCGCGCGCGGGACACGTTATTTATTATCGCGCGTTATAGACACGTCTAGTGTATAGACGTATGCACCGCGAAGACGACAACGACGACGACGAACTGCACTCCTGAAAGATTCCATTCGCGCAACTCGACGCGTCTAGCAAGATCCACAAGGGTTGCTCAATCTATTACAGGTCGTTTACCTCAGGCTTACGTATTTTTCATAGCGTCGTAATTACAAGAATGAGGAATTTTTTTTATACATTTTACTTGGCGTTGGAGGGTTATTAATTTATTTTTTATAAAAGAAAGTTGTTTTAGGCGAGTGATTAAGAGTTAGAAAAGATTCTCTAATTGTTTAAATAGAATTTTGAATCGCGATTGTAAAGTCGGTTCATTAGCGTTCGAAGAACGCGCAGAATGAAGTCAAGTGTCGGCCATTGCCAAGTAAAGATTAGTTGAGCCGCACCTCATTCAGTCTATTTTATTTAGCTTAGTAGGTAGTGCTTATTTTTAACGAAAATAACTTGCACAAAAAAACGAGAATTTGCACTTTCACGTTGTTGACATTGATAATGATAAGTGTTTCTATTTTTATAGCGTTCGAGTATATTTGGTTGCACGTATGAACTATGCGAGTTATTTTAATTTAGATGCAATGATTCGTATTTTGCACTAGTTCTCTTTAGATGAAACAAGATAACCTCGAGTAGAGAATAAACTATAAATACACATGTATGACATATTCGAGTTGTATCTGCAACAATAGAATGCTTATGTATTTGATAATTGCATTAAGTATTCATTTCAGTGCATCAAAGTATTAAATAAAATGAAACGCATTGAAAGAGCATGCACAACTAAAAATAATTTATACAATGTAGTACATTTTCTATTTAGGGCTTCGCTTTATATAGTTTTTACTTTCGTCTAAAAATAAAATCATAATATTTTTACAAGCGCTATCACTCGTGATATTGATAATGGAGATCGACAATGACTTCTATCGATATTCCAAAAACGTTAACACTCTATTTGGAACGCATTTCCTACCTTTTATATTTGGAAAAAGAATGTTTCCGGATCTAATAAAACTGTCTCTGCACGCTGCCAACAAACTATTTTGTCAGTGCAAATAGAATCTAACAGCATCTTCCAAAATACTTAAAAGAATCATTATTTCTAAAACACTAGATTTCAATAGTTCCTTTGTAAAATTAAATTAAGCTATTCTCTAAATTTATTCAGATGAGATATTCCAGTTGTCTCGATTATCTATTTTCATCTATTATTCTACAAACCCCAGTTGTCCGTCGAGTGCAATGGCGGCTTTGTCACAAAATGTCTTACGTTAAGAAAACAACGGAGTTCATCAGCACGTCTGGGTGACACAACAATTACGATCGAAATTCTAAATAAACAACTTTTTCCCGAAACGCCAACCAAAAGAACCACTTGGACGTAGACCGAGGTAGACTAATGCAACTTTGGATGTCGGAAGCGAGATCAAATTTACTCGCGCGACTATACTAATCAAAATCTTTTAATTTATACCGCCTTTCCAAAACTCTACCTTTGTCTACATTCAATTGATAACTCACTTTAACTTTCAATATTGAATAACACTCTTCAGCAATAACAATGTCGAATTAAAGTGTACTTTTCTACAGTTTTAGTAATAATTACTTTTCGTTTACACAAATAGGACAAATGTTATTCGACGAGAAAAGCTCAAGCGAAGCTCTATTTTAAAGCGCACGTAGAGACGGGGCATAAAGCTACTCCGAAAAAGCTACGGCGCGCATCAGATATTCACCCGCTCGACTTTAAAGGCATAATTCGCTAACCACTAAAACCACCAAAGCCACTAAAACCCTCAAACCCAATCAATCACTCGTCCTATATAACGAAGTAAAAACACAGCTCCCCTTTCGCCGCGTGAATCACACTCTCAAATAAAAATAGTCCTCTACTTCCCACTCCATTTCAACGAAGCATGGGCAAAGAAAGCACTATCAACTTTCGATCATTGTCGTGAAACGGGACAATCGAATTTCACGAAAAAACGTGTTCGCACTGAAAAATCGGTTTCCGGAAAGATATTCGCTGTTGGTATAATAATGATTATAGTTGCAGCAAAACACAATTTGAACTTAATACTTATAGAACTTGCAACTTCAACAACTATACAGTGGCTAACTATATTACACTATAGACAGTTGCAATTGTGGCAGTTGTAATTGTATACTACGATATATTAAACACCCAGCACATTCTGAGAGAGAGGATTCTTAACATCAAATACGAGTTCTTATTAATCATAAGATTTAAGTTATGGTCAAATGCGTATATATCTTAACCGTTAAGACAGTTATTAACAATCAATAAACACTTTTAAACAGTTAAGACACAGTTTTGCATGCTTATACTTAAAGCAACAGTACACGTGTACCAAATACTTATCTGACGATTTATAACACCTATAAGAATTCGCGCTTTACAGTTACATTCTCTCATTGACCATAAGTACCACGATTAGAAATTCTTTCTCTCAGCATGAAGAATCATTCCCCCCGATTACCAATAATACTCACACTCATATCTGCTGCTGACGGCAACGACGACGACGACGGCGGCGGCGGCGGCGGCGTGGACGTACGTTACCCTTATCCTCTTCTCTTCTCTCCTCTCCTCTCCTCTCTCGCCAAAAACGCTGCTGCTGCTGCTGCTGCAGCACCTGATGTTGAAACGCGCGCACGGCCAGCTGCACTGCGCGGCAGCCGAGAGTATAGGTAGGTAGGTAGGCAGCCGTCGCTGCGCTGGACGTCCTAGCGCTCTCGCGACGCGACGCGATAGAGCAAGAGCAAGAGTAAGAGAGCGCTTAGGCCGGGTTATTTTGGTCGTGGTAGAGCCGCCGCCGCCGCCTGGACTCCTGCCACCGATTTTCCTGACGACGAGAGTCTCCTCGTTCCCGTAAATATATCTCTTGTGTTCGCTGTCTTTTGCTAGCGCGTGTGTTTCTTCTCGGTCTGGCGACGCGATGTATGTAGCGGAGAGTTTCTTGTGTGTTGCCGGGGCGAGTGGCTTATAGTAGAGGCGAGCTTTTTCGCGGCAAAAGCTCGCTTGAGTGTGGAGCGAGCGTGCTGGTGGGGTTTCAGTGCGGTGCGAGATGCTTTGATGCGGCTGGCTGCGCACCGAGGCTGATGTTCCGCCGGGGCTACCGGGTATGATTTTTACGTGCAAGGGTGTGGGATAGTAATGGGAAAATGAGTTTGCGTTTGTTTGTTTGGTTGGATAATGATGTTGAATTAAAGCACATCGGTGCGTAAGGTGAAGGTTTATAGTAGTGGTAGACTGCTGTTTCTCAGTTCGATTGTAGCCACTGAATTTCATTTCGTTTTCTTGCTTCTTGTTATTATCTAGATTACATATTTATACCATTTTGCAGTACTCTCATTGTTTAATTATATTAAGGGGATAATACACCTTTAAACCCTAAGAAAAACTTTTTATTTGTGAGTTTATACAACTTTTTATATTTAAAAGCAAACTTCCTGAATCTTTTCTTTGCTTCAACTACTTGATCATATCCTTAATTTCACCATTGTAAAACTTCAAAATCTTGATCCCACAAGTTACGATAAATCACTATTATCAACACAACATTCATTGGAAGGACTTTGCGATGTGCACGATTCAAGGTATTATGGTGAACGAAATTTTTTTTGTCGCTTAATCGACTCCATTTGACACGTTTTAAAACTTAAGTGAAGCATTTTATCAATTTTTAAGTATTAATAATACAAATTTAAAAAAAATAGTTTGAATCTCTAAAAAGATTCCCTTTTTAATTTTAACAAAAATGTGCTCTATTTACAAGTAAAAAAGAGTCGATTAACCGTCTGATAAAATTTTCGTTTTTTACATCATATTATCTAGAATCATGCCCGCCGCAAAATCCTTCCAAGAAATTTGGTACTGACAATAGTGATTTATCGTGACCTGTAGGATGAAGATATTGAGGTTTTAGAATCATGAAATTAAAGATAAAATCAAGTATTTATAGTCAGAAAATTTTCAGAATGATTACTTTAAAAATATAAAAAGTTTTGTCAACTCTTAAAAAAATACATATATTTTTGTGTTTCAACTAGTCCTACCCCTTTAATACACAATCACCAACACTAACTCAGGACAATGTAGTCGTTGTTGTTGCTGATTGTTTGTTGTTCACCAATCCATCCACACATGCATCCATTCATCCACCTACGCACTTCCACCCCTACACCCACGCATCTATACATCCACATGTCTAACACTTCAATCCCCCCACCTACGTATCCACTCGCACACCTTTACACTTTATCCCGTTACCGATATATCCATTCATCCACCTATGCACTTCAACAATCCCACCATCTCATACACCCATGCGGCCACTCAGACATTCATTCCACCCACGCATACATTCATCCACCGTTACATTTCAATCCCTCCACACACGCATCTACCCATTCGCCCACGTATCCATTTGTTCATCTTATACACTTCAACCCCTCCATTCACGCATCCATCTATCCACCTAACCAGTTCCGCACCTTCACCCACGAATACATCCATTCACCTATAAACTTCCACCCCTCTACCCATGCACACATCCATCCGCTTATACACTTCCACCCACTCATGTAACCATTCATCCACCGTTACACTTCAACCCTCCACGCCCGCATACACTCTTCCAACCACTTGTCTATCCATCCGCTTTTACACTTTAACCCCTCCAAGCACGCATACAGACGTCTACCCACGCATCTATTACATTTTTTAAATATATACATCTAACAATTCTTTTGATAAAATTATCGCTAAAAAATATGGTTTTGAATTTTATATGTAGTACATGTTTTTTAAAAATAACCTATCTTAACAAACGAAGAATAAATTTTGATTTCTTGTACTGTAGATATTTGGAAAATTATATACCTAAATAATGTATATTACTGTAAATATTTTATAAAAAGTCGCTGCCAATTCATTGGCACTTAACTTCCTCAAACCTAGTATATCATTTCCATATGAAACGTATCTTTAATTTCTTTTTCGACTCCATATATTCATAAAAAAAATAGAAATTCGTTTGTTTAATGAAAAATGACCGCAAAATTCTCTAGAAATATAGAATTAAAATTAAAAAAATAAATATAACCTCGATCAAATATCTTAAAAGATAATAAATAGTATATTGTGTACCGAGGGCGAGAAAAAGCCTCTCGTCCATGGTGCACATCGTATTTTTTGTGACACATGTATTGATTTTTGCGATTTTACGTGTCTATCAAGCGGAACCAGATGTAGCCGCTTTTCAACACGGTGCAACTGTCGTCTTGTTCTATTAAAAAATGAAATATGTATACCTACACATACATTGATTTATACACACACACACCCATATATACATATATATATATATATATATACATACACACATAGAGATATACATACATACACATATCAAATAATTATTATCGTATATTAAAGTTTTTCAGGCAAATGAAAGATAAGATAAATTAATTAATTTTAATTTGATAATTAAAAGTCTTTACCGTACGCTGTAACACGCACGCAGACTGTAGTGAGCTTAAGGTAGTTCCTTGACGACTCTCTAGTCGAAATGGAGTTAACAGATAAAATTTCATAGTATGTGCATTTAAAATATACATTTTATATTAAATTATAAAATTACATTAAAATATATATATTTATGCTCATAATATGATTTAAATTAATTTTTTTAAACGCATGTTAAAAACATTTCATGACTCAATGACTCACTTTTTGTACGTTTTAACCTCAACTTTTTACTTTGACATGGAATTAATTTAAAAAATGATCGACAATGCTATATTTTCAAGCTATTATTTAATTCGTTGTAATTTTTCTAATATACCTTCAGTTTCTTGTCAAGATATCGGATTTATAAGTATGTTAAAGTTTTAATTAGAATGCTAAAATGTTACATTCTGCGAAAAATCATTGAAAAAGTTGCGTTTTCAAATTAATTTTTTCCGCTATAATGATCGATGACCCTACCTAAAAATTGGTACATTTATGTAAATGCATAAGAAAATTCATTTTTTACTATTTTTAACTGAATCTCGGAATTATTGTCTGGTGAAAGAACTACCTTAAAAGTTTTTACCGCCCGCTCGAGCGAGCGGTAAAGGTTTATACCGCCCTAGGGCAATAAAGGATTTTACCGTCCGCCCGAGCGGGCGGTAAAGAACCTTTTTGTCGCCGGTTGGTAAACGGCCAGTTCTCGTCCGCTTGAAATGCACGAAAAAGCGCGAAAATCGTGCATGTATTACAAAAAAGACCTCATAGTTTGGGCCATGAAGACTAGAATAAAGGAGTACGAACAAAATAGCAATATCGCTAGATTTTTAAATTTTAAATTTGTATAGAAACGTTTGAACTTTGGACTGCAGGGAGCGCTTTAGTAGGTAGTGTTTGAATCAGTTAGGTTATGATGACCAGTTGTTTACTTTTTTAATCTTGCTGGTTAAAAATAGAAAATGTGATACTTGACGCAAAAAAGTAGATAAACGTCAAAGTGGTAGATACGCAAATAGAATAGACAAATGGCAAGATTTTCTATGTCAAACTACACTTTAAAGTGTACCAATATAGTCTATTTATAAGTTGACTTTATGTTAACATATTTATTTTCAGCTAAATTATATATTATTTTTCGCATTTCATACTGGAGATTTGTATACTTGAACATAAATATATTGTACACAAATTGTATATCTATACAATTTGTAGGATATATAGGAAACTGGCAATTCAAGCGCCCTCTGTTGCTTTAAGTTTCTACTAAGCTGTATTAAAATATAGAAAATTCCTTATACATTGCATCCGTACTCCTTTACTCTAGTCTTCATGGTCAGGGCAAAGAATTCAGCCAAGAGATAGTGGAAAGCTACAGTTTTCAGCTCAATTTATTTTAAACATTTTACATCATATGTTTGTGACATATCGCTGTTTAAACAAAAAATTACGTTTTCGTGTATAACAAAAGAAAAGAGAATAGCTTATAGAAAATTTCGTGTCGAAGAAGATCGGTCATTTATGCTCTTTCAAATGCATTTAAAATAGAAAAATGGATTTTTAAAAAACGATGAATCTCAAAAATTCTTTTTAATTCCGAATCTTCATTAAAAAACGAAAGAAAATAAGCTACAGTTGGCCAAAGATGACCGTTGGCGAAAATATAGATACACGAAAATTGAATCCAAGTAAAACTAGCAAAGCATGTATGTAAATCCACGTAAATTTTCTATCCACGTAAAATTTGCAGGCTATGCACCAAACCTGAGAAGGAATACGTAAATCCACGCAATTCTTGGACCTATGTAGCAATTGTTACTTAATACAACAAGCATCAAAGAGGAAACGTACTTCGAAATTACGTAAAACGAAAATCGACGTAAATCCGCGTAAATCTTGGATCCACGTTTCACGTGGATTTACGTGGATCTACATTTTCTCCTTTATGTTTGGTGCATAGAGTAACAAATTTTACGAGGATCCAAGATTTGCGTATGTACGTTTCCCCAGTAATGTTTGATGAATTAAACAACAAATTGTATGTCGATCCAAGAATTACGCAGATTTACGTCGATTTATGTTTTCCTTCTCAGGTTTGTTCCATAAATGACTGGTTTTATGTGGACCCAAGATTTACGTGGATATACACGGCTTTATAGGGATGTACGTATTTCCTGTAATGTTTGGTGCATTAAGTAACAAATTTTACGTCGATCCAAGAATTACGCAGATTTACATGGATTTACGTCTTCCTTTTCAGGTTTGTTCCATAAATGACTGGTTTTACGTGGACCCAAGATTTACGTGGATTTACATAGCTTTACATGGATGTACGTTTCCTCTGTAATGTTTGGTGCATTAAGTAACAAATTTTACGTCGATTCAAGATTTACGTGGATTTGTGTGCCTGTTCTTATACTTGGTGCGGTTTTTATATGTATCGAAGCTTGTATTGCACCGTAATTGCTAGTATTGCTCCTTACATTACGTGGATTATGTGGATTTGGTGCGAATATACACTGCCTATCATGAATAATTCATTCGCACCTATAAATATATAACCAATTTCATTAAAATTCTAAGGTGGTCAGGTCCCTTAAGGGGAGGTCGGAGCGAACTTTACCATTGCGACCTCCACCTCGCGCCATATTTTTCATTATACGTCTAAAATTCACGTAGTAACATCAAAATCGAGGTTGATAATAGTTTGTTATTATGTAAAGAACACCGGACAACAGCAATTTTGTTTATTAGTAGCTTCAAAAGTTTTATATTATGAAATATTGTTACAATTGACGAATGGAAAACGGTAAAAGTGATGGTCATCTTACCGTTTCTTAGCCTTACTGATAGCTTCACCTCGCGCCGTATTTTTCATTATTTTACAAAATTGTACGCAATTATGTACGTTTGAAGCTTTATAAACATTTATTATTATGACAAGAACACCGGACAACCGCATTTTTGTACCATAAATGACCACAAATTTTTATTTTTATGATATTAATTTTTGAGGTTAGGTAAAATCTGCACCATTTAGGATAGCTCCGACCTCCTCTTAAGAAAGAACTTCAAACAGTAATTATCTTATGTCAAAAAAATGTAGAGGTAAGTCTTAAGTACAGTCAAGCCTCGCGCACTGTAACTCGCACACTGTTAAACTTTACGCACTATCATACTGTCACGGTTCATTATCAGCGCACTGCTATAATATAATTTCATGGCCAGGAATGTATTAAGCTCACGGGGCCCCTTAGAAAAATTTTCTTCATTTTAACATTATACATTGAATAAAGCTTGTTTTCATTATAGAATATGCAATTTTTTATTATTTGTGTTACTGAATTGATCAAAGTTATTGAAGTTTTACTGTTTGAAATATATGATTTGTAAATTTTAGTTGATGAAACCTGCATACAAATTTCTATTTATACAATAATAATTTATATGTTAACATCAATATTATAAAGTCTGTGATTCCTCTAATTTATATAATTTATATTTACAGAATTATTAATTATGTAATAACCTGATATTAATAAGAAATTAATAAAAAAACATAAGTTAATTTTTTATAACGTTGTATAGATTTTGTAATTTATTTGATATACCTATCTCAAAATATAATTCATTTTTATTAATAATATTAAATCTAATTTTCTATTAAATACATTAAATTTAATTTTCTAAGAAACTTTAAGCACCCAACATTTTTTAAATTTTGTTATTTGTACGACCCTGGCATTTCAATCTGATTGGCTGACCTCGGCAGTAACAGTGCCCAGCTGCGTCGGTCCTGACTTGTAACAGTGCGGGAGGTCTGACTGTAATTTCTTTAGTAATCACTAAAGCAGTAACTTAATAGTGTATTAGAAAGCCACCGCCCCCTCAGCTCTGAGAGACACGATATAGAATTATCATCTTACTTTCCAAACAGCAATAATACAGTCCTAAGATCAAGTTCATATAGGTGCCATTCTCGTATTGTATTGCACCAAAGTCAGACGTTGTTACTATTCCAATAGGTACATGTAATAAGTACATATCAACATATTCAAGTCTCAAATTATTTAGACTTAATTCCATAGCTTTCGTCTGACGATCGAAGTGCTTGAGGCGACAACTATCTAGACTAATGTAAAATAATTATTATGGCTTTAATAGTTTTGTTAGACGAAAATCTTAGTGAATTTGAAACATTTTTCATTTACTCATTTTTGTGGTTATGTGAAGATCTTCACGTTTCCCTCCATTCACAAACAATTTTTTTAAGGTTGTTCCAATGTAATTTTTATTTCCGTACGCATATGCAGTGTCAATATGTCTGTAACCTACGCCAAGAGCTACCGTCAGCGTAATATCCACTGATTGCTGAAGTTAACTAGTAACAGTACCGAAAATCATAAGTTTACATTTTTTATAAATAATACTTCTAACTGAATTTATCAAACTTAATTAAGGTATTAAAAATATAATAGTTTTTACCAAATAGGTGCCGACTCCAACAATCGGAATTTCATTGCCATCCAACAATTTTGCGGTTGGTCTAGTGAGTTCATAACAAATTTCAAAGATCGATAAGAAACAACATGTCCAGTATAATGCTTCCATGCTAGAAAACCAACACGAAAAGTTAATAAAACTATTAGAATAAATAAATTACAATAAAATACTTATTTACTTATAAAGTTATACTTGGATATGTGTATTAATTTTTCTAAATATTCTGAGGCCTAGGTTTTACTGGACTTTTTATACCTCACGATCAGCTAAAATTTGTAAAAGTAATAACGATGAACTTATAAATTAATATTGAAACAGATGGACGTTAAAGACGACGTTTTTTTGGAATCTACACAAATTGGAATGACATATTTTTTTTAATTCGCACGATAAAAATCAAGCTGTGCGTGCGTGCGAGCGTGCGTACGTGTGAGCTTGCGTACGTGCGTATGTGTGTGTGTGTATATGTTTGTATATGTATGTCTGTATGCATTCATATCTCGAGTAATCCATGGCAAAATTTACGTTCCAGGGACATTTTATTTGTTTTTTTAAAGGAAGGGGGCATAATAATAATTTTTCTAGTTTTTGGGATTAGTTTTTGTTTGTTAGGGGTTTTTTGATTTTTTGGTTCTAGGTTTTCGTGTATTTACGTATGTTAGAAATGATACCATCGATGTCGTGAAAATGCACTTGAAAGAGCACATAATTTCCAATATTTTACGACCCGAATTTTTAGATAAGGTGTTTCCTTTCTTTTGTTTTACACGGAAATGTTATTTTCTGTTTGAACGGTTATTTCTCTGAAAAGTATGATGGAAAATTCTTGAAAAAATTGAGGTGATTAAGATAATGGAGAAGATTATTATATAAAATTTTTGAGTCATTTTATTTTTCTATACATGAGAACAAACTCATTTTGTAAAAAAAATCGATTTTCTATGGCAAACGATAACTTGAGTAAAATGGCATTATACCTTCTGAAAATTTCAAAAAGATAGCTTTTTACTATCTTTCGGCTAATTTATTTGCCCAGATCATGAGGACTTTTATTTTTCGAGATATTCGAGATTATATTTTTAGCAAATAATATTGTATAGTTATTTTTCGAGTATTATACGGTAATTTTTGACCCATGAACGCTTATTTTTTTCGCCTTTTAATGAAGATTTTAAATCAAAAAATTTTTTCAAGATTCATCGAATCGTTTTTGTATCTTAATGATTTTTTATTTGTTATGGTATTTTCTTTCTCAAAAAATATTTGATCGTAGATTTCTTGTGTATTACGCGGTAATGTTTGATCAACCAAAGTTCATTTTTTACTTTTTTATGAAGATTTATCGATTCGTTTTGGTTTTATAACGTTTTTTCATTTTTATGATATTCATGTTCTTCCAAAAAAAAATGAATCGCTTTTTTTTGAGTATTATGCGGTATTTTTCACCATTCAAAGCTGTTTTTTTATTTTTTGATGAAGTTTGAAATAAAAAGAAAATTGAGAATCATCGATTCGTTTACGAATATGTGGGTGTGCTTGTGTGTATATATATATGTGTGTTTGAGTTATGTATGTGGGTGTCTGTGGCTGGAGTCTTATTTCACCGTGCTGCCATCTGGCAAAAGTTTGCTAGGTCATCATCCTCATACGTTCGAATTCGTCAGCTTTGAAATATTATCGTCGGTAAAGAAAAATTGGTATAGGTGCGTCTATAATGTGCGCATCAGAAAATTCTGAAATTGTGTATTCTCTATGTCATAGAAACTGTACTTTTAAAAACATGGCTCTGTATAGTACGTAGATTACACACTTTATAGAATTTCGGACGGGATGTTCTCTGATTTCCGTCCTTTATTTTAACCCTTGATCAGGTCGGCAAGGAGAGAACTTTACGTTGCAATATGTGGTCATGATTCAGGGTCAAAAACACTCCAAGAGTCAAATCTAGTACAATGCATACTTAATTAGTAAGGAAACTGCTTTGCATATTTCTAAAAATAGGATCTTCAATGCTGATTATAGCTCTGCAAGTTTTCATGTATGAAAAATGACTCAAAAATAAGAAAAGTAAGCGAAAAGGTTTTTAATTTCAGCTTTGTTTTGTATAAAAATATTAATCTGGTCCAAAGTTATTAACAACTGAAGATGGTGTCTAAATATGCATAAATATTAAAGGAAAAACTCTTTTAAATTCGTAAATTATCGTGCAATTTCAGTAACTTCTTAAATTATTAATAACTTTGGACTAGATTAATATTTGTATACGAAACAAAGCTGAAATTACATAAAGTTCTTTCTGCTTACTTTTATTATTTATATTACTCGTATTATTACAAAAACTGGGAAACAATAACCAATAATTTTTTTTTATAAATTATTAAATACTTTTATATTTAGCTGTTAATGACTGGATACATTAAAATATAAAATGGCGTTTTGTGATTGTCTTTCTAAATGCCTACGATTAAATGTATCATTAATTTTATATAATTATTACGAGCGAGCATTTTGTCTAGTTATATAATTATTATTATTTTTATTAATATTATTCTGTTAAAAACTTGAATATGCTGAACTTCTCCGAATATCATAGAAGAACAATAGTAAAGTGAAAAAGAACAATACACAAACTTTAAAGTAACAAATAATTCAAACCAGACATCTTGTTATTGAGTATGGAAATGCTCATGGCGAAGAGTAGGAATCCAATAAAACTTCACAAATGAATTAAACAGAGGATATAGTAGAAATAGAAATGTAGCGGAAATAGAATGGAGCATCACATGAACTGCAACATGACGAAATCGATAAGAATATGTTCGATTGTTATCCGAGAGCGTTTGGGTGCACTTGCATTATGTATAAATAATGTTTTATATAAATAAATAATAGTTACTTATATATTCCATGTAGATATAATCTTTTCACATTTTTATCTCTTCTTGTATTTACCGTACAATTTATTAGAAACTAAGTATCGCATCGCATTTATTTAGAGATCATTAATTAGTTTTATTATTACATTTCGATAGATTATTATATTTCATCGAACTTACAACTAGTGATTTTGTGAATTAATATAAAAATACTAAAACAATCACGAATAAAAAACCGCTGCCAATTCATTGACACTTAGCTTCCTCAAACTAAATTAATTGTTCCAATATAAAATTCTTTGTTCTAATAAATTAATTTTAAATTGCTATATCTCTTTTTAATTAGTAGCTCAAAAACGGTGTGCTTATTCATCATTGATGGTTTGTCAAAATATAACTTTTGCAACTAAAATTATGCAAAGATAGGTAATTATCCTTATCACAGCAATTAAAATTATTTAAATATTTAAATTAAAAGTAATCAAATGTTAGTACGAAAATAAAATTTTGTGAACGATTGCCATCATAGATTTCCGAGACATAACCTTTTAAACTAAATATGACATTTTTCATGTATAACAGAAGAAGGGAAAAGAGCCTATCCAAAATTTGCGGTTGAAGAGGATAGTTAATTGTATGCTCTTTTTATTACATATACACTAAATTGATAAGGCATAGTGCGTTTCTTACACATGAGAATTGTACACGTAATTATTGTGCACAATTTAGCATTGGTCAAATATATCTGTATATTATTTCGACGTCCCTTACAAAATCACATTTCAGATTTCTTGAAAAATACTAGTTAATATTTAATTTTTAGGCCCTCATATCAAAACTAATATTTTCTGAGAAGAAGTTAAATTTAAAAAGTGGTAGTATTTTATAAGAGGCCTCTGAAGAGAACTACGCATTTTTTAGAAATCTAAAATGTACTTGCCTTCGTAAAGAGTATCGCTTTAGTGTGATATATATCTAATTGCATGAAATTTATATAATTGTTACAAAGTCTTCATAGTTAAAATGACATTGTAATATAAAACAAGAGTATTTCGTGTAATGAAATAAAAAAAATTAAACTGAAAGATGAAAAGTGCATACGTAAATATTGCTCATTAAATAAAAGTTATTTAAATCTCTTGAAACTTTTCTATTTTTCAGTCGATTTTAACGTATGATTTTAAAGTTTGGTAATTATGCATAAATTCACCGATGAACTGCAATTGTATATACGAGTTGCTCTATCCAGTTTCAAAAAAACTGCACTTTATCGATAAATTCATCCATAATTTCCGAAATTTTCTCGTGGTAACCCAACCTAACCGTTACTGAACACGTGCAAGGAACAAACGGAGCCCTCAAGCGTTAAAATCAATTACAACATTAAGTTTTAAGAACTTTAAATGACTTTTCATCAGCGAGCAACGTATACACCTGCAATATTAAAATTTTTGTTTAAAATTTATTTTTTCATTACACGAAATACTCTTGCTTTATATTACAATGTCATTTTAACTATGAGGTGTATGACGGCTATATAACAATATCCCTTAAAACTCTAAGCAATTTTTTTTTATGAGTTCATGAAACTTTTATACGTAAAAGCAATCATTCTGAAAATCTTTAATAATATTTAAAATTACTTACTACCATTACATAAATAACTGACCAAATGCTGAAATAAATTGTCTTTAGAAACACGATTTCCTTCCCAAGCAATCTTAAACAATAATTTCAACCACCCGAAATCCAACAACACCCAAAATCTAACAAAATCCCAAGAACCCAGCTGTCCGAGAAGCAGACGATATATCCCGCGTCCGTCGCTCCGGCGCGAAAATTCAAAGCAGCTTCGATCGGCTCGCGTCAGATGCCGCTCGGTCCCGGCTTTCTCTCTCTCTCTCTCTCCTCGTCGTCACACCGGCTGTCGTTAAACCCATCCTCTACCGTACTCCGTACTCCAGCAGCTGCGTCGGGGCGGCCAAAGAGCAAGCGAGACACGCGCGCACACACACCGCTCCAAAGCGAAAGACAGAGACAGAGATCGCGCCGAACCAAAGCCCACGGCACAGACAGGCAGCGGCAGCAGGAGGCAGAAGAGCAACAAGCAAGTATTACGGCGAGCCGCCCGTGAGTGCATCTCTCTCTCTCTCTCTCTCTAAAACTCTCTCCGAGCGCGCGCGGTCGCATCGCACACCCAGAATCTCAGTACTGCACGGCGATTCGACGACGCGGCTTCGTGCGTGTGCGCCAAAATCCACGCTCCGTATTTTCGCAAAAGGAACGGAGAAAGAGACGGAGATAGAGTTATTCGAGAAAAGAAGAAAAAAAATACCGCACGCACGCATCCAGAGAGAGATAGAGGCGTGTATAGATACATATATACGGTACATCGCGAAAGAGAGTTCGCGCGCGCTCGCCCGCGTCTGTTATAAGTAACCGAGAGGCCAGTGTGTATATACGTATATACGTGCGTATACGGAGTATATACGCGAGTGTGCAACAGAGTTGTAGTAGTAATTCGAGATCAATCGAGAGGACGCAGGGCACGCACGCTAGCCAGTATAATAGTGTATATTCCACGCTCGGCGCGCTCCGACTCCGACTCTTCGTCGACAACAACAGGTGAGTTGGGGGATTTTCATTTGGGGATATATATACCTATAAGTGTATACTCGGACGCTGAGTTGTGCAGATTACGCGGGCGGTATGCAACGGCTGAGTCAGCTACGAAATTACGTCGCGTTTGCAGTGCTGTGCGCTCCGATTATTCGGAGCAGGTATACAGTGGAGATGTAATATCTGTGCACGCAGCCACGCGTGGGAATATATATACGGATTTTGCCGTTATTCGGAGGGGGCTGGTGATGCTGCCGTGCGTCTGGATCGAGCGCGAATTTGCGCACGCTGTGTGGTAGATCGATAGAGTTGCAGTTGGTGGAGAGAGAGAGAGATAGATAGATAGATAGATATTCTTTTTATTTATCACTAATGACAAAAATTTACAGCTGTATGTACATTTTGTTAAAATTTGTTATCACATTATCAGTCATTACGGTTAAAAAAGTTCGGTTGGAGAGAGGGAGAGAGAGAGAGAGATGAGAGAGGCATGAATGGGAGTTTGTTGGGTTTGGGTTCGGTTTTTGTACGTGGTTTGGAGGACGGTTGTCAACAAGTTGATGTGGGGTTTAACGTTGGTGTGATGGTAGCGCTTTATCGATTCGGACTTTTATGTGAGAATGATGTGTGTGTGTGTGTGGGCGAGCGTTGCGATGATCGCCTCGTATGATAAAACGACGCTGGGATTTCTTATAAACCATCGACCCTGGTTGCTATTGATTATTCAAAAACGGGAAATTGCTGGCTTTCTCGCAATGGTTGGTTGGTGCGCGTGCGAGATTAGGATTTTTCTCGAGTTCGGTGATTAAACGTTATGTGCGGTGTTCTAAAAATGAAAGAATAATATTTGATGTTTCAGCGAAATTAATTATACAGTGGCTCGTCTTTATGAAAAAGATAATTGCCAGGTAGATATGCTAACAAAGTATTCGTGAAAGAATAAATAAATATTATTCGAGCCAAGTTTCAAACGTGTTGACCGCAAAAATTCTTTTCCTTATTGTGCGTTTTTCCCAAAAATAAATTATTGCCAATACACGCATTACCAAGGTCGCAGCTTTATAGGCAGTTAAGAGTAACCTCGAGTTTTACACCTACACGTGACAAAATTTATAAAGTTAGATGTAAAGTATGAATTGTATCGAAACTTTGAAAGTAAATTAATTATTAAAGACGAAATTCAAAGGAGATCCTATTATTCTTCACATTTATACCCTAACATTTCTCACGCAATCTTATGAAAATATTCAATTTATAGTAGATACTTTTAAAATGATTATTGACTAACTTTTAATGAAAGTAACGTTTCCATAATTATTTATTTAATAACTAAAACGAGATTCTTAGTGGCACCCACAAGTATAAGAAAGAACATAGCAAAAATTAGCATGTCTGTTTCTACATTGAGGCATAGTAAAAAACCTTACTAAAAAACCTCAAACAAATATTAAATTTCACCCCAAAAATCCCACAACGCCCCATAATTCCCAGCCAAACCCAACGAATTTCCCCGAGCATCCTCGAAAAAAATCAAGTATAGAATCTGGTATAAAATCCTCGGAGAGACCACGGATCCGAGTGGGCCGCGCGAGCAGGAGAAGAGGAGAGCTTCACCGTGCACGAGTGTATACAGCAGCCAGCGCGCGCGTAGGATATGGGAAATCGATGAGGTGCTCTCTCTCTCCTCTCTCCGTGGTATATAAGGTGTATCGCGCTCTCGTGGCATGGCTGCGACGCGCCGGAACGCGGAAACTCTCATCCCCGACGTCGTCGAACGCGATGCTCCTTCGCGCCGGTTTTGGCTTGTTTTGACAGCTGAGCAACGCCGATGTTCGTCGAGCGCGTTGAGTTGCTTCGTTGTGTCGAAATTTGTGGTGTGTTTTACGGGGGGAGGCGGGTTTAGGGTTGTCCAGGAGCGCGGGGAGGATCGATGAGAGGAAGCGGGAATGGTAATCGTTAGAAGGAACTTTTTGTGCGATTGAGAGATTTTTAAGAATTTCAGGCAATGGTGCTCATTTTAACGATTCGGTTGTTTATGCAGGTATTGTAGGCACCGAAGACTACGCGATTACAGACCGGTACTGTATAATTAAAAGCCAGTTGAATGTGGATGTTACGCTGGGCATGCCACTATGACGCAAGGCGTAATGGTTATTTTTGAAAAATAAGAGGCGGGATAAATGCGTTTATATAGGCAAATTTATTAAGAATCTTCAAAGATTAATTTTGTAAATGTTTTTTACGGTTTTTTTGAACAGAAAAAATCGTGATTCATAAAGAACTTTCAAAATCCTTGATAGTAATGCTTTTAAAGGTGACCTAATGTAACATAATGTATTTTTAATAAATTTCTTATGTGAATAATGATTCGTGAGTCAGGAGTTGTAAGTCGATTTGAAATTAAATAGAAATCTGTATATCGTTTAATCTTTTCTTTGCAATCGGACAGTTAAATAAAAAATAAGTAATCCTACTGAATCACAAGTTATTACATTTTTCTTAACCAAGAATGACAAATTATAATATAATATAGAACTTCGATGCAATATATTACATTTTTATTCAATTTTATTCAGATTAAGTTATTATTACCTTACTCGTGCTGAAAATAACTACCATGATGTAATAATCATTTCCCATTTAGTTCATTCAAACGTAAATAAAGAAATCCTCCTCCCTGAAGACAGGTTCTTTCATCGTTACCTCTCCCGGCAAAATACAACAATTTCAACGACCAACCAACCAATCGAGTAATTTAATATAATCGAGAATCACGCAGGGAACATTTTACCGTTCAATTAACGGACAGTTGCTAAATTGGCGAGTCTTCTCTTTTTTATTCGGTCGAGTAATTTCCTCGGCGCCCCGCGTGAATAATCCAGACTCTCGTATTATACAGCAAGAGGAAAAAAAGAAATGCCAGGCGCGCGCCGTGCGGAGGTATACGCCTCCGACGCGGTTTGACGGATTAGACGATAATCGATGCTCGTGCGATTGCCGAATCGGCAGCGCGAGAGCACGAAAAAGCGCGAGAGTCGGCGTGTGCATTTATCCAATCGGAGTAGAAAAGAGTGCTGCTTTATACTTTGAAGTTTTCCGGTATTAGGTTTTCATGCGTTAGTTTGGGGGAGGTACTAATTAAAATTGGCATTTTTCTGTTTTAATTTTTAAATCTACGAAATTTATAGTAATAAAGAAGTAAATTAATACTATTAATTAAAGTAATGCTAATACCTGTAGAAGATGGGTTCTTAAAAAATGCAGTAAATGAAAATAAATCATATGTTAAAAAATTATTTTCTACACTTTTTTATATTTGTAGTTAATACTTTTATTACACATTTATATAGTAAGGTAGTATATAGGTTTGACGTAATGTTTTGTGGATCCAAAGATTAAAAAAGTAGCTAAGATAATAATTTTCAGTAGTACCTCCCTCCCTAAGGAAGAGCTGATTATAATGATGAATCATTTATGATGTCAGAATCTGCATTACGTTATAGTATAATGTACAAAATGAACTCAAACTACTAAAGTACTAACTCAGCTGCACCTTATGTCGGAGCTAAAAATAGACAATGATTATCAAAGTATTAGTGTCATCGTGTCGACTTAAGTTACATTAGTCACGTCGTCTGAGGATTTTTGTACGCAATACTCGGTACGTTGCATCGTTTCGGTCTTTTAAAATGAAAACAAGGAAGTCGCAGACATCGCGAAATGTTCAATCACACCTTTCACGTGTAATTATATCGCAGACGATAAGAGGTCGATAGAATCTTATCTTGATCTTATTCAAAATTTAACCGTGAAGAATGACAACAATGCAGATAGCAGATTTTATTATTCATGTACAAAACAAAACATTTGTGTATATAATAGATTCGATGGAAACAATTTATAGATTTTTTTACATTAAATTTCTCTAAATTATTGTATTTAGTATTTTCTATAAATTTTATTAATTTTGATTATTAAGTGATCGGTGGTATTTAAACATCTAATAATGATGTGCTTTATTGTTTAACATACCTGCACAATAATAAAATAATAAAATATAATTTTGTTTGTACTTTAATTGCGTTTACTCGTAAACAGTATACATTTATATATTTGATTTTGAATTTTCAATAAAAAATGTGTATACCGTGATATACTTTTATCACATTGAGATGACACGCCCAACATATTTTATTTTAATATTCAAAGTAATATCTTGCTCTGGTGAGCAGTTAAACTCTAATAAATTTTACTTATCTATGAATGTAGATGCTGTATATCTGTATAGTTTACACATGTAGTAATTAGCATATTATGAAAATGTATCATGTAAACGTTCTCTGAAACACGGCCATTTGTACAATATACATGACATCAAAGTTTTCGAATATTAATACAATAAAACCCTTTGATGCATAATGTTTTACTCCAGATGTATTAGAAATAGAGAAATATTTAGAAAAATTTAATTAAGATTTTATCATCAATGGTACTTTTTTCTTAAGTATACTTTTTAAAGTCACTAATTCCAAAATTCAAGTCAGATTTTGAGAATTAATAGCAAGTCTGATTAGCTATAGCTAGTTAACTAGCTATCTGTCTACATATCGATATCCATCTATAAAATATAACGTACCTTTCCTACATTGGATTTCAATTATTTACACCGCTGTTTTAATATTTTAACTAGAGCTTTGCTTGCATAAAAGTTTGTACGTATAAGTTTTTGAGATTGTTTATCGCTAGTTTAAGGTGATTCATGCGTCAATAAGTACCTAAGTTATAAAAATGTATATGATAAGCTATTTTTGTATTACAATATGAGAAACAATATAATATAAAAGAAGGACACAAAAATTACGAAAAAAATGATTTTTAACAAAATTTTCATATTGTAAAAGTATAAATATCGCCAACTATAGATAAAGATTCCTCAAAACACCGGAGAATTTTTTTTTGTACCTGATTTTAATTCTAAAGGTCTCATTTTGTCCCTTAAAAGATTTCAGGGGGACTTCCGATATAAACATTTATAGAAAATCGATAAACCTGCAAAGTTACAGCCAATAGATTAAACTTGTACACGTATGAATTTATAAAAACATGTGTACTGATTTATAAACAATTGGCTGCAACTTTGCAGATTTATTGATTTTTTAAACATTTTTATATCGGTAAGTCTCTCTGAAATCTTTCAAGGAACAAAATGAGATCTTTAGAATTAAAATCGTATACAAAATTAGTTGACGATATTTATACATACTTTTGCAAAATGGAAATTTTATTGAAAACATTTTTTTCGCCGCTTGAAGTGTCCTTTATTTATATTATATTGTTTCTCATATTGTAATATGAAAATAATTTATCATATAAATTTTTATATTCATGTACACATTGACTCAGGAACCATCTAAAAAGGTTGCATAGATGACTTACATAAAAAATTTATTTAAAAAAATTTTTTTATTGCAAAATTTATAACAGTAGCGAATATTTAAAAAAAAATACACATGTCCTATAATTGTATAAAAAGTTATGATATATATATAGGTGTAAATCATCTCAATGATTCCTCTCAATATGCTCAATGGGCACAATGTTTTCCCCTAATATAATTGTATTGTTTTGTATTAACAAATTATTTATGCAGATGATTGATCTGGAAGTAAAAATAAAACGGTTAGGTACGTTTTTATATTTATATTTTATTTTAAATAAAAGGTTTTCGAATTATCTTTAAAGATTTGCGAGAAAAAAAATTATATGCAAATATTGATATTATTTATACATATTTTTAGTTTCCGGTTTCTTAGAATGGCGTTGTGAAAAGCTATAGAGTTATACAAGTAATAGCAGTGATTTGCATTAAAAAAATATGAATTTAAAAGAAAATCGTCTTGATACGGACAATAGGGGCCGAGATAATTAATTAATACTTGCATACTTAATTAACAATTGCAGTATAACTGTTGAATATTTTAACTTGAAAGTTGCAGCGATGAAAGATGAATAGTTGTTCTATCAGTGGAATTTATTTCCACACAATGCGATAATCGGGTTCACCAAAAAATAGCATTGAACGTAGTATTCGAGGAAGCACGCTGGCCAGCCTGACGGTGATGGGGGTATAGCCGCTTGAGCCGCCGCATCGGCAGATGAACCTCTACGTTGCAAAATTAATTTTTCAGTTTGACGTAAAAAAATCAAACTTTTCAATTATTTGCAATAAACGGGGGCTACTTGTTTTTCGACGCTTTATACTATTTTTATTCACAATAAAATGGAGCGAATAAGCTATTTACTTGATTTTTGGACAAAACTTCCTTGTTCGCCTACATTGACCCCCTGGCTCCTGGATGCACTGCTCTATATTGCATGCATGCGCTGGCCCGGTGCAGTAGGCTAGTTTAAATACAGGTTTTAGCGCCGGTGTCAGCTTCGCTAATTGCGCACGCCCGGGTTACATCGATGATGTTTAATCGACGCACTTTGTATTAAACATAAGATGTTTTTAACGTAATAAAATGTTTTTCCAGAGAAAGTATAATTCCGAAGAATATTATTTAGCTCGACAAGCATTTTATGATGTTTACGAATAATATAACTTGTCATGAGAAAAAAAATACGGTGGAGATTATATTTGTAAAAAGGCCTTGTCGAATATAAAGAATCCGCTACCAATTTATTGGCACTTAGGTTCCTCAAACTTTATAAATTGTTCCAATATGAAATTATTTATTCAATTTAATTCTGTGGTGAAAAATCAATATGTACTAAAAATTACACTAAATTAATCGTAACAGTTTTAACATAAAAATCATAAAAACTAAAGCTCAAAAATCGAAAATAGGTAAAACAACACTGCACTATACACTGCATTTACTATATTATTTAGCAGATTATCCTACACTCGCTAGTACATATTAATAGATAAATAGCAATAAATATTAATGTAGCATTTACTACTAAAATAAAAGTAACTATTGCGATTGTGCAACTAACTGTAAGTCCCGCCATTACCATACGAAATAGTAATTTTTACTAGACCATTTCTTTCCGTCTGGTCATGTTTCTTTTATTCTAAAAATTATTTAGGAAAAAGAAAAGAGCCTATCCAAAATTTAAGGTTGTAAATGATAGGTAGTTTTATGTTCTTTTTAATAAATTTACAATAGATTTATCATAATATTTTTAATATACCAAAAAGCAGAAAATCTAAAACTCAAAAGTCGAAAATTCGAAAATTCGAAAAATCGTTATAAAACAAGTCAATAAATCCTGAAATTTTGAATTTTGTATTTTCATTTTAAAACGAAAAAAATGAGACCTGCTTGGTAAAAAATGAAAATTTTCAAAAACCAAATAATCTCAATATCTTATAAAATCAATAATCTCATGATCTGGAAAAACATACAAGTCAGATATTAAAAAGCTACCTTTTAGTAAAGTTTCAGATAAAAAATGCTGCCGATTTACTTTAGTTATCGTCGCAGAAAGAGAATCGATTTTTTTACAAAATTATTTTTTTCTCGACAAAAGAAAAAGGTCAAGACTCAATTTTACTGAACATTTTTCTCCATATTCCTAATCATCTCAAATTTTTTAAAAAATTTTCCGTCACATATTTCCGAGACATAACCGTTTAGACAAAAAATTATGTTTTCGTGTATAATAAAAGACTTTATCCAAACTTTCAGGTCGGAAAAGTTAGGTAATTTAAACTAAAACTCAAAAATCAAAAAGCTGATAAAAAAACTAATCGGATAAAAAAAATTATTGTGCCAGCGTCCTTTAAGAAAAACAAATAACATCAACCCTGAAACATTAAGTTTCACTGTCCATACACACACACACATCCATACAGTCATTTTCTAAAAATAGTGTATTTTGATTTCTTAAGGGGGCAGGCCTGGGTTAAACCCAAAAACAGAATTTTTTTTACTAGTTTAGGAAACTTTTTATGTTTAAAAGCAATCATTCTGAAAATATTTGTGCTATATTTGTTTAGTATTATCTTATATTTTACCATTGTAAAGCCTTAAAATCTTGATCCTACACGTCACACTAAATTACTATTTTCAATACCATTTATATTAAAGTTACTGTATTCCTCACACGACTGCAGGTGACATGAACGAAATTTCTCTTTTCCACGGTTATTTGACTCCTTTTGACATCTGGTACAAAAAAGCAAAGCACTTTTTCGTTAAAATTTTTTTTATTATTTTGCTTCAGAGACTTAACCAATTTTTTGAATAATTTTCTTTTTTTTTTAAATTGATTGGGTCTCCAAAAAAAATTATAAAAATAATTTTTACGAAAAAGTGTTTCACTCTTTTTGTAATACATGTCAAAAGGAGTCGATTAACCGCCGAAAAAAATATTTTCGTTAATCATGTCACCTGCAATCGTGTGAGGAACACAGCAACTTTAATAAATATAGTATTGAAAATAGTGATTTATTATGACGTGTAAGATCAAGATTTTGAGGTTTTACAACGGTAAAATTTAAGATAATATAAGTATTTATAGCACAAAAGTTTTAAGAATGATTGCTTTTAAACATAAAAAGTGTCCTGGACTTACTAGTTACTACAACAATTGTGTTTTTGGATTTAACCCAGGTCTGCCCCCTTAAGTCTCAAAATATGTTTCTAACATAATGTTGAAATCACTACATTTTATACGTTGGCTAAAAAGGAAAAGAAAAAATGTCATAAGATTGAATCTGCCATTTTGAATATTTAAAATCTGACCTCCAATTCACGAAACTCTTCAACTCCTTCACTTATCCCCATTATTTCCCAAAACTCTTTAATCACAAATTTCACGCACCTATACATACACCTAAAACGACCCCCCACCTCGACAATCGCATCGAAGACTATCAACGAACGGAAGAAAGTTGCGCAACCTCGCGACTTTCGAACGGATTACTCCCCGAATGCACACCCCCGCGTGCGCACGGTAATATACGGTCAGTCCGTCTCTCGCTAAAAACTCCCTCTCGGTCACGTTTCCCGCGCGCGCGTGGAATACATCCCTCCCTCGCGCGGCGCGTATAATATCGCGTTTCAAAGGCGCGAGCGGGCGGCACGCGACGTGTATACCTACGCCCGCGGGTACTCTTTCAAGAGCGAATTTCGTATGCGAGGCGCGTGCGCTGTGCCGGAGTGAGACGTTTGGAGCGTGTAGATGGATGCGAAATTTTGGGCTGCAGGTTGTGCAGGGGAGAGGGATTGTAACGATTTGAGAGGCTCGAATTCTAATGGATATAGGTCGCCTACGATTTTTGGGTTTGATTGGGGAGAGTTGCGTGTGTGGTTTCTTTTCTCTGAATTTATTTTTGGATTTTATGTTGCTTTCTTGTACTTTTCGCCGTAGTTAAATTTGTGTCTTAACCCTTTATGCCCTCGTAAAGAAACTGGCATAATGAACGTACTGGCATACGATGGATACGACTCGGTAAATAAAAGACTCCATTTCGAGTTTTGAAGAAAGAATATCAAAATTGAAATCAGCATACTAAAAAAAATCCCCTTGTGTATACTGTACGTGTGCTTTCATGAATAATAAAACAATTGATTTTGTTGAGGAGTTATCTGGGGACTATTCAGCAGTTATCTTGCCGTTAATTTAAAAGAAGTGCCATTTTTAGAAAAACGCGGTTTGAGTTTCCGTGCACGTCGCGCACTTGTATACCTAGAGCATGAAAAGTGCTATTAAAATTTAGAACTTCTTAAAGTGGCTCTGCAAGCACATCATTCTATAAATACATGACTATTGATTTATGGAAAAAAAATCGATTTTTTTTACCCATTACACCTGGTGACCCCCTTCAACATGCAAAATTGTCTTTTTATACTTTAAAATCGTTAGTCATTTTTCTTTATTAACTATCAACTCACGGTTAATTGTCACACCTTTTATCAAAATTATTGTCACAGATAGGTCAATTCGACAACTATTATCTTTATCAAATGACCAAACATACCGTGAGGAAGTTTAAACATTCAACAATGCTTTTCAATTATAAAAGAAAAAATATCTTTATAAACTAACATAACGTTCAAAAAATCGCCTATAAGCTAAGTACTTTGTGTGCGTCAATTGAGGGTTAAAATTAAAATAAATATATACACTACTATGCATGCAGGTACATATTAACATTAAGGCAACGCGAAAATTCTCCAACGCAACCCCTGTACGAGGCCAAACCTCCTATTACAAAACTCAACTCATCCTCAACTCATTAAACGTCCTCCAGCTCCACCCTTCCACCTCCGCAAACTAAGGTAAAGTACCCAGTACTTGGATAAAATGAAAATTGGGACCAGTAGTTGGACAGTGACAAAAGTTATAATTACTGGTGAAAGATGATATAAACATGTACTCATTGGCATTTATTGACATAGTTTTTAATATTAAATATATAATTAAATAACTATTATGTCAGTTTACTTCTTAAATTTGTGATAAATACAGATATAACATTTTGAGGTTAGGTCGAGAATTGTGATATGCCGAATGTATTGTCCAAGTTTACCTCCACTTCTTTATTCTAAACCCAGTAGTTGGACACATTTAATTCATACGTCCAACTACTGGGTCCTAACTATGTCCAAGTACTGGGACCAGCTTGACATATGATGT
The DNA here is from genome assembly GCA_949152435.1 of Gastracanthus pulcherrimus. Taxonomy (NCBI): domain Eukaryota; kingdom Metazoa; phylum Arthropoda; class Insecta; order Hymenoptera; family Pteromalidae; genus Gastracanthus; species Gastracanthus pulcherrimus. The sequence continues at coordinate 165,879,962 of OX424575.1, read as the reverse complement.
CCAACTACTGCGGCATTTAGTTGAATTTTTAAACTTACTTTTTTAGCATCAAAAAGTATGTAAACGTATTTTTTCTTGTACTAATTACAGCAGAACATGCCAAATTAACGATTAGATTAAAGATATTAGAAATATTTTGATTTTGGGCTCTACAAACACTGATTTTGTATTTTTGTCTCAAAAAGTGTCCAAGTATTGGGTACTTTACCTTATTCCCTTCAAAGAGACGATCTTCCCTCATGAGAAGCAATTACACCTCGACTTTCTCCCTCCCTCTCTCTCTTTCCTGCACGCGTCAAAAGCCAGCTTTGTAATACCCCCGCAAAGACGCGAGCCGACGCGCCGGCTGCACCCGGCATGGGTGCGCCTCCTTTTCGGCAACCTTACAAAACGTGCTCTCGTGGCCGCGTGCACCTCCTCTGAACTGCGTCTCTTTACTTCTCGGAAAAGCCGTATGAGGTGTACACCGCGTGCATGCCGCCCGCTGCACCGCGTCTTGGCACAATATCGGCAGCAGATGTTTGGTTGGACGGGGAGAAGTTTCCTTTCGGAGTGAGCTTCCAAGGGAGACGTGTACGCTGGGGTTTGCGTGTGGGAGAGAGAGTAGGTAGTGTAAGGAGGCTGGAATGTGTCCTTTGCGGGGTTTGTATAGTGGGTATACGGGTAGACGGGGATGGGTTGCGAAGTTTATTTTGAGATGGATAGAGCAGATGGATTGAGACGTGGGGGATGATTATTGTAAGAAATGAGGAGATGATTTTATGGTCGTGAAGTTGAAAAACGGTTTTATACACGGTGGTATAGTATGAGTCAGTTGTTAATTGTTCTAAATATTTTTTGTATGTAGGTGATATTATCAAAGAAAATGAATTTTTCATTTACAAACACTGAGAATTACATTATAATTTATACACAGAGAAGAGTTTCTGAGAAAAATTGCCGTGACAATCGTAGTATACGTGCGAGATGTCTTGACTTTACGGAAAGAATTACCCTAATGAAAGGTGAAATCTTACATGATTTACGGTGAAACTATAACTCTACTGAACGATAAAAATTGCCGTAACTCAATTACTATGATTTATATCGTCACTTTTATCAGAAAATTCTCTCTATGTTGAAACCGTAATAAGAGTACCGCACCGAATCCACTTTTCAACTAGTTATAAGAGTATAAACGTTCTCTTCATTTTTGACAAGTTAAAATCAATAGTACAAATGAAAATATCTTTTTCTTGAAAATAATTTAGATACAAAAATATTAAATTTATCAAAACTTAAAAACTTAAATACAAAATTAATTTTTCAAGACAACATTCAAAGACATTTCAACAAGATTTTTAAGTAACTTTCAAGCATAGTTATAGAACTATAATAATATACTCAATTTGTATAATTATTTATTTAACACCCGGCCGTAGTTTGGGTTCTGACCAATAACTGCGTCCTTGAGACTGGATCATTTCCAATTCGTCTACAAAAATTATATTGACAGTAAGGTTAGAAAGTTAATTTTCAAAAGAATCATTATTAAATAGCAATATCTATAATGAAAACCCTTCAGTTTATAATATATTATATTTATGAAAAAGCACCAAAAACTGAAGTATGGCATTAACTTTTGCATATGCTGTACCACGATCTAGATATATAATAACAGTGTAGCACAACTTTAGATAGCTATATCTTTAAAAAAAGTACCGCTTGCTATGCCCAGCTTTTTATGTATTACTTCTATGATTATTTTACATTACATACTACTTTTTAAAAACGATGTAAAGAAAACCTGGTTTACAATAAATAAAAATGTCAGTTTTATGAGAGCTCAATATAGGGCTCCCGTGTTAAAAACTGAAACTTTGAAGCTAAATTTCTCGATTTTGGATATCGCAAAGTGTGGTCGAAATTTCACCCACGTATAAAACACATCTAAAGTAACATATATTACGATAAAAGTTTCAAGAGTTTTTAAAGAAATTCAATTATCCGGCGAACGCCCTTAATTACCATTACTAATTCAATTAGCAGAACGATTGTTATCAGTTAATTAAGCACAGCTCTCCTTAAAATACCACTCCCTATAATCCCCTCAATTCCTCCGAGTATATATACTTTCAAGAAATTAAAAATAACAGCCATACCCCCTTATCTCCTTCTAAAACAAAAATTCCCTCCGCTTGTACACCCACAACATATACACACATGTATACATCTACAACGCTGATATCAACCAACCTTCTTCGCCTGATTGTTATGTCTTCTCTCTGTTCCAGCAGCAGGAAAATGCAGTCCTTTCCGGGTCAGGTGAACACGGCGACGTCGGCCACGGCCCAGACGCCCGGCAGCGTCAGCATACGGTTTGACCCCACGTACGTGCGGACCCTGCCCGGAATGCTGAAAGCCGCCCAGATGGTGCGTATGCACGCTTGCACATGCATGTGTATAAGTTTGACGCTGGAAATGGGAGCAACGCGCGTCGCGCATAATAGAGAGAGCGAGAGAGCGAGAGGCCTCTTTTGTCTGGTTATGTGCAGCAGTAGTTAAAATCTTTGATCTTTTGAATGGTCTACGCGCTTGGGCGTTTCTGTAGCTTTGATAGGAGTTTGTGGGTGGTATCTTCGTGGAAGTGTGTTGAATAGGGAACTTGCATTTTTTTAATTTTTGATCGATAGGTATCTTTAAGTATTTTGCTTTTCATTATTTTTAAAGCTACCCTGGTAGAAAATTATCTAGTTTTATCGAGGCCCTCGATTATTCCCATGGCAAACTAGATAGATCTACATAGTTCTAGATTAATTTTCCACCAGGGTATGGAAAGCTAATATTCTAGATAAATCGAATAGACTTTAAAACAATGTTTCGTGTTGCGACATCACAGGCACGGGGCATATTATTTAACATTCTTTTTTATTCACATGAACTTTTAACACTTTTTTGTAAATATTACATAATAAAAGAAAACTTTATGATAAATATTTCCTTATCGTAACTACAGATTGAATAAATTTTTTAATTACTCAAATGGGATCACGTGCAAGTTTCCTACGATTGATATTATCATTTTGTGAATTTTTAACGTTCATTTAATATTCATTTTTCGACCTCTCCGAGTCAATGTTTTTTTGAGGTTGAAGTAAAGAAATAAAACCGAAGGATAATGGTTCATAGGAAATAATGCAAGACTTTGTATTCATTTTCTTCGACCTCAAAAAGATTGACTTTATAAAATTTGAAACAATTTTTTATGAAAACTTTTTTTGTGATTTTCAATGATACATTATTAGTAACACGGTAATTATTTCGATGGTATACATTAAGCTGATCTCGAGTACTAAATTTTTATTATCAATCAAGAACTGAGTCCATTGGACTTATCTAATGCGTTAAATAACAATAAAAATTAAATACAATTCATAATTTAATTTGAATAAGAATTAGAGACAATTTAATGTCCAAATTATTCGTAATGAATGGCGCGTGCGATAGATCATCATGAAATTAGGATACGCTTGTATGATCTGGTTAATGTCGACCGTGAACAGATACTCGGGTTCGACGAAATTTTATAGTTGATATTTCATGTCATTATGCAACCTTGAATGTAATATTACATGGTAGTTCCAAATAGATATCACTTGAAATGAAATGAGTAGCTATTAATACTTGTTACGTTACTGCATGTATCATTTTATAATTTCATATAATGTTTTAATTTATATATTACTTATTAGTTATACATTTTAGTAATAATTTTCTGCATGAGATTTTTCATGAAACTTCATTTTAAATACACTCTAATGATGATACTTAAATTTTTAATTAATCGTAAGGTTTTATAAACAAAAGGTGACTTCACTAGCTGATTTAAATATTTAAATAACTGAACAATTAATAATAATCAACACGCATCAATCTTATAAATTAATGAAATCCATTCAAATAGAAAAAAACAAGAGATTCGAGTACACTATACAAAAGAATAACGTTACACGTTAACATCTCAACACTGTGCATAATATTTAACTTGACAAATCTTAACATATTCGTACCACAAATGCCATTAAATATTTCATATACATCTTTATCTACAAAACTGAATCAAGATCGTTCGTACTAACTCTCGCTTTACCTTGACAATGTATTTTAACGTACAACTTTGATGCAACAGATCCTGAACATTATTGGCTTCATCTGCATCCTGACGTCCCACATCAGCAGTAACAGCCGATGCGGGTGGTTCAACACAGTGGCGATGGCCGGATTCTGGACCACCGGCATTCTCCTCGCCTTCTACCTGTTCCATATCATCGAGAAATTCTACAAGATCCCCTGGCTGAAAATTGTAAGGACGAATGAGTTTTACATTTAGAAATTGTAGACGACCTTTTGGCTATTGTATTATTGCAAAGCGTTTACCGGTACAAGTATTTTTTATACGGAAACAAGAAATTAAGGAAAATGAATGAGTTAAACACTAAAAAAGCATAAAAATTATATATAATACGCACCCTTAGAACGAGACTATGACAACTCAAAATTATATATTTTTGTAAAACTAAGCAAGTAACGTAAACTTTTCAGAGAATAATTCTTTTTATTATATTTTAACATTATCTTACAGTTTCTGAACCTTTTTAAACTAATTTTTAAATGTATAAAGCGCTCTTATATTCGTATTAGCCATCATAGTTTTATTTTTTAGCCATCATAGTTTTATTCTGGGGGTGCGATATATATATACAGGATACACTGATATTATAACTAAAATAGTTATACCTGTAAAAGTTGGAGAACATTACCTAACGAATTAGCGAAACAAAAATCTTAATCCTTCAACTTTTAGGATAGCTTCAAAAATTCCTTAATTTTATTTAATAATTTTAATGAAAGTTGACAAATTAAGTTATCATTTATCTTTGTACACTCTTTAGTTGAAAATCGAATAGAGAATGATGAACCTAACTAAAAAGAAGTCGCACCAGAATCGTCAACGAATTTACACTACTAACTAATCGTCGTTAAATTTGAAATTATTATACGATGATTAATAATTTTGTGTGTTTTTTAGGAATTCATTTACTGCGCTATTGAGACAGCATGCTATCTTTTGGCTGCTTCGCTCGTCGCAGCCCTCGGATCAACCAGCGAAGCCTTAGGAGTAGCTGCTGTAAGTGAACACTAAACTAATCCTTAAAGTATTCCTTCCTTTTATAATTAATTATGTTTGATTATAACTAACAATAAATGAATTTTCAACCCAAGAGGACTATGCATTTTTGCTGGGTTTTTCTACCATATTGCTTAATAGTTCCGTGAAAAGAGAAAAATTCGCATTCATATTATCGTATCACAAACTTTCTGAACGTCACTTTAATTATGGGACTAAAATACATATATGGGTGATTTTCAGGAGACTGTTAAATATCGAGTCTTCACAATTAATAAGGCTTTGATTGGTTTTTCAAATAAAGAGAAAATATTATTTTTCCGTTACTAGAATGACCATTGACTATTTATTATAAAAGCTATATAGACTGAAAAGTTGTCAAAATGACACCTCCGTGGCATGTCGTTAGTTGAAAAACTACTCTTCGACTGCATATTTATAGTTTAAAGATACATCATAATGTCAATATCACAATTTTCATTCATAAAAACATATAGAATCTAACGAATTATATGCAAATTCGAAGTCCTAAATTGGCATTGAAATCTCATTTGTGGCATAAGCTATATTTACTTAAAGTTAATTGAAAGTTAATTTTTTTTGCCCGAGTCCAAAAATCGGATTTGTAAAGATCTAACTAAAGTTAAATTTTTGGAAATTTCGGACCCTAAATCTAACAGTTTCCTGCAAATTACTTATATATTCATTTATTTATTGATTAAAATTTTTCGAAATTTGTTTGAAATTTATGAAATGGGGTGTATTTTTTAAAACGAGTGCTGTACTTTTATAATTTTTATACAATCGTAATAAAATGACATTTTGAGCATTAAAATGGAGTTTTGAATGCCTACATACTACGACTTATTCCACGAAGTTATAAAGTTTTAAAAATTATTATAAGTTTTTGCGATAAGCATAATACTCATTGTACTGCTGTTACTGTCATGATAGTTTTACTTAAGAATGCATAAAATATACCATAATAACATAACATGATTTAAGAAGTTTTATTTTACATAAGAAAAACCGCAACTATAAGAACTCTTAAGAATATAAATAAAAAAATCTAAACATTCTTATTTGAGGTAGCTTTCTGGTGAAATAAAATCTAGTTAAATTTAAACACGTGGTATTTGCATGGTCGGTATTATTGTAATGATAATACAAGGTTATCATGTTTATTATAGCTAAATTGATGTACGATGGAAGTTAACATAGCGCAAACCACATTTATGGATTTGGTAGAAATTTTTTGAGTATATTCTTCAAAATAATTTCAAAATGTATGCATTTTATTATATCCTAAACTGTATTATTAAAATTAATATTAAAAAATAATAGAACATAATTGAATTATAAATTTGTTTTAAAAACAGTTTTTTTGTCATAACTCTTCCAAGTAAAGTTTACAAAAATAATAAACAAAACCTAAATGTACAATTTTTTTGTACATTCACTAATGAATATTCCTTCAAATCTTTAAAATTTCATTAAAATATCAAATAGTAGCTACATTTGAATAGTTTTAAACTTTCTGAAAATATTATACATTTCCTGAATATTTAAACATACAAATGAATAAACTGATATTAAAACATCAAAGGATAATAAAAGTATTTTTTGCAATTTAGTGAAGGGTTAAATTAATTGTTTATGCAATAAAAAATACAATTTTTTTATTAGAAAACCACTAAAGAGCTACTTAAGGGGGCAGGCCGGGGTCACCTATAATCGTGTGAGACACAAAATTCCTTTAATAAACCTGGTATTGAAAATGGCGATTTATTGTGACGTGTATGAGCAACATCTTAGAACGATAAAATTCAAGATATTATTAAATATTTATACCATAAAAATTTTCAGAATGATAGCTTTTAAACATAAAAAGTTGCCTGGGCTAATTACAAAAATAATTTTTTTTTATTTAATCCAGGCCTGCCCCCTTAAGAATAAATATTACTAATTATTTCGCATATCCACGTGTTTTGACAAAAAAAAATACTTATAAGAAAAATATTTAATTATAATAAGAATATTTGCAAAACGTTCTTATTACGAAAAAAACATGCTTCTTTTACGTTTTGCTTACTTTATTTCATAACAAATCATAGGAATTTATAATACTAAATATATGCCAATAAATAAAAAATTATTTAAAATTAACGCCTCGAATTAATTGCAAAAATTCTAATAATTAATGTTTAAAAAATTAAAAATGCAAAAACATCGCAAACCTATTATTTTGAATTTTTTACCTATTTACACATAAAAATTTGAGAATAATTATCATTAAAAAAATCCACATTTTCAGCGAAATAGAAAAAAGTTATTCTTAAGATAAAACATACTTCCTTCCCAACAACCCCCTATCCCTCTCACCTCTGAAAACTCCACCACCCTCTCCTCCCCCCAAACCAAATCCCCAAAACAAAAAGCTCCGAAAGCCGATCTAACGAGCGCGCCCCCGCTCTCCCCTCTGATTTCAGTTCTTCGGCTTCGTGGCGATGTGCGTCTACGGCTTCGACTGCTGGGTGAAGTTCAAAGCCATGAAGAGCGGCGAGTACCCGCAGGGCCAGCCGCCCTCCTCCAAGCCCGTCTCCACCGTCGGCAGTCCGGCCGGATACTAAGTACACGTGCGCCGAGAGGACACCTCACTCCTATATAACACGCACACACCATTATACTGTCTCTCAAAAGTAAATGGCCGAGAATCTCCCTCGAGCGCCTACACGTTTTAGACGTGAACCTTGATATACTCCTAATTCTTTTCTTCGGTACCTCTCGAGAGCTCCTTCACACCCTTCTCTAAGCCGTGTCTAGACCTACGCTTTTAAGTTTTGACGTTGAATAACGTGGATTCTGCGTCGAGTGCACTGATTTAGCTCTGGATATTAACTTTTGCGCTTGATTGTTGACGTCTGAGATTATATGTAAATTGATAAGCTTTTCGGACTTATTGTTAGTCGTTAGTTGGCGTTAGTTCGAAAAGGTCGTAATTGCAAGATTGCAAATTAGTGGATGTTCATTGTTGAATCAGTGGATTTTTCACTAATTCAGCTCATTCTCTTCACTGTTTCATTTTTAGGAAGATACTTATATAAATAGATATTGTACGGCATGTAAAAATAGAGAGGAATATATTCTCTGTCTATTAGATTTTTCAAAATGTATCTGACTCTGATTGTATTAATTTCATTCCACTTTGAAAGTTCAATATACAAGCTCTATCGAAGTGTATACGTCTAGACGCGGTACAAGCTGTGTCTCTCTGTTTACTTCTTTGTGTGTGCAGCTCGACCGCAAGGATACACGCGACGTATCGAGCGAGGGAGCAACGCGTGTCTCTCGTTCCATTGTATGCCGAATATACGCTTGGGGATGATTTGCTGCGCGACGGTTATTATATCCTGGAAGCTTTTGCGTGGCTCTAAGGCCTTGAGAGACTTGTAGGGGTACAAGTTGCCCTGGTGACACGCTAAGGATTAAATTGATTCGCTGTGGAAATTCGAGGAGGGGAGACAATTAATTGTGAATGAGTAGCATGTTGTTGGGGGTTCAGACTTTTGCCATACATTATGGAGGTCATGGAAACGCGGAGACTTTCAAAATAGCCATTGCGAATAAATGTCTCTCTGTTTGTAGATTAGAAATTTGCATGGACTTTTTTGTTAAGTTTAATTTAAATTTGTTGATGTCTTAACTTGAAGAAAGTAGAAACGTGATTTTTTATGTAAAGTGTGAAAATACGTTCATACGAGGTGTTGACTTAGAAATCGATTGTACTTTTACAATTAAACTTCAAACGCTTGATTTAGCTGTTAAGGTTTTAGATCATTATTTTTTCGATTAATTGTTTAACAAAATTATAATAGATTTTAAATATTGCAAATGATTTATATATTTTAAACGAATTACTATAAGCATTTACACTTTAATTAATACAATCAATAAATTAGATTTTTATTAATAATGTTAGAGAATACTTAGCAGTTTCAAATTACTACAACGTAGACATTCTTACATCATAGTAATTATTATTCTGAATGTTATTAAATTACAATAATACTTCGTGTTATTAAAAAAAATTATAAAAAAAATAGTTGGTGTTAAATTTGAAAATAAACTGTACCAGCATAAATGCTATAAATAATAATAGCAGTAAAAGAATTCATGCAAGTTTCTAATTAAGCGTAAACGTTGTTGATCAACTTATCTGGATTAAAATTTCGATTTATAATGCCCGTTGAATTGTAGTAGCGGTTCTAGAATACGTTTTCGTCTGCATATCTCACTACCTCTACACTGGGAAAGTAATTGTTGAAAAAAGTTTTTCGCCTTTTCGATATTACAATCCGATTCGATATTATACTTAAAATATTCATGTAACCTTAAAAAATGTTTTAATAGCGTTTTTAAATAACTACATTATGACATAATGTTGTACATTAAGATAATTTTTACAGTTATAAATGTTGTTTGTTAACCATATTTATTACCTATTGGTTAACGGAATGTCTAAGAATGTTGTATGCATATTTTAACATGAATTTTTAGAAAATTATATTAATATTTTGATAATAAAGTATAATATGCGATCAGAGCGGAAGAAGTTTAAGACTTTTTTCAACGATAGAAATCTTCATCTGTGTACATATCCTCGTTATGTATATCTTGTATACTCAAACACATCACAATAATGTAGAGAGATGTTACTCGTGATTGCGGAAAGTGATTTGTAATTGAAAAGATATCGATTCGCATTCTATAACTGCGCATATAGTGCGAAATTTAGTTTAAAGAGTAATTTCTATTTTTGTAAGTATTTAAAAGAAACGATTAAACTTAATTTTAGTATATAAATAATTTATATTTGAAATAAATTGATAAAAATTGAAACAAAAACACAAAAAATTATTTGTACTTACATGTAAGTAATATCCAAAACCTTTCTCGGTTCCTTTTTCTCGCAAAACAAATAATTCGAAAGCATAACAAATACCGCAATTTGTGCATATTTTTGTACCAAAGCGAGATTCTCGCTGTATCAATAAAGAATATCATTAAATTGGTTTATAAAAGACGATAGAAGACAAAGCAAGAAGACAAACATAAGAAAGTAACTAAGAAAAAAGAATAGTAATTTCAAATACAAATCAGTTGCTAATGTCGCGATGGCACGCAATATCGTCGTCTCCGACAGACTCACGAGAGCGAATTGCATCGAGTGCACGCATTATCTTATACACAAGCACCCCGCGCACAAAAACACGCACTTGTACACTAAACACACATCACCGATACGCGCAAACCCGCCTGCAAAAGGTCTTAGACCTCATTTTGTACTCTACTCCGAGCTCGGAATACTCTGCTGCGTATATTCCGTTCGGCGTTCGGCGCTTTAATTTTCTGCGCATAAAGCCAAAATCGAATGTGAAAACGAGAGAATCGCGCGGATGCACAACACAGGCGCCTGGAATCGATTGTAATCTCGTTTCAAGATTGATGTTATACGGAGCTTTGTGTTTCATTAAAATTGCGCGACCGAGGGAAGAAATGTGTCAAAGAGTTTGAGCGATGGTTCGCGAGAGGAAGAGAACGAGAAGTTCCGTAGTTGTTTCTTTTTTTTTTGCTTTTTTCTTCTCTTTGTCTCGTCGATACGTGTCTCTCGATGACATTAATGAAATACAAACTTCAGCGATTAGGTATTCGATGCAGATGAATTTTTTTCCGCCCCCCGTTGGATAAGCCACTAGTCGCGACCATCATTTTTCACTCGAGCACGCGCTCGCTCGCGATACAAGCGAGCGTGCACCTTTATGTCAATTTCGAACCGACACTCTCAGCCGACTTCTCCGCGACTTTTTTTTACTCGCGTCTGTTTACAATAACAAGTTGCGAGATCTTTGCAAACGGACGGTCGATTATTTATTGCTAGAATTGCCGGCTTTATCTTATAATAATGTTTATAAAGTTTTTGTTTGAAGAAAACAAAGTAGTAGAGATAAAGGGGCGGGGATCGCTTCGCTTAATTAAATAAATTGTAAACAATTAACACGCATGTTTATCGTGTACACGAAAGTTTAACGCATTTTAATTTGTAGTGTTATACGTAAACAGCGCTGAGAGTGTCGGTGCAAAGGTGACATAAGCAGAGAGGAAATACGGGCGCGATCTAATATTGTGCGGGTTTACCGGTCCATCTCGATTTTCATTGTCCGTAACTATCCTCGATCCATTTTATACCGATTATCATGGTGAATATTATATTGTATGTATATTATGGAACACTGTAAAGCGCTGCAAAACTCTTGCGTGGCGATTTCTCGTAAGCACTGAGAAAAGTCGGTCGTTTATCACCAATTGAAAAAGATAATTGATTTTATAATGTTTAATTTTTTGTAATTTTAAAATTGGGATTCATTAAAAAGTTCGAAAGAAATTATGATTTTTTTATTGGTTTTTCGCAGTGCTTAGTTGAAAGACCAATTTTATAATTTAAGCTTGTATTTTGCGATTGATATTAACTAGCGTTATTCTACATTATAATGAATAAAGACCTTCGTACGTCGAATTACAATCGTCGAATAGCAAATATAATGGTGAATACAATGGGGAGATTAAAGTTAAATTAATAAAGGGCTTTTTTTGGAGCCTCATAAAATATTCAAAGAAAAAATAAGGTACGGATACCTACACTATACATTTTAATAGAATTTTCTTATTTATTTTATTTTATTATTTTGGATTATATATTTACTTTTCTGAACATTCTTTAAGACCTGCGTTAGTACAAATGATGTTTAAATATTTTGATTCTAACATAAAAATAAAGCATTAGGAAAAAAGTAAATATGGCTTGTTACAGTAAAAATAAAAGAACAATTTATTTAGGTCTTAAAGGATTAACAGTCACAATAGAATTAAAAACATTTTCTGCATACATTTTTCACTCAGCTTATGCAGTTTAGTCAAACAAATTTAATCAAATTCTCTAATTTTATTGAATATTAAAAAATTTAATCTAAGTTTTGTCAATCAAATATAATTTTAGTTATTTATAATGCACTTCTTTGTGGTATGTTAAGAAAAACAAGAAAGTCATTGAATTATCGCACAATTCGATGTGTGCATATGAATGATAACAATTTATTTTATTAATAATATACTGCCAAAAGACTGAAGAAAATGACATTTAATGTGTGTTACTTACGCTTACTTATAAAAGTCCGACTTGCACTTAGGCAAACATAAGTAATAGATTTCGATATTTCAGAAATCGCGGTAAGTACGCCTCAGGAATTGAAGATTTTAACATCACATTGTTTTCTAATTTTGACGATTGGTATTTAAAGAGTAAATTTGTTATTTACATCAATTATTCGTATCTTGTATACAGTTTATTACTATTATTATTATTGAGAGTATTAAAATATCATTATTATTGAACGATTATGTATACATTAAATATATTGTACGATACTAATAAAATTTGACTTAAATATTATAAAATTATATAATAAAACCTACAAAACTGAACAATAACATGTTGAAAGTACCGATAATAAAACTAAAAAGCAGATTAATGTTTGATCGTTATTCGTATACAAGCAGGTGGAAATATATAGTTTTTTATAAGAATTGTGTAAATAATTGGAAATAACAGTTGTAAAATTTATTAGACTAAACTATGCTATTACACTGAAATGCAAAGGTCAGATAATAATGTGTTCATTTATCGCAGATGTATCTATATTTGGAGTACATAAGTAACAATAATGTATTTGAATTACAAAATATTTTTATTATTTATATTTAATTCAGACCATTTGTATGTAATTATATATGTTAAACTACACAATAAACAAAATGCCTTCAAATTCAATGATAATAACTATAATTATTATAATTCTAGACTTATTCATTAGATTAAAAATGGTTTTAAAAGGTTGTATAGGTAATATAATATAACTTGTGCATTGAATTTATTGTCATTTCTTGACTAAGAAAAATATGACACATATTATGCTTATTTAAAACCAATTATTCGACAAAAGAAATATTAATGAATTCTAAACAGTTTAAGTTGGAGTTTTCCAACCATTTATAATTGATAAATTTATATAATTTTGTCTCAGAATCAAAATAAATACAACGATGATAACAACGAAAAATATGAATTTCGTTGTTAATGGTTTAACTGCTTATTTGAAATACACGTTGACTCATGAAAAGTTCAGATTCACTCCGAGCACAAAATAATAAGCACATGCATTCTAAAAATATGCATTTTTTAAATTTTTGTCAATGAATATGCTTCGAAAAGTTTATTCATCTGAAAAAATCGAATGAATAATTTGTAGCACATTTCCTGTCAACTGCTGTAAGTACAATTTTTTTCAGCCAATAAACATAACAATTTACAAATCTGTAGAAGCAAAGTATTTTCGAAGAATATTTAATGAAAGGTTTTTTAAATAAATATGAGAGAGTATTTAAATGAGTTCGACGTACGAAGTATCGGTGTTTTAAAGCAAACAATTTCCGAAAGTTGCATCATTAGCAATGTGTGATTTAACTACTGCATTGTCAAAGTGGAAACATACCAAAATATTAAAAAAATACTGCGGTTTTTCATTAATTAATTGTAATTGTTATTCTTCTCAGCCCTCGAATACCTGTAAGCCCCAGTATCTCGTAGAACCCAAACAGAGTTTAAGACTAGCGATTGTTTGAACAGTGTTATAAATATATAATAATAATTATATATTTTCAGATAATTTTGGTATAGATCCACTTATACAGCTTTAGCGAAGTATAAGCAATTATATACATTCTATATAAATTATACGCCCGCCTCATATATACGCTCGATATACGATACACCGACACGTTATATATTAAACACAAGGACCAAGGCAACAATAATCGAAAACTTGAGCAATATGTTATATAAATGTCGTGCGTTTAACTAAGACGTGATCTATAGTCGATATACGAAGCCACCTTAATGCGGCAAATATACACTTTCAAATTTGAAGAAATATATATACATATACATGATGGCGTCTTGCGTAAATACAAAAATATACTTTGTCCCAAGATGGCAAGTTGACGTCAACAGTGGAAGAACGTCACAACAATAAAGGAAATATTATATAAATTTAGGTAAAAAATCGACGTCTTATATTAAGAACGTGTTGTTCCTTTTCCTTTATGAATTTTTGAGTTTTTATACTTTCCTCATATTTGTAAAGGCATTGCGAGTTCAAGGTGTATCGCGAAATAAACCTAACAAATCGACAAATAGTTAAGGTACACAGCATATTTATTTTGTTTAATAAGTACTAATAATCTTACTTGTCAACTTTTATTTATCAAGTACTTTATTTAGAAATTTGCACTGAACATCACTTTTACTACTTTGAACAATTCTGTAACGAAGTGACATTTTGCTATTTCAGCGTATAAGATAATTTAAAATATAGTTTAAATTTAAAAGTGTATATCCACATATATCTATTTTAGCGAATGGTATATCGCAAGCAAAGAAATAATATAAATGGTTATATTGTAATCGAAACATTTTATTAAAATATATTCATTTTAATGGCCGTTCACGTTATATTTATAATAGAGTACAAGTTAATTATATATTAAAATGGTTCAAAGATAAAATGCATTTTATAATAGTTTTGTCAAAGAAAGTCGTTTTCGATGTAACTAGCTAAATTTATCTCGTGAAAAAGAAACGTAAATATCGTCGACGTACTAGCCTTCGTCGCTGACTGAGGATAAGAATTTTTATAGTAAGTTTTGTATTATTGAAGTATTCAAAGAAAAATATTACAGTGTTACATTATTATTAAAAGATTAATTTATTGCGATGTATGTGTATTATTAACGTTATATAAACACTGAATTTATTGCCTGTGAATTGTTGAGGACACTACAAGTTCTTCGTAGAGTCAACAAAACGATATTCTAAACTAATTGTTAGACAAAACGATAATAAAAACAGAAATTTTGCGAAAATTTAATTATAAAACATTTTAATGATCCGAGAAGAAAACATCGAAATTTATTATGTATTTTCGACAATTTTATGGAAGTTCCATGAAAAATAGTGTCGAAATTTCATACTATTAATGTGGATGAGATAATAACATTTTGAGATTTAGGAATTTTTGAGAGATCAATTTGATGTTCTGAACGCTCTTCATGCAATGGCGTAAGAAAGTATAGCTTAACTTCAGTCAGTGAATACTATAACATTCAAGTAGTAAGTGATAGAACAAATGATTAGAATATAAATATATTAACTGTAATCGATGCTGCTGTTAATGTTTATAACTACTTTAGTTGCCCAATTCAATAAAGTATAATTGCCATATTTAAAACAATTATGTCATTTTATTTCCCTGGAATTATTTTGTTTGCTAGGTAGTGGTATTGTTATTTTTCTATTTAATTTATTTTTAAGTAAGACGGTAATAATAACGGTTTTAAGCGAGTCAATTAAAAGTTAGACGAATTATAAATCTATAAAACTTGCTCACTCATTATTAAAAATTCGGACATACAATTTTATCAATAAAATGGGCGTCACTTAAAATGTCCAATGTGATAGAACTTTTTATACGCATACTCAATGTGATTTTTTATAGGAGAAAGCAGAGTAAAAATGGCATTTTCGATGTAAGAAGAGCATTACATCACATTTTAAGAAAATCTAAAGCCTATCCTATGATTATATTATTTATGATAACGATCCTTTTTGCTGAATCAGTGGAGCAATAAATGCGTCCGCGTAAATCAAATGACAATAACTTTACAGTGAGGCAAACGGAGCCTTTATTGAGGCCCGTGGAGCACTTAAATTTTTTACTCGGTGATACTATCATAATACCTTTTTCTTACTGATAAAATTTAATTCCCGCTGTCCCGTATACTTTCATCACAATAGCAATCATTGAAAATCATTAGTCTTTTATTCAGATACCTGAATTTTAAGCTGAGATTTGTCTATATCATATATTTCAAACAATTAACTGAAGGATATCACATCTTAATAATTTATACAAAATTAAAATTTACGATTTTCGTATAAAATTATAAATAACAAAAATTATATATTAACAAAAAAATGCTTAATTATTCAAGAGCGCTACAGTTGTGAGCGAATTTAAGGAGGCACCTGTAAATCACCCATGTAGAAGAAAAATTGTATTATAATTTATTAACATCGACTAATATCAGCAATAATATATATGTAAAATTCTTTTAACAAAATTCTGACGTCACACGCGAGGTACAATGTCCGCTAAAATAAAATTACTTAAAATGATTAATCTCTTGTATTTTTAATGCATGTTTTTAATATCGCAAGTCGCATCCCTATTGAAAGTAAATGCGTAATTTTGTTACGTACCAATATTCCGAAACAAAAATACGTATATTTAAGGATTATTTTTATTTACTGAAAATTTGAAAATTGTACTATTTATATATTTAGTGACCATTAGTGGGTGTACTTCTATTTAAAAAATATTTTGTTTAAACAATTAAAAGTTAAACAACATATATCATAGCTTAGTTCTCCAGTTTTAGTGTTATTATCCGCCTGGAAAACCCAGCAATAGGCACTAAATATGTAAATAGTATATTCGACGTCTCAGTGGAAAAAAATGACCTTAAAAATTTTATACGTAATAAAATTGCGTCGCAATAATACGCACCAAAAATACGTCACAAAGCGTTCAAATTTGTCACATAACAAAATATGTAATCTTACGAAACTAAATACGCATTGAAACGTAATTTTGATGCGTAATAAAATTACGTTTTAAAATTACGCATTTACTTTCAATAGGGATGCACTCCTTAAATAGTTTATTATGAATTACGTTCATTGAGAATATTTTAAATTATTGATATGTAAGATGAAAAAGCTAATTATTATTTATACATAAACCGACATAAATATGTAAACAATTAGCTTTTTCTTCTTACACGCCAATAATATAAGGATCTTTTTTCAAGGCGATTTATAAGTATTTTAGGAGTAAAATATTTCAGACCTTAAAAACGAATAAGAAATAAGAGATTAACTATTTTAAGTAATGTTTTAAGCATTGTATTGATAAAAAATATTCTTTTCGAGAAACAATTTTTTTCACAATAAATTACTCAGAAAATCCGTCAATTTGAGACTGGAATTGATGTGAAATGTACCATTATATATTTGATATACCGTGTGTTTAGAATTTTTTTCTAACCTCTATAACTCGAAAATGAAAGGATAACATTTAATTACATTTTTTCTAAATACTATTTTTATATAGAACTATAATCCTACAAATTTTCAAGCGATAAGATTCATTGCTTCTTAAGGGATAATAATAATTTTGAACTATTCTGAGATTATATTCTATATGAACAATTTATTGTTTGCGATATAAGCAGTATTTTAATATTAACTTATATTTTATAAAATTATATTTTAGGTAATAATAAAAAAAACTCTCTTTAAATTTGTTCAAAATATGTTAAAAAGAAAGTACAAAAATTTTCATCGGGATTCACAAAGAACTGTTACAAAGTAAGTTATGAAAATTAAGTTTTGAGAAAAATGAGATTAAACATAAATATCAATAAATATAGCATAATCAACCATATATCTACAGCTTCAAATAAATCGAAGAAAAATTAGTTTTCGCGTAGAACCTTTTACTATCGAAAGAAAAAGGGGTTAAATAAGTGTATTACCACTTAAAAAAATCGATATTTTTACCAAAAATCGGTAGCTTCTTCCCATGGGAGAAAAAAATGTAAAGAAAAGGCTATTTGTTGGACAAGGATATATTAAAAGGTTTTTTATATTTTCCCTTGAAAGTTACAGTGATAATTTGTTAAGTATAAAGATATAAGCTTACTAGCATGATTTTAATCTCTTTTTTGCCATTTTTTACGAAAACTAGTTTATGGGAAGTGAAATGGTACTTTCAAAGAAATTATGCTTTGTGTATTATGTATATATGTATGCATGTATGTGTGTGTGCATGCGGCGTGCATGCGTGCGTGCGTGCGTGCGTGAGTGTGTGGATGTGTGTGCGTGTGTGTGTGTGTATGTATGTCTATATGTATGTATGTATGCATGTGTGTGTATGTATGTATTGTACGTGCGTATACGTGTGTTGTGTTTATTTATATATGTGTAGCTCATCTGCGGGCTCGATCACAGTTGATATAATTTAATCAAACTGTGTACAAAAACTTAATTTTCAGTTAATATTTAAACTTAACGTATTGGCAATACTTATGCACTTTTGAGCGTCTCAAGTAAATTTGCTTTATAATATATTACGTACTTCGCCACATCCATCAACAGATGTTGACCTATACATAATAATATAATACACAATATGACATAACTGATACCTCTTTGAGAAAACTCAGTGCCAAACTAGTTGACAGCGTTTTTTAAGTAGACAATATCTAAACTTGCGAAGTCATAATTTTATAAATAGTTTTTTTCCCATTTCATCGAGTATTTTTTTACATATATTATCGCTGACACTATCTGATATTATGAAACTATAATGCAATTATTCTTCTAATGACTTGTGTAGGGAAGACCGAAGTGAGCAAAGTGAGCTTAGCGAAGCCAAGTGGCCAAGTGATGTTTGTTGATCGAAATAAAGAACATGTATAAATTGAAGATATTACAATAAGTTTTAAACTATACTTCGAACTTTCATTAATGATACCTAAAAGTTTTAACCTCTTAAATTAAATAGAACCACTTTTAATTTTGAATATAATAAAAAATAGAGATAAAATAAGATAAATGAAATGAAAAGGAATAAAATTAATATAATGCACCATTTTCCTTATGCAATAAGGAATTTCCTTATCCAAACTGCAATATATCATGTTTTGGTAATTGAGTTTTCAATAAAATTTGATTAAATTTGAACAAGTACCCTTTATTTAAGAAAAATTAGCAAAATAAATTAATATATAGAGTACAGTAACATTTAATATCACATTTATTATTCTAATTTTGTTTTTATATGTTTATAACAATATTATTATATACTGCATTTAAGGAGACAGGACCAGGTTAAACCCAAAAGAAAAATTTTCTTACGAAATAAGAAATTTTTTATATTTAAAAATAATTATTCTGAAAATTGTTATGCTATAAAAACTTGGTAAGATCTTAAATTTTACCGTAGTTAAATCTCAAAATCTTCTAGGTCACATAATGAACAAAAATTTATTTCCCGACAGTTATTCGACCTTTTGACATGTATAAAAATTACAAGCATTTTTTTGTTAAAATTTTTTTGATTTTCTTTTCGGAGACCAACCGGTTTTTTGAAAAAGTTTTATTATTTTTTTTTAATCGATTGGATTTTTGAACAAATAAACAAAAATTAACGAACAAGTGTAAGATATTAGTAAGTATTTATAGCATAAAATTTTTCAGAATGATTGCTTTTAAACCTAAAGAGGTTCCTGGACTCTCCTCACATAGATATTCTCCTGGAAAAAGATAGTTTATGGGTTTAACCCAAGCCTGCTTTCTTAAGTAATTTTTCCTTATAATGTTTAAAATAAAACTGGAAGTAAAAAAAAGCAAGTATGTGCACAGCTTGGCGGAATCGATACGTTGATGAAGTAGAAGTATGTTAGGAAAACCCTAGGGCCTTATTCTTTTCCTCATACGACGGTAAAGAAAGATAAAGTAAGAAATGCAAAATTGAAAGTTTCCCATCCTGGGCGACACTTTTTGTCCCAAAGCGGGTGACTGACGTTAGTCAAACAAGAATACCTACCAAACTACACCCGCTAAAAATTTTTGAAAAAATAAAGAGTTTACGTATATATACGTACTAGGAGATATATATATATATATATAGTTGTACGTTTTCAATCTTCAAGATGTTGGCCATTCTCCTAGCCAGTGTCAAAACAAAGTGAAAAACACTTGAAAAATTGACATCCGCTTATAGAAAGATGCTATACTTTGAGTTAACTGGACTATATCAGTAAATTTTTCATGAAAAGATAGACGCTCAACTTCTAGGCCTGAAATCGATATTTGAGCCTTTTTCTCTGCAGAAATGGTACATTTTATACGCAGGAATAAGGAGAGTTTTTTACATAAGTATAAATTTTTATTAAAAATTTTTGTATAAGCACTAAAAATAATAATTATTATTTCAGATTTAAGGTATATGTACCCCCTTAACTGCCTATATGCCTGCAATTATTTAAATAGGCTTCTTTCATAGTGAAGATCAAAAACTCAAATCGTCATCGCATACCCTAATCCTACTTCGAAAGTATTGAAACCGGAAAAGTACAACCCTGGGGGTTGTCCCATCCTGGGCAACTGTCCCCTATATTATTTTACAAAAAGTTTAACGGTGTATATTCAGAGTAATGTTGATCCACATCCATACATACACTCACACACACGCTCACGAACGCACACACACACGCACGCATACACGCACGTACGCACACGCACACACTCACACACACATATCCATGCAGACATTTTCTAAAAATACTGTATTTTGATTCCCAGTATCTCAAAAGATGTTTCTAACATGTTTTTAGCAAAACTTTTCTTATTACAATCTCAAAGCTACCTCGATGAGGATGCAAAAATGAACTTGTCGATATTGGGTTATGACTTTTAATACAGAATTAAATTAGCAGTATTTGATCTGAAACTTTACAAAACGGTAGCTCTTTACTATCTCTTGAACGAGTTCTTTGCCCAGATCACAAAAACCTTTATATTTCGAGATATTTGAGGTTATGTACTTTTTTAAATCTTTCTTTATCGTTTGTATCTCGCAAATGGCACGGTCATTGTTTACTAAACAGGGCTCATTATTTTCATTTTTTAATGAAGATTCGAAATTAAAAAGTAATTTAAAGATTCATCGACACGTTTTTTTTATAAAAATTTTTCGATTTTTGGATTTTTGAGTTTTAGTTTTTCGAGTTTTTTGGTATGTTAGAAATATTATAATCAATTTAGTTTACCTATTTTTTACAACCACAAATTTTAGATAGGCTCTTTACCTTCTTGTGTTACTCGGAAATCTATGATGTCAAATCGTTTACAAAATTTTAGATGATTAGGAATTCAGTGAATCTACGTACTGACTTCGATTATAGTTAATTTAAGTATTTAAATAATTTTAATAAATTCCGTACCGAGAAAAAATTACTGTGATAAGGATTATTACCTATCGTTTTGTAATTTTAGTAGATAATTATCTTTTGTCAAACCATCAATGATAAAAATCACACCCTTTTTGAGCTATTATTTAGAAAGAGATATATTTAAAGATATATTATTATTTATAGATATATTTTCGTTCTCTAAAATAGCATTAATGTAATTCATACATATATAGATTAGACGAAAATTACATTATTTTATGAAAAAATTCATATTTTTAATGTTTGACGTATAATGAGATACAATTTTTTTTTTACTATTTTATTATCTAATCAGTTCCAAAATTTAATCAGTTCTAAGTTGAGACATATTTTACATGTCTGCAAAAATTGTATGAGACCACCAGTGGAACATACTCTATACGATAAAAAAAGAATTATCAAAATCGATCATCCGTTGAAGGTTTATGAGTGAACAGACATACAACAAATAAAAACATACTGGTCGAATTAATAACATCCTTCTTTTTGAAGTCAGAACGAAAAATTTTCTGGGTTATTTTATACATTAAACATGTTAAATATAAGTATGTTTTCAAAAAGAAGACGTAATTTCCTTATAATTTGTTATATCTAACATTCATCTTAATGCTATATCGTGAAAGAAAAATAAAAATATTAATTTAAAAAAATTTGTAAAAATCGCAATTTTTATTCTATGTATATCTTTTAAGATTTAATGAACTTTCCGCGAGCAGACATGTAAAACATTATTTCAAATTTTAAGATATCCTCAGACTGGCAATACTTAAACGCTTGTGTCTAATGAATTAGTTTTAGCATTATTTTGTTTAAAATGGAATCTTCAATATAAAATTCTTAAACTCAATTTTTCAGGACCTCCCTTTGCGAAAGCACTCTGCTAAAGCAGTTAGCAGCAGTTCTTTTGTCGATAGGGGTACTTTCCGACGATACCTCAAGCGCCGCAGCAACCCTACTCAAAGGTCAAAAAACGCCCACAAACCGCGCCTGCGCGCACTATCGCGCTTACGCACGTAACAATCGTAACGGACAGCGGGCGCTATCGTCGCCTGGCTATTATTTCGCAATATAGAGACGCCTATCTAATTCACATAATGAAGGTCTAAATATAAATTTTGCCGCGGAGACTCGTGTTAGTCATCGAGCGTGCCGAGCGCCGAAGTGCGCACGCGACTCCGCGTATGCACATTATAATACCCAGCGCAATCGGCTCGCTGGGCGAAACCGCTTGAAGGAAACTCCAGGCTGGTGTACGTGCAGTTATAATTTCCCACGGCGATTCATTCACCAGCGCGCGACTATCTTTCTTTTTTTGCTCGTGCGCGTCGCTCGATCTTCCGGCTTCTTCTTTTTTTGTTCGTTTCACCGCCCGTTGGAGGAAAGAAAAAAAGAGACATCAGGCGTGTAGGTCGTCGTAGCTGTTCGCGATTTCGCGAAATCCCGCGATAGCTCGATGACGCGCGCACGCGAGCATCTTCACGCGAGTGTTTAAGTATAATTATGCAGTTCGCAGTCGATTGCTCTCGTCGCGGGGAGAGGATTTATCGCTCCAGCGCGACGGGAATAGAGAGAGAAAGAGATATGCCTCGCCGTGTGTAGTGTTTTCCCGCGAAAACCGTTGAACGTTCTCGGGTGCGGCGGGGACACCTGTCACTTGAATACACGGCGAGGAGAGCATGAGAGCGTTAGAATCTTGAGCGCGAAAATGCGCCTGTGATCCCGATGACGCAGGTGAAAGGATACATGATACATCTCGAGCACGCGTCGTGCTGAAACGGCGGTTAGTATCGGGAAAAGCTGGATGTTTTCCGAAAAATAATGAAAAGTCGGATGAATCAGCGGGGCTACTGCACTCTGCGTCACGTACGGTATTACAAATTGGATGCATTGAACGCGCGGATGCTCTCCGGAAAATAGTGAAAACTTGGATGAATCAGCGTTGTTGCTGCACTCCGCGTCTTGTACAATTTCGCCATGAGAAATCTTTGGTATTAATTGAATGCATTGAGTGCACTGTATGTTTGGTACGGGAAAAGCTAGAAGTTATCGGAAAAATAACACAAAGTTGGATGAATCAGCGAGGTCAGTACACTCTATGCGCTGAACAGTTTCGCCATGAGAAACCTCTATTATAAATGGATAGCATTAAATGCGCTGTATTATACGTTTGGTAGCAGGAAAAGCTAGATGTTTTCCAAAAAATATAATGAAAACTTGGATGAATCAGCGAAGTTGTATTGCATTCTATCTCTTGTACAATTTCGCCGTAAGAAATCTTTAGTGTAAATCTAATACATTGATAGGACAAAAAAGAACATCACCCAACTGGAGCGCAAAGGATGTGATCTCGATGAATGGGAAGTCTGTCGCCTGAACGAAGTGAGAGTAACAATCACACCAGTCAATATCACCTAAGCGCACGTATTGCGTACGCTTTTTCTCGATGCAGCGTGCGCAAAGATCGATTCTACGCACTGGCTATTGCGCCAAAATGAACTTTGCATCAGCTTGCCCGCTAACGTTTATGGTTAGAAAATGGACGCTTTATAGGCATGAGAATACGCGATCGGATGAAAACTGTACGAGAAATCGTGTCCGTCGGTTTTAACCCGTTAGTTCCGTATTATGCATGCTAGAAGATACATATGGTTTTTTATTTTCATTTTTCTACATTTTTTAATTGATTTTTCATAAAATTTCTAGGCGCGCATTGGCGGGCGAAGAAATAGGAAGTGAAATGAAAAATTTGAAAAAAACGATATTCACGTCGTTATGTCGTAACGCTATGAACATGTCGAACAATCAAAGATTCATTTTACCGTTTTTGCGGTGTTTGCGCTCTAAGCCGCTAATCTTCAAGGTGCATTAAAAGGACGACGGAACGGATACCTTAATGGATCGGAGCGGCGCGGAAGAGCGAGGAATAATTATGTTAATAAGATTGTTAATAATATTAACTTAATTTAAATTTTACTTGGAAACGTTCTTGCTTTCGTTTCACTAAATAATATAAAAATTAATAAAATTACATTATAAATACGTCAATATGCAAGTATATATTACTACACTTATATAACTTAAAAAATCAAAATGGAATACCCTAAATTAATCACCCAAAATGCTTAAGCATAACATTTTTTCCTAATTCGGGTCACTTACGTGTAATACATTAATCTTGCCATTAATAATGCAGCAATCTAATCCTACTATGCTTTTAATTTACTCCAACATTGTTGTTGGTCTCATTTTAGTAAATTATAAATATACCTACACTTTGATTTCTAAAGTTATAAGAGGAAATCAGACATATCAGGATTAATGTAACTATAATAAATCACTATAGGTATACTTGAATGTAAACAATGTCTACACCTACATAGTTTGTTATTTAATAAAATGTAACCAACAACAAAATAGTCACTCAAAATTAAAAGAGATTTCCCATTTCGCATTATGTCATTAATTTAATATTTTATTTTATTTCACATTGATTATCTAACTTAATTAAAAGTGTAGAATTATATTTGCCGATTTACGTTTTCATAACATAGTCAAATTGATTTTTACAGAGTAAAACTAAAATTGATGAACTATATTATTTTATATATGTCTTTTTTATTATAAACTAGCTACTCGCAAAATAAATAATTTTTAATTTATATATAAAAGGCTTTTACATTATGCGTTATTGATGTAGATGCAGTGTCGGGGTTATGAAAGAGAATCACTATGTTGACAATTCAAGTTCTTTCGTAATTCTTATTGACGATGATGCTGTTGCCTTTTGTTCTATCGAAACAATGAGCTAGATCTTCGATATCTAGAGAATACGTATGTGTCAAATGTCGCCGGTTTCGGAAGGAAATTAAAAAGCATTTCAAAGCTACTGGTAGACGACCAGTCCATAGGCCCAGTAGATCTACGCTAATTAGTCATTAAGGACGGTAAATTTCGCGTGGAGTATCTGTGATTGTAGTTAACGAATCTGGGGGTGGTGACAAATACATGGCATCCATTTTTTTAAGACTTCCACCCGCAAAGGGATCACCTTATAAGGAGTTTCAACCTCGCTAGCATCATCGTCAACAACAATTAGATAGAATTCAATAGTCAGTCAGACAAAGCACGTTTAATACGCGTTCTTATGGTAATCGGTTATATTCTTATTATAATATAAAGTACGGCAATATGTTATATTAGCATTTAGGAAATTATCATAAATATAACCTAGAGATAACCTCCTAAGCTCTTTAAACTAAATTCCACAAATATATTTATTTAAAATTCACCTTTACCTTTATTATTATTTTTGCAAGTTGCGAAAGCAATTTAATGCTAATTCGAATTTTTATTAAAACTAGTCCTCTAAATCTTCATATATTACGTGAATAACCTAAAATGCTATAAGACATCTTACGCGTGTACATTTGCGATCTCGTGATGGAAAAAAAGTCATCTTTGGGTGCACAATAACCGTAAATACCTCGAAAATTTTAAGATAAAAAGAATTATTGTAAAAATTCCTTTGTTAACGGTTAAAAATGAATTTTCAAATATTTTCTAGGAGTTTTCTTAAACTTATTGAGGGTCTCGGAATTAACGGGTTTAAAATACTATTTCAAGGAAATCGCATCTACAGTTTTGAACCTCGAATTTTTGTTGTTTCGGTTGTTTGGGTAAAGCCGCATAGGCGCATAAATAACGATATAACAATTCTTTACTTCTTAAATCTTTGTAAATTACTCCAAATATCACGATTGAACCTAATCTATTACTAATCTATTCTATTTCTAATCATACTGCGCAAGATAGGTCTTTTCTAATCGTAACGCGTGAAATAGATATAGGGGAGAGCGGGGCACGCTTGGCAGGTCAACTTTGATCCAGGCTATGTTAAAAACTAATTGACTTTAAGAAGCTTAAAAATCATAGCCTACTTATTAACTATCACCGAAATTAATGCCGTACTTTGTAAAAGCATACATGTATAATGTTTTTTGTATATTTATCGAAATGAAACCTGCCAAACGTGCCCCGCCTTTCTGACGAGCGGGGTATCATTGGCATGCTGGTGGGGCGAAATTGGCGCGTTATTGCAGAAGAAAGTTCAAAGCTTCAAATTAGAAAATGTGATCAGGATTTGGTTATAGGTAAAAAAACAAAGGTTTTGATATTAGAATTAATTTACTTTTATTAATGTACATCAGTTAGAGTCAGTCTGTTACATTATTCTTATTATTACTATAACATATTTTTATTAAATTTATCACATTTTGTTTCTTTCTTATAAATTAACGTAACTTAAAAATCTTTGTAACATTTACAGTCTTTTAGTATTTTATAAATGATTTGAAAAATTTTAACAATTGTTTTTTAACTTACAGTAATAAAATACTGAGATCAAAGTAACAAAGTAAAATAAAATATATTTTGCACTGATAACTGCTTTTCTTAAAATAAAAAGTCAGTCGTCACTTAGTTGCTAATTAGTTCAGTATTGTAAGACAATGGAATATACTGAATTTGACTATCCGAAAAAATAATTAAAACGATACTCACTCCTGATTTCTTCGAGCTCCGAAACATTTACATGTAAAATGAGGTTATGTACACGAGGTTCCATTCAATGTCACAGCGCTTCAAGTGCCAAGCGTGCCCCGTCTCATCTGCCAAGCGTGCCCCGCTCGGAATATCTTTTTCAATTCAAAAAATCAATTTAAAAGTTCGAAAATTAAACTTTCAAATTAGACCATATGTAAGTCAGTGTATACATTCTTTCTTAGTTTACCTTGTGATGGAAATATCGATGCGAGCGTCGTATTTTAAGTAAAATATTCAATTTAAGTTATTATTTTTATTTTTAATTTAATTTTAACATATCGGGTATTGAAAAAAAGTTTATCGATTGAGGAATTAAGTAGGGAAAACATCATTTTAAAATATGAATTTTTAATCTGAAAATTTTAGCTGCCAAAGTGACCCGGCATGCCAAGCTTGCCCCGCTCTCCCCTATAAGTCCTTGAAATTGTAATGTGATAATCTTATTAAAACCCTAAACACGAAGTATAATATAAACTTTTGAATGGAATTGTATCGCTACAAGATATAGCCATAACATTGGGCGTACAATTGCGATTGCCATATTTTTAATATGAGATGACTATAGCTGCTCTATTTTTAAAATAATATATGTACTTATTTCATGTAACATATTAGTTTTTTAAACGAATTCTGAGAAAATAATAATATCTATTTGAAAGCTTCTCATTATATCTAGTTTCAGCTATCGGGTCATTTAATATTTCGAGATTAAAATCCGCTGTTCGGTAGGTTTTATTCTTATTTTTGTTAACTAGTAAACCAGCTCTAATCTTGGCTATATTAAGAAAATGGTCGGAATCGCAATCTGTTCCACGGTAAGTTTGAACGTCGAGAATGTTAGCCTGTCGACTTTGATCAATTACAACCGGGTCGATTTGGTTAAGCATATGTCTTCCAGGTGTTCTCCATGTTACTTGGTGTCTATTTTTGCGAATAAAACACGTACTCTTAACTATAAGATTCTTAGACGTAGCAAAATGAATTACTCTCACTCGATTGTTGTTACTCGCGTCATGTAAACTTTCTTTCCCTATCGTGCGGTGTAAAATTTTCCTCCTGTCCAATTTTCGCGTTAAAGTCTCCTAGCAATATTTTTGCGTCATGGGCTGTACATCCATCAAATACCTTCTCTAGGCACGCAAGCTACGCAAAGAAAGAATCTTTAATTGCAATGTCCGTGTCCTCCGACCGACAGTGAACATTAACAGATATGTACTTATATCATTGACTTTGAAGGGTTAGGAACCATATGTCCGTTAACGCTTGCATTACTTTATTTATACTTATAAAGATGTGTGTTTATTGATTTGCATTATTGCCGGGCCTGTTCTCCTAACCTCCTGCTAAGGTACTATATTTAATTCATACTTATCTGCCTTCTAAGCACCTCTAATTATCAGTTGTAATGAATATTATATAAACATTTATTGCATATATCTAACTATATTTAATATTTATATTGACGCGACCTAAATTTCGGTTAATT
The DNA here is from genome assembly GCA_949152435.1 of Gastracanthus pulcherrimus. Lineage (NCBI taxonomy): Eukaryota > Metazoa > Arthropoda > Insecta > Hymenoptera > Pteromalidae > Gastracanthus > Gastracanthus pulcherrimus. The sequence continues at coordinate 165,851,457 of OX424575.1, read as the reverse complement.
TATTGTATGCAAGAAGAAAAATAAGAACAAATATAGCGATCGAACTAGTGATATTATTACGCACAGTATTTATTCAGATTTATTTTTGTAGTGAAATTTATTATTTCGGTGACGACGTTTGATGTAGATGATAAATAAAAAATAACTGTGTTCAATTTTTTTACATATATACCTGTTTATGTCATTGATTTTTACTGAATCCTATACCACGATTTTTACACAGTCTTGAGCTAAGCTACGTATGTTCCATGTGCCCATTTGCATAAAAAGCAAATTCATTTTGCAACTAAAAAATATGTCTCCGTAGAATCTAATTTCTACAAAGTTCGGGCCGTACCGATCAGTGTTTGAGGTCTCATTTTCTTCCTAAAAACTTATACTATTAACTTTGCGGCGTATTAATAATCAAAAAGCTGGTATTTTTCTACGAATTTAAAAAGAATATTTTGGTATTTTGACCTTTCTTTTATTATTTAAATTATTCCGCAGTTTGCAGTAATAAGTGCTGAGAGAAATACACGATATAGAAGGAGAGTTGAAGTAACGATATAAAACAGTTCAGATACAATTACCCATGAAATATTGTATAGAAAAATGCTCCGAAGCAGATGCTCCGAAAAATATGGTATTCAGTATATCTATATGAACCGTATAAACAGGTATACTAAGCATAGCTTACAATATATGCATGCGTTAATCGTCCTTCTACTGCTCACACAATGACCCAAGATCTTGCCCGAAATCCCCTTTTACTTTTACCCATTAAATTTACCCCTTTTACGCAGTCTTTTCTCAATGAACCAGTAAAAATATTTTTCAACACTTTATTTTAAATAATAAACTTATATAAAAAATGTAATATTTTCTAAGATACAATAAAAATAGTAATATTTTTCACTAATTAGCGATAAGAATCATATTATTATGCGAATAATTGTTAAAAAATACATACTTTCTTGTATAATAACGTTTAAGACACCTTTATTACATCGTTGTTTTTAAGTGTATATACGCGCACTATGGTTAATAGGGACCAAATTAAGACAAAATGCATAAACAAGATAATTGTTAACGATTTGGACACTTAAGAAACTTCAATTCGAAAAACTGATGTCATATTCGTAAATATCTCGACGAGCTACCCCAAATTAAAAAAAAATGAAGCCTTAACGTCATTCTGGAGTTGAGGTAATGAAATCGAGGTAATTTGAAGTCACGAATCCAATTTCCCACACGCGAGCAGTTACCCCCACCATTGCGCCGCGTCCGTCGCGCGCACATGCCTCTACTTCGCTGATTTTTCTATACAACATTTCATCGGTAATTATATCTGAATTTTTTTATATCGATACTTCAGCTCTCTTTCTATACCGTGCATTTTCCCAACACTTATTACTGCAAACTGCGGCTATAATAATTTAAACAAAAAAGCTATCTCGCTCTAGGAAGATTAAAGTACAAAAATTTTGTTTTAAACACGTAGAAATCTATACGTCAATACGCCGCGAAGTCAATAGCAAAAGTTATCGCAATAGTTTATACTACCCTTTTTGGACGTCATTTTGTAAAAGTTTCAAGTTTAAAAATCACTTAAATTCAAGTTGCATATAATAGTATATATAAGTCTTTAGGAAGAAAATGAGACCTCAAACACTGATCGGCACGGCCCGAACTTTGTAGAAATTAGATTCTACGGAGACATCTTTTAAAGTTACAAAATGAGTTTAGCAATAACAATAGAATATTTTGGGCAAAAAAAATGTATTCATTTTAAGCATCATAAAGACTTTATTATACCAAAATTTCAAAGCCCAAGGATTGTTTTTCTCTGAATGAAAAATAATTCAAGAAAAGGCGTTTTTTAACGGTTTCTTAGCTGTTGTTAATTATCAATTTAATGACAATTAACGTACTACTACTCATTTTGTAGATATTTCCAATACTTACAAGTTTCATACTGAACTTTCTTCGATTCGAGCTTCGAGTTCGCTGCTAGAAGCCAAAAACTTGTTTTGGCCCACTTTGGCGAATTTTCGCGAGCTCCAGTCAACAAATTAGGAGTGGCATTTATACGGAATATCTTTTTAGACATGTTTTCTATAAGTTCCTGCAAAAAGATTCCGGGTGCCATTTGATGTTAAGTTTTGCACTTTTTCCTGCTAATTCTACTGGACTAAAGCAAATAAGAGCATTGATCAGTCACTGTTCCTATTTACTCAAAGCAGACATAAGTTTACTATCAACCAGAATCCTTGTAAATAGAGACATAATAGTGCACAGTAGCTACGGAATACCAAAGCAACAACCATAACTTCGATCAGCACCACTAAAGCGTGACAGACGAGTTAGATGCTGAATTCTGAGAGGGAGACGGACGTGAAAGGAACAAGTTAGACCCTGAATACCAATAGCGAGACAGACGTGCAAGGCACGAGTCAGACTCTTAATACTAAGAGCGCGACATACGTGCAAGGCACGACTAAGACACTGAGTACCGAATGTGAGACAGATGTGCAAGGTACGAGTGAGAGAATTCCGAGTGCAAGTCTGCCAATCCGACACACCGCCAGTAAGGACTACAACCACCGTGCGCATTCACAGTTGATGAACAACAACCAAAAGAGAAGAGTGACAACGTGACCGTGTACTACAGAACGGCATTGAGGCTGCGGACAACCAAGTGGTAGTGGGGCCACAAATGATATCATGATCACCGCGCTGTTCCTAGAAAAGATACCCAAGCCTACTGTTGCGTTGCTGATGTAGATCTTGATGAGGGCGTATAGAAGCACGCTACTGTCACTTTCGGTTAGGGCTTGCAGAGACGTGCAGTTGCCACTGTTGTCTTGGAGAAGGGCAGGCTGCGTGCTAATGTTGCCGTGGAGAACGGCAAGATGCACTGTGATGCCGCCCTCCTTTAAAAGGACAGGCTGGTCCTGCAGACTGTTACTGTTTGGGACTATTCTCTTGTCTTGAAGAAATGCAGGCTGAACCTGCACGCTACTGCCCTCACGAAAAAGCGTAGGCTGTGCCTGCACGTTACTACCGCCTGTCGTGGAACGTGTTTTCCATATGCACTGTATTGGCGATGAAAAAGTTAGGCTGAATCGACCGACTGCCGTAATGTACGGCAGCCTATACCTAGATGGAACAATGCGAGATCAAACAAATCCAATGCACATGCCGCAAGGATGTGACCACCGCACGCATCCACGGTTCCTAAGTCGTTCAACTAGGCGAGCTCGACACTTACGTGCGACCCAATGCCGTAGTCGAAAACTGTGTGCGACACCAAACAAATTCCATGCACATGCAGCAAGAATGTGACCACCACGCGCATCCACGGTTCCTGAGTTGCTAGGCTGGGCGGGTACGACTACCACATGCGACTAATTACTGGCCGACAACCGAGTGCGGGACTGATCTAATTGATCGAGTTTTAGCAGCCAAACAAGAAGAGAAACAACAAGATCGAACGAGCAAAATAGTAGCGAGCTCAATCAATAACCTGAAACATTAATGTGCTACCATAAATCTCTACAGTATAGTTTACGATCACATAAGATTCCAAAGTGGGCCCAGCCATAAAGAAGGACATCCCTTCGTATATGATGCAACAAAACTGGGAACAGGGTACGATTACTCGAGACAGTAGCACTCCTCAGGCAAGAACGAATTCCAGCCATCACTGAATGCAATTCCAGGACATATGAGACAGACCGACCATCGGTGAATCCACATATGTATGACTAACATGACACATCTGATAAATCAAGAATACAGAACGATATCCAGTCAAAGAAAATTGACAACTAGACACATATCGAATTAGATTGATATGTAAGAAAGGGATGAGTAATGAGAGAAATCAATTCAGCCCAAACAGATTCAAATTTGAGTGAAACCAATAATACAACGCAAAATAAAACTTATTTGAAACACCAAGACAAATCAATCTAGTCTCACCAACGACATACTCTGCAAGAAAGGCGATCGAATGCGAGAAGCAGCAAGTTCTAAGAATCGAAATATGAGGACACTCCTCCATTAACAAAAAACGGACTAATCATAGCACTGACTAACGAGTGTGAAATGAAGTAAGTCTGTACCTCCGAGTCAAATGGATTGAAAATCACCAACGCAAGATCGAGTGATTCCTACAGGAGAGTGCGGAACTAAAGAGTGCTCAAATCCGAAGATACAGCTACAAAAATTAGTATTGCTCATATAGCCAATGCTAAAAATATTGTATATATAGATATACTAGCAATGTTAAGAAAACACGTTGTATCTCAAAATATAGGATGCGTTAACCGCTCTAACCAGTTAGTCTTTATTTCTAAATACAAAAAGACATCTCCTAAAGCCTCATAAAAATTCATTATCCGGAGGTGGGATACTCTCCTTGTTAGCCGGACTTGATTAAACAAACACATCGCGCATTTGTCATAACCTACTTTTTAGACTTATTTTTCAAAACTGTTACTCTTTAATATCTTTTCTAAACATACAAGAAATGTGTTACTGTAATCAGAATCATGCTATTAAAATCTCTGTATGGTGATTTGAGGGAATGGGTAGGTGTTTAGTATTCATGCAATAGCTTCTAGAATATTCTTATTTGTAGAACGAACTATTCAAACGGGCCAATCCGCACGCCCGTTACATATCGCGTGATTTTTGGAACAAGCGTCGGTCGCGTCGAACTTGCCTCGCGGCGGCAGTCTCTCCGCGGATCGCCTACTGAGCAGTTGAGCTCCCCGCCTCGCATCTGTGAATTCATATTAAAGGCAATAAATATACCCGATTTATTACCAAGAACATATAGTCCACCTTTTTATTTATCAACCTGATCCACCAAACAGTAGGAATGGGTAATCCAAGTTTTAAAAATAAATTTGATTAGGGATCTGTAGTATCGACTTTTCTATATTAAATAATTATTCGAGATTAAACAAACTTTCTTTGAAAAAAAAAAGTTTACTATGCCCCCCGAATTTGTATAAGCATTGTCTGGTTAAAATTGGAAAAGATTGTTGGGCGGAACCCGATTCTTTTAATCGGACAAAGCCCTCTATCCGCCACACGTGCTATAGGCTATCTTTTAAATGCTCTTTAGCTGCACTTTCATTTGACGCTATTCCCGCGCTAAATTATTATTTACTTAAAAAATTTAAATCTACTTTTTTAAATTCGTGTTTTTACCAGTTAGTGCGGGAACACAAGAAAATGACTTTCTCGATTTATACACCGCCTGCACGCGAGTCCATTCAACAAAGTGCATTCTGCAGCAACGTGGAAGCATGTTAAGGTCGAAATTTCGAAAATTTGAAGCTTTCCCTCTTTCTTACTCTCTCGAGCGACATGCTGCGCTGCGCTCTACAATTAAGGTCTTCGTATACTCGTGTACCTAACGCGGCGGAACATGGACACTCATGTAAAAAATTTGAATGCAGTGTATGCGCGTTTTAAGCGCCTGATCTTTTTACATTGGCGCCCACGTTGGGACTGTCCACACAAGTATACCAAGACCTTTATCGGCCGAGCGCTGCGTATATCTACAGAGCAAATACATAGCCCATGTTGCGCTCGCCGCCGTTCGATGCTGTCAGCTGCTGTAGTCACGCTGTTCGTCATATGGCCGGTGAAGCGACATAACCTCGCCATCAAAACACAGCAAGATACTTCTAAAGCTGCTGCCTCCCAGTGTTGTCGACCCGGACGGACAACGAAGACAGCAATTTTCGAGCAACTGCACTCGGAGACTACGTAGCTTATCATCTCTTTATTTATGTACATAAATCACAATGAAAGTATGTAATATCACTGCCTCTGCCAGCAACATCAGCTGCTTTGAGTCTCGCAGTCAGTGATCTTGCAGTGATCTTGCTCTTCAACAAGGTTATGCAACTTAAATATAAGAGAGTAATCGCTACAAATGGCCTGTTATGCCCATCTAAGACAGTTCATTTACTAGTTTTTTACTTTAATTTTAAGGCCATACCGTGGGCAAGCAGTCACTCCTTGGACTACTATTAAGAAGTACTACGGCTTCAGTAGTAGAAGAAGCAGCAGCCACCAGTCGCAGTATCTACACTACTGCGCTCTGACTCCTTGAGGCCAGCCTGGAGCTTCACAGCTTTGCTCTCTCAGGATGCTACTCAGCCTGCGTCGAATACTTAAACCAGTCGAGCCCTAGACTGATTAGTCTGAGCGACTTTTCGTTCATAGGCTGCGTGAACCCTCACTACAGAGGTAACTCTCATTTATTTTTACTTATGCATCAGTGCTGTGCGACAACGAGACAACCAGTCGAGCTTCAGATAATCTAATCGGAGCAGCTCCTAGCCAGCAAGTCGAATTAACTGCAGCTCACGAATATCATACAGCACTACATCATTATAGTAGCATACTGCAGCCCTTTCCAACTGTCATACTCAGACAGCCTGTTCGTACCTGGACCTCTAGCGCACTCGCACTGAGTGTAAACTTACCTGTTGTAAGATTACAGCCATACGACAGCTAGCCAGATCAGTCGAGCACTGCATAGCAGCTTCAACTGAGACTATTTTAGTGCCTTTAGTGCTGTACCTAATTATTTTAATTGCTTTTTTTGTTTAGTCAATAAAAGGTGCTATAGTGGACTCTTGATATATGGCCACGGCAAGGGGATGTAGGTGAGTAAAGTTCTCAGAAAGGGCCATGCGTGAAGCTCCCTCTTCACGCGACAGTCTACTGCCGATGCCTCGGCCGAGGCTACTTCTCCACAAGCACTTATGTGTAGTATAGAAGTGTGGAAACAAACACGACACGCACGAACGTGTGTAAGGTATGACGCGCATGCGCGGGGAGTTGGTAGCGATGTTCGGTAAGCAGCGCGTGCCGCCGTGGTAGGGACGCGATGTTGGTGTGCGTGAACGTCCGTGTGACGGGGAAATTGCATGCGGGGCCATATATGGCGCGGACATACATCAAGAGTCCACTGTATTTTGTACAACCATTTTTCTGCAATTGAGACCACTAAAGTTATGTGTGTTAATCTCAGCATGACCCAACATTAACAGCAGTGTCTCCGCTACCTATCTGCGAGTCACCTTGCATAGAGGAGTCTGTCATCGCAAGTTCTTTTAGACAGATTGCCATTAGCTCTACGAGTCTGGCCTTGCTACAGTCAACACCTGTCATCGAGCCTTTACCTACTATGAAAACAGTCTGCGTTCAGCTGCAGGGCTTCGCTACTTGTCTATGGAGCCTGCACCTTTAGGAGGATTTCGCTGAGAACAGACTGACTAGTCGAGCTCTGGAGAAGCTCACAGGAGCAGCTCCTATTCCCGGATTTCACCGATCCACTACACAGAAGAATTCGGCACCTTGAATGTAGATTCGAATCCTGAACACATACTCGAGCAGCGTATTAAGTGTAGCAAGCAGCCTTCGCTATATATATATCTTGGGAGAAAGTGTGAAGGAGAGCACTGGTTATCGTTCAACCGAAAGCCGAGGATTTCTCTCTCGTACTTCTAAACTTTACGGCCTGTCTCTCGGATTGAGGGACATATCGCATATCGCATTGAAAGCTTCTCTTGGAGATGTCCGGTGAAGCATAGATGCCTTGTATAGGATTACTGTGTTTTTGGAGCCCCAAGAACCAAACTACATGTATGCAGAACAAGATCCATCCTACGACATTCACAACGAACTCGGTAAAAATCCAAGAATCTCGACGTCGACAGCTGCGGTGAGCACTATGGAAGAAGCTGCAAGGTGTGTTGCATGCGTGTGAAAGCGATTTTTATGTGCGCATTATTATTGAGATTCTTGCGGAAATTTAGGTCTTAGCAAGCGTTTGCGTAAAATACATGCGTACAATTTTACCTTAAAAATTATATTTTACTCATAATAAATTAAATAATAATAACAAAAATCTCAGGACACTGAAATAACTTTCAAAGGGAAATTACGTTACCGACCTTTTCGGAATATTCCAGTTTATTTTCAGTCAAAGATTGTCTCAATGGGGTTAGGTATGATATTCAAAATTCTGATGATTTCTGCGATCGTTTTCGAAATGAGTTTCTGTCGGAGGAAGTGCAGGATAGGGCTAAAGAAGCTTGGCGGTCTAAGAAATATATAGAGGGTAGTACTTTGAACTATTTTTACATTATTGTGTTGGGAGGCATAAAAATTTAACCTGCATTGACAAATTATAAAATTAATAAAACCATAGTCTCGCAATTTCCAAAAGACATTCAATTTGCCGGTGTTGATCTAGATAATACACAAAGTGTGGTTCGGGCTCTTGTGCTTGTGGATGAGGATCGTGAGAAAGCTTACTGGGTGAACCATTGTTGACTCGGCGAATTGGCGCACAGAGAAAGCAAACGGTTTTGAAAATTTTCGTGATTCATCGAAGTCGCAGGGATATCAGCGAGATTACGCTCCGAATCGTGGCAATAGCTATTATAATTCAAAACAACAAAATTCGGGAGACTGATTGTAGCGAGATGCAGGATTTTCTAACGCGAGATATAATAATAATAACAACAAGAATTTTGATCGAGATAATAACGGCAGTTAATAACGTCGAAAATCGTAGGCAAACTAATATTTCGGTATTTTACGCGTATTCGCAGCAGAATGGCGATGAAAACGTAATATCGGATTATGATGAGATAATCACAGTCGCGGAGGTACACGAGCATGAGCCTTCGAGAAACGGGACAACGACTCAACTGTAGTCGGTCCATTGCCGAGTCGTGAATCAGAAATAGATATACAGGACCTCGCGTTCGATGTCGAAGGTGTCGCGCTCGAAAATGCGAAGCAGCGTAAAATGAAATCTTGGTATCTGCGTATTGTTGTAATGATAGATAAGTTTAATTTCGAATGTTTAATTGATACGGGCAGCAACGTGCATCTCGGAATCGGCGTATGAAACGATTTTTGGTCTAGGTAATATAAAAACCTTACTGACGACAAATTTGTTTGTCACGAGTGCATTCGGAAATCGGGCTTGTAGAATCAAAAAACAAATTTTTGTAAAGTTAAATATAGGAAAATCGGTGATTAAAACTATTCTATTGGTCGTTCCGAATTTATGCTACAGTGTAATCGTTGGGTCCGATTGGTTAGATAAATATCATGCTATTGTTGATTACAAAAATAAACAATTATGTATAGAGGATGATAAAGTATAGGAACATAACATAAGTTTTTCGGCGATCCTACCGGCATCTTATAATAGCGTAAAAGTAAGAGATATTTCCGAATTGTCGACAGAATTTATTAGCTATCCCGGTCCTCAAGAACTCGCATTAGAGCGATTAATGATTTTTTTCTTGAGGCGCCCGCTTTGTTAATTAGTTACCCGATAATTTTGAACAACAATTAGATGAGAGTATGCACAGTATAACTAGCTTAGCTGCCAATGAGAAATTAAAGTTGTATTCTTTGAAAGGCCCGGTTGGATGCGAAACTATAAGTATAAGTTCAAAATAACTGTTTATTATTACGTTAAATTGGAGATGGATATTAATGAAGACAACAATCAAATATGCTGGGACTAGAATTTATTGTAAGACTATGCCTAAATAGGTGTGCCTCGCTCGAAAACCTCGTGACGACTGCCGAAAAGGCAATAGAACGGAAGTGACGTATACACGATTTAGTCAAATTGATATTCAAATTTTGATTAAACTAGTCCAAAACGTTACATTATATCATATAGTTAAATGAATTTCAGACAATAACAAATCCGAACCCAAACATACGTATGCAATACCCAATTCCGAACGCATAACGTGAAGCTGTAGACATCGAAATCCAAAATATGCAAGAAAACGGGATCATTGAGCGAGCGAGTAACCCCTTTTGTAATCCTGTGCGCGGTGTAATAAAGAAAGACGGGAGTGTGAAACTGCTTGGACGCGTGGCAGTTAAATAAATACGTAGAAGCAGATAGAGAAGAACCCCATTGTTAATGAAATTATGCAGAAAAACGCCAAAATGAACATTTTTATAAGCACGGACTTAACGCAAAACTACTACCAAATATTATTACACGAAGAGTCGAGGAAATATACCGCGTTTTGTACAAATAATTGCATGTATCAGTACTGTCGAATTCCTTTCTGCGATAACGTAGCGGGCGCGGCGCTTATTGGGGCACTAAACAGTGTTTTTTTATTATAAATACTGGAAGATTATGAGATTATTTGTTGAGGACGCCTTAATCAAATAGAAGAATTTTACTAATCATTTAGTGCACCTTCGTTCGTTTTTTGAAAAGATTCGTGAATGCGGGCTAACTTTAAACTCGAGGAAAACACTATTTTGTTGTCGAGAAATACCGTTTATAGAATTTTTTTTCTCTTGGAAGGGTATACGGCCGGATCCTGAGCACGTAAGAGCAATATTAGAAATTTCAGAGCCGCGAACACTTAATGAACTACAAAAATTCATTGGAATGTGCACTTACTGAATGTGCACTTATAGAAAATATTATGATAAATATTCCACTTTTTTCGAGCCGTTTAGGACGGTTTTGAGTAGCAAAACGCATTTATGGATAAAAGAACATCGCATAGCATTTAATAGATTGAAAAATAAATACGCGGATCATGTATTGCTAAATCATTACCATAATGATAGAACCTTTTGTTTACAAACAGATGGTAGTAAACAAGGCATACGTGCGGTACTTTTCCAGTTTGACGATGACGGGAACCAAATGATTATTTCTCTGATATCACGTGTTTGACTAGCTATGAGAGAAATTATTCAAGCACAGAAATTGAATTATTAGCTACTATTAACGACGTCGTCAAACTCGGAACGTACTTGCTCGGAAAAGGTTCCAAATTATAACAGATCACGAAGCTTTGACCTTTTTGTTAAAAACTACATATTACACGTTTGATGCGCTGGTTTCTCGTTTTGCAAAATTACGCATATGATATTGTGCACTGTCACGGTCGTGACAATGTCATTGCCGATTATTTTAGTCGTGTATCGCCAAATAACGCAGTGTTTGAATCCAGCGATTTGCCAGTAAATAATAACATTACGTGTAATGTGCCAGTAAACCTTGTAGCAGCTATAAAATTACTTGAACCTTGGATTTCTGAGTTGAAGAACATACATGTTTTGCAAAAGGAAGATATCGTGATAGAAAAAATAAAAAAAATTGGAATAGAGGAAAAGCTGAGCGATTTCAAAATTGTTGACGATGTTTTGTTTTATAAAAACAAGCGTGACTCAAATTAGCTAATTGTTATCTCGGCCGACTATCGACTTATTTTAAGAAATTATTTGTTTTTCGAAAACAGAAAAGTATTAAAACTCAAAAATTGTATTGAATGTTCCTCTCGATGTTACCGTTAAACCGATTTAAAAAAATGACGTTTTTCTGTATACCTAAAGAAGGGTAACGAAAGTATAACAGAGAAAGGGAAATAAGGGAAATAGCTTATCTATCATTTTACGCTCTTTTAAATGCATTATCACTGAATCGAAAGTATTATTTCTAAGGTATTATAAAACTCGAAAAACAAAAACTCAAAAATCGAAAATCCGCTATAAAAACAAAAACGCATCAGAAAACAAAAAAAATATTTTCAACCGCCTTCCATTAAGAAAAACAAAAAAAATGAGCTTTGAAACATTAATTTTGACCGTCCATTACTCGAGATATAGAGGGATACATCCATATACGCACGCACGCACGCACGCACGCACGCACGCACGCACCCCCCGCCCCCCCACACACACACACACACATATACACACACACACACACACACACACGCACACACAGACACACGCACGCACGCACGCACGCACGCATGCAAAACACTCATACACACACACATCCAAACGGACATTTTCTTAACATAGTATATTTTGGTTCCAAATAGCCCAAAGCATGTTTTAACATGCTTTTCAGAAAACTCTGTTTTTACTATTACAAAGCTTCCTCTAGGAGGAATCAAAATCAAATAATGTATAATAGTAAAATAGAAAATATTTATAAAAACGATTTGTCTGGTAATATAGGTTAAAGTAGATCCGATGAGTTGCTGCTTCGGAGACAGTGTTTTCGTCAGTCGCATGCTAGCCTTTCTTCGGTGTTTTTGCATTCTATTGATTTTTTAACATTTGGGAGCGTTTGTGATCCATAGGGCGCTTGGATCTCTACTTATCAGTTCTGGACACTGCGTTGGGGCTTCTTAGATTATAAATATTACATATCAATGAACTTTGCATGTCGGGCTTTGACAGTTTTACGTATGGCCGCGACAAATCAATCCATCCCATCTTTCTGTGGTTTTGCGTAAATGCATTCTGGGCATGTCGTCCTGGAGTGCTATCACGCTATGCGATTTTGCGTTCTCCTTCTACAGTCCTAGCGGTTTATTGATATCTTTCTGTCTGTTTATTGTCCTGGATCTGCCGCCTGGTTATGGCGGGTGAGATATTCTTCGTCTGGCCGGCTCTTGACTGACATTACTACTTACTAACGGTGCTGATTACGGTCGAGAGTTCCTAGAGTTGTTTTCTTTCTGACACTTTGAAGACTGGCATATTTTCTCGTGCATAAATTGAGAGGGGTTCAGTGTCTTGAACTAAGCCACGTCCGAGATTCGCGGGAGCTCGTAATGTAGCTTGAGTTCGAGAATTGACAGAGTGTTTTGTGCGTTTATCGAAGATTCTGCGTGTGCATGGTACTAGAGATCAGACGGATCTCTTCTACGTTAATATTGTGCTGTGATTTTTTTGGCTTAGATTCCATCTTGCCATGGCGGGCGGGACATCATTCTTTTGAAGATACTGACGATGAATGGATCGTTTTGTCCAACTTCGAAGTGTGTTGCTCTGTGGTTGCTCTTTGCGTTTTTCTTTACTGGTTCAGGATGTTTAATATGCATATGTTGGTTGTTCTTGTTTCTAACCATTGAATTGGAGTATCTGCATGCACTGTTCTGGAGGCGGAGCTGTATGGAGCGTCGCAACAGCACGGGTTTGCACGCGACTTGGTCCATGGGCTTGTACTGTTCGGCGTACGAATCGCAACGCGTTCGTGGATCATCTCGCGAGCTCGACAGCTTTGATCTGGGCTTGTTTGGTCAGTTTTGAAGGGTTATTGTGGCGGGTAACGCGTGTTCATCAATTATTCTATCTGGATGTGTGCTGGATCCTTTTGAATTCTTACTCCTGATGTACCGTTTTGTTAATTGAATTAGTCTTCTTGTGATTTTATACATGTGTCTGCCTCGTTGCTTTAATGAATTCACGGTGATCTAAATTAGTCATGTGTATCCAGTGACTTATCAAATACACTGGATGTTGTTAGTGATGTTTACGTTTACAAGATTTCTCCAAAGTGGGAGAACCTTGCGTCGGTTAGTCTGTCAATCTGTCCGTTCATAAGCCCAGTGGAGTAGCGAGATTTTCATTCCAATGTAGAAGTCCATCGGCGACCAATTTTTGAGATTAATGTCTGTGGCAGTCTCGGAGTCGTAAATTGATTATGCTTATGAGCACTATTCAGAGCAATTCAGGCTTCATAAATGAAGCTTTAAAGAACTAGGCGGGCGGTATGTTAAAGATTTTCATCATCTTCTGAGACTTGATTGGGCTCATGTATGCATGTGCGCACATATAGTATCACTCGACTCGTCCACACAATTAGTAATTCTTCGTGTATAAGGCAGGATCTGTTCTTAGCGTGCATAGCCTTACTGATGAGTCCAGCCAGTAGATCCGGGACGAAACGCGTTAATCTATGTCCCTAAACCAGTATGTTTTATTTCTTCCTTTTTCTAACAATTATATTTAGATAAGTAAAAAGTAATATATACATAGCAGAGCTTCCTTATTTAAGTAGGTAAGGCCCTTGCCTACAAAAACGGTTTTTTTCAACTCAACTATTTAACCAAATTTATATCCACGAAAATAACAATAGAGTATAAAACGCCAGAAATTACCAAAAATCCATTGATGAGTATGTTTCAGTAGCAGCGGGTATAATTATCGACAATCTTTAAGAACTGACAACAGGTAATGTAGGGAATGATATCTCGGATGTTCATGAAAAGTGGCTTGGGTGTATGTAAAATTGAACTCTATACTACCAAGTTGAACTTGATTTACACATATGCGCTCACTGCCGAAGCTAAAAGTGTCTGAGACGCTAGTAAGGAGAAGGGTTTCGTTCGGCGGCATCGCAAAACTAGGGTTATGGAAAGGTTACAGATAATAAGCCCATAATAAGCCCACACATGTGGTAGATGTACCCCGCTGAAAAGAACTAAGCATGTATGGGTGAAACGAAGAATCAAATCAAATCCAAATAATCAAATCCATACATGCATAGCCCCGAGGGAGCGTCAACGACCCAGGCATATTTTGCTAGTTTCAACCAAACATTTTTTATTAAACTAATAAAAATTAATTACAAACAGATAAAACTTAGTTAACAGTTTTATACAAATCGAAAACTAATTTTAAGAGCATGTCATTCTTGTTCCCTTATTTAAGAGGGCAGCCTTGGGTTAAACCCAAAAACATAGTACATTATGCCCCCACTCGTGTTTTTGTCACTCCACGGGAATCACCTGTTTTGCGAACTTGTTGCGTATACTACTTTTTCAAACAAGCTGCGCAAAATTGGATTATAAGAAATTAAATATATGCTATAAAAATTTTTATTTTGTGAGTGTGTTTATATGCGAATATCTAGATGGGTGGGTATATATGTCGGCATAAGTGGCTAACTGACTATGTGCGTGCGTGTACATGAGTACAAAATTAGTAAGAATGAGTATGTGCGGGTGGTTGGGTATGCAGATGGATGTTGTTCATATAGCTTGATGCGGGTAGGTATGTACGTGGATATACATAGCTGTATAATATATAAAATATACTTCATAGTTCATATTTTAATCAATGACTTTTAAACAATTTGAGATTTAAATAAAAAGAAAATATTTTTCTCCACACGTGCGTGAAAAAGACCTTTTTCCATGCTGGTAAAACGAATGGATAACTGGGCATACCAAGCATCTTTGCCGGAACAGGAGGGAATGGTCATTCCCTCCCACTACTGAATATTTCTGAAAATAATGTCAAAATTTTATATTTTCCAAAACATTATATCAAAATTTAAAAAAAAAATTTAACGATTAAAAAATTAAAAATTATTGAAAAAATTCAAAATTTAAAAAAAAAATAAAAATTTTAAACAAATTCAAAATTTAAAAAAAAAATAAAAATTTTAAACAAATTCAAAATTTTTAAAAAAATTAAAAATTTTAAATTTTTGAACAAATTTAAAATTTTTAAAAAAATTCAAAATATTTAAAATATTCAATATTTTGAAAAGAATTCAAAATTTGAAACAATTTATTCTTTTTATTTCCCATTTTCCCATTCCCCATTCATGCATGAAAAAGGCCCTATTCACACACTTGTTAAAAAAATACGGTGTTTAACACGGGAGAAAAGGGCTTTTTCAGACTCGGCACCCTCGACTTCCACTCGTGCTCAATTATCATCCTCGCTTAGAAAAAGCCCATTTCCCCCCCTAGTTGCACAATGTACTATTGCTGTTTGAATTTTAACTTAAATACGATAACTTAAAAGCATATTTTGAGCGTAAGTAACCGTTTTGTGATGATAGTTACAAAAGCTTAATTTTTAAACGTCGTGCAAATTATACTATATCTCTTTTATTAATATCAACCACGAGATGTCGAAGCCAAATCGAATCATTGATTAGTAATTTCAATATTTGGATTTAAAAGAAGGAAGAGAGAGAATGGAAGTAAAGATAAACTCGCTTCTCGCGTCTTAATCTTCCTAGTAAATTATAATACATTATGCGATCAACATGCAAAGGATGGTGATACGTAAAATTAATTGACTAAAAAGAGAAAAATCTCAAGCATGTGATTAGTTCATCATTTTAATGAAGAACGATAGAATCAATGATAATTATTTTCGATTCGGCTGTAAGCTGTAGGTGCCATGACGTCTTATCTTTCAATTACGTAAAAACAACATGTCTCACGCACTTTTGTGACACTTTGCCGTCGTGAAACAATGTTTAACGCCAATTTTTCCTGGTAGAACAACCCGCCTTTCACTCACGGTTGACGCAAGATGGAATAAATGAATGCAACTACACCCATGTGGTAGTCAGCAAGAGATCGTCTTTGATCGTTTTTTTTTATGTCAGGGTTGAGGAACTTTGTCGTCAATGACCCTCAACGAGATTCTTTTGCCTTTTTAGAAAACTTGTTTATTACTTGTACATTAAGTACGTATATCTTATCGAATTATTTATATTGTAATAATATAGTCACTAAAATATAGACTTATAAAAACGCACGAAAAAATGATTTTATAGTAATAATATTATACGTTTATTTCTATACAAAAGAAGAAAAATATTTTCTTCAATTGCAAAAAATTCATTGCGGTAATACGACAATAATATATTAATAAATACGAGATTTAAATCATCTTCTTAATGCTGCTTAAGTGTGAATAACTTTTCTCCTTAAAAACTCTATTATTTAATACTTTTAAATATTAATTAAATATAATTTCACATATCTTAAATTTTAGCTCATGGTATTTCGTATTCAAATACTAGATATGTGAATCATACGGGATCTCAAATGATCACGTATGGGTTAACAAATTCAAAATCGCATGCCCTCAAACAACTGGTGAGTCACACAAACAAATAAAAAATACGACCATACAGTTTATAGCTAACATTACAACTTTTTACAATACTAATTGTAATTTATAATAATTATGCTTATTTTTTCGTAAATAAATTATTATAGACTTTAAGACGAAGGCTCGATTTTCTGCCTGAAAAAAACTTTAAAAATATTTACATTCTTCTATTTGATTTGAAAATTCGTGCTATTAGTATAAAATACATGTTTATTAAATGTTATTCTTATATTATTTATCAAATCTTTTAACTAAGAAATGCAACTCATAAATGCAACTCATAAATATTGTTTCTAAAAAACGAGTCTCAAAATACAATAGGGTATGGCACTACATCAATACTTTGTTAAAATAATAGATTTAAGTGATTTTAAATGAGCTGAATGTGACAACAAATTAAAAAATGAATCGAATATGTTTAAATTTTGTTGAATTACGTTAATGATGATAGCGAGAATTTCAATTGAATCAGATATTTGTGTCGTCAGTGTACATACATTCAAGCAAACTTGACTTGAATAGTAACCATAGTCAAGTACATTTTCGAATGTCTGAATTAAATTGTATCCCAGTACCTGAAAGGATTTATCCAGGCATTTATATATCACTAAACGCAGTTTTTGAGAATTCGGTAACAAAAAGGCAGGTCATTGTTCGTATGATTGCGCAAAGCATAACGAGCTTCTAAAAGCCATTTTGAAAAATCCGAACAAATTATTTTGTCGATTAACTGCACGTAAATTACTTTATATTCCGCCAGATAAGCCTCCAATAAAAATATTGCTATAAACAGTGATGTAATTTAAAGCGTATTTCTAGGCGGCTGATTTGTGTGCGAGTCGATAACAATAATCGATATACATTTGTAAGATCATTAATTTCCAATTTTCATCTGATTGCATCTGCTATTGAATAATATATTTTTGCATTGTAAGTTTTATGAGTTATCGTACCGATATCTCAGTTACCCAATTTCTTAAAATAGAATTTTCAAGATGATCAAAAAATAATTAATGTTAATTGTTCAAATTGAAAAAATTATTGCTAGTACATTAGGTACATACTTAGTTACCTTAAACTTATTAATTAATCATTCTAATATGAAATTATATGTTAAAATATTTTAAATAATAAATTAATATAAATTTCTCATCACAAATTTTTTCAAAATATTTGCATAATTCGTTTTTTAAGATATAAACTTTTTTCTAAAAATGTATTTGTTCCGTCTATAACAAAATAACAGCGAAATAGCTCATCCAAACATTCGTGCGTTATAAATTAGCTAATTTCAAGCTCTTTCAAATACGTTTAAATTGAATTAATTATCATTTTACTAAACGCTAACTAAACGAATTAATTATAATATACTATTGGTATAAAAAGTACAGGCGTATGTTCATAAATTAAATTATCGATTTCAAAATATCGTAAATTAAATTAGAAAAATGTTGATAAATCTAAAACGAATCAACGAATCTTTTCAATATTCTTTTTTATTTCAAATCTAAATGTATAAAAAACTGCTTAGCAGAAATGTTGCAACGGAATGCTTTTTGAAATAGAGATCCTGAAAAATCGATTCAGATAATCTTATTATAATGTAAATAAGTACAGAATAAAGTAATGCTAAAATTAACTCGCAGGATATAAGCGTTCAAGTACTGCCAGTCTGAGAAAACCTTAAAGCTAGAATTAATTCTTATCATGTCTGGTTGCGGAATTATCTTTAACGGTTTTAAAATATATAGATTGAATGGAAATTACGCGTAGTGTAAGAGTATTTATGTATAATACGTAGCTCTCAAATAAGTTCATAGTTCAGTAAAAAGAGTTAAAAAAATGTGTTTTTTGATTTTCAAAATTTTTTATAATCTAATCATATTCTAAGTACATATATCCAGTTAATTATAAAATCTAATAAGTTTTATTTTTAAATTCATCAAATCTACCTGCAGAATTTCAGCGCGTCGTATGAAAGATTCAAAATAGTTCAAATTGTTAAATATATATCTGAAATTAAAATCGCATATATTTTAATATTAATGATTCCTTCTGACATGCACGAAAACTTAAATGGTGCACTTTCCCTTAAAAGTCTTTAGTATTATTTTTCAGAAAACAAACTAATTTTCAAAAAATGATCGCACCATAAAAGCGTGATCGAATTGTTGCTCTGCCATATTTCCTCTCTATTATTAGATTGAATAGGGAACTTGCATGGGTCTTAATACCACTGTTTTAACACTTGTAATCGATAAAGTAACAGATACGGCATAAAAAAATAAAACATTCAACTACATTTTACGTTTTTATGTTACTTTATCGATTACAAGTGTTAAAAAAAATAAAACAAATAATAAAAAATAAAACATTCAACTGCATGTTACGTTTTTATGCCGTATCTATTTATTTATAACGTATTGAAAACAGTAAAATTTTAGATCGATTTTTGAATGGATGTCACGTGACATCATCAACACGAACGTCAAACACCGAAAAGCCAGCGCCACTGTAGCGACTCTAGGTACTAAACGGACTGCAGCTAGGCTTCGCAGCCCTACTGATTAGTATCTACAGTCGCCACAGTGGCGCTGTCTTTGCGGTGTTCGACGCTCTTGTTGATGATGTCACGTGACATCGATTTAAATAGTGATCTAAAATGTTACTATCAATAAATAAATAAATAAGGCATTAAAAAAATACTGTCTTGGGAAGTTTATTATTTTTAAGTATATTATCGAACAACATTGAATTTAAAATTCATGCAAGTTCCTTATTGTGCATATTGTTAGCTCGATAACGCGAACTCTGATTTACTGAAACTGTCGTTGCCCAGGAAACGATTTAATACCAAACACAAACCTATCATATGCGCGCTACAGCGTGCGTTTGTTCCTAGTCTTAAGTTTAAAAAATCGGTAAGTCTGGTATTGTTAGGCCTTTGCAACGTTCCTATTGGTTGATAGATTCGCAGCTATATTCTCTATTATTTATTGTTTTTTAAAGCCCAAGCCCTAAGTTCGACATTTGTGCGTAGCGCACACAACTTTATAGCTAAGATTCTAGTTAGTACAAAATATTCAAAAAATATATAAACTTAAATTACTCCAAAAATAAAAGATATGAGCTGGGTAACAAACTCAGCCCAAAGTACACACCTCTGCAACCATTTCTATCTCGTAATTTTATTAAAACGTATATCAATTTCTCTTATGGGAATTTAACATGGGGATTATGGACTAAAAACGGTTAACATTGAAATAACAATTACTTGACTTGTAAGGGTGCAAACAATTTCTTCACGCAATAGAATATAAAGTAGAGAAAAAAAGCTTTAAATTAAGATGTACCGCGTTTAAAAAGATTAACAATATCAAAAGTTATGAGTGATAAAAGATAGTGGATAAACGCGGACAAACGCGAAAAAATTTTTCGTATTTATTTACTAGCTTAATACTATCTTAAGGAGCAACGTGAAGGATGTTAAATATAGAGTATTCAGGATTAAATAACAATTAATATAATGAATAGTCACTGTTATCACGAATATCTCAAACACACGCAAATACTCTGAGAAGGGCTGCGTCGCCATGCTGCCAGGGGACTGACGCTTTGCGGGAGTCACAGCCCTAAGCTCCTTCCTTCCGCATTCTCTCTTACTCTGATTCGCGTAGCGTCCTACAGGAGCAGGGTGCTTCCTCTCATACACACTTTATTAGTCACACGCATACTGCACTTTAATTTCATCACATTCCCACATTATTCTAAAGGATCTATCGCGAAAAATGACCAAAAGTTGTTTAATATATATACTTTTATATAAGAAATAGTTGTAAAAAACGTTTATTAACGTTTTTAAAATCAATCACGTCTATTGACCTGCTGACTAGGTAATGACCCCCTTAATACAGTACACATATTTTTATGCTAGAAGTACCCATCATTAGACGTGAATCATCATAAATCTTCCAAATACAATCATTAGTGATTTATGACTCATATAGTGACTCAAAATTTCGCCTCTACTCAACTCGTTAAAAACTTGTAACCCAAAATTATATCAATCATCTCTAACAGGTTAAAAAGTATACGCAATAGAGGAAGCGAACAAGTTATGGTGAAAAACTTCCTTTCGTGTGGTTGCACTGAAATTTCCAGAAACGTTGATCACCAAGGAAATTTCCTCATTAATTTGGTATTGAATGCCCCATTGGTAGGTATGACGTTAATGTCTATTTGAAATTAATAATCTTATCAGGTATGATGTATATTGTAGTGAATCACGCAATATGTTACAGTTGACAATTAAATGTAAGAAGCTGAACAGTATTACCGAAGAGTAGCTTCATTTTAAAGGTATATTTGTTCAATATATTACTAATAATTGATACTAATCTTCATAACATATATTAATTTTGTATACAATTAACTATAAGCCTTAAATTCCTTGATTCCTTGATTCAATAAGTTTCTGAATCGCCTATATAGTAAAGCGGTTTTGTGCATTCATATTTCTATGGCAAATCAAGATTTGGACCTTGATGTCTGAACGCACTTTGTTGTTCTACTTGCAGACAATCTGCTACTTTTATTCGCGCTTTTTTCTCTTTCTTTTTTCCATAAGTCCGATTGAATCACTATATTATTTTGGCTTTATTAAGTACATACACTAAATATTTATGTTTGTATATTACTGCTACATATTTAGTTTGTTTATACCTTTTACATTTGTGCCTAATTTTACAACAATCTCTGAATTTTACAAATCAGTAAATAATTATAAAAATACGAGTGAACTATTTGACATATACAAGAGTCAATAGTAAATTACGCGAGAAACATAATTTGTTAATATCATAACTCATGTATAGTTGTAGACACTAGCAAATCGAGCATCATTTAGGCGATTCGATAATAATCAGCAAAATTTAGGTAGTGACAAGAATTCAGTAGAAACAAGATCATCTATCACATGCAAATTATATATTAGATAACAACAGTCATAGCCACGGTGGCTCGTAAGTAAGAACTCGTCCTTCTAACCAAAAGGTCCCGGGTTCGAATTCCGCCTGGATACTTCTGACTCTTTTCGAAAGAAAAATTTCTCAAGTGCCTCTACCGCGGTTGTGATGGTTCGGAATGTTCGGATACCATCTAAAAGTGTAGGTCCAGTTATGATGCATACACGCCACACGCTCTAAGTGTGTGAGGGGATGATACCTCTAGGTACCCACACAGTACACATTCACACACCCAAAGTTCTTCAAGCAAGACCACTCACTCTGATAGTACGTGCCTCTCTAAGTGTCGAAAGCAGACCTTAGACTACTAAGATCAGGTGTACGAGTGCTTTCCGTAAATAAACACCGGAGAAGATATTGAAGAACAGAGGTCTTGATACCTCAGACTCCTGGGGTTCCTTGTACAGAGTGACTTACAGATACAGCTCAAAGTTTTCACCGCAGTTAATACAATCTAGCCGTAAAGCTTAAAAAAAGGAAAACAAATACAACAACAGCAAAACCACAATAAACATAATTAAAATAGTATTCAAAGCGCTATGGCATGTGCTGTATCATGTTATCACCATAAACGTTTTCACCCACAAGGAGTACACACGAACAAGCTGATCACTTATAAGTACCCGAAAAGGGTAATCACTAGGCAATTTTCGCTTACATCCACAAAAAAACTTTATAAAATATAAAATTATGGTATTAGTAGATTATTTTTCTAAGTATACTCTCAAATTTTACTGCAAAAATGTATTAAATATACGTTAAATATATATACATATATATGTATATATATATATATATATATATATATATATATATATATATATATATATATATATATATATATATATATATATATATATATATATATATATATATTCATTTTGACAGAATCAGTAATCTTTTAAGTCGTTTCATGAAGAAATTACCTTATAAAAATTTTTAATTTAGAAATAAAAATAATTACGATATAGGGTATGAACGGGGTCATGCTGATCACTTCAGGAAAATTTTTTATAAATAGAAATATATTAGCATTTTTTTTTGCTTTTTTTACGTTCAAGAATACGTTTATACCTTTATCTTTTAAATTTTAATAGTTTTAACCAACAGGAAAACATAAACCACATAATTTTGTATAGAAATAAAAAAAATCATTTTTCATCGGTAATCGTACAGAGCACTTTTGATCACTTAGACAAAACGTGAAAAAAATTCAAATATTCCTTAAATTTATATTTCTTATGCTCGTAATGTTAAATTTTAATGTGTGAAACACTATTTGATACTAGCAAAGTCAAAACAGAGCTTTTATAAACGTGTCATTACTTCATAAAAATATACGGCAACCCTAACGTCTTTTTACGCTTCTCCCATTTAAATACAGGCTGATCGCAATGACACCATTTCACTATACGATATCAAAATTAATTTAAAAATTGATAAATATCACTAGGCAAATAAAACTTTTTGAATTTAAAAGCTTAAATGGTACATTTTTATTGTCTGATACATAAAATTTCGAATAATTAAATGAAAATATTTAAAAAATTGTTTTAATGCAAATTTTTCTTATAAGAAAGTAGTTAAAACCTATCGATAAGAATATCTTTATAGAAATCTTTTATATGTTTGGTTTTCAGCATTTATTAAGGTGAGAGTTACATTCTAAAGAATATAGAAATATTTTCATTGTTCAATAAACTTAATATTTCTTAAAATTAAGTGATCGGTTTGACCCACCTGATCGGTTTGACCCCGTTCTCCCCTATCTAATCTTAATGTATTTTGTATAGCAAATTAATGAAGTGAATGAACGAAGTCTAGGTCAACTTGTTATGTAACGAAAATAAAAAGCTTTTGTGTAAACAAAAGAAAAAATATATCCTGTCCTCGATCCTGTCTCTTATACTAATGATTATGATGAGCGAAAACAATTGGTAGAGCTTGTTTGTTATGATTTTTTACTTTTGTTTGCGAATGTTTGATCGTTGAATATTTTACTTCATATATTTACCACGATATTTTTAATTGGTCGATAACTGAACTCTGCGATTAAGTAATGTCATGTTTGATTGAATACCTATTTTTACTAGAAAACAATTAAATGCGAACAAGACGTAGTATTTTCTTTCCTTTTAATGATTTAACTATAATATTCTCTTGAGTACGTAAGTACAAATTTAAAATGTTTTAGTAAATAATTTATTTGAATATACCCCTGGTAGAAATCTTATCGTGGCGCCCACATTCGCTATAACGGCCTTTATAGGCAAACTAGATAGTACTAGAGTGTACAAAACTCGATAAATACACACAGATTTACATAGTTTTCTCAATAATAATATATACGTATAAAATCTGTGAGGTTATATATTATTTATTGAACAGAACTTTTATTGTAAAAATTAATGTTAAAAAAAGCTTAACATGCAAGTTTTCACTTATAATAATAAGATCTACAGTTCTATTCATACTATTTACATATAAAAGTAGTCAGAAAGTATATCTAGCCTAAGAAATGAAAATTTAGAAACAATGTTCCTCGCATATGAAAACCAGTGATCACAAAATAATGTTATTGATTGATGTAGTTGTTTCATGAAAAGTAATGTATAAATAATAATAATATCATATGTACAAATATGTACTTTATAACATGCTTTATTTAAAAACTAGAATTTTAATTTCAGAACTACAAATAATTTTGTATCCATATGTGAGTTTTTATAATACATAAACTGCTCATCCGTGACAACATTTTCAAAGACAAACACATTAATCGAACACATGTAGACGATAATTTTCTTTATAAGTAACAAATTACTATGTTTTAACTGGCCATATTATGTGAAATGAAAGTGTTTGATTATAAATTAATCACAGTAGGAAATACAAAAATAGAACATATATATAATAACTCAAATACATTATTTCTTTTCAAAAATAGAAAATTAATCATTTGATAATAAATGTGTGTGAAAATAGTTTTCCTTACATAAACCATACAGGTTTTAAAACCAGCCTGTACTTAGGATGGAACATAATCAAATGTAAGGAAACTAATTTTAAATAAACAAAATAAATATATGCACTAATACTTCATATAGTTATTTGGATATTCAGATTATTTTCTTATTTTGATTGTTTAATATATATGTGTAACATAATATTATTGAGTAAAATATTGTTATTGAGTTTTTAATTAAATACAAAAACTCGATGCATCTAAAATTTGATAACCTTACACTGTAGAATTTATTTACATTCACTTACATTGGTAATAGGTGAACAATAACAAGTAAATACCTTTAAATCAAAATAATACATAATAATCATAATAGATTATGCTTGTGTTTCTTAAAACATAACCTTTAAGTGGTTGTTATTGTCATAATTTTGCTTATCTAGTTTTATCGGGGCAAATAATATGGGAAACTAGAAAGGTCGACCGTTACACGCCTTTATAGTAACTATCTAGTTTGCCTACATAGATCTACACAGCGCGAGATTATTCTACATAGATCTATAAAGTGGACGGGATAATTTTCTACCAGGGACCTAATGATTGATATTTACTATACAAGAAAAAAATCAAAAACGTTGTTACTATGACTAGTAGAGATAAATACCTTCATACTGTACAAATTTTGGTGCATTCCTTTTATTTGAAAGAGTCAGAGAAGAAAAAATAATTGAGAACTATGTAGATCCATATGTATATTTACCCCGAAAAATCATCGAGGGCCTCGATAAAACTATATAGTTGTCTACCAGGGGTATTATAGACTTTTAAAACATTGAGAGTGTCTCAAATTTTTAAAATCAAGTACAATTTTTAATAAAATCCTTAATTACAAGTAAACTTAAAGTGAAGATAACATGATATTACTACACAAATTTAAATTAAATCAATCTACCCACAACATTTTCACAATTTTGAATGAACCAATTCTCTGAGTGATTTGAACTACAATATATTAATTCTTTTTATAATTCGCGATATCAAGCTCCGTTAGATGGCACTGATTCGCTAATTCGGAGAGGCTCGCCATCTGAGTACTTTAACAGTGATTATTATCAACCCTAACAGATGCATATACGCACTCATTTCACCTCCCTGAAGCACGTGGTCTTATAATTCCGATTTTAGCATTACTACTTTCGTATATGGCGACTAGTTTGCTTGGGATAGCGAATACATTTTTATCACGCATTCAAATAAAGAGACAAATCAAATGAGGTTTAAAATTGTAACAAAACAGCGCGACTTCTTTTTTAGGGATAGCATTGTCGAACATTGTAAGTGTGAATTCTCAAAATAAATATTTATATTTGTTAAAATAAACAAAAACAGTAAAACTTTTGGCTTTGTTTTCTTCTGCCGACTGGCAGTTTAAAATTCGAATAGGTATACGAATACAGCCAGAATGATTAAAGATCGCGAAAAAGTATTTTAGACTCTTGCTTAATATTTAGTTAAGAACAACAATATATTAGTTTGTTTGAACAGAATTTTTGATATAAGAGTAATCCGATATTAAACTGTGACTGAAGAAAAGTAAAAGATTATATAAACTATATAAAGTTATTATGAAAGTTGTTAGAAGTACTGTATGCTTTTCAAAAGATACAAAACTGAACTCAAAACAATAAAAAAAGATAAATAAATGTAAAGATTGATAATTGTTGCTATGTACATATAAATAATTATCATGAATTAATTATGAACTAATTGACTTACAGATATGAAAAATTACAAAAAAAAGAGATATAATGTCAAACAAGTGATTCTTGTATCAGGCAACTGAGTTTTTGCGTTGAAGCAGCGGTAATTTTTCAAGATGTATTTGTTCAGAATGTTCAGAAGCAGAAAAAGGATTTTACTTCCGCTGAAACTATTTATCACTCGGCATCTGACAAAAAGTAAGATGGTTAATAGAAAAATTCCTCGAAAATTTCGTTCTTTATCTTCAATAATTAATTGTTACTACTATTAGTAGTTACTTCATTTATCAAAATCATTACACAGGTGCATTTTTGCGAGTAAAAAATTGTATTTTTCTCTATTATAATTCATAATAAGTCGTTCCGCTGAAGTGCAAAAGTCCCATAACTACAATGCAAAATACAGAGACAATGTCAAGTAACACCTGTTAATTAATCTAGCCTTGCTCAAGATCAATTTTACGAGCGATTAATCACATCAATATTTCTTTGATTTAATATTCATATCCTTCAAAGAAATATCGAACATAATTATTTGTAAAATAAATTCACATAGCACGTGCCAAACGTGAGTAAAGAATGAATAAATATTTTTGACTCTTACATAAATCTTTTATCTTTGAATTGATAAAACATTGTGGAATTTAGATGTTATTTATGTATAGTCACTCTATTATCATCTATAAATTCGGTTCACACAATAATAAAAAAACTATTCATTATTTATATTCATTCAAGGGTTGTTAATTCTGAAGTTACTTCAAAACTAAATACATTAAAATCTAATATATTTACAATAATAATAAATCTAGCTAAATATGTCATATTCAAAAGCTAAAATTGCATTCTACTTCTCTTATGTACCCTAATAGAGATTGCTGTGAGGTTTAAAAATTGATTTTATATTGTTCAAATTCATTCAATAGCTTATTTATTATAGTTTTATATATATATATATATATATATATATATATATTTTATTATAGTTTTATATTATAGTATTATATGCCTGTACTTACAAAAATTCGGAAATGAGAATTGAAAACATGCTGGTAATTTGATTTAAATAACATGAAATTTCACGAGCTTTTTCTATCCTGTAATTAAATTAGACTTAATTTCTATCAAATTAATAATTAATATTTTGCATACCGAGAAAACTGCAACAAATTGTATTATAATATTTAAGAAATGTAAGGTACACAATGTAACTAAATTGAATAGTTTTGTATATTTAATATTATTAATAGGATTTACATGTACAATAAGTTCGAGTTTTAAAACTAGTATAAAATTAATTTTTCATAAATATTACGGCGCTTTTTTTTCTATACATAATAAATATATAGGGTAAGTGTGGGAATTACTGCGGAGTTTTCGGCTAGGTTAAGTTAAGCGTTGAAAGTATTGCGCGTACGAACAAATAATGATGTTTATCTGTTTATAGATTAAATCTAACCATCTCAAAAATCGATTCATAAAAAAAGGAAGCTTCCAGAACGTGTCATTTTTAAATAAATGATTTAGAAACATTCACTGTCGCTAGCTTATATTAGTTTATATTACTGCCGCTCGGCATGTATTTACTGCGTGCCGATTACTGTGTGTACAATTCACAGGTAAGGACCTGCTGTAATACAAGCATAGGTGTGATATGTATTACTGCAGTCGACTTCAGTATTTATACAAATAAATAAAAGAAAATAGGTATTTTCTTCCATAAATATGCATATTTTCAAAAGTTAAAACGATAATAAATCATTTTTAAAGGAATATTTACTAAAAAGTAGTATTCTTGTCGATTTCATAATCCGCAGTGATACTCAACAGTGAATAAACACTTCTTCAACAAAACGTTGAAATATAAACACTTTTTCATAATTCTGAGATATAACAAATTGCTCCCCATAATCTTAAAACCGTAATTAATATATCTTTTAACTATATTTAAAACTGTTAACTGCATGTTATCTATCTTTTAACTATTTTTACACTAACTTGAAGGGAACAATAAATAAACTTTTTTTCTTCAAAAAAGTATTACTTGAAGCTCACTTTATACGTTAGAAAGCTCCAAATTGTATTTCAAAGCATCCTATAAGTTTTTTGAATATTTTTATAGTATTTAATTACATTGGTTTATATGGAATTTGCAGTCTTTAAAGTCGTTTTTCGCAGGACTTTATTTTTATCCTCAAAAATGCTCCTTTCGCAAATGCGCGCGGTGAAATGATTTGAAACTTATATACGGAGGTTATATGCAAAGTCGCTCTGACAATAGGTATGTTAATAACGTAAAAAAACAATAATCGTGTGCAGTGTCAAATTATTTCACCGCGCGCATTTGCGCAAGGAGCATTTTTAAGTCCAATGAAGAGCTGAGAAAAACGACTTTAAAGATTGCAAATTGCATATGGGCGAATGTAATTAAATACGATACAAATATTCAAATAACTTATAGGATACTTTAGAAAATAATTTGGAGCTTTCTAACGTACAAAGTGAGCTTCAAGGAATAGTTTTTTCAAGAAAAAAAGTTGATTTTTTGACCTCGTCAGGTGTACTCTAGCCTTAAACATTAAACAATATTATAACGTTATTAAGCATTAAACATTATTATAACATTATTAATCATTAAACATTATTATAACATTATTAAACTTTATTGAACATTAAATATTATTTCGACGTCCCTTACGAAAATTAGCCGTTTATAAATTTTAGTAAAGAACTATAATTTTTTACAGGATCTAAGAAAGTATTATTCAAAAAATCTAAAAAAAATGCTAGTTTTTCATAAAAGGCTCTGAAAAGAAGTAGGTACTCTTGAAAAATCTGAAATATCGTAAAAGCCGTAGATTATAACTATAGTTAAACGTCTAAAAATTGACTGGAGCATTCACTGGGGAACTCATCGTATTCATATTTTTCTTATCGTAGAATTTAATTCTTAAGCGAATAAATGCCTGACTTATAAGGAAAGTGTCAGACCTCCGGATCACGGATTTGGATAAAACTCTGAGAACTGTTTTCTGGTACCAAATAATGAAACAATTCATATGTTATTCATACTACGAGTATTAACAAGCCATGGTTTTTAAGATATTTGCCCATCTTTATCGATTTTATACATAAAATGTATTATATGTATATATATCGATACATTGCATATATAAGGATAGATGAATATCTCAACAAATAGGGAGCATTAGGATGTATAATCCGCACTGATTTGCTTCATTATTTCGTACCAGAAAACAGTTCCTAGCGTTTCATCCAAATTCGAGACCCGACACTCTGACACTCTCCTTGTTAGTGTGTGATTAAAGTCACGCAAGTCATATAAGTTTACATATTTTACAACATTCCAAAAAATTTGATTAAAGCGTTTTAAAAAATTAATTTAATAAATAAGCAATCCACCCATAAATCACTTTAAAAAAGCATAGACATGGTAATAATATTCTCATAATACCATTTCTGTCTGATTCTATCAGTCTATAAATAAATATCTTAAAGTAATTGACCGCTACTATAAATATATTTTGATATTGCATTTAATTTTTTAATTGGATGGATTCAACGATAATACACGACAAAACACATTTCATTAAAGAAAAGGTCAACAATATTAATCAGAAGTCAATTAACGCATCTTCTTGTATAATAATAATAATAATATCCTACATTATGATATACAATAGCCAATCATATGAGATGACATTTTTTTCTGTACCGATAGTCAGTATAAACTGGAAATGAAAGAACCACGCTATAAATACGTTTTTCTTACAAATGCATTGGTAAAACAAATCATGATAAATAAGATTTCTTCTACAAAAAAGTATTTCTCAACAAAGAACCCTGTCGACACATTGATACTTACAAGGGGAGTATTACGTATTACGGAGTCCGGGTCATGGATTTTGATGAAACTTTGGGGATCGTTTTCTAGTACCTAAAAATGAAGCCCAATAGTTCTTTTCAGAGGCTTCTTTATAAAAAAACTAACACTTTTTAATTTTTTTTTTTATAAATACTGACACTTTCTTAGAACCTCTGAGAAAATGATAGTTTTTGTCGAAGAGTCTGAAAATTGTTAATTTTCGTAGGAGAATTCTGACAAGAACTGGTATTTTTTAATAAATCTGAAATGTGCTAGTCTTCGTAAGGGCCGTCAAATATATACTGTACGAAAGGCCCATTTGATAAAACTACGGGCATTGGGCTTCATTCAAAGGTATTGGTCAATCATTACTACAGTTTCATCAAAATCAGCGACCCGAGGTGTTCGCATCTCCCTTATTAAATTTCTTAACCTTAAATAATTGCTCTTATATTTACATTTCATCTGCTTGCATCTATTTCTTCATTTAAGAGGTGCAGTCTATGTAAAAAACGTTTTATTTTTAATATACTGACTCAGAGAAATCGATAGATTGCAAATTTGAATATTTTATATTAGAATTTATCTGTCTTTCAAAATGTTGCTTTTTGATATTTGCATAATCTAAGGTGCAACAATTATACCCCTGTATTTTATGCAGAACATTACCTAAATATATTTAAAATTGAACAAATAAAGTTTAATAAATTTTAACACTATTCTAATAAAAAAGTAAAAATTTTAAGGATATATAAGAATTTGTAGTGATATTAAAATTTTATAAAAGGTAAATTACCTGTTTTTAAAGTGTTTTATAAATCATCTGATTTCTACAAGCGTATTCTTTCTCGTGAACAACATCGTGTTTTAGCGTTTTAACTTAAATTTCTTCCTGTTTAAAAATAATTTTCTTTTGCTTTCTCACAAAGAAATTTCGCTTTTTTCGAGGTCTTTGAATGAGAAAAAACAGCTGCCAATTTATTGGCACTTAGCTTCCTCAAACCTCATTAATTGTTCCAATATGAAATTATTTGTTCTATTTAATTCTGCGATGAAGAGTCAAAATGACAAGTCCATTTTTATATACTACTGTTAAAATAGTACAATCAGTTACGTCATTAAGATTTTCATATACATAAATACAAACTAACGTGCTCTTCTCATATAATAGTAAGATAATAGCTATACATTTTTTAAGATCTAATATCGCACTAGATGTTAAAAATGCTGTTAACTCGGTAAAATGGAAAGACATGCTTGAGCCACTAAACAAGAAGTACAAGATGCCAAATTACCTTTTGCGTATGATACAAGATTATTTGAAGGATAGCTAACTATTATATAACACTTCGGAAGGATCTCGAAGCAGAAATTCTCGAAGGAAAATTGGGACACAGTAGCTAGGGGAGACTAGGGCACGAAGAACTCACACGAAAAAGGGACACCCTTATAAAAACTTCAGAACTGAACGTTTTTATTCAAAATTTTTAGTGATTATAATCTAAACATAGCATATTTTTTCCCATAACATTTTCTTTAAAAAAAAATCAAATTAAATGAAAAAGGTTGAATAGAAAATTAGAGCTTAAAAGTCATGAGCGGCCTTAAATTTCTCGTCGATGGCTAGATAGGAAATACGTATTCAAAATTTTTGTAATTGAGTGCATTTTAAAGTTTAATTTCTCAACTTTAATTTCATTTTTGTACGAATACTCAAGGGTGCGTAATTTAAAAGTTATATTAATAGTAAAAATGGTATCGAGGGGAGGTACGAGCGTCACCGACAAGTGGGGCATAAGGGTCACACGGAACGACACGATGGAGCAAAACGTGATGAAACAGCTAATTTTCTTAACCTCAAATACTTTGTATAACTGCGTATTGGCTGTAAGCTTGTTAGTTTATTTAAGTATAAGATTAAGTATAAAATAATAGACGAATGGTGCGCAAGTACAAAAGAAAATATGACTAGTTGGACTGATGGACAAATGAAATTGGCTATTAAAGGTCTAGAAAGTGGCAAGTCAATTAAAAGCTCTGCAGCAGAGTTGGGTATACCCAGAACTACCTTGCAAAATAGACTCAACAATCTACGTCTAAAAATGGTAATATTCAAGCTCATCTCGATTTTACCTGGTGAATTTCAAGCTTATATTCCAAATTGGTATAAATTTAGGCTTTAAAAAAACATTCGATGTTGAATAGGAAAGGGCTATAATGGAAAATTGACTAAAGGGACTCACAGCCAAAGAATTGAGAAAGTTAGTTTTTGATTTTGCAGTAGAACTTAAGATCCCTCAAAGATTTAAAGAAGAGACAGGTTCAGCAGGATATAACTGGCTAGCAAGTTTCATGAAAAGCCCACATTCACAGCCAGAGTTAATGGTTTTAACAAGGTAGAAGCTGATAAGTTTTTTTAAACTTTTAAAGTATTATCAAGATAAACATGATTTTAGTGCAGTTAGAGTGTGAAATGTTGACGAAACAGGAATTTCGATTGTACCTAAGGGTCTTTCAAGAGTGATCACAAGAAGAGGAAGAAAGCAAGTTTTGTGACAAGACTGCTGCAGAGCGTGGAAAAACAGTGACAGTAGAGATCTGCATGTCTGCGAGCGGTGTATTTATGCCACCTATGCTCATATTTCCTCTTGTAAAGCCGAATGAAAAATATCTTGACAGAAAACCAGACGATTCATGGGCTGAGTGGCATAAGAGTGGATGGATGCAAACAGAATTATTTACCAAAGGGTTCAAGGAATTTATTAAATTTTCAAACGTTTCTATTGAGAATCCGGTATTATTGATATTGGATGGGCACGATTCACACGTGCAAAATCTTGAAGTCTCTAAGCTAGGTAAAGAGAACGGAGTAATTATTCTATGCTTCCCACCTCATTGCACACATAGAATGCAGCCATTAGATGTTTCATTTATGAAACCTCTCAGTAATTGCTATTCCGTAGCAGTAAACGATTTTTAACGAAGTGGGTTGCAAGTTCAAATGGCAAACATTTTTTCATTATTTGAAAAAACTTGGCAGAAAGCAGTAAAAGTAGAAACAGCCGTAAATTCATTTAAAATAATAGGAATAAGTACCTTTAAATGTGAAAATTTTTGATTCTCACTTTAAACCTTTAAACAATTCATCAACGCCAGATTCTCCAAACAATGAAGAATTTAATGCAAATGTTGCAGAATATAGTCAGGTTATAAAAAATATTGTGAGAGAAAAATCAAATCAAGTATCAGTTCCTATCTCACATGCTGCCAATTGTAAAACATCGATGGTGATTGATGGTACTAATCAAAACGTAGTTAAACTTGTCTCATCTGTTTAAAAAATTTATAAAATGATAAATGATGCTATTCAAAGCTCAGTTGAACCATAAGTGAAATATCCACTTTTTTATATATTGAAAGCTGAACTCTTGATTTCTTTTGTGGTGAATTACAATATATTTCAATTAATTATAAAATCAAGTATTTAGTCAATGATATAGTTTTTTTATTTATAGCACAAGTACGTACAATCTTTTTCCGATAGTTCTCAAACTAGTGAACTAACAAATAATAAAAGCTCTAGTTCGGAGCATGTTATGCAGCCAAATCCTAACTTTGATGTCGAAGATGTTGACGGAATGCAAAATGTATCAGCAAATACCACAACTAAAATGACAGACTCTAGAAAAAGAAATAGAGGGACAGCTACTGTCGTAACCAGTGATAGTCATATAGAGAAACTGATTGAAGATGAAAAAATTAAACGAATAAAGACAGAGCCCAAAGAAAATTCTAAAACATGTAAATCAAAGCCCAAAATTTTAGTCGATAAGATAGTTAAGAAGCCTTTACCTATTCCAAAGAAGTAAGTTCCCACAACGTCGGTTAAACGGCATCCACTTGGTAATTTTAATTATCAATGCGTTCAACAATCTACTCCAACGAACAAAGTGGAACCTATACTACAAACTATACATGGAATCCCAACAACTGTTCCGATAGAAATACTGAACATAGATGGTGCTTATGATATGCAGTCTAATGCTAGTATTATCAATGGTCAATTAATGGTGCAATTAGCTAATGGTTCCTATGAGCCATTTTATGTAAATAAAGTGTGAATATATAATAGGTATATTGTATGAAAAAAGATTTACATGAAACGTATTACTTAATTTAATTGACCGCATTTATGTAAGCCAACTGCTAATTTAGTATAATTAGTCTTCGAAAGAATCTTATTTAAATAGAGAATATTATTGAATATTATTAATTTCATATAGATTTAATAAAGAAAATAAAAATTAATATTATAATATCTCGTTAAAGTTAGGGTGCCGCTTATGCCCAGTCTCCCCAGAAACCCGTGACGACATAAGCGTAGTATTAGTTAGCGAAGAAACGACGGATTAAGCGAATCGTAAGTTAGAGTGCTGCAATACGACATGGATACCGGGGCCTAAGAAGCGCGAGCGTTTCGTTGACATTTATATTCAAAGTGCGAATGAACGAATAAATGAAAGCATGTAAGAAAGAGTTATTTTTGGGACGTGGTGTCTGACTCCACGGGGCGGGTACTACAGACCATAAAAGCGCGGGAAGATCGTTTTTAGCATACAAGAAAAGTATGTATAAACGAATGAATTAACGTGATAAAGAACCGTATCGAAACGCCCATGAGTAACGAAGATTGCCAGCCCGAAGTAATAGTAACGCGGGTCCGGGCTGGCACTCTCCTCTATTTGAGGGGAGTGCGAAGGAGAGATAGGGGTTTGGTGAGTAGTGGAGGCGGAGTGTCTGCGGCTTCCTGCGGGAACCCGAAGACACTCCGCTAGCCGAGTCTCACATGCGGGAGGGTGCCACACTGCCCTCTTATGGTCCGTAAAAAGATTACTCAATCTCGAAAAAGAAATATTACAGTATTCTAGATGCTAATTTAAAAAAATGTATACCAGAAAAAAGTTTTAATTTATAATATAGTTGAGATTACGCGAAAAAAGTACAACCGAGAAAAGACAGTGCTACGCGTGACGTTAAAATACGTTGCAAGCCTTCATCGTCTGATGCGGTGTATTACTTGTCTTTGGTGGTGTGCTTACTTCAAAGATATAATACATGCCCGTAAAATATGTAGTTGCTCGACGGATGAGTACGCTGTTTTGCCGTGCAAGCACCACGTCATTTCAGTAAGCGTTTCCACAGATTTCTCGGAACAGCAAGGCGTGCTTCGAAGAGATCGATGCATATTATTAGGGCGAAGCCCCTCCATTCCCCAGTTCACCAGTTTCAAAAATGAAAAATTATTTTTGCTTTCTCTTTGAATTTTGATACAAATTTTTTTTATCAATTTCTTACGTTAAACTATCTATATGACCTGGGAAGTTCAAATAAGCTACTGTCAACAAATGTCCGCTGTGTGTGTATGAGAGAGTATGTGAGTGTGTGTGTGTGTCGCTCTTATGCGTTCGAATATACTGCGGTAAAACCTGATCAAAATTTGCATGCATGTTTGTTATCCATGTCTAGGATTGGTCTTAAAATTTCACGAAAATGGTCGACTCATTTTGATTATATAGCCATTTTTCAAAATTTTTAAAAATTGCCAGTTTCGGTATTTTGAAAAGTTTTTGATGAATAAATATTTTGCTGAGAAGCGAATCTTTTCATAATCAAGTACTCATAACATCCTTCAATTTGAAATCAGAAAAGATTTGAAATATACCGCTTTTCATTTGTTATAACGTGTGTTTAGTAATTTATTTTAGGCTCTATGACTCACAAATTAAATGATGAAATTCAATGAAATTTCTATTGAATGTTAATTTTATACAGAACTATAATTTTGCAAATTTTCAAGTTTCATTGCTTCTTAAGAAATTAAAATAAAATGTTAAAAAAATGCATTTTATTGGATAAAGACATCTTAAAAGACTTTTTATATTTTCTTTTGAAAGTTACAGCGATACTTTGCTAAGTATATATATACTTGCTTAAAACATTGTCGCTTAAAACATCTCGCCACGTTTGGGCGTTAACCTCACGGTGCAATACTGGACTGCTTAAGGCACAACTAGGCGTGACAGCGGACTTAGGCAAGCAGTGCTATAAAATAATATACGATACTCGTGTCATAAGTGGTCCCTCATAGCACGGCGTTTAGCCTAATACACGTCGTACTGTAATGGACTACTTAGGTCACACGTATCGTAATGTACTATTTTGTATTACTAATGTACATTAATACATATGAAAAGTTTCTATTAATTTAAATAAATACTTGCGTTATAAAATAATCAGTGAAAAGCGACCTCTTTTTTAATCATTTATACGCAATTCCCCCCACAATCCGGCATGGGAAAGCGATATTTAGAAATAATTGGAAATAAAAATTTTGTACCATAGACAAGGAAAGGTAAATGAGATCCGCAAATAATTAAAATTTTAAAGATTAACTTTAGATAGTTGAGGAAAAGCGAGTTTTAGAGACATTGAATCTAAAAAGCTTAAACTTCAGACTGTTAGGGAAAACCCAGTATTATAAATACTTAGAACTAAACTATTTACATCTCAGACAGGTAATGCATTTAAACTTAAAAGCTTAAACCATTGAAAAGCGTCAGAAAGGA
The DNA here is from genome assembly GCA_949152435.1 of Gastracanthus pulcherrimus. Lineage (NCBI taxonomy): Eukaryota > Metazoa > Arthropoda > Insecta > Hymenoptera > Pteromalidae > Gastracanthus > Gastracanthus pulcherrimus. The sequence goes on along the minus strand of OX424575.1, from coordinate 165,814,447 downwards.
AAAAATTGAAACAGCACACTTAAACATTAAACCATATAATAGAATTATAAATTGTCTTAATTAGTATACGCTACTTTCTATAAACCTCTTTAATGGTGTCGTGGGATCATTAAATCGGTTTTTAATTGTATTGTAACACTATTTACGTACTATCCACATCATTGAACAGTAATTCAAATTATATATATTATAACAGGCTTGGTAATAATAATAATAATTCATACTATTTTGATGTAGTAAATTAAATATTAGCAAATTTCAACCTTCATTCATTCAACAAAATTAAATTTCTTAGAAAAACAGCAACAAAGAATTTATTAGCAAATTTTCTGAATATTTAATAAAAAATGGTTCCAAAACCTTTTAATGTCCCTTTCGATTAATTGGCATAGAGCGTTTCTTACACATAAAAATTATACACGTAATTATTGTACACAATTTGCATTGGTCAAATTATATATATAGATATATTTGACCAATGCTAAATCGTGCACAATATTTACGTGTACAATTCTTATGTGTAAGAAATGCACTATGCCGATTAATTAAACTCATATTAAAACTTAAAAACCTGAAAAAAGTTGGTTTGATCACTCGAACCGTTACGCCAAAAATCATGAAAATAGCTTTTTTCAAATACAATAGTGACTACCACAATGGCAGAAGTGCAATATTTATATAAGAAAAATCAAAATAACATGAAATATTGTCAAAAAAATTATTAAAATGTACATTTTACCAATAAAGACATAGTGAATTACCTATATATATATATCCTTTTGAAGGTATTGAAATTAGCGTATTCGGTATTTTTACATTAAAATTAAATAAGTTTTTCTAAAGAACTCGGTTCTTTGAATTCTTTCCAATACGCATCTACTTTCTTATATATAAATTTAAGACCGAACCTATCCTACAATTTTGCAGAGATATTGTTAATATCATTATTATTATAATATATATTCATTTCGAGGGATAATATTGTTTCGCTTCCTCATCGAGGAAGCTGTGTAATGGTAAAAAAAGTTTTGCTAAAAACATGTTGGAAACATGTTTTGAGACATTAGCAGTTAAAATACACTACTTTTAGAAAAGTCTGTACGTGTATGTGCGTTCGTGCGTGCGTGCGTGCGCTCGTGTGTGCGTGCGTGCGTGCGTGTATGTGTGGACGGATGTGGATGAAGATTACTCTTCTCAATCATTTTGTTATTTTGAATGGAAGGGTACTGTAAGAAGATGTTTGTTGTTTTTCGATGTTTTTTGTTTTTCTAGCGGATTTTCAATTTTTGAATGTTAGTTTTTCGGCTTTTCTCGTATATTTGAAATAATTTCATCGATTCATTTTGTATGCATTTGAAAGAGCATAAAATTACTTATATTTTCCGACCCGAAATTTTAAATAAGCTACTTTCTATTTTCTGTTATACACAATAACGCTGTTTTGTTAAACAGTGATATCTGGGAAATATAATATGGAAAACTTTTGAAAAAATTTGAGGTGATTAGGAATATTGATAAGAATATTTTGTAAAACTTTCAAGCCTTTATCCTTTTCCTTTTTAGAGATAAAAATAATTTTGTAAAATAAATCGTTTCCCTGGTAGAAACGTTGACTAACTATTCGCCATATAATGCCTAATTTTATGGTGTGTGGTCAATTTATGGCCTATATTATGGTCAATAACCCAACTTATGGCCGACGGTTTATGGCCAAAAGATGGTGTAATTTATAGAATTATTTATAAATAAAATTTAATGATCCTAAAATAATTCAATACGAATTAGATATTTAAAAGAGAACAAATAATTAAAAAATTATTCTAGTATGTTTCACACCGAGCCTATACGCTGAAAATATTCAAACCTAATCTACAAATATTTTTTCTTATATTTCTTTTAAGATATGTACGGTAAATTTTAGTTTAATTTAATCGTCTGTATTAATAAATATATATTAATTAACAAATAAATACATAAATTGGAACAAATACTGCTTATTTATTTGCGTTGAATTTGTCGAACTGCTCTAGCTCAACGACTTAAGTAAAAATTTATTTAGTGGTTAAGTAACATTTACTTGATTCTATTGGGCACATTTTACTCAGCAATCCTGCTCAACCTTTTAAGTACAATCTGCTAAACTGTTCACAACGCAAAACTAAGTTTTTCTTTATATGTTTCAAACAGATAAGGGTCTGCTCTCTCCCTAGACTTCAAGCTGTCAACACACCGTGAATGTATGCATGTCTGCATGCGTGTTGGGACACATAAGCATATATATATATATATATATATATATATATATATATATATATATATATATATATATATATATATATATATATATATATATATATATATATATATATATATATATATATATATATATATATATATATATATATATATATATATATATATATATACCAAACAATGTTATTCTAATGTTTATGCTTATTGTATATACGATAAATAAGATGAATACAAACTTATTTCTCTTGTATCTGTATGTTTCTGGTGTACCTATATATATATATATATATACTAATCAATGTTATTCTTGCGTCTTATGTTCTTATATGCTCTTAGCGTACAAACAACCTATAAGCGCCCGACGCCTTTCGCGTGCGCATGGACTTATACTATACTATACTGAGCATCATGGGCATATATTTGACGTATAGAATCAGAGTTAAAATTTCTAGAATGTATGAAAATACTGCAACTTCGCTTATATATCTCCTCGCATCAGTAATCTAAATTTTATATTGTAAATTCGTTTAAACCAAAAAACATTGTGCGAATTTAAACTTTTATACATGTATTTGAGGTTATAGTACATTTATCTTTACTCATATTATGGTCAACTTATGGTGTAAATGTCGGCTACAAATTGACCACGGAAGTTGGTCAATAGATAGCGAACAGGCCATAAATGATGGTCAATTTTTTACCAGGGTTCTTCTGACGGAGGATAACTTTAGTAAAATGTCATTATTCCTTCTGCAAATTTCCAGAAAGGTAACATTTTACTATCTCTTGAGACTGTCAGAAGCCTAGACTATATCGACCTTTACATTCAGAGTTATTTGAGGTTATGTTCTTTTATTTCTTTTTTGCCTACCAGCGTCCATTTTTTCGTTTTTTAACCCTTAGCGGCCACACAGGGTAACTAGTTACCCCAGGCTCAGAAAAAGTGAAATTGGAGGTCTAAAACATTTAAAACATTTGACCAGTTTTTAGAACGCCATCTATAAATTGACCGATAAAAATCATTAGAAATATTGAAGAACACTTCAACAAACATGAAACAATCGGTTACAAGTGTTAAAACACCCATATGTCTTGTACAACTAGGTTTTTCAGCGTGGGGTAATGAGTTACCCCATGTGGCCGCTATGTGGCCTGGCTGAGGTGTGACCGCTAAGGGTTAATGAAGATTCTGAATTGAAAATAAATTTTGAGATTCATCGATCCGCTTTTGTTTTACAATGATTTCTTTATTTTACGATATTTTATGATGTTCTGAAATCAATAAGGTAAATTATTTTTGTATTTTAGATATAATATGATTGTTTAATTCTTTTTTTCTTTATATTTAATGGCCATGTGCCCTTTCTTTTATGGGACTGTGATATTTTTTTCCATCTGGTTATGTCCTACCCTTTTTGGTTGATGCTTAGATGTACCCAATACAAATTTTGTTTAAAATTGAAAAAAGAAGGTACTCGAAAGCCGATCCATTACTGGGGTCGAAGAAATTCCTGATTTTCTTCAGTGATTACTGTGATATTAGAAAATGTCAATAAATTCTTGACATAGTTATGATGTGTATAGCAGAGATAAGTGCTTAAGCAGGAATCTATATTGCATTCAATGAAAGTGCAGTCATCATAACCAGGTTGGACACCTCTGTGAATCAATAATCTAACAAGGCCCATTCTGACATTATCGTGTAAAGGCCAATCCAAATAAAGATAATAATTAATATCTTGAAAACCCTATTACATTCGCACATATCATTCTCAATAATATTTTTCATAAATAAATGATGTTTAGATTTGTTATGATATGATGTTAGTCTATTTTGTTAGTTAGTCAGTAAAAATAAAAAAAGAAGGGTTCAGATGAAATTGAATTTTTGGTAATTAAATCTACGGTTTCATTAGCAGAGATTCCACAGTGTCCAAGGGTCCAAAAGAGTTTAATAAAATAGCCAGATTGAGTTAAAGAGAAAATAAGATTTCTAATTTGTGTAATGAAAATAGATATATGGGAATTCAAACCTAGTATATTAATAGCCAGAATGTTACTTTTGGAGTAAGAAAAAATAAAAAAAGCCAGGGGGACTAGAAGAAATAATTTTAAGGGTTTATTGGATGATAGCGAAAGCTTCACAACTAAAAATGGATGAGTTCTGAATTAAAGAGTTTTAACCTGGGAAGTAGCATTACATTTGTATTTTATACTCGTATACTTGTTTATTGTGTTGTGCCATTACGGTCGAGCGAAACCCATCACATGCTTACTAGCGTCTCAGACACTTATACGTCCTGCATGAAAGCACAATGCTTATATAGTCGGAAATCTTTTCCAGACGAAAAACTAGAACAAAAAATTGTCGAAAATTTTCACCGGGAACCGAACCCTCGACTGATTGAGCATCTTATACCGGTAGGCAATCGTCTTATCTATGTGTTTATTTGAGGGTGCATATTATATGGTTAGGCAAGCGTATATAGGTGAAATGCATTAAATTCATTGACAAAAAAAAGATTGTGAACATAAATACATGGATATTTGATACCACGGAGCTGACATTATATACATGGAACACTTTAAACTCATTTTTAAAGAGATTATTATTATTATAATTATTATTATTATACAGGACAAGTAGTAATGATACGCAGCAACAGTGCCTGCAGGGCAACAGCTATTATGTCAGCCGTAGACGTGCTTGCATCATCACTATTTTTTGATTAAATGAAATATTTAATAATTCTCATTGGGTACAAAATGTTTAAATTTACATATATTTTGAGAAGCTGAATTTTTAAATTACTTAAATCTTACGTGTAGGCAGGTATAACTCATATTTATTGTAATTTAAAAAAAAAATATGTCGCGGAGCTGACATTTTGGGCATATTTGACCTATTTATTGTATAAAGGGTGCTGATTATTATAGCTAATGTCATTGAATATAATATAAAAATATTATATTTGTCGTATACAATCGCAAGATTTTAATTATTCTGCTACTTAATAGCATTTATAAATGGAGCCGTTAAAACTAACAGTTTCGTGATAATCTCCCATATATTTAAAGTACGCACATCATCAAAGACGAGTAACACACGTCATCAGTCGGTGATGGCACGCAACGTATTTTAACGTAACACATAGCACCGTCTTTTGTCGGTAGCACTTCTTTGCATGTATGAACAACAAATTTATTAATTTATTATAAAAATATCATAAAAATGAAAAAACGCTATAAAGCAAAAACGAATTGATGAATCTTAAAAATTATTTTTGTTTCCAAATCTACCATCCAAAAAACAAAAAAAGAAGTTGTGATTGGTAAAAATGACCGCGTAGTACCCCAGAAATAAGCTATCAAAATTGTTTTGAAAAAAAAAATAGGAGCGAAAGTAGGCGATTATTGCGAGACCTGCGTGGCAAAGGCTGCAACGCCCTCGCGGCAATCGCCTGCTTTCCGCCCTTGATACACAATATACTATTTGGATTTTTTAACGAAAAAAAAAACTAACCTGAAATATGTAGAAAAATAAAATATCTTATGATCTGGGCAAAGAACTCAACCAAGAGATAGTAATAAGCTACCTTTTACAAAATAATTTTTTCTTGGCAAATGAAAAATAAAATTGATTACAAAATTGTACTGAATATTGTGCTCCATGTTTACTAATCATCTCAAGTTTTTTCAATGAATTTCCATCATAGGTTCTAGATATACAACAGTTAGAAAAAAGACACGTTTTTGTTTGTAACAAACAAAGGGAATACCTTATAAAAAATGTCGGGTTGCTAAAGATAGGTAATTTTATGCTTTTTTAAATGCATTTATACTACATTAATGGTTTAATTTCTAGCATACTAAAAAACTTGAAAAACTGAAACCCAAAAATTGAAATACCGCTAAAACACAAAAAAAAATCCGGAAATCTAAAAAAATGTTGTTGTGTCCTCATCATGTAAAAAGACAAACAATATACACACAAACATACACATGCACACACATACACAAACATGTTTTTATAAATATTAAATTTATAAATTTGATGTAATTTTAAATTCATAAAAGACCATTTATACTCGTAAAAATCGTACTTCAACAATAATATTCAGTTCAGTATACGGTGCAGTATATTCGGAGGCGGAACTTTGTGAATGAAGCACAGTAATGACGCTTTCTAACCCACGGTAATTGACGCAAACGATTACTTTCTTACTTTAATTGATAGCTTGATACTTTTTCAATATTTATGTTTCCAAAATATATCTACGAGTAGAGGAAATACCAAAGTATCATTTAAGAGGGTCCGAAAGTAATTTCCCTGAATTACCGACTGAACCATACATTGTTTACTTTAAAACCAACATTACATTCATTTATCTAAAACCCAAACTAGTGTTTGGGTTTTGTCTAAATATAAATATTTTTATAATTATAAATAATTGTTCACTACTCGGTCGATAAAAATCAAGGCGTGAAATTTGAATTTTTAATTGACTTTCGGACCCCCTTAAAAAGTTTTTAAGACAGAAGTGCGATTTTGAACAAGTTGGAGTATTTAATAATCTGGCTATTTTAATGAATCGAAAATATTTTTGTATTACATTGTAGTAACTCAGCAGTAGTTCAGTCCTTATGTATTTACAGTACTCATCTCATTGTACTCATAGATAAAAATCAAGAAAAAAAATTTCCATACAGGCATTAAAAGATAAATAAGTAAAACTTACTTACTCAACTTATCGTGGGCCGTAAAATATCTTTTTTTAGAAAACGTGTTTTTGTCCAAAACAAATGAAGGCAAATCATATAAAATGTTACTATATATAATTATCCTCTGTGATACTTAAATTACCATAATTTTTTTCAAAAGATTGTCTGGAGCGATACGCGCGCTACAATTACTTACAACGGCAATATCAATAATTAATATGAATTACAGAAAATATAAATTAATATCCTTTTTATATGAACCCTCAAAACACGTTCGATTCGTATCAAATGAAAGATTCATTAACAGTTAAAACTCACACGTTCGATTGCTGGTGAAATACTCGTAAGAGAACTGTCGCATGAGTGATACTTAAAAATATACAAATGGAGAATAAGATACGAGTTTATTTTACATTATTCTAACCTATAGAGATACTTTCTAAGCACTAAAATAAGAGCAGAAGCTGTATAATTACAGAATGCTAGGATTAGAAAAAACTATTGCTAGCATAATAAATAACGGCCACAAGCGTGGCGCGACAATAACAATCTAGATGTCGCCCAGGTACTCAGATGGTTGGATGGGACTGAAGTATATAGACTATTACGTAAACAGGTATATTAACTGCAATACTGTTAGTAAATATTGAATTCGCCATATACAAAGTTCAGTCTTATGAGCTAAAATTTTGAAGACTTATGTTGGATGATATTAATAAGTTCTATGTGCATATTGCGAGCCAAAGACAAGTGCTGCAATCACACAGGGGCAAAAAAGACTTACCCAAGGTACACACTGTACTATTGTTATATATGTATCTTGATTTCGCGTTTTTTTGTATGCCTCTAAAGCGGTTGTAATTGTGGTTGTTATCGAATCGTTGTAAACATATATTTATAAAACCAAAGTAAAATATTACTAAAATTTTGAAAAATTATAACACACGCACTCGCGCACGCACATACGCATTCACACACGCATGCATGCACACACGCATGGACATACGCACACACGGACGCGTATCGATATACATTGATTGTTTGAGTAGCGGGGAAAAAGATCACTCGTTTCGCCCAGCGGGCGAAGAGACCACCCTTTTCGTCCGCTGGGTAAACCGTTTTTGCCAAGAGCGGGCAAAATAGTACATTATGCAACAAGGGAATAGTTGATTTTATTCCCGTGTTGCATATAGAACTTTATTCATGACTTAACTATAATAGACACTTTATTGACCTGAAAAGCGAGACTAAAGAAGCTTTTTATATTTTATTTCCGCAAATTAACTTTATTCCCGCATTTGCGGGAATAAAATCCATTATTCCCGCTTATCAGTTTTTCTAGCTTATCCTCTTATGTGTAATTTTTACATTCATATAATCACATTCTGCTATTTTTAAATAAAAAAAAACTACATAACTTACTAATTTACGCAAAATAAACTTTTATTGATTTGATTTATTTGACATTTTATACATAATATTTAATTATCATATAAAATTGGTTTGGGATTGACAGAGGGTGAGTGGGTCCCACTTTTCAAGTCAACAAAGTTGCTATTAATACTTGGTAATACCTTCAATTTCACCGTAAAGAAAGAGTCAAAATTCTGATCCAACACATCATATAAAACCACCATAGTTATTAAGTTCCTAATCAACTGTCCATGGGATTCGAAGTGATCGTGTCGACCAAATTTGTCCAGATTTGGGGATATTACTTTTCAATAAATTAAGTATGGTATGAATACAGGAAATTAATTTTTACTACTTAAGAAAATTTTTACATATATATACATACATACATATATATGGTAAACTGAATTAATAATATTAAATAATTAATTAAAAAGTCAGTAATAAGTACGTAAATTTTTTCTAATGATATGTACTTAATAATAGTCCGAAATTACGTGAAAAAAATGTTCCAAAAAAATCGTGACGTCACAAGTGTAATATTGTCCTTTAAAAAATATTTAGTTAAACCCCAATTTTGTTATTATTTCTTAACCAATTTTAATGTTTCGGGGCTTATTTTTTTCTTTAAACATTTCTCTACAGAGTTAACGAAAAAAAATTTTAAAATATCATATATGTGTTTAGAGAAAGCCAATTGTTTATAAAATGATACCTATTTACTTATAAATAATTAGCTTTCTCTTATTATATATATATTATTTTTAAATTTTCTTTCGTTAACTTTGTAGAAATTTTTAAGGAAAAAAATAAGTCCTGACACATTAAAATTGGTTTATAAATAAAAATAAATTTAACTAAATATTTTTTAAATTGGCAATATTTACACTTGTAAAGTCACGATTCTTTTGGTACAATTTTTTTCCATGTAGTTTTGGACTATTATTAAGTACATATTAGTTTTATCATAGAACCTTTATAAACTCTTATACGATTTTTTGTTTTATGTCCTAAATCTAGCGAAATACCCTCCTTAAGGGGGCAGGCCTAGCTCTTATACGATTTTTTGTTTTATGTCCTAAATCTAGCGAAATACCCTCCTTAAGGGGGCAGGCCTAGGTTAAACCCAAAAAGAGACTTTTTTCTTACGAGTCCAGAATACCTTTTATGTTTAATAGCAATCATTCTGAAAATTTGTATGCTATCAAAACACAAAAATATCTTAAATTTTACCGTTGTAAAACCTCAAAATCTTGATCCTACACGTCACAATACATCACTATTTTCAATACCATAATGAACGGAGGTTTATTTATTGACGGTTAGTCCACTATTTTTGACATATATTACAAATATTTTTACATATATTACTTTTTTGTTTAAATTTTTTGTTATTATCTTTTTTCGAAGATTAAATCGATTTTTTTAATATAGTTTAAAAAATTGATTAGAATCTTCGAAAAAGAATAATAAAAAATATTTTTAACATATGTCAAAAGGAGTGGATTAACCGTCGAAAAAAAATTTTCGTTCATCACGTCACCTAGAATAGTGTGATGAACAAAGTTCCATTACTAAATATAGTATTGAAAATAGTGATTTATTATGACGTGAAGGATCGAGATTTCGAGGTGTTACAACGGTAAAATTTAAGACATTATTAAGTATTTTTAGCTTCAAAATTTTCAGAATTATAGGTTTTAAAAATAATGAAATAGTTCAAAATAGAGAAAAAAGAGAGAAAGCATTTTCGAGAAAAATCTTTTTTATTTTTTTCCTGCAATTGCGGAAAAAGTAGCTCTTCTTTCCGCAAATACACGAGAAAAGTAAATTTGCGGGAAAAAAGTGGATTTGCAGGAATAAAGTAAATTTGCATGAATCATATACTATTTTTGTCCCGCCTTGCAGGTCAATAAATTACGGCCATTACGGTTGAGTCGGGAATAAAATTTCTTTTATGCCCATCTCAATGAAAATGGCCACTTTTTGCCCTGAAAACGAGACAAAAATTACACTTTTTGCCCGCAAAAATGATTAGCGGGGATAAAAGTTACTTTTTTCCCGCAAATCACCTTTTTCCCGAATTTGCGGGAAAGAAAATGACTTCACTAGAAACTATTCCAAATTACTTTATTTCATCAAGTTCTACCACTAACCCAGATATTCGATTAACTTTCAACAATATTGTCTTTTAACTGTCCATCAGTCCCGCTTTCCAAGTTAAAAGTGGCTACAGTTGAAATGGGCGTAAAGTACTATATGTAACTCGAGAAAAAAGTCGATTTTTCCCGCTGGCTCACCTGGGTGGTGCCATTCTTGTATCGTCTCGACAACCGCTGCTGCCTTGATCTTAACCAAATTTAAAAATTCATAATTTTAAATCCCCCGAGGGGACGTCAGATCTCACCCGTCTCATTTATACGCGTATTCGAACCGGCGCATTCATCTCCGTACGGAAAGGAGAAGCATCCCTGTCCCTCCCCGCGACATTCATAAAATGAGAGAAAATGAGCGTCTCCCGGTTAAGAAAGGGTCCCATTTTCTCCCTCCTCGTCCATTTCTATGCAGTCGTCCGACGTCCCTGGGTTATGTTGGGGTGTCGGACCGTCTCCCAGCGCTTCATTCATACCTTCTTCGATCGCTCTATCCAGGTATCTATTCTTTTCTCGTAAAATCGATTCGGCGAATCTTGCCGTGGCGGCCCACTTATCCTTGGTGGACAACATTTCGCCCAGGATGGTTTCGGGCGCGAGTTGTCCGACCAAGTTGAGAAGAGCTGTCCTTTTTTCGTTCCACTGCTTGCAGACGAAAAACGTGTGGAACGCATCGTCGCAATCAACGGAACAAAAAATACACTTCTTGCTCTGAACCTTCCCCATACGTTTGAGGTAAGCGCAGACGTACCCGTGATCACTCAGGAATTGGGTAAGGTAGTATCCTACCTCCCCGTGGTCTCTGTTTATCCAAGGGGCCAGTTGGTCTATCAGCCTGGCTGTCCATTTACCCTTGGTTTCGTTTGTCCAGGATTGTTGCCACGTTGCCATGGTACGCTCCCTTCCTCCCTGTGGACGGTTGTTCTGTCCTCTGCCTGTTCTTCCTTCTTCCGTAAGTAGATTCTCTTGTGCTCCTTCGCACGTAGGTCGATCGGAATGATTCCAGCAATAACTAGTACTGCCGGTCCCGAGACCGTGCGGTAGGCGCTCGAGACTCGGAGAGCTCCTCTGCGTTGAACGGAAGCGATTCTAATCCGGTATGACTCCTTATCCATTACATCAGCCCATATTTCAGAGCCGTACAATAGGATGGATGTGATGACTGACATGAGCAGCCGTCGTTTGCTCACTTTGGGGCCACTCGTGTTCGCTATGAGACGGCTCAGTTGTGCCGTCTTTGTCGCCGCTTTGTCCGCTGCATAGGCCAGATGACGAAAGAAGATAAGCTTGGTATCTAGTTTGAGTCCCAAATACATAGCCTCCCTTCTCGTCAAAACCTCTGTCTCTCCCACTTTCATAGTAAAGATGGGGTTCATCCGCTTACCGGTGAAGGGCACGATCTCTGTCTTAGCGGCTGCCAAGTCGAGTCCGTGTTCCCACATACAGCGCGAGATCCTGCGCATCGCCTGGTTGAGCAGGTATTGTTCTCTTTCAAAGTCCCGCGCGATGATGACTACAGCGACATCATCGGCGTACGCTATCATGTAGTACACTCCTTCTGGCAGCCTAAGCCTGAGCAGGCTGTCGTATAGGATGTTCGAAAAATCTGGGCCAAAGATCGACACCTGTGCCACGCCGGCACTGAGCTATTTCTCGCGTTTGCCTTCTTCTGTATCATAGCGGAGAATACGGTCCTTCAAGTAGTCTCGTATCACCCACATGATGTACTCTGGGACTCTGACCACGTTCAACGCTTCCAAGATGTCAGGCCATCTGGCCGAGTTGAAGGCGTTCTTTACGTCCAGCATGACCAGGAGTGCGATGTTCCTGGAAAAATGATTTCCAGTCCATGCCTTCCTGTCCTGCTGTACTATCTCTCGTATAGCGTCTACCGTGGAACGCCGGCAGCCTGCACAGCTTCCTGTAGCCGTGGTTTGAGCAACCTCTCGTAGAGCTTCCCTGCGTGCTCCAACATGCAAAGTGGCCTGTTGGACGACGGAAGCCGGGGATCACCTCCCTTTCCTTTGCCTATCAGCACGAGGCGCGCAACCTTCCAGGGGGTGCCAAAGACATCCGCCTTCAGGCACGCGTTGTACATGTTCAGCAAGAGAGACGGTGCTCTCACCGCGATGATCTTCAATATCTCAGCTGGTATCCCGTCGGGCCCATTTTGCCTTTATGATAATAATAATAATAATAATAATAATAATAATAATAATAATAATAATAATGATAATAATAATAATAATAATAGATGTTAGTACGTAGATTCACTGAATTCCTAATCATCTTACATTTTTTTGAACGATTTCCATCATAGATATCCGCGATATAACTATCAACTGTTTAAACTAAATATTACTTTTTTCGTGCATAACATAAGAAGGGAAAGAGCCTATACAATATTTGCAGTTGTAGCCCTGGTAGAAAATAGACCAACCGAGATGACCTGTTCGTCAACGGTTCGCCAATGACGTTAGTCAATACTTACTGCTGTAATTGACCAACGGTTCACCAACGATTGCTCTATTTGTGATTCTAAAATTCTATTTTCAAATTATAAATTCAATCGTTAAATGTACGTCACTAAATATATATTTTACAATAAACCACTGAATGATAAAAATAATAGCGCATATGCTGTCATGAAGTTGTAAAATATAATTAAATTTTTATTTAAAGTAGGGTTATGGTTACGAATGATTCAATGTATATGTGTATATTGTGCCTACCCGCGTTTCTCGCGCAATCTAAGAGCGCGCCATGAGTTGCGGAGCATGCAAATATCTCTCGCAACTACTGGTTTTGGAATAATTTTTTACTATCTATCCAACTTCCTACTTTTTCATATTATACTATAGAATTGGTAAAAAGCATTTTTTATTTTATACTTAATTCATAATTATAATAGTAAATTATAATGTATTACCCTAGTGGAAATGGTTTTGATGTCAAAAGTTTGTCAAAGTTTGCCAGAGTACGCCAAATGTCTTTCAATTGTCTATTTTGGCACACATATGACAAATTTTGGCATACAAGATTTCTTTGACTAGGGTAGTAAACTAAATCATCAATTTACTATACCTAACCTCAAATTTGAATTAAGTGTACATGTATTTAAATGTGAATTTTTTTAGTAAATTATATAATTATGCTTATATAATGACTTTTTATTGATTGTATAATATACCATAACACTTTACATAGCTTTCTTAAGCAGTATTTAGTGCTTTTCGCCGTTTTCAAATTTTCAGCATTCGTTGGACAACGATGGGCGGAAAAGCGTTTCAAAATAAGTGAGTTCGTTGGCGAATGGTTGGTGAAACTACTGGTCAACCTTAGTAAAATTGGCCAACAATTGGCGAATCGTTGGTGAACGTTTCTACCAGGGAGGTGATAGGTAATTGTATGCTCTTTTTAATGTAATTACACTAAATTGATCATAATATTCCAAACATACCAAGGAACCCGAAAGACTAAAACTCAAAAATCGAAAAATCAAAGAATCATTATAAAATAAAAACAAGTCGATGAATCTTGAAATTTCTTTCTAATGTTGAATCTTAATTTAAAAAATAAAAAAAAAGCCCTTTTTTGAAAAAAATACCGCGCCGTTTGCGAGATATAAGCGATTAAAAGCAAATTTCAAAAAACACAAAACCTCAATATCTCAGTAAATAAAAGATCTTATGATCTGAAAAAACAATACAGGTCACGAGATACGAGGGTAGTTCAATAAGTCTTTAGAATAAAGTATAAAAACAATTTTTTTTGGGTAAATTTTTTTTTATTTTTCAACATAATCTCCTTGGAGCTCTATACACTTGGTCAATCGCTTTTTAAGTTTTTTTAATCCTTCAGAAAAGTGCGTTTTCGGAAGTTCCTCAAAATAAGCACTTACAGAGGCAATGACGTCTTCGTTGTCCGTAAATCTCTGTCCACCGAGCCATTTTTTCAAGTTTGGAAATAAGAAAAAGTCACTGGGGGCTAAATCTGGTGAATACGGTGGGTGTTCGACCAATTCGAATTTTAGTTCTTCAATTTTAGCCATTGAAACGAAGCATGTGTGAACTCGGGCGTTGTCGTGATGAAAGAGAATTTTTTTTCTCGCCAAATGTGGTCGTTTTTTTTAATTTCTTCTTTCAGCTGCTCTAATAATGATGCATAATACTCACCAGTAATTGTTTTACCCTTTTCCAAGTAGTCAATAAGTATAATTCCACGTGCATCCCAAAAAACTGTAGCCATAACCTTACCAGCTGACTTTACGGTCTTTGCCTTCTTTGGAGCTGGTTCGCCTGTGGAAATCCACTGTTTGGATTGTTCCTTTGTCTCAGGAGTGTAGTGGTGTATCCATGTTTCATCCACAGTCACAAATCGACGAAAAAATTCCTCAGGATTCCGACTTATGCGCGCCAAAAGAGCCTCAGAGGCGACCACTCTATTGCGTTTATTCTAAGCTGAGAGCAAACGCGGCACCCATCTTGCCGATAGCTTTTTCATGCCTAATTTTTCATGTAGAATTGAAACAACTGCACCTATAGATATCCTTGTGGCCTCAGCTAACTCACGCACTTTTAATCTTCTATCCTTCAACACCATATCGTGGATTTTATTGATGATTTCGGGAGTAGTTGCTTCTACGGGCCTTCCTGAACGTGGTTCGTCACTTATTGATGTACGACCACGCTTAAATTCATTTACCCAGTTATAAACCGTTGCTAAGGCAGGGGCAGATGTGCCATGAACTGAGTCCAATTCATTTTTTATCTTATATGGAGTTAAACCCTTTAAATGAAAATGTTTAATTACCGCTCTGAACTCGTTTTTTTCCATTTTTCTTAACAAGCAATTTTTTTTTTTTCAATTGGTTATAAAAACACGTAAACTCAGAAGATGTGGACTGTGACTGCACCATATATCTAGTCGGGAGTGGTGCTGACTGAAAACAGATGATTTGGAGTGATTCGCGCGCCATCTGTTGGTCATTCTAAAGACTTATTGAACTACCCTCGTAGTAAAATTTCAAATATAATGCTGCCGATTTACTTGAGTGATCGTTGGAGAAAGAAAATCAATTTTTCTCTACAAAATTATTTTCTTCTCGACAAAAGAGAAAGGTTGACTAAAAAATTTGACTGAATATTTATCTCTATATTTCAAATCATCAAACATTTTTTCAACAATTTTCCGTCATATATTTCTGAGATATAACCGTATAACAAAAAATGACGTTTTCGTGTATAACAAAAGAAGGGAATGACCTTATCCAAACTTTTAGGTCGGAAATGTTAGGTAATTTATGCTATTTCAAATGCATTTTTGCTGGATCGATGATATTATTTTTAATATACCTAAAATGCCGAAAAATTAAAACGTATATATCGAAAAACTAAAAAAAAATGTTGTGCCCCTATCCTCTAAAAAAAATAAAACATACTGCAAACTGCTTTGACACTATGCTTTCCTCTCTAACTATTTTCATTTAGTGATTTGTACCCTACTGAAAAATAAATATTTTTCAATAAACATATTATCGTATATATCGCATATCAAAATGTCAGCGATGTGTCATCGATTCTAAAATCTATTTTAATTTATAAAATCAAATGAAACTGTACCTATAAAAGATTGAATTAATACTTTTTTCTTTCATTGCCAAAAAAATGCAATAGACACAAACACGGATCATTTTTTAAAATCACTCATTTAAAAATTTTACTACTATTTATCATATACTAGTTTACAAATTCCATCATCAACATAGTATAAAAATTATCATGCTCTATTATATATAGATACAGATTCAATATTGCAAAAATAAATTATGTCATTATGAATCATTTTTAAAAAATCACAAAATAATAATATTTTTAATACAAGTATAACATTATCTTTCCAGTTTTTGGAATTTTTCTTGCAATATAATACGTATTGTAAAGTTGACTAGAAGTGTAGAATAGTAAATCTCATATATAATAATACTTAATATCTACAAGAAAAAGTACAATGATAAAGCTTAGAAATGTCGTGATATACAGGGTGAAAAAATTTTGTTTAAATGGAATAAACTATAATATCTTAGAAGATTATGAACAAAATCGACTCAAAAATATTCAACCAATAACCTGATACCTAATAAATATGTTCAAGGCATTACATCAAGGTATCGTTGTCCAAAAAAATGCATTTTCTTGACATTTCATTTTTTTCTCAAGAAACAAACCGACTCACTACCCAAACATTTACATGTACCTTTATATGAAACAAGTATTCAGTAAAAATTTCACTGTCTTTTATCGTATAGTTTTTGAGTAATAAATGTTGAAAAATAAAAATTTTTCACTCAGTATAACAACTGAAAAACGACTCATATAAAATCGTTTCTTATCCTAAAATGAAGAATTTTAAGAGTACTTTATTCTGTAAAAAATTTGCACCCCAAAAACAGCATTGAAAAAAATTAAAAACATCGAAATTAGAAAAATCTTAAATTTTGAAAAATGGGCATAAAAAAATTTATTGGCCATTTTTGCTGAAAGTTTTAAGTGTACACCGGGTATTGATAGCAAATATTTGTGAAAAGTTTGGAAAACTTATACCGCAGATTGAACGAATGGTGATATGCCACACATGCACATACACACGCATGCACGCACGCACTCGCGCACGCACTCACGCACGCACGCACGCACATCCATTGGGACATTTTCTAAAAATAGTGTATTTTGATACCTTATGTCTCAAAACATGTTTATAACATGTTTTTAGAAAAACTTATTTTTTACTATCACAAAGCTTCCTCTTTGACGAACAAGTTTCATTTAAAAATTATTTAAAAAATCATGTCTGTTCCCTATTACATAGGAAAAAGTGATATATGATATGTTCAACACGGATTCAATGATAAGAACATCAATTTAGATGTTTTCGTATATTCTAAAAATACGAATCCATTATGAAACATCATGTTTGATGTTTCTTTATGTAATTATGTTTTTGATAAATCTTATTATCTACGGTTTATCACTTGAAACTAGCCCCCCTGCCAAAGAATAGATTTCAGGAGGTTATTACTACAAATGCACAGATCACGGTAAAGAGTTAATAAAAAAAAGAAAACGTGCCTACTCATGGCGAAGCGACTTTAACCACTCGAGCTGAGACTGATCGCGTTGAGGTCGCTTATGTGGTTCTCAGCACTACTCTACCTTCTTTCGATAATAATGACATAATTAATGGGACAAGACCTCCATGATAGACGCTGTGAGCTTTAAACACTGCATGCATTGGGAAAAAAGAGAAGACAGATCGTCGCCGTTGAAGGTCAGTCTAGTGAGTGCAGCTAAAATCGACGAGGTGATGCAAGCAAAAGCGACCCTCGCGCGCTCGGACTCCAGCGATATTGATGTTTCTCGGTTGAGTGAGAAATTCGTCAAAAATCTGTACTATACGAACATTTTTATCATTGAAGCTTTGAGTCCAAGCACTTATTCAGATTTGAAAGCTTATACACACTGAGAGAAAGGATTCCTTGTGGCAAATGAATCGTGTACTTGCGGAATCGAATTCTCACGTATTTGCCGCAAATGATAAATTCTTAATAGTTAAGAACTCGAACTTGAGAGAACTATGCACGAGTAAGATAAAGATGCCGAGTACGAAAGGTTATTTGACGATTTTCTAGCATATAATGATGCTTCTCAAGCATTAACATATAAAAAAATCTTATACATAGACATAATCGTGGCAGGCGAAAACTTATACTAACATGTAACGGTCATATAAACATCTTAGAAATATGAAAAATTCAGTTAACCTTTAAATCAGGCGGTCAGCCGTTGACAAGCGATTCAAGTAATCAATTCTTAACTATTAAGACGATGCATTTAACTGTTAAGAAATATTCATTTGAGCGTATTCAAATCCACAAAACTTAACAATTAAGAAATATGCTTTGCCGCAAAGAATTCTTTCTCTCAGTGCATGTGTACTAAAAATCTAGATTTCAAATTCTTTGCCTGTTAGATCTTCGAACAATTGCGAACTCATACAAGAACAATAATAGTACCAACAATAGGAACAATAATACGAACACAATGGAACATGCATAACACGCACACAATAATCATAATAGTGATAACAATAAAAGCAACAATAGTAGCAAAGAACAGCCCATAGAAATAGTACCATCATATTGACTAGATGCAGAGTATCTGGATGCATTACGTAAACTGCGTAGCAGACTGCAGCCTAACAAATTCATAAGTGCGATACATTATAGGTACTCAGAAGCATGAACGCACTATCCTATCCCCTACAAGGAACAACGAGAGTGGACTCAAACGTATTTTAGAAATGCGGTTTGCATACATTGAAAAGCTCATAGTTTTTGGTGAGTGCCAAAAATGGCGGTGAATCTCCAATACTCGGCTATATTTCGAGATTTGGGGCCAAAATCACACTATGCAAGAAATTAGCTATACTACGCTACCTGTTACGCCCGGGTCGGGAGGAGACCAAGAGGGAGAATTACATACCGTGGCGTGACTATAATCATCGTTTGAGATTTCGTAGCGCTAGAGAAGGAACCACCATATTGGTAAATGGTTATCGCTATATTGTTATTCAATATAGCGATAACCATTTACAAAGTTCTTCGAATTAAAGGATCAGTTTATGTAAAATCGCAAACATGAATCAACCCGCCATGTGAGAAGTGATGCAAAAGAACTCTCCATCATACATATACGCGCCGAAACTTTTTATTTGTTTCGTTTTCTGTATTTTTTCACATTATCATGGTTTATTATAGAGCATTTATTAATAGGAAACCTCAAAATCTTGATCTTACACGTCACAAAAAATTATCATTTTTAATACCTTATTTATTGAAGGAATTTGGGGCGTGCGCTATTACACGTCCTACGAAGAATAACAAACTTTTTTCCGACTGTTGAATGACACCTTATGATATTTACGCAAACTTTAACCATGCACTTTTACGTAAAATTTATTTTGCGTAAATTTTTTACATAAAATGTTTAGGTTCTAAAGGTGTCTTCCCCCCGCATACAGTGGCCGTTCAAGAGGCGTGGGTTCGAATCTCCGTGAGTCCGAATTTTTCCGGGACATTTTGAGAAAATGTGTTTCCGGACTTGTTGGTGGCGGAGATCGATCCTACAACGCATTATCTGGGTAAGGGCAGTAAGGCCCGTATATGTAATAACAAAAAAGAAACAATGTCACGTATTTATTTACTAGTCTTAAATGTGCATTCACTGGTAAAATCACCCTATATAAATAATGTAAATAATCTTATCTATAGACGCGATAGACATTTACAAGATGTATGTGTAGTTTTAAATCTTCAAGTACTCTCCGTACTTAATGTGATATTCGACCATGCGTGATGAACCGTATTTGATAGAAAATTTATTATGTTTTGTATTTTTTTTTTGTGAAACAATAGTAAAGTATTTATCTATCCATTCATCTCTTACTTTATCGCTCTCTCACTCTTAACTGTTATTCTACACTAGCAAGCTTCCGTGATGCTAACTGTTGTTATATTCAAAGCAATATATTTGTAACCCAAAATGGAGTTTAATAAGACAATCGTAATTTTTTTGCTACATTTAAAAAAGTATACTATCAACCACTTTCGGTCGATCAAAGCTATTGATTTCTTCTGTTTAGACCAGTTTTAGATAAAAAATACAAAAAAACATTTTTTTTAGCGGTAAAAGTTCATTAAAAGAGCGGCAAAAAGTTATGAGATAATTTGCCAGGAGCACTCGAAGATTCTATCTATCAAAATAAGAAGATATCAGCAGATTTTATATCCGTCTTTAACGAGGGAAAGAAATACGAGATAAGAATAAACCAGCAGAGTGGGAGTCATATTATATTAATCCGTCGTGTGACCATACAAAAACAATCTGATGTCGTCTATACACTGATTCCCGAGCTGGTTCTCAATACATTTATCCGGCTGGCATACTCGAGGGAATTCCCTTGCGTGCGCCAACTGCTGAAACGTGATCTCTGATAATGTATTCCTCGTCGCGCTTTTCTTCTTTTCGCGGCAACTCTCGTTCGGTCCGTTTATCAGAGAGGTAAATGAGTCAACTTTACTGATTCCACTTGCTTTATCTTTTGCGGCACTTTTATCCCCGGAAACGTGGTTAAGATTCACGAGTTTAGTTTTGCAAGCCAACAACTATGTTTTCTTTTGCACGTGAATATTATCAGATTTGAATATGTTTCCTACTTATGTAAACACAGATTCATTGCTAACTTAATATGGTATTTTTTATGTAGACAAACTTTTGATGTGGATAATGGTAGCTTTCTCGTGATTTTTTAACGTCACGCGAAATAAACTATAGGTCTGAGGAAATCAAGATTGTAAATTGGCATATTATAGCTAAAACTACGATAGAAACTGTGACCATATATAAATCAGAAATAAGAGTTTAATTCAGACAAATCATAGTTAATAATTAAGGCCGGTTAAAAATAAAAAATAAAGTATTGAAATATGTAAAGCTTTCAAAACTACTTCTCGTGCAATAAAATCAATCAATATATCTAACGTTTCTCCCAAAAGAAGGAGATTTATTATATTAGGTAAACTCATTAGTCACTCTTACCTAAAATCTAGGATATGATGAATCCACGATTAGAACATAATTTTAACAGGTGTAATAAAATGAACACATCACATGGCATCATTTTTGCAATATCCGTACAAACTCTCATAGAACTACTGCAGGATCTCCCTTTATTGAATGAGAGAAGAATCGTTCTAAAGGATCTTTTTTTTCTAAGTCCGCTAAAAAAGGCCCTAAGCAATAAATGACCCGTTCGTAAAAATCTTTAGGTGCGAAATATATAGTGTATTACAACGCGCATTGTAGTGTACATTATAATGCATATTACAATATTTTTGTGAAATATTTTAGTACTCCTATAGTATTTCGCTATATGCACAGAAAAATGCTAGAGCAATTTTTGCTTCGTGCCGAGTAAAATCTGACCAACTCCACGGCAAAAAGTCATTACCTACTGCTCCAAATTTCAAGCAAATTTTGCCCAACAGTAGAGTAAATTTAGCCTTATTAAATGTCACTGGTTGTAACACCAACCCAACCTATCGCTGTAAAAAAATACACAATAAAAGTATCGTTGCAATTTTCTGTTATAGCATAATCTTCGGCTCTAAATCGCTTGTTAACCAGGATATAACCATCTTGCTGAATAATCATGATTTCATAATCATATTTGTACCTTCCAAAAACATGGCAAAATTGTCCACACAATGTGAAGCACTTTTTGCTTCGGAGTCAGTCAAATTTTGCCCGAGCGTTTCTTCCGCGTAATGCGCACAACCATGCACACTGCTTCCAGATCGTCCCAAAAGACAATGCCCTGCACGTCTCGCATTCGACTACCCGACCTCTCGCACGAAACGACACGGCACCGATCGCGCGCGTGCACTTTCCCCGGTTTGTCCCTCCCAGCGCTCCTGAATGTCACACTTCCTTAGCGCGGGGCGCGCGTGGCCCCGGCCTCGTGGGCATACCACTGTCCTCGTATCATCGCCCATCTCGTATTTGCGTCTTCTCGCGGGCAACGTCGACGCGTAAGTATCGCTCGCGCGCGTATCACTGACACATCAAATCACCGGGTGATAATCACCTCCGACGAAAGTGCCAGCTCACCGTCACGGTTAACTTCTCACACGCATTTACCTATAATGCCCACCACCACCACCACCACCACCACCGACACCAATGAATCTTCCATCGAATGGCAAACGCGCGTAAACACGCGCACTCACACGAACGCACGGGCACCACTCTCTGCAGATAAGATATACGTACGCACGCGACTAGGAGTCGAGACGTTATTTTTTCCTTCTCGCGAGCCTCATTATACGCGAGGAGGAGGAAGAAGAAGAAGAAGAAGAAGAAGAAACGAGCAGCAGCAGCAACAGCAGCAGCAGCAGCAGCAGCAGCAGCAGCTGTGGCAGCGGCAGCGGCACAGTGAGAAGAGGAGAGCGCACCGGTTGCGCTGGTCAGTGCTTTCCCCTTTCCCTGAGTGCGTGCGCGCCGCGGAGGCGAGAGCTCGGCTCGTTTGAGGAAACCCAGAAGAAGGAACACACATCGCGCACCGCTGGCCTATGTCTGCGCGCCGGCGGCCAGCGCTGCAATGACGTCAAAGAGATGTCCCCTCGTTCATTGAAGAAGTATAGCGTAAACGAGCGCGGCGCTAGATGGAGAGAGAAAGAGAAAGAGAAAAAAGAAGAGGAGTAGGTGTAGAGCCGCGCGCGCGCGCCGCCGGTGTTCTCTCGCTAGACGCAATGGCACTTATCCGTCGGTGGTGGGTTATTGCTACTACCACTACTACTAGTACGGATAACACGACGCAGGTGGGGCGCGCGCGCGCGCGCGCGATCGGGCCTCCTACGTGCGCCCGCTCGGGTCCACCACCTCGGAGCGCGCCGGCCGGCGGTGGCGGCGGTCGGAGCGGGCCCAGGATAAAAAATCCTTCGGGGAGGCAGCGGAAAGCTCAGTCGGCCGCTCGACGCTTGCGAAGACGCTTCGGTCGGCACTGTGTGTAACTCCAAGCGCGAAGGCACGCACACATGCACGCGCGTCGAGGCACGATCGGCCGCGGTTGTCATCAGCTGCTGTACAGTCGTTGCCGGCGCTGCCGCTGCCGTTGTCACGCACCCGCACGCATATAATAAAACAACGCCGGTTTATCTTCGGAGCGACACTTGGCCGACTGAACCCCGAGTGCGCCGCGTGTGTTCGATCGAGCGCGGAGCCGTCTTCGACGATACGCATAATAGAGTCGCCAGGCAGCCGGGCCACACTGGATGCGTCGCGAGTCTAGCGACGATAAGGAAGCACATCTCTCGCCGATCGTCCGACGGACTCTCGATCCCTGGCCGAGGCCTTGGCTCGACCGAGCCACTACAGCCGATCATGGTGCTCGGGACTCGGAAAGTGCTCTTCTGCCTCGCGGTGCTGTTGTTTGTGTTGGTGGAGGGCCGATGGCACAGCTCGGGGAGCCCAAGGGGGCATCGGATGCGCGACTCGACGTCCGACGCCGAGCCGACGGCCTTGCTCGCCGGGGACGAGGAGGGATACCCGGAGGCGTCGAGGCCCGACGACGAGCCGTACGCTCGACACCGAAGGCATCGTCCAGCCGCGTCGTCGGAGACCAAGGAGGACGAGGACGCGGACGTGGACGAGGAGTCTCACGAGGACAGCGCGGAGTACGAGGAGCCGCGGGAGGCGCACCGCGACCAGCGCCGGCGTCGCAACCACGCGCGGAGCGAGCGCCGGTCGGCTCCGCGCCACCACCAGCTGCATCGCCGTCGCGAGAGCGGACACCACGAGTTCGGCGCGAGCTTGGATCCCCTGGAGCTGGCCGAGGAGCAGGGCCAGGAGTACGGGCAGGGGGCGATGAGGGAGCTGCTGCTGCGCAACCACGCCCGGGGCAAGCGACACAATCGCCGGCGCGCCTGGACCGAGAAGGCCAAGAAGTCCTTCAACGGCAGCAGGCCCAAGCCCGAGCACCTCGACAGCGACGAGAAGTCGTACGAGGTCGAGGTCAGGGAGGCCCAGAACAGCTCGCTCTGCAACTACACGGTCGTCCCGATCCCGAATCCGGGCGGCCGCGTGCCCCGCGAGCTCGAGCACGTCAAGTGCAACCACGTGGGCTCCAAGTGCCAGGACAAGGGCACCTACTGCTGCATCCAGACCTATCGGCACATCGAGGTGCTGTACGAGGCCAGCGGCAAGAAGGAGACGCTCAAGGTCTACTCGGGATGCGTCTGCTCGCTGCAGGTCTACGGCACCCTGGATCCGTACCTGCCCGACCTCGACATCCATGATTAGTGTGCGCAAGGGGGGGAGGGGGCGATTGACGTTGTTTTCCTTCGCCGAGAAATGAACTCGATTCGACTGATCCGTGCCGAGATGTTGTGAAGTGTATACCGATAGTGTACTGATAGTTAGTATTAGTGCGGATGCAACGGCGTTCATGCGTCCGTTACGCTTGTCTCTGTAGGAAAATGGGCATAATTTGACGGTCGTCTGTCGTTTTTCTGTAAAATCTTGCAGTATTTATCTTGTACATATAGACGAAAATAGGAAAATGGTTGTGACTGATGCATTTAACTCATTTCTGTTTTATGTCGATGATTGGGGCGACGATGCGCATAGGAGCAGTGAGACGTTAGCGAATATTCAATGGGCGATTCTGTTTGTCGATTTTGCAGAAACTTTTATGAACTTATTGTGTAAAATTAAAAATTGACACTGTGATTTAAATGTAAAATTATAATTTATTCTTACGAAATCCAAGCTCTGTGACGTTAATCGGATCATAATAAAACAAAATGTATTAAGTTAATTTGCATTGCAAGTATATTCTGCGAGAATATAATCAATGTACTTACGTAGTCTTTTAAGTCGCGACATATTCGAATCTTACGCCAAAATTAATATCACGCGCTAACTTGTATGCCGTTGATAATTGTACAATAACAAGTTCTCATTACTTCATAACTAAATTTTTTACGTAAGTGAAGCTGTGTTTTATAATTTAATCTTTCTGTGATATGCGAAAAATATGTAATTCACGTAAAAAAATTACTTCACCGTCATATTCATGTTATCATAGTAGTACGTAATATTAACGATCTTAGTTACAACTTATCGGCATCATCCACGAATTTCACTGACATTTTCTTGCCATTCATTTACGTAGGCTAACTTAGGTTCAAATTATTTATTTATTTATTAATTTAAAACAAAGGACCAACAACGTTTGATGCGATTTTAATTGTAAAAAATTTACTAACTGTTATTAGTAAAAATCGTATAAAATGTAAGTCATGCTTGTAAATAATTATTTTAGTTATGTAAGTACATCAATAAATAATTTTGTAAGAATATATAAATAATGTCTTTTTCATGGTTATCCATAATACAACTTTATCCAAACGCCTGAAACTGGCAACCCGTTTGACAACAGTGTGAACTGCATTGTTAGATTATAGGTGTTTGTATTTATTTTGCAAATTATGTAACAACTATAAAGCATCTTCAGTTTTTTTATATAAAAAAAATTAACGATCGATGATGTTATTGAACAACAATTAGACATTTCCTTTTTCGCAGAAAAATGAATAATTTAAAATGAAAAAAATCATCATTTGCATAGATTAAATTTTTGATAAAATGTCTTCAAATTCATCATACATCAAGAAAACTTATTTGAGTTTTAATATTTTAATTCCAGCTCGTTTTCAATTTCTATAACATTATTTTCTGATAAAAATAACAATTTCATATACAATCTATAACAAATAGACCTTTATCAATTTCAAATTGCATAACTTCAGCATATAATCTACTTGTGTATTTCAACTCAGAATAAAAAATATAAATCGCAATGATTCATGTCTCAGTTTTAGATACGCGTCAAGATATAAAAATTAATTGCTTTTAAAAATTTAGGAACAACCATTCATTAGTTACTAATTAGTATTGATTAATACATGAATGTTTGTAGATGATGAGATGCTTTTAAAAACTAGTTGTCATTATTCTTATGTTTGGTATTATTCTTATGAGCAATACAAATATTGGCAATTGAACAGATGGAAATATCACCAGTGTATAATATTAATGAAATAAAAATCAAGTAATAAAATGTAGTAATCAGGCATTGGGAAATATTTCTATCTTGACAATATATGTGTACTATGCCATACGTTTTTATAGACTATCTTATTTTATTCTATTTTATTTTTTACCAGCACATTGTCATATTTTGGTCAGTTTATTAGGATGGAATAATACATTTGTACAAAACCATTCAAATTATATAGTTAACTTTAAATGTTCGTGACAACAAGTAAGCTCTATAAGAAAATAATTGTTTAATATTTACTTTGAACTAAAATAAGAACAAAATAACCATAACAGTATGCAAAGTATTCAATTTATTTATTTATTTAAGAAATTAAAGAAAAGCAAATTACCTTCGTAATCGGTATTCGTATATTTTATATCACATACCTATACCTGCATAAAACAAACCCGTTCTATAAACAAAATACCTCTACTTTAATTGTCGAAAGGGAAACAACTATTAAACTAGAAGTGATTTTATTTTCAAAATGTTCAATCTTTAAACGTTTCTAAAATTGTTATTATTACGTAATTTCGGTTATGAATACTACCATTAATATTTCGCAATTTGTTAAATAATATACTTAAAATATATTAATTCAAAACTAAAATGATCTGAATTTAAAAATTTCTCTCTAAATATTAGTCAATCATCATTGAAGTTTAATCTGTTTTAAATTAAAGTGAAGTAAATATATTTATAAACCCCTGATAAAAATTTATCTGGGTTACCCGATAGTACATATAATAGGAAAAAGATCTGGATCTATCTATATTTATCCACGCATTTGTACGAGAACTTTGATTAAATTGCGTTACGTTTCGTACGCAATATTAAGTTAATCTCTATTGAATTTTGAAATGTTAAAATGCATCACAGATAAGGTACCCAGCCTCGGATAAATCTTGAAAATGACCATAGGTAAAGTAAGATTGTAGAGAAACACTTGCTACAAAAAAAATTTTAGCATTTTGTTGTTCTTCATAAGTTTAAGAACAAATTAAAATCGTTATTTATTAAATTTAATGAATTAATTTGACTGATTGAATAAACTGAAAGAAACAATAATAATAAATAAAAAGCAAACAATTTAGATCAAAAATAATTTTCTACCTGTCTAAAAAGAAGAAAAGCAATATCGGCAAGAAATTGTAAAATTGTAATAATCAAGTTGGACAACTAAAATTCAGAATCTAAATATCAAGTTATGTACAAATGCGAAAAAATGGAGAATTTTGAAAATTCAGATCATTAACTAGACTTTAAAATATAAATATCAAGCCAAATTGGAAAATTTTGAGAATCGAGTTGGTTACATTCTAAACGACCAACTCGTTTCTCCAAAATTTCCCAGTTTATTTCTAATTGTATTCGACTTGACATTTGCAATTTAAATTTTAGTTGGTGTACTTAATTTTCGAAATTGTTCAACTTATTCGTTTAACACTTACATTCTGAATTTTTATTGCCCAAATTGATTCTTACAATTTTACAATTCTTATAATATTAAAATAATAAAGATACACAGCTCCTTTTTCTAATTTTCCACAAGTATCTTTTAATTAACACTATAGGTTTTATGTACTATTCTTTCTGATCAGTATCACTTCTAGCTTTTATTCTTCCCTTCATTAGATACAATTTTTTTTTCATGTACAATTTTTTCCAAAGTTTTTATATGTCTGTATACTTTTATAATTTTTTGTACTTTTTATACTACTTGTAAGTTTCTTGTACTTTTATACTTAATGTCTATCACATATTCCTTTTCGTTTTTTCGTCCCTGTTCATATAGTATTATTTGTTTTACTTTACAATCATATTTCTGTAATCCCTTGTATTTCTGCATTTTTTTTATTCTTAATTTTCTAAATTTTTCACTTTTGGTGCTCATTTTGGATCTTTGTATGTAGGTATGTATAATATACTATATACGTGTCGGTGTGTCGGTGAGTATATATACTGTGTGAGTGGGAATAAAGGTGCATGTCATTCGATATATGGGCATGTTGACAGGGTTGCATAATATTTTAATTAGCTAATTAACAATCCTTGTAATATTAAATTAATTTAATAGTTCATATGAAAATAAAAGTCGTAAATATATTTCGAAAATTAGTTTAAAAAAGTTAAAAGTTTATATATATATATATATATATATATATATATATATATATATATATATATATATATATATATATATATATATATATATATATATATATATATATATATATATATATATATATATATATCGCACTCCCAGAACAAGACTATGACAACTCAAAACTCTATATTTTTGCAAAATCAAGTCATATATATATATATATATATATATATATATATATATATATATATATATATATATATATATGTGTGTGTGTATATATATGACCTCCGTCCCGATTCGTCAATAATCCGGCATGCCGCAAAGTTCCTCCAATATTATTATGCAATTATGGTATAGATAATAGAGATTTCTTACGATATATTTTTAGGTATAAACATAATTACTTTTAGAGAATACTCTTCTAACAAATTTCTTTGAATGAACAACAGATTAAAGTATGTAATCGAATTTTTTCAGAATTTTCACAAATCATGGGCAAGGTTTACAAGCAATAGGTATAAGTGATCTAACCGCAGTACGCATTACTTAAGGATTTGATCATATATCATGGAAACTGTACTTTTGGAAAAATTACCCTATACATAACTGAGAGGTACAAAACTGTAGTACCATTCCTTTTGACTCTCAACACTGTAGTCAAGGTCATAATCCTGGCAATCAAAAGAAGAGGAAATTTTGCGTTAAAATATGAGGCCATGACCCTGGCTCAAACTGACACCAAGGTCAAGTCATACTTGACTAGTAAGAAAATTGCCTGTATGATAGTAGAAATTAATAAAAGTAGACATTTGACGTTACTTCGATTGTCAATAAGAGTGTTTCCATTTGAAGAATCAAATTTGACCTTTTTAATTTTTCAAAAAGAATTATCAATTTTTGATCTTGACAATCGGAAGAGAAGGAAATTTTACTTTAGCATGTGTAGTCATGATCCTGGGTTAAATTGACCCCATACTTGATTAACATGACAACTATCTGATAGCAGAAATCGATAAAGGTGGATATTTCACTTAGTGCATGTGATTCTGATCCTTGTAGTCAATTTGATCCAAGATTGTGACCGCATATTTCAACGTAATTTTACCATATTTTGATAGACGAGGTCATAAATAGCTATTTCCATTTGAGAAATCAGATTGTATTAACCCTAAACTCGCCAAGTCACCTTGCACTTGAAGGCGGGGCCAAGGATAAAAAACGAGTTATTTACCATTACTGAGACACGTTGAAGCTGCCCTGGTAGAAACGTTCCCCATATGTTCGCCAGATTTTACTCTATTTTATAGGGAATGGCCAATTTCTGCTTAAAAGTCTAGCCAGAAACCCCGCTACCTGTCGACGTTTTCTCGTCAGAAACCTGACCAACTTATGGTTAATGAATAAATAAATAAAAAATAACGTTTAACGAATTTTTATAAGTTAATAATGATTATTATGTCATGGATTTAATAGCTTATTGTTAATAGAATGCTAAGATATATTTGGGATAGATTCGAAATAAAAACTAAAAACTTATTTCATTAAAAGTTTTTTTAAGGTTAGAGTTTTATAATTAAATAAGACATAACAAAATCAAATAAATAATCGAATAAAATTTTGCATGCTGTTTTAACGCAGAAGTACTATAATGGGATTTACATTTTCAATAATTTTTTAGGGTTATGTAAGCTATTTAGATTTTCTATAAATTTCTGGTCAGATGCTGGTTTATTTCTGGCGAACTATTAGGAAACGGATCTGCCCAATAGATCGTGAACCGACCATCTAATATGCTCAATTTTCTACCAGGGTGATGACCAAATTTAAACTCGATCGGTCACGCCATTTTTTAGATATGTCGGGTATATACATGCATTATACGGGCAATTTTCATTTCACAAAACTATTCTTTTTGGCGGCTCCTGTTATAAATGCTATTAAGGACGTTCACTGAATAATTTTATTTCTTTAAAATCTCTTCAAACTTTTAATATGTGTTAATTTAGGTGTGCTTTCTACATGGTTGAAATTTTGACCTCTCTTGCGGTATCAAAAATCGAGAAACTTAGCTTCAAAGTTTCAATAACATGAATAATAGAGCCCTATCTTGAGCTCTTACAAAACGGACATTTCTATTTATTGCAAGTTTTCTTTAAATCGTTCTGAAAAACTAGTATGTAATGTAAAATAAGCATTGAAGTAATACAAAAAGATAAGGACATAGCAAGTGGTGCTTTTTTTAAAGATATAGCTATTTAAAATTGTGCTCCAATGTTATTAGTATATCTATATCTTGTTACAGTATATGCAAAAGTTAATGTCGTACTTTGGCTTTTGGTGCTTTTTCATAACTTTTATATTATTTACTAATA
The DNA here is from genome assembly GCA_949152435.1 of Gastracanthus pulcherrimus. NCBI lineage: Eukaryota > Metazoa > Arthropoda > Insecta > Hymenoptera > Pteromalidae > Gastracanthus > Gastracanthus pulcherrimus. Next base: position 165,783,704 of record OX424575.1, on the reverse strand, counting down.
TGTTAATGCTTTATATTGTAAAATGATGGGTTTTCATTATAAATATATATATATATATGATGATTATTTCGAAAATTAACTTTCTAACCTTACTGTTGGTAAATGTCCTTAAGAAGCAAAATAATTCAAATCCCCAATTGTATACGACAAATATAATATTTTTACATAATTTTCAATAATATTAGATATAAAAATCTGTACACTTCGTACCATATACCAGTCAAATATACCCAAATTGTCAGCTCTGTGGTATATTTTTATTGTAAACTTATAGTGAGTTTGAGATACCTATAGCTACTTTTATATAAGATGTTGGAATGTCGCTATGCTTTAGCATACGTATATGTGTATCTGTAGTTATACACTACTACATGATTGTACAAAAATGAATCAACTTACTAAGAAATGTCCCAAAGACATAAACTGAAATGCAAGATATAGAAAAGAGTGGGGAACTATATGCATCAGCCATGATATTCTCTTACGCCCTTTGTTCAAGTGTTTTAGTCGTACTAGAGCATCTAGCTAGAGCAATCGCACACTACTGACGTTATTCCTTCCGTGTGCGAGTTTGAATAAACGAAAGTTATTTTATTTGAAATATACATTGTGTATTATAATTTATTTATCACCCATTTCCAATATAAGATTTAAATAACTTAAAAATGATGCTCCTCAAAATGTATATAAATGTTCACATTTTTTATCCAATCTGAATTATTAAATATTTAATGTCAACAAATATCAATATACATCTGTCCATAGATCTGTTTGTATGTACATGCATACGAAACATTATACCTGAAGTGTACTTAATGTATTTAGTAAACAGGTCCGTAAATAAAGAAGTGTGGTGCCACGGAGCTGACCATAAACTATAGTTTCATGAATGTCGCCCATATACATACATTAAGTCAATTAAAGAAAAGTTTTAATAACAAATACCTTGTGGTTATTAACCAATACAAAAATAAATATATAATTTTAATTCACACTAAATCTATATTTCTTATGATGTTTGTATTATTAAAATTTAATATGTATAAGAAACTAGTTGTTGCTACCACAATTTAAAAAATTTCTTTTATTAACTTTTTATTTCATCATGAAGAGATTTTGTCGATTCTAACCATTTTTAGCTAATAAAAAGTAGTTAAAATCTATCTAGTTTTAGCATCTTCTATTATGAAGTTATTCATTGCAAAAAAGTGATATTAATATTCACCGTTCTAGTCATATTTATTATTTTCATAAGTGAAACACACAGTAAAGATACTATCGTCATAAGAAAGAAAGTCATAAGTTTTGTGTAACTACCCTTTTTTGGTTAAAATCAAATGAAATTTACAGCACTTTTATGTATAAAATAGCAAAGATTTTGTAGGCGATTTTTTAATTCATTTTCTATTAGAATGATACCAATTAAATAAAATTATTGGCCTTTGAATTTTTTATTTGTAAATATTACAATTATTTAAACTATGCATTTTTATTGCTTATTACGATCTTCTTGCTTATGCGTCCGCTCTAATGCCATAACTAAAAGCCGTAAGTAACATTATTTTCATGAAAAATGAATATTGATTTTATTGGATTTTCATACTCTTGTCGTACAGAATAAAATATATGAAGAAATAAATTTGTTCTGATAAAACATATTTATTTGTTAGAAAACGGCAAACTTATAAACTTTGCATGCAAATTGTGCCGACGCAATATTTTACAGTTACATTTTGTGGATTTTATCTTTTTAAGGTGACAGTATACCTGTAATGTTTTTAACATTCAATACCCTTAATACTTCTTATAATTAAGATAATTGAGCACGAGTAAAATTACTGTCAAGAAGTGGGAATAAGGTGTAAATAAAACAATTTTTTAATTCAAAAGTGTTCATAGTTGATCTCTATATAATGAAAATGTGCTATTCATTTTTCATTTGAACGCGGAGGAAATACGATAGTCTATCTTCTTGGAGATGTTTCAACTGTGTCAAAGATGGACACATCGGACAGAGTTGTCCTGAAAGAGCACGGGATATCAGGTGCTTCAGGTGTCAGCAGCAAGGCCATCCGACTAAGAGTTGCCCGCAGATGATAGCACGAGAGAAGCCAGACTACGAAGGGAAGTCAACTTCATCGAGCCACTCCTGAAAGCTGACAAGGTGTAGCTTGTTGCCGAGGAGTCGGAGAGAGTACAACGAACGACAGAGATTATCGAGAAAGAGCTCCAGGAAGACGGAGCTTTTATTCAGTCAAGAATCCGACGCCGAAGAGGGCGAGTCGCCGAAACTACCAGGAAATCAGCTCAAATAGCGATCGTCGCAAAACGATGAACTGCCAGGAGAAAAACCATCGCTACGAGATAATCTATTGCAATTGGAGATATTTCAAATAGAAGATACGAGGCAGCAAGGACAGCCACTACAAGAGGTAATGAGACTGCAAGTAAACCGGCCGGAACGAGACGACTCCTCCGAGCGGAAAGAACATCAACTGCAGCACAGCAGTGATCAGCAGCTTGAAAAGCAGTTGCAGGACGTGCCTGGACATCCAAAGCAGCGGCTGCAGAGTCAACAGCAAGGGCAAGCAACGAAGGTCTAGAAGATGAGGATGGGCCAAGCAGAATCTTCAGCAGCATCTTCATGGCCATCTGTAATCAGCAACGAAGAACGAATATGCGTGAGAGTGTGAGAGAGGAGTAAGCGTTGCGAAAGAGAGTAACAATCCTGAATAAATGAGTGTACTGACAAGTAGACTACACGGAGTCCGGGTCACGGATTTTGATGAAACTCAAGAGATCGTCTTCTAATACCTAAAAATGAAGACCTTTGCACAGAGGATACAACCTATTTCATTGACATTGATAGTATATCTACATATATCTTTTTTTCTAGCATTGTTTATACGAGCAATAGGGGATACCAGGGTAAAGTGAGCATAGTAACTCTAAAAGTCGAATAAAATGTGTTTTTTAGACTTAAAACATTACTTTGTAAGTTGCACAAGAAACTTCTTACATCAATAAACATATCAGCAACATAAGAAAAGTCGTTTATTAAGTTTAATACTATTTACCTATTTTTGAAAAATACCGGTTCACTTTACCCGGGCCTTTGAATGCGGGGTAAAGTAAACTAGAGGATAGAATTAAATATTTTGAAAATATTTGACTAGTTTTTGTACAAGAATAGATAAAAACGTTAATTTGGATAATAATAATAAATCTATGAAAACATCTTAAAAACTTTAAAATACTCTAAAATATGAAACAGTTAAATGTGGAGGTTATATAGGTCCATTTTGGTATAAATACGAAATGCGTTGCAACAAAGGCATTGCATACTACACTAACTCTCACCTGACCGCGTATAAATTAGTGCTATCGCATTATTTTCCGGATCACTTTACCCCGATTCACTTTACCCCGAGACGTCGATTCTTTAAAATGTTTGTTTAAAAAAAGAAAAACCTCTTTTAAAACTCTGCATTCTTGGTAATAGTAAGTAAAGCGTATCTGAAGTAATTAGAAAGAATCTAGCTATAAAATTGATTAGAAACATCTTTAATCGTTATAACGAATTCGACAAACCAACTTTCTTTTAAGGTAAAAAAATACAATAATTTTTCTTTCGTAAAATATTAATGATTATGCAGTGAAATTTTTTAATTATCATCCTTGCATAATTATCTTTCACTAAAATTAAAATTAAGCGTAAATAATAATTTGTTGAAGAAATAATAAGCATGTTCACTTTACCCCAGTTTCCGCTACAAATGTTTTTAGCTCTATCTCAGGTTCTCAGGACCCGTTTGATAAAACTATAGACATTGGGCTTCATTTTTATATACAAAAAAACAACTCCCAAAGTTTCATCCGGACGCAGTGTACTCCCCTTGTGAGTTATATATATACAAATAGTGGCATGTAGAATGATGAACTTAAGAGCATAGTATGCATAGTGTTTTTTAAAGTGGTTGATTGGGTAATGAGTATCATACGCGAGTGTGCAACAGTGTAATTATTTTGATGTATTTTTCAATGTTAGTGTGAGCATATGGTATGAGATAATTAACGAGCTGCAGGGTCAAGATAAGGAGAGATCGTCTGAGGACATGTGATAGGCAGGAAGGGCCGATTGTGAAAAGGCGTGTTTATTCCTATATAAAAATAGAATTTTTTATCTAAACTACAAGATTATTAAAAAAAATATGTTTTTGCTTATTAGCATTGGGTTGTGGACGTTCGAAAGTTAATGACAGAAATGCAAGAATTGCTAATAAAAAGTATATTATACATACTAACAATAATTCTGCCGTCCACAACATAAAATACCGAGAAATATCTCGATTTCATTCAAATCCGACTTACGTATTTTATGTTGTGGACGGCAGAATTGTTGTTAGTATGTATAATATACTTTTTATTAGCAATTCCTGCATTTCTTTCATTAACTTCCGAACGTCCACAACCCAATTCTTACGCTCGTATTCGAGATATGAGACAGTTTTCTCCGAGATACGTAATTTTAGTAAAGAAAACGTACCTCTTCAAGTGATTGCAACTATGCATCTTTTTACACTAGAATTATTACCCAAAGATTAATAAAAGTAAGCAGAAAGAGCTTTAATTTGAGCCTGGATTTATATAAAAATATTCGTCTGGGTCAAAGTTATTAATAATTAAAGATGGGAACGGAAAATGTATGAAAAGTCAACGAATTTATAATTATATCTCCAGACTAATATTTTCATACGAAACAAAGCTTAAATTAAAACTTTTTCCGCCTACTTTTATTATCATTTGGGTCATTATGTCCAGTGTAAATATATGTATTGTTATTATTACAAGAGGTGACATTTTTCACTAAAATATCGTATATTCGGAAAATGTCTCAAATCTTGAATACGAGGAATAACGAATAAATTAATTTAATTAATTAATAGGGAAGAATACGATTTTTAGTTAACAGTGTATTCTTTTACATCGTGGTATAGTTTCTTTTGACACTTTTATAATTTTCTCGATATCTTCAAAATTAAAGAAGTTACAGTTAAATCTTTAAAAACGTTGTAACGTAACTCCGGCCGGCACCTTTTGATATTTTAACGGTGTGGCGTCACTCAAAAAACCTTTAATAAGCTATAACTTTCGCAAATTAAGTTTTCTTTTTTAATTTCAAAAAGCAATACATGGCGGCTTAGATTCTCTACCATTTGCACAAGTGACGATCAAAAAATAAATTTTTTATTTTTCCCTTTTTCCATTTGGAATAAACTACAGATACTAGGTTTTATTTCTAGGTACAAGAGAACATCTCCCAGAGCATCATCAAAATTCATTTCCCAAAGGTATGACACTCTCCTTGTTAGTTTTAACATAATTTTCTTTTATCATCCTGATTAAAATGCAACGATATACGTAAAAAAGTGACTGCAAGCTCGAACCGCAGCGGTAAGGCACTGACCCAATACGCTACACAAAACTAGTTGTAAGAGATAACTGCTAGTTTTTTAGGTACCCTCTACGTCACAATCTCCACTGCCCAAATACGGTACACAAGATTAGTCGTAAGAGTTAACTGCTAGTTTTTTGGAAACCTCTACGTCACATTCTTCCCTGATTCTGTATTGGCAAATAAAACTAGCACCGCGGGAGATTAGCGGCGCAATCAACTAGACCATATTAGAGAGTCTGTAGTCCATAGAGCCAGTCGAATTATACATTTTACATAGGGCTTATAAGGGAATCGTAGGCTTTTATTAATATAAAAGTTTGTTCTCTTAAAATAATGGTTATGGCTTCAATTGTAAACATTATGAAAACTTATAAATACAACACAATGATTCAGTAGAATATTGAAATATCAACTATATTTCTGAGCGAAAACAACAGGCAAAACGCCTGAATTTTAAAAGTCGCGCCTCACTGCGCGTCGATTAGTCCAAAAATAATGACATTAAGACATTTTACCATAGTTCTGGAAGATTTTATTATTTTTCTTCAATAGCATACAGTCTTCAGTTGCCGCAATAACACTTATTTTCATATAAAACACTTTTATTTTAATTTAGAAATAAATCTCCATCTAAATCAAATGTGAAATGTATACTCCATTGTCGTAGTTCACGCGATGCCCGCTAGTATCGCATTGAAACTTTAAACTCCCAATATGAAACGAGAAAAGGTAAACACACACGCACTCGTCACTTCGCACTTCTCCCACTCTAGGCAGAAAAGAATTCTCAAGATAAGAATAAAAGAGGAGAAGAGCGGGATATTGTAATAATCCAGCACGTGACCATGCTAAACTTAATGACAAAAATAGCTTAACCTCGACTCGGCCGTATACACTGGTTTTTATAATCCATTCATCTGGCACCGGGAGTCCCCTCACGAATGATCGCTGCTCGCACCCATGCTTCGCCGACACTTCCTTCCCCCACGACTTATTTCCCCCACGCCTTTCCGCCCCGGCATTCTTCTTCTCCTTCTCTTGCATCGGCTTCTTTCCTCTTTTTTCTATTACGCACACCTGATAAGAGGGTATTCACGTGGACGCTTCTGGATTTGACCCCGCCATGGAAACCGGCATCTTTGTACACGTGAATGCCTTTCCCTTGGACGTATACTTTTTATCGCACAGGTGCAAGCGAAAGCGACCTTGGCTTAATCCGCTTCGTACTTCTTTTATCTCGGCACGCAAGTACAATTTAAGATGTATTTTACGTAGCTGCAATTGTCGTATGGGAATCACCAAGAAGTTTATGTAGCAAAAAAAGCTGCTAATTACTTTAGCGGAATGCTTTATAAAAGAGAGGCACTGAAAAAGTGAGTTAGAGAGTCTTATGGTGGAAATTCGAACTGAAAGAAATAATGCTATAATAAATTGACTAAGAAAAAATCTTCAATCTCGAATTAATTTTTAATATGTCAACACGCGAATAATTCATTATTCTTGTAAAACAAAAAAATTTTGAGCCATTTAATAGACATTGATCGAATCGAAATCACGCGCAGTTTAAGAATATGTCCTCTTTGTGTTGTTGTATGTGATATTTTGATAAATTTCAATATTTTCGAGGATGCTGAATCAGAAAAAAAAGGTTATCTAAACATGTCTGTATGAATGTTTTCATCATTTTTTAAAAATTTTATAATATCTGATTAACGAAAACTCTTATTAATTAATATGATATTAATCTTCTTGCGGAAATCAAAACTAGAGATATATAGAAAGATATTCGGAGGCTAAATGGATGAGATAACTGGAGAATGGAGAATTTGACACAATCGGGAAATATACGAGTTACGCGGAAAAGCGAACATTTCTAGAATTATAAAATCTCGAAGATTAGGATGCGTTGGATAATATTAAAGCAGAGCTACGAGAGTTAGGATGCTATGGGGGACTGGATGAATAGACCTTGTAAAGAATAGGGAGAAATGGCGTGATTGTGTAAACAAGGCTATGGACTACATAGTCCCATCAATCAGTACTGGTAACTATACGGTAATGATGCAAACATGATCACAGCGGATATCGGAGTATAATATATGCGGTCATTTAAGGAAGATCCATCGACCTAGGGCTAAAGACAGATGCATATGAAACTTTACATCTTGAAAGAAAATGACCTAATCTTCCAATTAAAAAAAAAGAAAGTAAGGGGTAAACGACCAAAATAAAGAGAAATTAATGATGAATTTCAATGGACAAAAATTATGTTAAAGTTTGAAGTGCAGAAGATGATTTTGTAAGGAAAGTGATAGGTCAACGATGGAAGTTCGGAGATAACAACGAAAATGTAAAATATGATCGTATAAAACACTGTACGCAAAATAGGCACTTCATGAAACACATTTTTCATTTAATATTCATTTGTCAAATAAGAAAATATTTCTTTTGTGAATATGATTAAGTTTTAAGTAATTTCCCATAAAATTGTTTAATTTCACGCATACAAAATCAAAGTCTCCATTGCAGGTCCGAAGTACGAAGTACGGCCCGCCTCGATAGATCCGCCTTAAGCACTATCATTGATAACCGTTAATAGCTGGCCACTATAATAATAATAATAATAATAATAATGATAATAATAAAAATAATAAAAATAATAAAAATAATAATAATAAAATAATAATAATAATAATAAATAATAATAAATACTAATAAAATAATAATAATAAAATAATAATAATAATAATAAATAATAATAAATACTAATAAAATAATAATAATAATAATAATAATAATAATAATAATAGTAATAATAATCATCATAATGATGATAATGATAATAATAATAATAATAGTAATAATAATAATCATAATGATGATAATGATAATAATAATAATAATAATGATAATAATTCATATTTGAACAAGACAATTCTCTTATGTTTTTACTTCGTATTTTCGTAGATAACATTACCGGTATTATGGATTACAAAATATATGTGATTAATGAAGTTTAATTGTATACTATATCTTGAGGTCAGACAGTGTACTGACAGTAACTATAAAAATTTAGATAATTCAATACATTTAAAACTTTTATCGCATTTTATATATCTCTTATTGAATGTGTTTTTGTGAAACATATTTAGTCAGTTTTATTTGCTATATATATTTACATAAGATATAATAGAACTGCAGCGTAGGATAATATTTTGTGAGTTCCCCATAAACTTTTATTGTATTTAAGATTTTTATTACACAAAAAGATAAAAACAGTGACATTTGCTGTATATTTCTATACATATCATAACATAATATAGATATAAAAAGAAATTTATCGAATGTCAACGCTAGTATAATGAAATCAGTAATTTATTGTATGTTATTTTAATTTCTTAGGTTACAAAACAGGTTTTTATAATATTTTTAGCAGAACTTTTGTTTTATCAATACAAAGTTTCCTCTAAGAGGAAGCAAAAATATTTTCTTATTTTCCTTATTTTATTATCATCACATATCAATTATAGAAAAAGCAGATGAATGATTGTAGCTAATTCAGATAATACTTCACTTATCAATTTGTCCTATCTAATGTTTATATTGCACAAATATGAACATGAGTTATATTGTTTATGAATCGATTTATTGAAAGTAAGGACATAACATTGTGCATAAATAATAAAATCTGTAATCTAAGCAAGTAAAATTTCCGGAAAAAATTCCATATTCCAGGTCAGTAATATATATGTTATATTTTACTCGGGAATCCCCTTATTTATTTCAAGATTTTCCTATTTTATTAAAAAATTTTTTTTGCTTGTGTATTTATTGTGCAGTATATCAGGGATCCCCGAATAAACAATTTATTCTTAAATATCAAAGAAAATATTCTTATCAATTCGGTAAAAAGAAAAGAATCCATGTAAATATAAGTCTAAGATACTACTATAATTAATGTACCTTGACAGGCGAACTTTACGATATCGTTCTTCCCTGAACAAAGCTACCCAACTTTTGATGAGCGTGATTTTAATAAATAAACGTACATACTGAACCGGTGCTTCACAAAATAAGCAGAGCACACAACACGTAAATAACAACCATGTGCTAAAAGATCCTGATAAAAGAGCTCGAAAAAATTGAGAAATGAACGAGGCAACCAAGAAAGAAATGAGGTTTGCACCGAGAAAATGCTTTTCAATCCTGGCCAAATAAACTGGTTTAAAAAATTAGATATGGTAACTACGTTTAACTAACGAGTTTAATTTTATAACGTCTAAGCTCAATCAGTTAATAAATTAACATAGCACTTTGTAAAAATATAAATGGGAATAGTTAACTCTCTAGCGCCTACAGGGCCCGCGAGGGTCATTCACTTTTCTACATTGAAATGAAAATCAAAACCCAAAATTAAGTTCCTAAATAGGTCGGATTCCCTCTGCCTGCTCTAAAGAAAGACACTGCTTGCGGTAGAATAAAAAATGAATATAGTTGCCTGACGCAACATTCAATTTATGTTTCATAAAAGTTGGTTACCATGGTAGAGAGCAAACCCACAAAAGTTTGCTGGTTCAAACCCACGCCGAAAGTTTTTTGCTTCTTCAAGGAGGAAGCTTTGTGATAGTAAAAAATAAGTTTTTCTAAAAACACGTTAGAAACATGTTTTGAGACATAAGGAATCAAAATACACTATATTTAGAAAATGTCCCAATGGATGTGCGTGCGTTTGTGCATGTTTGTGTGTGTGTGGGTGTGTGTGTGTATGCGTTTATATCTCGAGTAGTCCACGGTAAAACTTAATGTTCCAGGGATCATTTTGTTCGTTTTTTAAAGGAAGGGAGCATAATAATAATTTTTCTAGTTTTTCGGATTAATTTTTTGTTTTTACCGATTTTTTGATTTTTTTAGTTTTAGATTTTCATGGTTTTTTCGTACGTTAGAAATAATATCATAGACCCAGTGAAAATGCATTTGAAAGACCATAAAATTTCCTATTTTTTACCACCCGAAATTTTGGATAAGGTATTTCCTTTCTTTTGTTATACACGGAAACGTCATTTTTGTTTGATCGGTTATATCTCTGAAATATATAAGGAAAATTTTTTAAAACAATTGAGGTGGTTAGTATAACCGAGAAGATTATTATGTAAAACTTTTGAGTCATTTTATTTTCCTATACATGAGAAAAAAATCATTTTGTAAAAAAAGCAATTTTCAATGGCAAACTATAACTGGAGTAAAACGGCATTATTAAATCTGAAATTTTTTAAAAAGGTAGCTTGTTACTATTTCTCGGCTAAATTCTTTTCCCAGAGCATGAGGAGTTTTAGTTTACGAGATATTGAAGGTTATATATTTTTTTCAAAAAATTATTCATTACTTATTTCTCCAGTATAGAATTTTTTTTAAAGCAACAAAAATAATATTGGAATATAAAAAATATTTACTTTGAAGAATACATAAATGCAATCTGATCAAAATACACCAATGCCTGTTGCGCAAACGATTATCAAAATTATGTCTTTTTTGCACTGATATTTAGGGGCGGTTTAAGGGGACTAGTGCAAAAATGTTGGTTTTACAAATAATTATGTACAGAGAAAGAAAGAAAATATTTACAAATGCTCAACAGATTTTATTTTTCTGTAGTTTCTTCTCTTAAACAATAATCATTGAAATGTAATTAGTCCAGCTGTCAAATTGTGAAAATATATCTTTTTATTGTTTACCATAAATATCGCTATTGAGCATTTTATATTGTGTATTTATTTCTAAGGATCACGTACAAAATATGTAGAACGTGCTTCCACAGTAACTACTTATGGAAACATAAATTTATAATATTTTATGTATGAAATCGACGCTTATTGTTCATATAATGCTAACTCGAGCGTCACTGCATTAAGATTCCAACTCAAATTTGTGTGCAATAGGGAAGAATACGCAATTTATTTTTTGATCGGCATTCGTGTATAATAGAGTAAAGAAACGCAATTTACAAACGTTATAGCTTATTACAGATCCTTTTATTGACGTCACATTGTTAAAAGATCAAAAATTGCCGGCCGAAGTGACGTCACATCGTTTTCAAAGTTTTATCTATGCCTACTTCAATTTTAGAAATACCGTATAAATTTCATAAGTTTAGAAAAAAATTGCATGACGATCTATAAAAAAATACATTGTTAACTGAATAATGTATCAAAATATTGTTAACTGAATATTTTTTCAGAATATTGTTAACTGTAACATTGAATATTGTTCATATTGTATTACCTATACGATTTTAACTCAAATGTGTGAAATACTAACGGACTCAAAATTACGTGCAGTACGATTCAAGTTCAAGGTAAGAGTGTAATCTAATTCTAACTTAAGCTAGCATAATTATATTTTTATTCAAAATTGTTTGCTTAACATTATTCAAAGAAATGTGTCGATCAGCTTCTTCCTTTACTTACAAACTAAAAGCAACAAATCTTCTAAGCGATTCTGTTAACATTACCAATAAGATGCTTGGATTCTCGTAAAAATCTTATGTTTTAGTCTTAAACCCAAGAAACTTATTAATAATTTAATAGAATTGCTTACGAAATTTTTTCATTATACTTTTGTTTAAGGAAGATGCTAGCCCACATTTTTCTCTGAAAAATGTTTGTAAACAATTTTTTTAAGAAAAACATAAGCACGGTAGCTCGAGTTAGAATCATATTGTATGCATACCTTAAACTAGAGACGTATTACACGCAAGCTCGAGTTCAAATCTTCAAAAACTTCAGCGGGGATCGCTCTTCGCAAGAGCGATTGTTTCCAGCTCTTAATAAGAGCTCTCTTTCTCTCTCTCTCTCTCTCTCTCGGAGTTATTTACCAAATACTCTTGAGAGCATCGCTCTTTTCAAGAGCTTTTTGAAGTAAGAGTGCTCTCAGTCAGAGTTTTGAGAAATCGCTCTTTTATAGAGCACTCTTACAAAGAACTACATACAAAAACTACCCGAAAAAGTAATTGAAAGTATTTTAAAAATCATTTTAGTATAGGAGCATGTCAGTTCCCGAGACATTCTGTGTATAAGATCAGTGCAGTTTCCACGTAATTTCAGTCCCCGGGTTTTCAGTCCCCGCGAATCGACTGTACAAGAAAAAAAATGAGAAGGCTCACTTTGTCACGAGCTTAGGGTAAAGTGAGCCTTTGCATGGGGCAAAGTGAGCTTCAATAAATATCCGGATAAAAATTTAAATTGCGATGAATTAAATAGTTTTATTAAATTTTTAAACGTAACTTAATCGATTTGTTAACAGACATATAAGTTTAGAGCTTTACAAGATGTATTTATCACACATAACCGCAGAGCCAGTTTGAGGTTATGCTATATTTTTAACATTGTTTACGTCTTAATGTATTAAAAAAATATCTATTGAAAATTTAATATACTAAGTATAAAACAAAAAAATTGTATTAAAATAGCATACATACATAATAACACTTGTTTACCCAAAAACTAAAATATGCAAAATTATCATTTCGAGTAGCTCAAAATCTCATTGTAAAATTTTTCATTAAATAACGTATTAATGTACCACGAAGCATTTAAAAATCATAGTTTACTTAGATTATTTCATTATATAAGTGAAATTAATATAAATGTTTTATTTATATCGAAATATAGAGAAATCTCACTTTACTCCAAGGCTTACTTTACCCCGGTCTCCCCTATTAATTTATTAATGTTACCTAAAAATAAGGTAATTTTTAGCTTATTTCTAGCTTATTTCTAAATAAGTACCAATTATCATGGCAACTAAAACAAACCTATAGGTTATTTTTTTCGGTACATTCTTACTATCAACCACCAGTCACTACGTGACTAAAGAAAATAAAATGGAAAGAAACTAAAGAAAGAATATTAATATATATATATACTCAAGTCGAGACCTTTCAAATGATATATAATTTATAGCACTGCGTGACCTAAACCCGCACCTAAGTAACGCTTATCCGTGACCTAAGTAGTCCATTTTTACACCGTGCAGAAATGAATCTACTTAAGTCACAAAAACATAATAACCAAGAGAAGGTACTTTTGGATGTGCTTTGGCAATTGAAAATCAACAGAGGACAAACTTCAAAAGAGGTAAAACACTTGAGAAAGCAACACCGCGGAAAATGGCTCCCTTTATGAAACACTCGTAAAATATTAGATTTTATACAAATTTTACAGTAATAAGCATACTAAAAAATATACGTATTATTATTAAACATTTAACTTTACAATAAAATTAAGATAATTGCGAAATAAAATTTCAACAAAGTAAACAAATATTTTTGCTCAGCGCTCTTGAAAACGTGTGTAAAATAACCGAAGACGTGACTTGGAATTGCTGAATGATGCAGATTACTATTTCAATAATTTTATTGCTATTACACTGTTTTATGATATAAGAAATAGTTCACATGATAGACAAGCAACCAAGTAATCGATTCAATTTTCTATAAATCCTTTTAGTCCTAATATAATAATAAATAAATACGGGTTTCACAATGGGTTCCTTATTTTTATTAGGCGCCTATTTATGAAACACAAGAAATGCATGTTTTAAAGCTGAATATTCATATAAAAATTAAAAGTAATTATTATTACGTCTTGTATTCTTACCTATTTGTATTTTTTTCTATACAAATTTTAAGTAAGAACTGATTTTGCTAATACGATTTATCGTGTAAAAAACCTGTAATAACGGACATATATTTGATTATCACTGTGCGCAAGGGATTACGATGGATTGGTATACATTTTTTTATGAACATTTCATGCTATAATTAAGACATCTAAAGAGCAATATTTTCAAATAATATTTTTGAACTATTCTAAGGTTATATTCAATATGAACAATTTATTGTTTGCGATATAAGCAGTATTTTAATATTAACTTATTTTTAAAAAATGATATATGAGGTAATAATAAAAACAAACTCTTTTTAAATTTGTTCAAATGTGTTAAAAAGAAAGTACTAAAATTTTCAGCGTGATTCACAAAGAACTGTTGCGCAGGCTGACAAAGTAAGTTATGAAAATTAAGTTTTGAGAAAAATGAGTTTAAACATAAATATCAATAAAAATAGCATGATCAATCATTTATCTACAGCTTCAAATAAGTCGAAAGAAGTTAGTTTTCGCGTAAAACTTTTTACTTTTGAAAGAAATAAGTGTTTTACCACTAAAAAAATTCGATTTTTTTACCAAAAATCGGTAGCTTCTTTCCTTAAAAACAAAGCTATATATTTAGGCATTGATACAAACTTATTAATCCCGATGGCTTGTTGAACGCATTTCCCTTCGAGTATCTAAAAAAAATCTGTTAATCTGACAAGTTTCTGGTCTGGCTTGCATATATTTTCAACAATAATGAAATAATGTGTCTGTAATAGTGAATTATCTTGGAACGTAGTTTTTAGTTTTAGGGATATTGATGAGATGTACATCATCGTCCAAATTTCTTACATCATCCACAGTAATATTAACAAATTCTTCTCTTCTAAGTGCACCAGCAATTCCAAAAATAAGAGCTACCTGTAAAATATTTGTAAGAATAAATAATTCAAATTAATTAATAATTTCTAGTATGTATAATGTTTAAGTTGTATTAACCTTTTCACATAAATATATACCATCAGGTGCTTCGTTGAGAAACTTTGAAATATTATCTTTTGAAAAGACTTGAGACTCTTTTGGTCGATACCCCACACAATTCATTTTCAAATAAGCTGACAACTTATTATATTTACCAATTTCAATTTGATCATACGCATTGATTGTGCATTTCAACATTGAGTATGTAACCCATAAACTTGTTGGTGCGTACTTTGTTCAGAGCTGAGCAAAGTATGCAAGTAACACATCTTCGCAAAAAGAATTTGACCTATTCTCTTTACACCATTTCTTAAATGTGTTGTATGCTGATGTATACAATCTTTTAGATTTATCAGGTAACAAATTTAACGTTGAAGTCAGAGATAAACAAATACAAAATTTTTACCAAATTCAAATGGCCATATTTTTGGTACTAGAGAGGCTACCCTAGAGTGAGAAATCTGTTAAATCCTATTAATTCCTTTTTCCAAATATGAAAAGATCCTATTTGCGAATAGGATGTATATGCAATTTTTGTATTTAGAGATTCGAACAAAAAATGAATAAAAGATTTGGATGTTAACTTTCACAATATAATAGTCTGCCAACTAGATTCGGAGCCGAGTATACTTAAAACTGGGGAGCTTTATTCGTATCAAGTTTCATTTTCACGGCTTGAAAAAATTACTGAGCATACTTTATACATTATACAAACATATTAAGTCATTACTGTATACATAGAATCAATTTTTGGCGGACGAAAAAATTGCTACATCAAAAGAATGCATAAATACGTACAAACGTTACAGTTTCCTGAAAAGTTGCAAGGTTAAAGCTCTATGTTTAGGGGATTTCTCTGTTGATTTCATCTGAGGGGTGGATGCCGAGTTACAAGAAGATCTGTAAATAAGGGACACCCTAATATATAAACCGTTCGCTCAAAGAACGATTCAAGTCGAATTTGGCTGTTTTGAGAAAAAGTGATTTAAAGATTCAGCGTTCTATTGTAAACTGTAATATGTTACTGTATGAAATTCTTTACATTCATTTTAAAGATATACTATTCAGTAATCATTTTAGACGATAAAATATGAAGTATAAATGTTTAAACAATTTTTCAATATATTGTTTACACCGAATAACTTGAGTCGTTTTTCCGCCAAACTAGTAAAAAATGTTTTATAATCATTAAAATATGAAGAAAAAGGTAGTAATAATAATAGTTTAAAATTTTTTAGTAATTTGGGGATATAATAGAAGAAAAGGGGTAAATTTTACATTGTTGTAATGGTAATATAGAATATTTTAAGAGTTATATTAGTTTAGAATTCATTTTATATCGGATTATCAACGACTAATATTAATTTTAAAATATAAAAAATATATTAGCTTCGAAAATAGTTTATAATAAGAAAAGAGAAATAATAACATGAAAAATATAAAGTAAAATGTGATCGCAAATTAAATAAATCAAGTTATTCGCTTTCATTGTCATATTCAATGTTTGCTACGTTTTTGCAGAATTTTTTCAGACAAACGTACGATTGTGAAACTGTCGATTGGTAGATTGAAGAAAAAGCATTAAAAATAAAAGATCTTTTTCTTAAACTCAGTAATAGTAACTACAAACAGTTTTTGTTTTAGTTTTGAAATCAAAATTTACTTATCTCAATTTTTTTATCTCTAATTTCGGTCCCTCTGGTCCTAGCGACTTCTTCAAAAACCAATTTAAAGGTCTTGATTTCAACTAGTATAACAAGCGTTCTTCAAAGCCTGACTATGTGTGGCCCACCTTAAAAAAATGAGCATGAATGAAACTTTGACAATTTAAGGACACAAGACAATTTTTAACCCAAAAAATAAAATTTGTGTATGAGTGCATACAAAATTTTATATTTAAAATCAAACTTTCTGATAATGTATGATTATGAATACTTAACCATATCTTTAATTTCACTAGTATAAATCCTCGAAATTTTGATCTTACACGTCACGATAAATCAGTATTGTCAATACGATATTTATTGGCAGGGCTTTGCTGCATGCATAACTGTAGGTGACATAATGAACGAAATTTGTTTCGACGGTTAATCGAGTCCTTTTGACATGTATCCAAAAATTAAGTAAAGAACTTTTTCGTTAAAATTTATTTCATAATTTTTTTTTCGGATAACCAATCTATTTTTAAAAAATTGTTAATACAAATATTTTATAATTTCGGCACAAACGTTCCTTTTGGTATGTAGAATGCTCATAAATTTTGTCAGAATTCTTTAATCCCATATATTAACAATTATTCATAGCTAAATATGGCCATATTGCCAAAATGTGCATTGTAATAGTTTTTTAATCACTATGTCATGTTATTTTGATTTTTTATATGAATATTGCTCTTTGTCCAATTTGTGCAACTGGTGTGCAAAATGAACTTTTTCGCGCGTGTACTTTTTGTCGCGAACGAGTCGTCGGCTTGCCGGTGATGTGTGCCGCGACAAACGCACGAATGTAAAAAAATCCTTTTTGCCGGATTTCCAGAATAAAAATTTTTTTCACCATATACTGACCGAAAGTACTACATTTTCTCCCGGCTTCGAAACTGAAATGTGGCATTTTCGGCCCGGGTATGGTGAAAAATAGTATACGCACCACGGGAGGAAAAATGGCTATCCCATATTCCAATACTTTTCCTCCCAAGAAGCGTAATATACTATTGTCCTACCTGCATGTTATGCTTTTTCATCATGCATATAAACCTGGCGGAAAGTGGTTCTTTACCGCCCGCGGACGGAAAACAAATCCGTCGGGCACAAAGCGCATTACTTTTCCGCCTTATGACTGAAAGAGGGTATCTTTCGCCCTACGGCATCAAAGTAACGCACTTTTCGCCCGTTTCATATATGCACGAAAAATCATTATTTCAGTACAGGAAGGACAAAAAATATGGTGTGCACCACGGGCAGAGGCCTGCGATTAACGCTCATGCTGGTCGTAGCCTTTGCCTCGGCCTGCAAAAATGCACTCGTAGTAATCGCCTACTTTCCGCCTTTGATGCACAATTTACTATTATTTTGCTGTGCGTGTGCGTGTGCTTGTGTGCATGTGTGTGTGTGTGTGCGTGTGCACGCGAGCATGTGTTTGTGTGTGTGTATGCCTCATTAACGCCCATATCAAAACCGGTGTATATAGCGACTGGAAAGTAGGATGGTATATTGCTTTTACGTTGAAAGCGCCGTATGATAAGAGATTCTAGAGGTAAAAGCAGTAAAATGTGTTTTTAGGGATTCATTAAAAATATGTAAGGCCCGATGAGCCATTGACTTAATTATTATGTAGAAGGGTTACCAGTGCTAATTTCTAAAAAGTAATTTCACTGTTTTTTTTAATCAACCCCTAAGTTGGTAATGTTTCTGAAATTCAACCCCTAAAGTGGTAAAAAATTTAACCTTACGCAACGCCTATTAAAAGGGGAAAATTTTATGACGTATTACCGAATAAAAAAAGATTTACGTAAATTGAGTCCTGATATTCTTATATTTAAATAATTGTTCCAAATGGTTAGAAATTAAACTAGCTACCGGTATAAATTATTGTGTATCTGCTACTGTGTATCTTTTTCCCTGTGTTTTTGCACGTATCATAGACGCATTATAAGCTAATATATACGTGCAGACGATTGCAGGAAAATTCTAATAATAAAGAAATAAAAACGTGATTTTCAGCTCGCATATGAGATACATCTCCTTCACTCTCAAAGTATACAACTGAGCGCGTCACTAGCAACGCGTTAATATGCGTGCGAGCATAAACAGACGGTCTAATAACCCGTATTAGAAGTTCGTAACGACCTTCTCGCTTGGCTCAAATGAATGAATGGACGTAAAAATAGGCATCGAGCGCGTGCATACAGTCGCGTTATCGCCTTTTCACTCGATAATTATTTCTTTTTTTTCCCCCCGATTCGTGAGAGGAAAGGAGTTGCCATCGTGCAGCTGCCGATATCGCGCGGATGACGCGCGGCTAGATCCTTTGCGCGGGTCGCGCGATTCCGATACTCTATAATAGACGCGGTGCTGTAACCCGCGCGCGCGTAACAAATGTCATGCATCGTTGAGTGATGCATTTTAGCACGTTATGCTTAGCGGGAAAAAATTATCTAATCGAGTAGCGATTTCTCTTTATGTTCTTTTTATGTTACAAGGTGGTGCTGCAATACTGTATTTTCGTCAAATTTGTCACTGCAGGGAAATTACTTGAGCATTTTTCTCACATACGCTACTCAAACAAATGATTATTATATTTACTAAGGTTTTTGCCACTTTATGTGATTAATATAATTCATAAGTTTGCATTTAATGGATTTTGTGTACATGCTCGTTCAATTTTTATGTAAAAATATAATTAAATTATTAAGCAATTCAAGGCATGGACCGGTGCAAACTCTAAATCTTAAAACATGTCCTGATTTACAATTATAATTTAAGTATACTAATTTCAATATGCGTGAAAAAATTTAGATTTGAAAAAATGCGCACATCCAGTTCGGTTCATATTTTTCATGGATAACTTTTAACACGGAATAATTTTAATATCGACGATTTTATCGAAAAATAACCTGTACCATTGAATAAAGGGAAACTCTTCAATTACATCGAACATTTATACGAAAAACAACTGCAGCATCTTTATTTGGTATAACATGTCGAGTTTTGTTATACCAAAGTTTGAACAAATATTTGATACGCCTATTTTGAGGAATTACTCATAAATAAACTGAGAGAGGTGTACTGATCGTTTATCTGCTTCTTATGTTGCGCGAGAACCCCATACTTAGCGTCAAGAAACGACTAATTTGAATTTAAAATAAAAAGTCGAATAATTTGTTGTGCTAACGACCTATATAAGCTGAAATTTTATAAATAGGCTTCTTCTAGAATGAAGTTCAGACACCCGAATCACCGCCATTTAGCATATTTGTAATTTATCCGATACACTTACCACACGGTAGAAATTTTTGACAGGCATTGTCTACACTTTAACAGGTATTTGTTAGTCATTTTTAACAGACAATTGTCTGTGAATGAAAACTATATATGGATACAGTTTTGTGTAAAATTAACAGATATTTGTTAGTCATTTTCACTGACAATAAATTTACTGACAAAAATGGAAACAGATTACACATGTATTTTTTACAGTGCAGCAGTGTTAAAAAAAAGACGTCTCTCCTCTAATTTTTAATAATTATTATATTTTACCTAATAACGTTCGTTGGACATAAATTGATTGATTATGCTCTTTCTCATTACATAAAATACTTTAAAATTAGTAAATTATTACTAATAAACATTAATAAAATTAGTACAATTTTTTTTTATTATCACTTATTAAATGAAACATATTGTCTAATCAATTAATTAACTTTACTCCAAAGTGCAAATGAATATAACAAACCACCAGAATAATATTTTTTTTTTCCTAGGTAAAAAGGTTAAAAACCTGTGTAAAATTATAAATAAATAAAAGAAATAAATAATGTATGAAAAGAACGCTTTTGTAATTCGAATATTCAGTAGTTTTTTTTTATTAGTACATTATTAGTAAACACCTGAAAATGTATGCTTAATTTCTTGAGTAGATTCATTCATATCAGCTGACTTCGAACAATAACGATCTAAGCAACATTTTAGTAAAAAAATATACTTCTATAAAACCAAAAAAAAATTAATTTTTTATTATTTATCAATGGTTAAATGAGCACATACAATACTAGCATATTACACACCTAGACCGGTCTTCAAAATTTTCGAAACGTTCGATACCAAGGAGAAGTGAAAATAAATTCTGACGTTCAAAATTCCTGCTATGCAAATATCTAAATCGATTTAAAATATACTAATTCTTATTTGTCTTTGACAGATATAATGTTTTAAATGTTTCTAATATTAAAATAATGATATCATATTATTATGCTACTTACTCAAAACTTGTATCTCCAAAATAATACATGTTAAAAAGCACGTATTTAAATTATAGGAGAAGGTGGGGCAAAGAGGGATGTGGGGGAAAACGAAACACCGACTCTAGCTCATATCATAGATGGTTGCGTCATGTAAAATTGATTAAAATCTCTTGGATATCTGATCGAATTTGTTTGAATTTTTTTGAAATCCTCCAATTAGATTCGCGAAAACGAGCATTCGATCCAATGAAGTTGACGTATTTAAAATAAATTCAAACAAATTCCATCAAATGCTTGTTCCGTCGAGTGTACACTAGACGTACTATTTTTGTGATCGAATGCGTTTGAATTTATTTTGAAATACTGCAACTTCATTGGGTCGAACGCATGTTTTCTCTAAATCCCTATGGAGGATTTAAAAAAACTTTAAACGTACTTGATCATAAGAATAGTACGTTGAGTGTACCTCGGCATTCGAGACAGAAACAACGTCACAAAAACAATATCACTATTTTAAGTTTTGACTTATTTATTTACAGACTAGCAACAACCGAGGTCATTCTAGTAAAAGTCTGAGCACATGACGTAGTGCAACTCTTGAGCTCCTAAAGTCGACCTCCGAGGTTTCAATTAATAAATAATACGTTATGTATTTATTTAATAAGCTTAATTTAAAAACCAACTGTTGGCAACAAAACGGGTTACCAAAAACATAACTAAAAAAAAAGAATAAGGAAAAAATGCTTCAAACCAAAGGTCAAATTTGACAAAAATCGGTAAACAATGGTAATTATCGGCTAGTAGCTAAAGTTATATTGCTAAAATTGATCAAATTTAATTTAATTATTTAATTAATTCATTTATATTCAGTCAAGTCTACACATAATGTTAATGATCTCGTATTTATGTTTATAATTTTAAAATTGGAAAACAAGCATCCTGTATTCGTGAATTTATTCGCCTTCAGAACGCAAACGCAAGAACGCATATAACGTTAGATCATCTAGACAACTTAATGAACAACATTGTAAACATATGTCAACATTTTTTAGTTCTGTTTTCAGATTAGAAAGATCATTTAACTTAGCTTACATAAATCTATCGGATTATGATTCTGTGTTCTCGTTTAATTCTGTTCTGTTTTTTCGTAAAATTTTACTATAGGACCACCTAAGATAGCTATGAAAGCAACTTATTTGAAATATTATTGAAATATTTTAATTTTTCATGTTCTTTATATTTTGTTCTTTATATCTTACTACCACATTGTGGAAGAATTTTGTAATTACAAATCTTTGTAGAGGGTAACTCATGTTGATACTATAAAATAAAATTTTTTGTTTAATTGGAAACATATCTATAGACCATAGATAGACAGATAAATCTTATGACTATCGTAGCAGATTGGGCTTGGCCGAGGGCTTGCCCCTTGAACCTGATTGACTAGAGGACGTTACCAGCGCGTATGGCTCGACAGTATATATTTTTTGCCTTTGATAAAAAACTGATTACAGATGTATACTTAATACGTGATTTTTAACACGATCTTTGTATACTGAACATTGGAAAAAATAAAAAAACGCAAGATCCAACGTAAACATCAACAATGAAATTGCATAATTAGTCATCAACTTGGCATGCAGATGATTACTATTGTCGTTCAACTGTTTACTAGATTTTAGTAAAGCTTAAAGGAAAATTTAATAAATTTCGTTTGATAATGATTAAGTAAAATCTTAATTGTTTTCCTTGGCAGTATGTATTTTAATGCATTAGGAATGTCATCTATATATTTAAGGTTAATGATCTCCATCGTGACGAGCACTAAGTCTTTTCTTTCTCGTTCTTGTATTCGGGCACTTGACCTATAAATACTTTAATTATTTTTATATTTTCAAATTCCTGTATTTTCTTTTTAGATTAAGTTTTTTTGTTTAGCTAAGAATATTAAGGTGGTCCTATAGTAAATTTTGACAAATTTGCTAGTTACATGAAAACATTTTTTTTAACTTCGCGGTTATATTTGTTACCTAAAAAGAAAGTTTTGTGTAAATTTTCATAAATTTTTAGACAGTTACCCATAGTTATGTAGAAAAAGCTAGCAATTTTCAATGAAAATTGATGTATTTTCAAAACTGCCCTTGCGCATAGGAATGCAAGTATAGCATTTGAAAAAAAATGTAATATCTCACAACCGTGCCACACATATCTGTTAACTCCAAATTTTTAAAAACAGAATTATAAAGAAAAATAAATTTATATTGTATTTTCATTGTAAAAATAACCTAAAAAATGACATTTTTAACTCTATCCAGGAGCAACATTTTCTTAATAAATTTTTTTGGAAAAATCTGAATTCATGGTTGTAATGCGAACAAGTTGAATAAGATATCCTTAAAGTTTCAGATTAATTAATTGTAATCCTTTTGCGCATAAGATTTGCTGAACATTGGAAAACCATAAGTGGAGAAACCGTACATTTGTAAAAAAAAAAATAATTTTCTGATGATTTTAAAACAATTTTTTTATCGCAGAATATCGATCAAAATTTTTTTTTAATAATTTCCATGGTTTTTTAAGTTTGTCTGCACTGTATAGAGTATATTTGGATACGAGTTTGGATTCGGTCAGTGTAGAAATTCGCTGGATTGTGTGCAATAAAGGTCGGCAGAAAAATATTTATAAATAACTATTAATCTCATTAAAATTATTTTTATGTCCAATATTGTCAATACAAAATCATTATCATTTCTAAAAATGTACAAAGAATCAGAAAAAAAATCGAGTTTCTCGTAAAATTTTACTATATAGGACCACCATAATCAACAATATTAACAAAAAATTTATTAATATATCTATCAAATAATTCACGAGAACTATGTAGCTAAGTTTAACTTATGGTTAAGTAGTTACTCCTATTATTATAAATATTCTTTTTCTTAATTAATTTTTCTCATTTGTTTGAATAATGACAACGCACTGACTTTCATTACGAATGCGAATGAATAATGCAAGGTTGAAAAGAAACCAGAAAAGGAAGAATAATCCGTAGCTAAAAGCCGTTGCATCTTGCATCTCATCAGCAGCGCTCGCGCTCGCGCATCTTCCCTTCCCCGAAAATCCTTACAAACCACATCGCGCGCAACGCGAAAAGAGAAAAGTACAAAACCTGCAAAACCACCGGGCGTCCATCTCTCCGCGTAGAAAAATCACGCGCCTACCTAAACATCAACTTCTCTAAAACATTACAAAGTGCATACGCGCACGCGAGTGAAAAATCGCCCCCCGGGGGGCTTAAGACTCTCGCGCTCTCGCTTGGCTCATTATTAACGCACAGACCTCCGAGAAAGAGGCGTGTGCCAGAAAAATATCGCTTGCTCGCGCGCACAAAAAGAGGAAAGAAGAATCGATCGACGAAAAATCCGCTACCGCCGCGCGAGCGCACACGCGCTGCCGGTCTCTCGGCGCGTGACGTCGGTCGTCGCGGCCGAATGACGTGTTTGCAGCTGCACGCTGACGTATAGCCGCGGCCTGATACATCGGGCCGCGCGGCTAGCGAGCGAGAGAGAGCTTTCACGCGGCGGGGTTTACGAGGAGCGAGCGCTGTAATAAGATAACAAGAGGGACTTCCCGCGCGAGCGCGAATCGCGGGAAAAGCGCGAGGATGCACGACGACGATTGGCAAGAAAAGAAAGGAAAAAAGAAGAGAGGCGAGGGAAACTTCGTTGCGAGTGCGGTCGGGCGCGAATGGTGTGATATTTTCTTTTTGAAGCGGGTGTGCGTGGCGCGAGGAGTGGTGTAGGCCGGTTTGCGCGCGCACAGGCGCAAGGCGCGATTTTTCTGCCGGGCGAGTGCAGGAAAGATGCAGCGGGATAATAAATGGAGAGGTTTAAGCGTGATGGAGCGCGGGGATTCATCGGGGAAACTCGGGTTTTATTCTTTTGGACAGTTTTAGATGCGGAAAGTTTGTTGATTGAGGGGAGAAACGTTGATTGCTTTTGATACTCGAGTATAGGAGAATGTCTTGCAGAAGTCTGGCTACGAAGATTATGCCAGATGATATACCAGACAATATACCAGACTTTTGTTGAATTGTCTCACGAAAACTTACTTTTTAGATATAAGTGATTGGAGTAGTACCTTTACTGTTAATATCAGCTGGAATCGTAAAAAATAATAGTTTTCGATCAATCCGTGGAAAGGGATTCTCAAATTTTGTTATCTTCTAGAATATTTAAATATTTGTAAGAAAAGAAACAAATATCTAGATTACTGTAGACGTCACAGAACGCGATGCTCTTGTTTTGCAATTTATGACAAAAGTATAGCATAGTCTCCGTAGCCAAACTTTTGCTAGACTTTACGTTAAGGGCCTTACAGCACTTTCAAAAATGGTCCAAAGTCACCCTGACGGTCAAAGTCACCCCTTATTACGTTAAAATTAACTAACAAATGTCTATTAACATGTTTTAACAGACAACGTCTATCAACGTTCTTTTTACACGTGTTTGACAGAAATTATTGCGCGTGCATAGCGTTTCTTTTTAAATGACTTGCGTGCTCTTATCATGATTGGTACGCCACATTGAACTATTATATACGTCTTCTCCAAATTAACCTAGTTTAGTTCAGTTTGACTTTACTTTCTAAGAGTAGAAAAATATCTGCCTCTTTGTTGCGTATGCTATTTACTTGTATAAATGCGAGTATCGGCGTTTGATAGCGCACATAGGTACGTGCACATTAGCATCTTTTAGTCGACTTACTAATGCTTCGTCTTGCCGTGAGTCTCTCTCTTTCTCTCTCTCTCTCTCTCTCTCTCGTGCTTTGTTTTTGTTTCTGTGTGTTGTGTGTTAATAGTAGTCCATTTATGTTTTATTTCTTTTTTTCTGTTTTACGTAACTAGATATAAATAAAAGTCAAAATCATCAACAGAAAAATTCTTTAAAAATAGATTTTGAGAAATGGATCCCTTGAGGAATGATATGTTTTATAACAAATAGATTTTTAGTAGTCTAAAAACTTATTAAGTGGTAGTTTTATCATTCGGACGTACAAAAAATAGGATATTCAATACATGAAGCGGAATTTTACACACTTGCGTGATTGCGGTGAAGTCGGACATTAGTATACACGCGCGAGATTCTCTTGTGCGTAAAGACCCACTTTACAAACTAGTTACATAATATACTATTGATGCCGCAAATTTTACATCCATGTGTAAATAATTTAGTCAATTTTCTAATTATACCAAAAGATATATCTATAAATTTGGCTATCTATCTATCTTTCTACGATAACAAGAGAATCTTTTCATGTGTACATTATTGCTTTTTTCAACAAAGTACATTGAAATAAACCATTTAATTGCCAATATCCATCCGAGGCATTTTTATGATCAAACGTACAAAAATATATGTTCTTTTTACATGGAAAATTTTAACTTTAAGGAGGAAATTCCGCCGAAATAAAGGAAATATATAAAAAAATTAACCTTCTGTTATAAAATATATGATGTGCAAAGTAACTTTATATAGCATTAATTAGATCAAATTTTCCTATTTACTTAAAAAATGTAATAACAAAGAAATTACAAGAAATATGCCTCTATACTTGGAGAATGAAAACTTTTACGTGCGTTTATAACCCAACAAACTTTTATTTTCAAACTTATGATTTTTTTAGATGCTTTTAAGAATCCTTAGATAATTTACAAGCCCTCCACCGCACAATTAAAAAAAAAGGAATACTTTAATCAGTGAAGAACAATATGAGATTGCTTATAATACTTTTGATCGCAGTTCTGGACGCGTTTATATAGAGGTCCGAAACCTCGAGATTCTCCGTTGTTTTGCGAGGGAAATTTAGACTAAGTTAACTAGAACATTTTTATTTATTGTTATTTATTTGTATATGATTATAAATATACTAAATATAATCTTTTATAAAGTGTTTAAGCACTAAATATTATTTTGGAATGTAAAAATTTCCTTCGTAAAGAAACGGCGAAAACTGAGATTTCGGACCTCCATGTAAACGCGTCCTCATAATCATGGATCACATTTTAAAAACAAATGCACATTGTTCTTCACTGACAATGTATCATTTTCTTAAATGAACCTTATGGGTTATATTATAAGTTTAAAAATAAAAGTTTGTTGGGTTGTAAACCGCCTTAATTTCTTTTATCTCCAGGTAGAAGCTCATTTGTTGTTATTTTTGTTATTAAATTTTTTAAGTAAATGGAAAGGCTTTGTATAATTAATTCTGTACATCTATTTTACACATAATTTTTATGACAGTACAAATAATTGTTTTCGAATTCCCTGATTTCTATGGAATTTCTATGGTAAATGGCTCTCTTGAACAATCATATATCATTGTACCTACCGCAAGGTTCCAGGAGTCAACATCAACGAATTTGACTTGTACAAGTCTCATTACTCTGAGGAAACATATCGTTTACAAAACGTTTCTGTTTTACCCTAGTTAGACTTCGCATCGCGTCGTACACCTGTAAAGGTTCCCTTGCAAGATAGAAGAGTCGAGCCCCAGGCGCCATGCGATATGTGATACAGCAGCCAACTTTTGAACCGTGCATGCGCGCGCGTATTATAGGAATTAATGGCGCTTGCGCACGCGAGTGGCGGCTTTGTGTAGTGCGCGATGAGACGAGATTGCGCATATGTACGCTGCTTTTTTTCGC
Organism: Gastracanthus pulcherrimus; assembly: GCA_949152435.1. NCBI lineage: Eukaryota > Metazoa > Arthropoda > Insecta > Hymenoptera > Pteromalidae > Gastracanthus > Gastracanthus pulcherrimus. The sequence continues at coordinate 165,755,952 of OX424575.1, read as the reverse complement.
GAAAAATTTTTCGTTTCAGGCCGGTTTGTTATTCAGGTAAAAGGAACACGATGAGGACGGTTAGTCACCAAGCAATTGTACGGAGTTTTACGAGTAAATGAAAATGTTTTTACAGGTAAGTTCGGAAATCCGGGACGTTATGAGAAAGAAAAGTGTATTCAAGTGGTGGTGCGCTTAGTTGTTCAGAATGTGAATGGTTATTTTTAGGTCTGACTAAAGTTAAAATTAACCCTTTAAAACCGGGACCTCTTTGTCGTTGAGAAAAGCGATTGTTTTCAATGGCACTTTATTCAAAATACCGTACAATAATCTTTGCCAGTCGTAGTGAGATCCAGGATGATTTTTGAGAATATAAATAACGTATAAAATGCATAGATTATTTAAACAAATATTGTTTTTATCTTTTTCACAAATTAAGTAACAGTGTATTTTTTTAAGAAATATATATTTCTTATTCTTAAATGGCTTATCAAATTCTAAAATCGGTCATTCGATACAAATCTTGATTTCTATTACATGGGCCGTGTAGAGTAGAACAAGTGTGTAGATACATTTCCTCTTATACTAAAAGGGTGCATATCCGGACAATAAAATAAACTATGCTACTGAAAAGCTGATGATACGTAGTATCATCAAGGGCAGTGTCGACTTGGGTTAACTTCTTTATTTAATACCACAGTAAATATAATGACTTGTTCAAAATGATAGGGCCAAATTCACTCGAACGGTTGCCAGACAAAATACACTGCAATTCACCCCCTTTTGCTTATGTGAGTAACTTTTCCGAACAAAAAGCTTTTACTGACATCATATATATAATTCATCATCTATTTACCGGCTAAATCGTGTAATAGTTATAATAGTTAGGATAGCTATGGTGGGCCATATTGGGTACAGTCCATTTTCTCCATATTTTTTTGACATACTAAAGAGCGGGGTGTCTTTTGTCAGCTAGGTAACTTAGGTTACTATTTTAAAATAAATTTCTATCACATCGACTTGGCACTAGTTTTTCCGTTCTAACTAGAGCCAATGTTAATAAATATGTTTATGCTCATCTCACCGTAAATGACAACTTTTAGCCCTCAAAAGCGAGACGAAAATTACATTTTTTGTCCACAAAAATGATTAACGAGAAAAAAGTGACTTCACTAAAAACTAGTCAAAATTCCTTTATTTCACCAAGTTCTACCAATAATCCTGATTTTCAATTATCTTTTAACAATATTGTCTTTTAACAGTCCATTAGTCCCACTTTCTAAGTCAAAAAGTGGCCACAGTTTTTAGTAGTCTGGTAACTTGCACGTTTTTTGAGAGTTTATTCGGGAATTTTTTTTTAGGGGAAAATAAAATTAAATCGGTTTGATTCTTTTATATGTTATTATTGGTATCTAAAAGTATACAAAAGAAATTTTTTCTTTTTTTGTTAACATTTTGTTATAGTTTTTTAACACTAAAGTGAGCCTCTAAGAAAAACGTATGTGACTGCCCCCGGTGATTTCGCCGCTTGAGGATATCTGAAACAAAAAAATCAAAAAGATTATTGTTCTGTAAGCTTGTCCTTCTGGTTGGAACTAGGATTAAACAATTTTGTTGAAAAATAACAAAATGGCGGACTTAGAAAAAAGTGACTTTTTTAATGGAATTCGGACTGTAAAATGGAAAGTTAGGGACGAAAAAAAATACTAGTCCCTGCGAGAGCTATTAATGTGTAGAATAACATATCCAAATTTTAAGCCAATCGGTTGGATAGAAAAATTCTTATCACCCGGGCCGACCATCTATCTTTTTTTTGAGACGCTCACTTTAGTGTAAAAAAACTTTTTCTACACTTTTAGATGCCAATAATAACATATAAGCAAAACAATCCGATTGAATTTTATTTTTCCCTAAAAAGAAATTCCCGAAAAAAGCCTGAAGAAACGTGCAAGTTACCAGACTACTACCATAAAGTACTATATGTAACTCGAGAAAAAGTCGATTTCTCCCTCGGCTGATACTGTACAGTACAAAATTCGTGTCTTTTGTATAGTTTATGTCTAACTGGTCTAAAACTAAGAACCTAATAGTTTTGTATTAGGTCGAAAAGTGCTATAAATATGTTTTTGTTATAACGTAGCCAAAAACTACATTTTCGATGCAGTAGGCGTAAAGTTCAACATTACGTCCACTTAGAAAAACGCGTTTTTCGCCCGTCTTTATACCCTCGCGTAATCACTCGTCACTCGGACCGGCTGCGCTGACCGGTTTGACCCTCGTGCGCGACGATCACCCCTCGGGTGCCGCCTTTCCACGTGGGCGAAAACTTGTACATTACGCCGCGAATCACGGCAAAAAGTTGAAATTTCACACCTACTGATATCGAAAAATATTGTTCGTACCTCGGGCGTACGTCTTTACACTCCTCGTGTGATCGCGCAGCACACAGGGCCTAAAGTTGTTCTTTACGCCCTTGGTACCGAAACTACTATTGAACTTTTGAGGTCGATTTTAGGCTATAAAAAATGTTTTGTTGTACACTTTACATCAAAATGTATTGATTTAACTTTATACGAGGTATAAAGGGAAGGGAAACCCGCACCATTGGTGAGGTCAGTGGTTGCGATGGCGGATGGCTATTAGGGAAAGTTCAGCGACGGTGCGACGCGGATGTACTAGGAGCGGTGACCACTCGCACAGCCAAGGGCATCAACAAAATAGTGCATTTTCCGGTGGGTTAGGAATGATACTTGACTAGTTGATTTCATTACTGCACCGCGACCTGGCGGAGGTTTTTCTTACGAGTTTTCCCCCATCACAGGTTGCCGACATAGGTGGAAACCTGACATTGTGGGAACGGTGTGGGGAATTAGGAATTTGCATAAAAAAATCCATTATGTCCGTAATGTAGTATATAGAAAAATAATGGACACGTATTTTCTTTTTTTTACAATAGATACAAATTAAAAGAGGTACAGTCGTTTACAGTTTACAGATTTTCGATGTATTAAGATATACTGCAATGTTATATGACGTCACGAACATATATGTGTTCGTGACGTCACGAGTATTGAAAGAGCTATTAGCAATTGAACTATTAGTTTCAATTAGTTATGTAGTACTGTATAATAACTCGGTAATACTTTGATAGTTAGTAAATAAATGTAATTTTGTTATGTTCCAAACAGTGCTTCGCGAGAAATTCTATAGTAAACATACAATTTAGTGTCCCGCCTTTATGCCTCAGTCTCCCCTAATATGTATATCTTTAATTCCATAGATTATAGATGTTTACAGCGCATGCGGTCGCATATTTACAGTCGGTCACTCGATCAAGTCCAAATATCCAGCAGCTGGGTTAAAAAGACACTTTTATAAAATAGAATTGTGGGATTCCATTAACCTTCCTGAAGGAACTGTATTGTTTACTACATTCAGCATAGGGGAGAACGGGGTATTGCCGGTCACCTAAGCAAACGTGCTTGTTATTTCCACTTACAAATTGTTTTTTATTAACTTTAAATAATTATTCTGTTAGTTCAAACCATTGCCTTTAAATATTTCGTATTGGTTTAATATAAAAATGTAAGATATCAAAGCTATAAGACGAAATAAAAAAAAGAATTTTGACTGGATTTACTCCACATCAAAGGGTAATACCGGTCAGCCTCGGGACAATTCCGGCCACTATCAAAAAGTTACTTTTATAGGTGAAAAATTTCTTTAAATCAGTTATATGAACCTTCATATGATCAGTCGCGTTATTATTCGCACTTACATATAGAACTAGGTAACACATAACCACTGTTCAATCAAAACCACTTAAGCAAAGTTGCCCTACCTGAGAGCGCAGCGCAACGTTTTCTTAGCCTCACTTTCGGGAGCGTCATATAAATAACATTGTGACCGATATTATCCCAATTCTGCTTAGTAATTTAAATTCAAATCACAAAATAGCAATAGGTTACTCTTTTTTCTTCACTACTTCGTATTCTTAGATTGTTCATATTAATAAAATTGAAAAAAATAACCGCATAAAGTAACAAATAATATGCATAAAAGCTTATTTTATAGATAAGATTTCCTATAAGAAATGTAGACCTGAACTTTTATTGTGTATAATTCCTTAATAACACTGAATAGAAGGTTGTTTGGACATTAGATTAATTGCATTTTATGTTGCATTTGTAATACTATTCGAATTATTACCCGAAAATGTTTATATTATTGAATATAAGGGTGGCCTGAATTAGCCAGTGACTGGCATTACCCCGTTCTCCCCTAAGTCAAACTGTTATTGAGTTTTTTAATTTAATGCGTTAAAAAGATAACATTCTGATAAAAGAAAGCTGGAGAACTGCCTAACCTCCCCTAAGATACTATAACAAGGGGAACTACGGATTTGCTCCAACAATGAAGACCAATACCCATAATTTTATCAAATAGGCCAGCAGCATATACAGTGTATTTCATTAACCTTGATAGTATATCTATAAGAGGAGAAGGAAAACCAAACCGGATAATTCCGGATTTCATGCGTTTTATCATCATTGTCATTTAATACATTGTCATTTTCATATTCATGGCGTTATTTTTTAAGTAAACTCAAAATTCAGGCATTAACTAAGCATTTAAAATACGTTATTTAATTTCAGTTAAGGTAGGACTATGTTGAAAAGACAAACTTTTTCTATTGTTCAGTCTTATGAGCTAAAATTTTGAAGGCTTATGTAGGATGATATTAATAGGTTCTATATTAATTTTTACCTCAAGATTTTCAATTATTTTCCGAGTTATTGATAAAATACGATTTTTTTAAACGAAAATGCCCAGTTTTTAAAGTAGTACTTGAGCATAGCAATTTGAAAAAAAACTCTGAAAAAAATTGAGTCCCTTCCTTGATTTGTCAACAAAATAAACTGTTGACAGAATTTAAAAAATCATCTTCTACTTCCTCAAAACAATTTGGTTTTCATATGACTGATAAAAATGCCGTATTTTGATAATGAATGATAAATAGAATGAGATAATAAGAAAAAATTGAAATGTTGTCAACTTTTTAAAGTTAGGAAAGTTAGTTGCGAAAAAAACTCGTTTAAAGATTCATTTTTGTATGTTATCTTATGTAAATTGTTTTACTTAAATGCGTATAACTCTATTAAAATATCAAGTTTTAATATCTGATAGGTTTCAAAACATTCTTACAATTACAAAGATTAAGAAAATTAAATATAATTTTTTTTTGATATTTTGGCCAAGAAACACCAGACTTCTGCCTTAATATAAAAAAATAGAATTTTTCTAAATTTTCTCACAATTAAGAAAAGTGAAATTATCTAGTTTTGTTCCCCCTCTTCGTAATATATATTTTATTTTTAACATTGCCCATATTAGCAATATTGTTTTTAGCTCTATCTTAGATTGTAGGATTTATTGAATAATAGTACGGCTTTTAACTTTACTTCATGTACCAAAATATGATCCCCAGTTTTATCAAAATCCGTGAACCAAGCTCCATGGACTCCCCTTGTAAGGGTTTGCTTCATTCAGCATAGATAGAACTTTAATTAGATAAATTACTATTCATAGATTTGTACAATGAATCAAAATTTGATTTGAATTCTAAAAATTTTAAACTTGTTAAATTTTACAAGTTACGTTATTTTCATATTAAATTTCAGCTTAAGGAAAATTAATTTCCTTTTCATGAAAAGGACTCATCAGCATTATTTTTGGCCTTCTTGTAACCTTCATTCTAACTTCTGCTCAAAAATACGATTCTTCCGAAGAAACGTCACGTCAAAAAATCTTTCCTTCTTACTTGTGGTGCTTCCCCAGAAAGTCTTAGAAAGTATTGAATACCGAAACTTAATAGGAAAGAAATCGTGGAACAAGGAAGATAATTTGCAGATTCACGTTGCAAAAATATATGAGATCATACTGCTCGTCAGGCTTGATATTGGACCCCTCCCCCTCCCCCTCCCCTTCCTAGATGGAAAAAAACGAAGTCGAATCTATTGATACACACGTTGATATTACTTCAAATAAAAAAGCTGTTTTAGGTTTCTACACGTTTTTATCTATTGTAGGTTATAACAAGCTTTAAAAAGAGAGTTATACCAATACAAACATAAAATAAAATATACTGATCGAATCTATAACCTCCCCTATGGTTGAAGTAGGTTAAAAAGTTACTGCTAACTAATTTAGCAGAATGCAAATAGCAACAAGATAAATTAATTAAAAAATGTTTCATTAGAAGTTAAAGAGCGATTTGTACGCCACCTCATGTAATATGTATAAAAAATATTAAAAAACTAATTTTCACCTTCAAATAAATATAAATTAATAAATAATTATGTCTACTTTAAGAATGTAATAATGATTTTCATACTTTTGTCAAAAAAAAAGAACAACAATAAAAAGTTTTGTACAATTTCTCTTCTTTGCAAACTTCATGATTTATCAAAATAACCATATAAATGTTATCTACTTGGCTTTAATTTATTACCAGTTCTATTATCATAGACACAATATTTTGACACACATATACACACATATACGTACACGCACACACATACACACACATAGAAAAGCCATATTATTTCTGATTTAGAATCCTCGAAAAGATTAAACTTCATCAAAATATTATATAAACTACTTCACGTTAGAAAGCTTTCTCTTTGAAAGCTAAAAAGCCAATTCTTCTTTTTTAGGTATCAACGTGGTCCGGGCTTAATAAAGAGATTCTTATTTTTTGAAAGTTAGACAATAAAAAATGAAAATTGATTTATAACCACAATAGTAAATCTGCATCGTACATTTACTATTTAGTGTGAACATGGTAAATAAACTGTATCATTGTAAATGTCCATCATTGAATGCCACACATTTATGTCACATCGTCGCATGTATTAAGTTAACACAGGATGGGAGACTACTGATTTCGATACTTTGCAAATATATGCAACGGCGACGGTTTTGATATTTGAACTACAATTATAAAAGAAGCCTATATTTACAAATTTTCAGATTTTTAGGCAGTTTGTACAATAAATTCGCCGTTGCTTGATGCTAAGATTGAGACACGCGTGCAACATAAGAAGATAAGCCACACATATATCTCTACCCATGCATATATACCCGTACAAAAATATTAAAAAAAAGTTTCAAAAAATCGATTAGATCTCCATAAAAAAATAATAAAAAACAGGTTAATGAAAAATTGCTCCGCTCTTTTTGTAATACATGTCCAAATGAGTTGAAGAACCGTCGAAAACGAAATTTTCGTTTATCATGTCTTTGCGTTATGAACAAAGTTCCTTTAATAAATATGTTATTGAAAATAATGATTTAGTGTGACGTGTAGGATCAAGATTTTGAGGCTTTACAACGGTAAAATTTAAGATATTATTATTATGTTAAATTTTTCAGAATGATTGCTAGTAAACATAAAAAGTTTTCTGGACTCGTAAAAAAAGTCTTTTTTGTGTTAACCCAGGCCCCATTTCTACCTTAAATTGCAATCACTGTAATTCCTTAACCTTCCAGGGAGTTGTAAAATTAAATTTGATCAACAGAGATTTTATACACAAAAATCCTAAAGTGGGCGACTCTTGCCTAATTATAAAACGAATCTTTTACAGTGCGAAAGTTGTAACTATTCTTCAATGCTATTTGAGTGAGTCCTAAACATCGATTCCAGCATTTTTCTCTTTTTCTCCCAAAGCACTCATAGGTCAGCCGAAAGCGCGCGCTCCCGTGGGGGCCGATTAATTGATTCCTCGCTCGCTCTATTACGTGTGTATACCTATACAGGCAATATATAGCGACAACGTGCGCACGCTCGTTACATATGCATATATACCTAATCGATCTCTCGCTCGGGCGGGACTAAATCCGAAAAATCAACGTCTCCGGCGAGCACAAGCGTGCGTCTCTTCTATTTTTAGAAGGCTAAGTAATTCTCGCGCCTCTTCCCGCGCGCGACACCACGCGACCGATCGGGAGCGCGGCAAACGCGACACGCTCGTACATGGCGCTGATTTTTTATGCGCTGGTTTATTTGTCTGCGCGCCGCTCGCTGCGTCATTTTCACCCGAGAGTATACAGATTGCTTAACGCCCTGGGCTATTGTGTGTGGATTTTGAGAGGCTTTTAAGTAGCGCCCGAATTTCAATCAGATTTGTTTTCTTCTTTCTTTTCAGGAAGATTTATTTTTATTGGAGTTTAATCGTGTGAATAAGGTTAAAAGGAATTTGTCGCGTGCGTAAGCTTTTGTGCTAGAAATAAGATTAAGAGATAAAAAGAAATACTACATTGATAACCTTTTTTTATATTTTAATTAAAAATCTATTAACGATTTTTCAAGCAATTGTAGAAATTGAACTTGCGTACGAAATTGGGTTTACGGGTACGTGCAACTTTCACATCTTCATTGGTCGAGTCAACGATTATTATAATATTCAATAAATCAGCATAAATATAAATTGATATTCAACTGAACACAAATTATTCGCTTTTCTTTGTGTAACGTTTGTAAACTGAAAGATGGTAAATTTCGTTAATAAAATTAATTGTATACAAATTGTCAAAGGCAGCTTTCCCTTGTGCCCAAGAGCAAGTTGTATTATTCACTAGCGTCAGTATTTAGAAAGTATAATTCTGAAAATTTTCATTTTCTATAATATTGTTCAAAGGAATACGATATTACTTTACCAAAAAGATAAATTGTCTTAACCATTTAACACAAGATCTCTTTACCATGGCGTACAATAACTTAATCATATCACAAATTATGAGACTAAAGTTTTTTTTCATCGATGATAGATCTTTGGCGATCAACTTTTAATTTTAACACAGCGCAATCGGATTTAGAGAAATGTTTCCTTAACTTTTGGTAGAAAAAAAATGTCATACGTCTGGAATAATAATAGTTAAGATATTTTGCACGTATACTGCTTGACGTATGAAAGGAATACTACAGTCGCAATGTATGAGAGCGAGGACGAAATAAAATAAATTTAATTATTGACGTATTGATGACAATATACCAAGCATTCCTTTCGCTAATTATTTAACATAAAATTCGTGCATTTATTTCCTCGATGACGCTCGAGATGACCAGGTTATATCGGGTCAGCGCACGTGCCAACACTTTAATTTTCAATAATTCACGAAAAATAGTGATTACACGCGTCACATGCGACGAAAGTGAATTTTTCATAACTCTCTCGCGCGCACAAGCTGGGCTATTAAACATATATGCGTCACGAATTCCCGTATCATTTCACGCGCACGCGGTGCTATTACACTTTGCTTAAAGATTTTATAATTTGTGGACGTGTGAAAACAACTGATTTCTTCGCGCTGTATAAATAAAAGCGCTCGTCTGGCATCAGTAAAAAGCAAAAGAGACTAGTAATGAGTGCGATCGTCATAATTAAGTAAATTAACTTTATTAATAATCTTTAGCAAGTCGAGTAAATGAGAAAACATCTGCAGTAGAAAATTGACCATTTTTATTGGTCAACGTATTGAGCCCCGCTTACCGTGCTCTATTTTGTTACATTGTTTACCAAGTGGGGTGAATCAATCACCCCAACGAAAAAATGTAATAAATCCAACTTTTGACTTTGATCGCTGGTTAAAATGTATTTACATGGGTTTTTCGAAATTCTATAACATGGCAAACCTAATGTAATAGTATATTATGACACTGTTGTGGGAGATGGTTTTCTACCTTGCTCGAGGGTTTTCGCACGAGCAAAGCGAGTGAGAAAATCGAGCAAGGTAGAAAAACACCTTCCACAACAGTCTCATACGATATTTTATAGCACAACAACCTCAAAATCGACAATAAAGTTGGCATTTTGAGGTTAGTGTGCTATAAATAAACTTATAAACCAGACGATTTTAGTACATTTAATATCTAATCTAGAAAATGGTATACAGGGGTTTTTGAGGATGCCGGTTACGAATCTGTTATCAGGTAGCGCGCTCCGTAGTTTTTGATGTCTAGATGTGTATACTATAGTTGCAGACGGTATCTAGGTGGTTAAGGTAGCCGATGACGAGGTCCAGGTAGTGCGCTCCATAGTTTGTGTTGCCTAAATATGTATACTGATTACACCCAGGATCTAGCTTAGTGTGCTAGCCGATAACGATATCAAGGTTGTATGCTCTGTAGCTTTTAGCCAGTATCTAAACTTGGACAGTAGAAACTGCGAAGTACTATACCTGGATCTCGTCATCAGCTACCTTGACCATCTAGATACTGTTTGCAACTAAAATACACATAAGAACCCCAAAAACTACGGAGTGCACTACCTGGACCTTATCAGCGGCTACCGCAGCACCCAGACACCGTCTGCAAATAATATATACATCTAGACATCAAAAACTACGGAACGCACTACCTGGACCTCGTCATCGGCTACTATAACCACCTAGACGCCGTCTGTAACTAGTATACACATCGAGACATGAAAAACTACGGAGTGCACTACCTGGACCTTATCAGCGGCTACCGCAACCACCTAGACACCGTCTGCATATAATATACACATCTAGACATCAAAAACTACGAAGCGCACTACCTGGATCTTGTCATCGGCTACTATATATAACCAATTGGACACCATCTGCAACTTACATTTTCATCTATACATCAAAAACTATGGAGCGCATTAGCTGGACCTCGTCTTCGGACACCAAAACCGTTCTACAGTTCGTCAATTATGACCAATATTACTTTGGTAACAACTGCTTAGCAGGCGGTCGGTAGATACTACTGTGCGCATATTGTTAGAACTGCTAGGGTCGCATTGCTGTTTTTGCCGGACATGTACTACCGAACTTACTTCAGGCAGAATGACCGAACTCTCCAGTCGAACCGACTGAAATATTCTCTCAGTGAAGAACAATAGTCTATAATATCATAACGCCTTGCTGGTGCAGGCTCGAAAAGATCGTAGACCGTAAAGGGCACACTTAAAACGGTATAAAAATGCAATAATTTGAAATGTTGTAAAGCTAAATTCAGACAGCGAAGAAACAACTTTTTTTCTTTAAATCGCAAAAGTTATCGTTGTCCAAAGAAAATGCATTATTTAAAATTTTTAAAACTTCTGACTTTAAATTTTACAAAAATATTCATGTATATAAAACTGATATTCACTAAAAATTTGGCTCACTTTTATCATATAGTTTTATGGTTATAGATGTTGAAAATAGTATTTTGTGTATCAAGGGCGGAAAGTTGGGTATTACCGCGAGTGTGCATTGCAGACCGAGCCGAGGGATGTCGACGGTTACGTAAGGCAAGGGCTGCAGCCAACACGAGCGTCAATCGCCTTCCGCCCGTGGTGTACACGATACTTTTTAACACACCCAGCCATAAAGTACGTACTTTTTGCCCGCCGAGTCGGGAATAAAACGCTACATTAAATCCCTACCCCACTCTAGTCCTAGAACTAGCGTGAGGTTAGGAAATTAATATGTAGCACTATTTTCCCTCTTCGGCGGTGAACGAGTACGAACTTTTTGGTAGGTACGTTAAAAAATTGTATATTGCACGCGTGAATAAAGTGAACGAGCGATTACGAGCGTGTGTGACGCCAAACCACGCGCAGGCATTTAATGGCTCACTTTAGTCCCTAAGTGCATAATATACCATTTTGTACTACCTGTACTGAAAGGATGATTCTTCGTGAATAATATGAAGCGAGCGGAAAATAGAACTCGGATTTCGATGTGTCTTTGGAAGGTGCTTTCTGATACCAAAAAGTGAAGCCTAACACCCGTAGTTTGTTCTAATGGGCCCTTATATTCGACATACAAGCTTTTTTACTCCAAATATACGTTATTTTAATCAAAAAAGGTATTTCTTCTAGTAATTATAATAATGCATGTGTTAAAATTATAGATACTTTAATGACCCCAAAGTTAATAAAAGTAGGCAGAAAGCTTTAAATTGAGACATGTAATGTTAAAAAATGTTTATATGAGCTAAAGTTATTAACAATTACATATGGTGACTGAAAATGTATGAATATTCGAGAAAATTAAACTGCTTTAATGTTTAATTGTTAATAATTTTGGCTCAGATTCATATTTTTGCGATGGAAAATTCGACTCTATTAGAGCCAAGTTTGACTCTGATTAGAGCGAATTTTCACTCACAAAAACAAGCAAAGTTCTCGTGTAGAAATTATGCCCGAAATCTGACCTGATTTTGACCAGATCTTCGTGTGACTGGCCTGAATCGGGTGGGAAAGTACTTATTATTTTATACTTTACTGATAAAGCTTAAATTTTAAATATGTCCTAATTATGGACACCATGTATATGTGCTAATTACCGAGACCATGTATATGTTCTAATTATCGACATCTAGTATATGTCCCCATTATCGACATCGTACATATGTCCTAATTACCGACACCCTGCATATGCCTAATTATCCACAGCCGATAATCGACACCCTGTGTAAGTCTCAATTACCGACATCCGATAATGTCCTAATTGCTGACATCACATATTCGCCCTAATAACCGACACCTTGTATGTGTACCAATCACCGACACCATGTATATATGTCCCACTTACCAACAGCCTGTATATGTCCTAATTACCGAGACCCTGTATATGTAAGCACCATTATAAAGTTTTGTATACTCCCATTTCAATATCCAGCCGAATCGTGTAAGATTCCTTCATACGGATTTGACACGGAGAACATGTCTGAATCGGACGAATAGCCAGGGACGTCCGTATGAAATTTCTACACGGGTTACACTCATTTTTAAGAGTGAAAGTTCACTTTTACTGGAGTAAAAATTGACTAATAGAGTCAAATTATTACTCTGTTCAGTTTCATAAAAATTCCAACTTTTCTAACTTTTAGATCTCACTCTAAGTACTTTAAGGAGACCTAACCACCTTAAAATTTCAAATTAATTGGTTATATGTTTTTTTAGGTAAGGTTAAATTATTTATCATATATTAACTCTTTTTTACGGCAAATAAGAATATTTTATAAAAAAATAATGGAAAAAAAATTTCTTTAATTCTTTTAATGGTTGTTAGGTCTTATTGTTTGGCTATAATACAACCTTGTATATTTCTGCGTAATTACAATGACGGTTCTTTCAAAAGAAAACTATACATTATTTCGTGTAATATAACAAAAGAAATTAGAAAAGCATACATATGAACTAAATCTATTTTCTGCGGTGTCAGGTGTCACTAAAGGAAGAGGGTCACAAGGGCTGTTTTCGCACATATAGGATAACAACTCAGACTTTGTTATTTTGATATTTTTAATGATTTATTCGTCATAAACGGTAATTTTAAGCTAAATGGCTTTTGGTCGCCAAAATATAAAAGATTAAATTAATTTTATCATTTCTAATGATGTAAGGTAAATGTACCAGTACCTGGACGGTCTATAGCAGCCGAGCTTATTTATTAAATTCTAACACTAAAATTAACACTGCAAATAAAAAGTCATATACCCATCTCAAAGGGAATTTAATTGTCTATCAAATCAAATTTTAAACTATCGAAATATGTCTTGTAATCCGAGTAATTCATACAAATGTATTCTAGTCAAATGTACTAGTACCCGGCCAAGCCAAAATCATACGTCCCGATACCTGGACACCGCTGTCCCAATACATAGCCACCCTACTTTCACTTATTTCTAATTTAAATTATAAACTTTTCTCAATAAAATCTTGTTTCTATGCATTAAGAATACGGTTGTTATGTATTTTGAACGGAGAAGTATGTAAATAATTAATTTAAAGTATGTGCTACTCACGTAACCTACGTGTGCGCCCGCGACTTGAAAAAATGACAACGCCGAGATGCCAAACATCAACAGTAATTATTGTTGAATTTGAACTAATATGTCATCACAGTATATTGATACACTGACGATAGTCACTATAGAGAACCTTATTACACGAAGCAAAATATGTTTTATACAAATATTTATTTATAATAATGTGATTCATATAGCTGGCCAGGTATCGGGCAAACACAGTTTTTCAAGTACGAGTACCTGGCCACGTATTTATTATCGTAAAAATTATATTTTTGCACACGTTAGAATTTTATTTTTACTTAAAACACTAATAAATAACCTTAGAAAACTTTTAAATGCATGAAATGATTAAAAAATAATTAATAACTCTTAAACTCGAAGTAATCTTATTTCTTAACAGTTGGTCTTAAGAAGACGTGAATGTTGTCATGCGAGTCCCAGTTCCATTATTAAATATTTTTTTAAAGATATAAATGAAATAAATATTTGCCCAAAAATTGAAATGTATTACGCTTGATAGTTATGGAATGTGATGACACAAGATTATTTTGATTAGGAGCTAACTAATAATCAATAGAAACTAATATGTGAGCGTTTGGCCAGGTACCGGGACGTGACCAGGTACTGGCACATTTACCTTAATTATAAGAAAATTCTTCGTTTAAAATTAATATAAATATTTATCTAACATCCGCCCAAATGGTTTACCTTAAAAATACCGTTTATTGTTTATAATTCATTAAAAATATCAAAATAACAAAAACTGAGTTGTTACCCTGTGGGACCAAAAACAGTCCTTATGAACCCTCGTCCTTCAAACCCAAAGTATGATTTATTAAAATATTTATTTTTTAAACAATGTTTACAATAAGAGAAAGGGTAGTAATAGGGGAAACCGTTAATTTAATTTAAGTAAACATTTTACCCAATCAGTAGAAACTTTTGACTTTAACTTTAACTTTATTTTTAACTTTCTTTTAACTTTATTAATGAAATTTATTAATAAAAATAATTTTCATTTTCTTCACTTATATTATGAATACCCATGTTTTGGAGATTTCTTGAAATTTTTAAGTCGATTCATCAAAAAATGTCCCTGCAAACTTGTAGTGGAATATTGATTGTGGTAACATTTTGTTTGAAGATTTGTGCTTGATAACATTTCTGCTTTGAAGATTTAAGGAGCATTAAAATAAGACAATATGCTATTAAAATATGTTAAAGGCACCCTAATATAAGCAAAAAAAATTTAATTGGCAAAGACTAAAACAAAACTTTTAGTTGGGCTTGAAATACTTCAATTGATTGTTTTAATTTATCACTGGTTGGTGGCTTTAAAATAATGACGCAACTAGTATAGAAAAGCTTAAAAAATTATTATGAACAGTACTAATTTTGATCCAGAGTACGCCTAAATACTTCCTTAAAATAAATATAAAAACATTACATATCTAGTATGTAAAAGCGACTGAGAATTATACTTCATCAAAATAATAACATTTGATTTTATTAATTCATAAAGGTCTTAGCTCAAGTCTTAAAAACTGAAATTTCATTTATTGAGGGGCAAACTTACGTCCTGAGAAATGCATTTGCATAGGTCAAAGAATCAAAAGCGTCAGAGGAAGATGATGCAGATTAATATAGGACTTTAAATATAACGACTTCTGAAAAATACTGATTATCAAACAAGTAAATAAAATTGCTTGCTACATTCATTAGCGTACCTTCAAGTTGCTGTACTCGTACGCTTTTAGAGATTCATCGATGACGTACGAAAGTCGTGTTTTAAAGCAATATTAGAACTTTCTTAAATGTTGGCTATTACAACAAAAATTATTAACGCAAATATTGCACAAGAGTCTGGATGGAACCGCACGTGACACCCTTTTTTAAAAAATACAAACGTACCAAATTTGCGTCAGTCCCTCTCGTCTAATGCTATTTATGAAGGATGACCCCGAAGACAGAAACACTTATTATCTATACTTTTTTCAAACAGAATATTTATCATATTTAAGAATGCAAACATATAGGAGAGACATGCACAGTATCGCCCCCTAGCTATTTTGGCTAAAACATTTTACTATGTGGATTCCTTGAATAGAGCTTTTTAAAGCACCTACATCAATAGTATTTTTCACCTAAAATGATTCGAATGAATTATTAATAGAAATAGAAAAATCATATTTTTGAGATTTTCAAAAAGAGTTGCGTAGTACCGCCCACTATCAGTTTTTAGTGAACTTTCTTGTCTAAATGATTATTAATCATACTAAAAACACATTCACATGTTGGAAAATAGTACTTTTAAAAATATGTACTTTATCATTTGTTAGAAACAAAATAATCACTATTCTTACTCTTTTAGTGGCATTTCATTCAGCAGTCGTTATTTTATGGCTTTTATTACATTCTTCCGTTTATTTACCCTTGTATTCAATTGTAGACATTCTTCAGCTCAAAAATAAAAATGAAAACAAGAGTATCTTACGATATAATTCAAGTTGCTAATAGGTTAAAGAAAACCTTAACCCACGAGCACGCGCGTGGCGCCTTTGAAACCACACTGTTTTTAAACGGCTTTTTCTCAGCTAAAAAATTTTTTTATCATATTGGAACTTTTATGTATTCTTCAGAAACGTTATTTAGCTTCAAATAAAACCAAAAAACAAATTTTTTAAAAATTAAAAAAAAGAATTTTATTGACAAATTAAAAGAAAAACTATTTACAAAGTCAATATCACATTAATCAAATGTTTATTATTGATAAACAAGTTACCCTAATAGCTTTTAGTATTTTAGATCTGTTACAAATCCTTGGTAGGACTGAAAAGCGCGCCTATTTACAAAAAATATATAATAATGTATGGGCGGTTCTGATTCAATTTAGATGGGCAAGGAATTATCGGACACCGAGATTTTTTATTGCTACAAAGACATAAACTTATTTTCACAATAAGTACTGAGCTTCTAAAATTATCTTTTGACGCTGGAAAAATTAGCCTAAGTACTATTTGTCCGAACAACTTTTGCAGCTTTAAATTTAAAGTAATGATCTCGAATTACGTTTTATAGCACTATAATATGAAACAAATTATCGTGCCTAATAGTGCTTTCATAGTAGCAAGAGGAATCAAAAATTAAAATTTTTTAATTTAAAATTTTTTTTGCTACGGTCTGAAGTATTTATTTCAGACTCACACGTAATAAAATTAAATTATTCAAGCAAAATTGATTTACATAATTTTTTTGATTTAAGATGAAGCTAATGGAATGCGAGGCATATAAAAAATTGTTATTTCACAAGTATTACTTTTTTGTAGTTTGTTTAAATAATACTACTTTAAATTATTTTTAAATTTCATGAAATTCCGTCTTCAAATGTGACTATATATATACCAAAATATAATTCTGGTAAATAAATATAGTACTGTTGATACAATTTTTATATATGTAAATGACTATAATATAGTTTTGAATACTTTTGCTTTTTTTTTAATCGTTTCGGGTAAGATAAAGTGTAAAATTTTTCAAAATAATAAATGTTTATATAAATAGAAAAATTATTTGATAAAATTTTTCTATAAAGCTACTCTGTTAAATATGAGAATAAATTAATAATTAAAAATAAAATTTATAATTAAAAATAAAAATAATAGTTATGATTAACTATAATCGCACGTAATACGATCAATTTTTCAAAGCAATTACCGACGGATGCAGCAACAATCTGCATAGAAACAGCTGATTTCATGACGCAAACTTGTGCATTTGTGTGCTCAGCTGTATTACAAACACATAACCTGGCATTCGTCACCCGGTCACTCTACAGGTGCTACGAAACTATTTTTGCATAATGGAAAATAAACAAGAACCACTGATTTTAACAAGCATTGAAAATGGAATACAAAAGGTTATTTTGAATAGACCAAGAAAGAAAAATGCTATCACTAAACAGGTAACCTGTATGGAAAGTATGTTCAAATACTCAACCTGAGTGTTTTTTCTGTAAGGGAAGATGTATATATATATTTGAGAATTTAAAAACAGAAACTGTGTTATTTATCACATATAATTATAAATACTAAATAAAAAAAGGAATGTTTAAAATGAATCTATTTTAAGCAAAATTTTTAATGTAAAAAAGTAACAAATTACAAATATATATACTCTTTATAGATGTACAAAGAATTGATAAATATACTAAGTGAATCAGCAAAAAATAAAGAGGTCACTGTACTTGTGATAACTGGTAATGGTGATTTTTACAGCAGTGGCAATGATTTTATTAGCTACCTCACAGATGAAAATGTGAATTCAGATGCTGAAACAGCTACACTCCAGTTTGTAATATTTTTTTATTAATAATTCATAGTAATTCTATAATTTAACTTAATTAAATCTTTAAGGAAATTCATTGACTCACTCATTTTGTATCCGAAACTTTTAATTGCTATTGCTAATGGACCAGCTATTGGAATAGCAGCAACAACTCTAGCACTGTTTGATATTGTTTATGCATCAGATACAGTAAGTTTGATTTGAAAAACTTGTATCTATTTAAATAATTTTGCTGGATAATAAGAATATGTATAAAATAAGTATTTTTGTCTTTACAACAGGCTTATTTTATGACACCATTCTGTAAGCTAGGATTATCCCCAGAAGGTTGTTCATCGTACACATTCCCAAGAATTATGGGACCATCTAAGGTTTCTAAATTTACAAAGTTATAATTTTATTTATTATACTTTTCTTATATTAGCAAGTTAAAATTTTAAGGCAGGAGAAATGCTATATTTTGGAGAAAAGCTAACTGCAGCTGAAGCAGCCAGAGTTGGATTTGTTAGTAAAGTTTATAGAACTGATGCAGTTCATGAAGTATGGGCATATATAGAAAAGATTGCTAACCTTTCTAAAGAGGTATTCATTTTAAAATGTTAAAATACCTTTGATTTTATAAAAAGGTATTGATAAATTTAATTTCAGAGCATAGCAGCAACAAAAAGACTGCTCAGTCGTTGGAATAAAAATCTTCTTATAGAAGTAAATAAACAAGAGCTCATAGAACTCAAACAAATCTATGCTTCAGCAAGTTTTATGGAGAACATAGTCAAATTCATGTCAAGAAAGAGCAAAATGTAAATAAATTTCATTTTAAAGATTGACAAGTATGAAATGACTATTCAGATGACTTTCAGATGAGATTCAAACTTCTAATGAAAGTTAAGATCAAAAGTAGGACATAATGTAAGTAAGCAAAATTAAACTATGCCTTGACTCCAAAAATACTCATTTGTGTACGTTTTATGGAGTTAATAATTTTTTGGAAATAAGGAGCTGATATTATTATAATATAATGTTGTAAAAAAATATTGTTTCTTACCTTGTTAATACTGATATTGTTATTTTTGTAATTGTCTTCTACATTAAATATTGTGATAAATTTTGCTACTTTACTACAGAATTTTTGAAAATAAATGTTATATGGTCATGGACTTGCTGTAGCATCAATTCCTACAATAGATTCCACTTATTTACATATCATTCAAGTAGTACAAAATACAATAAATGAAATTGTCTTTATTTTATACCTTCATTAAATCAGGAGATATAGGTGGTTTATAATGTTGCCAACTGAGAAGCTGATTTATTGTTATTTGTTGCTGAGGTTGCTTTTTCTTAAGATCAAACTGACAATCTCTTGAATCTTCTGTAACAGACTTTTCTTCTTGCTTATATGGTATATCACCAGAACCAGCACAAGAACATTCCATTAAGTCATGGGTAACAGATGATGTTGTACTATCAAGTGTGAACAAATCCTTAAAAAATAATAATGAATCAATTATACATCAAATTAATCTTTAATTAATTTAAATAAGATGGATAATAAATGTTATATGGTCATGTCAATAGTATAAATAAAATAAATTAGTTTTAAAGAAAATATTTCATACCTTTAGTTCACTTGCTGATAATTTTAAAGATGCCATGTGATTGGCATCAACTACTGCTTCACTCAATCCAGTTTTACTAATCTGCCGTTGATAGATTTTTTCCTCAATAGTACCAGTAGTTAACAGCCTATGCAGAGTAATATGGTATTAATTATATACTAAAATCAATAATTTATATTTGTGTACCTGTAAATATATACTGATCGTTTTTGACCATCTCGCCAAATACGAGCCATAGCTTGAGCATCATTAGCTGGATTCCAATCAGAATCAAACAAAATTAATCTTGAGGCTCCCACTAAGTTCAATCCTACTCCTCCAGCTTTTGCACTTAGTAAAAATACACCTATAAAAAAGAATCAAGATCATTTGGATTTAGATACTTTAATTAATATCTACTTATACATAGGTATAGCAACAAAGCTACCATTTATTTTTTGAAAATAAATAAAAAAAGTATTTTATTTTATACAACTTATTTTCTTATTTAAATATTTGTTATAAATTAAAAGTTATAATAAACCAAACAATCTGTTCAAGTATATTTTAATAAAAGATACCCTTTGTCATAAATTGTAATAAAAATCAAAAGGAAACTCACGACAAGCCAAATTATCGTTAGAATTAAATCTATCGACTATTTTAGTTCGTGAAGTAGCAGGTGTACTTCCATCTAATCGACAAAACTGCAATCCTTCTGTACAGCAAACCTTTTCTAGCAAATCTAAAGTTTGTGTGAAATATGATACTAATACTACATTTTCTTGTGTTTTTTTTAAAGCTTGAAAAATCACATGTACAACCTTAACTTTACTTGAATAAGAAAAAGAAGTGTTTATGGCAGACAAGTTAGTTGGAACTGAAGGTAATATTTCATCCAAAATATTACTTTTTTCACTAGTAAAAAGATGAGGATGATTGCACACTTTTTTTAAAGCAGTAATAACAGTTAATGGTATTACATTTCCATCTATAATAGATCGATTGAACCAGTAGTCTGTTATCAAACCATATAAATTATTTTGCTCACGTGTTGGCCGACAGAATATTACAAGTTCGTGCTTTTGAGGCAAGTATTGATTAATCAAGTTATTTGTACGTCTAAGAATAAATGTTTTCGATCGTTCATATAATTCTTTAGCTCTTTCCTGGCCCAATAGGACCTCTTCTTCATTTGCAGTAGCCCTTTGAGACGTTACAATTTTATGCTCATAATAGCTTTTATATTCGTTGAAGCTACCAAGAACACCAGGATTTACAAAATTTGCTAACGTATAAAATTCTTGCAAATCATTTTGCACAGGTGTTCCTGAGAGCAAAATTCGTCTTTGGCAGTTTAATTGACTAAGAAACTACAAATTAATTTTTATAAAATAAATGTAAATGAATTTTTTTTAAATAAGCTTAATGAAGAAAATTATGTATATTTTTTAATTACAATAATTTATACAGTATAAATCTTGTTTCTACAAAATTCTATAAATTCTATAAAATTACATGTAATAATATAAAATGATATCTATATTGTGATATCCTATACTATTTTATATAATTATAAAAAATTATACATAATTTATTTTTTAATTTACTTAAGTGTTTTTACCTTAAGGGTTTTTACTTCACTATTCTTTAATCTATGACCTTCATCGCAAATTAATAAATCAAAATTTAAACTATTTACTTCATCTACATTTCTAACAAACATTTCATAGCTTATAATCATAACACAAGCTCTTGGAGTCTTAGTAAAATCTTTAACTTTCTGTTTACCCTCCACAACGTAAGGAGATATTTTCATGGATCCTAACCATCGCCTGAACTCTTTATTCCAATTTCCACATAAACTACTAGGAGCTACAATTAATACTCTTTTCAATACTGGCTTTCCATTAGGACCTTTTTTGAGTAATGTCCAAATAAGAGAAATACATTGAAGTGTTTTTCCTAAACCCATTTCATCAGCTAGTATTGCACCTTTGTAATGGAAATCATTCATTCCCATTATGCATTTGTATAGAAAAACAATCCCCTCTCGTTGATGTGGTCGTAATACAGAGGCTAAGCAGCCATCAACAGATACTTCATGTATCTTTTGTTCATTATTTTCTTGAGACCATTCAATGTCAAGTGTTGGATTTGGCATTATAAGTGGTTCATAATTGAAGTGTAAACTACTTCCTGACAAAAATTAAATTTTAGGTACAAAATTAATAATGCAAAATTCATAGAAAAGAAAGTTTTAAGATTCTTATATAATTTTGTTAATGATTATAATACTTAGTAATTTATATTAAAGCATATTGTTATTTATAGTTATGACATATTATTTGCAAATTATTTATTGGTACCAGATTTAACAGGGACAAATCCTTTTGATATCTTTGCTTTCTTTGCTGGTGGCTCTGCAGATTCATTGCTATTACTACCTTGATTAGAAGTTTGTCTTGCTTGAATATCTTCTTGTGAAGCTAACTCCACTATCTGCAATTTTAAAATGTATTACAATTTTTATACAAATTAATATATAGCAATAAAAAGAATACTATATAGCTAATTTATATTTTTAATATAGTTAAACTTTTTTATATAATGTTATAAGAAATTTATTTCATAGTGAATTGCTAGAAAAAATATGATCTTAAAATTTTAAAAGTAATATAATTACAATATTACCTCGATTTCTTTTCCTCCTATGCATAATCTGAAACCTTCTTCAATAGTTTCTGGTTTGATAGTTGTTCTACCCATGAATTTGCCATCGATATCCTAAAATTAAAATTAAATTAAATAAGTGAAATGTCTTTTAAAATTATTTAAAACTAAATTTGTACATTAAATTAATGTACCTTTAAGACAGCACTCTTTCCACTGACTTCTAGTATACCATCGCTATCCCACTGTTTATGCTTTCGTGTCGAAATCTTACCAACCATAACATTATAAATTCTATAAAAAACAAAAGATACATCAACTGATTATATTCTTTAACTGTCTCGTATAAAATTAACTACTTTATGCTTACTTTTTTCCACTCGCAACACTGTCTGTTTTTGTTGACGATGTGTCAACAACATTTGACTGAACCTTTGGCTTTTCTCTTACAATGTTTAGTCTTGGTTTTGTCTCTTGTTTTACATTGATTACTTTTATTGGTTCTTCGAATACAAATTCACTTTCAAGCGAATCCTCTACACTATTCTCTTCTACAGTAATATTATCAGAACTGTTTTCTTTTTGCGAATTATCATTTGTGTCATCAAACAGTTTCAAAACATCTGCTCTACTTCGCAGTTGACTTTTGTTGCTCTGTCCTTCGTCCGGCGAACTCTTACTGTAATCCAGCTCGCGGAATTTAATACCGCCCGATCTATTGTTTTTGTTCATTTTTCAACTGAGCGATCAACAACTAAAAGATTGTCAATCCATCTTCCTTGAACTCATTGTTTACAAAAATCATGGAACTGTCGAAGACGAACACGAAATACGATTTGGCGCCAAACGAATTTCTGTAATCAGCAGCGCCAACGTAACCGACCATTTGCCACCAGAATCTAGTGAATTTTGGCTCGCGCGTTTGTCCTAGTGAGAATCGAAACGTTCGATTGGTCGAAATCAAAGTGCTACACGGCGAATGTTTCCTTTTCGGTGACCAAGGCCTGCCCAAGACATTCAAGTGCGTGGATATTCGTAAAAAATCCGTTTATATATTCGACATCCCTTAATTATTGCCAAATATTTTGTTTAGAATCGATAGATTATGCTTTGGAGAATATTTTGATACCTGTAGTGCAAGGGTTTTCGCGAAACTTTATCAAAAATATTTAGTACACAGTGACACTTTCACTCCACCCGGAAACCAAAGTTATCATTTAAAACTCTAAATATTTAATAACAAAAACTATTTTTTTAATAAAAATCTTGCTTATTTTTTATATTTCTTCATTTTGAAAAATGTTTTTAGTGTTAAAATATTATTTCTATGTGTGACAAATGAGGTTATGATACGTTTAACCTCAACGTTATGGCTCCACAATTACATTTGACTAGTGTTAACTAATTATCAAAACGACAATTAATTACGATAACAATCTGTAGTATATAGAGTCAGGTCTTTAAATAATGTTTTTTCTGTCTTTTCAGGATGTTGATGCCCAAGAAGAACCGTGTTGCCATTTACGAGTACCTCTTCAAAGAGGGTGTAATGGTCGCCAAGAAAGACTACCATGCACCAAAGCATCCAGAACTGGAAACTATTCCTAACCTTCAGGTCATCAAAGCTATGCAGGTAAAAATTATTTATTTTTAATATATTATTATGATACTTTGCATAAGAACGTCTGTGAAACTTTGAAACAAATAAACTTAATTATAAGTAGAGCTCCAAAAAGTTTGTCTTGTACTTTGTGTACATACACGCTCTTTAATAGAGTCAACTTTCAAACATTTTAGAATTAAATTTCAATGTGGAATATAGTTAAGGGGATGCCGGATATCTCTGTCCTTATTTAATCGAGTTTTCATTCATAATTTTAAGACAAATAATTTTTCTGAAAAAATAATAGTTGTCCCCGCTTTGTTCTATAGTAATCTATATAAGCTTTGACAAACTTAGTATGCAAAGGTTAATCTCCATGTAGTTGGCCCTCGTAGTGTGTCAAAGTTTTCTCCAAAACAAAACAATCATATGAACCCAGCTTGTACATATGTTTAGATTACTATAAAACGAAGCGGGGACAACTATTATTTAAAAAAAAAATGATTACTCTTAAAATTATGAATGAAAACTCAAATAGACAAGGACAGAGTCATCCGGTGTCCCCTTAATACTATTATCAGTCAGATAAATTTTAAAGTGTATAGAGATTATTTTTTTCCATTTTTACAAATTGCACCAGAAACAAGTAAACTTAGTTCTGAATAGAATAAATTTTGCAGTCAAGTGGATAAAAATGAAAGAGACTGTATTAAAGTGTGTATTTTGATGCAGGAATTACTGCTAGTAAGTCATGATTTTTAAAATTGATTAAAGTTGAATGTAATTATGTGGGTCCCAGCATATCGACATAAGTCCACTTTTAAAAAAAATTGATGTTTGTTAAAGATAAGTGCTATGTCTACTATTTATGAATTTTTTTAACATTAGTTTAAACGGAAAATAAAAACTTTAAACCTTAATATCTGAAAAACAATGAGTGAACTTATGTCTTTATACCTTTAAGGGGATTCCGTATCTACTGTCCTTGTCTAATCACGTTTTTGCTATTTATTCAAATTGTAGTTTGTTAATTAAAAAACTAAAAGTTGGCCCCAATTGGTATTAAAATAAAGAATATTTTGAAACCTTAAAGAGTATCTAATATTATTTCCTTTTCGAGAAAACTTCGGAACGCGAAAATTGAGGTTAGCTTTTCCGTTCCGAAATTTTCTCGAAAAGTAAAAAATGTTAGATACGTTTTAAGGTCTCAAAATATTCCTTATTTTAATACCAATTGGGGCCAACTTTTAGTTTTTCAATTAACAAACTACAATTTGAATAAATAGCAAAAACGTGATAGACAAGGACGGACGATACAGACTCCTCTTAACCCAAAGAATTTTAAAAACCTTCTAAAAATAAAGTAAAGTTTCCAGCATTCACTAAGAACTCTGTTTAACTAGTTTCATTAACTATTACTTTGTCACATACATGTTGACACAAGAACTCGTTATCATTAATGATAATAAATCCTGCATTGAATAAAACACTCGAGTTAAATACAATTTCCAACACTCAACTGAAACTGATACGTCTTTAAAATTCTGTATTAAAAAACAAAAACACTCGAGTCAATTACAATTTCTACCATTCAACTAAAACTGAATTCACCTTTATAATTCTATACTCGAGTGTCTTATCCAGTACAGCAAAGCTTAGAAAATATGTATCCGCTCAACTGAAAAACACACTCAACTACAATCCTTCCCCCCCTGACCCCATCTCTACAGTCGCTGAAGTCCCGAGGCTACGTGAAGGAGCAGTTCGCCTGGAGGCACTTCTACTGGTACCTGACGAACGACGGTATCGAGTACCTCAGGACTTACCTGCACCTGCCGCCCGAAATCGTGCCCGCCACCCTCAAGAGGAAGCCGACCTCGGAGAGCGCGAGGCTCAAGCCCCCGAGCGGCCCCAGGAGCGAGACCTCCCGACCGGCCGAGGATCGCGCCGGCTACAGACGCGGACCCGGCGGTCCACCCGGTGACAAGAAGGCCGAGGTCGGCGCCGGTGCCGGCGAGCTCGAGTTCCGCGGTGGTTTTGGACGTGGAAAGGCGCCTCAATAAAATGATTTTTACTGTGTAAAATAAGATTTTGGCCTTTTCTTTCTTCGCTGATCTCGATATCTCACTCTCTCGCTTTCTTTTCACAGCCGTTACCGGTGATAGTGTTGCGTGGGAGTTTTTGATTTTTCATTTGCGCGTGTGGGGCAAGAGTTGATTTGGGCGCTCTGCATCAGTTTCTGTGACTTTCGCTTTTTTTGTTTCTAAAGTTGTAGGATCTTGTAGATAGAACAATAACTTTTACTGTAAATTTCTTTTGCATCACGCAGCTGTGTGATTTTCCAACTTTAATAGGAAAAATATATTGAGTGGCATAGCTATTGACGATTATTACTCTTACACACTTTTTTATCAACTGTCTTCAATCAGTTTTTTATCCTTTTTTTAATTCAATATTTCGTGGTAATATAATACTTAAATTTTATCACGCGATTGAAGTTAAGTAATTCTATAAACCACTATTGTCACCACTAATATTACAAGACATATTTATTGAATATGGTGATAACAAAATTACACGTTAAATATCCTTTGCATATTTAAATTTAAAGTAATTTTCATTATTCGTTATAAAAAGAAAATATTTCGAAAATATATAAATTATAATTATTTATGACGCATTATTGACGTCCTAAATTACAATAATTATGAATGAATTGTTAAAAATTATATTGGAAGTAGCTGTTTATCTGGATGAATAGAAAGGTAAGTGATTTATTACAATGAAAAATGATTTCTTTTTTTTTAATTTATTCAATATATACCTAGAATAACAATTAAAAGAGCTTACAAAGATAATTATGAGAAACCTAATTCCTTACAATATGTTGATTTTATAAATTAAATGTTAAATAATGTATTCTACAAATATGATTATGTAGAAAATATACATAATTTATTTAATTATTAAATGTTTTCAACAAGTAGCAACTAATTTTTCATTTTTGTGTCTTGGGTATGATTGACATCTTGGTTTGACTTATTTTGGTGTTAATAATCTCAAGTAAGCATGATTTATTTTTTCTTGTTAACTTAGCAAATGTTTAATAATTGCAACTCAAAGAAAGTACTCTTTAATCCTATTTACATTAAATAACTGGAATCATCTGAGCATTACGTGGAAGAGGCAATGATTTTATATTTATG
Organism: Gastracanthus pulcherrimus; assembly: GCA_949152435.1. Lineage (NCBI taxonomy): Eukaryota > Metazoa > Arthropoda > Insecta > Hymenoptera > Pteromalidae > Gastracanthus > Gastracanthus pulcherrimus. The sequence goes on along the minus strand of OX424575.1, from coordinate 165,728,718 downwards.
TTTATTTAAAAAATCGAAATTTTTGATTTTGTAATCCCATATCAGGCCTTAAAAATCAAACGGAAGACACTCGTCGATTATCGAAGACACTTAAATTTTTTGACTATAATTCAACAGTCCTAAACTGCGTCAACTAGTAAAGTTAGATTTGCCAAGCACTATGTTAATGCCGCTAAATCACTGGATTATGTAGTAAATCACTTGCATTTTTTTTGTATCATGTGTAGTTTGAAAAGATTGCATTCGCTAGCATCTCATTCCAGTATAAATATCACTTTATCACAGGCTAAATAAATATTTGTGCTGTGACACATTTAATGTCTCAATTCAAGTTTATACATATTTTATAAAATTAGGCAAGTCAACTATTAGAAGTCATTTGCTTTTTTCCACCAATGTTTACAAGAAATTGCTTTAATGATAGTTATTACTTTTTTTTCATTATATGCTATATGATCAGCTTAATAAACTTACATTTCAATTTTCATGATATATGACTTGGAGGTAATATATGGCTACATGTCATCAAAATTCCTACGAAAGAAATAGATTCATTAAATACTAAATAAAATTGTTTACGGGAAAATATAATAAATATTCATTTGCCTTTCGCAGGTATTTCGATGATTTTAAAGAGAAAACGTCGGTAAATGTACAAAACTGACATTTTGGGTAAATCAAGATTTTTTTTATTAATTTCTTTAATAATAAAATGAAAATTATTCTTTAGTTTGTAATAAGTCACTATATAACATTCTTTAATAAAAAATTTACAAACTTTTTTTAAATTCTCCAAATTGAAATAGAGTGGTTCAAAAAATTAATTACATCGATTGGTTAAAGTACCAACATAAATTATTATTCAAAAACACAAATTTTCCTTTTGTTTAAAATTTTTAAACGAAAATCTTATATTTACCAGTTATTATCCGCAAACATTTTAAATAATTTCTTTTTGAGAATTAAAACAATTAAAAATATTTAGTTATAAATTTTATTAAATTTAAATTACCCAAAAAAAAATGATTTTCATCGACATTTCTTCTTAAAGTTAGAACCTCGATATTGTGACGGATAAATAATTGCGATAATTGATGGAAAGACTGTTTATGTACAATTCGATATGCAACCCCTGCATCTATGACTCACCACTGTATACATCATATTTACAATGGAAAGACTCGAAATTTACGCCGAGCAATTATAAAACTAGACCCTGCGCTATGTGCAACTCAACTTCTCATTGAAACAGCACATCTTCGTAATTACAACTAAAACTATTAAAAATGAATCTAAAGTCTTATGCTTCGATGATAATTGCTTCAACCATTATCGCATCTTACAGTGTCACAATTGTTACTCCAAAACAGGCAGTTGCCAATGCCACTGTAACAAATTAGGAATACTGTAGCCAAGAAAACAAGGCTGCACACAGTACATGGTTTTCGTTCCAGGAAGAATCCGATCAGGTAAAGAACCATGAACATGACGTGAGTCTGCAGTAAAGCAGGATTCACTGGCTTTGGTATTAGCAGTACAGGTATCAGCCATTGCACACAATACATCCTCTTATTGCTTTTCTTATGTTGACCTTCTCCAATGACTTGAAAATAACAGACAGTTGATGTGAAGTTTTTATACAGTGCCTTTGGAACAAAAATTATGCAAAATTAATGAAATATCAATTTACATTTAAAAAATATGATTTTTTAAAAATTGCTTAATTATTCTAGAAGATAGATGCAATTTCTTTTATTTTGAGACAAAATGAAAAGTAACTTTTAAAATCAAGCAATATTTTATATTATTTTTATTATTAAACAATGATTTCAAGATTTTGATAAATTTATTTTTCAGTTGTACCACATATAAATGTTAAAACATTTTAAAATAAGGAAAATTTAGTCTTCATTTTTTCTCAAAGTTCATGTTATTTATCCAAACTAATCGACATGAATTTATTGTACATCATCATGAGTTAGCTCCTAAATTTACTTGGATAATATGTTCTAGGGAAAAGAATTCATATATGAAAAGTGTCTAATATAAGTGTTTTAAATAGTAATATATTTTCCTCTCCCTAATGTATCTATACATAGACCTTCAATACAAAACATACATTTCTTAGTGAGCGTACTGCCAAAATTTTTCACAACGCATGCATTAATTTTATTGGTATGCCACTAATTACGCTAATTCGAATATTCCATAAAATGTACGAAAGAGCATATGTTTAGTTATAGAAGACTAACAGAATGAAAATTGAACAGAATAAAGCATAAAGCTGAGTTGTGTCACAAGCAGCATACCTCCCAAAACTACAGAAAAATGTCGAAAAGTCTGAAAGTTCTCCCCGCGCTCCAACAAATTCATCCGCACAAAAAAAGAAAAAAACGCGAGACTACAACACGTGAAAACTCAGCTACGGCTCGTTACGCCGACTTGTACACATCGACTCCAATGCAATGCACAAATATTAATTATTTACAAACCTCATTTGAACGTCATAACCTCAAAGCCACTTGACAACATGCCTACCGCGGAGAGCTGCTGCGGACTTTTCTTCGTCTCCTCCGATCGTCGCCGTAGCCCCGAACGCGCATTTATCGCCGCGAGTGCTTCCAATTATATTTGACAAATAACGCGCGAGTTGGATACTGCGGAGCTTTTTGGTAAAAAAAAAAAAGAAGACGAGAGAGAGAGAAAAACTCACGGAACTCCTTGGAGACTTTGCAGGCAGCTCGCCTGTATGACATTACAAATAATATACCCGCAGACCCCCCCTCCCCCGTTTTGATGATCAGCCTCGGGCTTCAGGATTCGCGCTTTTCGCAGTATGTATCTCCGTCTCTGTCTCGCGCTCGCTATAGCTTTGTCGCGCCGCGTTTTCATGCGAGACAGACGGACAGACAGGGATTTTTCCCATGAGATCGGCTGTACGCATGCGCTTCGCTGGTGCGCACTGCCGAGGGACCATCCAGATCATTATTATAGGTCATTTCACTTAGAGCAAAAGATGGCGAACGCTGGATGAAAAGTACCGGGAAATTTAAATATATTGCAAAAGTTGTCGGAATTTGATGTTATTTAGATCCAGATATGTAGAGTAGATTTGTAGTTTAACTCGGACCCCCAATATCGCGTAGAACGGAGGTTCTTTCTTTTAGTGAACTTGCTTTCTTTGCCTTTCAAAGAAGTAGCTTCTAAAATTGAATGTTTGTGACTGAGTCTGTTTGAGAATCGAGTGATTACATATTTTCGTGTATTTTGCATTTAAATTATTATGATTTAATTTGAATATTTACGCGTATCAAAATGATGAATAACACGTGACGTATTATTACAGGAGGCTGAGGTTAGGTTAGGTAGTGCGCGAACCGAGAGCGGTTTATTTAAATACACTAGAAATAAATAAATGAATAATAATATAATAAACGCGGATTGAAATAAGGATGTTTTGATTAACAACGACACTTTCTCTCTGCGTCTATTCTGGGCTTGAGATCGCCTACGGCCGCATTAAAAGTGTCTGAAACGAGATATAACGAGGAGAATGAAATAAATGAATATCGCGAGAAAAACCCGTGTTTCCCTTAGCACGCCTATTAGACTCTGACTGACTTTACTCGTGGTCTGCAAATTCGTTGAAGCCCTGTTAAGCCCTTCTCCTCCTACGGTCCCATTTCTGTATACGCATGTCTAAACCTAAAAGATTAAAAATTGACGCTAAAAAGATTAAATTGAGAAGTGTACTCATTTGCAAAGAATATACTGCTGATTCTCTACTTTATAAAACTAGAAAATGTTATTGTAACTTTTAAAAAAGTAAAGTAGCGATTTTCATCTTTACGGAATGAGTAAATACAAAGATTTCTACTTTTTTACATATATCTACGTATACAACCTCCTTAAATCAATTTAATGATTTCTTTGCTTAATATACTACTTAAATTCATCTTTATTGTGGATCAAAGCATTTATAGTTGATTTCATTTTATTTATGTACACTGTGATCCATAATAAAGATGAATTTAAGTAGTATCTTAAGCAAAGAAATCATTAAATTAATTTAAGGAGGTTATATGCGTATATATATGTAATAATGTAGAAATCTTGGTATTTATTCATTCCGTAAAGATGAAAATCGCTACTTTACTCTTTTAAAAGTTACAATAACATTTTCTACTTTTATAAAGTAGAGAATCAGCAGTTTATTCTTTGCAAATGAGTAAACTTCTCAGTTTAATCTATTTTGCGTCAATTTTTAATCTTTTAGGTTTAGAGTACAGTCTAGAGGCTGCTTCCAGCAGCATGGTGCTGCGTGCAAGCGACACGCTTTTCTTCCCGGAAAAGCACTTGAACTCGGACCCCCCAATATCGCGTAGAACAGAGGTTCTTTATTTAGTGAGCGTGTTCTTCTTGCATTTCAGAGACACAATTTGTAAAGTTGAATATTTTGTGTCTGAGCCTGTTCGCGAATCGAGTGATTATATATTTTTGTGTATTTTGTATTTTTATTATTATGATATTATTCAAATATTTGCACGCATAAAAACAAGTAACGTATTCGCCTGGGTTAAGGCCTACCAGTGGCGCCGCCCGTGCGGCCAATTTGGGAAGCTTAGGTAGTGGGTTAGGAGCATAAGAATACATAGTGATTGTCAAAAGTAATGCAAAAAAATAGATTTAAGACGAAAATAAGAACATATTGCACTATTATTTAATGTATTCAAGAATTTTCATTACATAAATTAGCAAAAAAAAAATACTAATTTAAATTTGTTGTTTTCCTTGCTTAATTGTATAGCCAAAATCCTTAAATATCTTAAATAATAGTTCAATAGCTTAATTTTATGTCTGAAACCTCTATTTTGGTAATATCGTCAATTTTTACTATGCGTTCTCATACTTTTGACCCACTACCAAAGCTTCCCAAAGTGGCCGCCAGGATGGCGCCACCAGTAGGTCTTAACTAGGCGAATTATCACGTTACAAGGCTCTCAAAGTTTCGAACTTTGACCAGCAGGTAAGCGCCACTTGTCGCTTAACATAGCGAATATGTGCGCACGTAGAAAATGCAAATGGCTTCTCGAAGAACTTAGACCGTATATATAGTACATGGATGGTCTCGAAGAAATATAACATAACCTATAAATAAAACACAAAACGGAGCAGCAGCGTTTATAAACAAGGAAAACTTAATACAATAATCATATTGAACATTAACGCTTTTCACCGTGAACATGGGTCCTGAAAAAGGATCCATCAACGCAAAGGACAATTTTATCGATCGTCAAAAGCAGCTGAACGAGCAACTATGCAGAATAGAGAAGTCTCTGAACAAGCATAATAATCATAAAGGTTCGCATGTACCGAAACTGGAAGATCTGTCGACCACTCCGCGCAACAAAAACAAAATAAAAGGTTTCCGAGGTCGTCAGAGTATATTCAAGCGGCCCGAAGGACCAGCACCTCGTTCCAACATTCGAACCATACCGGACTACCGAAGGAATCCAACTAAGTGGACTTGTTACAGTTTGGACGATGTGACTGAAATGTCGAACGAGAGCAACAGCGAGGCAGCTTTTGCCTTTTTGAACGAGTTGAAGAAGAGGAAGCGATCCGAGTCGCAGAAGCAGAACAAAATCAAAGAAAAACTGAAACTTCGCAAGGTGGCGATGGAAGTGGACGCTGTGGAAGGTACATCGGAAGACAATCGCATGGACACAGAGGAAAGGTCCAATGTGGATGATTCTAACAGTGGTTCAATATCGTTCAGAAAACCACAGAAGAAAGAGGAATTCAAAGAGCAAGCTAAACCAGAATTTAGAGGAAATAAGATTATAATGCCAGAGTACGAAGTTGGAACAAGGAAAACTCAAAAGAAGAAAAGCTCGCAAAAGAATGCATCGGAGAAGGTTGATAAAAATAAGGAAATGAAATTAGATCACCTACAGCTGTATGATGATGAAGAAGAATAACGTGTAGTGGATAAGATTTTATATTGTAAATACATACGTTAATTTAGCTTGTAAAAACTTATTATTTAAGTTATTATTCTTAATAAAGTGATAAGTTTTCTTTTCGTAAACTTCTACAGATGACTAGCTACTTTTATTATATCTATTCTGTAGTGTATCAATAATCTTATTAATATGTAATTTATAAGATGATTGTATCAACTTGTCACCTTGTAAATATATTAAATACCACTTGCAGATAAATTGAATTTTTTATTTGCATATTAAACTGTTTACTTTGATCTTTTATTTATTTGTAAATTTTTGTAATAGTAATTTTACCATAGTCCGTATACTTTATTAATATAAAATATGAAGAAGAAACATATAAAATAATTAAAATTATATATTATACATACTATTCAACAAAAAAAATTTATGTTTCAATTATTATTGTTATAAATAGAATTCATAACATTTAATTATTAAATTAAAAAGAAAATAGTGGAATCTATCATTTGAGTATTGCAATAATCAATATATCAAGCATTTGAGTACATTTGGAGCTGTTTTTTCGTTAGAATTATATCGTCAAATTTTCATGCTAATTATTATTTTACCTATTAAAAAATATAATGATGCGACTAAATATATCCGTTTAGTTTATTAAGAACATGGACAACATTAAAAAACAAAATCAAGTCAATTCATTTTAAATTTTTTATTTCGTCTTTTAAAATCGCCAATCACGTGATCAATAGGACTACCATATAGATACCGTCCGCTGATCAGAAGGTTGCAAAAATCAGATGTTGGGTTATGGGTATTTAAAGATTTAACAGGGCCGGTGTTGTTTGTAAATGTTAGAAATATATCTATTACGCTAATGGTAAACATTCATTTTAATCACCATTTCCAAAACTCAAAGTGTTTGCATTTTATCACAGTATTAATATATGGAAAGTCGTGATTTATGACAACAAAAGTCGATCGCTTTAATAACGACAGTGAATCCGTAAAATTTCCGTTGTGTAATATCATTATAAATATTTTTATAATTTGGATTTATAATCGTTTGTATACATATGATTTACTAAATTTATCATGCATTTAGCCAAATAAATTAAAATTTTGTTACAAATCAAATCTATCTATACAAAATTGAACAATATTTGTTAAGGTTATAAAAGTGTTAGTGCATTGCATAATATTATTCTCTATTAATTTCGTATAATAAGTTAACAAACTATCTTATTTAATTACTAATTTATATAACTCATATTTTATTTACAGTCAATGGACAACGAAAAGCAAAAAGATGAACTTTTTGCATTAGAAAGTATCTATAACGAAGAAGAATTTTCATACCGTTTGGAAAATGACCTATATGAAGTTACCTTGAAAATATTTATAAATCTTCCTGAAAAGTATTTTTTTACATATAAAGACAATCGTCAAAGTGACCAACAACCAGAAAAAATTTTTATTTCTCATCTACCACCACTAACATTACTAATTACATTGCCATTGGAGTACCCATCTGTGTCACCACCGAAATTTACACTTAGATCTTCTTGGTTAAATCCATCTTCAATTTCTAAGCTATGCAAAGAGTTGGACCAGTTATGGGAAAGCAACAAAGGTCAAGAAATTTTATTTTCATGGATTGGTTTTCTACAATCAGAAGCTCTTGAATGTTTGAACATTCAAGAGTGCTTCAACATTAATCATGTCTATACATTTTATAAAACTACCTTAGAAAAATCACAAAAAGCGCAAGATTTGCAGAATGTTGAGAATACCAAGAGTGCCAATCAAAGCAGTAAGGAAAATAAATCGAAAGTAGAGAATGTCTTGACTGTAAATTCCCGACAGAGAGACAAAAAAATTACTATGAAGAGAAAATTCAGAAAAGCTAGAAATAGAAGACAATGTGACCAAAGAGCCATATCTGATATTCTAGTTGGTAGGAATCCAGTTCAAATGCTGATAGACTATAATGAAATACGCAATCAAATTGAATTTAGAAAAAACTTTTATTCTTGTAAAATTTGCTTTGCCGACAAGTTAGGGGAGCACAGTACACAGTTTTTACCATGTACACATGTGTTTTGTAAAGAATGCATTATTGGTTATTTTGAAACGAAAATTAAAGATGGTACTGTACAAAACATTCTATGTCCAGAAGAAAAATGTAAATCTGAAGCTACGCCAGGTCAAGTAAGAAGTAGTATAGTTTATTAGAGAAAAAAATTTATAAATACTCATAATCACACAATTTCTTTTTCTCTGTTTTAGATTAAAGATCTTCTATCCCCTGAACTATTTTCAAAATATGATTCTATACTATTAAATGCTACTTTAGATACAATGACTGATATTATCTATTGTCCACGCAAAAGCTGTCAATATCCAGTTAGTCGAGAGCCAAATGAAATAATGGCTAATTGCCCTGTTTGTCAATATGCCTTCTGTATTTTTTGTAAAGCAGTATATCATGGAATTGAACCATGTAAAGTTAATACAGGTGAAAATAACAAAATAATTCTTATCTTTATGCGTAGAAATGAGAATGTATTTAAATATATACACCCTTTGAATGTTACTGAACAAAAGAAATGTAATTTTTTATACTTTTAGTGGAGAAAAAGAATCTTGTTAAAGAATATCAAGAAGCGTCAGATGAGAGGAAATATGAACTAGAATTGCGCTATGGTAAAAAACAATTACAAATACTTGTTGAAAATACCATGTCCGAAAACTGGATTAATAGGAATAGTCAAAACTGTCCTCACTGTAATGCTGCAATAGAGGTATACAACCTCATTTAATAAATATTCACTTCCAATACATTTACAAATATATTTTATTAAAGTAAATAAATTATTAGTTGTCACAAACATATTTTAAAAGTTGAAAGAATTTTTCGAAATAATAAACTCTAATTTTAAATATTACTTTATAGAAATCTGATGGTTGTAATAAAATGGTTTGTTGGAAGTGCAATACATTCTTCTGCTGGAAGTGCAATGTAAAGTTAAATCGCGAGGATCCATACCTGCATTATCGTGATCCACAATCTCGATGTTTTAACATGTTATATCATGGTTTATTGCCTGATGAAGATGTTGATGATGATGATGATGATGATGATGATGATGATTTTGAAATGTATTCAGATGAGGACGACGACGAAGACGACGAGTTCGATGACGACGTTCTTTATGTTCTTAATTATTAGTCATATTCTTCTTAAAATGTTTGCGCCTTATTATTGCTATTTATATTCATTTGTGATTTTAATTGAGTATAAATCTTTAGTTTACATGAATTAAAAATTTTTGTATATAAATACAATGTTGTACCATGTTATAGGTCGTTACACGGTGTATGTGTGATTGATAAAAAAAAATAACTGCTGTGCAGAATTACCTTGTTGCTTATGTATTTATTATAATTGTAAAAAAATTAGTTTTTATATTTACTATTTTTAAATACGCGGGTTTCTGTATTTTTTACTCCATACATTTTTGTGAAATAATAAATTGATGTTTGTTTAAATAAATTAAATCTTTGTCGTTACTTATCATCTGTATACTTACATAGTGAATTTTACAAGTCATATAATTGTTAAAATAAACGTAATTCATTTTGATTGTGCACTCGACGTTAAAACTATCTGGCCGAATTTATTTGAATTTTTTTTAAATGCTGCAATTTCATTGGATTGAATGCTCGTTTACGCGGATTTTAGAAAATTCAAACAAATTCAACCAGATATTTTTAACGTCGAGTGTACTTATAAGGTAGGTATATTTTTATTACAGTTTGAACTCCAGAAGAGTGCAGAAGAGTTCAAGCATGGATGGAGCTCACATCACATAAGTGAGTTAATATAAACAAGAATACTTAACCTAAAATTTTCTGCTAGTGTTGTATAAAATGATATCACAATGACCTGATTTATGATTACAAACAGAAAAAATATGAACTAATTTGATAAAATTTATGTGAAATAGTTTAAACTTATATTGGGATTCTAACACAAAATAGTACTACCTAATATGTAAGTAAATATACTTTTATTTAGTGAAAATTAAAGAATATTTACATCAAGTATTTAACATAAAAAGTCTATTTATAATTATTTTTCTATTACGTTATTGACATAAATAAGAATTCAATTATTTTCCTTATTTATTTTACGTATCTACAATACTGCTGTTGTCTTTGGTATATAAAACTAGGTACTGATTTTCTGTTTAATTTGTACCTACCTATTTGTTATTTTTATTATATTTTCCTTTTAAATTATAATTAGATATAATAATAATTAATGCCTCTTCATACTTAAACATAGTAATTGACAAAATGGTGTAATTAATGAATTAATTTATTTATTTTATTTTATTATTTCTTTAAAAATTTGATGTTAAAATAGTGTAAATTGTTTTACATTATATTAATCAAAGATTATATTTTCTAATAGATGCTGTATTTTACAACAAAATATGAAAAATTATAGATATATAAAAGATAAATAATTAGACATTTTCCATTTTATTCTGATTGTAGCAATCAGGTCTATATAGTTTAAAAATATTTATTGAAAATATTTTTTAAAGTTACGATGCAAGAAGAAGTAGAAGAAATAATAAGACTTTCCTTAAAAAAAGCTTTGGACCATGATGCTAAAGGCAACATTGGTCAAGCTTATGCTTATTACACTGCAGTACTAGAATTTTGCCCAGCTAAACGCGCAGAGCTTGAAAAAAGATTTACTACAATTTTATGTGAGTTGTACATATGCACCTAGCATAATAAAGAATACTTTCAAATATTTATCATATTAAATTATTAATTCAATTTTAGGTGAATGGGGCCTTCAACTAGAACAAAATAATCGTATGAAAGATGTCATTAAGTGCTACAAAAATTCGCTTGAGATTTTTCCTAAAAATTCGACAATACTTAATAATTTTGCTGCACACCTTTTAAAGTAATGATTATTTAAATGTTGATGTTTAAAAATTTGAATCGCTATTCTATTATCTTAAAAATAGAACAGTAACAAAGTTTTGGAGCTTAAATTTGTTTGTGTCACGTAACTCTTAATGATATATTATTATATTATTTTAGAAATGAAGAACCTTTGAGAGCTATAAAATACTTGAAAAGAGTATTAGCAGCTGATAAAAATTTCTTACCAGCAGAAAGAAATTTACAAAATGCATTCAGTATGACTGTAGATAGGTGGCATTTTTCGATGTTAAATGACAAAAGTAGAAATTATGCATTTGAACAAGCAATTAAGAAAAGAATACTTTTGGGCTATGACACTGTTTTAGATATAGGAACTGGGACAGGGCTATTGAGTTTATACGCACGTGATGCAGGCGGAAAAGAGATTTATGCATGTGAATATTCACCAGCAATGTGCAATATTGCAAAAAAGGTATTTCACAGAAATCAAGCAGAAGATGTTAAACTTATTTGTAAAGCATCAAATGACATAAAGATTCCTCAAGATATACCCGAAAGGTTTGAAGAATTTAATATTCAATAATTATTGATGATCATATCTTTTCATTGAACCTTGCAAAATAAGTATATCATTTTGATTTTAGGGTAAAACTTATAGTTACAGAAATATTTGATGCAGCCCTGTTTGGAGAATTAGTTATACCAACGCTAATTGATGCACATAAAAATCTTCTAGCCACTAATGGTAAAGGAATTATTATACCCATGTGTGCAACATTATACATAGCAGCAGTTGAGTCTGAGTATATTCGATTTAGATCTTCTGTTTTGTTTGATAAATCTCAATATCTTGGATCTCTAAACTTCGAAAATATATTTGTTCTTCCTGATGAAGATTACTATGATAGTGAAAACTTAGAGAATGTTAATATAAATTATATTACGGAACCTAGGCCAATTCTCAAAATTAATTTCAATGATTTGGATGAATTAAAAAATTTTAGTGTAGATGGAATCAAAGAAGTGATATCAACAACTTGCCGTTATAATGGTGTGGTTGATGGTCTAGTGGCATGGTTTAAATTAAATCTTGATGAAGAAATCGTGTTAGATTCATCTCAGGGAAAATCTTGTTGGCAATTGGCAGTGTTTCCAGCATTTCCACAAAATGTTAAATCAAATGATAAATTATTAGTGACAGCACAAATTTTAAATGGAAGACTGAAATGTACATATCGATTAGATTATGAAGATATAATAATGCATGACAAACTTGTGTATCAACTGCCAAGAGATATTATTACTTTCTTAAACGACAAAGTTTACACAGGATCATTAATACAAGTAGCAAAATCAAGAAAAGAAGATAAAGTCACATCAGTTTTTGACACATGTCCTTTTCCAGTATATGGCTTAACAGTATTAAAGGAAAATCATAATTGTGAAATTTTATATTATCAGACAGACAATGCAGCATTAAAACATTTTATTGAACACATAGTTCACAAAAATAATATAGCTGGAAAAGTTTATTTCGTATCTGATTTTAGTGAAATAGTCTGTACACTTGATAATATTTTCATTCATAATTTTGATATTAAGGGAGAATTAATAGACTGGGGTCAACAAAGTTATCGGGAAACTTACAGGTTTGTATAAAAGCACATAATAATGAAAAGTTAAATTATAAAATTATAAAGAAATAAATATTTTTTTATGATTCTTTATATTATAGATTGTTAATATATATATAAAAACTTTCTTTACTACAAATCTTACCAACATATTTAAATTAATTTACATAAAAATTAATTTTCTTTTTATAATTTATTCAAGAAATTGAAATTTCCTATTTTTTATAGTTGTTTGCTGAGTTCGTCAGGTACTTTACTCCCAGAAAGAATTTTTCTTATGGGACAGCTTATATATTCTGAAGAACTGCCAAAGATGGTTTTAGTGAAAGATAGTAATCTTCAAAAATATACTGAATCTACATTATCAGATAACATAGTTAGTAAAATAACTATTTAATATTTCTGACTTATAAACTGATTAAAATTTGATTGCTAATGATTCACTATTAATTTAGGATACAACTGACATTTATGATGATGATGATGAAGAAGAAGATGAATTTAATTCTATAAAATTAGAAAATTCAAATACAGAAAAATCTAAATATGTTATAGCGGAATATATAAATGAATTTAAGGTAATAAAAATTTATATTTTTGCAAACAAGATAATTATTCATAAAAGATATTGACTTTTAAAGATAAAATAATTCATTATTTTTAGATCAATCAAGTTTTTGATTTAAATTCAAGTTTATATAATTACAATGCTTTGTCTGACGAGCGAACATTAGTTGAAATGGACGAATCAGAAATGAAGGAGGAAATTATTAATTTTGGAAAAATTAATATACAAAAAAATGGAGTAGCTCCAAATGCTTTGGTATGTTGGTATAAAATATGTATAATTGATGACATTATACATGAAACTAGAAGAAACAATTCTTTTATGAATCATATGGCGATAGTATTTGAAAATGAATTACAAGATAAAGTATTACAAGGTGAAGATATATACATTAAAATTCAACAAATGCGTGATTTAGTGAGAATAAGTGTAGTATAATAGTAGGTACTTTTATGTAGAAAAATATATTTATTTATTTTGATAATAAACTTTACAAGTGTTCACAAAATTAATAAAATTGTGTTAATCTTCACAGCCCCCACAAATATTTTATAATTAGTTCATAGTGCAAAAGTATTAAAACTAGCACTTGCTTTAAATACATTTTCTATTATAATTTACTAGGAATGTGACTTAAAAATTTTGATATATGTCCTGAAATCCTTTCAGGATAATTATTGTGGACATCGTGATTCCCTTTAACTTCTATTATATTTACAAAATTAAAATTTGTTAACACATCAAATAATTTTGATTTAATTAATTTAATATATGGCAGAGTATCTGTTACCATAATTATTAAAGTTTCAACTTTTAATTGATTAAGTAAGTATAAACTTTGATCCATATTAAAAACAGGAACTGCAGGAATCCTTGTTCTATAGTCTCGATTGTAACAGTAAGAATCGTGATCAACTTTAGTAACTGATCTTTCAAATATTGCCTTTGCTGCTGCTGTAGTTAAGCAACAGTTTCTCAAATTCGTAAGAGCATACATTACTTCTTCTTTTGTATATCGACGAGAATTTTTTAATTTATATGATTCAATAACTACATTATGTTCATCTCTAATTTGAGATATTATTTCTTCATTCGAAATAGGTCTTGCAACAATTCCATCAATCAAAATTAATTTTTGTAATCTTTCTGGGTAAATTGTAGAAAATAATAAACCTAAATGAGCTCCGAAACTATGCCCAATATAATATGCACTTTCCCATTGTAATTCATCCAAAACGTATCTTATTGCAAGTAAATAATTAAAGTAATGAAGAGTTACACCAGATTGAAAATGAGAAGACAATCCATGACCAGGTAAATCGATGCAAACATAATAGAAATTTTGTGGCAACAGTGTAATCAATCTGTCAAATGCTCCAGCATTATCCAAAATTCCATGCACCATTAAGACACGATTATTTCCTGCATTACCCCACGTTTTTGCTGCAATTTTACCCCAAGGTACTTTCAAGTTTAATATTCCAGGACTTTTCATTTTCATTTCTATGTTTCAAAAAATAAAATAATAAATTCTTTATGTAGATTTTAAGTTTTAAAAGAAAATAGACAATAAAAATTAAACGTACCTTTAAAAAAAACTATTATAATTTAGAATTAACATAGATTGATGATTGCCTTCTGTGTTTTATCTTAACATTTTGATTCAGTTTGTCTATGCAACAAATCGATTATAAAAAGCATTTTCGCATGTCATGCATTCATATGTCATTTCAAGTTAGTTACTAGCCTAACCTATGATATGCTGTGATGTATATACTCCACATAACAACTGAATGGACTGTTAATATGCGACTTAGTGACTCTTATATAAGTAATATGTTTAAAATTTAAAGAAAATGTAGATAAAGATATAATAAATGACAGATAACCCAAAAATGTTATTGTTTATATAACAATAATTAAATATTATTCATTAAATTGAAAAAATTTATTATGTTTTAAATACTCAAAAAATATTATACAAAAATAACTGAGTTGTGTTTATTATTAAATAGACCATTTCTAAAATTAAATACCAAAAATAGTATAGTATTTCAACTTTAAATATCAACGTACTTTTCTTTCATTAGTGAATAAAGAATCTTAACAATAAAGAACTTCTTACATCTACCATACTAACGTTAAACAATTTACACAAAAGCTAAAATCTGCAGAGTTAGAAAACCCTAAGCTCTTTAAATAAATCGTTTATTATTATAATTTACTAACAAGATTATCATCCAAGAATTTAGAAATATCAGATGATATTCTTTCTGGATGATTGTTATGTACGTCATGATTTCCGTCTACATAAATAACACTGGAATTGTTTATATTTTCTAGAAAATTTATTACTGTCTTTAAAAGCTCTTGTGTATAAAGTTGTAGAGTGCCCGTAGTAATAAAAAATAAAACTTTTACATTTAAATTACTAATAAAACTGGTCATTTGATCCACATTAAATAATAATAAAACATTCATTTTTAAACGAAAGTCACGATTGTACTTCAACATCCCTCCAACTTCTGTAACTGATCTTTTTAAAATCGCTTCAGCAGCGTTAGTATTCAAACAAACTTTTCTATTATACTTTAGAGTATGCATAACTTCATCACGAGTGTATAATCGATTCTTAGTTTCATCTAGTGCTTCAATAGCTGTATTATGTACTTCTATTACTCGATTTATTATATTTTTATTAGGTACGAACATCGGAATAACTCCTTCTATTAAAACAATTTTCTTAATTTGATCAGGATAAATGACACTATAAAATGTACCTAATTGTCCACCTAAACTATGTCCTATATAATTAAAAACTTTCCATTTTAATTCTTCAAGGATATGTCTTAGTGTCAAAACATAATTAAAAAACTCCAGAGGTACTCCAGATGCAAAGTGAGATGAAAATCCATGTCCAGGTAGATCAATGCAAACGTAATAATAATTTTTTGGAAGTAAAGCTATTAATCTATCAAAAGCTCCAGCATTATCCAATAATCCATGAACACAAAGCACTGGAAAATCTGTTGGAGAACCCCATGCTTTTGCTGCAACATGTCCCCAAGGAACTGGTAGAAGAAGTTCTTTTGCCTTATCCATTTTCTTTCTGGTGAAGATTTTTAACTTTGTGATTCTAGACAATTACAAAAATATTGTCAGTTATAAATATATAAATTTAATAACTAAATGCTGAATTTTGAGAAAATGTTCTTTAATTTTCTTTAATTAAATGAAATTTAGCATTTTACATACCTCTATTTAATCTTTCTTCAATTGGAAATGCTGGAATTTATCATTGTCTATGAATACATGTACAAAATTAATGTACATATTTAACTATTTATGTGTCAAGTCACCTTGCATCTTATCGCAAATTGCAAAATATGCTGTCTGCCTCTACGAAAATACCTATGATAAACGCAAGTTTACATTGAATATTCTGTCAACTTAAATGAATCACAATTAATTTCATTTTTCGTAAGAAGTGTATAATTTTATAAGAATTTAGATATAAAATACTATTATCATTCAAGCAAAAATATGATATGCATATCGTTATTATTTCTCTATTTATACATATATAGATAAATAGATGAATAAACAATCAAGTGAATAAGGTCACAAAGGTGTAATTATACGCTGTAACGTGACGTCATTATCCTTTTCATCACGAAAATGCAAAATTTAAAAATATTGTACGGAACAATTGATAATTATTTATTAATATAATTATTATAATTATTTATTCATGATAATGATATATTATTCTTAAAGATGTAAGTGTATTTCGAAAGTCTAACTTCCATCAAAATACTAATAGTATTACATGGTATAAGAATATAACATGTAGTCCTATGAGGATGGCCACCTATAGCCAATTTTTGCCAAATGACAGTACGCGCACTGATAGAATATTTCAGTCCTTTTGACTGGAGAGTTCGGTCATTCTAGCCGAAGTCAGTCCGGTAGTATGTACATGCCCGACTAAAACAGCAATGCGACCCTAGCTATACAATATGCGCACAGTAATATTTACCGACCGCCTGCTCAGCAGTTTTTACCAAAGTAATTCGGTCATAATTGCCGAACTGTAGAACGGTTTTGGTGTCCGAAGACGAGGTCCAGGTAGTGCGCTCCGTAGTTTTTCATGTCTAGATATGTATATACTAGTTGCAGACGGTGTTCAGGTGGTTATGGTAGTCGCAGCGGCGGATCCAGGGGTGGGCGATGAGGGCGATCGCCCCTCCCCCCAAGAAAATTTTTTATGTTAACCCATGATCCTTAACTTAAACCCTAAACCAATAACCAATTGACCCTGAACACATAAACTGTAAAAACAATCCTATAAGTCGAAAATCATTATTTAATCAATAAACGCATAAACCTCAAAATCCAATTAACCCAAGATAAGCAATTTAGAATTAAATAAATAAAAAAAATGTAACCCATGAACCCTAAGCCCAACTTAGAAAATTTTTAGCAAATTTCAAATTTTTCAAATTTATTTCGTTTATTTAACTATTGTAATAATTTTTATACATTAATATTCATCTATAAATATTTGTTCAACTTTCTGATGCACATTGAAATTAAAATTTATAAAAATATACTTATAAAACTATTAATTAGACTAAACTTCTGTTTATACATAGAATTACCGGTCTTCTTACAGTTTCACAGCAATTTATGAAAGTTATGCATAACTTTTTCCATACATTTAAAGAAAAACAACTTTTGTTGTATTTCCTAAATATTATTATTTATTTGTTCACGTACCAAAATTGTTCGTTATCCAAACCAACGTTTGGTCGATTCAACAAAAGCTTTTATTTTCATTTTTCAATTGATTGAATAATTTGAAAAATATTTCCTTACTTGATAAGCTTTATAATAGTATTCCCTCGCTTGTTTTTATTTTTTAGTATAAATAAGTTTGAGTATGAATTAATTAATTAATTAATTAATTAGAAACTATATCCTTTGCATGTTTTATGTGTAGGAATTTATTTATAAAACAAAAAATAAACAGAAGTAACACGAGTGTTTATGCTGTTATGTGCTGATAATCTTAGTAAATAAATAATTTTGATAAATATACTTATAAAGTGCTGTTAAATGTTCTTGAGAAGATGATGGGAAATTACCTTTTTTACTAATTCAGATACCCTCAATGGTATCGCCCGCCTCCCTATACGCTTCTCCTAGATCCACTTTACGTACCAAAATTTTTCGTTGTACAGACCAACGTTTGGTAGACTCATTAAACATTTTTTTTCGTGTTTCTATAAATGATAATTATGATATATTTAAAAGGCTTTTCATTAAAATAAAATAGATATTAATATTTTGAGTTATGAAACACCTTGTTGCAATTTAGGGATTTTCAACTGATTCAATAATTTGAAAAACATTTCCTCATCTGTTAAGCTTTGTAATGGTTTTTCCTGTCCTGTTTTTATTTTTTAGTATAAGATTTGAGGATAAATAGACTTATTAGTCTCGCACTATCGTATTCATTTCGAATTTCGTATTCATTACGAAATAAAGTTAGATTTAGATTCCATTGTAGATAGGTTTGTGAAGACCGACTGTAAACATACATTAGAATTAATATTATAAGGAGAAATGGCATATAAAGGTATTACTTTAAAAATTTGATTATATTGTCATACGCTATGCTACGTAATTGTTATTTTAAAAAATGTAATCATTTAAGTGGCACATATGGAATGTGAAATTGTTATGGACCTTTTTTTTCTTTACTAATTTGGGCACCCTCAGTGTCATCGCCCCCCCCCCCCCCCCCCCCTATACGCCACTTCTGGATCCGCCGCTAGGTAGTCGATGACGAAGTCTAAGTAGTGCGCTCCGTAGTTTTTGAGGTCTTGATATGTATACTAGTTGTATACGGTGTCTAGGTGGTTATGGTAGCCGATGACGAGGTCCAGGTATAGTACTTCGTAGTTTTTACTGTCCAAGTTTAGATACTGGCTAAAAACAACAGAGCATACAACCTGGATATTGCCATCGGCTAGCACACTTAGCTAGACCTTTGGTGCAATCAATATACACATATAGACATAAAAAATTACGGAGCGCACTACCTGGACCTAGTCATCAGCTACCATAACTTGCACCTAGATGCCGCCTGCAACTATTACATATCTAAACATGAAAAACTACGGAGCGCACTACCTGGACCTCGTCATCGGCTACCGTAACCACCTAGACGCCGTGTGCAACTAATAGTATACCCATTTAGACATGAAAAACTATAGAGTGTTCTACCTGGACCTGATCGTCATCAGCCCCCATATTTGTCTAGAAGATACCTTTTGCTCATTCGAGCACGAAGCTGGCGAAATGACGAAGTTCGACCGGACTTATTTACTAATTTTGGCGGATCAGCTGGTCGGTTGGTACTGCTGGCAGCTGGAGTGGGGATAGCAGATATAACCGAATAGCTTGGTCAAATCTACCGAAGTGCACAGCAGTAACTAATGGGTAACTAATAGTAACATTATAGTATTTATTGGTAGGGTTTGACATCTAAAAAACTTAACCACATGCGATAAACTCCACCTCCCTCGGAATAGGTAGGTGGGGGGGGGGGGGTAAAAGAGCTGTACACGACGTGGGAAATTTCTGGTCGAATGCGTTTGAATTTTGTTGAAATACTGCAATTTCACGGAAAAATCTGTAGCGTATATTTTTTTCGTTTCGTCAAAACTTTATCTTCCGTCGAAAACTCCAAAACGCACTTGTTCCTGTGATGTGTACATACCTACATACTAAATAATAATCTAAATAAGTGTGAGATAAAATAAAATATCCAGAATTCCATTATAGTTCATCATCATAGAAATTCATGATTAGTGATGAACAATCAGTGCTGGTGGGTAGTTTTATGTTCACATAGTAAATTTATTCACAAATTTATTTATAATATCATGTGCATATTACAACAACAAAATCTTAAGGGGAGGTCGGAGTCCTATACCTTATACTCAGATACTGACATAGATTTTTTGTTTTACGTAGTCAATTTTTACTTTAATAAAATGTTACGAACGTACGCACATTCTTAGTGATAAATAAATTGTGTGTACGTTCGCGAAAATTGAAAATTTCCTTTATTCATTGAATAAAGCGAAAAACTGCAGTGTCGGTATCCGGCATCCCCTGGGAGGTCGGAGCTTACATGCAGTTACGAAATTACCGCCAATTTGGTATTTTTCAGTACTCTTATACAATTTTTAATTTTTTTCAATTATCTCAGTTGTCCGGTATCCTTAGAATATTGAGAACACCGAACAACTAAAGTTTTTAATTTTTATGAACAATTAAATTAGAACAATGTAAAATTCAATGCAGAAATCTGTAGTAGGCTCCGACCTCCCCTTAAGTTAACCTGTTGTTTATTTTAGGTTATGCGTTTTGGGATTTCGACGGAAGGTAAATTTTCGACGATGTTGAAAAAACTTACGCTACAGACATTCGGTTTCCGTTTCGCTGCAAAATTTTCACTCCATGTGAAAACACCCTCATTGGGGGATTTCAAATGCATTTGACCAGAAACTTCCCATGTCAAGTGTACCTATTTCTTGTTGTAGTGTACCTATTTCTTGTTTTTTATTTTATTTTTTATTTATTTAAATCCTCAAAGGGCATAATAGCCCTTTAAAAAAGAATACAAAATGATGGTTAAGGGAAGAAGCTGTTAAGCATTGTCAAAAATATAATACGTAAAAAGAACATATTTGCACTCGTTAAAATCCCCCTAAACCATCTTTAAAAACTCAGAACAGCCATAAATTCTTCAGAAATCTAGATTGCAATATTATTTTATTTTTGTTTCTAAAAGAATTCTGTAGCTAAATTAAGTTTTTAATTTTTATTTACACAAAAATCATGTATATTATTATAATTATTCCCAAGCCAAAATTGTATTTAAACTTTTATCAATAGGTCTTGATATAGATTTATAAAAAATGTATTTAAAAAGTAGATTACCATACATTTAAAACATATAAATAAAATCTAGTTAAAGTAAAATAGTAGTAATAATTAAATAAAAGTAAATTCTTAATTATTTATGATTCCTTTTTTGTTTTATGGGATCATTTTTTTTGTCCACAACTGACAGAGGGTTTTGACTTTTACTGACGTGCTTAGGGCGCATTTATTTAACTTTTTTTTATCACGCAAGTGTCGAAAAACATTGAATATTAAATAATAACGAAAATATTAAATAAAAAATTAAAGCAGCTTAAAGAAGTCAAATTTTGCTCTGAAACCTCTTTCATTATTAAGAGAAAAGATTAAGAATTAGTATAAGAAATAAAAATAAAATCGGATTTTTGACCAAAAACATGTATCTTCTTCCCTTAAGGGGGCAGGCCTGGGTTAAACCCAAAAATAGACTCTTTCTACAAGTCCAGAAAACTTTTTATGTTTAAAAGCAATCATTATGAAAATTTGTATGTTACTTAAGCATAATAATATCTTAAATTTTACTATTGTAAAACTTCAGAATCTTGACCCAACATGTCACAATAAATCACAGTTTTCAATACCATATTTATTGAAGGAACTTTGATCGTCACACGATTCAAGATGACATGGTGAACGAAATTTCTTTCTTCGACAGTTATTCGATTCCTTTTGACACGTATAACAAAAAGAGCGGAGTACTTTTTTGTTTAAATTTTTTTTATTACTTTTTTTTGGAAATCCAATTAATGTTTTAAAAAATATTAGAAAATTTATTTTAAAAAATATTAAAAATTTTTTTTTAATAAATTGATTGGATCTCTGAAATAAAATAATACAAAAAATTGTAACGAAAAAGTGCTCCGCTCTTTTTGTAATACATGTCAAAAGGAGTCGAATAACCGTCAAAACAACATTTTTTGATCATCGTGTCACCCCGAATCGTGTGAGGATCAAACTTCCTATATTAAATATGGCATTGAAAACTGATTTATTGTGACATGTTGGGTCAAGATTCTGAAGTTTTATAACGGTAAAATTTAAGATATTGTTGTACTTTATTGAAGGAACTTTGATCGTCACACGATTCAAGATAAAAATTTTCAGAATGATTGCTTCTAAACATAAAAAGTTTTCTGGACTTGTAGAAAGAAAGTCTATTTTTGGGTTAACCCAGGCCTGCCTCTTTAAGGGGAGGTCGGAGCGAACTTTACCATTGTGACCTCCACCTCGCGCCGTATTTTTCATTATACGTCTAAAATTCACATAGTAACATCAAAATCGAGGTTGATAATAGTTTGTTATTATGTAAAGAACACCGGACAACAGCAATTTTGTTTATTAGTAGCCTCAAAAGTTTTATATTATGAAATATTGTTACAATGGACGAATGGAAAACGGTAAAAGTGATGGTCATCTTACCGTTTCTTAGCCTTACTGATAGCTTCACCTCGCGCCGTATTTTTCATTATTTTACGAAATTGTACGCAATTATGTACGCTTGAAGCTTTATAAACATTTATTATTATGACAAGAACACCGGACAACCGCATTTTTGTACCATAAATGACCACAAATTTTTATTTTTATGATATTAATTTTTGAGGTTAGGTAAAACCTGCACCAATCAGGATAGCTCCGACATCCTCTTAAGAATTGCACACGTCTCCAGGACAGTGGGAGAAGTAAAATACATACATTGTTGTTTGACACTTATATTATTATAAATAAAGTTAATTTAGATAACGCTTATAAAGTTATAATGCATCGGTGAGAGACTAAGAGTTAGCATTTTGAGCTATTAATTAGCAAATAACTAAATTTCTAAATGTCGCCGCTAAAAGTAATTCTGTATTAATAAAAATAGATTATCATCTTACGCTGTTATTTTAGTTAAATTAAACATAAAAAGGTCAGTCGTATTGAAATTAATCATAAGCAATTTTGTGCCAGCATCATTGTTTCAAAATAGTATTATAAAGTATTATACACAAATAGTCTATAACGTAGGTCTATTGAGTTCTAATTGGGTAGGGTTGCTCTCTTGTACGCATAAGAGTACGCAGGCCAGGACAATTAAATAAGTTGCGTTTGATTTTAAATGCACAGAGACAATTATGATAAACGTGAAGAAAGTTGACCTTTGGTACATTAAACCTACCATAGAGTGGCTTATAGTTGTGATCTGTATAACTCATTGGTTGACGTGTCTTTACTGCTAAATACTTTAGGATTTTGTGTTGAATGGATTCAAGCTGATTAACTTGAATCATTATATAAAGACGCCGGATAACAGACCCGTATATCAATATTGGAACAACCAATGAGTTATACAGGTAAACAATAGATTCAGTATTTTCAAAATCCAGAGTCGAGCTCCTAATAAATCCCAATGTTCTGAACGCATTAGATGTGACGTTACTGACGTTATCAACGTGGTTATAAAAAAGGGCAGCTGTGTGTCAAATACAATGCCCAAATCAGATACTGAATCAACTTTTTTCAAGGAAAGAGTATTTAGTGAGTATTCAAATGAAAATGGTAGTCTGTTTCTAAAAAAAGATATGCTGCAGCATTTAGAGATATTTACTTCTAAACCATTAGATAGCGCCCGGGATTCGAGTCCTAGGAGATTTTCCTGGATCCTTGATGCGTCCATAGGACAAGTTATGGTACCCTGGTAGAAAATTATCTAGTTTTATCGAGGCCCTCGATTATTCCCATGGCAAACTAGATAGATCTACATAGTTCTAGATTAATTTTCCACCAGGGTAGAGTATATTTTGATGTCGTCTGCATATATAAGGCACCCGGCGAACTGAAGTTGCAAAACAGAGATCGAGCAAGTAGCCTTTAGCAGGATGGATACTGCAGAGTTGTTGAAGATTGAGAAAAGCAAGTGACTGGCATGTTCTATTTACTCGATCGAAGTGGATCATTTTTACAAATGATGTTCGGTAAGTTGATATCACCAAATAAAGCTATCTCATGATCTTCGTGACCACCCCATTTACCAGGCTTGCCGCGGCAAAATCGCGGCAATAGTTGCTGTGCAATGTTTGTTAGCAATTTGCTTTCAACTTACGCTCAAGAAATGACGAATATCAAGGATTGATGTTAATGTGCCGTAAAATTGACTGCACATGCTAGCCACCAAATTGCTGCCATATACGGACGCAGATTTACTTACATTTGATGTGTAACTGTTGCTGCAAGTTTTGTACATCAATTTACTCTCAACTTGCTTTCAATATTATTAATATATTATATTATTTTATTTTCAATATTATTCACGTAATATTCAATAAAATTTCTCATATATGCGACAGTGCAAGAGAGAAAGGGAAGAAATTAATAACAGCATATTGATGGAAATTTGTGTAACACAAAAATCGAGAAATGTGACGACAATATGATGTCAATGTATGCCTATGATACGCCTGCACGTCATGAGCAATAGTTGCTGTAATTTTGCCTTCACTTTGCCCTCATAATTTACTTCAATACTTGATACAAAATTTCCAGCATATACGGACGCAGTTTTACGTCAAACTTACGGAAATCGATAGCAAAACGTGTATGTCAAATTGCTAACAATTGCAATACATCTGGCTAATGGGGCAGATAGAGCCTTGTTGACAGCCTGCAGGTAATTGAGGTAGGTATCGTTAGATGATGAAGGTTGCAAGTAGGCTATACCCAACAACAGCTTCTTTGATGACAGGGTGATGCTTAAAAATAAAGATTCAGTGTCAGTTTTTGACTATATGAGATTAACAGTAAATTCTTTCCTAGTCACTATTAAAACACCACGTTGTGCGACGTTTGATTTTCAGCGATAGATGTTATAGTTTTCAAGCCCCAATTCAGTTGAGAGAGTTATAGGCTTTAGTCAGGTTTCAGTGAAAATAATAATTTCAAGTACAACAGTCAGTTGACGAAAGTTGCTTCTTAAAAGGCTTAACTTGTTATTTATTGAGCGAACGTTCTGACATACAATATTAATAGTACCTGAATTATTTAATTTCCGTATTTTGAAGGTCTAGCTCCATGACTAGCAGCTGGATCAACAATTGTAAGTACACCATTTATGTACTTTACGGTTTTTTTGTTGTTAGGGCGCGAGGTATTGTAGTTTTCAATCTCAGCACGCAAATTCCTTAAGTGGCCCCGTTGCGCTTGAGTCTTGTCCGAGGAAACAGATACACCACCCTTACGAAAATAAACTACGGTTTGAACTACTGGCGCGAACTACTGCCAAAACTGCTGCCGCAACTACTGCTGGCTGGAGATAAATATACCGAAAGATAAATTTGCAGAAGGATAAATTTACCGAACGGTTGAAATTGCCGAAAAAATCAATACCTATGGATAAATGCCGAAAGTTAAAAATGCCGAAAACAAGAATCCTGAAAAAGAAAATGCCGAAAGTTAAAAATGCCGAAAACGAAAATTTGGACAGAGAAATGCTTTTATTAGAATATGCGCCTGTATTATACTAATGTATTAATTGTTGATACGCACTTTCTTTTCAGTATTAGACATTTTTAGTTTTTACCCGTTGCCATTCAACATTTCAGCATTTTTAACTTTCGGCATTTTTACCCATCGGCATTTTTACCCGTCGAAACTTTCTTTTTCGGCACCTTTGTTAATCGATTACTTTACCCATTGGCACATATCACCTTTCGGCAAATTTATCCTTCGGTAAAATAAATTCGACATTATTATCTGACTGCAAAATTATCTTTCGGTACATTTATCCCCACCCCTACTGCCTAAACTACTGCCTAAACTACTGCCAGAACTACTAATTTCCAGTAGTGTTTTCGCAAACTATAGGAAAACTACAGGAAAACTGCTGTCAAGTTTAAGAAAAATTTACTACAGGAAAACTAATGGTTAACTACAGAAAAACTACTGACAAGTTTACAAAACTTCTTACTACAGGAAAACAACTAGGTAATTACAGAAAACTATTGCCAAGATTAAAAAACTTTTTACTACAGGAAAACTACTAGTAAACTACAGAGAAACTACTGCAATCTTTTTATTTTTTTTAAACTATAGAAAAACTAATATTGTTCTATAGAAAAGTACTGGTAAGCTTATATAGCAATCATTATGTTTGGTTTCATTGTTACAAGTATTTTATCGTGCTACACCTCATTTTATATATATATATATATATATATATATATATATTTATGATATGAATGTGGGAATTTGTGTATAAAGATTATTGACCAAAGTTATAGTCTAAACTAAAATTCTTAGATTTTTTAAAATTTTTTTATGAAATATGGCTTAAATAGACTATAACTAGTCAATAATTTTTATATACTAATTTCCACATTCATATCAAATAGTGGTGGTGATTTACAATTGCCATTTTTGTGTTAAGAAAAAAGTAAATAAATAAATAATGAAACGACAAATAATGATACCATACCAGCACTTTTTCTATTGAAAAATATTAGTTTTTCTACAGTTTATTAAGATAATAAAAAATTTGAAAGTTGTCCTAGTCGTTCTAGTTACACATTAGTTAACCTATAGCAAGTAGTTTTCTTGTAGTAAAAAGTTTTTTAAACTTGTCAGTAGTTTTGCTGTAGTTAGCTAGTAGTTAACCTGTAGTAAAATGTTATTTAAACTTGGCAGTAGTTTTCCTGTAGTTGCGAAAATACTATTGGAAATCAGAAGTTCTGGTTGTAATTTAGGCAGTAGTTGCGGCATCAGTTTAGGCAGTAGTTCGCTCCAGTAGTTCAGGCAGTAGTTTATTTTCGTAAGGGCATGAGGAAGTTGGTTGAAATGACTTATAATTTTCATAACATCACTGTGAGCAGCTGTACAAGAAGTGGGCGGGAGGTGGCTCTAGCAGCAGGCTTTCCAAGTCTGCGGCAGATTAAATTAGTAGTTACTATGATGTTAAAGGTAGATAAAAGCTGCCAGGGTTAGCATCATCGTTAGGTTTCTGGTACATTGTAGAATATGATATTACGAGAACGAGATAGTCTTTCCTGTAGTTCAACAGCCAAGTTGTCAGTATTTAAATCTTTGAATAGCGTTATAATTTTCAACTTGGTTTACTCTTCTTGATAACATGTGGATGTTGTTGTAGATGTTTTCAATCATTGTAATTTTGCCATCGATGGAATGAAATTATGTTGATACCTGGTTCATTCTAGTTTTGATGTTGTCAATTGATGCGCGATTGTGCTCTATACGATCATCGTACCCAGCTAATTGGTTACGGATAGCACTCAAACTCTCGTTAGTATTTTACATATGGGATTGAAGTGATGTGGCCAAGGATTGTAACTCCGACAGGACTGTAGGTTGTTGGTCATCGATACTGGTGTCGACATGAGAAGATTCTGGTTGCGAAGTAATGAGAGGAGCACGGTTGTCAATTTGACAAGCTTTTGTCGTTTTGCATATAACCTGATTTTTCAATTTAAAATTTCACTACGTTGTAAAAATTTGTTTGTTTGGAGGATTATATCTGATCAAATAAAATTAACTCATACTATGACCGCAAGTAGATTAAGATGCGGAACAAAAAATTTCGTCCCTCTTCTACAGCAAATATAGCTAGTGGCCCCTTATACCCCGTAGTCCGTTATACCCTAGTCTCCTCTCCTATATACGTTTAATTTTTGTTCTTTTTTAGCGAAAGTATTGTACGGGGCCGTGTAAAAAATTACATAAGGGCTATTTTCCGTACTTTTAACTCCCCCCTACCCTCTCATAAGGAATCGTAAGTTTTTGATGATCCCTACACCCTCTCTTACGTAAGATTATATTGTTCAAAGGGGGGGGGGGGAGTAAATAAATGGTTCATCATTAATAAATAAATTGATAAACCATTAATAATTAAGTTATAAAGAAATAAGTAAATTGAAATATTTTTAATAATCTATATTTATTTCAAGAATTGGTATAAATTTAATTATATAATGTTTATATTTTAAAATTTTTAAATTTTAACCTTAGGTTTTTACTTCAAAGTTATCTTAATATTATCTCAGCGGCTAATATATGACTATTTTATTAATTTTTTAAGAGTGATGATAAATAGGAAAATTCTAGAGAATCTTTGGTATGACGCTGTTTCAATAACATGGTATATAACGTGAAAAATTTTCATAAATTTATGAAATGTATGTGGGTTATGCCGCCGTAAAAGTTTTAATATGATATTATAATATCATAAATGGAATAATAATAATACTAATTATGATAAGATGTATAATAAGATATATATATATATATATATAACATTTTTAATTTTCATTTGTCAAAAAACAAATTAGCCATTTATGTAACGAACTTATTACTAGGTTTGGAAGTTTCATCGCGTTTCTTTTCATTACAAAAGTCTTTAGAGTCAGCATTAACTTTATCGAATTCCGATTCAATCCATTCTAAATCATTTTCATCTCCTTTTTCGATGTTTCATAAACAATATTTAGAAAGGTATATCGAAATAAATAGAGTAGTTTAGACCCCACCCCCCGTGTTCCTGTACATGAGTATTCGTAAGGTTTTTGTACACACCTCCTCCCTGCGACCCTTAGGTAATTTGTACACGGCCCTTATAACTCCCCAAAAGTACGTGTTATATAGAGGGAAATATCTGGAAATAATTTTAGATCGATATATGCATTACTTGTTGAATTATTCTAATTTTTTGAAAAACAGGATTTTCGAAGAACCTCTGTAACTAAGTAATGTTTGTACAGTCTGACAGCAAGGACCAAAGAGATTTATAGTCTAAAAAAGTTCTTCCCAAATAAATTTAAAAAAATTACTCAGTATAAATAATAATACTAAGAATGAGGGTTTATATATATACACACACACACACACACACACACACACACACACACACACACACACACACACACACACACACACACACACACACACACACACACACACACACACACACACACACACACACACACACACACACACACACACACACACACACACACACACACACACACACACACACACACACACACACACACACACACACACACACACACACACACACACACACACACACACACACACACACACACACACACACACACACACACACACACACACACACACACACACACACACACACACACACACACACACACACACACACACACACACACACACACACACACACACACACACACACACACACACACACACACACACACACACACACACACACACACACACACACACACACACACACACACACACACACACACACACACACACACACACACACACACACACACACACACACACACACACACACACACACACACACACACACACACACACACACACACACACACACACACACACACACACACACACACACACACACACACACACACACACACACACACACACACACACACACACACACACACACACACACACACACACACACACACACACACACACACACACACACACACACACACACACACACACACACACACACACACACACACACACACACACACACACACACACACACACACACACACACACACACACACACACACACACACACACACACACACACACACACACACACACACACACACACACACACACACACACACACACACACACACACACACACACACACACACACACACACACACACACACACACACACACACACACACACACACACACACACACACACACACACACACACACACACACACACACACACACACACACACACACACACACACACACACACACACAGATCTACCTTGGACACCCATGTTAAGTCCCAAACGCGGCAATAATTTTTTATTTGGTTGGTGGTACTCTAGGTTTTTGGGCTCAAGGATCATGCAAATTGGATACAGTTAAATGAAAACTATACTGGCAAATTGTTTTGTAATTAGCTGTAAAACATCTATACAAAATTTCAGCCCGCTAGTGCAAATAGATATGGAATGGTAGACTTGACAAGATCTCATGAAAAGCATTCCACGATCAGTATATATATAACTAAATCATGGCTCGTCATTTCAATGTTATTCAAGCTAGAGGTCTGAAATTTTACACACTTACTTTTTAAAGCATGAGAAAATTAATTGCCTTCTTAGTTTTCGTTTAAGTTTATTCATTCATAAAGTTTATCTTGAGATCCTGTAAAGCCGAGTGAAGGTTTACAGGTAAAGGCTGTTAAAGAATAAATTTAAACGAAAACTAACAACGCTTTTCATGAGGTCTGAAATTTTACTGTTAACAGGCACAGACACATCACAGGCACATCACAGGCACATCACAGGCACTTATCAGGCACATATTACTTACTAGCTACATTGATATTGGCAGCTACTTTACTCCACTCAGAACCAACAAAGTGTTTGTTGCTGTGTTCTGGTACGGTCTTATTCCAAATTGCTGGAAAACGATGAACTTCTTCAATAAGATGTGTCACTTTTCTTTCATCCATTACCGGAGACACCAGACACGTACCTTATAGGTACTAGCACGAACACGTATAGACTCATCGACTCGTGTGTATTGTAAACAAAAGCTAGCCGGCAATCATCTCGTCTCGACCGATTTGACTAGTGCGGCGTTGCCAAGTTTCGTTCGGGAGCATCCGCACAAGCTCAGTACTATCTTGGTTGTTAAGGTATGTCGGTAAAGTAGGTTGCTGGATATCGAGCGGATCGAGTGAATATCGATCTGACACGAAGACTCGCAACTCCTCGGAAGTTTCGGAACTCTCGGAAGCGTTCGAACTTCATCGGACGTATCTCGGACGCTCCGATTGATATCGAAGGAGACTCAAGCGGATCTCGAACGACCTCCGTGCGTACCTATAGACGCTCGATCGGACCTCGAAGTGAAGAAACAGCTGAGAGTTTATTTAAAATCGCACGAGAGTGATAGAGAGGGAATCGTTTCATCTCCCTCTTTTTCCTATTATAAGCATATTTCTTCGATTCAAATTGGTTAGAACTCTAATGCTGCTTGTATGCTTGTACAATTGTTTAGAAGTATCTCGAATGATATATAATGCAATAGTCTCTTCAGCTGCCATTCCAAGTAGATTGTACACGCGAGTTTATTTCGAACTTTACGAATGTATTTCAGGTGCGTATAATATTGTGTACACTGCAATGGGATTGCCGATGTTTAGGAAAGTTCAATATTAAAATATTGATAACATTTTACCAGTACGGGGCATTATTGAAAAATCGAATTATCTTTCTATGTCTCCTTGTAAATAGGCATTACTCCAGAGATTTCTTAGATATGGCGCATTGCGATTAATTTTCGAATAATATATATTTGATCTTTAACGCTCGATGATAATTTAATTTTTTACTATTGAAAGGATTTTTTACGTGCTTTTTTTAATTATCTCTCTGCGTACATGATTAAACAGAAAATTCAAATGATTTAAGCTTATCATTCGTGATCAGTCGTTCATTAGATAGATGAGCTCGCTAACATACGAATAATGGATAATTTTACTGTAGTATCCTGTTATCTGTAAGGTCAAAAAATGGTGCATATTTCCGACTAAATTGAAATTTACTAGGGATCCAAGACCTCGCACAAATCGCTTGCAAAAACGAACATCCTCGGACATTCGGAGAAGAGACTCGACCTCATCTTTACACATTGCACTATTAGATATATCACTATCAGAGTTGCTACCTCCTCCTCCCTCCCGCATCGTCCATTCGATTTCTTCAGCCCTACATCGTCTACCCCGTTGTAAATCGTGCAGTATTAATAACTTATTAATCTTTCTCTTTATATCAATTTATTTCTCCCACTGTACAAGCACCAAACTAGTGATCAACCATAAGGGTGGAAATATGCTCAGAGATTCAGTATTCTGGTTGAAAAAGTTATCGGAGCTTGTCGATAAATACCAAAGGAACGATGCTCTTTTGAAAAAAATCGCTAATGCCACTGTCGCAACTCTCCTCGCATCCAATGTTAAATTACTTCAAGAAACATCGAGCTTTTTAGTTTTAAAGCTGTTGTCCATCAAAAATCAAGATTTGTTACTGAAGATTACGGAGAAACTCATCGAGTACTCCTCCTTCGAAACTCTTGTGCTGCCTCAAATATTAAAAAAGAGCACGTTTTCTACTGTAGATGGAAAATTGCTACGACTGCTCGCCAAAATCGTAGAAACAAAGTCTCCTTCGTCACTGAACGGCATAGGCTTTGAAAAATGGAGTAAGTTCAGTCTGAATGTTCGGGGTGCAGAGAGCGTCACATTGTTATGTGATCTCTTGGATTCTTTGAACGAAGGCGAGGTGAAGGAAGATGCCTTGAAAGTTTTGATCGTTTTGCTACATTTATCATCTTTACCGGAGTAACTTCGTGCAAAGCGAAAAGAGCCACAGAGACTGGGTTCAAAGACAAACTTCGCGGAAAGTGGAGGAGTACACCAGGCATAAGGCAAGCGAAGGAGATGCTGGGCGACAGCCTACCGGAGAAATGGACAAGAGCCATTAGAGACAAGGGTAGAATAAAGCTCAGGTCAATGATTGGCTGGTTGACAGGACATTGGAACGTGTGATATCACGTCTAAAAGATGGGGATTTAAGAGGAAGGCAAGTGTAGATGGTGCGGCTATAGAGAGGAGACAACCACACACCTGATGTGTAGGTGTCCCGTCTTTGTGGGAACGAGACCGAGGGTGTGGGGCGTACCATTCATGGAGTCGACAGTACTACGGATGCTTAAAGTAGTATCCATAGGTCAAGTTACATGAGCAATAGATACAAGGTTGTAGCCGCAGGTCGCAAAATAGGCTCGGAGGAATAGCACAATGGTCATTGTCTAAGAGGCCGGATCACTTCCGAACACTAAGACTAAGACTATATGTCGATTTTCGAATTATTTAATGCCTCTATGTTTTAGAGTTAATTATTTAAAAATGTAGAAATTCAAGTAACTTTTAAAATGTAGCGCACAATATGGCGTACAAGACAACACCCACCTGACCTAACATTAACGACATTCCACCATGTGGTATATTTATATATACATTATTGGCGCCATATGGGGTGGTATTGGCCACCATATTAATCACGTAATCCTATATTTGTTTAAATTCACGATAAGTAATAACACATTTAAGAAAAATCCTGCTCATGAAACATAGTCGTAACATTTCTAGTTTATTCACTTTTGTTTATAATTTACCCCTAGCTTTATTTTAAAAATTTTTAAAAATTTATATCTGTTCCCCATTTCAAACATAGAATTTCAAAAGGGATGTGAATTAAAACATTTTTTGAACACGAAAAATATGAAAAATTTGCATATTTCAACACTAGCAAATAATTCAAATATTTAACTTTGTTGTATCTTAAATCAAAATACCAAGTTCTTTTCGTAATATTTGAGGCAATATTTTTCCTGAAAATTTCAAATAAATTCATCAAGATTAAATGCACAAGAAATTTTTAATACAAACATTCTAAAAACGTTTGTAAACCGTTTAAATGGTTACAACTCAACAGTCCTCGGAGAGTTTTTAAAAACGGTTTTATAATGGCTTATGTGGAATGAATCTCCGGACATTCAGACGTTTTTCCAACGTTTTTTAAACGTTTTTCCAACTTTATTTTTGAACGGTTATAAGAAGTGAAAAATTCTTGAAAATATGAATATGTTATGAGTTAATAATTCTCGTATTTAATAGTAAAAAGGCGGACACGTTTTTATACTCGGTTTGCTTTGATCCCGGGACTTCATGAACCGAAAGTAGACGTTTATCTACTACGCCACGGCTGCACTAGCTATTTCCTTGAGCTGTCTTCATATTGACTCGAGTTGCATTTCGGCTGACTAGGCATACGTCACACCCCTGCTAAAAAAGATCAATAGATTATAATTAAAATCGAGTCACTTTTAATCGATTTTAATATTTTTTAATTGACTGAATTACCTTAGAAAATGTATTAATTCAAAATGTATCGATTTTAATCGATTTCAATTACTATTGCTTTTAATGCGCATTTTGCGGATTAATACTAATGAACTTTAATCGACAGTTAATGTATACAACATTTTAATATTTAATGTCATTTAATAGGCTTTTTTGCCATTCAATAAAATCAATTTTAATTAATTCGAAAAAATATATAATAAATTATTTTTAATGAGACAAACGATTATTGCCAATTAATCGATTTGAATGGACTTATTTAAATATTTATGTGAATAGATTTTAATGGACAAAATAATAATTGATTTTAATTTATTTCAGTTATCATCAAAGTCAATCAATTTTAATAATGAAATTGGATATTGTCTATAAAATAAATTTCATCAATTTCAATTAACTTTTGAGCGAATCTATATTTTAATGCGATGAATGATTATTGACCATTATTGAATAGGTTTTAATATGTATACAGAATAATAAGTCATTTTCGTTATTTACAGTTAGAATAAAATCAATTACTTTTAAATGCAGCTTGACTACAAAGAACGTATTGATTTTAATAATTTTTTTATTGTATTTCTATCGTATTTGACAATGTACATAAATAGCGGCCATTCCTAACATTAACTAGCATAACTTTACACTTAACATCCTTAATAAATTTAATAATAGTATTTGTTATTTCTTCGAATTCTATTTTTTTGATATGTGAAACACCTTCAAAAGGGTCTTTGTCAAAAGTCTTGAATAATGATAAACGTAGAACACGCTCACATTTAAATAAAAATTATTTTCTACAGCCATACAACAATAGGTCGTTGGAACAGCAAATGAAGTAGAAATGCACGTTAATATAAATTACGTGAAAGTAGCCTATCTCAGAGAATCGGATAAAAGGGTAAAATAAACATTTTTAACTTTAAATCTTTATAGATCTGGTTAAAATTCTGGATTGATTTGGATTGTTTCGGACTATATGACCAGATCAGAATTCTACATTATTTGTAATAAACTATATTTTT
This sequence comes from Gastracanthus pulcherrimus, assembly GCA_949152435.1. NCBI lineage: Eukaryota > Metazoa > Arthropoda > Insecta > Hymenoptera > Pteromalidae > Gastracanthus > Gastracanthus pulcherrimus. The sequence continues at coordinate 165,693,583 of OX424575.1, read as the reverse complement.
CATTGAAAGAAATAAATGAAGATAAATACTTTACGGAATAATCCCTTCTCATTTTAGTAATTACCACAAATTTTTTTATTTAATTTATAGCACACTAACCTCAAAATGCCAACTTTATTGTCGATTTTGAGATTGTTGTGCTATAAAATATCGTATGAGACTGTTATGGGAGGTGTTTTTCTACCTTACTCGATTTTCTCACTCGCTTCGCTCGTGCGAAAACCCTCGAGCAAGGTAGAAAACCATCTCCCACAACAGTGTCATAATATACTATTTTATTATTAACCTTGAAGATATAATCTTTTCAACAAAATTCATTTTTTGCGTATAACACGCGAACCAAGACAACTACTTAAAAAATTATTGTGCAAGAAGGTAGATAACTTACAACTCTAAAATATATGTGTACTAAATTATTCATGTTGTGATACAATATGTTAAAACCATAAAAAAAATCAATCCCGTATTCTCCGAAATTTGAATCCGCTGTCTCAAACTGATGTTCACATAGAGTATACCTTCCCTTTGAGAGTAAAAAAGACAGTAGATATCGGTTGTCCTTGTTGATCTCAAATAGGCTTTCATCCGGAACATTCCACTCTATATGAACGCAGTGTATCATCCGCTTTTTTAACCAGAGAGATGTTGTATATAAATTATAAATTTAAATGGAAAATTCTTAAAACCTTAAAATATTAAAAGTTTACTTAAGTCTTTAATATTGTACTGCATTCACTCAAATGTATGTAATAAACTGAATGTTGTTGTTATGCATAGGTTTATATCGGCACAAATGTTTGGCTTGATGAAGAAACTTACAACAGGATTCTAAATAAAGCTACGAATCCATCGACGTGTGTATGAAGCATTTTAGTTGCAGTATTTGGGCTGCAGGTGTTGGTGAACTCAATTAAATCTGGTAAATGTAGCAATAGATCAGTTAAAAAATTAAAAAAAGGTGAAACAGAGGCTGAAAAAGAGAAACGTAGAAAAGAAATGGAACGGAACCAACTCCATCAAACCAAACTTCAAGCGTGCCAAGGTATTATTATTCACATTAAGGTACTTTAACTTCATGAAAATTTTTTTTCAAAAATTTTTCGTTCTTAAATGGCGTATAAGAATAATGTCCAAAACGAATTGTAAGTGGAATTTTCTTTTTCAATTTTTTTAATGTCATGTCGCCATTTTGTAGTATATCAACAAAATAAAAAATTATTTTTTGCTTCAATGTTTATATAATAAAATACTGTACATAAAAAAACGAAAAATCATTAAATATGGGGGAGGAGGACAAAGTGGTGTAACCCCTTAATAGAAATCAATAAGTATTAAAAATTATGATAATTTGTTTACAGATTTTTACAACTACTGGTTGAAAAATATGTATACTGTACCTGAAAAAGGTGGTACTATTTTAGAAGAAATTCTAAAGTTTGATAAATACTGCTCGCAGAAATGCGTCTATTATAGAAAAGACCAATCGAAGATTGCCAACGGAAAAAAAGATGCAAGTAAACAAAAGAAAGGGAAAGGCAAAAATGAACAGGAAGAAGAAGATATTGTCGAAGAGGTTGCGCATGAGGATAGTCAAGAAATTGAAGAAAGAAATGAATTGAAAGAAAATGAAGTTCTTCTCAAGATATAATAAAGCAAACTGAAGAAGAGGAATTATCGGAGGATGAATCAAATTCAAGGATATATTAACAGAAAAGTATTCATTTCTACATGTAACAAATCAAGATGATGATGACTAAACTGAAATACTAAGTCCAGCTGTTTCAGACCTAGAATCATTGAGCGATTCGGCTGAAAATTCAGACGAGGATCCATTATTTGTATAATTTATAAATAATTATATTATTTTCATTAATTTAAAGTATTTATTACTATTTATTTCATTACAATTAATTTAAAGTATTTATTACTATTTATTTCATTAGCATTAATCACTTAATTATTTATTGATCTATCAAGACGTACCGATGAGTATATAAAATTATGTACATTATATTGTCTGCAGAAACATTATTAAAAACAAAATTAATAAAACTTAATTTACTTTGACATACAAGATTTTCTGTATGCATCTAAATCATCTTCTAAAAATATAGTAAGCGTTTAAGTAGAGAAACATAAGTACTTGAAGACTCGATATTACTGACTGAGAAAACAGCCCGCAATATATAAGTGTATAAATTGTGATAATAGTAAAGAGATATTAAAATTTATACTAAAATTACGATCGGACAGACCTAAGCATTTCAGAGTAAATCAAATAATATTTTATTATAAAATGTAAATTCAGTAAAATCTTTATAAAACTACAGTGGATGCAATTGGATTGACCATTAAAATCGATAGCATCTTATGTAGTGACGAATTCGATTCAAATTCATTACAAAAGAAGTCACTTTATTACCATAAATTCGAAACATTTGACTAGAATGTATAAGTTAACAGTAAAAATTGATTAGAATCATCTTAATTTCGAGGTAAGATTAAAATTGATTGAAAATGAGAAGAAGCAATTTAATCTAATCAAAAATGATTGAATTTAATATCGATATTTGATATCTAAATCAATTCCACATTTTTGTGATCGGGAGTTCCATTCAAAACGATTGAAACAGAAATAAATTTATTGACTTAGAATCAAATTAATTGATTTGAATTTACAAATTGGCGATAGAAATTGATTAAGGTTAATCCTACTGTAAATACTATTAAAATCAATTAAAAATAATTGGAACAAAAAAAAACGAAAAAAAACATTCAAAACGATTGAAACAGAAATAAATTTATTGACTTAAATTCAAATTAATTGACTTGAATTTACAAATTGGCGATAGAAATTGATTAGGGTCAAGCCTACTATAAATACGATTAAAATCAATTTAAAATAATTGAAAACAATCGATAAAGTGATTCGCTATCGATTTCAAATGTAATTCTGAATTATCATTTAAACCACTCATTGCGATGTAATCCTGGTGTTGGATAAATGAATGTATTTTAATAACTGTTCAATAACTTACTTTAATGTTTTTTAAACGACTTCAATAGACTTTGTTCCTTATTAATTTCAATGTTCCTTTTATTAATTCAAAATTACCATTTATATTATTTCAACTTTGCTTAATCAATTTCAATTAACCTTTTTTAGCATGTACGTCATACATGACAAATACATTTTTCACTTCTTATGATAAGCTCAATTATTATTAAGATTCAAAACTTTTACAAAAAATTTAACGTTAAGAATTAAAACCCAACATAATTTCTCTTACGGAGATTTTGTAGAGTCAAGACATTATTGTAAAGTTGGATGGTTTTGTAAAGTTAAGACAATTTGTGCGTTCCGATTTGATTACTGGGACGTAGGTCGTTTCGGTTTCGATTCCGCTGTCTTGAAAATAAAATTGCAGAAACGGTCTTAATTAAGTGCGTGAATATCTAAATGAAATCTAAGCTAAAGTTAAGAAAATACCATTGAAAACAAATAAATGTACGAATTTAGCAGATTCTGCTTTTCCGTTATTAAAAACTAAAACCATAGATTAGGTCATATCTAGATATTCAGTCAGTTCCTATATTTTTATTATTAAGACAACAGAATCGGAACCAAAACGACCTATGTCCATATCCCATCCATCAAATCGAACGCACCAATTATAGGTATAAGTTGCGCTTAAATTTCGCGCACTCGCGCACTCACGCCGTCCGCCGAAAGCTACAGAAAAATTGAGCGACTTAGCGAATGCTCGCAGCCTCGAAATTGCGCCCTCAATACCATGACGTAACAGCAAACAATTCCAACAGTTCACAAAAGTAAGTATCAAGCGATCTATCAACATATACAGCGTTAGGTAAAATCCGTGTTCCACCCAATTCAAATTTCGCGCGCTACCTCCATTTTCTACCCGTTGTCTACACCTTCGAGCACCGTCCACCTTCGAATCGCATTGTTCAGCGGTCTCTCGATTCAAAAATCCCAACGTAACATACGTTCTCTACGCTGTAAGATACTCCCCACCCGAATATACATCGTAAGAAATATATATATCCCTCCGATTTGCAGCTACAACCGTCTAGTCGATCCCCGCGTTAAGCATCTCTCTCCCGAGAGAGAGAGAGAAAAATGTTTTTTCGAACGTAGAGTAGAGCCCGCAGTAAGCAGGGCAGGGGAAGCGCGCATCATCCTCGCGCGCCGCGCGCGTTGTGTATTACTACACTACACACTTACTTCCCTCCCCCCACGCACCTTCTCTCTCTCTCTCTCTCTCTCTCTTCATTGTTGTACACTCGCAATAACCGCGTCCGCGTGTGCTCGCCCACGACAACAAAAAGGAGGAAAAAAAAAATAAAGAACGAGCAGCGAACGAAACGTCGAACGGACAAAAAACGCGGGCAGTTAATACACACACACGCGCGCGTATATACACGATGCCCGGAGCCGCGGTGATTTCGTCCGCCCTCGCGCCAAGAAGCAGCATAGCCGAAGGCTCGTCCCCGAGGAGAAGCTGAGTACGAACAAGTACCTCGATACCTACCTGCGGTGCAGCATGAAGAGGCCGCGTCGCGAGGTGCACAACGACAAGCAGCAGCAGCAGCAGCTTCGCCTGGAGCTGGAGCTCAAGTTTCGCGTGGATCGGCGGTAATATCACGAGAGATACACACGCTCGCGGGAATATACCTACATTGTTGTTGTAGAGAAGAAAGAGAAAAATAAAGAGCGTGTAAACAAGAGGAGAGGCTGCTGCGGCTCGGCGTTTAACTTAACCCCTTCTCGCTTTGTGCGCCATGGACATGCAGGCGCCAAATGGTTCGTATATGCCCTCGCTGTAGGAATTTTCAACATTGATATTTTTCGATGTGTATTGTATATTATATATACACGCATTTGTACACTGTGCCTGGCTGCTGTCTTTGCTCTCTCTCTCTCTCTCTCTCTCTCTCTCACTCTCTGTCTCCCTCTTTCTCTGTACGTGATGCTCGGCTTGATTATACACCTCCCGTAGTAGCTGTAGCTGTAGCTGTAGCCTAAAGCCTGTGCGCCGCTTCTTCGATGGACTTTTAATATACATACGTACCCCCCCGAGAAAGCCGACCTGCAGCCGAGGGGACTCGGTCAATTCGGATTTCATTCAGAGGCTGTAAACATGTGTGAGTATATTCATATTGCACGCTGCGCGCGGCAGTTTTTCTTTTTTTTATTTCTTTTGGCGGGGGTGTTGGGGGGGAAAGGTGGTGCGTTCTTTTGTCTCTCTCTCTCTCTCTTTTCTTTTTTATTATTGAAGGTTAGATAGGTGTGCGCGGCGACGTCGTATAGGGGAGGCAGGGGTTTAGGTGGACGGACGCCTGGCGTCGCTTTCGAAACAACAGACGGTGCGCGGTGCATGTGTGTGTGTGAGTGTGTGTCCTACTCCACGCGTCTTTTTGGCATCTCGCTCGATCTCCCTGCACACCTTGCCTCGCTCTGCTCTCGTTTTTTAATGTCGATGTTTCGAGGAATATTCTTTCTTTTTTGGAGCGTGGAATGAAAATATTTTTTTCTTGTTGTTTTTATCATTGGAGCATGCTGCCCTTTAACTTTGGAAAAATAATGCTGTGAAAGAGATGATTTTTTTATGTTTAGCAATGAATTTATGTGAGAGAAGGTGGTGATCAGTATTCATGATAAAAGTAATATTGCTGTTGGAAGTATTTTTGTTTACAAAACAACTTGAATTTTAGTTTTTATAAACTTAGTTAAACGTGTATCAATGTTAGAATGTTATTGCTACATAGATTATATTTATTTACTTTCTATTGTTTATTTAAAATGTTTACTGTTACTAAAATATAATTTTTTAAGTCAACAAAAGTAGTATACAATATCGCACCTCTGGAATAATTCTGGGAAACAACCATATTTATTATCGGAATTACTTTTGCTTGAAATATTATATTGATTTGTAGCCCTTCAATTTATTTCTAATGGTTTCCAAGGTATAGGTATAATTTCTATTTTCTTGAGTTATTTTTTTAACTAAAACCAGGCTAATAAGATTTTGAGCTATTATGGTCTTGTTCTGGGAGAGTAATACTACATTTTTTACATTGCTCTTGATTTACAATAGAATATAGGATCAGAAAAAAAAAGAAAATTAAAAACTTATAAATTTTTATAATCATTAGTATTTTTATATCTAATAATAGAATATAAATGAAAATTACTTTAATATTCAATTCAATACCAATTGTCAATCAATACTTATAAACGTCAAATGCTTGAACCGTCTTCAATTGATGCACTTACCCATATTGAATCATATAATTAATTGTTCTGAAGGTATAATGAATGAATTGTTGTGTATTGTTAGAAAATAATTTTATTAATTAAATGTTCATCAGGAAAAGCATGAGTTTAACATAGATATTATGTAAAATGGATCAGTTTGCATGACTAACAATAAGCATTATCTAATTAAAGCAAAAATAAATCAGAAAACCAAATAGTTATATTAAAATATTTTAAGTCTATTATAAGTATATTTGGGAGCATATTCGTAAGTGATAATAATCTAAATGTGTTTATCCTATTGTTTAAAAATAGTAGATATCATTTTAGAGTCCTGTAACCTTTTAATGTAGTTTGTCATCCTTTTTAATATTTAAAAATATTAGAATATCATTTTAAATAAATTCAAGTATGTAAATCATTTCATTAAAAAATTCTGTAATTTTATTAATGTAACCTACTTATAATTATCTATTGTATTTCAGTTTACGCAGCCATTCCTGGCATGCCAGAACTTGGCATGGTCTGGATGGGGGACATGATGGTTCAAAATGACCCCACACAGGAGCTCATGATAGATCCTCGACAAGCAGAAAGTCCATTTTTTTCGCATGGACATCATTCTTTTGATGATATAAGAAATCATCAAATTCCGCCAACTGCTATGGTGCGATATTTAGCTCCACAATTTCATAATGAGTGCTCCGAACCAGAGGAGCCTATGGAAGGTGTAGATGTTCAAGACATCCAACAAGTAAGTTATCCTTCATAATTTTATATTCAAATTTGTATTGTCTAAATTGTCTATATAAAACGAATACTAATTTTATTACTATTTTTCATTTTAGGAGTATGATCATACTGATGGCCAAGAAATTAATGAATATCTGGGTCTTGATGATTATATGGGTGATGAAGAAAGAGAACAAGTAGTGAATAATGCTGCCACACAAACTCAAGATGTTCGTAATCGGAAAATTAAACCAATTAAGCATCCAGGCCTCGTTTTGAAAACACCAATAGCTTATCAACCTCATACAGATTTGAATTTTATACCAATTCGTAAAGATGGTATAGGTAAGTTTCATTATAATTATATAGAATACAAAAAGATCAATTATATTTGGATACAATTTTACACAGTTAGAAAAATAACACATTAACTCAGTGCGATGAAGTTATAAAATTTATAATGAGTTATAAAAGAATGGCTTTATTGTTAATGATAATATTTTTCCTGTAAGAGTCGTGTTTTCATAATTAATTGGTTCTCGTTATCAATAAGTGATATAAATGTTGATTAATGTATTATTCTAATTAACGTTTTACAGCTGTCTGTGAAAAATGTGGTGCTATTGGAGTAAAACACGCGTTTTACACGAAAGAACGTCGGTTTTGTAGTCGTGCCTGTGCACGTTCTTCAGAACACACGGCACCTCATGCAGACTCCACTTACAGTCCAACTCATTCTACAGAGCAAAGCGCAACAGATGCTAATGTACCAAATGATGTAAAACCATTGCATAAGGTAAGAAAGTGTCATTCTTTAAGTCTTTGAGTGTATATACTTAATCTTATACATTTAGTTTTCACACATTTTATTCCTTCAGAAATTAAGAACACATTTTCATTAGCTAATGTAAATTAATTAATAAATTGCTTTATAAATGAATTTAATAATATTGAAAATTCATAGTAAAAGGATCTTTTCAATTTTAATGCTGCTATCTCTAATGCAGTTTTTTTATGATTAAATTATATTAGTGCATTACTAATTTATATTTTCTTTGCAGATTCCTATAAAAGAAGAAATTGTTCAACCCAAGGAGCATATATTAAAAGAAAAAATAAAAGCAGTATTACCTGCTGAGCCGGTAATGCCAGAAGAATTACCTGTAAGAAGAAAACGGACTGCAGAAATGGCTGGTTCATACGATTGGACGCCTCAATTAAAGGCGCCCGGTTTTTGTGCAGCTCCTGTTTCCTGTTTTAAACATGTCAGCATAAAGTTTATTTTTAAATTTAATTACTGGTTTATAAATCGAATTATTGTTTATGAGAAGATGTGCATGGCCATAAATGCGTAATGAAAAATTTGTTTTTACAGGCACCAATATCAGAAATATGGGATAATATATCAGTAGGCATGAAAGTAGAAGTGGAAAATACTGACTGCGACGAAGTCTGCGAAGCTTTCCCTGATTCATTCTGGGTAGCGACTGTGCTTCGTATCTCCGGTTACAGAGCTCTTTTAAGATACGAAGGCTTTGGACACAGTATAGAAAAAGATTTCTGGGTCTCTCTATGTTCAAATGACATTCATCCAGTCGGTTGGTGTGCAACGATTGGAAAACCTCTCATTCCACCTAACAGTACGTCAAATACTTTAATTTCTTTACATTCTTTATAAATTATTTTTGACACAGTCAAATTTTATAACCTTTAGACTGTCGGGATTGGATGTACTGTAAATCCTTTAGAAAGTCCTCAAATGTTGTACTTACATCTTGGATATAACCCATATAATGTTTCGATACTCCATGGCTTTCCGGTGGTCTAAAAATTAATAGAATAATTTTTATTTCATTGATTTTACGGTAACTATTATCTTAATAAATAATGCTGCACAATATGTGTAATCAATTCTGAAAGGGGGTATAGAACTAGTCTCTGAAACATCAATGTAATAAATATTGTTTGAGTAAAACCACAATTCATTAGGACAATCCTTAATAGGATCTTAATTAATAGAGTAACTAACTGTGTCAGTAAATGACCACCTAAATGCCAGTAAACGACCAGGTTACATACCATTTTTATTTGTTTAATAAAAAACTTTTAAAGCATCTATCAAATTAAAAACTATTTTTATGCCTGTAAAATTATTACATCTGCTCCGCATTACTTACAATTACAATAATAATACAGCATTAGTTTATTGTTAATATGTTTTTAAGTATGGGGGTCATTTACTGGTACACTCGACGTAAAAAAGCGTCTGATTTGAACGATTTGAATTTTTTTCAAATACATACTGCAATTTCATTTGATTTCATTGGATCGAATACACGCTAAACTCATTGTAGGATTAGGACTCCCTTATGGAAAGAGAACACTCGATTAATAATTTAGCATTTAATAATTGAGTGTTTTTTCTGCATTCACTGGTGAATTTACCTAACTTTTATTTTTATTTATAAACATTTAAAAAAATATGAAGCTTAAAAGTTTTAAATGACATTTGACTGCCTAAGAAGGGAAAAATTCAACAAACTTCTCTTGGAGTGAGTATCTACTCTAGCAGAGTTAATAGTCACACGGTGAAGGGTGAATTTTTTATTATAAATTCCTAGTGGATTTGTACACTCAGTATTTTTAGTGAAATGAACCTTTCACTGAGCGACTATTGACTCAATTAAAGTGAATATTCACTCCGCGAAAGGTTCATTCAATTGTTTCTTTTGAAGTAATGGAACTTCACTCAAAACTTTTAAGCCTAATCATAATTGTCTCCCACTCTTTCAAATCATTCACCTTTTACTCACATATTTCTCTAAATCTACCCGACAGTTCCACAATCACCATAAACAAAAAAGAGACTAAAACTTCCTCTTCCCCAAACGCAGCGATCGCCAACAAATACAAGGACTGGAAGGACTTCCTTATGCGCCGACTGACCGGGGCTCGCACCTTGCCCACGAATTTCTACAGCAAGGTAAACGACAGCATGAAGTCGCGCTTCCGCTGCGGTCTGCACCTCGAGGTCGTCGACAAGAATCGCATATCCCAGGTGAAGGTCGCGACGATCCAGAAGATCGTGGGCAAGCGACTGCACGTGCGTTACTACGACTCGTCGCCCGAAGACAACGGCTTCTGGTGCCACGAGGACTCGCCCCTCATACATCCCGTAGGCTGGGCCAAACGCGTCGGCCAGGCACTGGACGCCTATCCGGAGTACCTGCAGCGCATCGAGTCCGGAAAGTTGAGGTAAAGCCGAATGTCGAGATGAGAATTGTCTGAAACGCGAGGAATTAAAGTTGTGTTGTCGATTTATTTTACGAAGTGCATACTTATTTAGATGATTTTTAATGGTAAATGTACTTCTTTTTTATGTACAGCGGGGTCTGATTGCAACGAATATACATACTGTTTTTACTATCATGATTTTCAAATTTTGTTTGGTCCGAAAATTCGTTGACTATAGCGAATACAACATTATAAGTTATAGTTTATTTTATAGTTCATTTTGAGATTGGTGAAAGAATTTATTAATTAATCATAAACAGTTCAAAAAAAAATTATTTAGAATTGAATGGTGAAATATTTATTAATTTTTTATTAATTTTAGTATAAAATGTAAAGTTTATAAATTCTTCAACAATTGTTGTATAATGAATTATTCATGAGTTATTTTTAAATTCTGGTGCTATCTAAAGATATTAGTCATCTCAGTAATATCTTTGTTATTGTGTTTAATTTCGTATTTTATATCTAAATGAAAAAAAAGGAGTTCGTTCGTCATTGATAAAATAGAGGCTTGTCCAAAGAGCAGTGTTCAATCAAAAATAAGTATGTGAGTTTTGAAAGCCCAAATTTCACAAAAATCTTCTTAAATGATTCAAAGTGAAACAAGCCAAAATATTCTAATTAATGAATTGATTTTATAACTACTAATTGGTGATGAACACATTGCATTGCTCCCTTAAGGGGAGATCGTAGCGGATTACAGATTTCTGGATTGAATTTTACATTATTCTAATTTAATTGTTCATAAAAGTTAAAAACTTTAGTTGTCCGGTGAACAACTGAGATAATTGAAAAAATTTAAAAATTAAATGAGAATACTGAAAAATACGAAATGTCGGTAACTACGGAACTGCATGTAAGCTCCGACCTCTCCTTAAAATTCGTTATAAGCGGATCCCATTGTATTCTGTGTTGTGCATAATTTGCACCTCCAGAACCAAATTATGACAACTTTAAATTTCTTTATCTGAAAAGCCCTTCGTACACTTCAAAAATTGGTTTTAAAAAGTTTGTAAACTGTAAAACAATAATAAAAATCACGTAAAAAATGTATATTTCATGAAAACTTTACATTGTTTGCTCGGTTTTCATAAAATCATAGAATTTTGAGTTATCATAATCTTGTTCTGCAAGTGCCACACCTGCATAAACTTCCTGTGCAGAATTTGACAGCTATGACATATCCGTGGTTCTAAGGAAATCAAAACATGTCACTCGATTGAAAAAAATCTGCCAACAAAATTCAACGCTCACCATTTCCCTTGCGATCACAGATGCACTCTGTAACACCCCTCAACTAGCACAACGCAGTACCTACCCCTTGAAAACTACAATAACCCTTACCCCCCTCCCCCTCTCCTTTTTCAGCGAGGACGACGCGACGAGCGAGTTGTTCCACGTGGCCAAGAGCAGCCACCTAGGCCACCACTGGTTCACCTTTCGCGAGGGCATGAAGATCGAGGCGATAGATCCGCTGAATCTGTCGGCCATCTGCGCGGCCACGGTCATGCAGGCACTCAAGGACGGCTACATCATGATACGCATCGACAGCTACGACGAGGACGCCGGGGGCAGCGACTGGTTCTGCTATCACACCTGTTCGCCCTGCATCTTTCCCGTGGGCTTTTGCGCGCAGCACGGACTGCCCCTGACGCCGCCCAAGGGCTACGACCCGACCACCTTCACCTGGGACTCGTATCTCGAGGAGACGAACACGATACCCGCGCCCCAGGAGCTGTTCAATCGGGTGAGTGGACAGGAGACTGCAGGGAGACTTTCACTTCGTCATTGGGCGCAGTGTTTGTTTAGCTTTTGGGGAGAAGTTCGTGTTTGGAAATTTACGTGATGCTTTTTTTAATGCACTAATCGTCGGTGGTTCGGGAATCCATCGGTAACCCTCTGCGGGAACTTATAATGTACACTATTGTAATATACGCAACTACTATTATAATGTACTATTATAATATACAGACTTGTAATATGCACAACTACAATTATACATAAAATAATAACTTAAAAAACAACGTGGTTTGGTCAAAATTTACATTAAAATTGTCAAGTGTTGGTTAAAAACTTAAAAATTGTATAAAAGTAAAAATATTGCAATTTTTGATCAACCGATTAAACATCCAAGTGACAGTTGTTTTATTCAACCTTCGCTAACCCTAGTCCGAAAAGGTAGTAATAGCAGATTGTAAATTTATGGTTCAGTAAATTATGCTTTATAAGATGTAATAAATCTTGATAATAAATACAGTTCTAACAGACTGAAATATTTTTTCAGGAAATTCCACAACATGGCTTCATAGAAGGAATGAGGCTAGAGTCTGCAGATTTAATGGATCCTAGATTAGTTTGTGTAGCAACAATCACCAGGGTGATTGGTAGATTATTAAGGGTACATTTCGACGGATGGGAGGACGAGTACGATCAGTGGCTAGATTGTCAGAGTCCTGATATTTATCCCGTTGGGTGGTGTGACTTGGTCGATCACAAATTAGAAGGGCCTCGAGCACACACAAAAAACACTAGTCCTACTGGTAAGCATGCGATGTTACGTTCAGTAATACTTATGTAATTATATAGATGATTTATATTATACGTGTTATTGTGTCTCATGCATGTTTCACAATGAAATAAAATGAATTTGATACTTTAGAAGCAGATTTATCTACGTGTATTATTTCATGTGATTCATATTTGATTTCTACAATAACAACGTTACAAAAACAAATTATAAATCGTTTAATCTTTAAATATAAGCAACACGGTGTATCTCAAAACTAAAATCTAAAAGAAAATTCCATTTAGTTACAAATTCAAACTATTTGTATCACCTTGCATAAACGATTTTTAAACTCGACTTTGTTATAATAGTCGCGTTTTCACGTATACCTTTCGTATCTCAAATAAAGTTAAATTGTTACAATAAAACGCAACCATACCCTGAGATCGAACTACATACTGAAAAACACCACGACGCTTACAAGAAACCCACAAACAAAATCAAAATGAAAATCCAATCTCTAAACACAATCCACTAAACCCCCTCTCCCCCCCCCTCAACAGTGAAATCACCGAGAGGCCTTAAGCGCAAGGGCAAGCGAAAAATGAAGAGGGCCAGCGGCAGCAGGCCCGCTTCCGCCAAGAATCTCCTCACCCGGCAATCTGAGCTCCACCACCCGCAGCATCAGCAGCAATACCACCATCTACAACAACACCATCCACAACAACCACAACACCAACCGCAGCAGCAGCAGCAGCAGCAGAGGCTGGACCGCGAGCGCTACGAGCACCAGTTGGGCCCGGCCCAGGGCACGAAGATCGAGCGCGAGCGCGGCGACCTCGAGAGCAGCATACCCGAGCAGTCGACGGCGCGCGAGCCCGAGCCCGCTCAGGAGCCCGCCGGGCCCGACCAGACCCTGCCCAGTCCGACGAGCGGACAGGGCCAGTCGACGGGCGAGCCGCAAAATCAGCCGCCCCCCAAGGAGCGCATCGCCACTTCGTATATAAACGTGAGTGTGCTTTATTTCTTTTCCCTTTTTTTGATGTATAATGATTATTCCTGATTTGCTGTAGCTTCGTGTGTTTTAACATTCTCGTCTATTTTAATTGGCAGATGCTCGAAGTGTTTTCGTGTTAATTAAGAGTTTTTGTTTTGATTTATAAGAAGTTACATACGTTTCTATTATTAGTAAATTCTATTTAGACAGAGAATAACTAAAAATTGGACAAATTGAAATAAATCAGGGATTTTGGTCCCGAGTCGGTAAAATAGGTGAAATATCACTGTAGAGTAACTGTTAATGACCACTGCAAGTGTAAAATTTGTTAATGTTTGTTGATATTTTGAACGTCTTGATTATGTTTCTTATGAAGGCTGAAGAATTAATATAATGCTGTTACAGGAATGAGAAAATTAAAACTAAATAAACTCTTATATTGCTCTTTCTATTGCTCATACTTAATTTAATGTTTGAAAGAGTAGTATTGAAACTATTGGTGAAGCGCATAAAAGCCACACTCTTAAATATTGTAAATAAAATTCCTTTATTTCAACGTTGTCCAAAATATGTATTGAAGCTTATTGGTGTTAGGCCTCTCTTCACAAACTAAAATTGCACATAACAAAAGCTGATATACCAAAATTGAAATTCTTAAAACATTTTTACTTTAAAGTAAGTAATATTCGACACTCGCCTAAAATTTATCCAAAATTTTCTTGACCCTTTGTAGTACCTTATATTTTACTAATATAGGTACTAAAACGCCATAATACCCTTGGGTCAATTTGGTCTACCTCAAATTTATTCTTGGTCTTGAAGTTATTTAATCCTTGCTTTCTTGCCACCCCCCCCTCCCCCCCCCCTTGGTAAAGCGAGGATTAACAGCATCTCTCTGAAATAAGTGAATTACAAATATCTTATAAAATTTGAACATTTAAATGTATTTTACAATAAAACTACAAAAATTCATCACTATTTCTATCCATAAAATATCGAAAGTTTTTAAATTTTGAGAATAGTGCCTTTTTAACTGAAAGTTCATAAAAATGGTTGAAAATTATATAAATTAGTACAAATTTTAATTTAGAACCACCAGATTAACGAAATTGACAATATGAATGCTTTAACGCATTATTATTGTTGAGTGATCCACATTTGAGCACCTTCATTGAATTTTCAACAAATAAAACTTGATATAAGAGTAGTAATATTTTTGAATCTCAAAATCCCAGGTCTCTGAACTTTTTAGGATATATTCTTAAATAATATCATAGTTAACTTAAGCCGTACGAAAGTTTTAAAAAATCATTATTTATAAATTCTGGGTTGAATTTAAAAAATGTTGACTTAACATTCGAGCATTTAAGATGTGTGTATCGAAAATTTGTCAACGTACATAATAGTTTGCAACGTTTTATCCTCAGAATGGATCAATTTGTGTCAATAATAATATATACTTTAAATATTCATCTGAAAGAATAATTGTATCAAAAAATCCACAAACAATAACAATGTATGGTATCATTATATGAAAAATAACTCCTTTTATTCCGCCTATATTAATATTGTCGTATTCTAACGCTTCTACACGTCCACAGGTGACAGCGGCGAGCAGCAAGTACATACCGAGGCTAGCCGACGGCCTGCAGAAGAGCTCGGAGCTGGGCGAGCTCGTGCCCGCCGAGTGGAACGTCTTCGACGTCGCCCAGTTCCTGCGCGTCAACGACTGCGCGACCTACTGCGACAACTTCAGCAAGCGCAAGATCGACGGCAAGGCCCTGCTCGGCCTCACCAAGGATCAGATAATCGACCTCACCGGCTTCAAGGTCGGACCGTCCCTGAAGATCTTCGATCTGATACAGCAGCTCAAAATCAAGGTCAATCCCGCCCAGGAGAGGCTCAAGCTCGGACTGAAGAAGATGCTGTAACAAGACTAGTAGCCGTTAGTAAAAAGAGAAAAACTATTGGGATGGGGCTGCTGTAGCCGAAAGTAAGCCTGATGCTGCGGATTGGTTTTGAACGACAAAGGAGCTTGGCCTGCTGCGGTTTTTTTTTACAATTTTTTTTTTTGTAATTTTAATTTATCAGTGAGATTTGTTTAATGAAGACTATTTATGAATACGATTATACTCAGTTTTTTTCTTTAATAAGTAATTGATCTTACTTGGATTTTAAGTGTATACTACTTTCGAACGAATGAATGCATGAATGCATGAATTCTTACTACGTATTGCATCAGTATTTTCATAACAATGTTCAAAATCAAATCAGAAAGGCTTCGGTTTATTTTTAGCTTACAGCTCTGTTATAATATTTTACACAAATTCCAACGATACGTAGATGAAATATGGATTTACAGTTAAGGCTTTCAATTATTATTATATTTTTTTTATTTTCTTTTTAAGGATCTACGTGTATGCGATATATATTGAAGCGTTGCCTAAGAAAAAACTTATATTTAGGCAGCTTTTACTATTGCATTGTCAATTGATTGCTTAAATTTTATATTTAATATGAAAAGACGACGACCAACAGAATTTGCGATTTTCGTTCGATTTTTTCTAAAGCTCAACTAAAAATTTGATTTTTCATTGATGATTTCTAAGGTGCAATACTCAGTGATCCGATATGTATAACCATTTACAAGCAATTATTTGACAATCTGCGAATGCTCTCGTATTATAGATATCTAAGATACGATTTTCTATTATAGAGATGTAATGTTTGAAAGTAGTTAATATGATTCATTAGAAAAGGAAAGAAAGTACTTTCCTTACCTTTATTTATGACTTCCTTACTTCGACGTGGCCATTATATGTAAATCCATATCCCAAGTTCAATCAAATAACTTAATGTACATGAACCAGTTATATATACTTTAAAGAAAAGTTTAATTCCATCAGGCATTGAAATTATAAAAATTTAACTGCGTCGTCATATGAAAATATCTAGGAGGAATTGCGAGAGTTGTACGAATAGCTAAACAAATATAAATATTTAATAAATGATCACATTCTATGGAGACGCGTAGGAGGAAATTTTATGTACATCTAGCATTAGAATGACTGTAAATATTTGATTTAACGACAGTGATTGTCTAATGATAATGTAAATAATATCAATATTAATAGAGTTTTGCAGCCATTTATTCGGATTCAGTAGGAGGTACTACATAAATAGAATTAAGTCTAATGGGGCTGATGAACTTTGTGACATTTGATATGTTGACTGGCAGCCCCACCTCATTATCTATTTAAAAATTATAAATCAAAGTGCAGAAATATTATCTGACATGTCATGACGTATTCTTTTGAACATCTCTTGGCCATTACAGTAAAGAGTCTGGAGTGGTTGCCCATTCAAATCTTTACACACCAGTGATAGAATAATATGTCAATTGTTACAGTTTCAGGAAGTGAAAAAGCCCATCATCTAAGTTTACATTTACATTCTTCTAATAAACAAAATTTATCTTATAAGTTTAAAGACTACTTTAATTCATTGTAAATATAATGCGTATATGCTCTGAAACTCAAACGACTGCCTTGTACAATACATTCACGCTTATCGTTGCACGAAATATGACGACAAATACTAAGGGGGAACTTTCACTTCATCATAAAATACATATTCATAATATTTCTATACAAATAATACAAATGAATACACATATTTTTCCACACTCAAAATCGCACTGAAATATGAACTTTCATCTAAGATAATTCTAACTAAACTGGTTGATCTCACACTATTTATATGATCTCAAAGTCAAAACTACGTTAAATTTCTAGAATATGAGTTTATAATTATCGAAAATTCATAAGTGCAGTTCTACCCTTATCAATCACATTTCTAGCTCGGTCAGTTTCCAAAGCGAACAAAGAGCTTTGCTGTGAAATTCACCAAAGAACCCAGAACAAAAAAGACCTCTTTATCAGATCGCTTCCTCATAGTCTGACACTTTGAATTTCAGAGCAGCAGCAACGAACCTCGAGATAAGTCATTCTACATAGTCTCTAAGTTAATTCTGCATCATGTCAACACGGGATCCTTCGTTGGGGTAAAAAAATAGAAAACACAAATATGAATCATTCAATAATCTACCGAAAAACTGCGCTACGTTAAAAATGGATAAAATTGTAAGAGAAAAACGAACACTCGTCCCGTGTCTGAGCATGATTTTAGTATAAACTATGTTAATCCAAAAGTAGTCTTCACACAACTTTAATTTGTCGAAGCAAATGCGCAACTTCGAGTTCGCAATTTAAAATAGAATATTTTCTCAGCGAAATGAATAAGAGAACAAACAATGATCTGTGCGATATTTTCTAACAATTGTATTCAGTAGACTCGATCGGTTTTTGCGACGAGCATTTTTTTGCTTGTGTGACGTTTAATTTTTCACTTTTATTTCGTAAGCGAGAAGACGCGAGAAGAGTGAGAGAAAGCAATGCGGGAAAGACCGACGAATAGATTGATTGGTTGAAAATAAATGTTTTATACGCATAATGTAAAGAAGTTTGCTAATAATGAGAAATCTTATTGTTGCAGCAATAATCACGTGTACTTTGATTATTTTTATATCCATCCTATATCCGATTTTACATCCTTTGATCAAGTTATATGTAAAAGATTTTCAGTTAAAGTTAAGATAAATGATATTTTATTTTATCTTAAAAAAATACAATTTATTTTTATTTCGATAGAAGTCTACGATTTTTCATACATATTTAACAAATTAATTCAGATATAATTGAATAATTAAGACGTGTCTAACTAGATATGGGACATATCTACTTATACTACAAAATACATTTTAAGAATATACTACATATTGAAGTAAATTATTTATAATTTTTTGAAGAGTCGAATACCCGTCAGTCCGATTTTTTCGGGAACATTTAAAGATAATGTATTTCCAGATTTTTCTGTAGTATGTAATGCCCGCTTCTAATAATAATAATAATGTAATTAGAAATTTACAGAACATTTCCCACGAAAAAAAATCGAAACACCAAGATTAAGGTGATGCTAAAGCCAACAGTCACCAATAATTACGAGGAGCCACTAATTTCATTTAATTTTTAATTTTTAGTAAATATCTCTGAAATGTTGTTGTCTTAATCAAAAACAACAACTTTTCAGAGAGATAATTATTAAAAATTAAGAATTAAATGAAGAAAGTGTTTCCCCGTATTTGTCAGTAACGGGGGGTTTAGCATCACCTTAACTAGCTATGCATTGAAGAAAATTATATTCTGTGGCGAAAAGGCATGACTAAAGTTCAATTTTTGAAATGTCGAGATATTAAGGTTTGAAACAAATAAATTATGAAAAAAGGAAAGTATTAAATGAACTTTGGCAACTTTTAACTTTTTTATATGTAAATATACTATGTAGTTACCAAAAACACTAAAAACTCAATTTAAAAAAGAAAGTGGACTTGTTATGTCTCGAAGCCACGGAATTTAAGAATGAAAAGGTGGAAATTTTTTTTAATTATTTATTTTTTGTTTTATATAATTTGAACCTCATTTTTTGAAATGTCTATTCGGGTTAAATTTTATTTTTATTATATTTTTACAGGCTCTAAACAATAGTGTTAGTTTCATACATACGTTTGCCATTTCTTAAAACAATTTTTTAATTATCAGAATCTATTCTAGTCTGAATGATATCGAGACTCATTCTGCATTCATACTGAATGTAAATGTTATTAAACTTTTTGCTCAAGATGCATACTTTTCTTGGAATCACACTAATAGTGCATCATTATCCATGACGCACGCTGTGCAGTCTAGTGCTATATGGTATAATTGAAAAAAAACTATTACAATTTTTCTTTAAATTGTTCATACTCTTTAAATTTGCATTTGACGGAAAAAAATATTCGAACGAAGTTGTTTGAATTTTTTTGAAATCCTACTCCAATAAGGTTAGCGAAAACGAACATTCGGTCCAATGAACATTTCGTATTTAAAAATAATCAAATTCGATCAGATCAAAATTTGTATTAGGCTGGACATTTCAATCGTATAGAAATTCTATTTTAAAAATGACTTAATTTTTCATGGGTTCACTTTGAAATAACAGTGTAAGTATTTATACACATAACGAGATAATAAGTCCACTTTCTATATTTGTGAGATATTTAAGTTTAAAGTTTTTATTTTCCATTCAAAGTAATGTTAAAAGAATCCATAAATAGTAGATATATAAGTTACTTATTTTTACACTTCCTAATTTTTTATCCGAAAATATATTATGTAAGGATACCAATAACACTGAAAAGTCAATTTTCAAAAAAGAAGTGGACTTATGTCGTTACCTCGGGAACCCACAGAAGTTTGCATATTGACAAGAAATATTTCTGGAATATAAGTAAATAAATAAGAATATATATCCATAGTCGGTATGAAAATACCAGCTACCCAATCCTACATCTGCAGTAACCATTTGACTCGTGCACCGCCTTAAGGTAACCCATCTCTCATCGTACACTAGAGTTACACCCGCCCGCACCAGGTAAATGTCCTCGAGGCATCTTCAAGTCACCTTCGCGACAGCCGCCCAAACGCCACTTGCTCCACGCGCCAACCAGATGGCAGCACCAACCAAGCAATCTCCCCTTCAAACACAGATAAGATAAAGCCAACACCAGATAACAAGATGAAGCGTCCTTTCGGTCATCTGGAACGAGGGGAAGCGCGCGAGTCTCTCTCCGTCTCTCTCTCATTCGCGACCATACGATAGCCTGACGTAGTCTCGAGAGGGAGGAGGGGGGGGGGGGAGTCTGGCGCATTCTATGGGCGGGGCTTCGTACGCGTATACTACACTATAGTATATACCAGCTGGCAGATGTTTCCCGCGCGCGAGCGTCGCGCCGTGCCGGGAGAGAACGCGACGGCATTCCACTGGCGTGTATAAAACTTACGCTGTATATAGGTATACACCGAGAGAGAGAGCTGCGGCTGTGCACTTTTTTTTTTTATACTTTGCCGTGTAGCTTGTAGTATTTCCTCGAGTATTTCGTTGCATAAAAGGGGAATTTATATTCGGGGTTTGGGGGGCAAAATATAGGGAGCAGTAAAGGCTTGAATGAGGATTTAAGTCGGTTTTAATGCCGAAAGTGTGTAATGATCGGCTGAATTAAAATAAGAGGAGCGCTGGGTAGCTCGCGGAAGGAACCGGTTTTTCGTGAAATTCGCATCGTAAAATGAAACGTGATCATGTTAGGAAGTGTGTGTATAATGAAAGCTACATCAGCTGAAATTTTATACAATATATTGTAAGCCTGTGGTTATGAAGTTTTCATGAAGAAAATAACTTTGTGCTTGAGCTTTGGATTGTTATAGTGGTTGAATATTAAAAAAAAACGGATAAATGATAACGAATAGTTTGATTTGTAATAGATCAATAATTATATTCACAATTTTAAAATTTTTACCTTTACAAAATCTTTTTCAAAGAGATATTACGAATTATTATTTGAAATTAAATAATTGTTTTATTGCTCAAATTGAATATTTTGAACATTTACAAATAATTTTAATAATAAGTGAAGTGAAAATTATAATAGCATTCGCCGCATGAAAACGGACCATTATACTTATTGTATTTAGACAATGACAATTGCTTTTATAAAATACTGAAGATATCTACCCGCGCCGATTTTCACGCCTTTTATGGTCATATATATATACAATTTCTATTAAATTTTAATTTGGTGCTTAAACAAAAAACCTAATTACACGACGTTTAAAATGACCTGGAGAGAAAGCGAGGGAGAAGAGGGTAAAATGTCCACGGAGCAAATTAAATTCAATTCAAAATGCTTTTCAAGTATGTCCATTTTAATAGACACTGGGTCTAGAAGGGTTAATATCATAATTGTATAAAGCCATATTGTATTGTCATATTGTTCTATGTTGGTAGCACGAAAATAAGATTAAATATAAAAATAAAATAAAATCAAATAAAAAATAAAACGATCGTTTATCTCCGTTAAAGTGTTCATTTTGTCACAATGGATGTTTCCCTTTTGTTTTATATAAATTATTAGTAATAATAAATGAGCTATTATTAAAGTGCGTATCAGAACTGTTAATTGTGCTTGAAATGGGAATTATATTTTTTTTATGTAAAAATGATTTTTTTTCCCAATAGTGACTACAATTTTGCCCCGCCCTCTCCTGCAAGATTGCCCGAGCGCTTTTTTAAAGGAAGGGGGGGGGGGTCGAAGATATTAAAAAATGCTACTTTTGAATTATACTAATAATGAACACTTTCGATATGATCTGTGGGTTTCCGGAAAAACGACTTAACCCGCGAGTAAGTAGGCGCTTTTTCCGGTCCTACGCGGACACGCGCGCGGGCACCTCCGAGGCGACAAATTCAGGTAAAAAGTGTTAGCAAGGATTTCTGACAGATCTAAAATACTATAAACGTTAGGAGTAGCTTGTTTATCAGTAATGAACATTTCTTTAATGTTATTTTGACTTTGTAAATAGTTTTTCTTTTAATTTGTTAATAAAAACCTTCTTGTTTTTCGTTTTTTTTTCAAAATTTCTTCTTGATTTTATTCGAAGCTACATAACATTTTTAAAGAATACAAAAAAATTCCAATATGAAAAAAAAAATTTTAGGTGCTAGCGAGTTAAGTCCACTACTTATGTTTTTAAGATATTAAGGCTTAAAGTTCTTATTTTCCGTTTAAACTAATGTTAAAAAAAAATCGTAAATAGAAGATATAGTCACATTGTTTTACACTTTCTTTTATTTTTTTGCAGGTTTATCTGCAAATATACTATGTAAGGGTACCAACATCTCTCGAAACTCAATTTTGAGAAATGAACTTAAGTCGTTTTTCCGGGAACTCACAGATATATACGTACCGCGGTGAAAAATAATTTAGAACTGTATAATTGAGGGCCCTCGATAAAACTGGATAATTTTCTACTATAGGGTATTTATAGAAGTGATGAGTAGGATCATACATGATACCTATCAGTAATTGATCATCAACCTTTGATAATTCTTTAATTACAACTTGCTACATATCTCTACACAAACAACACTTTAAAAACAATCTACTCAATTTAAAAAAGAAGATCAACAAATGACTACTGAGTAGTAGTACTCGAAAATGTATACCTAAAGTTTGAAAAAGGTCAAAGAATGAAAAAGCACTCGACGATATACACCTTCCAGCTGATCGAAAGGCGAATCCACTACAGTCGGTGTTGACGCCAACGGTAACGCAGGAATCTGCGGGGCCGGCAGCACAACCCGGCGCATCCCTTTTCCCATCCGCAAAACACCGGGCGTACAAACCTACATAAACCCTATCCTCCCTACTAACGTAAATCCACGCACACGCGCAAAGCAACTCGCCGGTCCGTTCTCTCTCTCTCTCTCTCTCTCTCCTTTCCTCTTCAGCGCAAGCATCTACATCCAGTCCGCGTGACGTCATCCCGGCCCCGCGCGCGCACACACACACACACACACCAGCCAGTCAGCCAGCCGGTTGCGCGCGCACCTCTCTCTCGCTGTCTTTCGCGGCGCGGCCGGCTCGGCGCGGCGGCGGGACCTGCGTCATTCTCCCGCACCGCCTCGCAGTCACTCAGTCAGCCAGCAGCAGCTCTATACTACGCTCGTGTGTACGCGCGCGCGCGAGAGAGCAGCCTCCGCCGCGACAACACGCACTCACTCCCTCTCTCTCTCTCTCTCTCTCCCCAATACGAACTATACACACGTATACACACCAACAAAAGAGAAGAAGAAAAGAAAGAAAAAAAAAAAAAAGACTCGCGCGTATTCCTCTCCCACGAGAGAAGAAAATCGGCGTGCACCTCTGCGTGCATAGCTGTGTGTTCAGTGCGCGTGTGCAGTGCGAACATCCTCGCGTACACACACGTACATACATACATATACACATATTTCATTGTCATCGCCATCGCCGCGTGTAGCATAGTATACAGTGCGTACCCGGTGTACCCGTTACCCGTGCCTGCACACACACTCGCAGAGATCATCGTCATCTGCGTGCCGCAGCCGGCGATAAGTGCACACGCCGCGCGCCAGGGAGCATATGATCGGCGGTGGTACCTCGGCCATAGCACCACCAGCGGCAGTGCGACCGGCGGCATCGGCGGCGCGCGCGGCGGCGGCTGCGGCTCTTCTGGCCAGTGCTGCTGCGGCCAGCAGTCGTGCATGCGCAGCAGCAGCGGCGGCAGCGCCCCCCCACCCCGACCCTGCCCCCCCTCTTCGCTTATAACCTACAAAAACGCGAGGAAGTGCGTTGGAACGGCGAGACCCAAGACTGTGCCGACAGATATATATATACGTGTACACACGGTGAATTCGGAGATATAAGGTGCTTCTTGTAGTACTTCGTGTGTATATATATACGTACTTTGGTGTTGCGGTGTGCCGGTGTGTGTGTTATATATTTTGGATTAGCTCGCGAGCGCGTGTGTCATTGTGTGTGTATATGTGCGGTAGGGGAGAACAGCTGAAGGCGAGTAGGAGGCGACATGCTGCGCGTGTTGTCTGCAGTCATGCCGCGGAGGAACGACCGACGAGTATTCGCGCTGGCCCGCGGCTGCCTCAGCCGGTGAAATTTTGCAATCGCCTACACGCGTGCGCGCGCACACACGCTCTTTTTTTCTACTGAAAGAACACGGATCCGCGCGAGTGCTCCAGTTGGCCGGTGACGTTACCCAAGAGGAAAACAATCGAACACGAGGGAGTATATATATACGACCGGCAGCGGTGTGTGTATATATATATATATATACGCAGGCACGCACATCAGTTCCACGAGCTTCTATATCTCTGTCTCTCTCTCTCTCTCTCGCGCGCTGTTCGCGGAGAGTCTCGCGTCTCCGCGGGGTTATATACAGCCCCTCAGCTGTTTCCCGCCAAGCAGCGCGCCGCGGCCATTGCGAGATACGGATACGCGCGCGTCCGGGCCTCGATTATAAATACCTAGACGAGAATCGCGAGGATTGGCAGTGGTTGTTCGTGAGTGACAGTGGGCGAGATTGGGAATAATAATAATCGGAAGGATTGGATGACATAGTGTGGTTGGTTTTCTCTTTTTTGTTCTCGGTGAGAGTCTCGCGCGGGCACGACACTCCGTCCGTGGCTGTATATTGTACACGCGCACGAGGATAAGAGGGAGAGAGCGCAAAAAGTGCAGGGAGGTTTTTATAGTGGTGGTGTTGGTTGTCGACGGCTCGCAAGAGAGAACAGCGGGGGAGGTATACATAGTGTTTTTAGCTTTGTGCGCGAGTGGTGGTGGTGTTGTTGTTGTTGTTGTTGTGGTGGTTAAAGTTGGTGGGTGCGGTGTCGCGAGAGGCTGTGTTTTGCACGGGTAAATAATAGAGGACGGCGCGAGCACGGGATTATGTCAGTGTTTGCCAGCAGCGACCTGCTTGAGGAAATCGTCGAGACGACCGAGGAGCAGGAGGCGGACCTCTGCAGGTGAGCGGCGGATTTTTTTTTTTGGTTTTCCTTTTGGAGGGGGGGCTGAGATTTCGCGGAAGTGGGAGAAGTGAAATGCCTCTCGCGTGTAGGATGGTATTGAATGAGGGTGGGTTGCTTTTTTGTTGCTGTTCTGGAGATTTCGTGGAAATTAGAGCGAGGTGATGGGATTGTTTATGCGGCTTTTTCTTTTTACTCGAGATTTTGGAGTCAAATACTACGTGTTCCAAAAAATTTTTTTTAAGAGATTTGAGTTATAGAAGTTTTGATTGTTTAATAGCAAGTAGATGTATAGTGTGTCTGGTTACGTGAAACGACGGAAAAGACGTGAGCAATGAAAATTGACGATTTTATTGGCGTCTGTAAACGATAATTATATTTGCACGCGACATGACGCTGCGTCGCATTTTCAACCTGTTTTTCTTTTGTTTACCAGGTACAGCAGTATAAATATCGTCAAGTGACTATACCAACTTAATTTTTTATGAGCGCGCAATAAATCCCGCGATTATCACTTAAAGTTTTATAATAGTGTGCAATAAAATACAATGAAATGACACTCGATTAAAGAATGTTTATTTACATGTACATCTGGTTACTCCGAAAGGCATTTCACTACCCATTTTCCCCGACAGCTTCGTCAGTTCCGTGTTTTCAAACGTTTTAAGAATGCTCGTGATCGTTTTACAACGTTCGAAGATTCCACACTACCTAATTGTAAGCAATAATAATAAAAGTAATAACGACCTTCCGACCTTCTCAAGCGATTTACGATCAGAAGCCACAAGAACAATATCGAACAGTTTACGATCACGAACAACGCTAAAACGATTGACACTTGCTTTTCAAACACGTTCTCGTTTAAATATATATACACAGTACACTATAAATACTCCAAGACGCAATAAAAGCGTATATAACCTATAGTTATAACTGTCATTTGTCGGTGTGAACTCCCGGGCGATATTGCGCATAGAGCGACGGGCGACGAAAAACTGTATATAGAATGTATCGAGGAAAACCGATTGTGGACAGTTTCTTCGTCGTCGCTGACCCGCTGCTTATACACGCGCACACACATGTGACATGTTTGTTCCGTCGCGCGCCGAGACGAGATAATAGTTATATATATGGCGCGCGCCGGGGAAAATTTTCAAAACATCAACATGGGCCCTGGCGCGACGCCGACGTTACGCTACTCTCC
Source organism: Gastracanthus pulcherrimus (assembly GCA_949152435.1). NCBI lineage: Eukaryota > Metazoa > Arthropoda > Insecta > Hymenoptera > Pteromalidae > Gastracanthus > Gastracanthus pulcherrimus. The sequence goes on along the minus strand of OX424575.1, from coordinate 165,667,077 downwards.
TCTAAGATGACCGCGGCTTGTAAATAGTTTACTTTTTCGAGTTATTGACCTCCCTTGTACGTTACTATCCTTATGAGTAGAAAATTGTGAGAGTAGTTTCATCATGTAGTGTGAATACTATTCAGTAGTGGATACAAAAGTGACGGAAAAGTAATTATTGCACGTCACTTGTATTCTTAGTCAAGCCCGATGCGCATATTGTGTAAATAATAATTTTGTAGTGATTACCCCTTTATGAATAGATCTGAAAGGTTGTTCAATCCTGTTTAGATTATATTTATTGTATGTGACTTTTAATTGTTATAATAAACATTTATACATTTAAGTTCTCGAAAAAACGACTCCGGTCCGCTTTTTTTAAATTTGAGTTTTGAACGCTTTTAGAATCCTTACATAATTATATTTTTAGATGTAAATTCAAAGAATGTGGATAGTATATAAAAACTTTAATCCTTAACATCTCTAAAACACAAAAGTTGACTTGAGTCGTTATTCCGGGAATTGACAGATATAATATAGAAATGAAACGATTTGTTTGTGAATAATTAATATGTTTAAGAATGTAACAAAACTTGACATCTTTCTTATAGAAAGAAATGAGTTTTATAATTAATTATTTGTTACAAGTATGTAGGTATATATAACAACCGTACGGACAAGAGCTGCGAAAGTGCAGGGATGTAGCTTTCTCGTTTATCTTACTCTAGAACTTAAAGCAATTTTTATTCTTCTTAACTTAAAATTCTTAACAATTCTTCTTATTCTTCTTCGACTACAATTCTTCTTAAAACAATTTAACCATAATACTTTATATAATGTCGTACCTAGAAACATATCGTTTCTAAGATAATAACGATTGTAAATGCCATTCACATTCCGTAGTGGATATAACGTAAGAAATATAAGTAAATATGTTTATAATATAAATAATTTATAAAAAATAATTTATTACAGATATAGGTGTATATATATTGTAGAATACATTATTTACCGTTCTCGCATACTTATCAAACTTTTAAGTATTCTTTAATTTTTTGCAGTTCAATACTGACAACTCAAAATGTACATAAAGGAGCTTATAATGTAAATGAAAGCTCTTATTACACCTCGTTAATTGGTTATAAAAGTTGATAATTTTATAATTTAATAATAAAATATTATGAACGTTACCTACTTCGTTTAATAAAAAACAGAATTTTTAGTTGACATAGTCTCCCTCTAGTGCTACAAAATACGCTTAAAATAACATCACAAGCAACATTTAAAACTCCAAATCCAGTCCGCAGATCCGCGCCTATAATTGTCATTTCCCACCGGCTCAAAAATCCTTCAGCAACGCCGTAACAACGTACAAATGTCGTCGAACCCATCATAACGCAAGAAACTCACGGAATATCTCCTCTCCGCCTCCATAGCGCCGCCTTTTTTCCGCTGTTTTTCCTCTCTCTCGCTCTCTGCGCATCAGCCGTCGCCGAAGGTCGCGAGGTCGCTCGAATCGCTCTTTTCCGCCGCGCTGCGCACACACATGCTTGTATATACTCTCGCGGCTCTCAGCTGTTCTCTCTCTCTCTCTTGCCTCGCCGGCCGGCTGCGATCAAGGACGCGCACAACAAAGCGCCTCTATGTATCTCGTTTGTCAGCGATTTGACGCGCCGGGATATAAATTTGGTCGCGCGCGAGACTTCGTTGCGCGAGGAATATAATGTATTTTCGGTGCTGTTGGGAGAATTGAGAATGGTTTTTACGAGGTGGTTGGCGGGGGATTATTGGCGCGTTTGTTTTGGGTTTGACAGTGGCGAATGGCCGGTTTATGGGCTGCTTTGGTGTCATAATTTTCGGAGGCCATCGTCGCTTTTAACGCTCGATTTTCAGTGCGCGCGATATCGAAGCTTAACGGGGCGAATCGAATGATTCTTATGTTTGGGTGTAATGTCGTCGTGTTTATGCGATATTGTTGGGGAATTTATGTAATGTGCGTGCGGGTTATCGTTGAATCGAGTATGAACTTCGCGTATACGCTGCATTGCGCATAAATTTATTGCTATTGAATGGAAAAATAAATATTCCTGTCAGCGTGTGTACGCATGAGATTAATTGAATTTTTATTACAGCGCTATTTATCGCGTGATTCTTGAATGTGATTTACAAGTGCCGTTTCATTATCTTGATTAAAAATAGATAAAGATAGCATTATCGCTTAAAAATACACTTAGCGATGTACGCTGTTCTACAATGTACGATATTTATGATAATCGAAGGTTTATGCATAGTTTCAATATCGCATCTTCAATAACATCAGTGTGATTCTCATCTTGAGACAATTCGAAAGAGTATAAATATCAATGCTTTGGCTTATTTATTGAGACTCGAGCGTAAAATATGTATTCTTGTGCATCTTTGTTTATGTTCAAGTTTACTTTATGTAGTTTTAAAATAGATGTAATCTATTTGATTATTCAACTAAATAAACTCTATTATGTAAAAGAAGTGTGAACGTTACAGTTATGTCTTAAAATAAATTAATCAAATTAAAATATAATCGAATTTAGCCAAGACGACAGTTAGAAAGTAATCAACGCCAGTATAAAAGGCATTAAAATACCGAACCATCATATATTATTATCTCGGTAAAAAAATTATCAACTTCTGGTTTTCGCCATTCTCACCTTCTACTTCTACTAAAATTTGACTATGTAATTCATCTAATAAATTCACTTCCTAAGTATACTTGAATACATTATATCCAAACATGTCCTTATTCAATTCTTACATGAACCTTTTTGAGCAGCAAACAACTGACCTTGAAAAAGAATTAAAAAGAGATAAGATTTATCTATTATATTTTTTATTAAACTTTAAGTAAAACTGTACTAAAAACTTTTATAAAGATTTTCTCTATGTGTGATTTCTTGTGTGAATTTATATACCAATTATAAGGCGGCAACAGATTGAATACTATTTAATTTTTAAAAAAAATAATTTCACAATATTGTACTCCAAAGTACAAATACATAATTTTGTCCTTTCAAAGAAACAAATTCAGGATTTTAATCTTTCTAAATAGAACAAATTGAAGAATCTGTACTTTTCAAAGTGCAAACATAAGAATTCATTCAAGATTTAAATCATTTAAAAAGAATACATTGAATTTGCACTCTTTAGTTCACTCAACTGCTCCCTCTAACAAGGTAATTAGCAAAACCGAGAGGCGCACTTTATAACGAACGCAAGATAGGGGCTAATAAGAATAAGAAGCTCCGAGCGGGCAAAGAAGATAAAGGCGGGACGAAAGATTATTTTCGTGTGTCGAAGCCGGCGGTGCAGCCCTCGGTCCTTTATCACAAGAGAGAGAGAGAAGAAAGACGTGCCGGCGGCTATTTTCAAACACCGGCGCGCGTCTGCGGCGTCGCGTTCGTTGTTGCCGTCGGCACGCGCTAAAGGCGACATCGTGGCTTCTGCGATCGTTCTGTGATGTGTGTCTTTTCTGCGGTGTCGATGATGCGAGAGGTGACATGCTGATTTTCTTTTGCGAATTCGGAGAATTGTTGTGTGGGAGTAGGTTTCGTTGATATAGGCGTAATTAGGCTATGGATGTTGAGTTTTAGCATTTTTGTACGCTGGAGAATAGTGTGCAAATATATGTTTATAGCACACTAACCTCAAAATGCCAACTTTATTGTCGATTTTGAGGTTGTTGTGCTATAAAATATCGTATGAGACTGTTGTGGGAGGTGTTTTTCTACCTTGCTCGATTTTCTCACTCGCTTCGCTCGTGCTAAAACCCTCGAGCAAGGTAGAAAACCATCTCCCACAACAGTGTCATAATATACTATTATGTGTTTGTGTAATTTTATTTACTTTTTAATATTTCTTTGTAACGTATACTACAAATAGATGTATACTTTTCGGTAGATGGGACTATAAACTGCATATTATTGGTTAAAATTTCAAAGTTAGAATCGATAAAAATTTAGTCTACTTGCAGTTTGCATCGTTAATGTACCTATACAACAATTCAAGAAAGACTGATTCTTTGAGTAATGTAAGTTTCGCTACATACAGCTTAAAGTAGCAAGCTTTTTATTTATGAAAGTTGTATATTTTCAAATATTACAATTACGTCAAAACTATAAGCAATATTGAACTTTAATTCTCTAACTTTCTTTAATACTGTATTAGTATTTATTGTTTCAAAACTTGGTTAAATTTCTCTTTATCATAGCTCTTCTACCCATATTAAATGAATGAGTAAGAAATAAATCTTTTATGCGTACTATAACATTAGATTTGTTATTTATATGTGATTTCTTAGAAATTGTATTACATGCTATAAGCAAGTATTACACTCCTATACAATAAACAACTTTTTCCAACGTAACATGTACTATCAGCGGTAGACTAGATATTTTCACATATAATTCATCGTATTAAAATGTTTTTAAAATTAAATAATAAATCCTCTGATTTCATTTTTCCCCCGTCTCGTTCAACGTTAAAATTTCATAATTCTTTCTCTAAAATCCCAGCAACTGTCAGCCACATTATGATAATACGAAACAAAGCAAAAGCACGCCGCCAGAGAAGCTCGCCTCCGCACACGCGAATCGATTTTACCTCGGAAAAAGAAGCAAAACGCCCGAGCGCGTTTCTCCTCGCGTATTATATGGTATATGCAAAAATCACAACCCGTGGCCAAACTCGTATGCAACAACAGGCGGCGGCGTTAGCCACAGTGACTCCGTTGATTACGGGAAAAGGTTGACGTAATTGAGGAAACATTTCCCTCCCTCTTCGTGAGCAGGCAGCGGCGTGTCGGCCGAGTCAAAAAGTCGGTTGGCTATCTCCTGCGTATGTGTGTGGTTATAAATATGCGCTCTCCTCGTTTTTTGCACTGCACCGCCGTGCAGCGTAACGCAACACAAAGAAGAAGAAGAAGAAGAAGAGAGACAGAGGAACCGAACCGCGCACGACCGTTATTTTTGCTCGCAGGAGATGATCGTCAGTCCCAGGCGGTCACAGAGTTTCGCGCTCTCTTCCGTCTGCTGCTCTCGCGTGGGTCTCTTTTTGTTGCTCTCTTTTTGCTGCTGTTACTGCTTCTTTGGTGTGTGTGTACGTGCAGTCGCGTTGCAACGAGCCTTGCTCTCTTTGCAGTCGAGCCATTTCTGGCATTCTCGAGCGGGTTTGCGTTGGGCGGTTCAGGAGGGTTTGAGACCCTGCTGTCTTACCGACTTTTTTGCTTTGTGCTGTTTTACCGACGGTGCTGATTTGGTATTTGTGGAACAATTGGTGTTTATTTATTAAGTATTCGATGGAAAATGAACTGTTTTTTTTTTAGTTAATTCATAATTATTTGAATGGTACGGAGGTATGCAAGTCCTATCTGTACCTACCACTCTTTTTTATCGACTTAATAATCAATGTTTGACTGTAATTATATAGAGATACCTATATTTAGGCGACATGTAAACTCACTCACTTGTTCTCTGTATTGGATAATTAACCAATCTAAGAACTTTTAAACACATATTTAAACTGCCACTATCCAGATAATTCAAACAAAATTTCACAAATTGACTACGGGAGAGAGTGCTTGAAACTGTGCTCTAATACAGAGGCAAGCGAGATTTGAGCTTTTTATAAATATAAGTATTTTTATAATTTATTATAGTCAATTGTTCATTTCTTGATCAGTAAAAATAAAGGCGGTAAATTTGAATTTGAAATTGCATCATTCTAACCATTGTAAAATGATAAACGAGAATCGTTTGAGTTTCTGTTGAGTTTTGCATTACCAACATTTTTAAACGCATGAAAACCCGACAAAAACAAGAAGCAATTCATCTTCTCTTTTTCATTTAGCTCTTGATGTTCATAAGGCAAGAGGTTAAGCAGCAACGATCCGTATTTAAAGCTAGTAAAATGTTTAAACTCACAATTTCCTTCTAAAACTAAAAATCAACACGATAACACAATTTATTCCTTATCTGTAACTCTAAACTGGCATTAATAACACTACATACTATCAACAGCTGATCCTATCGAAACAACGCAATAGTTACCAGCACTCCAAGTAACTCTAAAAAAGAATTCTCCGCACCAACTCACTTCTAGTATAAGTAAGTAAGCAAGCAGCGAAGCATTGAAATGCGCGACGGATTGTTTTTTCTTTTCCTTCTCAGCATGCGAGCTCTCGCTTCTTCCTCTCCCTCTCTCTCTTTTCTCTGCGAGTGACTTTGGAGAGCTGCACGCGGCTTGTTGTTGTCGCGTGACGTAAAGCCGGCCGGGGCCGCCGGCTTTCGAACAGCTGGGGCTCTCTCGCTCGCAGCGCGAGATTTCCAAGAGTCGGGATGCCGCGCGCGCGCCGCCGCGTGTAAGGTATTATTGGGAATAGAACGGCGCGAAAATCATTGTGGCTCGCGATTGAATTTCGATAGCATTGTGCGCGACTCCTCGTCGATGTGTATGTAACGTTTAATCTTTTACGAGTCGTATTTTTCTTTTTTTTTCTTTCTTTCTTTTTTGGCGCGGAGGTTGAAATGTCGGGTTTTCTTTGGAGGCTTGGAAGGGAATGTGTATACAAGGATTTTCGATCGGGAAAGTAGATGTGTGAGATGTGTTTTGAGAGATGAAGAATCTCTTGTTATTTGTAAAAGAGATATATGCACTGAGAAAACAAGTTCTTTGACTCGAATAAGATTGCGGGCGAATGATTTTTATTGAATCAAAAACAGATTTGTTCGATTTAAAATACGAGATTTTGACTCTTGAGATTAAGATTTCTTCGAGTTGAATAAATATGTTTTTAATTCAATGGAAAAATTGTATCATCGGCCTGCGTAGAGGTCATATTTGAGGCAAAGAAACTTTTTCCTTAGATGTAAATAAATTCTGATCGTGTAGGTACAATTTGCATAGATTTTATATGGAGAAGTTAATTATTATAAATATATAAAATCTGTGTTTACAATGTAAAAGCTTCCTGCATTCGAGATGTCGGTGATATTTATTAATTCACACTCTGGACACTAGAGTCACGTTGCAATTTCAAAGTCACAAAACATTTAGTTATTAATCTTAGTTACATATTTACAAAATCTAAATAATATCAACATTATTTCCCAGGTAGAAATCTGAATAATTTAATGTTATGAAATAGTTTTTACATTTGTACAAATTTCTCAATTCTAAAATTGAAAAGCTAAAATTGTAAAAAGCGTCTCATAAATAGTCCATTTTCCATCAGGAAGTCCAAATCAGCAATTTCAACAATGTTAACACAAAACTTGAAAATACAACTTCGATGCTCGCCCGATAACACAGAAATTCTTCCGCGGGCAGCGATCACTCGTCGCGATAGCGATCGGTCAAATATTTGCAAACACTGTACGCGCGGTCATCCTTCCATCTTAACAGTCTTGACGTCGTCCTCGTCGAGGACAATATACACGGCCCAGAAGCACGCGTGCGCGTCTTCGCGGAAGTCGGCCTTCGACGGCTTCTTTGATATTTCCATCTCTCTCGCTCTCGCTCTCCTCGTCTTCTCTCTCGGGCGTATAATTTCGCGCGAGCGCCGGCTTCACAAAGCTAATTTCGCCCGGAGCCGATTAACGTTTTAGTTAGTCGCTCCGAAAGTTAAATCGCGGCGCTTTCTCTCTCTCGGTAGGATAATAATCGCCGAGTTTCGACAAAGGCGCGATTTATCGGCGTCGAGCGATTCCTTTGCGTTCGCTCGAAAGTGTCTCGCCCCCCCCCCCTCTCTTTTGCTCTGGCGCTCGGTCTCTCGAGGTCTTCCTGGCTCCTACCTATAACCGTACAAATTAAATTCCCGATGAAAGGACGCTAAAGGAGGCATTGTCTTTTATGTGTGTCTCTCGGGCTTATTACGGGAACGGAGGCGGGCGATCGGGAGTGATGATAACGATTTTTGATTTTCGAAATTCTATTATGAACCAGAAGGTTATTACTGACAAAGAAGTTCGATTTCAATTAAATTAAGTACCTATATTTCAATGGTGTCTTCATAGCGCCAGAAATAGTATAAAACGTATCATAAGAAGTATTAAACGGATAAACCATATTCATTTATCTTTGTCTATGTAATTCAAAATTTATTTATTTATTCGTAAAAATACATTAAAAGACCATTTTCCGCATAAAATCAATGTTTATTTATTGACTAATATTTAATCTTAAAACGATTTTGATGTATTTAGTTTATCAATTCAAGGTATCAAGATAGTCGCTGTAGGTAATATATTTTGCTCAACAAATTTGTTGAATGTTCATAAGGATATAAATAGATTATCTTTTTATATTTCCTATAGTTTAGCCTCAAAGAAAAAACTCTAACAAGACCGTAAACATTTAAGTGCACTTTAAAAATTGAATCCATACTGCATATACCATAAACATGAAAGCAGTATGCAAACCTCCTTTCTTTATCCTGCATGCAAGATCCGAAAACCACTCGACTATTAAAACGAGCATTTCGCTCACAATCGAGCGAGCCCCCTTCAATAAATTACCCGCGAATTTCCTCACCCGAGCCTTATAAAATTTTTACGAACTTCCATGCCCACGAAGATTAGCCTACCGAAACCTAAAGAAAAAATACAGAAATAGAACCCGTTCCAACGCTCACCCACGGCCGAATAAAACTCGCGCTTATAATCGTCGCGCGCGCGCTGCGTATATAACTATCGCGCCGTAAACACGGCAACGAGCAACGAGACAAACTAAAACCCCCCCTCCCGCTCTTATACACTCGTTTTTCGCCCCGTGCGCGTTTAACCCCCAAAACTACTCAATTTAATACCGCGGAAGAATAAATTATAAACTCTCCCTCTCCCTCTCGCGTCCGAATTAGCAATGCTAATCCGCGCTCCTTCAGCGCCGGGGAGAGAAAAGCACGCGGTCTCGCGCTCAATTTGAATAAACGCATCCATTAACGGCTCCCCCCCCCCCCCCCCCCCCCGCGCGGGAGTATGATCGCGCTAGGAAAATTTTCGGCGGCAGGTTGTAGCGATACTGTTTTATCACTCTACTGTGGGGGGGAGAGGGTATAAGAGGTCTTTTTCCGTGTCGCGTCCTTATTGTGCGAACCGCAACGAGCGCGCGCGCGCGGCTTTGTCTTTTTCTCTCGGGGCGCCTCGTGAAAACATGATCAAAAGCGCGGGAGAGCGAGCTGCTGATGCTCTCAGGGCCAACGATGTGAATGTGTACAGTAGGGGCCAAAGGATTGAGGCAGCACACACCCCCCCTTCCACCCTCACAAGTTTAAAACACTGGTACGGTGAGACGTCTGTTGTGGATTTAAAACAACATTCAAAAATATGAATTTCGCGCCTATTTAGAGTTGTAGAAGTCTTATTACTTGAATAGTAGATAATAAAAAGTCGTTTTGATTTTAAGAGAAAAAGGGTTTTCACTTGAACAATACTGCATTGTCTACCTGCGTCAATACATACTTTTTTGTGGTATAAATACAATAATAAAATTTGTTAAATAAATGATTTCATGAAATATTTACATTACTTGTTTGTTGTTGTCAAAAACATAGAATTTTGGGTTAGTCTTGTTCGACCATTCGGAAAATGATTGGTTTTTCGCTTAGAGAAAGGTTCTAAATCAATAAAATCAATGATCCATATTGACTTTTCTGACGATTAGATATCCTTCATTTTCAAAATTCATCAGAGGAGTTCATGAAGATTGAGGGTCATATTGGATTTTGTTTACAAAAATTAGCTGCCGCATCGTATCAGCCACTTGACAGAAATACATAATAGCAATTGATTACTCAATTAGAATGTAAAATTAAATATTTGTAACAGTGCATGAACATTAATTTTTATTCCATCAAAATAGATTTTTCAAATTGAGATTTATTGAAAAGCGGGTACTATCCAAACCAATAATCGAACTTGATGTTCGATTTTGAGGACCGTATTAAATTCTAGTGAGTAACAATAGAAAATCTGATCTTAGATTGTGTAAGAGCAAGCATTAACCCTTTGCGGGGCGAATTTAATCTAAAAAATCGAAGTTTTTTCATCTTAAATTGTTTATAACTAATTATATAAACAAACATTTGTAACTTTAGGCTCAGGATTTTATTCCTTAGGCATCTAGGATTATATAGAAAAATATTTGAGCGATATTGAGCTCATACTGCCTAAGTTATGCACAAAAAACTGAATAAAAATAGGGTGCCACGACAGTGGCACCCGCCCCGCAAAGGGTTACACCTCCAGTAACTATAGCCCAATAATTTTATTGCTTTACCCATCATTAATCGTAAATCTAATCACCACCTAAGCAGTCAATTAGAACCTAAAAAGCCAAAAGCACAGCACTAAAACCTACCACAAAAATCTTCACGTGCATATCAGCGTTTCGACCCAAGCGTGCCCTACACACTTTTGTCCCCCACTGTACGCGTCTCCGAAAGAGTCGCGGCCGACAGGGGCGAGGGAGGAGGGGGATAAAAAAGATGGAGAGGAAATAATGGGTACGAAGGCGGCGTCGGGCCGCTCTCGCTCCGTCCTTTGTTTACACTCTCGACGTGCAGTACCAAAACACGATTCTGCGCGCTCCGCCGGCGCTGCAGCGGCCCTTTGTCCGTGCACATGCAGTTCGGGGCTCTCTCTCTCTCTCTCTCTCGCTTCTCTTCTTTTTCGGCTCTCCGCGCGTGCGTCTCTCTGTGCTCTTGCGTGCCGCACGCGCGTTGTACTTGCAGCGCGGAGAGGAGAGGAGCAGAGCCGCAGAGACATGAAAGAGAGCGAGAGAGGGGGGAGGAATTAAGGAGCCGCGCTCTTGGATGCGTTTCTTGTGCTCGCGGGCAGGCGTTGAACTCTGGGGGTGGGTGCTTTTTCTTTGTTTTTCAGCGGTGTTGGGAAGTCGCGTGGACTAATGAGCTTTGTGGGTGAGGGTGCGTTTGTAGCGTGTGCGTGGAGTCTTTTGAAGTGAATTACATGATTTACGTGGATTTTGGATTGTTGAGGGGAAGATTTTTTAGGTGATTCGGGTTTTACGTGAGATTAAATTTATAAAATTGTTAGCTCGTTTACTATTTGTGTTCAATGCAGTTTATAGACCTCGCTTGCTTCAAAGGATATTGCATCGGTGTACGAGTTTTCGAAATGCAATAATTGTCTTTTTTTATTTTGATAGCATTGCAAAAATGTAAAACGTTCCCAATAGAAATATATTTATAATCTGTCAAAATATCGAATTAAAACTGAAGTTTAAATTAATTGAACAATACGCCATTATCTCATTCGAAATGATATAAGAAAACGTGAATATACAATTTTTATCCTGATAATCCTGAAACAATTATGTTTGCATTCTCTTTCGAATATCACTCCGATATAATCGCTTAATCTTTCCTTATACCTTGATAAGCAAAGAAAGGATATAAGCACGAAAAAGAAGACCGAAAAAACGAGTACAAAAGAGAGTGAAAGATAAAAGCATAGAAAAGGTCCTCTCTTTTACATGTTGGGTATGCAATATTCACAAAGGAGCTCTTTGAACCTGTATAGTGGACAAGAGATAGAGAAAACGTATTCACAAGTTGTTTTATTTCAACGGGTTCATATTATATGTTTTAATAAACTTTTTAGTTTGTAAATTATTATCACAATTTGTTATAATAATCAAATAATAATCTAGATTTTTAAACATTTTTTATAATAAAAGGATTGAATTTACAATGCACAGTTTAAATGCTGCTACAATGTATGAAAATTAATACACGTAAATTATTAAACACTAGCATTTTTTTAAATGTTTTCCAAATTTACCGGAAGATAATCAGAATGTCGAAACGCATATTCTTTCTACGCAAACACTACTCTAGCTATTTACAACCTGAGAAAACGGCTAATAAGGATTTCTATGGAAAATCTGGCCTCTGCTGCCATTTTCATGTTCACATTCATTTCATTTTTACAATTTTTACACACAGAACTCTCGTTATAAATCAGAAGTTAAAAAACGCACGATTTCTCTCTTCGGTGCATTACTCGAACGCGAAATGTTTCTCCATATCAATTACCATAAAAAAGGCATTTCCCTGAAAAATATTCTCTTCTTATCAAGCTTCACCTGCACCACGTCGGACTTTTCCGACGCTCGGTGTCATCGCGCTATACAGCCAGTCTAGAATCATTGCCCGCGCTCGTTTCCACCGCGAGGAAAGCGATACCCGCACTGTATGTGCGTCGCAACCGCCGCCGGCCATACGACCGACGATCGGCTCGCGGCCAGCGAGGACGACGCTAGCGAATGATAGAGAGAGAGAGAGAGTTACGTAAAAGGCACGTTTGTTGCACAATAATCGGGCTCCTATAAATAACTCGCACAGGTCGACGCGGCTTGCTTCTTTTTTATATACATTCACAACCTTATAAACTCGCGGGAAACGCCGCGCGTTGTTTACATATTTTTCCTTTGTCGCGTCTTCCTCGGATCTTTGCTTTTCTTCGGGGGAGAAAGACGCGTCCGTGTTGCTTTTTCTCGGGCGTGTTTTGCATAGTTTATAGGAGAAAAGCGAAGGGTCAGGCGCTGTTTTCTGGAGGGATGATGGTATTTTTTGCAGTGGAGGTTTTTGTTGTTTCAATTTTTTTTTAGAGAGTTTGGTTTACGTTTTTCAAAGAGGAAATTGTTATTTAGCTTGTGTTGCGTTAGTTTTTTGTGATGTGATGTCACTTCGGCGAGTGCGTGGTATAACAGGAAGAGAAATTCTCAGCATATAGGAGTCATAAGTTCTACGAAAAGCTGCGCTGGTTATAAATATGCAACAATAGATAAGGAAACGTTTTTTCTAAATTATCGCGTGTTCTTAAAAGTAATATTGTATGATGCTCAAGTGTAATTGATACTTGATTGAATAATTTCGCATTTATAAAAAACGATTAAAAATAATCAGTAGTTTAAAAAAAGTGCTTATTGAAAATTATTAATGGACTATTTATTAAATACTAATACATTTAACATCGCGAACGATATCATGAATGTGCACATGCAACAGTCAACAGTATTTAACTTCATGCGCATTATTTTATTGAATTCCAAGAAAAAATCAATGCTATAGTTTGAATTAATATTATTTTGCGAATTACGTTCAATCGATACGATCAACTACGAAAATTACTAACACACTAAATGCGTTGAATATTGTCTGCGTAATTGTGTAATCCATTCGTATGAATAAAAGGAAATTGCGAGGACAATTGATAATATTTTATCATTATTCCATCAACTTTAGCCAAATAATTAAATAAATATCTATTATAAAATTACATTTAAAAAATTGAATAAAATCGTTTGTAGGTAATAATACGTAAAATATCCTCATAACTTTATTTAAAATAAAAAATTTAATATTTGTAATAATTTCAAGTTAAAATCATTTTGTAAAAGGTACAAAATCATTTTTCATTAAAAATAATTATAGTATATATATATATATATGTATATATACATTGCACAATCCATATTTCCTTTCGGTACAGACTTAACTCAACGCAACTTCAGACCCTCACTTTTTCACTCCCGCTCCCGATTTACGAATCGATCTCCTCCGATCGACAACAAAAACAGATCGCGAGCGATATTTAAGACGATGATTAATCTCCCCGTCCCTTTTCTCCGCTCTCCGTTTTCTCCCCTCTTCTTCGCTCCTTTACTCCCTTTCGGCGAACTCCCGGTAATCTCGTCGCGGCTTACACCGTCCTACACGCGTGCAAAACTCGTTTCTCATCAAGGGGAAGGCTCTCGCTCTCGCTTTTACTTTTACTCTCGTTCTTGCATATTTTTTCTGGCAAACGATGAATATATTTCAACCGCCTGGCGCCTTAGCCGCGCTGTCATAATCAGCAGTACGAAGCCGCGCAGCGCAAATTAAGCGACGGAGTTAGACTCTGTATAATACACTCCACGTGCGCAATGTGCATACGTTGGAAAAAAATAGAAGTCGTAATTTGCCGGTCGCCTGGATGATTGTCTTCCTGGAAATGGTTGTTTGAATTATTCGCGATACGAGCGAGGTATAGAGGACGATGCTGTTTTTCACGAAGGTTTTCTCCGTTCTTTACGGGTGCATTATTCAGATGGTTATAAATAGAGTGGATGGGGTTAAGGTGGAAGAGGGCAGAAATTCTCGTAAAAAGTTTGTATAATTTATTACGTTGTTTTCATTGCTCATCTTTACGTAATACTTTTCTTTACTGTCATTCATATTATTTCGAGTTTACTGGAATAGTTTAATCTGCAAATAAACGTGAATGTTTAGAACGTTAATGTGACATGACATGGCGAGTCGTATAATTATTCACCGTTAAATTTTCTTAGTGTAAGGTATAAAGGCACTTTTATGTTAAATGTTTCTATCGTTCTTTTAATCGTGATAATTTAACTGATTGTAAACTCATTTTATACCGATTTCGACTGATCAGTCATTTATATACTTATCGTCATTTTTATACTCTTTTATTATAATTATTTAATTCTTCGTCCACTTATAGCTCTAACATTTTGCACTTGTATGATGTATTCTCGATGACACTGCAATATTATGAAAACATTTTCCTTTGCGACACAGATACCGCGATATTACAAGAATAACATGTACTTCCTTATGTTATTTCTTCAACAAAAGCGCAGTCTTTAAAAAAGTGTGTTCGCTATTTAACAACAAAATAGGGAAACACTCAGTTAAAACAAGCAAAAGATTCATAATCGCAGCAGACAACGAGTGAAAGCGTAAAAAGTTCAAGAGTTCAGAGGGGCCAGCGGAAAAATTGTCGCCTCTCCTCTATAAACACACAGAACGACACACACACTCGAGAAATCGTCGTCGTTCGGGGGACAAGCCAAGCGCGAGAGTATAGGATACAGAGGACATACAACACAGCAGCCTCGGCACCGCACAGCTGTTCCCCCGAGCTATCTTTCACTCGATTCGCGGCGGCGCTGCGGCGCCTCGTATCAGCTGATTGAGCGATAAATCATTGCGTAATTATAGCGGCTGCCGCGCGCGCGGATGCCTCGGCGAAGCGAAGACTCCGGCGAAGAATATCGCGCGCGAGTCTGAATTATCTGCAGGGGATACCGGGAGAGGGGGAGAAAAGGTGCCGAGAGTTTTTTGCGCGGATTTAAAGAGGATTGATTGGGTTTTATGCGCGAGCGAGCGAGTGTAAGAAAGCGTTTGTTTTATGATGGATCGTTATTGTCGGAGAGAGAGGGAGAGTTTATCTGGTGTGGCTGTGAAAGCGAGTAGTGATCAAAATTTCAATACTATTGCAGATGTAAAAGTACGATTTTAGCTGATAAATGTATGTTTAGTTTAACATTATTGCTGGCTATGTGACAGTTTCTTAGTAATGGGGAAAAATAGAAATAAAATAAAATCGTAAATATGAAATTTGCCGAAGAAAAGTGTTATCTACTGTAACCCACTTTATTTTAGAAAACAATCGATAAATTAAATCTTCACACAATAGGCAATGTTAAAAATAAAAAACATCTTTCCTTGCTTCAACAAGTACACAAAAATGATGAACTGTGTCGCCGTTGCCTCTGAAAGAAGAGAGCTCCTAGACACTCAGCAACCTTGAGCGATTATCGCATCTCTCTCGCATGCACTCGAGCTCTTAAACTCGGCTTATTCATCCTCGAGTCCGAGCATAATAATACACAGACTGCATCGTTGCACGGTGGAATTCTCGAGCGCCGGCAGTTTTCCTTTTAGCCAGGCCGCAGACGATAAAGCCAGCGGCGAATGCGCGGGAAGGACACTTTTTTCTTTTTTTTCTTCAACTGGCGACTAATTTTTGCGCGCCGAGATAACGAAGTTACGGCTCGCGCGCGTATAAGTGTGAGATAAGAGCGGCGGTTCGCTCGAACGATTCGCCGTGTGTGTGTGTTCCTCGAGATAAAAGCGCGAGTGTATGTGATGCGTCATCACGTGATTTTCTGGCTGCCGGTGAATGGTATACGTGGACTTTTGCACACTTCGCACAATACGGCGGAGGCGAGGTTTCGCGTGTAGTTTGGAGTCGGGGAGTTACGGCTTTGATGTGGCTGCGGCGTCCTTTTTTTGTAATGCTCGTTTGATTCATAAAGTTTCGAGTTTATAAGCGGAGTCGTGGTATAATAATACGGTTGTGTTTTGACGCGGGGTGCTGTTTGAAATAGCTGTTCTTTTTTATTGTACTGGAAAAAGTATTAGAAGTAGACGACGAGTGTGTACTTAAGAATGATAATAATTGCTAAAAGTGTGTCACTCGAGATAGGAGCATGAGCGTTAAAATTTACATTAATTTTATTTTTAGAATCGACGAGGCTACTTACTTTAAACATTTGCATTTGGTTATTTAATATTTTGCAGTACTTTCTCAAAGTATGTAAAATTTGTAAAATGTTATGAAATTACTTCTTTGAAATCTTATTCATATTTTTCTTTAATTTATGACTAAAAAAGCGCTTGTATGCGCAAATATATGAAAAGAAAAACTTTGAAAAGAATTTAGAAAATTGCAAAATAGTACATTGTGCAACTAGAGGAGAAACTGAGCTATTTCTACCGAGACTGAGAAAACAAATTATTATATCAACCAAATATTTAATCATAATGTTGCAATGAAATATTTAATTGAACCAATAAATATAGTATTGTATCTAATAAAGACTTATTGAATCAATTAAATATTTCATTGCAACATTATGATTAAATATTTAGTTGATATAATAAATTTTTGTTCTCAGTGAGGGTGAGGCCAAAGGCGCCCGAGACAAAGACGGGTGCTTAAAATATATTACCCGAGTCTGAAATAGCTTTTCTTCCCGTGTTACATACCGTATTTTTTTAACGAAGGCATGATAGGGCCATTTTTATGCATTAAAGTTGGGTAAATGATCGCGTATTTCGAGTCGGGCACAACGCAGTTGAAATTTGTTGTATTTTTAATTTTCACTTTTAATCGTATAGTTCAAATACTTGCACCTTTTCTTATTTTGATTTTAATTGAAACTCGCGCATGTGCATTTACGCACCTGTGTCTAGCAGCAAACTTCATACTTACGCGCAATTTTTGAGAAGCAGGGAAAAATGACTTTATTCCTTACAAACACACTCGAAATGCGCGATTTCTACGATACTTTTAGGGATGAAAAAAGACTTATTTCATTCCAGAGGTGAAAAAAATATTTTATCATATTCTTTGTCTGAATTGTATTTAATACTGGTCAAAGTCAGCTCTGTATTTTTGTTCGCTTTTTTCGGTGTCTGCGCTTTACAATGCTTAACCATAATACCTCCGTAGAGTGTGTACCATGCACGCACCGGCTCGCACGTTGTTCCATTAGCGGTGCATTAGTCTGTTTGCGCTTGCGCGTGTATGTTCTTTACTCCAAAATCCGAAGAGCAAATTGCGATAAAACGTAAAGAATCAGTGAGTGCAATTTCCTAAAATTTAAAAAAGATGACCCTCAATATTAATCTGCTTTGTTCATTATTTAAATCGATGAGGCCGTTTAACTATATAGAACCGCGAGTAGTGTAACTGAAGAGATAGTGCTTGATCTCCTTTTTTCAAAAATCCAAAGTTTTATAACGATATCTTTTTATATCTTTTTAATCTCACGACTTTTCATGATTTTTGTATGCAGTATCGCGTAAAATTATCATTATAAAAAAGGTCCATGAATACTTATGCTCGCCTCGAAAACTCATAGACGTTTTTAAAACATAATTTTGAGGAAAATCGTACGAAAGCGCGCAAACACTAATTTAAAAACTGAAAATGTCATCTTTCTAATGTTGGAGTTTTCTTTTAAATATACTCCCGATTTATTTAATTACTTTTGCCCAATTTTTAAAATATTCAAAATGTCAATCAAATAAACAATACGTAATAACAAAAAAAAAGCTCACGCATACTCTCCCAAACCTCAATCTTCCAAATCCAATTACACAAAAAGAGACGAGTCATTCTCGCGACCACCCCATAACACACAATCCTCGCCATCTCCCGGGCAATAAAATAATCCCCGCGCACTCCGTGAAACTCTATACCCTCTGACATAACCCCCCCCAAGTTCAATCGAACGAATCTCCATCTTCCTACGCGCACACACCTGCTCCCCCGCGTTTGGATAACATAACCCTCGATGCAGCTCGTGGCCGGAAGCAGCGAATTAACGAGATTGAGAAATATTACTACACGGCGCGTGTGCAGTGCAGCGCGTAAGTCCATTCCTAGACGAGGCCAGCCAAGTGCAAAGGTTCGCCCGCCGCCGCGTGGCTATACAGCGAGGGCTGCCCTCCGTCGTGCATGCATTTTGCAGCTTTATGCGCGTGCTACAGCTGAGTCGCGAGGGTGCAGTGCTGCTGGTGGTGTGTTTTTTGTTATATGTACACTTTGCAGTTATTTTTCTTTTACATTTCAGGTACTACGCTATACAAATGTAGAAGGGGGATGGTATGTATTATTACCCTAGGCAAGCGGGCCTAATGCGTAAAGGTATTGAATTACCTATGCAGTGTTCAGTTGAACTTTCACTTCGGATTAATAATAAGAATATACTTTTGAGAAAATTTGGTATTTAATTTTGGCCATTGTTTGAGCGTGCTGATAGCTAAGCTTTTATGATCTTTCGTCGCAAGTTTGAATGCACTTTTATACAGAACTTTAAATTTCTTACTCTTCAATTTTAATCCTCAAAATATGTCAAGTATCGCTTTTTACTTTGTTAAGCTCAATTCGGTTCCAAACTATGGAATAACTATGTGTGAGTTCAAAACGGGGTCAAAGTGAATCTAAGAAAGATTGCAAGTTGTATCTGTTTTACATAACTTCAATATACTACTGTACTCTTAAAAAATTTAATAATTGCGAAATTGTAGTTTAATTATATACGGAAGTGAAAATGATAGCTGGTCCGTTCATTGGAGTCAAATTGGAGGAATTTAGGGCGTAATTCCTGTTGAGTTAAAAATGTTATCATTCAAAATATTTTTGGACTGAAATTTAATCCAATAGAATAACGCGAATTAATCCGTTATTTGGAATCAATATTCACTTCCTTAAAGTTAGAGTGTCAATTTCTGAACGTGCTGATAAGATTTCATAAAATCTTTTTATCATAAATAGGTCTAAGATTAAGTTTAATCAACAAATGTAAACGATGCGCCACCGTCTCTGACTTTTGCTTACATTTTTTCAACGCTTATTCACCATTATTCAATGCCTCTGTGAAAAAGACAGACGCAGTCATCTATAATGGACTTATATTCGTGGCTGAATCGCATCGTTTATCGGGGGTGTGCGTTACAATGAATTATTCATCGATGATTCATCATCTCACGTCTAGATAAATCGGTTTTGATGGATTAGGCTTCGCCTTAAAAATATACTTCAAGTGCATTTTCATGTACTAGGCGCAAAAATGTGAAGAGTGTATTCTTCAAGTGCTAACATTTAGTTAAGTCGCATCATGAAATAATCAGTTAATTTTTCCAAGACTTTGCATTGGTCTGATATAAACTAATCTAATTTTTATTACCTCGATCTTCGATCATATAAATACCAAAATCATTGAGATTGGTATTTATAATTTTTTATAATTCCTTACCTTATTGGATGAACAAATATAATATTAATCCTTTGTATGCAATGAGTTTCATAATTACTTCAGCGTAACTTTCAACGCAAACCATTTTATTCAGTACCATTATTTTACATTTACTTTCTTTATGCATAAAACACTAACTTCACCGTCATAAAAGAGTGCAGAAATCCCATTTTCAATCTTATGAAATCCACTTTACTCTAAAGTGGTGTCTTTAAAATACCAATAGATTAATTAAGCTACAACAAAATTGATAAAAAGACATGAAGCAATAAAAGATTACAATGCACAGTCGTGAAACTCATAAAAAATAGCGGAAATTCAGCCAACCAAATGATAAACCTTTATCAGTGCAGCATTTCTCGCTCGTATCCCGCCGCGCGTCATTCCTTCAACCCTCGATCCAGCCAATTTCACCCGAGACACTCGCTTCCCCGTCACGGCGTGTAGCTGCATATTCAAAGCATCTCTCTCGCCGGCACGTGAGCAGCGGGATAAAAGGCGCTAGCGTTAATTTCGCAACGCGCTCTTTATGCAAATCTCACTGCGCGGCGCTTTTCGAGAATAATATAAATTTCCGAGCGAATAAATTCGTTATTTAAATTTTACAATCCCGCGCGCGGCGCTTGGAGCTCGGTGGGGGCAGGGGAACTAATTAATGAATTCTATTAGCATAATAGAGTCGGCGGCGCGCGAGTGTGTTGGGATAATGAGAGGTGTTTTCTTTTTTGATAAGCGGGGCGGTCGCGAGATGATATGGCCCAATAATTCGAGCGGAGGATGATGCGGTTGTCTTTACGAGAGACCCGTGTAAAAAAATTAGTCTGGCAGTAGTCTAGCGAAAGTTTTGCAGAAGTCTGGCTTTGGCCACTATGCCAGACTTTAGACAAAATGTGCAAAACAAAAGCATCGCGTCATGTTAAATTGTCAGTAACCTAAATTTTTGTCTCTTTTTTACAAATATTCATATTTTAAACAAGATTGCAATATGTAAAAAAACTTTTCTCTTATTTTATCGAAAAGTACGTATTTTCACTATTCTACTCGATACTAATAATTAATGTACTACTCTAATTATTTACTTGTGAAAAATGAGTTTTCTTGACATAATTCCAAAAAAAGTCTGGCATAGTGGCCTAAGCCAGACTTCTACCAGACTTTTGCAAGACTTTCGCCAGACTTGTTAAGCCAGATTAATCCCAGACTAGTGCCAGACTAATTTTTTTACACGGGGAGTTGGAAAATTGAAATTTGTTGTTTGGGGGTTGGATGGGGGTTTGGCTGTCTATAATAGCTGTGTTCTAGTTTCAGGTAAAGTGAGGTTAACTTAAAGGAAAATTGGTATAGAGCATCCTTCGCAACAAACATAAATATACAATATATATAGGTTTTTAATAAACAATACGAAAAGGTATATACGTAATTGCTTGTAACTCGTTGTAAAGCATCGTATTTAAAATTGAAACAATACAACGACGTTCCATCATTTATACTGAGAATGGTTGATTCCTGGTAATTTTGTTAATATAACTACAGTGTATAGCACAAATAAAGTATAAACACCAGTTAGTCAATGAACTAGGGTCAATACTGCTATGTCAAGAAAAAAGCTTGATAAGTAGCATTATGGACAAGAAAACATTGTCTACATAAATTGACTTGTAAGAAAATACTGCGTTTAAATGTACTACAGAAAATTGAATTATCTTTGCAATTTTTAATTTATAATATCGTGAGAACACAGGCGGAGTTTTTTGTTCGAAATCAATTGTTTTACAAAACTGTTTTCTTGTCATGGCAAAGTGGTTATTATATTTTACGGTTCTAAGCATTCTTATTTTTCTATTGAAATTTAACATAGTTTCATTAGGTTATTCTATTTTTCATTAAAAATTATAAGCGAAAATCGTCGATGTAGATTGTAGAAGCCCGATCGACAATTTATGCAACTACCTTATAACTCTACAAAGATTTTGTGATTAATTAAATAAAAATATCATTTTTCTAATGATCTGCAGCAAATTCTAGGTTTCTAATTTAATTCACTCAACTTTCTCAACAACACATTCATACCTTCCTCCAATGAAACACTAATAGGCCCAATTAACACCACATTCATTTTCATCCCATAAACTGCCATCACTTGAGCACTTACTCAAGAATCCCCCCATAAATTCATCAAAATAACTACAACTTCCAACCCAAATAATCGCAACGCTTAACCATGGATACCCGTTCGATCCTCCTCTCCAAACCCCCATACGCACGCGTCAAAAAACTTTCCACCCGCGCGCACAACTCTAACTTTCGTCCTCTCAACGCAAACAAAAAAAGAATAGAAGGAAAAAAAACACGAAAACCAACGTTTCAAACTAAAATAGAAGTAGGAAAAGTCGCAGAAAATGCGGGATCGAGTTGAATCACCTCTCGGCTCGGTGTGCAGGTATAGGTGAGAGCGGCGGAGTCTGGCGCCGTGCGCCTCGCCGATCGGTGTCACGTATAGGCTGCTACCGCTGCATACCTGCAGTTGGCCGAGCGCCCGCGCCGCACCGCTTTGCTTTGGCTGCGGCGCAGAATATTATATGTTTGTGTAAAGTAGGAAGGGGGAGGGAGGGAATAATGGGCGAAAGATGCACTCGGAATTTGAGATTTTTGCATGGCGCGTGGTTGGGTTTGTTTTGGAAGGGGGGTTCCTATCTTCGGTGGATGAACGTTGATGCGGTTTTGTCGCAAATTTTTGTTTGATTTATTGATAATATTTGTAGATTTTGGGACCTCGTACATTTGATAGGGTGATCTACCGTAAATCCTTAAATAACGGTTTTTTCATATGTTCTTTTTAATACAAAAAAAATCGGCGATTTTCTGCCTTTACTTGTAGTACTTTATTAATTTTAACATACTTTTCTGAATAATTATTTTATCAAGTATTTAATAAATAATATTTTTTGCGATCCTTTATATAATTGAATATTTTTAATTACACAGGTATACTGTTGCAATTGTGCATTAGTCTACTTGCACGTGGAATAGATCTACATATAAGATAACCAGCAATTTATTTTAATAAATAACAATAATTTTATTTAAGAATACATTGTAAATATTCTTTGACAGTATGATACGTTTATACTCTTTAAGAATTTATTCTCGAAATGATTAAAAAGCTAACGAAGAAAAGTATTCTATAACCATTATTATCAATATCATATTATAAACTCAACGTGCTTTTCTAATTTGAAATAATAATAGAAAATATAGAAAAACAAAGACACTCTACAAATGTTCAATTCGAAACGCTAAATTTGCCGTTGAAAAGCGAGTTATTTCGAGCGGCGGAAAAAGCGAAAGAAGAGTGGAGAGCGAGAGAATTATTCGCCGCGGCATGTCATCGCGCGACGGTGCATTTTATACACCGTCATATTCCTGGGAGTGACTTATTTTCCTTGCAGCAAGACTGTAGCCGCCGCGACTTCTCTCGTGTCTTGAATTATTACATGTCGCGACGATGACTACGACAACGAGGAAAGAGTAAAGGAGAGAAGGAGACAGGAAAAGAAGGAGACGATGATCGTTACAAATGGCGCTCAGATTTGTATCTTTCTAGTTCTTGCGCCGTGGGTCTAATTTTTTCTCTTTAATTGGCTGCTATTTTTCTGATGCGATATATGCCGCGCGCTAGCCGAGTACACCGCAATTTAAATGCTAATGCATAATAATGAGTTTTGGATTATCTGATATATGCGGTACACGTGCGAATCCAATATCTGTAACTGTTTTTTGCCGGAAGGAAAAGAATTGCTATTTCATCGTAGAGGTTTAAAAAAAATATTCTCTCGACTATACGCTTTAAAAGTACTGCTGACAGTGTCATTTTTCATGATTTTTGTGGTGGAAAATTTCAGATTTTGTAAACAAACTTTGATTAGCATATATTAAAAAATAAAGTACTTTTAACATATGCACGATTTTCGTGGATTTTTGGACCTAAAAAGCGAGTTTAAAGTGATTGTTTTCTAACCAGCGGGTAAAGCTGTAGCTTTTTTCACCCGGCAGCTAAAAATTAACTTTTTTGCCCGCTGTTGATTTATTTACTTATTTGTACTTTTCGAGACATTTCCGTAAAAGTCCATACATGTATCACAAAAAAATGGTACCAAGAGCTAGTGGGCTTCTTGACCTCGTGCATTTGTTGTACTCTTCTTCGGCTCGTACTCGTTCGCCTTCGACTCGTACTGCAAACTCCACACTAGGTCTGAAAATGCCCACTTTTCGCCCTTGGTACACAACATACTATTTTAAGCCAAAAAATAATGATGAATATAACATTCTGAACACAATTTAATAGTTTTGTCAAGTCTAGAGGGCGCACGTATGCACATTCAAGGATACTTACCTATATCATATAAAATAATAAAATGACGCTCATTATTCATAATTTATTATAAACAGATTCCGCAAGGCGTTTCTTTCGCCATTTTCAAGCTCATAAGCCAAATACGAGCCTTCTCCCGCAACTTAATTAACTTTTACACGACATCAATATAAATTATATACCCTTCCCCCTTCACCCCTTACTCTCCTCATACCTCGTCCCAGAATAAACGCATGAAGCAATTAAATTCCTCCTCCTCGACTGCCGCTCTGCGCTCCTCCTCGCAACAAAGGCAAGAAGAAAAAAAAGTGTTTCACGCAGGCGGCAAGTGCAAGTGCAAGTGCAGCGTCGGTAGCCGGCAGCGCGGTTAAAGGTGCACGCGACGACGAGGACGGTAGCGCGCGAGCAGCGTTTCTTCGAATCTCAAAGACGATAATAAGCGCGAGGGTGAGAACCGATCCGTGAAGTCTTCAAACCTGCAGCGCTCCTGCTCTTTCCCTCTCTGGTTTTTGTGCGGGAGAGGTGCCCCCGTGGAGTGGCTGGCTTTGTCTTGCGCGCCGCGCTTTTCCCCCTCGTCGCTTGCCCCTCTTGTCGCTCGTTTGCTCGCTCTTTTTAGCCGGAGTAGTATGTGGCACCGTGGTACTGGTGGCGAAAATAATGCGTGGATTGTTTCAAGTGAATTGTTGCGTCTGAGCTTTCTTTTTTGTGTTTTAGAGAGAACTATTAAATAAAATTTTTAAGGAAGACTTAAATTCAAATTTTGTCAATTTTGCATTAATGACTGACTTGCGATCTCTATATGTAGATCTTTACGGTATAATCCTAGAGTATGATTAACATTATGAATATTTGTTAAGAAATTGAATTAAATTTGTATAACATTTCATTATTCGGTAGAAATATTTTTGTATAATAAAAAGATTTTATTTGTACGTTTATGAACTTGAGCTGTTTTGAAAATACACGATTCATTTTATATAATTTATGATATACAGTAAACAATAAATGATTAATTTAGAAAATGTCACTAATTCTGTTAAATTATTATTAAAATAATGTCTTACCCGAATTTTTTGGTTTGACTTAGAAAAAGGTATGAAAACCTTACGGTACACAACCCCAAAAGGACCACGCAAAAGCAAAAGGGTTAAAATACTAAATCAAAGTTAACACCACTGTAATAGCGAAAAAAAAAGCGTTTTTGGGTATTTTGTTTTAATGGAAAGAACGGTTATAAAGAAATGATATTTGGATATATTATTAGTCTAATATTATAGTATATTAAAAAAAAAGAATTGAGTAAAAAAAATACAAAATGGCTGATTTATAGCCGATCTCTTGAGGCCTCTTGCATCGGTAGCGCTCCACGGCACGCAGTGTACCAATCGCACATTTCAACCTGGAACAAAAAAAATCCACTTATTCTTGATGTTAGTAGTTAGTGAATCACGTAGAGGATTTTGAAAATATTGATTTTTGCAAATTTGGCAGTGAATTGAAAATAAATTAAAAATTTTCATGAAAAAAAAGGCACGTTTTTGTTTATAAAAATTGTTTAAATCAATGTATTAAAAATCCCCTACGCGATTCACTCCGGAATATAATAATTAAGATATGGTTAAAATTTCAAATGGATCGGATGAAAACTGATCAAGTTATGCTGCGTGTCCGTTGAGAAAAACTCGTTTCGATAAAAATCAACTTAAAGTTTCAAAATCAGTTTCGGACGTAAAAAAATGAGGAAATCATTTAAAAAATCATTTTTTTCGGGATGGGACCTTTTGTACCATATTCCACAAGGTGCAAAGTATGTTTTAAGCGAATAAAACAAAATCGATTTTTTTAAATTTCTACAGTGGTGTTATCCCTTAAACACGTTGAAGAATCAATCATATTCTAAATCTCTAACCCTAATTCATTTCAGAGCTCTATTATGTATACTCACCAAACATTGCTTACAAATGTGCTAATCAAATCAGTACAATCCCGACCATCTCTCAACGTTCACTCAGCCAATTTTTCAATCTCACCGCCAACCACCCATCAGCCAGTCAACGCATCCTTCACACATCTCGCGCCTCTAACTCCGTTAATCTCTCCAACCGTCGCCAATCGATTAATAATTTCAATGCACCACGACGACGACAACGACGCGTAACCCCAGGAAGAAATACAAGCCGGCATCTATCTTTCTCTCCTCTTTCTCTCTCTCTCTCTCTCTCTCCGTTGATTTATTCGTGCAGCACACTGCGCCGCTGCTCTCTTTTCATCCTCCTCGCGTTCTCCCTTTTTCCTTTCTCGAGGCAGCCGTGCAGCATGCAGACAACAATGAGTTCCGCGCGCGCACCGCTGATATTCGCGACCTCTCACGCTCCACATACCTCCGGGGCCGCAGGGATTATTATTGTTTCGGAAGAAGCCGCCGCTGAGCCGACGAGTTATACACATTGTGCAGCCGATGTATAGTGCTGGGCTTGCGCGGGGTCTTGTCTTGTTAGCCCGGTGCTGCTGTTGTGGTTGTTGTCGTTGTTAGCGGGCTGAGGGTGGTTGGAGGTGCGATGTTGCGGGGTTAAGTCTTTGATTCGAACACGGTTGCTTCTTCTGATTGTAAAAAGAGATAATTTTAACGATTTATTTGTGTGTACTTTTGAAAAGGTAAACAAGCAGACAGATAGTCTTAGTTGAAACGCTATAACCTTGAACGAAGAACACGAGAAAATTAATAAACCATTGTTACAAAAGGTTGGTATAGGTGAGAAATATTAAAGTCAATAAGTTATAATAAATATATCGCTTATGTGGAAATAAATACACAATTCACATATATATATAAAACTCAGAAATGTATTATATAAGAAAATTTATACATCAATTTGTTTACATACAATTCACACGTCCATGTTGTAACTACCGTCTCGCTACCCATAAACAATTCAAATCATATTGTATTTGGAATACTCAACTTATCAGAGATGCGCAGTGGGCTCCTTCCACTCGTGGGCCCAACACGTGGTCGACACTCCTCCTTCACCGAAACTTCGCCACGACTCCGCTCCAAGAAAATTCCTTTTTCCCCGTGGTCGCGCAACTCTCGCATCGCGAGATTTTAATGAGCCAAGATCGGCGTATTCAGTTTACGATTTGTACAAACGTTATTTGCCCCATCCGACGCTGACCTTTTCTCACTAAAAGGTCAGGGAATTTGCGTGGTCGAGGCTCCGACGAGATGGAGCACGCGCGGTACCAGACAGTGAAAAGAGGCCGAGTACCGCCAGACGGGCCTATTTATTATTGCTACCAAATGTAGCCATCTCTCCGTATTTCTGCGAATTCAGATAATCTTTACCCTTTATGGACGGCCAATTCATCGAATACGCGCGGATATTTAGATCTGATGTTCGTTGTGTACATCTATATGTTACAAAGTTCAGGAAGATAATTGTAACATTTTTAAGTCAGCCTATGCAGATCAAATGATAAGTTTTGATAGCGGAAGCAGAAAGAGCAGTTGCTCTCATCTATAGATGAAAGCTGAGTAAACAATCAAATGTACCATATCGATGATACAATATCATATAGTATAAATAAAAATAATTAGTTAGTTATTGTATTATAAAGAAAGTTATTGTTGTTGTCACTGATATTTCGTTAGAATTTTGTGAAATTCGTCAATTTTGAGGTGGCATGCGCTGCAGAATGGTAGATGATCCATTTAATAAATTTATGTCTTCATCTTCTACATATTATGACTACAGTGAGAAATTGCCATCTTATTTTCACAGGAAATAATTGAGGTTTAACTTTGTCATAACAATTGTGAGAACTTCTGTCATGATACTAACTTCTTGTTTATATGTACGCCGAGGTTCACACTTGGGTATATGATTGTTACACATTTATATCACAAAATGATTATGCTCATCTATTTCAATGAACTTAGGTACTCGAGGTCAGGGCTATTAAAATAAAAGTTATGTCGCATAAAAATACATCTAATACATATTTTTCAATATTTTATTCGCATCAAACAGCAAAATTAAACTCTAAACATTTAGACTAACATTTCAATAATTTGCTCTTAATAAATAAAATAACAGAGGAAAACACAATAAAATGAATGTAATAACTTCCAACTATAGTTAATACTAATCAGTTATCATTTAATTTTTCATTTAATATTTTAAACAAGCCATCCCTCCATTTCTGCTTTCTCCGTTTTATTTATACTTCACAGCAACAATCGTATATCACCCTCATTTGTTTTCTATTCTGCCATTATTAATCATGCAAACTGTCGCATATGTACTTCCGATTGCTCGACTCTCCGCTACCGTACGTCTATTTATGCGGGTTCCTCGTTTGATGCTACATCGTATCGCACCTTACACTGTTATTTCGCCGTGGAGAAATAATATTATTCCGGGAAAGCCTCGTTACTTTGTTGCAGTATTCTGTTTTCCGTGACGGATTCGTGATGACTATAATACTATATGCTATACGGCATGATCAATACTTGCTCGTATAAGTATACTTATGACAAAGAAAAATGTCAGGGCAAAAAATTCATCGTAATTACAGTTTTCTCTTTCCAAATAGGAAAATAAAATTTCCATATATGCTCGAAGCGATCGCATGCCTCTCGCACTTAAACCTACGTTTTTTTCGTTCGTTAAAACCAAGCAAAAGTTATGCTTTCTCAGCAGCTGTAGCTTTTTTTCTCCGTTGTCCGCTAATTAAAGCAAACGTATTTCCGTATTTATATACTTGAAGCATCGAATTTCGAAACGAAACGGTCCCAATGAATTTCACCTCAACGATGAATTCGGCGAATTGGTCTCGAAAAAAAGACACAGCCCCCCGAATTACCATTTAAATTACAAACGAATAAGCGTTTCGAAAGACGTAATTGACCAGTTCGAGGACCTGATGGGGAACACACGTACGCGCGTGTATATACCGATGGGTCGCTGCTTCTCTCCCGGGACGTTTTATAGTCCGTGAACGGACGACATATTCGTTGGATAGCGCGCCAGGGGAGGGTAAGAAAAGAAGGAGTATAAGGAGGGCCGAGCTTTGAAAGTTAACCTGCCTTGACTGACTACCTGTCACACTCGACGAACGTCCGCCTTCCGTCTTCTCTCGCTTTTTGGCCATCTCACTCGACCCTTTTTCATCTTTTTCTTTTGACCTGCTGTGGCCTTGTTACTTCCTTGTCTTGTGCTCTCTTTTTTGGATCCTTTGTACGAGATGTTTTAGAACGAGTGTGGATTTGAATATATTGAACGTTTTTTTTTTTAGAAATTATCGAATAACTTAATAAATAATATTTAATGTTACGAAAGATTCATAAAATAAATGCAAAGCAGATAGAAACTGTTACTAAATTGTTTTTTTAAGTATTTTGATAACTTTTTACATCAATCGTTTATTCATTTATATTATAACAGCTTACCTTGTATTGGATCCACAAGATATTACTATAATAAAATCCCATAATACATCATTACATTCCATACAACCCACCAAATAATTAGTCTATTATCACATTAAGATCGACATATAATTAGAGCAGCACCAGAATAGAAATCGTAAGAACCTTCAAGATCCCCACAACAAAGAAGTGATGAAAGATCAATCGTTTTACCCACACACGTGAACTCTTGCAAACAGCCACACGAACACGTGATTTCCAGGTCAGAATCCCATTTGTTTTCGAGGCGCCTCTCGACAGGCTATAAAGAGAGAATCGCGCTCGCGCTCGCCTCACTTTCGATTCTTTGTTTCACGAGAGAGCGCGCGCGCGCCGCAGAAGAAAGAACGAAAGAAAGGAAGTTGCAGCAGCAGCAGCAGCAGTAGCAGCACGAATACTCATCGTCGTGCCTCGAGACAAGTGCGATTCCGTTTTCGCGATTCCCCCGACGACGATCCCGTAAAATTTCCTCCCTCTCTTTCTCTCTCTCTTTCGGGATTGCAATTTAACGAATGGCTCCTCTGCACTCGCAGACTACTAACATGAAAGAGAGATGAAAGAGCGTCCCGGAGAAAGTGAAAGGCGACACGGCGGGCAAGGTAACGGTCACGAATTTCTATACGAGGGGGGGAGATATCGCAGCGCCGCCAGTCGAGGGCACAGCTAGAGGAAGGAGGGAATATACACGAGACTTATAGTATGCGCTACTATAGCGCGACTCCCACGACGAGAGATCCCCTATAAGCTTACCCTCGTAATTCCGTCTATCCGTCTTTCTCGCGCTACTGCCGCTACTGTTGCTGCGGGTCGGCAGCGGAGCTGTATAGCGGAATATTTTCCGGAGTCATGGGCTCTGTATGTGTGTGTGTGTGTGTCGGTTAAGCCATCGTCAACTTTTGGAGAACGTGCCGGAAAAATCCTGGAAACGACGCAATTTTATGGGTTTACATGATGTTCGGAGGCTCCTGGAGTGGGCTTTGTGCTCGTCGTTAAATTTCCATCAGGCGGAAAGTTTTGATAACCTGTACACCGAAAGTTAGGTTGAACGATATATTAAATGCGTATACTAAAGTTGTAACATTCAAATTTGGGTCTATTGGTTTGAAGCTGATGGAACAACCATCTACATATATATTGTAATTCTGAGTAACATGTTTTGACACATTCATCTATTGATAAAGACATTGGTGTCGGACAACTTAACTCTTTCTTGTGCCAGCCAGTCTCACAAACGCATTAGACGAATTAAGATAGTCACAGGATCATCTGTTTAGCCAATCAGCGCATTTCATGATACGCAAAAATACCATACCCTCAAATATCACCGATGTACGTTGATACTCTCTGCACCGGCCTAATTCGTAGACTTCTGAAGCTTCTGGCACATTAAAGGGTTAATATAACCATCAGATCATTGACCAAGGGTATGCGCTACATTTGTCAATCTCATTGTTTGACAAATCATTACTATCTTTATCAATTTACACTGCACACTGCTTTCAAAAGTCCCTTTAGCGCACGTTATAACACATCTAATAAGCCTTCCTTAAAATTAGTGGATGATTTCAGTAGATACATTTTACTTCAATGTGCAGTAAATCACATTCAACGGACAATAAAGGATTGATTTCAAGTAGTTACAAACCTCTTATTCAAGAAAACTATCCATCGCATTGTCTTTGAAACAGATCCCAAACCCAAATCATGCAAACTATTATTCCTTCAACCACCACCAATTACACCCTATACATCACCCGACTCCAGCCCCCAAAAATCCAGCAAAGCCCAGCTTCATACACCTTACCCAAACTACGCAAACACATACTCTACATCCTCAGACTCTCCTTACACCTCAGACGCTCTCGTTCTTCCACTCTTCCACGCTATCTCAGAATCGCGAACAGCAGCGGCGTGTTCCCTCTTCCTTCTTCTCTCTCTCTCTCTCTCTCTCTCTCTCTCTCGCCCCCCTTCTCACACGTCTTTCTCCCTCCTTCCCTATTCCCTCTCGGCTGCTCCGTTTCCCCGGCTGTTCTCTCTCTCTCTTCTTTGCCCCAGCGGCTTGAGCCAGACAAAGCCTTGGGATTTACCTGCGGCGGCGATACGGGGTTCAGGGCCGTACGAGAGCCATTCAGATCCTTGACACTCGCTCGGTGCAAGGAGTATAGTAGCGTCGCTGCTGCTGTGTTGTGGCGTTCGCCCAAGCGATATCTCGTTGGCTGCGCTGGATTATATATACGAATTGCGGAGGCTCGATGAAAGAGCTATAAGTGTTGCGCGTACGCGAAAGAACGCTGATCAGCAGGTTTGAGAAATGACGGGTGGGGAGGGTTGTGGTGGATTTGTATGGGGAAGTTTTCGTTTGGATGGTTATTTCACGGTAAATAACGAAGATGCGAACATATAGGTATAATACGATAGTATAAAAGAAAATGGAATATATAATATATTTTATGTAAATGGAATGTATTGGAAATGGGTGTTAAATAAATGATAATACACAATGTATATTTCAAATAAAATAACTTTCGTTTATTCAAACTCGCACAAGGAAGGAATAACGTCAGTAATGTGCGACTGTTCTAGCTAGATGCTCTAGTACGACTAAAAACACTTGACAAAATAGCATAAGAGAATATTGGGGCAGACGCATATAGTTCCCCACTCTTTTCTATATCTCGCATTTCAGTTTATGCCTTTGGGACATTGCTTAGTAAGTCGATTCATTTTTGTACAAGCATGTAGTAGTATATAACTACAGTTACGCACTCACGTATGCTAAAGCATAGCGATATTCCAACAGAATGTAATGGAAGCAAACTTAAAGCAGGTATATTAAAAAATGTTATTTTCATTGTATGAGTACATAATGAGACTAATGATAATTTATCAGGGTAATTTTTAGCGTGAAGATAAAATGTTTCATGTTTACTGTGATTTTTACGATAATTTTTATCCGAAAATTCTTTCTGCGTATATGATGGATAGAAGAGTGCCAAATATACCGCACTTGAATAAGATATATTCTATTCTTAGCGTAAAAGTCCGTTTAATGTTTTTTTAACTTCTTCTTCAAACATAAACTTTCATAGTATATATCGTACATTAATAATATTTTTAACAATGTACAGTTATTACAATATATTCATGCAGGAAGTTCGTTACATCTTTAAATCAGCACTCACTCTTACACAGTTTTAATATTAAAATGAGCCTGTCCTAAATATGCACAATCTTTGCTTTAAAATCATTGACTCGAATTTTTATCGCTCTCGCATAAGTATTACACAACGCCATCCGACTCACCTCCCACCTTCCAGTAGGCGGGATAAAACGCGCAAAAGACTAAACAAATCCATCCGCAAATAAAAAGAAAGTCGCGCGCGCGTGCGCGAGCTTCGGCGGCCGAAGAAAAAAAAGAGAAAGAAAGAAAGAACCTCTCGCGCGCGCATAAATCCCGCGTTACACAATCCGAGAGTCGTCGCGCACGTGCCGCGAAATTCGTCGCATCCTCGCGCGTTAACGTTGCAGAAAAAAAGAAGAAACAGCAAAGCAGAAGGCGCAGACGAAGAAGCAAAAATATACAGAAGATGTATAATTAAAGTAAGCCCGCGAATGCGCGCACGCGGTCGAAAATAAGAGAAAATGGATGTATGTAAGGTGTATGCACGCGAGCGAGCTGCCTCGCGTCGAAGGGAAAAAAGAAGGAGGCGAGCAAGGTGGCTCGCATGCGCCGATCGTACAAGAAGCCGAAACTCGCGGCGAGAGATTGAACCGAGCGGACGGGTATTTTCGCGTTACATCATCGGCCGGGGCCCGCTAAATATACACTCGCGCGCCGCCGAATTTTCTCTCTTTCTCTTTCCTTTTATTCTGTCTGCGTATTTCGCGCGCGCGCGACGAGGGGCTCTGGCACTGAATGATGTCTTTTTCGTCGCTTTTGTTTCGCGATGCAGAAATTTTCTTGGGAGATTAAAGATAGCTTTCTGTTTTGATTCATAGGGAAATCGGTAAAGTTTATAAGCTGGAAGGAATGAAATGGCAAAAGTTATTCTTCTGTTTACTATTATTAAGGACATACTCGATTTATAAATAACCATAGTTAAAAATTGCCTGAAAAGTATTAAATTATGCTATGAGTACGTGGTAATTGAAAAAAATAGCAATTTCTACTTCAGAATTTAATTTGATCATTTTTGCTATATAATTTTTCATTGTACTATAAACAATAACATTAAAATTAAGTGTTATTATTATTCTAATAATAGTAATAAGATTTTCTTGTCTAGATCGTAGATTGATAATACGTATTACTTCGGCCGTGTTCACTGGCACGTAGTCACATAGTAGCCGGGCCGGGCCCCCTTCCATTTTCACGTAACCCGATACAGTCTCTCATGAGCCCTTCGTCGCAACTTTTTCCTCTTGCTTTTCCATTCAAAATTTCTCCGCGATGTCAACCACGTGGAAAATGAATAGAAAACTGTAATATCATATTTTTTACAATAGCTGGTATTGTTTTGTTATAAGTAGGTTTAGTTTCGCTTGTCGCTGTAATAATAATATTATTATTATTTTATTAAAAATCTCACACTTCAAATGCATTTTAACGTTGTAAAAAACAGTGCCCTGTTTAATTATTAATCTCCCTCATAATAAAATACTAGACTCGTGTAAGTTAGCCTAAAATTCATATTCGTTATCACAATAAAAATAGCTTGAATTTAAAAAGTAGACAATCCCTTCATTATTGAAGCAAACAAACTTACAAATTAAAGCGAAATACCAATATTGTAAATAACAATTCTGTCCTCGCGTCAAAACTTGGTCAATTCCAGCTCGTTATTCGCCCACAAAGCGCGCCTGAAACAATTTACGGGGGCGAGCACGGGACGCAAGCGTGAAAGTTGTATATATATATATATCGCGAAACGGGCCACGGCGAGCCGCATTTCGGGACTTTTCCCCTCTCGTATAAGTATACGCGACTCTGATCCCGTTACCATCTGTCGACGACGGCTCTTCCGTGCATCCGCATCGTCTGCAGTGTGTGCGTGTGTGTGTGTGTATCGAGGAGAATTCCCTCCGGATATACTTTCCTCGTTCTTCGAGGCCCCTTTGCCTTCTTATTTACTTTCTCTCGATGTCGTCGTTTTTTTTCTACTCTTTTTTCCGGATGAAACTGTATGATAATGCATTTGCTATTTTTTGTGAAGGTTAGGGAGGGCTTTGCGACGTTTTAGTTATAGGAAGTTACGGACTGCGCTTGGGTCGATGGGGTTTTCTTAATTTTCTGTAATAGAGTTTTACTTTATAAATTGTGAAATTTAAATATAAGATAAATGCATAGTACATTTTTATTTTGATATTCGTTTAGTCTGGCTTAAAATAGCGTTTAATCTGTATGTTTACCGACACGTCCAAACTGTATAATCTAAACAAACTTTATCGTATTTATGTTCAATTTATGTATTTTTATCTACATCAGAATATTCATTATTGATATAAATTAATTTACTTATACATACACTTTTATATGTCAATATGTATGGGACAAAACGTTTTATTATTTCTTTGAAAACTCGTAAAATGTAACTCTGTATTATATTGGCTTTCTTCTCTCATTGCTCAAGGTTTCATGTCACATTCAAGCCTCTAAGAAAGCTCTTGTTCATGCTTATTTTATTTCAACTGGAATTGCAATTCACAAAGAATTCATTTATACGAATACCATTTTCCTCGTAGACTCATTCTTATGCGAGAGCACTTTGGTGCACCAAACACACAAACACTGCTCAAGAAGCAAAACAAAACCAGCTACCCAAAAATACAAAATTACTTCACAAATCTCAAATTACATTAAGTCTATCAAGTAAACACTCGAGTAGAAACCGTAAAACACTTTCCGACAGCGCGAGTAAGACGTACAAAATTCGAAAACATCCTTGCAAACAGGTGTGTGTCACTCCGAAAAATCCAAGTCACCTCTCTCCCGCGACAAAAACGAGACCATCCGATCGCTCGGTCGAGCAAGTAAAGCGCGCAGAAATATGCCGGGAAAATATTTTGCGCCCCGTATTATGTTCTTTATCCGTACACGCACCCCTTGATGTGTCGTTTGCACTTTTTGCTCGCCGTCTCCGCGTCACACGCGGACATAAAGGATTTTTGCCTCTCTCTCTCTTGCTTTTTCGGGATCTGGTTGTTCCAGCTCGTCGGCCACGTGACGGCCAGACACGTTCGCACGGCCGCGGAGGAGAAACAGAGAGAGAGAAAACCCTCGCGGTGTTTTCCTCGAGCTGCTGCTGCTGCTTCGTCGTCGTCTTCGTTCTCTTTTCTACCGTCCTTCGTATGTATGTACAGTGTAGAGAGAGAGAGGGAGAGTTTGAGACGTTCGCGTTTGTCGTCTCGTTGCTTTTCCACGGGAAGCTTGAATATCTTAGGATTTCTGCTTTTACTTCCTTGTTTTTCGAGGAGAAGGCAGGGTGGAAGAGGAAGAGACGCCGAGAGGGAAAAAATGACGAGTCTGATTTAAGGCTGTTTTTGTCGCTGAAGCGGAGGTATATATTTAGGAGCTTCGCCTGGGCGGATTGTTTTGGAAAGTGAAAGAGAGAGAAAGAGAGAGAGCTCGGGGTGGAATGACTTCGTGGCTATGCAGCGTGTAAATCGCTTATCAAGGATTAAATTATTTCTTTTGTAGAGTTATATATTTATTTATTTATTTATTTATTATAATGGAAATCTATTTTGTAACAAAAAATTATTTACAAAATTATATTTTATAATTTAAGTACAATAAAATAAGTTTTCTTTTTGTACAGGAAATAAAAGAAAACGTTGAACAGTAATATTTATAATGACATACTAGCTATAATAAAAATAATGATATTTTTTTAATAGTGGCTACTATTATATACCGGCCAGCTGTTTTAGTATTCACATATAAAACGTCCGTTGAGTGTACAAAGATAAAAATTCTTCTGAAATATTTGTTTAGGGTATCGAGTTATTTCGAAGAAAAATATACGGGACTTATGGGCATTCTTAAAACTATCATATCTCTCATACCTTAAATAAAATCCAAAAATATCTTATCTGCATACTGATATTTATAGAACGTGTTTTAGTATACAATATTTCGCACAAACAAGAATAGATAAATAAAAAAAGGTGAAATTAATATTTACTTCAAGTGGCTTCAGTGACTTTTTATAAAAACACTGACGTCTTTGAAATTTTGCACAAACATTCTTTCAACAAAACTATTGGAAAAACTAAGCTTGTACAAAGGCACTATTAACACACAACCTAATTGGATGAGACCCCACCGCTGAAGCCACCTTAAAGATACAGATATTATGTCTAAGTAAGATAATTTTTCACTGTACTTATCTCAATTTTTTTTAATTAAATTAAATCATTGGATGTATTATACACAAATAGTATCTGTTTTAAAAACACATTTCTTTAGTCTCTTATTCTTAAAGAGTCTTCGAACTCAATATTCGTTCATTCGCTTCATTCTTACAGGCCTTTTTGAGCGTTTCCATTAGTAGATTCCCAGCTATATTTTGCATTATTATTTTTTAAATGACGAATCCTAACCTCATCCTAATCACACCACAGACACAGCTAATGAGCTAAGATTCTAGTTTCATTACAAAAAAGAACAGCATCAAAATAATAAAAACACATTTCTATCTTTGTATACAATGTATGCCTATAACCGTGTAATTCTTCTTCAACGAATTCGATCGACGACTCTTATGCTAATGTCAGTCATTTCTCACTATTTTCATTACAATCTTCTCCGGGCATCGAAAATTTACATCGAATGCTAATTGACGCTACGAATTTTCTCATGCACCACTTTCCAAGCAATGCGACGTCACTGAACACAGAAAAAAGGCGTTACGCAACGATTATTCATGGTCTCGTGCAGGCGCACAATGAGATTACTTTTCGAGAGGCCCCCGAGTGAATTTGAATTCGACAATACGAAGCGTCGTCTAAAAGCGAGAGTGAAGTTTGTCACGCGATTCTTATTGTAATAAGATCGCCGAATTTTCCAAGGTTGTAAGGAATACAATAAGGAAGCAATTTCAACGAATAATGGGGTTAAAAGCGTGCATTGTTTGTTCTACATTAAGATTCGGTTATTTTTATGTTTTTAATTTGAAAGTAAAACTGCACATTTTTTTCTAGTGTACTAATTTGTTGTCTTGCATCCAACGCTCTTTATTTCCTCTTTTTATATTTATATAGGTACTTTGTTTTTGTTAACTAATAAACATGATCATATTTTAGAATTAGGATATACATAACTACAAACTTGATAATTATACCTGAAATTAAACTTTAACTCTATTTGATTATAGCAAAAATATGTAAAAGTATACTTTTCAAAATATTTAGAAACTAAATTAAGGATTTGCATGTAACTTTTTTATTCTCATCGGTCACATAAATGCAATGACGTGGATGGAGACACTAATCCGATTCTTAAATTCCTTTGAAATGAAAAAAGTAAAAATGTACAAAAATATACCTTCAAATTTCTTGAATAACCGTCGGAGATCACTACGCATCAAAGCTTACCCATACCGCAACATGAATGTTGCACAGTGTGTGTATATAGTGTTGACGTGTGCTTGTAGAGCGCTTTATTGTTTTGCTTTATAGAGGTTTATTTCGGGCTGAAATTCATGGGAATTTGGATTGGTTTTTGCGACGTGGATATTGAAGGATGTTTGATACGTGCTTTTGATTGTAGAGTTGTTGGATTTTGTTTCGTACATTTTTTTTTCATGTATTTGACAGCTAATCTGACAGTTTTTTTCATTGAGAAATATAGTGTTATTCAATATTGTTATTTTTAATAATAATGAAAAATTATTGTCATTCGGTTTGAAGTGTAGGTATAGAGAGGGCTGTACCAATGAATGAACATGTTTGATTGCTCGAATAAAAGGTTTTCTAATTGTTAAAAGAATAAATAGTGACATTTCCTATTTTGAAACTCAGGGGAAGCCCGTTAGTGCTGGAAGTAATAGTAATAATGCTTCATTCACTTCCCTATGTGTTATTTTAGTGACCAAACTTTCTTTCCATAGATCATTCTTCTCTGTATATATAAAATGTATAGGAATTATATTAGTTGACAGCTCTATTCCCCCCTAGAATTTCTGAGAATAAAAATTTCCTGAGAATAAACGTTTCCTTTATAGGACTACTCGTTACTCTCTGTAGTAAGAAACGAGCAGTCTCTACTCAAGATCCAAAATGCTACTCCGAGATGTATGCTATATTGAGGATAGAAATAATAATAGTGGGTTACTTTCATAATTTACGTAGATAAACACATTCTTGGATCCCAATTACTACATGCACCTACAACACTGCATCGCAGTATATAAAGTCGCACGACAAATTCAGCGCTCTCGAGTCTTCGCTCACGAATTTCGTACACAAAAACATCGAGGGTACACCAAAGCTTCTGCTGCTGCTGCTTTTGTTGCTCTGAATACTCGCTCGGGAGAAACGAGGCTCATGCAGCAGCATCAACCTCCCTAATATAAAGCCGGGCACACAAGCGGGACACGCACGGCGAAAGTGTACGTGTACGTGCATGTGTGTACGTGGGCACACGCGCCTGTATGAACGTTTGTGCAAACAGGGCGACCACCCGGCTTGGGTTGGGTCGGCCTGGGTTAACCCTTTGGATGGTGTACAATCGAAACAATGAGGGAGAGGGAGAGAGAGAGGGAGAGGGATTGAGAGTAGGTGGGACGCGCTGAGAGATCAGAGGAGCGAACGAGAGAGAGAGAGGGACATGTGGGGTTTATTTTTAAACTGTTTTCGTGGCGGAGCGACAGCGGGAGGATCAAAGTAGCTGAAACCGTTGGAGAGTGTATATAGCTTTGATTGGGTCTTGAATATAGTACGGTTAATGGAAAAGATTGCTGTGGTTTTGCTTTTAATTTACTTTGAACCATAGATTACTAGCTTTATTTAACGTTATTGGCGTACGTACAATTTTAAAGTTAACAGTTGACATTTTGGCAGATTTTATCAGTCATTAAATTTTATTAAATAATATAGCAATGAATTTTTCCTTACATTTTATAAATGAAGATACGTGCAAAATTATATCTTACTGTTTTCTTCTGTAGTATTTATTTAACTTCATTTAGCATTTATATAGGATAAACTTAACAAATACGTTTAAAAAATACAAATTAGAATGTACACTGAAATTTAATCTTGCCAAATGCACTGGAAGTTTTAGAAATCGTGTACACATTGTGCGCGCTAACGTGAAAAGCTCGCGAGTCAAAGGCAAATTTCACGGTTACCTCATGGCAATTAGCAAACAAAAAGTAAGTGAAATAGAGAGGAAGTTTCAAAAGACGGAATTTAAAACAAAGAGCGAAAGAGAATAAAAGAAACGGTTGAAACAGACGAGAAGAGAGCGGAGAGAGGATGCTTTTTCGTGCTTTCTTTTTTTCGTTAGTTGCGCGAGGCCTAAAGTGATGGCCTTGAGTTCTCGTGTAAAGGGTGGCTTCGCAGTGTACGGTGGTCTCCTTCCTTTTTTTTTTTTCCTTTTAGGCTCCCTCGCTCGCTTCGCGCTGCAGCCTCTCGTTTGCTTTTAACGCGGCGAATTGACGAAGACGTTGTCGAGAGAGTTCAAATTGAT
The DNA here is from genome assembly GCA_949152435.1 of Gastracanthus pulcherrimus. NCBI lineage: Eukaryota > Metazoa > Arthropoda > Insecta > Hymenoptera > Pteromalidae > Gastracanthus > Gastracanthus pulcherrimus. Next base: position 165,626,901 of record OX424575.1, on the reverse strand, counting down.
TGATCGACGTAGTGGCGCAATCGGATATATTTTTTTGCCTCGCGCGCTACTTTTCCCACAGTTTTATTGAATGATTTAGCAACTCGAACTACCCGACGCGATAAAAAAAACTGCGGATAATACACTGCCACAATTAATTTCAATTTGAACGCTGCATTCTTCGGTGTTCAAGTATTTCTCTTTTTAATCGTGTACGTTAACTTTCACTCCCAATTGGAAAGAAAAAAGAATTTTCAAATAAATTTATCTATACACATGCAGCAGCTTACGAGTAAAATTGCTTTGTCGATAACCCCTCCAACAAACGAGTGATTACGCAAGCAAAACGGCAGCAGCAGCAGCAGCATCGTTATATCCCAGGCTAATAAACAAAGCTCGGCGCTTCCTGTTTCGTCAGTCGACCCAACGATCAGCTGCGGCCTTTTCCACCCGCGAAAAGAAAATCTCCACTTCCTCCCTCGAAAACACGCCGAATCTCGCGTCTAAACGAAGTAACCCACACACACGCACTGAATATGTGGCTCTATTTTCGCATTTGCGCAACGCGGAGAGTAATATCGCTCTCGGGCCAAAAAGGCGGCAGCCGGTGTATATAGTGCCGCAACGCCAACCGCACGCCGCGACGCGCGCGCGCGCGCACCGGTAACAACCAGCTGAGTGGCGCCAGGCATCAGCTGTTGGTGACTCACGACGACGACGCTCCTCCTCTCGGTCTGTATATCTCGCTTTTTCCCGCTCGCGCACCACGAGCGGAATAGAGACGGGCATGCCTATTGCGTGGTGTAACGAGACCGTGCGCGATCGCGCGATTCGCCGATTGTTGTATTGTAACAACATTTAGTGCGAAATTGCAGTGAATCTTAAAAAGGATTGTGGCTGGAAATGGAACTTTTTAATTGCGTGTATCGACAATTGCGGTTCTATACTTTGAGGTTAAGTGATTGGAAGTTATGATGATTAAAATATATTGAACTGAGTGTTCCTAAATGGTAATTAGACTTTTTGATTTGAAACTTGGTCTTAAATTCAATTTCTATAATATTATTTATTTCATTGAAGATACATATTCGGAATAACTGACTTTCGCCTAAATTTGACGAATTATTGAACTTTCGATCTTCTAGTCGACTTTTGCTTAAAATGCGTAAAATTACATAAATTCTTGCAGGTAGAAACCAAGAATTAAAATCTACTGAAATGCACGTTGATTCCTTGTAAAATAAAAGTTTGTTATAGCTTTCTTGTGTGTAGGTTATATAATAGCTTTCAAAAAAATCGTATTATTAGATATAATCTTAATTCTCTACGAAACGCCATTTTGCGTGTCTGAAACAGCAATTCTAACATTTTCGTTATTGTTCTCCTTGTGGTGGAGTTATACTAAATTCAATCCTGCATCCATACATCGTACAATGCATGATTTAGAAAAAAATATTTAAAATTTCCATTTTAAAATAAAATATCCACAAGGACAGTTATAATTACACACGGACGTACAGAGTCGCTAACTTTTACCGCATATATCACATCCAGCTATGTACATTTTTGTCACACATCTTACGAGTGTACACACCTCTACGCTGCACCGACATTTTTACACCGATTCTTTTTTTTCTCTCGTGTACGTACCATCGAGCCTCGGCTCGTGCATGTACGCGAGTGCTCTTTATCCGCGGGCTCACGGCGTGGGAGAGAGAGTAGATTTTGACCCGCGCAGACTCGCGTTTTGACCTCGCGTACACTTTTTTCGTAGCCCGTTGTTGTTGCTGTTGCCGGGATCTACACATGGCACGAGAGAGAGCGAGCTGCATGCGCGAGATTGCGGCTGCTGGGGCTTCGCCCTGCCATTGTTAGGTGATAGGATATCTCGCGGGCGGCCGAGCTCTTGCTCTGCAACACGCTTTGTTGTTGCTCTGTGGTAGCTGCCGAGCGCGGCGGGGTTGGCTTTGTAGAGCGAAAGATTTTTCGTGGGAAAGAAATGTAGGGGAAAGGGAGGTCTTTTTTTATACGTTGGATTTCGAATTGTTGTGTACAATTTTTTGTTGTTGTAAGGAAAACTTTAGCAGTAAAGATTTGAAGTAGGAATGAAAAATTTGATTGATTTTTATTGATAATGTTGTTTTAGCTTTCAGTTATCTAACTAAATAATTATAATAAGAATGATGTATAATGTTTTTTTTTAAAGGTTGCACACGTTTTTTTGGAACGTATTGTTAAGCGTTCGTGTGTCAATTTTTTATGCGCAAGAAACATTTGGTGTTGTTTTCAAGTGAAGAACTACAATAAATTTATAAATTATTACTCAAAATGTTAAAACACACTAAAATTTTAGATGATAAAAGAAAAATGATAAATATTAAAAGCATGGGCAGAGACATCCCATAACTCATAATGACTTTCTATGCAACTTTCACAAGTTTTAATCAAACGCTTTGAAGTCTTTTTTATTTCATTTTTTAAAAGGCTCTTCCGTATTTATTTTTATTGAATATTGAAATAATTGAACATGGAAATGAGTGTATTGATACATAAAAGAAATAATTAAATATCAAAGATAAAGATTATGAATTATCTATTGTTTACAAAAATAATTGTATATACTCGCAACAACATTTGCATAAAAATAAATTGCGAATGATTAATAGCGTATTTTTTCGATAACGTAATAACTAATAACAGCTTCGCTTGGATTGATTATTGTAACTGCTCCAGTTTTTGCCGATTCATTTTCTCTGACATTATCGATGTTTATAAATATAGTGTGTTTATGAAAAACCCCGCATTATCATCAAACTCGTTTGAATAATTATTTATCCAGCTCTGTCTATCATACTCTCGTAACAATAAAGAGCCAAGAGTCAAGTTGTCTATACAGCTGCCCGATAATGACAGTGCGACCACAACATTCCATTAAAAAAGAAAAAAGTCATCTCGATCTCGCAAAAAAGCTGAATTCATTTTTCCGCAACGTTACGTTATACTGCACTTTATTTTCGATATATTATTTAATATAAGTTAGATTAAAGTGCGCGCGGCCTCGTTCTATATTTTATCAAAAGCCCCTTTTTTCTCTTCCACAACGTATTCTCTTCTCTCTCTCTCTCTCTCTCTCTCTCTCTCTCTCTCTCTCTCTCTCTCTATCTCTTTCTCTCTCTCGCTCTACGATGATATAAAAATACTCCAATGCCGCGTGCGCCGGCGCATTCTGTGTTTCCACGATGCTTTGTGAATTTTATGCGCGGATCTTCTTTTTTTTTGTTACGTGAACACAAATTTCGCCGCGGGCTCGACGCTAATTCCAGTCTCCGCAGAATGCCGCGTGGTTTTCTTTTAACCAACGTGGATCGTCTCGTCTGTGTTTTTTTTTGCCCATAGGCTACACATGCAATACCTTGATTAGTCGAATTATTATATCGCCTTAATTAACAAAAGTCATTAAAAAATATTGCACTTCGTAATTGATAACTTCAATATACTGTCATGCAGTTTAACCTGATTACCTTCGAATGTATAAAAGTGTAACAGTGAATTCAGTTATGTTCTTGAATTAAAATATGTACGCTGATTAGAGGTTCAGCGTGAAATGTTTAATTGAAGTGTAATTTTAATTCCAAGCAGAAAATTGAATATTTTTAATCACTGATGTTTGCAGAATTTATTGTTTTGAAACTGCGACAGAAGATTCTCCTTGTATAATAAAGGAATATGGTTGTTCAATGATCGAAAATGACAACATGTACAAAACATACGACGTTTCAATAAAATATATTTTTTAAAGACAGCTAATTTCGTAGTAATAAGTGTACTGGAATTCCTCACTATATTTATTATCTGATAAAATGCACTTCAATATATTTCTCTTTTTCCCTCGATATACAAAGGGAAAACTATAAAGTATGAATAAATGAATAAATAAATAAATCCTGAATATTCTACTTTTCTTAAGAGCCAAATTTTGTAGTAAAATAAAAATGTGTACACCCTCATTCATTAAACATAAATCTAATAAATATCTGCATAGAATAATCACCGTATATCCCAGCAAAACTACTTCGCCATAAAACGTCCCTTATACTGTCGCATCTCCGATAGCGTCGAATCGCTCGTCCCAGCGCGTCGATTCGTACTTTTTCTTCCTTCCATACGGAGGTCATCATCTCCGGTGCAGCGTCGGTCGTCCCTTCGCAGCGATTTCACAGCCGGACACGCGGGACTCGTCGCACCGTATATACATAAAGCCGAGCGCGCACCCAAATTACGGCCTCCTCGTCTTCTTATAAACCCTGTCCGTCGCCTCGAAAAAAAGTCGAGAGAGAGAGAAAGACAGAAAGAGATCGCTTCATCCGTTTTGGCGGCCTCGTGAGAAAAGACGCGCGAGATTTATCGTCCGCTGATGGCCTTTTCACCGGCGCTTTTTTCGGCCTTTTTCCCTCGCGATCTCGCGCGTGTGTGATTTATCTCACTTAGGATTAAATTCTTCATCTTTGCTTCCTTCTCTTTTTTTCGTGCGAGCTGCGACGGTTTAATTTATATCGTACTACGGCGCGAAATGAGTTTTATGTATTTCGGATTCGGGTGGAGACGATTTTTGTTTTGTTATAGTGCTATCGAGGATTTCGGTGTTTTTTTTGTTTTGCAACGAGGTGGAAAGAGGGGCATGGTTTGTTGTTCGCGTTGCGATTTGTTTCGTGGCTACGGGGATTTTTTTTATTCGAGTAATCGTGAAACCGCTTTAAAAGGCGATTCTACGATAACATTCTTGTTGCGTGAATTCACACAATCGATTTCTCTCTTATAACGCAGCTAACAGCTTTTCGTGGAAAAGGCATTAAAGCGTGCAAATGTTATTCAGATATTCGGATCAATTACAATTAGAAATTTTTAAACTTTCTCACGCTCATAAATATTCGTATTAGAGATAGCTGTACTTTTTGATTAATATACCCATTTGATATTGTTTCGATCAAAATTTGTCGGATAATTACTGAAATATCGATCGATTTATATTTTGCTGCCATTTTATTAATCAACATAATCTATTCTCTACGTCTGGCATTTTTATTATGCCTTTGTAAGCGTTGCTATTACTGCAAGCATTGAAAAAAAATTTGCTTGATATGAGTATTTATTTACTTATAAGAAAAACTTTCTCAATTTTGTACTACTATTGAAAAAAAGACTATGTTCTAAAATTTAGCAAATTCATTTCTTCAGTGTAGATGATTTTCATATTGTCTTTTACAATAAGTTAATAATTAATGACACAGGTAAAAAATTGTTCACAAATTGAAAATTCTTAATACGAAAATAATTCCAAATTAGTATATTATTGTCTCTTTGACCGTACTCCCGTGTCTCCATTTGCGGCGAAACAAACCATAAATGCTGACAAGACACTCGGTGCACTGCTCTTGTTCCTCCTCCTCCTCCTCCTGGTTGTCGTCGTCGTCGCCGTGTGCTCGGCGCGTCTCATTACGAGAATGTGTGCACTGCCTTGGCCCCCGCGAGTACATGTGTTTCCTCTCCCCCCGCCCCCTTCCGCCTCCCAACAATGGAGTCACATTCGCGAAAATGGCCAATTCGCAGCTACAAAAGACGTCGCTTCTGCTGCTCTCTCTGGCCGTTTTGTCTTTGGGATCTGTCTCTCTCTCTATCTCTCTGCGCTGGGTGAATCCGGAAGTCGGGTAGTAAGCGAGAACACGGCGCGCGAAGCGAGAAAATGGAAACCGTGTTTGCGCAGGCGAACGAGAGACGAGAGAGAGCGAGAGCGAGAGGAAACGCGAGAGAAACTGCGCGAGCGGACGGTGGAAATGATACGCGAGAGTGTATATGGGTAATGTACGCGCGGATACAAAGTAAGCGAGTAAGAAGCGAGGAGAGTCGGTGAAAGAGAGAGAGAATGGTACGTGTAAACGACAGAGATGTTGCGTGAAACGGTGGTTGTTTTAATTTTGCGTGAAATTGCTTTGTATTTTGGTCAGTGCGATTAATGGCTTTAACCCGATTAACAGTTTGATTATTGATGGGTTTCTATTTGTTACACAAATAAATAGGATTATCATTAGCAAATGAAGTATACGCATTATTGATGATGGTATTACAGTTACATTTTGATCTACTTTTTAACCAATGCTACTAATGATCTCATAGGTTTTAATGCGTTGATTTTGTACTTTATTGTCACTTTATACGTCATGACATTGTCACTTTGTAATATAACATTGACATATAGGCAATTTGGGTATCAATGTCACATTGTCAATTTTCCCAATATGTCATGTCTTCAAGTAGTTTTATTTTTTCTAAGTAAAAGATGGCTTTATTTATTAATACATCTTAACTGTGTAACCTCACATTAATATTATCTGACACTCTCTAAATAAAAATTGTTTTATTTACTGATACACTTAAATTGTGTACCTTTTACTACCATTTCTAAAATACGTTGTCAGTTAAAAAAGATAACTATATAGTTATATTATATATAATCATAAGTAAGGTCAGTTATATCCTTGCATAAATATCATTACATAACAAAACCTTTCTACGGCAGACACCCAGCATCATCAATAAATAAACGAACATGTAACATCTAAATAGTTAACGTAAAACCTTAAAGGGTTTGTGCAGCACGTATAGGTGCCTCATTTGTATGCAAACTATAGCTCGAGATAGAGAGCACGCGATAGACACATATAGTAGAGCACAAAGACCGAGGGACAGAGAGACGCTGTAGGGAGAACAAAAGCTAGCAAACGAGAGATAAAGATATAGAGTCTCGCGAGAGAGAGAGAGAGAGAGAGAGAGAGAGAGGAGAGAGAGAAGGTGGACAGAAGCAGCAGTAGCGCGTGGGCTCTTAGAGCCAGTGTACTAGACCGTGCTAGATCTAATTACCCCAGGGGTTATATTTACATTGGCGAGGCTAGGAGGAAAGAAAACGGTATAGGTACACCGAGCAGCACACGAGCCCGAGAGAGAGAGAGGGAGAGGGAGATATATGGATGGAGAGGGATGCGAAGGGGTTGTGTCTCGTCAGCAGCGGAGCGAGCTCGGCCTCGGCTCGGGCTACTTTCTTCGACGACCTACTTCCTCATCTTCTTCTTCTTCTTCTTCTGCTTCTTTCAAGACCTCACCTGGTCGTCCCATCTCTGGTGTGCTACACGTTTCGTCATGTGTCGAGACTATTAAGCTGCTGCTGCTGCTGCTTCCCGGTGTTTTTTTTCTTCAGCACTTCTCCGCTCGTGAAAGAACTTTCAAATGGGCTATTGCGCCGTGGCGTTTTGAGAGCAGGGTCGCTAAGCGGGGTAAACTGGTCAGTGTAATGGCTGATGTGACCGGGTTGTGCTTTGGTGTGCATGTGCAATGTTTATATTGACATTATTAGCTTGAAGAGTTGTGGCGTTGGAGTTTCTTTTGCGATGGATGGTGGAAGATGCAATATGTTGTTCGTTTCTTGGAGAAGAGATGTACGCGAATGAAAGCTGATGATCAATAGCGACATTGCCACTCGGTGTAATGAGTTGGTTTACTTTTAGACTTTGTGTCAAGTGTAGATATCTAGTTTCATTGTAGGTCGTTTAATACTGACTTTCTTGCAAAAATGCATATGCAAAAATTAAGTAAAAAATTAATACCGTAGAGCGCAGTGACTTTGGTCACCAAAACTTTGCTTAAGGAGACGTCGGATACCGACAGTAGATTCCTACTATCCTACACACGTATTTCGTTATTTATTTACAAAGTTAATTGTTTAATGACAAAATAATAGCTGTCCCCAATTTGTTTTACAGTAACCTAATTATATGTCCAAGCTGGTTTCATATGATTGTTTTGTTTTCGAGAAAACTTTGACAAACTTAGTATGTAAAGGTTAATCTCCACGTAGTTGGCCCTTTTAGTGTGTCAAAGTTTTCTCGAAAACAAAACAATCATATGAACCCAGCTTGGACATATATGTAGATTACTATAAAACGAAGCGGGGACAACTATTATTTAAAGAAAAATATGATTTCTCTTAAAATTATGAATGAAAACTCAATTAGACAAGGACAGAGATATCCGGCGTCCCCTTAAAGGTACACATTTAAAATTTTAGATCTAGGGTGTGAATATATGCTATATTTTAAGGCTAAATTTTTAGCACTACTTTTAAAACTTCATTGTTGCAATGAAGTAAACCTTAGTAGTATACAATTTCAAAGTGGCTCAAAGTCACTCCGCTTTATGATAATTAGCAAAAGTAAGCCAGTCCATCATTTTTTAATCTTGTTGTACTCTTTAATTTAAAATGAAAATCATAACGCTCATGGAATTTTAATAATAGTACGAGTTCCATCTAGCGGAGTTGTGTAGAAAGTAATGGAATATACTATTAAAAATTAAATTAGAAACGTACAATTCGCGAAAATAGACTAGTCAATAGCTTATCTAAATATAAAAGCTCCATCTATCCCCCCTGCAAATAATCAATACACGAATCTCCGAATCGCAACACCAAGCGAACTCCTAGTCTCATACACACATTCCCATAACCCTCTCACTCTAGGTAACTCTCTCAACACCTGACTACACGCATTCTAAACCCGATCGCGCATTGCGCAACGCGAATTCCCCGAGACGTAAAAAGGCAAGAAGCTAATTCATACGCCCGTGCTCACACACACACACACACACGTCCAAAGAAAGAGAATAATACGGAGTAGAGCGTCGAACGCGAACGCTGACGTCAGCGCAGTGTGTTGCGCGCGGCGGGCCGCCAGCCGGTGCACCAGCTGATCTGATATAGCCGCTCGCTCGCTCGGCACCACACCACGTGTTTATACCGTATAGCTCTGGGCCGCGTCGAGCTGTGCGCTATCATCATCTCTCTCTCTCTGTCTCTCGGTCTCTCTGAGTAGCGCGAGTTAGCCTCGACGACCGCGTCGTGACTTATTGTAAATTAACGTGGGACAGTATTATACTTAGATGGAGGATGGCCGGACGGAGCGGAGCTGAGCCGAGCCGAGAGACTCGTGGGAGTCGAGTGTGGGTTATTTGCAACATTGTGTATAGAGGAGTCGACACTTTGGCGCGTCCGCGCTGCTGTCTTATAGACCCGCGCGCCGACGAGGCGGCAGGTGACGACGATGTGCCTACGGGTATATGTATATATATACACGTGTTAGAGGCTCGCAGCTTCGATCGGAGGAATGAATTATTTTATTGCGCAGTTGGCTTCGCTCGCTGTACAGTGTATTTCTATGGGTTTGCTCGTAATGTTTTTTATACTCGTATCAGGGTTTATATTATTTTAATTATGCTTCTTTAATGGTTCGTCGCTAGATAATTAGCTGTATTGATTACTTTAGTATTAATGGATATTGATCTTATTCATATTACTGGTAAAAAAATAATTTTTTTTGTGAGTATATCATACTCAAACGTTTTAGAAGTTTACGGAGTTGTTGTCAAAATATTGTTACGTGCATTGTGTAAAATTGGTTCTTTTTAATGTTAAATCACCTCTTTTTCATTATTTGGTTCCCTTCAAAGTTGCTCTATTTCTTTATAGTTACCATATTTTAATCAATCAAATAATTTACATTATATTTATATTTAGCTTTGCTTACAAAAGCATCTTTTACAACAACTTCATCAAGTGTCTTTAGTGTCTGAATTACTTAAAATCTATGACGATTTGAGTAAACCTTTTCGAGCCTAAACGTAAGCAGCTGACGATGGTTACGTGACGTCGCTGCTTTTCAACTTCAGCGAATCATAGTTACACTTTATACGTCATACATAGTTCGTAAAGTTCATGTAAACGTCAAACCCCGAAAACGTCAGCATACTTCAAGCTCACTAAGAAGCGTCTGCATTTTTGATTAAGAAAAACGTCACCGGACGGACGCGTACACACGTCACAAATCAATGAAAGCGTGTGCATCCACGAGGCTCCGCTTCCCGCATTACCTCCCTATATAATTTGAAGCAGCTCCTTCGAGGAGCTAGTCTTTCTTTTACTTTGAACGGGAAACATCGTATTCTAAATTAGTACCTTGTTGAGATGCTAGTGTGCACTTATATGTACTTTCAGACATATGTGTAATAAAATGACAACTGGCGATTGCTCTGAATACTTAACTAGTTTCCAGGAAGTTCTTCTATGCAATTGTGATATGATACCGATTTAAAATAAATGTGATCTAGAGACAGGGTTAAAAAGTAAAGACTGTATAAAGGCTACCATTACTTTACAGAATGTTGACAGTAAGTAATCAGTTAGAAGTCGTTACTGTAGAGTAGACTTCGTTCTATTTGGACAAATAATAATTGTACAGTTATCACGATCATTCATTCGCGACATTGGGTGAGTTTCGATTTTCTGAACATCAATAGTTTCCCGGTATCGAGAAGAAATAAAAAGACAAATCGGGATAGAAAAGTTTTATTTATTAAAGCCAAAAATATATTCAGAGAGTTCATCATTACGAAAACCATATTAAGGTATAAACCATATAAATTAATAAGACTGCTAAAAATAATTGACTTTCGTAATTATAAAAGTTCTGATTTTTACTGTTCTGAACTATGAATCATATTAGATTTGAATTCTGATCATGTTAGTTCTAGACTTAAAATTCTGAATGTTTTTATTTTGGGATCTTAATATTCTTAATTACAATCGAAACCCACCCGCAAAATGCGATAATATACATTCTCTTCCCAACTTAACACCACATTACACTCACAAACCAGTCTGCAAAAACAATCATCATCTCCAACAACGTCAGCAGCTGAAATTCCTCGTGCGACCCACTTCACTCCCCAACCAGATCTCAATTTCACCCGTACCTCGTCGGAACCTAACCTAAAAACCACCGACCAATTCATCTCGATCGCGTATACGCGCATGCACATTTCTCTCTCTCTCTCTCGCGTGCATCGCACATAATAATGATAACAATCTGCGCAGCGGCCAGCGGCGATGAATCACGCGTCGATGAACGAGCTGCAGCCACGGCTCGTCTCGCAACCTTCCCATACCGTACCAGCGGTGAATGAATGAATGAACGCGAGCGACGAGCGTCACACACACACACGTACGCACACACTTGACGTTACTTCGTTCGAGCGTTTCATCTCAGCATTCTGCTTCTGCTTCTGCATCTTGTTCTTAGTCTTTTTTTTTAGTTCGAGCATGGGCAATATTCGTTGATTGTTCGCCTCTTTGAATCTCCCTCGCTTGTGTCTCAAGGACGCGGACAGTGGAAATGAGAGGACAGAGGAGGTCGCTTTTGTCGACGATGTAGGGCGTCTCTCGTATTCCCTGATGAGTTTGTCCGTGTTGGTGAGTGCTTATTATCGTGGATGGCGCTGCAGATTTTGATTGGCGATATAAATGTGGTTTATTTTATGCTTTTTACTGTCTTTTGTTTGAAAGAGATGCGGCGTGGAGGGGACCGCGATTCGATGCAGTTATTTGTAGAATTTTAAAAGATTTAAATTTATTGGAGATTCGCATATTAATTTTTAGGATTTTTATTTTAGGATTTAGCATTTTAGGATTCATTATTAGACATGATAGGTAAATTAGAGACTCTTTTGTCTGGGTTATATAGTAATATGTATTCTATCTCTCTCAATCTGAATAAGTGAATATCACTTAGGATAAGTGAACATCACTTAGAATAAGTCAGTATCACGTAGAATAAGAGCAAATTACTTAGAATAAGTGAATATTCACTTTGAATAAGTTCAGATTCTATCACTTAGTAAATAAGTGAGCAAATCTGAACGTTGAATAAGTGACTATTCAGCTTTTCAAAGTGATTTTCACTTATTCAGAATTCTTGGAGTAGTAACAACCTATTCAACTATACGCATTGTTACATTCATCAAACGTTCATCGTGATCGTATGATTTGTCTTACTCTATAATTTTCTAAACAGTAGAATCCAGATCTTCTCAAGATATTATGAAAATACATCTTCATACCTTTAGCAAAATTCTCCACTCGACTCTCGCCTCTCGAACCTCCAACTTTCCGCAATCTTCCCGTGAACTCGCTCGCGCGCTCTCTGTTATCGACGTATTGTCATTATCAGTCCGACACGTGCCCGACCAGTGTCAGCATCCTCTTTGGATCGGCCACGAGAGAACGAGAGAACGAGAGCGCTCGCGCGATGCGTCGAAAAGACGCGGGGAGAAGGTCACGGTCCTCTGTCTCCGTCTCTCTCTCTCTTTCTCCGCGGGCTGACTCACGCTGCTCTCCAGCTTCTCCTCTCTTCACCCCCGCTATCCTCCCATTATTATACCAGCTGTTCGCTGATTTACCTTCGCCCGAGTTTTCTCTCTATCTATCTCTCTCCTCGGGCTTCTTTTATCTCGTTCGCGCGCGTCGAGTGCTGCCGCTGCGGCTCTTGGAAAATAAATACCTCGGCTCGGGCCCGAAAGGAAGTCCTTGTACTCGCTCGTGCTCTTGCTCTATCTCTCTCTCTCTGTGTTTTGCTCCAGAACTTTCAAGGCTGCGAGGCTGCGTCTGATGCTGATGCTGTTGCTGCGCTTTATTGGGATGAAAGGAACGTTCTTACATGGAGTTGTTGTTCTTATTGAGCGGGAATCTGCGCTGGGCCTGTGTGACGAACTTGCGATCAGTTGTGAAGAGTTACAGTTGGAGGTGTAGAGAGTGTTGCAATGGTGGAGTTTTTAGGTTGAAATGAAGTCGGAGGTTACGCTGAGATGCATTGGATTCTTTTAAGTTGTATATGGATGCGTTTTATACCGCATTTGCAGTTCCCCGATACAAACGTTGAAATACGCCTAACGTCCGTGTGCAAAAAGTTAATATGTGCACAACTTCACTAAAATTTGAATGATTCTTCAAAGAATCCATTGAAGCAAAGTCTTCTTGTCTGGAATATTGTGGTAGCACAGCTTAGTATTATAATCGTATACTTTAGCTCTCATGTTTAAAAATCTCTTAGTTATTTTGTGATATAGATTTTTGTTTTACTTAAAACTTTAAATAACATAGATCGGCAACGAATACGCTTGATAACTACTATGTTATTTTTCCAAAGATCTGATAGTAATCGATACGTATTATGTAGATAAAAAGTTTAAGTTTGCGTATAGCCATTATTCTGCACTTTTACATTTAACGATCATTACTATAATTCCAAGATCTATAACCAGATGACTAACCTTCAACTCTACGCGTACGCTTTGTAGAATATATATTACTCTGTTATGGCAACTTGTTAATATGTTTCTAATTTAATTAACGTTCTCTTTTAAACATCGAAAGCACACAATACAGAAAGTTTTATCTAGCATCTCTTGATTATCCGGTCTCTGCGCTTCTTCCTTTCGTATTCAAACAGCGAGCAAGTCTTTTAATCATTTTACGACCCAGTGACTCCGAGCCCAGTATTCCATCGTAGTTATCGCGCAAGCTTGCACGATCGCATGCAATTTTCTGGTACTTGGGTATTCGTATTTATTTCAAATATTAAGCGAAATTTACTCTCATTACTTTCAACTATTATTAGTACTATAAAGGTATATTAATCAATGGAAAAATCAAGAATTGAATTGTAATCGCTGTTAAATTATAATTAAGGTTTAACTCTTCACGATTCATTTGCAACAATTAGTATAATCCTTTTTTTAACTGTAGTATTTTTACAGCACTGATCAGAATTTTAGTTATAAAACACATTCTCAGACACTTCAAATAAATTTTGAATTTCACTTCAGCATTTTGCAATAGATTAATTCGTGATTTGCAATGTTATCGATTACTTTATGCGCGTTACACGATAATTCACAATTAACACAAATAAATAAAAATGTAAGCTTATTTATCAATGAATTTTAAAATCCTCTCGCGGCTCTATGGTGAATCTGGGTCACAGATAAGCGAAGCATAAACAGATATTGAATATCTTCCTCGAAAATGTGCTTGGCTGACGAGAAAACTTGTTACGGCGCACTCGAGTCACATGGGATTTCTGTATCGATCGATTGAGTTTCAACCGCTCGAGAAAACTATCTTATAAAGTGTTTGAGAGCCGGATGTATGATTTATAAAAAGTAAATATGTATAGCTTCCGCTCTGGCCAATATAGACACATAATTACAATGCAGGATTATTGGTTACTTTATTAAGAATAAATGTTTATTATTATTATTCTTGATAAATTTACGAGGCACTATTTTTTAACAACGAATAAACACAATTTGATACATTTCAGTATAGCATTTGATAAAAACTTTAAGTAAAACGATGAATTTACAACGTACTAATTATATTTCCAAACATTGCCTCCCAATATTGATTAGCATATTTATTAGCCCAATAATTTCTATTTCTTCACTTTTGTGTATAATTTTATCTAAAATGTATTCAAATAATTCAACGAAATGACGTCTCTTTCCTATCCACTCCTAAAAAAGACCAAATTAATTTCAAATCTAATTCTTATTCACACTACTTCCATTCCCACAAACCATATTTACCTAATCGTACGATTCACCCTTCAAAAAATATAATCTCACCAGCGTCATCCTCGCGTCCCAAAGTGGATCGGTGACCAAGGCAGACCGTTAACCCCCCTGCGCGTCGCGTCGCACAGTCGTCGTCGTCTCCTCGTTATACAACGGGACGGTGCACGCATCTCTCGGCATTGTTATTTTTCGTCTGGCGCGCGGCGTGCGTACGAAAATAGGCGCGCGTCGCCGCAGAAATAAACCCCCCGCTCGGTCAGCAGCCGCGGCAGGCAGCGGAATTCTTGGCATTGGACTTACGATGCGGCGCCTGCTCGATTGTATATGCGAAAAGGGTGCACGCGAAGAGAGAGAGAGAGAGAGAGAGACTATACAGTCGAGAATCAATTACCTTTTATTGCGCATCCGTGAGTGCTACTCGATCTACGCTCGCTGGCTTTCTATTATAGTTTTTATTTCGCTTTTTAATGCGAATTCTAGCCTATTCGCTGTTTATGACCTTTTCCTGTATTGAATTGAATTGAGGAAAATTAAAAGGTTGTTCTGCGAATTTTAAAGAAATTTGATTGAAAAATGTTTTTGTATTTATAGCAGTTTATATTGAAATGTTTATGAATAGAGTTAAACGTGTATTTTTTAATTTAAATAAACGGATGTTTGTTTATATTCTGTAAAAGCATTGTTTCATTCACCGTTTCGCTCCTGTGTAATCCATTTATAATGATTATTAATGTGTTCCAACCTTTTCACAACTTTTTCAAAATTAAACGTAATAAATTAGGCCTAAAAAAATCACAAGTCTAGTATATAAAACATCGCATATGTATTAAAAAATCCATATTAACTCACTCAAAATTTACTTACCATCCTACTCATCGCCTCACACTATACCACCTTGTTCGCTTATTTCCTAACACTCTCATTCCTCCTCTTCCAATTTTTCTATTTAGCTTTTCAGCTCGCCATCTTCTCGTCTCACACTAGGCGACGACGACTCTCAACGTTCGACTCGATCGTATTCCAATCAATGCGGAAGGCGATTGGCTCGTTTATTTTCGCCGGCTAAAACCATCTCTTTCTCTCTCTCGCACGCTTCCTCTTTCGCCGTTCGAGAGCAGCGCGACCAGTTTTCCCCGCGCTTTTCCGGAACGAAGCCTCGAAGTCTGCCGCACTTCCACCACCTCGTTTATTGGGAAAGTGTCGCCCGAGCGCGAGAAGAAATGTCGCTCTCGTTTGCTTCGATAATAACGCCATCCGACTGGCGCTATACGACGCTTTTTGCGCTCTTTCCGCGTTTTTCTCTCTCGCTCGAGCTGGGGACATTCTTTTTTATCATCCTCGCTGCTGCTGCTGCTGCCGCTTTTCGAGTGGACGTTCGATTTGTCACTCGATATGACAGTTTTGTGTAATTATTTTGAAGGCACGTGCGCCGTTGCTTTTTGTTCAGCACGAAGCTTATGCTCTGAATATTCATCTGTGAGCTCGTTCATTATTGCAAAATTCATAATTTTAATGTTTATGACGATTTAAATATGTTGTCCCATATTGAATTTAACGATTGATAAGTACACACACTAGAAAACTTAGAAATTCCATAAGTAAAGAAAATATAGAGCTCGATATACACGTGAACAAAAAAATTACAGTATAAACTAACAATCCTACTTATATACTCTATTATTAAATATAACTGTTCATTTCAGCTGCAAACTTTTAGATGCATTATAAAAGAATTTAATCGATTTCCATAATTTTCTTTTCTTTTTCTTTAATACTAGTAAAAACATTTATTCGAAACGAGTAATGCTCTTAATTAAATTTATTACTAAATTTATTGCTTACAACTAATAAATGCATGTTTATAATTTCA
The DNA here is from genome assembly GCA_949152435.1 of Gastracanthus pulcherrimus. Lineage (NCBI taxonomy): Eukaryota > Metazoa > Arthropoda > Insecta > Hymenoptera > Pteromalidae > Gastracanthus > Gastracanthus pulcherrimus. Next base: position 165,610,541 of record OX424575.1, on the reverse strand, counting down.
CGTAATATTACCGCATAATTACAATAAATATTTTGTCGTAATTACTATAAATTTTCAAGTACACCTGCAATTGAGCAACGATCCTCCTCAAACTTCACTACCAGCCATTATTAAAGCACAAGCAAAATGACAAGAAAAAGGGTTTTATACGTCGCGCGTGACGGCGCTGTGTGCTGCCGGTCGGTAGCGTGCACGTGACGTTTTCGCGCCGCGTTCGATCGGTCGGCGGTACAAGGCGGGCGGCGCCGCTGGTGCCGCGCACCAGCTGATCCTTAATCAGCGACGCAGCTGACTGGCTGCGCCATCGATTTTAGCGTTATAACCGGAATTAACTGGGCTACGACGCAGTTTGTTGTTCGTCCGTCTCGCTCGCTCTTCTTCGATAGCGGCGACGTTTGTGTGTATTTGATAATTTTTATTATTCAATTGGAGGGATATTGGAATAATTGGTGTACTTTTGAATGCAATTTGTGCGTAGTACTTGAGATACGAATCTATAGAATTAATATATTGCATTGTTTAGAATTGTAATATTTAAAACATTAACTTAGTATTAAATATAGAAGTTTTATGAAATAATGTAAATATTTCGAAAGAATAATATGACATATTATAAAGTAGCGTCTGAATAGAAAATATAACCTTAGACTTTATTGAATTTGCAATATCCCTGACTAAATAAAGATTCTTTTTTGCAAAAATGTTTTACTCTTGTAAAAAGACTCAATCAGGTATTGCGCAGTACGTGAAGCGATCTTGAACTATTGATCAGACGCGAATACTACTCGCATTTACGCTATTGTAGTCATAATATGACCTTGCAATTTTTGTATTTAACATTTTCGCAACCTTAGGCCCTACAAACGAACAAAATTCCTACGCATATTTTGAATTTACTTAAAATTCGCCACATATCCAAAAGAAAAACACCACAAAGTAAACACGAAAACAAAACAAACTCAACTATGCAAAAGTGTTACACCCATCAGCTCAACCTTATCAATTTTCTCTTCTTCCTTTTTGTAATCTAAATCGGATGGTATCTCGTGTTTTCCCTCCGTCTCTCTCTCTCTCACACTCTGGCTCACGTGCGCCTGCATGCATTGCGACCGCGCCGCAACTATTACGAAGTTTGCGCCTCCCGCCGTCGCATTTCCCTGGGCGAGCTCTCCGCGCACCTCTAATATCCGGACGTTTACTCTCAGATTGCATCCGATCAATTTTGCACGATACTCGGCGCTATATTTACTCCGCGTGCGCGGCGCACGCCACGTGTTTTCTTTCTTTCGCGTCGTGCGCCTGTGCCGCGTAATGAAGCTTCGCCACCAGCTGATGTGCGATGGGATTTGTAATCTGCGAAAAAATGGATTGTTAATGAATTTAACCCTTGATTGTGCATACAAAATTTCTTTATATAAGAGTTGTATGTCTTTCTTGTAAGAATAAAATTTAATTTAGAATTTAGATATATTTTTGTTAAATAAATTGACATTTTTTTATTTACCATTCATCTTTCGATGTGTTTTCTCTAAATATCTGCGAGCACAACATTGTGAGGTCTGTACAAGTGTTGCTATTTATTGATATTACATTAGCAGCAACATACTATATTGTTCATTTTTATTAACTGCTAAGTTAGAACCTGTGTACGAAGCCCATATAGTTATTCTTCCAGTATTATCAATTTAACGGTTATTTTGTTGATTTTTCCTTCATTCAATTTAATTTTATAAATTCAATTATTAAACGTAAAATTTATTATTATTATTTATTTATTTATTCCATTTTTTCCATTTCCATTATTCTTTTTCCATTTTTATTTCTACATTTGCTTTTGATATTTCACCCACTTAAGTTTTACAGCAAAATCCTTATATCGATTAAATTACATATATACAACTTAATTCTACATAATATTATATATTTCACTTACAATAAACCATCTATTTCATCTAGCTATTCTTTTTTAATTTCCTACCTAGTTCTAGTTCCGAATTACAAATTCTACAAATCTTATCATTATAGTATTTTTCCCCCCATTGCCTACACAACTGCATCTTATACGAGCCCACTGTTCTTTGATTTCTCCTTTAAACTTCCTGTTCTCCCAATACTTGTCTTCCTCTATACTGTTTTCCACGTTTTGTAATTTTTACAGTAAAAGTAAAATTTCTATATAATATGAATAAGATGACTCTTACTACCTACTATCTTAATTTGAAATAGTGAAACCTCGGAAATTTCACTGTAAAGCAGTGAAATATCACTGTTTTGCAGTGAGAACTCAGCAACTAATTCATGTAGTGGCTGAGTTTTCACTGCGAAACAGTGAATTTTCACTATTTCAAATTAAGAGGGTAAGTAAAATATATCTATGGCATTAAGAAATTAAACTGAGATTTACAACATTTTACGAAAGACTACACAAAGTTAAGCTAAGGTATTTACAGAAACATTAAAAGCAAATAAAAGAGGGTAAAATTATTCATAAAAACATATTTGTACTGCCTTATTTTGTATGGCTTTATCATTAATTTCATCCTCTCTTACTCGGCATGACAAGGATAGGCCTAGTAACAAATGCAATGTTATGTCCTCATGAGAGAGAATAACAATTTTATCGCTTTGCACGATTAAAATTTTTAATGTACTTGAAGTTTCGAACGTCAGAATCAGACGAAAATGATGAAAAATTTTTTTTTGTTTTAGTATTTTATTCTGATAGATACACGCGAAATATGAACTAAAACGGCTTTAAAAAAATTTCTAACCCCTAATTCGACCCGAAATCCCTTGAAACAGGGGTTGGAAGGTGGTAAACATAGGTAAAAAAATTCTAACTTGGCCTAATAAAAGTTTTACGGTTTTCTACTTTACACATGTCCTCATTACGATAGAATACACTTATAAAAAAAATGTCAACCCATAACTCGTCCCGGAAGCCCTTCAAATAGGGGTTGGAAGTGGGTGAATATAGGTAAAAAAATTCTAACTTGGCCTAATAAAAGTCTTACGGTTTTTTACTTCATACATACCCTCATTAGGATAGAATACACTTACAAAAAAAGTTACAACCCTTAACTCGTCCCGGAAGCCCTTCAAATAGGGGTCGCAATGGGGGTAAATATAGATAAAACATTCTAACTTGGCCTAATAAAAGTTTTACGGTTTTCTACTTCGTACATACCCTCACTGTAATAGAATACACTTATAATAAAAATTTTAAACCCTAACTCGTCCCGGAAGCCTTTCAAATAGGGGTTGGAAGGTGGTAAACATAGGTAAAAAAATTCTAACTTAGCCTAATAAAAGTCTTACGGTTTTCTACTTTACACATATCCTCATTACGATAGAATACACTTATGAAAAAAATGTCAACCCTTAACTCGTCCCGGAAGCTCTTCAAATAGGGGTTGGAAGTGGGTGAATATAGGTAAAAAAATTCTAACTTGGCCTAATAAAAGTCTTACGGTTTTTTACTTCATACATACCCTCATTAGGATATAATACACTTATGAAAAAAATGTCAACCCTTAACTCGTCCCGGAAGCCCTTCAAATAGGGGTTGGAAGGTGGTAAACATAGATAAAACATTCTAACTTGGCCTAATAAAAGTTTTACGGTTTTCTACTTCGTACATACCCTCATTGTAATAGAATACACTTATAATAAAAATTTTAAACCCTAACTCGTCCCGGAAGCCTTTCAAATAGGGGTTGGAAGGTGGTAAACGTAGGTAAAAAAATTCTAACTTAGCCTAATAAAAGTCTTACGGTTTTCTACTTTACACATATCCTCATTACGATAGAATACACTTATGAAAAAAATGTCAACCCTTAACTCGTCCCGGAAGCCCTTCAAATAGGGGTTGGCAGTGGGTGAATATAGGTAAAAAAATTCTAACTTGGCCTAATAAAAGTCTTACGGCTTTTTACTTCATACATACCCTCATTAGGATAGAATACACTTACAAAAAAAATTACAAACCTTAACTCGTCCCGAAAGCCCTTCCAATAGGGGTCGCCATGGGGGTAAATATAGATAAAACATTCTAACTTGTCCTAATAAAAGTTTTACGGTTTTCTACTTCGTACATACTCTCATTGTAATAGAATACACTTATAATAAAAATTTTAAACCATAACTCGTCCCGGAAGCCCTTCAAATAGGGGTTGGAAGTGGGTGAATATAGGTAAAAAAATTCTAACTTGGCCTAATAAAAGTCTTACGGTTTTCTACTTTATACATACCCTAATTAGAATAGAATAGGGTATGTATAAAGTAGAATACACTTACAAAAAAAATTACAACCCTTAACTCGTCCCGGAAGCCCTTCAAATAGGGGTCGCAATGTGGTAAATATAGATAAAAAATTCTAACTTGGCCTAATAAAAGTCTTACGGTTATCTACTATACACATATCCTCATTACGATAGAATACACTTACAAAAAAAATTACAACCCTTAACTCATCCCGGAAGCCCTTCAAATAGGGGTTGGAAGTGGGTGAATATAGGTCAACAAAATTCTACCTTGGCCTAATAAAAGTCTTACGGTTTTTTACTTCATACATACCCTCATTACGATAGAATACACTTATGAAAAAAATGTCAACCCTTAACTCGTCCCGGAAGCCCTTCAAATAGGGGTTGGAAGGTGGTAGAAATAGATAAAACATTCTAACTTGGCCTAATAAAAGTTTTACGGTTTTCTACTTCGTACATACCCTCATTGTAATAGAATACACTTATAAAAAAAATGTCAACCCATAACTCGTCCCGGAAGCCCTTCAAATAGGGGTTGGAAGTGGGTGAATATAGGTAAAAAAATTCTAACTTGGCCTAATAAAAGTTTTACGGTTCTCTACTTCACACATATCCTCATTACGATAGAATACACTTATGAAAAAAATGTCAACCCTTAACTCGTCCCGGAAGCCCTTCAAATAGGGGTCGCAATGGGGGTAAATGTAGATAAAACATTCTAACTTGGCCTAATAAAAGTTTTGCGGTTTTCTACTTCGTACATACCCTCATTGTAATAGAATACACTTATAAAAAAAATGTCCACCCATAACTCGTCCCGGAAGCCCTTCAAATAGGGGTTGGAAGTGGGTGAATATAGGTAAAAAAATTCTAACTTGGCATAATAAAAGTCTTACGGTTTTCTACTTTACACATGTCCTCATTACGATAGAATACACTTATAAAAAAATGTCAACCCATAACTCGTCCCGGAAGCCCTTCGAATAGGGGTTGGAAGTGGGTGAATATAGGTAAAAAAATTCTAACTTGGCCTAATAAAAGTCTTACGGTTTTTTACTTCATACATACCCTCATTAGGATAGAATACACTTACAAAAAAAATTACAACCCTTAACTCGTCCCGGAAGCCCTTCAAATAGGGGTCGCAATGGGGGTAAATGTAGATAAAACATTCTAACTTGGCCTAATAAAAGTTTTACGGTTTTCTACTTCGTACATCCCCTTACTGTAATAGAATACACTTATAATAAAAATTTTAAACCCTAACTCGTCCCGGAAGCCTTTCAAATAGGGGTTGGAAGGTGGTAAACATAGGTAAAAAAATTCTAACTTGGCCTAATAAAAGTCTTACGGTTTTCTACTTTACACATATCCTCATTACGATAGAATACACTTATGAAAAAAATGTCAACCCTTAACTCGTCCCGGAAGCCTTTCCCAAGCCAAGTTAGATTTTTTACCTATATTTACCTCCTTCCAACCCCTATTTGAAAGGCTTCCGGGACGAGTTAGGGTTTAAAATTTTTATTATAAGTGTATTCTATCGTAATGAGGACATGTGTGAAGTAGAAAACCGTAAGACTTTTATTAGGCCAAGTTAGAATTTTTTTACCTATATTCACCCACTTCCAACCCCTATTTAAACGGCTTCCGGGACGAGTTAGGGGTTGACATTTTTTTCATAAGTGTATTCTATCGTAATGAGGATATGTGTAAAGTAGAAAACCGTAAGACTTTTATTAGGCGAAGTTAGAATTTTTTTACCTATGTTTACCACCTTCCAACCCCTATTTGAAAGGCTTCCGGGACGAGTTAGGGTTTAAAATTTTTATTATAAGTGTATTCTATTACAATGAGGGTATGTACGAAGTAGAAAACCGTAAAACTTTTATTAGGCCAAGTTAGAATGTTTTATCTATGTTTACCACCTTCCAACCCCTATTTGAAGGGCTTCCGGGACGAGTTAAGGGTTGACATTTTTTTCATAAGTGTATTCTATCCTAATGAGGGTATGTATGAAGTAAAAAACCGTAAGACTTTTATTAGGCCAAGTTAGAATATTTTTACCTATATTCACCCACTACCAACCCCATATTTGAAGGGCTTCCGGGACGAGTTATGGGTTGACATTTTTTTTATAAGTGTATTCTATCCTAATGAGGGTATGTATGAAGTAAAAAACCGTAAGACTTTTATTAGGCCAAGTTAGAATTTTTTTACCTATATTCACCCACTTCCAACCCCTATTTGAAGGGCTTCCGGGACGAGTTAGGGGTTGACATTTTTTTCATAAGTGTATTCTATCCTAATGAGGATATGTGTGAAGTACAAAACCGTAAGACTTTTATTCGGCCAAGTTGGAATTTTTTTACCTATATTCACCCACTTCCAACCCCTATTTGAAGGGCTTCCGGGACGAGTTAAAGGTTGACATTTTTTTCATAAGTGTATTATATCGTAATGAGGATATGTGTAAAGTAGAAAACCGTAAGACTTTTATTAGGCCAAGTTAGAATTTTTTTACCTATATTCACCCACTTCCAACCCCTATTTAAACGGCTTCCGGGACGAATTAGGGGTTGACATTTTTTTCATAAGTGTATTCTATCGTAATGAGGATATGTGTAAAGTAGAAAACCGTAAGACTTTTATTAGGCGAAGTTAGAATTTTTTTACCTATGTTTACCACCTTCCAACCCCTATTTGAAAGGCTTCCGGGACGAGTTAGGGTTTAAAATTTTTATTATAAGTGTATTCTATTACAATGAGGGTATGTACGAAGTAGAAAACCGTAAAACTTTTATTAGGCCAAGTTAGAATGTTTTATCTATGTTTACCACCTTCCAACCCCTATTTGAAAGGCTTCCGGGACGAGTTAGGGTTTAAAATTTTTATTATAAGTGTATTCTATTACAATGAGGGTATGTACGAAGTAGAAAACCGTAAAACTTTTATTAGGCCAAGTTAGAATGTTTTATCTATGTTTACCACCTTCCAACCCCTATTTGAAGGGCTTCCGGGACGAGTTAAGGGTTGACATTTTTTTCATAAGTGTATTCTATCGTAATGAGGATATGTGTAAAGTAGAAAACCGTAAGACTTTTATTAGGCTAAGATAGAATTTTTTTACCTATGTTTACCACCTTCCAACCCCTATTTGAAAGGCTTCCGGGACGAGTTAGGGTTTAAAATTTTTATTATAAGTGTATTCTATTACAATGAGGGTATGTACGAAGTAGAAAACCGTAAAACTTATATTAGGCCAAGTTAGAATGTTTTATCTATGTTTACCACCTTCCAACCCCTATTTGAAGGGCTTCCGGGACGAGTTAAGGGTTGACATTTTTTTTATAAGTGTATTCTATCCTAATGAGGGTATGTATGAAGTAAAAAACCGTAAGACTTTTATTACGCCAAGTTAGAATTTTTTTACCTATATTCACCCACTTCCAACCCCTATTTGAAGGGCTTCCGGGACGAGTTAAGGGTTGACATTTTTTTCATAAGTGCATTCTATCGTAATGAGGATATGTGTAAAGTAGAAAACCGTAAGACTTTTATTAGGCTAAGTTAGAATTTTTTTACCTATGTTTACCACCTTCCAACCCCTATTTGAAAGGCTTCCGGGACGAGTTAGGGTTTAAAATTTTTATTATAAGTGTATTCTATTACAATGAGGGTATGTACGAAGTAGAAAACCGTAAAACTTTTATTAGGCCAAGTTAGAATGTTTTATCTATATTTACCCCCATTGCGACCCCTATTTGAAGGGCTTCCGGGACGAGTTAAGGGTTGTACCTTTTTTCATAAGTGTATTCTATCGTAATGAGGATATGTGTAAAGTAGAAAACCGTAAGACTTTTATTAGGCTAAGTTAGAATTTTTTTACCTATGTTTACCACCTTCCAACCCCTATTTGAAAGGCTTCCGGGACGAGTTAGGGTTTAAAATTTTTATTATAAGTGTATTCTATTACAATGAGGGTATGTACGAAGTAGAAAACCGTAAAACTTTTATTAGGCCAAGTTAGAATGTTTTATCTATGTTTACCACCTTCCAACCCCTATTTGAAGGGCTTCCGGGACGAGTTAAGGGTTGACATTTTTTTTATAAGTGTATTCTATTACAATGAGGGTATGTACGAAGTAGAAAACCGTAAAACTTTTATTAGGCCAAGTTAGAATGTTTTATCTATGTTTACCACCTTCCAACCCCTATTTGAAGGGCTTCCGGGACGAGTTAAGGGTTGACATTTTTTTCATAAGTGTATTCTATCCTAATGAGGGTATGTATGAAGTAAAAAACCGTAAGACTTTTATTAGGCCAAGTTAGAATTTTTTTACCTATATTCACCCACTTCCAACCCCATATTTGAAGGGCTTCCGGGACGAGTTAAGGGTTGTAATATTTTTTGTAAGTGTATTCTATCCTAATGAGGGTATGTATGAAGTAAAAAACCGTAAGACTTTTATTACGCCAAGTTAGAATTTTTGTACCTATATTCACCCACTTCCAACCCCTATTTGAAGGGCTTCCGGGACGAGTTAAGGGTTGACATTTTTTTCATAAGTGTATTCTATCGTAATGAGGATATGTGTAACGTAGAAAACCGTAAGACTTTTATTAGGCTAAGTTAGAATTTTTTTACCTATGTTTACCACCTTCCAACCCCTATTTGAAAGGCTTCCGGGACGAGTTAGGGTTTAAAATTTTTATTATAAGTGTATTCTATTACAATGAGGGTATGTACGAAGTAGAAAACCGTAAAACTTTTATTAGGCCAAGTTAGAATGTTTTATCTATGTTTACCACCTTCCAACCCCTATTTGAAGGGCTTCCGGGACGAGTTAAGGGTTGACATTTTTTTTATAAGTGTATTCTATTACAATGAGGGTATGTACGAAGTAGAAAACCGTAAAACTTTTATTAGGCCAAGTTAGAATGTTTTATCTATGTTTACCACCTTCCAACCCCTATTTGAAGGGCTTCCGGGACGAGTTAAGGGTTGACATTTTTTTCATAAGTGTATTCTATCCTAATGAGGGTATGTATGAAGTAAAAAACCGTAAGACTTTTATTAGGCCAAGTTAGAATTTTTTTACCTATATTCACCCACTTCCAACCCCATATTTGAAGGGCTTCCGGGACGAGTTAAGGGTTGTAATATTTTTTGTAAGAGTATTCTATCCTAATGAGGGTATGTATGAAGTAAAAAACCGTAAGACTTTTATTACGCCAAGTTAGAATTTTTTTACCTATATTCACCCACTTCCAACCCCTATTTGAAGGGCTTCCGGGACGAGTTAAGGGTTGACATTTTTTTTATAAGTGTATTCTATTACAATGAGGGTATGTACGAAGTAGAAAACCGTAAAACTTTTATTAGGCCAAGTTAGAATGTTTTATCTATGTTTACCACCTTCCAACCCCTATTTGAAAGGCTTCCGGGACGAGTTAGGGTTTAAAATTTTTATTATAAGTGTATTCTATTACAATGAGGGTATGTACGAAGTAGAAAACCGTAAAACTTTTATTAGGCCAAGTTAGAATGTTTTATCTATGTTTACCACCTTCCAACCCCTATTTGAAGGGCTTCCGGGACGAGTTAAGGGTTGTAATATTTTTTGTAAGTGTATTCTATCCTAATGAGGGTATGTATGAAGTAAAAAACCGTAAGACTTTTATTACGCCAAGTTAGAATTTTTGTACCTATATTCACCCACTTCCAACCCCTATTTGAAGGGCTTCCGGGACGAGTTAAGGGTTGACATTTTTTTCATAAGTGTATTCTATCGTAATGAGGATATGTGTAACGTAGAAAACCGTAAGACTTTTATTAGGCTAAGTTAGAATTTTTTTACCTATGTTTACCACCTTCCAACCCCTATTTGAAAGGCTTCCGGGACGAGTTAGGGTTTAAAATTTTTATTATAAGTGTATTCTATTACAATGAGGGTATGTACGAAGTAGAAAACCGTAAAACTTTTATTAGGCCAAGTTAGAATGTTTTATCTATGTTTACCACCTTCCAACCCCTATTTGAAGGGCTTCCGGGACGAGTTAAGGGTTGACATTTTTTTTATAAGTGTATTCTATTACAATGAGGGTATGTACGAAGTAGAAAACCGTAAAACTTTTATTAGGCCAAGTTAGAATGTTTTATCTATGTTTACCACCTTCCAACCCCTATTTGAAGGGCTTCCGGGACGAGTTAAGGGTTGACATTTTTTTCATAAGTGTATTCTATCCTAATGAGGGTATGTATGAAGTAAAAAACCGTAAGACTTTTATTAGGCCAAGTTAGAATTTTTTTACCTATATTCACCCACTTCCAACCCCATATTTGAAGGGCTTCCGGGACGAGTTAAGGGTTGTAATATTTTTTGTAAGAGTATTCTATCCTAATGAGGGTATGTATGAAGTAAAAAACCGTAAGACTTTTATTACGCCAAGTTAGAATTTTTTTACCTATATTCACCCACTTCCAACCCCTATTTGAAGGGCTTCCGGGACGAGTTAAGGGTTGACATTTTTTTCATAAGTGCATTCTATCGTAATGAGGATATGTGTAAAGTAGAAAACCGTAAGACTTTTATTAGGCTAAGTTAGAATTTTTTTACCTATGTTTACCACCTTCCAACCCCTATTTGAAAGGCTTCCGGGACGAGGTAGGGTTTAAAATTTTTATTATAAGTGTATTCTATTACAATGAGGGTATGTACGAAGTAGAAAACCGTAAAACTTTTATTAGGCCAAGTTAGAATGTTTTATCTATATTTACCCCCATTGCGACCCCTATTTGAAGGGCTTCCGGGACGAGTTAAGGGTTGTAACTTTTTTTGTAAGTGTATTCTATCCTAATGAGGGTATGTATGAAGTAAAAATACGTAAGACTTTTATTAGGCCAAGTTAGAATTTTTTTACCTATATTCACCCACTTCCAACCCCTATTTGAAGGGCTTCCGGGACGAGTTATGGGTTGACATTTTTTTCATAAGTGTATTCTATCGTAATGAGGACATGTGTAAAGTAGAAGACCGTAAAACTTTTATTAGGCCAAGTTAGAATTTTTTTACCTATGTTTACCACCTTCCAACCCCTGTTTCAAGGGATTTCGGGTCGAATTAGGGGTTAGAAATTTTTTTAAAGCCGTTTTAGTTCATATTTCGCATGTATCTATCAGAATAAAATACTAAATCAAAAAAAAATTTTTCATCATTTTCGTCTGATTCTGACGTTCGAAACTTCAAGTACATAATTTTTAGCCAAACTATGCATTGTAATAACTCATTTTTGTAGCTAAGAAAATATTATACAAGTCTTTACTACCTATTTACTAGAAATGTCTCAAGATATTTTGCAGCGTGATAAAAAATTATCAATTTTTCTACCTCTACAATGCGCTGTACCATCATTATTCTTCATCTCATGCAAATATAACATTGCTTTTGGTGCGAGTGCTACTATTATCAAGGCAAATCTTTCTTTATAAATATTCACATAGTTTATCACGAGACTTCATAAAATTCAATGTAGTTCACTAAGACTATCAGACCCTCTACATTTTATTAACAATCCATACTTTCAGAAACAAATCTTTCCCAGCCCTAATACCACACAACCAAGAAGCTCCTCAATCCTCTCTCTCTCTTCCTTACTTTGTCACAACGCCTTCTGCCCTCCCGCGACAAATCATACCTCCTCCTTTTTTCGCTATCATCTCTCGCGACGCTCGCAACGCCCCCGTCGCACGTATATCCCTTCAAACCCCCTCTCCCTCTCTCTCTCTCTCACTCTCTTACACCTCGCCTCTTCTTCGTGCCCCGAAGCGCCAACTCTACCCACACACGCAAACACACGTACACTCCAGGCATTGCGATGCCTCTGCGCGTGGGAAAGTCGAGTCGCGCGTGTGTATATACGCTGCGACTGACAGCCCCGCGGAGCCGATGAATCGCGTTATATATATGCATAATGCTCGCTCGCGCGCGCGCAGATATTAGCCGCAATGAACTGCTCCGCGCGTATATAGCGCAGTGTAGGTGTGTAGTGTGTACACGCGTGGGTGATACAGGCTTGGGAAAGTTGGAAGTGGGTATGAAGTGTACGATAGGCTTGCACGAGGGAGGAAGTCGTAGTTGACGCGCGTTTACGAGCCGATAGTCTTTCATGAATGCGCGCGTAAGACGGGTTGGAGAGTGCATGCGGGTGTGTGTGTGTGTGTGTGTATAGTTTGCGAGGTGATAAGAGGTGGACGATAGGAAAATGATAGCTGCGCTTGGAAATATGAATATTATAGTTCATAAGGTGGAAGTGAAATGTATTTATAGACTCGACTTTTTTCAAAAAGAATAAAACGATTTTCATGCATCTAGCAGTTGTCAAATATATTTAGTAATAGTTACAAAGTATTTTTTAACTAATTATATGAATCTTAACTGTTACCAAAACGGCAAATACAAATAGATTTGCTCTCGGTAGCATTATACGAATAAAATGTGTATATTTAATTATAACTGAAAATATGTTGAATTTATTTTCATATCATAGATACTATTTATTAAAGGAAAGGTGCTTGAGTAAATGTTAAGGAATTAGCTCGAAGTATAAACGCATTTGAATAATCTCGCGCAAAAAGTCACAGTTGACGAAATCACCATTACAGGTCTATATAGAGAACTGTATAAACCGGGCTGAATCCCTGACACCGGCCCGAGAAAATCGTCCCTCCGTAAAACGCGACTGTCGCTTACGGTATTAACCTTTTTGCCCCTCGTTTTAAAAGCTCACCGGACATCCCCGGAGGAAAAAGAGAAAAAAGTTGCGGAGATAAACTCGAAGGCGCTTAACCGCTCTTGCCCCCGCGAAGGTAAAAAAATTTGACAAATACGACCGTAAATGTGCGGACAAGAAACCTGTATGAATATTGCTCGAAGTATTTTAACGTCATCGTTGACTTTAAATTTGATGTGTAAAATCTTAACGATTTAAAACTTTAGATGGCAAGCGTCGTATTTTTTATCACACGGATAATCATTTTGATATTGATAGGACTGAATGAAAAGTTTACAGCAAACCTTCAGAATCTTTCATACACGGATCATCCATCATAATTAGTAAACGATTTCGGGTGAGCTCTTGTAATCACTGCAAACTCGTAAACTCATTTATCGCAAGGCTGAATCTTTTGTTAATTAATACGCGGCTGGTATATACGCACCGTGTCGAGGCATTGCTCTCGAGACGATATCGAGCGGGAAGATCGCCTACCGATTATATCGTGGGAAGAGTGCGTGCTCAAGTATACAGTCATATGGTGGTTAAGGTAACGCGGACTAAGCAAGCTTTTCCGGCGAAATGTGTAATGGAGGAGATTCAGGGGCAATACTTTTAGCGTTTGCAATTTTTCGTACAAGCTAACACAATTAGTTAAGAAGCTAGGATTGCTTTATTACTTTATTAGTGGGATTTTATGTACTTAGCTCCTGTGATTCGGTTAAAAAGATAAATATTTATAATTATCGCAGATTTCAAGATTCTCAAACATAATAAACACAGAGACATTGTTCGATTTTTGTAGTTTAGGTACTCACTATACCAAACTGTCATTCTTTTGCAAAGAAGAGATTATTAAAAAAAGAATACTTATAATTATTATTACTTCACGTAAAAATGAATAAACTATGTGTATTAGCAGAATTGATTGTTAAATTCGCGACAAAATTGTACATCAAGATATTCTGCAACATAGAATTATTATTCGCTATTACATGTATGAGCAGCAAGCGTGCGATAAACCATAATCGATACGAAACGATTGAATAGTCATAAGCTTCGTGCGCGTTACGCGCCACAAGTCCGCTGCTATTATTGTCAGCTTTAACTGCGCATTCAGCATTCGCATAAATATCTAAATATCTACGTAGCGTGTGTGGGTTTCTATATTTCTGCTTTACTCTCGCTCTATCCTGTATCATTACTCGGCGAGAAAAGGTGAAAAAACTTTTATAGTCTCGAACTGGCTTACAACCTCTAAATAATCGATTCCACCATAAAGACGAGTTACTCGACCGTAACCTGCTCTAAGCTTCTTTATCCAGGTGTTTTTCATTGTCCCTCTTTCTCTCCTTCTCCCCCACCCCCCTCTCTTATCGCTCTTTGTTTTCTCTTTGTCCTTTTCTATCCCTTTACTGGGCGCGCTTTTGTGTTTTCGCCTCCTATGTTCCCTTTGCTTTATCCGACTAGCTTGGTGTGATGGTATAAAATATGCGATACTTTTTTTTTGGTAATAGATGTGCGATTACAAATCAAAACTCTGTAAAGTACAGTGCAAGTTAAGTCCTTTTAAGTCCAAGGTCCTTGATTCTAAATAAATATAAAATGCGGGTTATCTCTTAAACTTATAAAAGTAAATACTCAGCAGTTTATTCTTTTAATAACCGAGTAAGCTGCCGATTCTCTACCTTTATAAAGAGTAAACTGCTAATTTGCTACTTTTATGAAGAGTAAATTTCTAAGTGTCTATAGTTTTTGCGTCTTATTAATGTTTGATAACCATATAGTCATTATTGCTATTAACAAGCTAATTACTGACTATTAATGAGATCGATTTCCAGCAGGGTTTTACTCTTTTGAGTTTAGTATGCATAATTGCATATTGCACAAGCACTCGCCTGCATTTTACAAAATTAGATAACTAGCAATTTACTCTTATTTACAAGTCTGAACCTCTCTGTATCAACTTTTACTGTTTTGAGTTCAGTGTATGTTCTTGAATTAATTGAATTTTAATACCCACGCAACACAATAATTAGATAAATTGAATTGCCATGCGCATTACTTTGTTTTATCTATGGCCTAGCCATTTGAAATTGTGTGGTAGGATATTCAATTTTCTTCGTATATCTAATAGTCCCAGCGGCTTACTCTTCATCTAAAAATTACGATTGTTTTAATCGATAGATCGTATGTAATTAGCAAAAGATTATTGTTTTATCGCAAAATAATATTATTAAAAAAGCTTTTGATGGATTGCGAGGAAAAACCGCTTCATTACTACTAGGAGCACTCTATACTTAAATTGTGCAGTACTAACCAAAACTATAATATACACCTGCAAAAACTAGAAATTCTAATCGATAAATTTACCTACTTAATTTTTTCTTATTCTTACTTCTTACTTAATCTTAAAAAGATTATTAAATACCGAATTAAATTTTTTTAGAATCAATGAAACAGAAAGAAAGCAGCGTTAAGCATATTAAAATCGGAATCTGCTCATCAACGCGTCAAATCTATCTATCTTGTTGAAGACATCACGATTGTACAGTCACGTGAGCTTTATACCACCGTGGCGGTATCAGTTCGTTTTGGCCGTATAATGGTAAAGATTAAAATTTTAATATATGTTTAACGCCGCTTTCTTATATTCTATTGCTTCTGAAAAAATAAAATTTGTTCGTCAACAATTCTTTCATGGTCCATAAAGTGTGAACGACAAACCTTTTTAATGCAACATCCTATAATTTTCTACGCTTTGACCTTCTCGCTCGACGTCTACCTCGACGTGTCCATCCGTCGAAAGAATCCAGATCAGCAATATATATACAAACGTGTGTATGCACACCAGCCGTCAAAGCTACACGCCGGTGTGGTCTCTCTTTCTCTCTCCCTCGCGCGCGACTTTGTACACCGTCGGCCGCGCGCGAGTAATTGAACGTGACGATGTAATCAATCGCCTCGAGATAGAAGAGAGAGACGCGCCGCGCGACCGCACTCGCTACTTTGCGGAGGATATATATATATATATATATACATACATATAACTATAGCTTTCTTCGTGCAGTAGCGAGTGATGCGAGCGAGCTCTCGAAGACGCGGCGATTAATAGATCGATCGGTTAAACTTCGCGTTTGTTCGCGGAGAAGAGAAGGTTATAGATTTTCCAGGGAGTTAAGAGGTTCTCCAGTTTTATAATAGGGAACATACGTGATGTCGCAGATCGATGCAATGTTCGGCATTATTAAAGAAATAAGTATACGCACTTAAGAATGTTTTATTCACACTTATTACGCGCTAATTATTACCGTGAATTTTTCTAAAATTTATATCAGCAACTTATCTCTGAATTAAGTGCTGCATGAATTACTAATATACCTCAAACACCAATATCCAGTATCAAAAAAACCATTCAAACCACCTCAAAATTCCAGCATCTCCCCAATGCACGATCCCATGGAAGAATTTACTCTCGGCAGAATACTGATCGAGTATTAGTTGCCGACACTACCAGTACTTGCAAACGTTAGAGGTCCAGCACTGAGATGTAACGGAGATGACACTTTACTTCTCGATATATTCAAAATTTCATAAGAAATATAAACTTTTAGACACACGCGAGACACTTCAGTCAAAGTTTAGTGTAATAATCATAACGACAGATTACTATCGCGCGGCCGCAAATTTCACGTAAGTTTTGTAATCGTACCTTAAATTAATATTTTGTTAAAAACTAGCCTAAAAAGTAGGTTAAGTTACGCTTGAAGATTTCGCAATGTTTTATTTTCTTTCAATATCGGCAAAAAGTATTGCACCGACTCTGCGACGTTTTTCGGACCAACGTCAATTCTTTTTACTGGCCCATTCTTATCAAAACGATGTTGATTCAGCACCGAAAAATAACTTACCGGCATACAATATTCAGCCAGAATCGGCCCGAACTATCACTGCTGGCAAATTCTTTCATGGGATCACCTATTACACCCAACCCCATTATCCAACGCCAAACCAAAAGAACTCTAAATATATTCCCCGCGATCCCTCTAACCCATCACCCTATATACAAAAGCGCAGCCCACGAAAGCATCGAAATATACCTCTTTATCAGCGTGCGCAAACACCATTATATACGCAATCCAGGCACAGCCGGCGCCAGCTCCAGCGTCAGCATCAACTCCGCAACAAGCCGCCACCGCGGGTAATAAATTTAGCTTTGGGGGCGATCAGTGCGCGGGGGCATATTCCGAGGCAATTTCCCGCGGCCAATAAAGGCCAATTTTTCGAGCGCGACCGCCACAAAGCGCCGCACTATCGCGAAAATTAATCGCGGCCTGCCCTCCGGCTCCGCTCCGCGTACACACGGCTACACTGTACGTGTGCAGCGGTGGGCGGGAAGGAGGAAGCGCAATTTCCCGTGTCTGCGTTTCGTGTTTATCCTTTTTCCTCACCTTCCTTTTTCGTTTTGTCGCCGTAGATCAAAGGCGAGCTCTCTTTCTCTCTTGCAATCAGGGGGGGAGGGACGACAAAGCAGAACGGACAGGCCGCGACGAGCGCAGGGGACGTTTATACCGCGTCCATGACAATTCGTCCTCCTTTTTATCTTTCTTGTTTCGCGCGTCTTCTTCCTTTTCTGCGACGACGACGGCGTCGTCGTCGTCCCTTTGCTTTTCCCGTTCGCCTCCTCTTTGGCGCGCTGCGACGTCTCGCGATTCTCCACGCCCAGGCGCTTATTTGATTTATGGACTGATACACGCCGGGGAATGAGAAAAAGGAGGGAAGGCGACGGTGCGCGGGTGCTTTTAAGGAAATTGAAAGCGGCGCGAGGAGGACGAGAGATGGCCGCCGCAAAGAATGTAGCGCCTCGCTGGGCCGACAGTTGAAGGGGGGGGGGGGGAGACGGACGAGCCGGGGAATGCAGGCGCTCGCGCGCAATTCGTCTAGCGAGCGATTTTTGCGCTTTGTTTGCGCCGGTAATAATTTTTCGCGTTCGATGGAGGAGTGGAAGGGTGGAGCGGTTTAAAGAGCGCTTTGTAGTTGGGTTGGGACATTGATGGATGCTGTCGGTGTGAGATGTTTTTCACCCGTTCTTAATGGAGGCTTGAAAACAATGCTTAATATTGCTGAGAAGTGCGGTTGATGACGGCTTTTCAAATCGCTGAATACGAGTCGGAACACAGAATTCCAAAATTTCAATTTGTGAATCCAATAAGCTCGAACAGCCATAAAGAGATTTATCGCGTTACTGAATATGAATCTGAACTTAGAATTCTAAAATTCAATAAAGCTGATTGAATATATTATACCGATTTTTATAAAAATGAATCTCAATGAGAATGACTACGTAGTAAACTTGTGCCACACTATAAAAAATAACATTCAATCTAACGTACCTTTAAGTCACAAACTGAAAAAAATGTTATGTACACGTAACAAAAATGTAAAAGTACATGAAATTTAATATACATTCCATGAAATTTAGTGTACATTTGCATTAAGTTTAATGTAAAATGTGTATTAAACTTCAGTAATTGTAACATTAATTTCCAGTTATAACATTAAACATTTTTAATACACATCAGCAACTTTGGCTTCCGTTACATGTAACAGGAAATTTTTTTACAGTGCAGATGATAGCATGTGGGTATATCCAATCAAATCAGTGATCTCAATGTTATAATTGATTAGAGTCCTATTTTGATTGCATTCTGTAGTGCCGAAGGATAGTGTTCACCTTCCTGACATTTTTCAATTTTGTTCTGCTATCAGCCATTTGGAGTTTTTAAATTTTGATTTCCGTTTATATTCAGATTTTCAGATTTTTATCTTAATTTTATATTTTCTTTAAAAGTTGATTCACCATATTGGATCCACCATTTTGAATTTTCGAATTTGGACTTCAGAAGTCCAATTTAAGTTCTATAGGCTCAATAACTCCTGCATAAGTTTTATGAGACACCGAAGCTTTCTTAACTTTTCCACAATCAGATAATTTTGAGAAAGAGAGATTGTTCTTTTAGGAATTAACTATGCCTTAAAAGAATTAAATAAATCCTGTCAGAAAGGACATAATGAATTTACCCTCTTAATTTGAAATAGTGAAAATTCACTGTTTCGCAGTGAAAACTCAGCCACTGCATGAATTAGTTGCTGAGTTCTCACTGCGAAACAGTGAGATTTCACTGCTTTACAGTGAAATTTCCGAGGTTTCACTATTTCAAATTAAGAGAGTATGATAAAAAACAACGATAAATTGGACTCCAGTCAGTCAGAAGCGACGATGCAAACTTTGTTCGTGACCATCTTCATAGTCTTACTTTCATACTTATTATCCCAAACGTTTCAATCCACCTTAAACAAATGACAAAACTCGCAAACGACTCGCACACTCTACACATCGCAAACCTACAATCCCCAATACTAAAATCCATCATAAACCATATGAAATAAATGTGTATAACCAAAGCCAGGCCTCGCCTCTTAATGTTACAGTAGCGGCGAGACAGTCGACGAGTGCACGGGCCTGCCTCTTGGCGACTTCATCGAGGAACCCGAGCAGAAGCACCAGCCCCTCCAGCGTCAGCAGCAGTCCCAGCAATCCCAGCAACAACCTCAACCTCAACCGCAGCAGCGTCAGGTGGCCTCGAGCACCTCGTCCCGACAGAGCAAAGGAGGCGGCAGCAGCAGTGGCCGCTCGTCCTCGTCGACGACCGATCCCCTCGGCAACGGCACGTCGGGCAGCAGTCGCTCGGCCTCGCGCAGCCACATGGAGCAGGAGAAGCGCATGCGGCGAGAGATCGCCAACAGCAACGAGCGCAGGCGCATGCAGAGCATCAACGCCGGCTTCCAGTCGCTCAGGACCTTGCTGCCGCATCACGAAGGCGAGAAATTATCTAAGGTCAGTGCGCCGCGTGCGATTCAGTATCTTTTATCGGTGGGACTCTGCGGAACGGTGGAGACTCGCGAGTTTTGAGGTTATGGTTCATTTTTAAGAGGTTTTGTTGTGGAGTTGTTGGATATGGGTTGAGATAAATATTAAGGGATCGCGACGACGCTGTTAAATCGTTATATTTGAGAAAGAGAGATGATAAAATTGAATTGTTAGTAAGGTTGATTATTTTTAAAAACTAAAAAATAAATATTGTATACGATATCAATGCTTCATTTATTGGCGAGTTTCCACTGTGACGCATCGAAATATAGATTAGTCGATTCGCTTCCCGCTGCCTTTTATTTTCATTTACAAGCCATCGAGTGCTCATATACGCTTGAAAGCTTAAAAAAAATAGCAAATCCATATTTTATCGATGGAACAGAGCAAGATTCAAATTGAAAAAGCCAGACCGAAGCTCTCTGGAAAAACACGCGTCTCTCGGATTATTGAAATAAAGTGACGCGGCGGCGAATTTACAAAAGGTTTGCCGCAGCCGCAGTGCTCGAGACCCCGAGAGAGAGAGAGACAAGAGCAGTCGGGTTACAGTACGCGTGTTCAATAAAAAAAAAACACGAGCATCGGAGAAAGAAACGCCTCGTTCGTGATACAGGGTTCATACAAAAAGCTCTCGTGCGTTTCGCTCACCTGGAAAAAGCTTCAAACGAGCGCGCCCGAAATGGAGTGTCGAAACGTTCGAGTACTTTTTTTTTTATTGTAGCTTCCTCGTCAATCATCATCATCATCATCGTCCCTGTACAGTGTATATACTCATCCATCACGTGCACACTCGTGGGTACATTATTTTTCTCTGTTTTTCTTTGTGTTTGCGAAAATAAAAGAACGAGAGAGACTACCTCCGAGAAATGTCTATCCGTGTCGGAGGTGGAGTCGGCGCGTGTGCGATCATATGTATATTCTCTCTCTGAATCATTCTCACACTGTCATCGCCAACGTCAGAGTGCAAAAGGCAAGCGGAAGTGAAGATCGGCTGCGTATCGACGGGAGATTCGATTACCACACGCCAAAAACGGTTGCATGCAGTTCCGACGATCCGACAATGCTCGAAGCGTCGCTCGATGACGCGAATGATGATTATGTTGGCTTTTGCACGATGTATCGGAGTCGCTCGGGGCATCAGCCGTAGTTGGCGCTTGTGTATTTTTGTTTTAGAGAAGCCCTCGAACATCCTGTAATTGATTTTTCCGTTCACTGGACGAGGGTCGAGGAGCGTATACAAAAGCTACTTTTCATGCACCGAGACCTCGTACCAGTGCAAGAAAAAAGACACGACCGTGATATGTATAGCCGGTCGTGGCTAACAATGTTTTACATGTACACATTCGAGGCCGCAATAAGTGCTGAAGGCCTGTGTATTATATTGGATCACATGTACAGATATAAACTCGGTAATCATGTTTACGTGCGTACAAGAATCTACTTTTCATGCACTAAAAATATGTATGCATCATTGCGAAAAGAAAAATATCGCAATTGTCGTTTCCTCTCCCTGTAGAAATGATGATATACTGTAGTTTTACATTTATTATAGGTCATGTACTCAACTATATTTATAGACCGTGTAGATACGTCCCTATTAAACGTACGTATTATACAAAAATATACCATTCATGCATATTATAACTGAAACCTCTCATTAACGCGTTGCAGCAACCCGTACTCTCATCTGCTTTTATATATACTGTATACATATATATAGGTTTATAAGGCGCCCATTCGCATCTATTTAATAGGTTGTAAACTTCGCGTGGAGAGGTACGCGACCCTCGTTCAGGTGTTTTTGTTCTCCTCTTCATTGTATAATTCGCGCGCCTGTCGCAAAAGTTCGTCGACACGTCAAAAGGCGTGTTTGATCGATTATCGACGCTCGTTCCTGGCATTCGTTGTTCACGCGGCTGCACAACGATGATGATCGAATGACCGCGCGAAAAGACCACAGCACGAGTGGCGACGTGACGAGTCTGTCTGGACTCGTCTCTTTTATACGTTTTTTTTTTGCTTTTTAGCGAGGGGCACAGTGCATAATGCGAGAGAGTAAAACCAACAGTGACAGCAAAGTTTCACCAAGAAATCATGCGTGATGCTTTATTGCATCACCTGTAAAATTCGTAACTTTTTAACGTGGCTTTTTTAGGTTATAGTATGATTTAATTTTAACATTTAAAGTTTGAATCATTCGGAGCTTTTTTAAGTACAAATTAAGAATTTAATACAAATAAAGTAAAACTATGAATTTGCAAACCAATCACAGTTATTCTAAGTGCAGAACATTCGCAATGTATTATATTTATATCAGTCCTGCAAAAGACCTATATATATATGCTATTAAAAAAATGTTTTTAATTAGGCTGAAGATAATCATTCTTAAAGAAATAGTTACTATTCTAAAAATTGTTTCGTGTAACCTCCAATCTTTATTAAATCCATAGACGCACTAATTTTTCATTATCTCGCGAAATTTCAATTACTTCCCTGAAATTTTTAAATGAAAATACACTTTAGCCTGATAAAAATGCAAATACGTCGTATACTAAAATTTTTTGTCGCCGCATATACGCCATGCCGGAATAAAATTATATTCATCGCGAGGAGCTCAGAGAAAGAAGTTAAATGAATAAATTTCAGATGCTGATTGCGAAATGCTCGAAATTGAATTACAAAATGCTTGATCGCTTAATTAAAATGTAAGTTGGAATCATTAGCGCGCGCGCGCGAGAAAAGAAGCCCGAGCTCTCCTAATAAACGGCTAGCACGCCAGTCTCCCTTGCTTTTTTTCTTCTTATTTCGCCAACTTTGAACATTCATCAACCCTGGCAGCGCACACACACACATGCTAGATTCGTCCATATAATAAGCGATAGAGAAAAGAACGGAGCACTGCGGGGGCGGATTATACGTGTATACACACCTGAACACAGGGCTGATTAATATTTACAGCGTATAGATATATGTCGCAGATAAGCTACATGCGAGCCTTCATTCTTTCTCTCGCTATACTTTCTTGTGTAATTCGTCCCGGTTAGTCGCACAGACCCCGAGTTCAATTTCTCGAACAAGACAAATCCATTCTTCCGCGGCCAGAAAAGACGGAAGGACCAAGTTCCGCGAGATTTATTAGGAGTTCCGAGTGATTATTTTTATACCAAGCGCTCCTACTTTATCGAGATATATTGGAAAGAACATTGTATGTAAATGGGATTAAAGTGGTTTGAGGAGATACAGTTTTTACTTTCTTTCGTAATAACGCGAATGAGAATGGTTTTTCGTTGATTTTGCTTGAACTCTACAGAATAATGGTGAGGAGATGAAACATTTGATAAGAAATTAAAAAGTTATTAGAGGTTTTTTAATTTTTATTCTTAAAAATTAAGAAGAGTTTAATATTCAAGCTTTTTATAGAGCGTCAATGATAAATTATTATGCGTAAAGTCGTTTTTATCATTTCCTATGCGTAGTGAGAAATATTCACGGCGGGGAATACAACATTTATGTGCAAGTGACAGGTGGGAATACTAACTGGCCACTATACTACTGAAGACTATAGACACAATCGTTCTTTCTACAGGTCGTATTAATCTATTTCCATGCTGGTACAATGAACACGACTATTGTAAAATATAAAATTGCATTCTATTAAGCTCGAGCAAAAAGAAAGACATTACCAAGAGGAATCATGAGTACAGTCTGAACATAACCTCAAAATGTCACTTAAAAAATATGAGTTCTTAGCTTTTATGTAAGCTGCCATTACTTACATAGAATAAAGCTAAACCAGCCTTCTATTTTAGATACAAGATCAACGTGCGTTTCCGTACATTCTATAATCTTTCATTCCTCTCCACAAAAATAAGTTATAAGACCTCAATGCGAAACTTTCTCTCCTCCGCACATTCGTCTCACCTTCTTCCTCTCTTCTCGTCCCTCCACCCCCTAACACTACATACACATATGAATTCGCTTGCGTAGGCGCAGAATTACTGCCCGGCACAATTACGCAAAGTCCATTAAAACGCGCTACGCGTTACTAAACGAAAAGCCCAGGACTCGCAGATAAACAAGGCGCGAGAGACAGAGAGAGAGAGAGAGAGCGCCTTTTTGATAAGCGCCCTTGAGACCTGTACATTTCCTTCCTTCTCCCTTGTATTCTCCGGTCCAATCCACGAGCGTCGCGCTCTCTTATACGGTCTTATCTCTCTTTCTCTCCGTCTCTTGCTAAAAACGATGTATATATATACGCAGGCGCGCTCACGGGCATAAATTCATTTCCTGCGCTACAAAGCGCCTCGCGGATAAGAAAATCCCTGCATTCTTCTTCTTTTTTTTATACAGCAGGGCTGCTCGGAGATTATGGAAGAGAGTCGAGCGCACTGGGCGATAAAGCGCGCGACGCGGTGTTGCGTTCGCTGTCTGGAATTTCGAATCAGCGCGGTTCTTTTGCGCGTTCGTGGAAGTGATGTTCTACTTGTATTGCAGTGCTGGGAATTCTTTTGGAAAAGTTACTTTTCAAAGTTTTAAGTTTTGTTATATGTATAAATATAACTGCTACGTGTTTGTAGCGGGACCTTAAATTTAATGAGTTTAGATTTAGAGTAAAGTAAAATATTTATAAATTTAACTTCCAAAGGAGTTTAAATTTTAGTAAGTTTAGTTGAACAAAATTCATGCTATAGAGTTATGTGTATTTTAAAATTTTGAGAGTATTTCGGAGAGGCTTTTAGGCAACTCTCAGATGTTTTCTTAATATATTTAGTCAACATGTTACCTTCAAAACTAGATTTTAGAACTTCTTATATAATACTATCTTCAAAGATCGCGAAACATTTCCAAAGCTTACGTAAAAACTTCAAGTATTTATAAAAATACTTTAACTTGTTGGGTAATGTAAAAAATATAAAATATTTTATAAAGCTCTCTATACCTAGTGAACGGTTTAAGAATGCTTCGGATTAGAAAATACGTTCATGAAAGCTTCTACAATATTAAGTAAATAACAAAATTTATTTCAAAATTAATTGGTTTGGGTACACCAATAAATTATTATTTTTATAATTAAATAAATAAATTTAAGTTATATTCAAAATGAAAAAAGAACCATATAAATTGATAACCAGCATAAAGACAATATGTTCAAATAATTTAAAAAATGAATCAGTTGGTACTGAAAGATTGCACAGAAGTTCCACACTTTCATTTTATTATAAAATATTAATTCTATTCGATGTAACTTTTCAAATTATAACGACGTACTTACGCCTTACACGCCTAATCTATTGCAGTTAATGTCACTCATTCAAGAGTGAAATAATTCTAGATTTAAATCTAACTTCATAAGAGTGAAATCATCGTAGAGCAATGTCTCACTCCTTAAAAGTGACAGCTCACTCTATCAGTCAAATACTTGCAAAGTCAAACCCCGCCCTTTTAGACTTTCACTCCAAAAGTTTACATTAAAAACCCAACGCACCCAGCCGACATTCACGGTCTTCGTATACACAACATACACACACAGAAAATCCAGCGCTTGCATATTTACACCGAGACGCAAATACGCCCAAGCTCCTTGCTCTCTTGTACTCCTCGCAAGGCTGTGCACATGTTCGCTCGCTTTATACGCGCGTGGCTTATTTTTGCGACGTCAACGCACACCAAGACACCATCGGAGGGAGAAGGAGTTCGCCGTTTCCTGTCCACGTGCGCGCACCGCCGCCTTGCCCTTATATACACGAGGATACACGCAGCGCGCCGACGTACATTCGCGAATTTGCCCGCTCGACTGGTATACGGCGCGTGGGCGCACGCACGAGAGCTATAAAGCCGCACACGTGACCCGTGCGTAGAGTGTACGCGCGCGCGCTCGGTCATTCATGACTACGCGAGTAGAGCTGCGCGTGAGCGCGGAGGAAAGCCGGACGTCGAGGAGTTGGGCGAGCGAACGCGAGTGGGCGGGGGTTTAGTTACGACGACGGGACACGACGCATTGTTCGATTGGTTGGGACGGGGTGGGGGGAGAGATTGAGGAATTACTTTTACGATGTGCGACTGAACGAAAAATGACGTTCAAGCTGGATTTTTTTGCGAGAAATAACAATTGGCGTTTTTATAAAACGACGTTGCAGGAAAAGCAGCATTTTATTAAAATTCTTTTAAAATTTATTTTAAAATTGTAATACAAAAATTACTGTTATATGACATATTGAATTTACAAAATTGGAAATCTGTGGCCAAAATATCAAGCTTTCTGGTAAAAGTTCGAGAGCTTTCTGGTAAACGTACGAGATCTTTCTGGTAAAAGTTCGAGAAGTTTCTGGTACAAGTTCGAGAACTTTCTGGGTTATGTAATTTTAAATTATTTTTTTTACGTATAAAGACAACCATACCTCTATCGCTAATTTTCACGTCTGAATCCTTAGAAGATTCAACCTATTATACTATTAACGGTGTTGTAGGAGTTGCAGCATTTTTTTTAAATTCTTTTATTATTGTAATACAAAAATTACGGTTATATATCTTATTGAATTTACAAAATTGGCAGTCTGTGAACAAAATATCAAGCTTTCTGGTAAAAGTTTGAGAACTGTCTGGTACAAGTTCGAGAATTTTCTGGTAAAAGTTCGAGAACTTTCTGGTAAAAGTTCGAGAACTTTCTGGTAAAAGTTCGAGAACTTTCTGGTAAAAGTTCGAGAACTTTCTGGGTTATTTAATTTTAAATTATTTTTTTGACATATAAAGACAACCATACCTCTATCGTTAATTTTCACGTTTGAATCCTTAGAAGATTCAACCTATTATACCTATTAACAATGTTGTAGGAGTTGCAGAATTTTTTAAAAATTCGTTTAAAATTCTAATACAAAAATTACGGTTATATGTCTTATTGAATTTATAAAATTGGCAATCTGTGACCAAAATATCAAACATTCTGGTATAAGTTCGAGAACTTTCTAGTATAAGTTCGAAAACTTTCTGGTAAAAGTTCGAGAACTTTCTGGGTTATTTAATTTTAAATTATGTTTTTGACATATAAAGACAATCACACCTCTATCGCTAATTTTCACGTCTGAATCCTTAAAAGATTTTAGGTATTATACCTCTTAACGATGATGTAGGAGTTGCAGAATTTTTTTAAATTTCGTTTAAAATTCTAATACAAAAATTACGGTTATATGTCTTATTGAATTTACAAAATTGGTAGTCTGTGACCAAAATATCAAAATTTCTGGTAAAATTCGAGAACTTTCTGTTAAAAGTACGAGAACTTTCTGGTAAAAGTACGAGAACTTTCTGGTAAAAGTACGAGAACTTTCTGGTACAAGTTCGAGATCTTTCTGGTACAAGTTCGAGAACTTTCTGGTAAAAGTTCGAGAACTTTCTGGGTTATTTAATTTTAAATTATTCTTTTTACATATAAATACAACCATACCTCTATCGCTAATTTTCACGTCTGAATCCTTAGAAGATTCAACCTATTACATTCGTTAACCTATTATATACAATAACCTTATATTTACTTAAAAAAGTTTCCGTTCAATCCATCAACTTCTAGAGAACAAATACATACTAATTTAATATCTAAGAACCTAATATAAACTGTAATAGCCTCACTTTGTCCACTGAAAAAAAAATAATCCGTCTTCACGATGATTAAATGCCTCGGTGATTAATTGACTTATGATAATGAAACTCATCTCTCTTCCACCGTATACCTATACATACACACAAAACACCCAACCGTAAAAAGCACATCACAGTGAAACCTCTTCTTGCCGAACGGACACGGTATAATTCGCGTCGTACTGCGATACATTTGCGTGCACGTATATATGCATACGCGAAACTAAAATTAGAATGTGAAAGTGGCCACGCGGTTCTTGCCCCTCTTTCTCTCCTCCTCTTCATGGGATATTCGCTTAGTCACTCGCTCCTAATCGCAAGGCCTTTTTTGTCCATCTAACGCCGGCGAAGGAAGGCCGGACGTCGCCGCTTTTTTTAATGCCGGACTCTCGATTAAACCGCGCGCTACTTTTGGTATTTGGTAGAGTTTTGTGACCCGTGTGTGTGTGTGTGTGTATGTTGCTCATTACGCGCGATTACGCTAGCATCGATTTAATTATACACTACAATAATTCTACTGATAACCTGTAGCACCTGAAGAAACGGGTTTTTAAACACATCTGGAATGATTTAGAATGATTATATATTTCTTAATATAAGTAAACATTTACAGATAATAAGAATAGACGGTGTTTAATTTGATCATCAAGTATGAGGAATTCTTTGGAACTTTTAACCTTTAGGTTATGAATATTTACTTTTATTAATAATAGAAATAAGAAATAAATAACTGTCTTATATATAATAGTATTTATATATATATAGTGTGTGTGTATATATATATTTATATATATACACTTTTCATTATCTAATTTGTGTGTAGTGGACGACTTGAAATTCTCCATTCTCCATTGGCTTCACATGCACAAAAGAGGCCTTACATGAACTAGTTTAAAAAATACGGTGTGTAGCAGGGGGAGAAAAGGTTTTCCAGACTACTCGGATGATGATGTGTCTTTGGCGCCCGAGACTCCCGCTCGTGCTCAATCATCATCCTCGCATAGGAAAACTCGATTTTCTCCCCTAATTGTTGCACAACGTACTTATAGTACAGGTATCTCTAATTGCTCACAATTATGGAATGAATAAAGGATGGCAGTCAGAAGTTTCTTTCCTCGCGACGATCAAACGGAATATATAATCCGTTTAATACTCGGTTGACTATAAGTGCGGCAGCGATTATCATCGAAAATTGCTATAAGATACACAGTAGAGTTTAGCCTACGGCGCGAAAACATTTGCGTTGTCGTAAGTTGTTGTCGTAAGTCGTATGTAACCGCCATGGCAACATAAGTCGTTGATTGGTTGTTACCATATCGACGTCCTTTACAAAGACTAACACATTTCAGATTTTTCAAAAACATCTAGTTCGTTTCAGAGGCCTCTTATAAAAAACTAGCACTTTTTAGATTTTCTAATTAATAATAGCACCTTCTTAGTTTCTCTAAGAAAATTATATTCTTTGTCTGAATTTCTGAAAATTGCTGATTTTTGCACGAGATTCCTGACAAGAACTAGAGTAAGTGTGCCGATTATTTTGCCCTGTTGTTGAAGTTCGGAAAATTTGCTGATTTAGAAATCTTGAATAATAGTCCACATCTTTTTAAATCTAATTCTAAGTCACACTTTATGACTTCTTTTATGAAAAGCATTTTTTTAGCATCTTCTTGAACCAAGAAGAATCATTTT
This sequence comes from Gastracanthus pulcherrimus, assembly GCA_949152435.1. Lineage (NCBI taxonomy): Eukaryota > Metazoa > Arthropoda > Insecta > Hymenoptera > Pteromalidae > Gastracanthus > Gastracanthus pulcherrimus. Next base: position 165,581,249 of record OX424575.1, on the reverse strand, counting down.
GGTTGAAACAGAATTTCCTCTTAGCAACTTATTCAAGATTATTTCGTCTTGCTGCAAAAGGACATTTCTCTGAGTGAATGTAGATCTATATATAAAAATGGATATAATACCAATATTCAGTAGTGCAATCTCTTAAAATGCAGTTCAATTTATTAATATAAATATATTTCTTCCTACTAAAGGAAGCTTTGTAATAGTAAAAAAAAAAGTTTTCTTAAAAACATGTTAGAAACATATCCTGAGTCAAAATACACTAATATTTTTAGAAAATGTCCGTATGGATGTATGTGTGTGTGTGTGTGGGTGTATGCGTGCGTGCGTGCATGTGTGTGTATGTGTACATACGTACATACGTAACATAGTACGTATGCCTTGCTCTATACTTCGAGTAATCCACGGTTCAATTTAATGTTTCAGAGCTCATTATTTATTATTTATTTATTTACTAATGACAAATTTTGATCTATTTTAATCCTATTAGTCCTACGTTAAGTAATAGTATGTTTTTAGTTCAAACTACAGCCTAAATTGACAATTCTCTTCTACTACAGCATAATAATTCCCCTCCCCCCCCCCCTTGCGGGTAAAACATACACGTGCGAGAAATCAGCTGTCGATTGCTGTAGCCGCAGGGCAATATTATGCTTCACGTGACGCACGAAGCTTCGCATCTTCTCCTCCTCATCTGCCGCGTGATTTCTTTTCTCCGCACATTTATACGCTCGATTCGCGATTTTCACTGCGTGTGTATACGATACCTCATTTGTCAATCGGACGAAATCATCAATCGTCGAGGGATTTCGATCCATGCGGCTGGTAAATAACGAATACACAGAGGACCTCCGCGCATTTAGAAAGTACGAGAGCGCGCGCCTTTTTTTCGCGCTTCGATGGCAATTCTGGGTCGGCGATATTTAGTTTGTCCTTTTTTTGTCGATGCAGGCCGCGACAGCGATCGATGGGCAGTTTCGATCGTGTGATCGATCATTATCGGGTGTTGCGTTTTCAAATTATGCAGAGATTGATTGTCCTTTATGGTTAATGATTTTACTTTTTTGCTTGGTCTAGGGATTTTGTAAAAATAGCTTTATTAACGTCAAAATGCAGAATTGATGAAGTTTCTGCAATTGCCACGTATGTTACGACGAATATTTTTTTTTATAAAAAGAAGCATTTGATAAATATAATTTTTCTAGTACAATATATTCAAGCTACTTAACAGCTTTAGCTGTTGATAATAAATGCAAATCTGTATAGTTTTATAGTCCACGTCACTGGTTATTGCCATGATTTTTCGACCTAGGGTAGATAACAGTGTTATTAATAATGTCTAATACGTAAATAAAAATTAGAGTAATCAGCGACATTAGGTTTGTGTTCTCTGTTGTACGAATAATACATCGAAGCCTAAAAAATTACGAAAATTGATATACCCCCAATAAAAGAAGTGTACGACGACGACACTGCCACGCCACTTTATCGAGCGATCCTCTCGAGATACACAAAATTTGTACCTCGCTTTTAATTAAAAGAGCGTCGTCTCTCCCGCATCTACCTCCACTCCTGATATATATATATATACACATCACAAAGCAAGAGAGCGAGAGCGGGCGCGCGTAATAAAATGCAAATAAAAAGCGCGACCGTGAAGGAACGAACGAAATAAAGAAAGAGAGCAGAAGCGGAAGGCGCAGAAAAGAAGCTCGACTCCCTCGCTCGGCAGACCCTCCCGCAAATAAATATATATATATATATATATATATATATATATATATATATATATATATATATATATATATATATATATATATATATATATATATATATATACGACGCTCCGTTAATTTCAATCTGAAATTCTGATTCGCCTCGTGCGAAAGCAGCGCTGTGTGTGTGTACGCGACAAAAGCAGAAGAACGTTTTCTTTCTTTGCGCCAGCGTTCGGGCTCTCTCGCGGCAAGCATTGTCGAGGTCTAAAGCGCGAGGAGGGGGGTATTCGTTTATTTTGCGCGATTGCAGCGGAGATGGAGAATTTGTTTTGAAGGAAATGTGAACGGTTTTGCCGAGGAAGCGGTTTTTTTTATAGGAATACTCGAGTGCGTTTTATTTTTATATGAAACGTGCTTTATTCTCCGAGTTTTATCAATCAAGAAATAAATATTTATGAGTTGTATCTTAGTAGGAATTGGATCCATTTTTATTGAGTGTTTAGATTGAAGTGACTTCTACTGTCTGATTGAAAGGCTTATTTTGATAAAGCTAATATTAATTAACGAGAAAATAAATTCAGTTTAGAGTTATGCTTACTTGTATTTGAATGAGTAACACTTTTCGCTGTGAGCATTATACGAAGCGCCATCTGGCTTGGCATGGGGTTGACATTAATGTCGGACAATTCAACATACATCATGTGGGGATTTTATTAAAAACTGAGATAACAACGAAAATATAGATTGTTTTCTAATGATTGTCTACAGTATGAATCTGCATAGGTGCAGCATTAATTTGATGTATAAAGAGACACAAGTAATCGTTTTAAGTTGATTAAATTACTTTCTTTTCAATTTCTTTTGAGGTTAGACCATCTGTATTGACAATATATATATACGGGCAAACATTTTTGACACTACGTCAGCATGCAGGGTGCTGATGGGATCACGTCATTTATCTCCTCCAAGCAGACGCTCATAGCGAATATTGGAGTCAATATTTTACTTGATAATTTTATACTCTAAAGTGCAGTTTCATGAAAATTCAACCTTTTCATATTTTGACCAATTTCAACTGAATATTTTCGGCCTATTATTCCCATAAGTTACTTTTCTGATTATTAATCTTGATCCAATTTCCACCAGGGTAGGTCAATATACATAAACACTCGAAATAATTGAAGTAACATAAAGATAACCTAACAGACCAGTACATCCAAAAAATGTAAACAATAACAACAACATCCAACCACTCAAAATAAGCGAAGCAAAGCCATTCTATGTATAGAAAATTGAAAGAAAAATATATAATAGAAGCTCGCAAGCAAGACCAAAGAACGATGAAGAAAAAGGATCGAAAAGAAAGGTCCACGCGTCTTGTGCGTGCGGGGCACATAGGACTTGTTTCGTAACGCAATATTTCGCGAACCAGTTGAGCCACATGCTTCGGTTCCCACGCATTTCTCTCTCTCTCTCTCTCTCTCTTTCTCTCTCTCTCACTCTCCGCGTCATCGAGCGATAGTTCCTCCAGCGGCAGCGCAGCAGCAGTGGCTCGGCTCCTTCCGAAACTCTCGTCTTTCCTCTCCTCTCGCTCGCTCTCGCCCCACTTCCGTAACCTCCTTCTTCTCTTCGTCTTTTTTTTTTTCTGTAGCTTAGAGCTCGTGCGCGACGCCCGAAAATTCGCGAACACGTTGCGAAAAGAGTTGGAGCACTTTAGCGCGCTTTCGTTGTACAGTGGGGATGCATTTATTAATAATATTCTCTGGAACTTTTAATTTTTATTATAACTTATACTATAATTTTCTATTATTCTGTTTCCTGAGGTACACTATTACTCTATATTTATATGACATACAAATTAAGAATGGCATAATTTTAAATATTTTTTCATATTGCATTTTAAAAATAGAGAACGTAAGCATCTTAGGGATGTCGAATAATGTTCTCTAAATTCGAAATAGAGAATTTTTACTACAAAATAGTGAATTTTCAAGATCACAGAACATAATTTTTAATCGTGTCAATCATTATGATGAAATCTTCATTCTAAGTTTGCTTATAATTTGGAACCATTTAATAACATTAATCCTTCAATATATACCATTTACAACTAACTATACGTTCATTTAAAGTTTTCGTATTTCAAAATCTAAAGAACCCATCTAATACTCATAACCTTTACCTATACAGCCGCATCTCCTCCAGTCACCCATAAACCTTCGCAAGCCTCCACAACCTTCCATCACCATAAGCTACAAAAATCCACCTTACAACACGCCACACTACACCTCTACACATCATAAACCTATAAAACTCGATTTTTGTTACCACCGCTCGCGCGCGTTTCTCGGGCTTCCTCGTTCCTTTGTCCTGCCAAATGGACCTTCGCCGCGGCGGTCCCTTCACTTTTTTCGGGCGGCCCACGGCACAAGAAGGCCACGCTCGGCTTCCTTCCCGCCGCATATGCCATTCGCGATAGCACGGCGCATGCACGCGAACGGGCGCCCAAAAACACGCGGACGAGTGTAGAGAGAGAGAGAGAGAGAGCCGAGCGGGCCGAATTTCTCGAGTGTATCGAGTGTGTGGAACTCGTGCAGCTCTTGCGGGCTGATGCTTCGCAAGTGTTTCGATGTTGTTTTCGACTTTTTGAGTGGGGGGTACTCTATGTTGTAGAGAGAATGTTTTGGTGTACGGGTTGAGGGAATTAACGTACTTTTATTAGAAGTGAATAATGCGATTGTATGTTACTGAACTAGATGTAATGCATGGGTAGATTTTTTGAAGACAAATGTCTGATTATTTTGGATATGTACATGATACAAAATCTAAGTATGAAAGTAACATGTAAATATAAATTGATAAAAAATGGAACAGACAAAAAATAAGTGTATGCATATTACCAACGCGAACTTAGTGCGCTGATCAAGATCTAATATAAACTGCTTTTTTCATTTCAATTGATAGGCTTTTCAGTCAGAAACTAGCTGAATAGGGTATTTTTACGTCAAAGTCACGCGACATATTTGACTACTTTTATATTTACGTGAACTTTCTATGACATCTTTATATTTACTCTTGATTATTGAATTGCAAAGCATAAACTGGAACTTTTAATACAATTTTTTGTAGCAATAGGTTTGAGGTAAGAAATATTTTTTTTTATTATTTCTGATCAGCTCTTGTATCCATACAAGTAAAGTTTAAATGAAATTGCTCTTGCTTTCATATATGTCGAAATCAAGTTAAATTATTATACCTGCATGGATTCGTGACGGTAGATCGCGATTTAAAGATATTTTTATTAATAATTAAAGGCTTAACTGAATAATAAAAATAGAAAAAAAAATATTGAACCAGCTACTTTCACGAAACTTTTACGTTAATGATCGGACAAAAGCGTAAACAGGAAAACCCGGTCTGAAAAGTTGGAAATCCCCGTGTATATACAAACGAAAACAAAAATCCCCGAGTAAGCGGCTGCACGCACGCAACGCATGCGCGAAACCTTTCGCTTATCGCATAAGCCATCGAAGAATAAAAAATAAAACTTCCGTGATTCATGACCAAATAACGGGTCAATCGAAAAGTAATGCGGGCTTCATTTTTCTCCACGTTCTCTGACTTATAATACACAAAAGTGCGCTTGCGCATGCGCGTTGTATCAGCGAATTTCGGGAAACGAAGAAGAAAGAAAAGCACCAAACGCCCTCGGTGGCCCAGCGCGCAGACTAATCGCGTCGTAAAACGGAGGGAATAAGGAACAAAAGAGGTGTTCAGGGCTCTCGTAAACGAGACTCAAAGCGAAGGCGATTAGAAACTTTATCGCCGGATGCGCGTGTGCCGCCCGCGCAGGAGGACTCGCGCGGCTGCGTTGTGCCCCACGTGGATTTCGGCGCCTTTTTCTAGGTCAAGTGTAGCGTTACAACGCCGGCTGCGTGAGCGGAGATTTAAGTTTGGCGTTCTATAATCGTGCTTTGAGTGTCACTTTTGTTGTCTAATAGCGAGATTCGAATAACAATTTAACTAATAAGAATTGAACGTGATAATTCGGTCTTAATATGATCTTTATTCATATATTCTGACTGGCGTTGTTTCGTTGCGAATTTTTTGAATTTTTGCTATACATCCAATACTAAAGATCTAACGCTTCGAAAATCCTCGTCATGTTATGCCGTAAGTGAGGCAGTCCTTGAAAGAACTACGATCGGTATTCAAGAAAAATTACTAATCCGGCATGAGTAAAGGATATTCCGTCTATAATCCTGTAGTATTTACAGTCTCTACTCGTACTATTAGACACCTTTGAAGAAGAAACAATTTAGGTTAAATACTTCAGTATCCGAAACTTTTTTAAAAAAATGAGACTAAACTAATCTTGTAGGGCAGTAAAGCTATCATTTTAACTAAAAATCTATTACAAATTTAAAGATAAATATTCAATTTATTTATTGATATTGTATTATTATAGATATAATATTATATTGTAGTAAAATCACAATAATCCTGTCAATTAAAAAAATAAATACGTATATTAAGCTTCTACAATAACATTCAAAGTACACGGAGAGGAAAGGATACATCCAACTATAGTAACCCCTACTATCGCTGTATAAGTAACGTCTTCCAAGTCGCATAGCACTCAGTACTTTCTCGGAAAAACGGGTAGTCAGTCCTACACAAGTACAGTAATTATTCTTAAATATCACTAAACGATTATAAGATTATAGTATATGAGAAATGTTTTTTATATGACATTTGTTAGATGATAAATAATTAGAAATCAATGCAGGGTTATTCAATGTCAATTTCTGGAAATTTTGCTTAGCATTGCCGTTGGCTTCCTGCTGTAGATTCTTCTTTTTTTGAGGTTAAAGCGACCACGCTTTATCGTTACTGTTACTGTATAGTACTGATTACCAAAAAGTTAGGTACTCAGTGCCTAACACCTACGGAAAGTCAGCCAAATTAATTATTACAAACTTGCATAGGTACTTAGTCCTATGATTTACAAGGACTGAGTACAAACGCGTTACATGGTTCCCAAATTACTATACATGTACAGTAACGGTTAGTACCTTTTTCTCTCCGTGTACTATTATATGACAAAGTCTCATCTCGTGATTTACTCGAAAGAAGCGTACAGATCCGGTTTCTCCTCGTCCCGAAAAAAAAAACATCCACCGCGTACGAGACAACCCAGCCTCGACCGTTACAATTCTTTTAATTTGTACAATACCTCAACGTTCGACATTAAAGTCGAGAAGCTCGCGCGATTTGCGTGCACGTACCCCCGCCATGTACACTGCTGGCATTGCGCACGCATGAAGTCCCAGTCTCTCTCTCTCTCTCTCTCTCTTTCTGCCGCGTCCACCGCAGAAATCCGGTCGTAGAGAAACCAGACGCATAAATGTGCATTTTGTTGCTGGCCGCAAGCCACGGCCGCCGCCGCCGCCGTTTCAGTTTTAAGCCTCGTCTCGCGGCGCACGCAATGAAAACCGAGAAGCATCGAGAGAAGAGGAGGGAAAAGACACAGAGAGAGGGAAAGTTAGAATTACACGGATTTGTGAGAACAAGGGAGAAGAGAGAGAGAAAGGAGAATATGGGATGTAGAAGGGGAGAGAACAAAGAGGAGGGAGATATAAAGGAGAGGCGAAACAAGAAGGAAAAAGAAAGGCCAGAGGGAGAGTTAAATAATACGGAGGGGGCAAAAAACGCGTGCGGAGATGCAGAATCGAAGGGTGAGGAGAGATGGAGAGAGAGAGGGGGGAGGATGTAAACAAAGAGAGACGGAGAGAGAGAGAGAGAGATTCATTGATTGATCAAGCGCGTTGCATAGAACTGCATTTGCATGCAAGTGTACAAAAGAATTTTTTTATTTTCAAGCAAAATGGGCATATGCAAGAACGTAAATCAAAATCGTAAAAAAGTTTAACGCGACACGTTTATTGCATTGAAATATCATGATAGCTTGTGCCGTACAAAGGAAATTCTTGCGTAAATTAAATATTCTTAAAAATTGAGTTCTTAATATAAAAAGTTGATATTCACTTTTCACTATATACAAATCACGGTAAAAGCGTACTTACATAATCTTTGAAAACCGATGAAAACAAGCAAAAGTTAATATGAACATTTACACATATTAAATTACAAAACATTACACTTTAGGAAGGTTAGCTAGATGTAAAAAGAAATCCTTTTTTTTTCGTTTATCTCCTCAGAATATGATTGTACGGATGTTAGTTGCTGTTTAGTTGCCTGAAACAAAACTTACATACTCTTAATCTATAGTGAATTGTGAATAATCACTTGAATTCATTCAAAATTAAGGCCTACAATCAATAAAATATTTTTCCAACCTCATAAAGATCCATTATATCCATTAAAAACCTCGTTCCTCCTCATAACCCAGGCAATAAAAAAAGATCCCTGCGCTCAAACAAAGTCCCCAGAATCCCAAACGAAAGAAAAAAAGAAAGCGAGCGCTCGAGAGGAATGAAGATCAATGCACACACTCTCTCTCTCTCTCTCTCTTTCTCTCTCCGGCCTCATGCGCCGCAGACGTCTCGACCCATTTTCATTTAGCAGCCGGTCGCGCACACTCTCGCGTCCCCGACGAGCAAAAATATGTATGCCGTCGCGTCTGGCCCTTTTCGACGCGCCCTTTTTCTTTCGCTCGTTCTGCACACACACACACACACGCTCTCTCCCTCCGCGTGGGATATATTCGCGCCTGGCTTTTTTACGCGCTGCTGGTGCAACGAGTTCGAAGCTCGTTTTCTTTGTGCGCGAGGAGAGAGAGAGAGAGAGGCTTTCTTTTTTCTTGCTCGCTGGGTTGGAGCGTAAGTCGGCTGCGTGCTGCACTTTCGCGGCGGCGCGCGCGTGTTTGTTATATTTACGCGGGAGGTGTTTGAATGGAAGTGGCTTTTTGCGGGTTCGACGCTCCGGTTTTATCAGATGGAAGAGATGATTGTTGTTGTTGTTGTTGTTGTTGTTGTTGTTGTTGTTAAGTGAGTCAGTTGAGGTGGTGTTCGCTGAGGATTCTGATTGCCGTTGATGAGCAGGTGTATAATTATGGTTTATGGGTTAGTTTTTTTTAGTGGTTTGATGCGTTTTATTGCTTTGCTGCGTTTATTGCGCATTTGTCCTTTGCGAGGTTGTTGTAAAGGATGCCGGAACCAGAAAGAAATAAAGCTCTGTTTTGTAATTAAATGAAGTGGTTTTTTTAAAGATCTTGATAAATTAATTTTTTATTGAAGCCACTGGACTATTTTTAGATTTGCTTAAGGTTGCAATCACGGTACAGTCGGTGTCAAAATTTTGTTCTTCGTTCAAAATTAATAATAATTTATTATACAAAGTAATTAAGTAAGTAGTTAGTAAGTAAGTAGACGAATAACTAAATTAATATTAACAAAGATTCATTTTTTTTTTTAATCCCATATTTTCCTAAATTTTTGTTAATTACCTGACAGTACAAAAACACAATGAAATAATAGAAAAGAGATTTCCAGCAATTCACTAAACCCCCACAATGTAAAAAATGTTACTATCGTTTTTAATCAAAAACCTAACGTTTGAGCCTTATTGTAATCACTACAACCTTAACTTAAATCTACCCGTTTACACACTCTTCCAACCAATAAACACAATCACCAACAATACAACAAAACCCTCATCTTTCATCACGCGAAATGATTTATCCCCCTCATCAGCATAATTCACTGCGCCAGCCGTCAATCATCGCGCCTATAAATCCTGCATAATCCCAACCAATCTACATAAAAAAAGAAGAAAACCACCAAGAAACAAATCTCGCAAGAAACGATCTCCTTATTACCTCCGTTTTCGTATTTTACTTTTTTCCACAAAAATCAATTAACATCGCTAATGAGCGTGTAATGCCTCCGTTTTTGCGATCGCCGTTTGCCAACTCGCTCTCGCCTCTTTTTTTTTTACTAAACACTCGAACGTCGACCTTGCGCGCGATGGAGGGAGAGAACGAGGGAGAGAGGAGAGAAAAAAGAGGAAGGTCTAACACACAGGCACACGAGCGATTAGACGTCGTAAGAACAGAACGTCGCGGACGACGAACGATATGACACAACACCCGCGCGCTCGAGGAGCGCAAAAGCGTGACGCTTCAGGGTTAGGAGGAAATGGCGCGCGAGAGAGTTGCATTCGGCGGTGATTTGGAGTGCGCGGTGTACCGTTTTTAGATTTTATATGGGCGTTGATTGGCGGTTTTATGGCCTCTTAAGTATGTGTGTGTTTTTTTATTAAACAAGTGGATTTAGCTTGAATGCTTTTTTACAGCTTATATTTAGCGCATGAGTAGTATTTATCGGCATTCCCATTCATAGTTTCGCATTACTACATATTCATGCTAAATATAGTCAGTTTCTTACTTCGCGCATTATAAAACTTAACCTATAATTAAGGATGTTGAAAGCTGTGACGGTATCCTTTTTATTTATTATTGCTCGATAATTTCTTTTAAAAAGGCAACATATATTTCATTCGGAAAAAATCAGCGAGGTAAACCCGTGGTACAATTTATCGAGTATTTTTTGTTATCGTTGATTCACATCGAGCTTGTCGGCAACTTTCTGGGTTGAGCGAAAGAAGCAGAACATATGCGAAACCCGATTATGAATGCAAATAACTTGAATAAAATCACGATTTATGCATCCTTCCATAAATCAGCCGAAAACCTAAAAAAAGTGTCTCAATCTCAACGCATAATTTATGCTCGAATCCACAACCAAATCAAAAAACGAATATCAAAACATACGCGTGTCTCGGCTTCGATATTCCGCCAAACTTTCCTCAAAATTAACTCCCTCTCTCTCGATCTTATTCGCACTATATCAACCGCTTCCAGCGAAGTAAAGTCGAAGGAATAGGCTGCGAGCGAGCACGTGCCTCGAAAATCCGCAAAATGCGCGGCAGCTCTATCTCGAGACTCCATTTCAAGGAAACAATATCTCTGGATGCTATTTTCGCAGTTTACGCAGGTCGCGCACGTATGCCGATATTTCCGTGTCACGGCGACACACAAGTCGTCGTCGTCGTCGTCGTCGCAAGGCAGTCGTCGAGAAGCGAAAAAGAGGAGAACTTCGTCGAGCCTAATAAATATTTCTCTGCGGCTTGTCCATAAAATAAAATACTTTGCTTGGCGGTTGGAATAGGACGCCCATTGTTTCTTTCTCGGTATACGGATGGGAAAAGGCGTAAAAAATCATTGGAACTTAACGCCTTTTCTGGTTTATTATGCTTCGGGTGACTTACAATAATATGTCGCACTCGCAGAACAATAGTAGATAAATATAAATTCTGGTCTTTAGATAAAAGTTTATGGAGAAATATACTTTTTTCATGAGTTGAAATGCTTCCGTTTGAAGTTTATTATAAGAAGAATTCTCCGATAAACATTGGCGTAACAATCACGGTACACCCAGGGGCATACTAACTCTATGGTAGAGATTAATCTTATTCATAACAAATTTTACCGATAGCGTAAAGTCAAAATGTCCTACGTTTATTGTGAATTTCACGATAATTTTTATCAAAAAATGATCTTAGTGTATAATATATTCCATTATTACTATATAAATACAGGTCTTAACCCTGGTAGAAAAATGACTACATTAAAGTTAAATGAAACGATTTTCAGACTAGCATCTAGTGTTTTGTTACCGATGTTTGTAAATTGGTTTGCTTCTAAATGGTAAAAAAATTTGACGAGGACACTATATATAGATATAGTTCCTGGTAAAGTTTTTATATTTGACATTTTCACTGACAAACCAATTACTGTCAGAAATGTTAACAATCTACACGCGTGTTTGTTATATACTATATATAGTCTAACAAGAGTTTCCTTTTACTAGGAAACCTATTTCATCTGATTTTGTACGTACAGGTATAATTTGTAGTTGCCATAGTTCTGCTTTGCACGACATTATAAAATATTTTTACCTTGAAAGCTCTAAATAATTCTCTTGCATATTCTGCAAACTGCTCTGCAATCATCCGATTTCGATACCAAGCACAAACAAAAGAACAACGCGATCCCATCGGCAAAAACGCCTTCCCTTCCTTCTCCATTTCCATTTCCCCTCCTACAACCCAATCCCATGCAAACCAGTAACATCCACCAAGTCAGCGTCTTTGCGCAGACTATATACAAATTTTTTTCTCCTCGCCATCCTGCAATTGAGACGAAAAATCGCATCCGCGAGCAGAGAGCGCGTAATTCGAGTCCTTAGCGCTCGGCACGTCCGCGGGGCCTTCGAAGGGCCTTCACCCTGCATAAGGGCGCAAGGAGATGTACGCAAAAGATGCAGCGTCGAGCGTCACGTGCTGGCCGAAGGAAGAGCCGTAGCGTTCCTTCGGCCCTCATTCGCTTCGTTTGCCGCTCGGTTGTATCGCGGGGGATATTCTTTCCGCCAGACTTGCACTTTCTCCGGCGCGCTGGCTTTTACCGACTTCTTTCTGTTTTTTTATCTGCGTTTTAATGGGATGTGCCGGCAGATGATGATCCTGAAAGGGATTTATAACGAGCCTGGGTGGGAGGGGGCGGAGATTTATTTATTTTTGCGAAGCGCATCTGTTGTTTGGTAAAGAGGGTTCTTTGACGCGTTTGTATATCGTGATCGCGAGGGAGGGATATTATTGGGGATGAATAATTAAGATTGAGGAAATAATATTGGCTGTAGCATTCTTTATCATAATACAGCGAGTAACATTACTGATGTACGAGAATTTCCAAAAAATTCATGTGTCCAACGTTTTATTAAATCGGAGCAGGCACTCAGGTGCGAATTCGCACTCCTAAAAATGTGAAGTTCAGGCGATCTAGAGATTCTATCACTACTACGTTAAATATATGTCTATTATTAGATCTATAGTGTTAGAGATAAAGGCGATTCCACAAAATTTTTCTAAAGGCAAGCATTGAAAGAAAGTGCCAATTTGCACCTGTGTGCCTGTATTGGGTACGGGAATGATAGTGTGCCAGCCACGGGTTAAATTAGGAAGTAGACTCTTCAAACATCGAACATTATTTCATTAGGAAGCTTAACTACTATTTTTGGACAAATTCTAATATTTTCATATATTTAAACATAATTAAAGTTATATTAAATTAAAATAGATGTTAACAATGTATGTAAAATAAAAACTAAACACGCCTTATACTTCTGTCTAATCCTAAAATAAGACTTACTCAAAAACCCACTATCCAGGCATATTTCTGCGCGTGCATCGGCACCCACGGTACGTTACACCTCTGCACCCATCTCTTCTCTCTCTCTCTCTCTCTCTCTCTCTCTCTCTCTTTCCTCAGACACATTTTAAGCCCATTTAAAAAGACGTAGACGCGCGAAAGTGCTCGCTCGCATGTCGACGAGCCGTAGTTGCATAACGAAGAGAACGCTGCGCGCGCGCCCGGCCCGACCGCGAAACACGAGAAGCTCATTGTTCTCGCGCGTGATCGAAGGGATTTGTTCCTCTCGGCTTTGTCTTATGACGCCCCGGCGGCGGCCCTTGGACGAGGCTACGCTCGAGTGTCAACAAGAAATTAGCCACCGGTGGCGACGGAGCTTTTTCTTGCGTTTTGCGGAGTGACGCCTCGCGCGAGGTGTGAACCGGGTAGTTTTTACAGTGGCAAGGGCTACAGGGAATTTCTTTTGTGTTCCTTTTGAGGAGGATTTTTGCGTAATGTTTAAAAAATGATGTATGAATGAAATAGAAAATGTGTTATAAGTAATATTGTAAAGATTAGCTAACGATCAATTGAACAGAAAAAACACTTTTGAAAATCAGGTTTTTCGTGATATTTATGGCTAATCGCTTCATTATTCTATAAATTTTGATAATGTTTTCAAATTTCCCTATATTTTTTGACAAATGAGTAGATACATATCCTGAGATTAATGCGAAAATGAATCTATCAAGACAATTGTATATAATTTTTTTTAAAAACTTACCTTCATTGTTAAATAGATGCTGATCTTATGCAATTTGTATAGCTTGGAATTTTACTAAATTTGAAGAAACATATAAAATGAGATTTTGTGTATCTTGCAGTGCACTCTGCAGATACTTGGAAAATAGTTTGCTTTAAGAATATAAGAATACATTTTTGCATTACGAGCTCAATTGCCCTTGTAAAATCAACTCAATGATTCAGATACTGTTAATTATTCAACTTTTGTAATTCTTGCACATATATTTATTACTCGGAAGCCGTTACTTATGACTAAGTTGGTTAAACCCAAGTGACTTGAATATTCAGAAACATTATAGCTACTCCATCTTAAGTTCTTAAGTAAACTTTAAGAATGTGATCACGAGTAATAAAAATCTACCACAAAAGACTAATTATCGTGCAAAAACTACATTGAATTATAGCTCTGAAGGTTCGACGTCAAGAATTTTAGTTAATCAAAATAATATCTGTTCCTTTTTTACACATTATGAAAATTCATGAGCAAAAATTCTATTTGTGATAAAAGAGTATTGGAACCTTATAGGATTAATAATTTAACATTGCTACATTTGATTCCATTTTAAAAGCGTAAATATAATGTTAAGAAAGAAAATGTAATATAATAATGTTTCAAAAAGAAACCACATAGATACATACACGTAAGTGACGTAAAACAACGCATCCGACAAAAAGCATCGTACGCGCGAGTCAGCTAAAACCGCGAAAACCCGGTGCTGAAACAACCTAAAAACCGACAGAAGGAAGGAAGAGAAAGAGAGAACCGACGGAAGGAGGTGAAAAATCGTCGGAGAAAATTCGATTTTCGCGGAGTACACACACGTATACACACAGAAACACACGTCGGTCGTTTCGCATCTGCCGCCGTCATCGATTCGCACGAGCGACGACAGCTGTTTTTTCTCCCTTTCCCCTCTATCTCTCCTTCGTTCTGTGTTTCGCCAGACTGAGACTCCCCGAGTTCGTTTAAATCGAAGTTGCAGAGGATAGAGAGACGAGGGAGAATTTCGCGTCGCGTCGCGGTAAAAATGCAAATAAGCAGCGATGAGGTAGTGTAGAGCCGCGGGGAGGATGCTTCCGATTTCGCATCTGGGTCAGATTTACGGAGAAGTCGCGTGCCTTCTTCTTTCGAGCTGTGTTTCTTCTGAGTATTGGGAGAGGTGTTTGCAGGAACGGTCTTTGATTTTAATGTTATAATTGAAGTACGTTATCGAGAACTGCACCGATAGAAAAGATTAAGTTATACGGACTATTCTGATTTAGTTGGGTATATTTTCTTGACGCAATTACGTATTTGGATGTGTCAACCAAACTTTTTAATTGTGTATGCAAAACTTTAAATGAGTATCTTGGTTCAAAGTAAAGTACATTTTATTGCGAAATTCAGGGTTGAGAAATAATAGTAATATTAAAACCATCCATCGAGAATTAGCACTTATACATAAAAATGCTTTTCATATTATAAAAATAACTTTCGATTTATTTTAATTAGAATATCTTCTTAAACACCAAGAAAAAGCATTGTTCTCTTGTACCTCTTTTTTGCTATTGTAAAAAATACAAGCTAATTAAGTTCAACAATGCGCAAATCTTTGTAAAATCGAAGCTTCGTTAAAACAAAAGCAGCGCCTCCTCTGCGACCCTTCCCGCAAAATAAGAAACAAACTTCCTTCACAATCAAACCTCTTTTTACGAAGACGAAGCGCGCCGGCAGCATAAATTACACTCGCCGAAGTTTTTATCCTGCGATTTATTTTTTCGCGCCGCCCAGGCCCCGTCGTCGTTGTAGTTTCTCCTTCGCAGACTTCTTTCTTCGCGTGGCTCGTTTATGCCTCTCCTCCTCTCCTCCCACGACTTTCGCGCTCGCTCGCTTCCCTTCTCCCTGCGGCGTGCACGCGAAATCATCGCCACGGGCTTCGCGCGTCCCTTTGTTTCGGGCTGCTTCCCCCCCCCCCTCTTTTTGGCTGTTCTCCCTTCCCCTGATGGCTCTTCGTTTTCGTTGTTCCTGCCGGCGCGGCTCTTCCGCTTTTTTTGTTCTGTACTGCCGTGCAGCGCCTTCCTTCTACCGTTTTAGAATAGGCTACGCTGATTTTAACCTTCCGGAGAGAGAGATAGATAGATAGATAGATAGATATACTTTTTATTTTGATAACAATCAAAAATATGGTACAGAATATATGTACATATAGTTTCATTTCTTATGATTAAATTAAATTTACGTATTTGTCACAGTAGTTTTTTTTTTTTTTTCTTTAAATCACATATAGTCATGTTATCACATTTCGAGCAGGTATAGTCAGTATAAAGTTTTGGTAATAACATACGCACAATTTACAATATATATCTATCGCGTCAATTTTATAAAAAAAAAACAAAAATATTCACACACGTTACAGCTATATTCATGCATCCATTCATGCCTATAAATACATTCGAACTGATTGCTAAAATTGTATTCTGTATGTAAAACCTGATAAATATAAATAAAATAAATAAAAATAAATAGTTGAAAATAAGTAAATAGATAAGAAAGTTACAAAATAAATAAAAAATAAATAAATAAATAAATATATAATACATGAATAAATAAGTACACAGATAAATAAATAAATAGACAGAAAATAAATAAATAAATTAAGACAGGTACATTACATAGAAAATTTGACATAAAGCAACACATACATTTAACACTTAATTTTAATTCTGTTGGTTACCGCTCTGCTGTCTGAGATATCTAATCAACGCTGTTTTAATTTACATAGGGACGGAGAGAGAGAGAGGGACGGAGAGAGAGAGAGAGAGAGAGAGAGAGAGAGAGAGAAACAGCTACTGTAAATAACAAAACTTTAGATATTTATTTCAGATATAAAGGCTATTACTATTTTCATTTTTTTCGTTAAACAATATTTATCGAAACATACTAGTCAATCCTTGAATTTCGAAGATTATTTTTACTGGAAATGCTTCAAAATATTTGTAAATTTGTATAAAGAGTGTGCAAATTATTTCTAAGAAAGAATTAATTTAACGGTATACGAAAATTATTACTCGAGATTCTTTTGGGTAAAAAGTGAAATGTAGACATTTTTAGAGAAGACTCACAAAGAATCTTCCATACAACAAGCTCAAATAAGAACCTAGAAATACCCAACAACTCGCGCCTCAAACAAATCTTCACACACACACACACACACACTTTCCTAGTTCAAAACTCGACTTCTTCCGCCAAAAATTTCGCGCTCACGCGAAACCAATTTACTCCCGTCCTTCGCTTTCACTCGGGTGCTCCGGCATAAAGCCTTTGCTCTTTCGCGCGTCTTCTCTCTACCTGCGTGCACTCTTAGAGTAAAAAGAGAGAGAGACCGAGGCGACCTATTCGCGCGCTCGCGCAGGTATAAACGTTTTCGCGCGGCAGTGCCAATTTTGCAAACGCCTCAGGAATTCCAGGGACGTTATTGTGCGAGGAGCGAGTGCCGCGTCTCTTTTTCCATGGAGGGGGAGCTCCCAGCTGCGTCGGCAAAAGAGAGAGAGAGAGAGAGAGAGACGGGGAATGGCGTATGCAAAGTCGAGGATTTGAGCGAGAAGGGTGATGTGGCTCGGTCACGTGATGTTTGCGTGGGTTCCCGAGGTTCGCTTGTGTGTAACAGTGGAGGATGCCTGGGTTTTAGATTCTGGGGTAAGGTCAGTTTACTTCTGGGGTGTAGAGCGTGAGGTAGATCACGTAGACCGTAGTTAGCTTTTGGTATCTTTTAGATAATTTTTGGTTTATTTTAGAACTGTAGACTCTACGTGTGTGTAAGAAAGTTGAGTTTGATGAACCTTGTTTTTTAAATTTAAGACAAAAACTTTAGTTTAACTGGTCAACTTTTATTTCGATAATAATGTAATAGAGGGGCTTATTGATTTTGAGCCGAGGAAGAAAGTCTTATATTTCTTCGACGCGGTTCCGTGTACTTTAATTTTCGCCTTTGCAACGTTTTTTGTCACCTCGTGGATAATAATATATTTAATGCCGATGCAGGGATTCTCGAACTTCAATACGTATACAACTTCTCTCTCAAAAATTAATTAATTAGTATTATAGGAATATATTAAGCTTCCTGATTAGGAGCATCGCTCTTTAATATTCTGAATAAAACCGTAACGTCTAAATATCTTATTCTCGAAATATACAGAAGAAATTCCATCGTCCCTTCCTACTTTCGTTTTCCAATACTAACTCTACCCCCCAGCGCACTTAAAACTCAACTACCCACCTGAAAAAACCACAAATTAAACATCGAAAAGCATATAACTCTCGACGCACCACAATGGCTCTAAAAACTTCTTCCCTCCAATCCCTTTTTCTCCTCTCTCTACCTTCATTTCCCCTCTAAGCTACGAGACTACAACCGTCCACAGTAACTCTGCCTCCGCGCAGCCAACTCCAACTCGAACAAAAGAAAAACAAAGACAAAAAGCGCGAGAAACACGCGCAAACGCATATACGCACGAGCGCGACTTCTCGCGGTGCTGCTCGGCTCGGAAAATAGTTTTCGCGTCGAGCAAAGAGAGTCAGCCAGCATGATGGGAAAAGCTCTCGCGAGCAGTCGTAAAACTTGCCCCAGCGCGCGTCCATCATCGTCAAAACGCTTTATTTCCGTTCGGCGAATGCGAGCCGAAGTCTGAAGCTTCATCTTGCGTGCGTACAACACACACCGCACTGTCCACCGCGCTTTGTTCGTTCGTTCTCTCGGCTGCTCGTCTAGTTCGGATTCTGTCTTTGGCTTTGATAATTTATGCGCGAGGCGTAAATCGACGCGGGGAGAGGAGGCAAGTGTGCAGTGGAGAAGAGGAATGAATGCACGAGTTGAGGCGAGGAGGGACCTAGAAACGATTTCGAACGGATTTTATGGACTATGGTTCTAGGCTGACCGGGAGGATACTAGTATGCTTGTTCTTTTTGCGCTTTGTCGAGTGGTTTGCGGACGAGTGGTGTTCTTTCTTTGGGCTGGCTTGTTATTATCATTTTGATGTATGTGTGCTTGGTGCAAATTTACGTTTTAGAGTTCAAATGAGAAGATTTTTATCTCCTGTGATCTTCTCGCAGGGAAAGTTTATTTTTAAGAAATAATATGTGAACCATAAATAAAGCACATTTTGTACAACCGCTAGATGGTGCATGCAAGCGCGCTTCGAGCGTATTTTTTTAAAACACTGATTATTAGGTTAGTATTTTCATTTATACACATGGTTATTTATATATCTTGTACCTACATAGTTTTCCCAATTGTTATTAACCAATCATATTGCATTTTTAGAAGTCATCATATCATTTCTTAAGGTGGAACTCCACTGATTCTTAAAAAATCTCTCCCTTTCGTCCAATAATATTAAAAATTCGGTAACTTTTTGTCGTAATAGAAGAAGGTTGTAAAAAAATGTTGAGAATTTTACACTAAAATTTTTTTACTAGTTATTGGAGAGAGTACATATTTTTGTAATAAAAACAAGGGTTTTTAGAATAGTTCCTTGCGCATACGAATTTAACTAATTCTATTTTAAAAAATTCTAGGATGTTTTTCAACTTAAAATGAACAAAAGTTAATTCTTTTGAAATTGTTTAAACTCAATTAATGGTCTAAAATAAAAGAAACGTTTTTTGAATTTAAAAAAACATAAGAAATTGCATGTCTGAACACTTACAGTGGATGAATAAAACCTTTACCATCAGAATACCTAAAAACAAAATATTAACTTCTTTCACAATACTTTAACCGATATTTTCTGGAAGTTTCAAAAATATCCATGGTCATGGGTTGCGTAAAGAACTTTTTGAAGGTAGAAAAGTAAGTTTCGAGAAAGGCGCGCTTAAAGTTTTAATTTGGTATGCTATCCAATGTTAATTGTTTCACTCAACTGGCTATAACTTTGGTATAACAAAGAGTTTTGACATCCAGCAGATCTCAAAATGTTCATAAAACTATAAACATAAAAATTATGTAATAAAAATAATTTCGATTTTTGATAAAAAATCAGTGGAGTTTCCCCTTAAGGAGACGTCGGATACCGACAGTAGATTCCTACTATCCTACACACGTATTTCGTTATTTATTTACAAAGTTAATTGTTTAATGACAAAATAATAGCTGTCCCCAATTTGTTTTACAGTAACCTAATTATATGTCCAAGCTGGTTTCATATGATTGTTTTGTTTTCGAGAAAACTTTGACAAACTTAGTATGTAAAGGTTAATCTCCACGTAGTTGGCCCTTTTAGTGTGTCAAAGTTTTCTCGACAACAAAACAATCATATGAACCCAGGTTGGACATATATGTAGATTACTATAAAACGAAGCGGGGACAACTATTATTTAAAGAAAAATATGATTTCTCTTAAAATTATGAATGAAAACTCAATTAGACAAGGACAGAGATATCCGGCGTCCCCTTAAGGAGACGTCGGATACCGACAGTAGATTCCTACTATCCTACACACGTATTTCGTTATTTATTTACAAAGTTAATTGTTTAATGACAAAATAATAGCTGTCCCCAATTTGTTTTACAGTAACCTAATTATATGTCCAAGCTGGTTTCATATGATTGTTTTGTTTTCGAGAAAACTTTGACAAACTTAGTATATAAAGGTTAATCTCCACGTAGTTGGCCCTTTTAGTGTGTCAAAGTTTTCTCGAAAACAAAACAATCATATGAACCCAGCTTGGACATATATGTAGATTACTATAAATCGAAGCGGGGACAACTATTATTTAAAGAAAAATATGATTTCTCTTAAAATTATGAATGAAAATTCAATTAGACAAGGACAGAGATATCCGGCGTCCCCTTAAGGGAGGAACAGGGTTTATAAGAAAATGTATCAAAACAACAGCAAATTCTTTTGACTGACAATTAATCACAAGTAACATAACCTCAATCTACACTAATAAGTGTCCCATAAAAATATTACTATTTAATCTATATAGTTGACATTACGCGGTAAAGTAAAAACATCGTAAATAATAACACTTTCAACAATATCCACTCAAACAGCGAAATTCTACAGACATTACCCATTTAATGACACAATTCCAGCTTCCTCGAACGTCGAATTTATTACCAACCAGGCGTGTCAAACGGCCAACTTTGCGCAAAAAACGCTCTCTCTCCCTCTCTCGCACACATTATACTCTCGCACTCGACATTAACATCGCTCAGCGGCAACACCACTGTACCCACCGCGAGTTTTCACGAAATCGGCGCATTTAAATAGAAATACCTATACGCGGCTAATTCTCGCTCCTCGGGGCGTCGATTCCCTCCGCGAACGCTCGCGAAATCGACACTTGTCGAAAGCATTATTACGCCGCCTGCTGCTGCGCGTGTACGTGTACACGATGGGAAGTCGCTGGCGGGCTTTGTCGAAGGTCCTGCCGGCTGCCGTTGTTTACCCCCTGTGCAGTGCGTTTCCCCGCGGCGTGCGATTTACAATGTTGCGGGTAATGTGTATAGACACGCAGCGGCGGCGGTCCGAGATTTTAACGAGCAAACGTCGATTATGAGCTGATGTTTTATGAATGGTATAATGGCGCGCGTGGGCTGACGATTGACAGGAAGCCGCCGAGAGTGCTGTGGTTGTAATCGATGCGAATGGCAGACGGAGATATTTGTATTCGGTTCTTTTGAAATGTAAATATTGTGTGACTTTTCATATCGTGTGTAGATTGTGAATTTAATGAAAATAGATAGAGGTTCGAGAGTTATTTTAAATTGTTTATCAGCTGGTTGCGATTGGTCAGGTGACGCGTGATTGTAACTTTGTTACTTTAAGCGTATGCCGTGGAAGAATTTACTCTCGGCAGAATACTGTTCGAGTATTAGTTGCCGACACTACCAGTACTTGGAAGCGTTAGAGGGCCAGCACTGAGATGTAGCGGGGATGATGAGAACGGGCCGGTACAACACTTTTCTTCTTGATATATTCAAAATTGTACAAGAAATATACATTTTTAGACACAAGCGAGACACTTCACTCAAAGTTTAGTGTAATAATCATAACTACAGATTACTATCGCGCGGTCGAAAATTTCACGTAAGGTTCGTAATCGTACATTAAATTAATATTTTGTTAAAAACTAGCCTAAAAAGTAGGTTAAGTTACGCTTGATGATTTCGCGGTGTTTTGTTTCCGTTAAAATATTGGCAAAAAGTATTGCACCGACTCTGAGACGTTTTTCGGGCCAACGTCGATTCTGTTTACTGGCCCATTTTTATCAAAACGATATAATCCCTTTATTGTTTCAACACCGAAAATTAATTTACTGGCATACAATATTCAGCCAGAATCGGCCCGAACTATCACTGCTGGCAAATTCTTTCATGGGATGCGCACAGTACTTGTCATTCGTCTACTTGCTTATAATTAATCAAGAATGTGTCAAGTGACAATAACACTGCGTGGAGAGCTTGTCCCTGATTAGGGCTCATTCCCAACGAGGGAGTGGGGAGACATGTAGACGCGTCTAGTTGCGTCTTCTACTGTGTAAAAGTATATCTATATATGTTACCGAGAGTCAACTCTGCTCCCCATGGAGTGCACTGAGAATGGAGCCTATAATGTTTGACTGTATTTTGAAATAGTGGAAAACGCATCAAAAAGTAACATGCGAATCTAAAGTAAACTTCAATTAAAACTAAGTTGTTCACAAGTGTATGAAAACAATAAAACGTGCATAGTAAGTCAAATGGCCATAAAATTATGTCTCCACGACTGTATATGTTATAGGTATTACGCCATGACCTGATGCTCGTTTTGGCGCCAATAATTGTAACTTTATATTTGAAACTAAAATACTTATTACTTCTTTTGCAAATGCAAGATCCCAATTGGTTATTCATATATTTAAAAAAAATACATCCATTTTTCACTGATCATAATAATCTTATCTGATAATATGTCTACTTTAATAATCAACTGTCTTTAACTAATAAACTTCCAATTTTCAACATACATGCCACCATTATACATACACGCGCGTAATAATCACCCAAGCCATCGCGCACACGCAGCCTCGAAATTCCGTTTC
Organism: Gastracanthus pulcherrimus; assembly: GCA_949152435.1. Classification (NCBI taxonomy): domain Eukaryota; kingdom Metazoa; phylum Arthropoda; class Insecta; order Hymenoptera; family Pteromalidae; genus Gastracanthus; species Gastracanthus pulcherrimus. Next base: position 165,558,460 of record OX424575.1, on the reverse strand, counting down.
TCATGTTCACACGGGTAACAACACAACACTGCATCTCGCGCTTACGCGTTGCCAGCAGCAGCAGCAGCAGCCTACGTTCTGCAGTGTACACTACGCACATCCTCCGAGCCTATAGCCCACGGGTATATGCAGGTTTGTAGCGCGCGCACGAGCGGAAGTGACCGCGACGACTGCCGCGCTCGCGCGCGACCCTTTTTCTTTCACGGACGGCCGGAACTTTTGCATAATGAGGCTCTCGACGCTGCTGCTGCTGCTGCTGTTTCAACTGCTACTAGAGAGGTGTGAAAAAAATAGAGAGGCTCTCCAGAGCGAGTTGTTTGTTCGCTCGTTGGTTGGTGGGGTCTGAAATCGATACGGAGGAGAGAATGCAGTTTGCGATTTGGGATAAATAGGTGGATTTGTGTTCTTCTTTCTTTTGCCGTGTGTTGGGTAGTTGTGGAAAAGAATTGTAACGGATTTCCCGTAATGTGTAGAAATGCGGTTTGTTGGATTATTCTTTTGCTCGTTCGAGTTGTTGTTGTTGCTGACATATGATTTAGGAGTTGTTGGTTACAATGATACATTGTACAACTGTGTGAACTTCCTTCTTGTTTTAATCTTGCAATATTCCGTTAGTTTCTGGCTCTGAAGGTTTATAAGCATGAGATTGTGGCTTCACTAACACTTATTTATAAACTTGAGATCGAGGTACAATTTTGTAAATTACTAAATCTGATATTAGTATATTTAGCATTATAAGTCACCGAGCATCGTAAGTTTCTAAATTTGGTACACCATCGAGCCACTAATAATTCCTTTCCAAAAACGTTTCAGATCAATATACTGTATATAGAAATTTACTATCATCTGAAAATAATGGCCGGTACTACTAAAGTCTTTCACTGTTCTCCATCCTTGCTCAAATTAAAATACACTAGATTCTCCATATACCAACGTAAGCCATATCGTTACTTAAAGTATTTCCACTTATACATTTCCTTAACCCAAGTACGTTCTCTTTCTGCTAATTTGGAATATCTGCAATCTACTTCCATATTGAGGGGATACTCAGTATATAATTATTTACAATTCACGATCTTCCCTAATTAAGGATGGCGAACGCCAGTAGGTTTCGAAAGCGGAATCAGTCTATCAATATCAGAGCGCAGGGATAGTCGCTTCTCAATGGCTGGAGTTTTATTTCACCGGGCTGCCACATATCAAAAGTTTGCTAGGTCACAATATTAATAATATAAACTGTAGCGAATCTCACTAAAAAACTTTGCAACTGGTTCAACCAGTAGTCTACTTATCACCGAAAACCACTGAATATTCACCTACTCGCTATATCAAATTAAGCTAGTCCAGTCTAACTTCATTCCATCTCCTCACCCAACTCCAAAACTACCTATACACACTACCTAATACCCGCACAAGGAAGTCAGTCCACTGCTCGTCCATCTCCTAGCTCGAATCGTATACCCACCCTGCCCTAGCCATCTCTCTCTCCCTCTCCTTCTCCATTACCCACCGACTCCTCAACCGGTACAGTCGCGTATATATTTATCCAACGTCAGTCCGCGCTCGCCAGCCGATTGCATTTGTGCACTGTACGGGGCCCATTTGTGCGTGCACCTGTCTCGCGGCGAGGCCGGTATACTTCAGCCGGCAGACGGTGCGCGGGGTATACACGCGAGGAGGTTGGGGCTGTGTGTCGGGAGTGGATTCGCGAGGAGGGTGGCCTCTCCCGGCAGGTAGTTTTTCGAAGGGTGCGCCCTGCTCGTTAGGGAGAGGGTGTGTAGCTTTTATCGGGCTTCTTCTTGTGCGTGCGTGGCTCGACGCGGTGGTTTTTTGGCCTGTCGGGAGGGGAGATGCGCGGGTTAGATTAGGATGGAGTTTTAATGAGGCCGGCGGAGTGTACTTTTTAATTAAAATGCGTTTTATTAGAAATTCAAATTGCGACTCTTTATTTTGCTGCGAATTTTTCATTCTTGGTGCTGGTGGCAGCGGTAGTTTTTTAATTTATGTGCGGCAATTACGTAACTCTTCAATATACATTTATTGTAATTGCACGTGGTGTAAAAAGTATTATCTATACTTCGTACATTTGTTAATCTAATGTATGCTACTTGTAAAATATTCTTATTAGCAACATAACAATTATGAAATATTTGTAGATATACCGCATACATAAGGTTTCATATGGTTGTCCTTGAAACATCGTCAATGTTGTAAGAATCAGATAACTTTCTCGTCTAGATAAAATAGTATATTACTGAGCTGCTAGTCTTTCTTGAAACTCTCGCATAAACAGCAGCTTAGGTCTTTATACTCTTTGTGTAAACTGTTCCATTTGTTACGATGTTTAGACTAGTCCCCAGTTTCTTGGTTAACCCTGACAAACATCAATTTTCCCAATAACTTTCTTTACCTCAAACCTCATAATTAGTATTTTTTTAATTTAGTATAACAGTAACTAATATTTTTCGTAATATTATTTGTAAATATTTCACGTTTTAAGGAGGGTCTTTCGCTAGATACAGGGCATAAAACAAAAAATCGTATGAGAGTTTATAAAGGTTCTATGATAAAACTAATAATACGAGTATGTACAATTATTTTGGAACAATTTTTTTTCATGATGTTATGGACTATTATTAAGTACATTTTATTAGTTTTATCATACTTTATTTTATGCCTTATATCTAGCGAAAGACCCTCCTTAACCAGCTTCTACCGTTTGTTATTTCTTTAATACATTTATGCATGAGTGTCTGTACTACCTTTTACGTAATTTTAATTCTGTGCGTAAAAGTAAACGCTGCTATAAAAACTACACTTTAAAGTGTTAACCTCGATGTGTATTTTTATTTACTTTTAGTAAATGTATTCGCAATGAATTCGTGCATAATTATTACGAAATTCACTATTGACGAAAAATGCTTTGCTCTTTGCCGAAACATTAGAATTTCCACGTTACCCGAGTGTAACCTCGCGCGGACGCATCGGCTGTATACTGAAAACACTCTCAAGCCTCGCGTATTAACCTACAAAGTATATTTGTGCCACATAAACACGTACGGCGGCCTATGTGCTTTCGTTTTGAATTTCAAATAAACGCATTTTGAAAGCAATGTCACACGGCGACTAGCGCGCATTGGTGCACTTCTCTTCTCTTTTTCTGCTTCCTTTTTTTTTTGTTTACAATGGACGTGTCCCTGGCACTCGGTCGTATTACTATTCGTGTAGATACGCGCGTGCAATCGCGCGCTCGCCGCACACTCGTTGCGCCGCATAAGTTGTAGGTCGAAAATAGTCGAGTCTGCGCTCTGTTTTTGATGCATTTGATTGTAAACACAAACTACATTTTTAGAATACATTTCTTTTAAATATAATGGTTTTAGAAGGAGGCAAAAAATAATAATTTAAAAATAAATACTATAGTTATCGTTATTATTTTTTTTTTTAGAAAATTTACGGAAATTATAGTAGAATAAGGCATTAGTAAAAATGGGTCTTTAAACCATTTATATTTTTTATCTATCGATCTACAAAATATTATGCCAAATCCTTTCGAGTCCTTCAATATCGTCTAAGAAATATATAAAAAAGAGTTTTAACATAAAACCTTCAAAATTGTAGAAAATAAATTCGTTTAGAATGCTACCAATAAATATATAATCATAATTTAAGTAATATAGTATAAAAGTAAAAATCATACGTTAAAAGTCTTCTACGTTTTTAATATTTTTTATTGAACACTTTTTACTTATTTCATAGATTATTTTTAAGAACCTGCATGACTTTGGTATACTATTTAGTAGATTGAAAAATAGAAAAATAAAAATGGCTAAAAGGCCAACTTCAGTACTGCATCCCTCAAGCAAATCAAGAACGCTGATTAGTCATCAATAATTATATATCATCTAAAAAAATAAAAATAAAATAACACCTCGCATCTTTCGATCAGCCGCGATCCATTCTCCTTACAGAAAACCTTCGCCGCGATCAGAAAATAAATATATCGTCATTGAAATGATCGACAGTCGCGGCGCGAAGTCTGCACTTGTAAATGTTTACACTCAAGTCGTGTATTATTTTCCCGCGCCGCTGGCGCCGACGTTTCCATCGTTATGTTGCGCTCCCCGCGCGTCAATTATTTTCCCACCGGGCACGCGAGAAACATCCCGAGATGATGGTTTTCGAAAATTGCCCGCGCGGGACAATCCGCGGGAGAAAATGACAGGCGCTCGAGAAAATAAAGAAGTATATTGAGGTGCAGCGGCTTGGCGCCGTATAACTCGCGACGTAATCGCGGGGAATTCGTCATTCGCGTTCTCTGTCTATTATTCTTTGTTTCTCAGGTTTGTACATTTTATATACAGTTTATTTACATATTACGGTGTTAAGGTGCGGAATGATTTTTTTTTATTATTTTTATACAGCGCGTAGATTCTCGTTGCTATACTTCTATATGGAAAGTACTTTATGTATTTAGCTGCGATTGAATATTAATAGTAAGGTGGTCATATACATGTAATCATCGCAAAATGATTGGCCTTGTAATCCACGTTTCATCGCGTATAATAAATACCTGCGATTATTTGTTGCCACAGCAAAAATTGCTGTATACGCTAGAAATATCAACAGACAATTTTCAGTTATCGATAGGTATGCAAATCGTAGTGTTAATAATATTTTGCAAAGTTTTAGATTTACTTTGTACTTATGGCTCTTCTTATCAATTTGTATCAGTTTTGTTAATAATGCTGATTAAATAAACATTAGCATGATGAATATTTATTTTTATAGACTGATATTATAAATAAATGTTTACTTATTAGTTACAGAGTTTGAAATTCATTGTAAACAAATTTGGCTTGCAACAAAAATTAATATTGTTTTTATATAGACAAAGTACTATAACTTTACTTGCTAGTAAAATAATGTCTTTAACAAAAATGTTTAGACTGCTTAGACAATGTTTCACATCTTTTTTTAATTAAAAAATATTCAAATGCCTATTGATATATACCGCAAGAATGCAAGAAATACCAACAATTAAAAAATGGTGAATTCTTAAAAAAGAAAACTTTTTCCTAACTTCATTCTCACTTGTTAGCAATCATACCTCAACTGCGCAAAATAAGAACGATTATTCCTGGACGAGACATCACATAAACCTTACAAGAAACCGCAAATTAATATTTCAGCGCCGAAATACCGCACAGTCGTATCCCTCTCTTTCTCTCTTTCTCTCTTTCTCTTTTTCTCTCTCTCTCACTCTCTCGTGATAGACCTTTACATAGATCGAATTGTAATTTTAAAAAGAACCTGACGAACTTATGTGCTCTTGAAACGGAATGAAAGTGTAAATGTAAATATTGTATACAAATTTTAATACCGATGTGATAGATCTTTACATGCACCTAATTGCAATTTTAAAAAAAGAACCTGACGAACTTCTGTGATATTAACAATTTAGCGACGAACGTTATGTGATTATTTGTACGACGATCGACATATGATATTGCATTTATCATATTTTTGTATTTTTGTGAAAACAAAATAAAGACTATGTATCTATCTATCTATATCTCCCATATCATTCCGCGTCGCTCGCGCCCCTTGCTCTATTCTTCGCCCAATCGATCCTTATCTACCGCACATATTTACGTGAATTTTTTACGCCCATTAAAAACCCATGCGCGACATGCTAATTCCCTCGGACACGAACGTCCAACCTCCTTCGCCGCGCGTTTCTCCGGGCGGAATTCCGTCGCAGCACGCACGTTGACGATGAAGAAAAAAATGTCCTCAGTTCGGCGTATCTGGCAGCGCGAATCTTACCGCGGGCCGACGAATTCGTTGTAAGGTGGCTTCGGCGTTTGGTGCCGCAGCAAACTTGGAGCTAATTACGGGCCGGTATATAGCTGTGCTCAGTTTTACTATTTTAATGTCAATGAATAATATTATATGTACACTGTCCTGGTAGAATATTATCTAGTTTGGCTTAAGTTTTTGGCTTATAATTACCAGCTGAATAATTTAAGTAATTAATAGAAAATGAAGGTTAAAATGTTTACCCTTACTTTCTCTTGACTTCATTTTTTACCTTGACAAATATATTGAAATCCAAGAATGCATACTTTAATCTTAATTGTTACTTTTATTTCGTCATTAAAGAATCATTTTTCTCATACTATATCATATACAAATACCTACATTTTTATAAAAATGTCTTATATTGTATAGATAAATAAGAATTATACGAACTATACGGCCCCACAATACTCGTGCTAAAAACATATTTTCCTAACATTACTTTTTCAATAGTCGTGTCGTTGACCTGACGGTTTCTTGGTAGCAATCGAAAGTTAAACATTTCAAGAATGTTCTTCTAAATTTTTAACTACGTGTTTTATACATTTTTTACAGTCTGAATCTATACTTGATCGCGTGGTGTAGTACATCAGCTTCGTGTCAAAGTGGTGGTATATGGGAAAAAAAGATCCGCGCGATTACTAACCTCGTAAATGGCCCCTTAGTATTTCCGCACACAATAGAAGAGGATGGGGAGTATCGCACATCGTTCCCGGAGATCTAGAAATTTTAGTCGAGCCTTTCGTGGCGATGGTGTCTCTACGCTTTTAATGTCGGGAATTTGTGTATCGCGTGGCGCGATATTTTTCTTCGAGTTGGTCTAAGGGCAGTTTTAAACTTCGTTCGGTTTTATTTCTTTCAGATTGATTTAACGATTGCGGTTTCATACTGGTGTTGTGTACAATTACGTAACAGTAAATTACTATATTCAGGAAGTGGAAATCGAGTTTTAATGATCGTAATAAAATAATTAATTGTTAAAACAAAGTCTCGAGGTTTTGACGACTGAATTACAACCATTCTCTTAAATTTGCAATTTATTATTATTATTATTCTTTACAGTTACATACATGTGAATCAATTTATAAATCGGTATAATTATTTCTGTTTGTTGTACTTAAGAAGTAATATTTTTGCAGTCACTTTGGTATAATATAGATCTTTTTAAAACTATATTAGTACATATTATAAATATTCAATTTTTACATAAAAGTTAAATTGAGGTTATATTTATATTCTGGCATAGTCATTCTTCATTTTATAAATATATCATTAATATAAATAGACATTAATATAGTAAAATAAAAATCAGTCAAATGATGTCAATTTATTAAAAATGTATAGATAAAAGGAATATAAATTGAATGATTGATACGTTGAATTCTAAGTTTCGCACATCATCGCAATGAGTATAAAAAGAGCAATCGCACCGAGAGAAGAAAAACTACACTAACGACCGGCGCCAGCGTTGCATCAACATCTTTTTTCATCGCGACAAAGCATATTTTCCGTATAAAGGTCAAAGATTCTCCTCCGCTGTAAGTCAATCGGGAAACGCAACCTCGGCCCGATCGAGCGCGCAAGCGCCGCGGCAATAAAAGCCGAAGATTCGCGCGCGGTCTCCCGCGCGCAAAAAGCAGCAAGCTAATATAATGGCAGTTGGCGCTCGCGCGAGAGAATCACGTGCGGCGCACATATCAACGAACCGCGAGCCGAGCGGAGAAACGTGGCCGAGTGTAGGTATACACGCGGTATGACAAAACCGCGCGGGCCAGAGGAGTAAAATAAAATTAGCTTAATTAAATTTTAAAGGTGAAGTGGCACTTGTTCCACGCTTCAAGAGGTTCCGTTTGTGTGTGTACCAGGTGTGATATTGGACGTAAAGATCTGGCGTGAATAAGGAATTGTAATGTATAAATAAAAGTTTATATTAATACTATAAGTACTAAATTGTATAGTATTTAGATTACTAAAAATAAAAGGATTTGGATTTTCACATTATTTAGTAACTATACTTAAATATCTCAAAATATAACTATCGATATTGAATTTAAAAATTAAAAAAACAAACATGTTTATGTAGAACTTTAATGACAGCTAGCACACACTGCTTTCAGGTTGTACTACTTGTTGTATTAAACTGTATAATCTGCGTCGATTTTCACGTAAATTCTTTAATATCGCCGTTCAAAGAACTTTTACTTCTATGTTTACATTTTTGTCATTGCAAATTAAAGCTGCAAATTTGAAAAACTTAATTGTACGTTAAATTATTATCAACTGCAAGAATAGAATAGTTAAGTCAATACAAGCTTAACCTTAAAAATCATTCTAAAAATGAATTCACTCAACCCGCGTCGAACAAAAATTCTCATCTCGCGTAACCCATAAGCAAATACCTGTCGCGCAATTTGCTTCCATTATACCCACCACCCACCGATCAAAAAATTACGCAAGAGCGCGTATCACCTGGCAAATAAAGTCTCGCCGCGGCGGGCACAGCCTCACCTCGCCCGCGAACAATGAACGCATAAAGTATACAAAACCGCTCGGTGCCGTGTGTACCTGCAACGAGACACTCTCTCTCTCTCTCTCTCTCTCTCTCTCTCTCTCGTCGCATGCCTGGAATCCCGATCGTTCCACAGCGGCTGGCCGTTCGAAACTTCGCGCCAACCAACTTGTATACACACACACACGCGCGTACATTATACACAGACACGTGCAGCGATAATCGCGTAATGGAGTGTTCCTCATTTTTTTTCTCCGCGGATGATGATAAAAGTGGGAAAGTCCGCGCGCGACGCGAAACGAACGAGCGAGGCGGATGTTGCGCGGAGGGACGGAAGCGCGCGCGTGGATATAATGAGAGGAAAACGCGAGCGCGTATTATGGCATCGGCGCGGTATTGTATTTATAGCCAAGGCCGCGCGGCTTGTTTCATATATTATGTGGGTTAAAAAAAGTTCTTTGAGAGTTCCGCGTGGAGTTTGCGTTGCTTGTTGTGGTTTTGTGCTTTTTCTTTTGTAGCTTTGTCGGGGAAACGTTGCACCTTGTTTTCGTCACTTCTGAGACGAGGGTGTATAGTATAATGAGTTTTCTTTGCTTGGAGTGGTTTATGAATTTCAAATATACGAATACTTTATCTATTGGAGGGTTAAAAATCAGTTGCTTTAATACAAATTTAACGCATTTCTATTCAATAAAATTAAGAACCGTTAACTGTAATAATGTCTTCGTAATTTTTTACCTTTATTATTAGATATGATTTTCATTATCATTAGTTTTTATGATTAGAGTGGTCATAAAATTAAAATTTGCAAGTTTTTGTTCACTAAATAGGTAGGCTAAAAATTCAGATCTCAATAATTCACGATAATACGTAATAAAAAATTAACGAAACATATAATCATCGATTATACATGAACAACAAATTTTACCTTGTACACGGATATCGAACAAGAATTAAAAATCCTTAGAATAGAACCCGAAAAACACAATGAGAATGATCCTCTTCACCTACTCCAAAAAGTGTTCCATACCATCCACGAAGCGTCAAAACTAACATTCCATTCAAAAATCCTCCAACCCAACAACCTACGTACAATGTACATCCTCTTACCTCGTATCGCGCGTCCCACACAAGCTGCAAAACTACGGCGCCATCGTGCCTGTTTCGCGATAAAGCGAGGCCGCGCAAAAGAAGCGCCTGGCGGCAACAACCGAACCGAACGCAAGAGAAAAAAAAGGCAAGCATGTAGAAGCGCCTCGGCGCCCATTACCATTTCCAATATATATATATCGGCGCGCTCCGCGCAATACCGCATCATTATCGTCGCAACTGCACACACATGGACGAGACTTGGCGCCGCGCGCTCATTTTTTTTTCCTCGCTCGCGTTACGTATGCAGAGGCACGTATGTACGTACACCTATAGGTGCGCGTGCACTCGCTGCGCCCGCGTGTCGGCGTATATAACGAGTGCACGCTGCGAATACCACTGTACTCTTCTTCTGCTGTATTGTTGCTGTAGGTCTCTTTTTTTGCGAGAGAGGAAAACTCGTGGCGCGACGTGTCGCGCGAGTGCTCTGTGTTTATGTTTTGCTGGGATGGTAGCGGAGTGAGGCTTTTGTCGCGGGTGCGAGGAGTTTCTTTCTTTTCGTAGAGTCGTGCGGGGTGAATTTTTTCGAGTGGAAATTGATGTTAAGTTTGATTAAATGAATGTGGAAGATGTGCTGCTATATTCATTTGATCTGAAAGTCGAGCATGATAAGAAATTTTCGAAAATGTTTTTTATTTTACTTGTTATATTAATTCCATACACTTTTTCGGCTTTATAAGTGACACTTGTAAGTGTAAGAATATAAAAATGGTATCTCGTCCGTATTTGATCTGTTAAATATAGAATCCCCATTTAAAAGTCTCTTTAGTTTTAACCTTTATCATTTTCATTAATCCTTTTTTTTTTTACTTCGTCACATTTATCATCCAATTTATACATAAAAAATCGTTATATACATCTGGATTTTCATTTACACTCGCTCATCGTTTATTAAATTAAACAAGCATTTAATTCGTGCTCACATAGCTGCCAACTGCGCGATTCTAACTGAAACGACTCGCGGTAGCAGCCGTGAAAAGATAGTCCCGAGCAAACGAATTCGGGCCAAATTTCCAAGTTCAAACAGTCATTTTAAGAATAAAGAAAATTGCACTGCACTTATCTCTCGTTCTCCTCTCCATTTTCCTGTTTTTTACCCCCGTCTCTTATCCAGCGCGCGCTTGTTCTTCCTAGCAAGAGAAGGAATGGAGGCTGCGAAGTAAAGGATCAGGGAAAGATAAACGTTTTAATTCGCCCCGGTTACGGTGCCGTACGCGTACACGCGAAAGGGAGAGACTAGCCAAGATTTATCGGCGCTCGCCTGGAATTCGTCCCTGCCGCGAGTGTTGTGAATTATTCAGGGGGTTCTCTCTCTCTCTCTCTCTCTCTCTCTCTCTCTCTCTCTCTTTCTTCGTTTTTTTACCGGAGGAATAATCAATTGTATAAGTAAAAAAGCCGGCGTGGAGTTGAACGTATAAATGTATGACCCGCGTACGGTGAGTTATCCGTAGAATTAAACGTTTTGACGCTGGCGTAATGCATGTTTTATGGCGGACGGACATTCTCTCACTTGTAATTTACATTCTAGAAAATATTGCAACTCCAGTTGTAAAATGCTTTGAAGTAGTTTTTCTTGATAATATGTATAGCAGAGTAAGAAAAGATTAGGTACATGTAAATACAGGTTTTAATTTAATTAGCTTCTTAGAAATTTGATTAATTTGCTGTTAATATAATTTGTCATTTCTCAGAATTATTGGTCCTTTTTTTAAACTGTTAAGATTAGCTATTTTTTTTGCTAATACCTACGAAATATTTTCTTATTTCTACAATCACTTGTTAATTTTACAAAAATAATTGTGAACTTATAATAATCCAAAATTTTGCCAATTGATATATATTTGACTGAAATGTACATATCACTATTCAAATAACAAACTGTCTTACCGACCCGTAGCTGGTCCAATTTTCACCAACTGACTTCATAACCTTAATAACAAACCACTTCATTCTCCACGATCTATTCTTTACAATCAAGCTATACAGAACCACGCCAAAACAACTTCGCAATCAGTCCCTGCAAACACCACCTCGAACGCATCCCGATTCTCTGCATCCGTTTTCGTTCTCATGCGCGTCCGCACAATGCATCGAAGGCAGCCTTACGTAAGACGACGACGATATTATGCGCACGCGGAGGCCGGGCGTTCGCGTATAATGCACAGCGCTGTTGTGGCGCCTCAGCTGCGTCGCGTCGTGTCCCCAATGATCCTACCCGCGTGTGTGTGTATATGGCACGCGAATGCCTTGCGCGTTGCATTGTTTATACGCCCGAGGCCGTTAATCTTGTTACGCGCCGACAGCAGCGCCGACTGCGAATCTCGCAGCGGGTTCGAGTGTCTTCGGGGGGAGAAGAGTTTCTTTCGCCACGGACGGTTGGAGATTTTTTTTTTCTGCATTGAAATGGTTTTCATTTAGTTCTGCACGCTGATTTATATGTTTTCTTTTTTTCAGACGAGAGTTGTTAAGGTGTTACTGGGTTCTGGGTTGAGAGTAGTTTGAGAATTTGGTTCGCGGGTTCGGAGATGAGTGTTGAATTTGTATAGGAGAAGGGTTTCATAATTTCTGTTGACTTTTGTGAATAGCAAAAGTAACGTGAACATTATGAAGAATAAAAGCAGCTTTTGTGGAAGATATATCGCGTGCTATAATTGATGGTTCGATGAACTTATTTTATTTGCATTAGATGTCATAAGACTTGATAGATAACAATATGATACACACAACCGCGAATCGTTTAATGCATATACCAATTAAAATTAGATAATTAAGATAATAAATTAATCGGTGAAAATTCTAGAGAATATCTACGGTATTCCAAGTTATGGCGGAATATAAATAAAGATCGAATTTATTGCTGATGAAATTGTTTTTGATTTTGCATGAACTCAGTGGCAATTAAGAACGCCGCAAGCAAAGTAACAGGTTTTACTATTGCAAATTTATACATTGTAAGCAAAACATGACTTTCAAACACACCAAGGCTGCAACAAATTCCGGAAGGAATACCATTATCATCACTTATCTGCTTGAATAGATAGTGCGATTTGCCTCGTAAAAAGAAAACATGTACTTTGTAATCAAATCAATATTCGTTCTGTTCAGTTTATAGATGAGAGAAATAACATAAAAGAAAAGCTATTTCAGGTACGCCAATATAATGTTTCGAAGAATAACTTAAGACTCCTTTTAAAAAAAGCAGTAGCCCCTCCTTTTACAGTTGACACCTCTTCGTTTTGAATAGTTACTGAACGTAACCGGTCAAAATCCGGTCTTCAACTAAAAAAAGTAGTACCTATAACTTATTTTAAAGCTGTTGTAACTTGCACATGCCCGGTATAGAACCAATCTGCATTTCAGTAGACTGAGCATTTTTTATTTCTCTCCGAGTACGAGCATTCGAATAATAAGCCTCACATTCAAACTGTGCATCTAAAATTAAACACATCGCTTCCCAGTATCAAGCACTCGCATATACCATTTAATTCAGTCCACAAGCATTATTGTGTCAACCGCGCGCAAAAAATCAATTCGCAGCCTCGTTTTTTTCGCCACACACACACACGCACACAATTCACCGCACGCGAGAGCCAGTAGTCCGGCAGATTGAATTACACGCGAGCGTCGCGTCGCGCCGATCAAAGTCAGTCATTAGTGTCATTACACGGCCGCGAGAACCAGGCACAGAGAAAGGCGATTTGCGCGCGGATTGGAAACAGCCGCGCGGTATATGTATTTGCATTATCGGTATGCGATAATTGCGGCCGGCCGCGCTCGCTCGTACGCAAGTGTCCACGATTATTTTGCGACGGCGCCGTGCGTGCACATGTGCGCCCAGAGGACACGCGGACGAGGGACTGGTGCCGCTGTCACCGCGGGAGAGAGAAAAAAAACACGCCGAAGGACGTTGCGCAACGCTTTTTTCCCCGCGGGCCGTGGAAGAATCATTGTTGCCGATAGTCTCCCGCTTTGCGCCTTTATCTTGCGCGGTGCGAAAGCTGCTGCTGCTTCTTCGGGTTGACGCGTCGCGAGGAATGCGCGGGACTTGGACGTCGATTCGTCGATGGGGAAATGTTATGTATCATACGGTCTATCGCGCTTATGTATCTATTATCCACTTGCGCGAATGACGAAGGGATTGCGCACGCTGCTGCTGCGCAGTGTATAACAGTCTTGTTGTTGAATGCGAGATATCGCTATGTGGCTCTGCGGCTGCTGCTGCGCTGTCGTAACGCCGGGAGTACGCGGCGGAGGGATTTTTCGAATTCCACTTTGCGTAATTGTGGCTTTTAATGCGGGAGATAACCGTTAATTATGCAGGGATCGTTTATATCGCTTTGATAGTCGGCTGGAAAGAGGCACGAGATTCGTTATTTTGTCACTGGAAGCATTTTAGAATGTTTATACGTTAATTTATTAGACGTTGCGAATGTGGTTATCTGAGTTGGCGTTATAAATTACTGCTGACGGACTGTATACAGTAAATATCTGGACAGTGTGAAATGACGGGACCTGGCAAAAATTATACCGTGGGCGATTTAATCTAACTGATCAATCGATAGGATGAAAACACCCTACATAACCTAGCTGCTCCTACCAAACACAGGAAAGCACTGCCAGTTTATAATTAAATTAATTAATACACATGAATGGAATGAGTTTTAAATTTTATTTATTTGTTAAAATAAGAACAGACTGAAATAGATAATCTAAGCCTTAAAAGTTTATGTTGTCCTACATTGCACAACTTTAGCGACAAGACAACCAACTAAGTGTAATGACTATCATTTTAGAACGTGCACTTAGAGATCACAAAACGATTCCAAACTTGTCTAATTTTCTTTTTGCTCTAGTTTCATTGCACGTTACTTATCATGCTTTTTTATTTTTAAGTTGACATAAATAAAACTTGTAAATAGTAAATATTTCAAAAGTAGTGAGTGAATTTAATTATAGTTTATCATTTACTCACGACTAATTATTATCCAATAAATCCTTTTATCTAACCTCATAAAATATTTATTTTGCTACTATGTGGCTTCTAAATTACGAGTGTTTAGTTCCCCGCTTCTGCGTTAATTAGGTGAAAAATGATGTCCAAAATTGTCAGGACTACATTGACGTAACTATATGCAAAATCGGGAGATAATACAAAAAAGTCCGCAGCTACGCAGGAATCCTGCAGCAGGATCGTAAAAACCGGTAGCTTATTCGCAATAAAAAATAAACAACGACCTTTCAAATTTCCTTCAACGAGCATTTCTCTATACGAGTCATAAACCCATCCCCACCGGAAAGCTTCATCCAGTCCATAACCCATCAACGAGCCCGCATCGCCTTACCTCCTTCCAAAACCCCAATAACGACCCCAACATACGAAGACGACGGTTACCAGTATCGAGAAGACGCCAATTAAAGGGTTCAAAAGAAAGCCAGCCGCGCTCCTTCTCTTCTACAGGTGGCGGACGGCAGCGCGCAACCATAACGCAATACTGAGCTCGCTCTTCCGTACGCGTACCCACCTACCCCGCAACAACACGTGTACATACACACACACACATTCAGGTCACGAGGCGGCAACTCCTGTAGTCACTTAGCTTATCGCTAAGGACGGCCTTTATGGCCCTCCATTAATAATTATTAGGGTCCTCGGGGCTATTAAGATTGATATTATTACCTGGTCGCCGCGGTGGCACACACTCGCCCGCCCTCGCTAACGGGATAACAACGAAGCTAAAGCGCTGTAAGTAATCGCGAGGGCGCCGGGGTCATTTACGATTATCCTATATATATATTTAGCAGGGCACGCTCGCGAGACTGAGTTAGGGGCCAAATTGAAACGACTATACCGGGAGCAAGCTTGATGCAGAGGATGGAGATGTTGAAATGCTTCGTTTGTTGTGCGTACATTCGGTACACTTAGAGAAGAGATTGTTTTTACCTAGTACGATTCCAATTAACTGTCAAGTTAGTGAAGTTGTATAACAGTTAGTAAATCTGACAGAAGAGCGAATATGTTTTAATAGTTGAGGAATCTAATTTGAACGAAATGAATTTTTCAGAATATTTCTAGGGCATCAATTTACTTATAGTCGGACATTAGTGTGCATTGGGTTATCTAGAGTTGATTGAGTATTGGGTTGTGTAGAAGGCAGTTTTTTTATAGTGTAAATATCGATTAATCGGGTGCGTGACCTGGCAAAATCGAGCTGGGGTGTAGGGATTTTGTTCGGGGTTGAGAAGTCATTGATATTGCGATGCTGAGTTGACTCATTGTTTATGTAATTCCTTTACTAATGACTCTTGAAAAATTTTCATTCCATTAAATTACAAGAAAAAGACTTTAAATATAAAAAGAGCGAGATGGATAAACAAGCTTTATTGGAATTTATTCTTTCTAATTAGAGGATGTTTACGAGAAGGTATTGCAATATGTCACTTCCAGGCATATAATTTACAGCCTACCTTTTTGTCGGAGTATTCGGAAAAGCATTTAACTTTTTCCAGGAAATTCCAATCAGCGCTAAAAAGGATGTATATATTACCAGAATAAATAATTTCCGTTTTACTAAGTCACGCGACAGTCTGAAACCCCATTCACCGGAGAAATAGCCGGAATCATAACACTACAACCTATTCCCATTTTTGTTTATCAATCACAACAAAAATAAATATGAACTTTGCGAACAAATACTGTGAAATATTTTTTTAGATTTCATTCTCTCTATATAACATTAACGATCAGAATATCACATATTTCATTTTCTACGAGAATCGAAAACGATATTCAAACTAATTGAAAAAATGTCTTGCGCAGTTTCATCCCAATTAAACCTTCCATTCCACAATCATCCGCAAATCTCCCCAAACCACGCATCTGAAAATCCGATAGCGTCGCTCATCCCGACTGAAAATACCGCCACTCGAGATCTAGATCCCCGAACTGCCCCGATTCACCTCTCATCCTCTACCTCGTCATCGCAACGCACGTTTAACTCCCTTTCCTCATCAAGCCAGGCCCTCTATTTTCGTCCACATCGCAGCCCCGCGATTCTGCGCCGCTGCCTCGACGAAGCGCAAAAAGAAACCGCGTTGCCAAACGAGAAATGCCGCCGCCGCGGTTTCGCGGAAACCCGTCGCTTCGATTCAGACAGGAAATGGACTTTCTCACGAGTCAAATCGAGAGAGCCAAGGCGCTTGGCGCGAGCGAGCGACTTTCCCGAGATTTATGGAGATCGGATAAGGAGTATAGTCGTATAGTATATGCTTCTCCCTTACACTCTCGCTCGCTCTCTTACTTATTTAGGTATGCGCGCGCTGGTCCGCCGCCAGTAAACACGCACAAAACGTTCGATCGTAAATCGGCCCCCGTTTTGACGGTCTTCCGTTTCGCGTTATACGGCCGCGCGCAGGCAGCGTTTTTACTCTTGTTTTTTTCATGCTAATGATAATGCAGGGCTTGTTTGCGGCCGCGTTTAGCAACGGTTTATCTGATTTTTGCGCTCGATTCGCATAATGCGAGCATTGGAAATAGTTACGCTTTTTTGCTGGTGGATAATTAATAGGTGACAGGGGATTGGGGGATGTATATAAGGTAGCGATGACGAAGTATGCGATATCCGATATTTCGATACAATGTGTATTGAATTCTTCGTTGGTGGCTTATTATCTATGCAGTTAATTTTCTTGCAGAATGAACGTATATGTGAAGTAGGTTAGTCGTTAAATTATTAGTTGAGGTATTTATTTACGAAATGCGGTCTAGTTACTGATCATCGGTAAATTGGATGTGAATTTTCAATCATGTGACAATGAATTAGCTAATAGAACTTTTCTTTTGTAAAATAGATAAATCAATCTAAATTCAATACAGAGTTATTTTCTACGATCGGTTGATGGCATGTGACAAGAAATTGGTTTCAAGAACCAGAGTAATTTTTTGATTTATATGGAAAGGATTCATTATAATTAATTTGCTAAATAAATACTGTTTCATGCCAAATGACATGTAACGTTTTGCACTTAAAATAAAATATGTAGTTAAAATTATATTTTTGTGTAACAATATGATCAGAAGCTAAAATTACGTGATTGTACAATTGATAGGATTGAGCGTTTAATGAGGTAAATAGAGATGTTGAGTTGTATGTAACACTGCATAATAATTGATTCATTAATGCCTATCCAAAATCTCAGCACCTACATGAATTAATGGACCAAATTCTGCAAAGTTTCTCTCATTGAACACGCAACTCTATCAATTCCACAAGCACCTTTCTCCAAAAATCCCAGTAACTACACCCACATGACTAAAGCATCCAAGCTCTCTCATCCCATCACCATCGTCCTCATCATCATCATCATCATCATGTCGGGGTCTGTAGCTGTAGCTCTATAGCTCTCCCAGGCCGCTTGTTATCCGGCAATCAATTCATTACGATTTCACCTGCTGCTCCTACTACAGCACGCGATCACCCATCAACGTTCCTCCACTCTCTCTCTCTCTCTCTATCTCTCTCCTCCGAGTCTCCGGAATATTCGGTGGCGCACTTTGGCGCATTATACCACCCGACGCGTAGCTCTAGCTCCAGCTCCAGCTCTGTACATCCCTGCGCATACGTAGGTGCAGTAGCCTCGGGGACGGGCCTTGGCGCTCTAATCCCTCGACCTCTGAGCAGGGAAGGCGGGCCTCGGGATGAGCGGATAATCGAGTTATCTTTTCATTGGGAATTCCGTGCGTTGCCGCTGCTGCCGCATGTAGGCCAGAGCCGGGGCAGTGGCCTGCAATAATAGCAACATCGCTGGTGGTTGCCTGCCGATAAGTCGCCATCGTAATTAGAGACCAAGGGGGGCACAATGTGATTGTGCGAGGAGAAGGAGGGGGAGAGTAATCGATGGCTTGTTAGGCGAACCGAACCGATTGCCGGGAAATAATTAATCGGACGCCTCCCGTCTTTTGATGCCGCGCGGCTGTACGCGAGCGGGGCGAAGACGATGGAGTTGTGAATGCGAGAG
Organism: Gastracanthus pulcherrimus; assembly: GCA_949152435.1. Classification (NCBI taxonomy): domain Eukaryota; kingdom Metazoa; phylum Arthropoda; class Insecta; order Hymenoptera; family Pteromalidae; genus Gastracanthus; species Gastracanthus pulcherrimus. Next base: position 165,539,925 of record OX424575.1, on the reverse strand, counting down.
TTGCGCAACTTTCGCGAGCTTGTTGCTTTTTAATTAGAGCGGCCGCCGCTCGTTGTTTGGTGACTGTGTCTGTGTGTGTGTGCTTTATTCATTAGGGTTTATTATTGGATTCCTTGCTGCAGACGGGAATGCTGGGGAATTGTGAAGTAGTGTAGATGGTGTGCGGTGACACTATACTATGTGTTTTTAGCATTGATACTGATGTTTGAATGGCGATGTGGATATTGTACTGATTGGTTCGTTAGAATTTAGAAACTTTGTTCTGTTTGCTAAAACCTTAATTATATTTGGGTGAATTGTCGGCACTAATTAGTCAAATCAAATTCGATACAGACAGTTAGGATACGTTCACCGGAATTATATTAGAACAAAATTTTCTTTTATCACCAGATAACTTCTGTTTACACAAGAGACATTGGATTGATATTACTAATGCATTACCCCTATAAGAATACTATTTATAGATATATCTATTTATAGAGGAAATCCTTGTGGGACAATAGAATTGCTTTCTGAATAAGAATTCCCTTAGTGCCCATTAAACATATATGAAAACTCTCCACCTATTTATACCATAGCAAAATAAGAATAATCAATAATAACGCCCCTCGCAACAACGCGACTATCACGCTGCAACCAAGGTGCTAACTGAGTTCAATACGCTAAGGTGACGTGGATTAACGACGGAAAGTTTCGCGGAGAAACGAAACCAAGCAGGACGGGACATCGCCCGATAAAAAAGTAGCGATTTTTATTAATTCCTCTCCTATTATTCCTTCCTTATATTCCGCGCGCGGCAGCGTAAGGAAAGGTGTCGGGCCACGGCGTGCATACGACGCATGCATCATTCGCACGAGTTGATGATTAATGTTACGTGAAAATCTCGCGCTTGCGTACGCATACGTATACGCGCGCGTTGCGGAGCGTTGATTGAGGTCGGCGTAAAAACTAACGAGCCTTTGCTTTGACATGTCAATGGACGCTGTAGGCTTAATGTCGCTGCTGAGGCCGATACTTCACACTCGAAAAACTCGTTTCAACACCGTTGACGATGAGAAAGAGAGGTCAAAATGTAAGCTGCATTATCGATTGAGAAATATTGTAGTTTTCTCGCGGTTGGTGTTTTGTAGTAGCGCAAAATGAAAAACTATCGCTCCCTTGTTGAAATGAATAGTTTGAATAATATATACGTTTTTGAGATTGCTTCGTTGATTAATTACTCACGTCTGTCGTTATTTAAAATTCGGAATATAAATTTATGTGCAAGATTTTATGAAGTTAATTCATTTGTTGATGAATAATATTCGATAATGAATTGCTTAAAAGACAAAAGCATTTATTTTTTCATTTATTATAAGTGACTATTATTTCGAGTTATTATACTGCTTAAAATATTGTTTAGTTGCAGTGAGTCTGTTAAAGACCATTAGAAAATATGCAATTTATATGTTAATTCTCATTTCTCAAAAGTGCTTCAAAATTCATTTTCGCAGTATTGTACTATTAATAGAAAATGGCACTTACGACATTCCTAGACGAGTGCGTCAGAATTCAGTCATACTTATTCACTCTGTTATGCAAGTTGAGTCAGTCGATATTCACTCAAAATCTCGCGCCTGTAGGTCAATCGTCCATCGTTACATTTTAAAATCTAAAACATTCAATTCTCGCCCAACTCCAATGTTAATCAAGAAAAATCCAAAGTAGAACCGAATAAATCCACCATAATTCTACTAAAGTATACTCATTCTCAAAATCATTTCCAAGCACCAAAACTGCAATTCCACGCAGCGAGTTTATATAACGCACAACGCACAATTTTCTACCCATCATTTAAAATTCAAATATAAACGCATGCGTGCGACCAAAATCCGCGCGCATCATCCATCAATCTTACTGATAAAAGCGGCGAAGCTCACTGGCAGTTTCGCAAGTGCGTCCATCTCTCGTCGCTCGTATATATCAGTCGAGTAGCTGAAAAGGCTCGTTCTCGGAACGCGGTGACACGCGGCGTTCCCTCGTGTTATGTACCTCCGGCGAAGCTCCGTGCGCAGCTCGGGGAGAGCTTACGTAACGCAAATAATACGCGCGTGATAACGTCGCGTCGGCTGATTCGCGAGAGTTCGACCAACTCGTTTGCAGTGCGTCGACGCGTTGACGAACGCGCTTCTGCGCCGATTCCTTGCCTGGATACTGGATTTTGAGAGCGAATTTTTAAGTACTTTTACATTTTAGAAATACATCTTTAGGAGTTTTCAATTTTAGGAATAAATGCCTAAGAGTTTTTAACTTTTGAGAGTAAACGTTTAAGATTTTTTTAATTTTTAAAACAAAGTTAAGGAACAGCGTTTCTTATAATAGTAGTATCTAGAAAGTTTCCTATGTTTAGTACACACGCTTAAAAAAATTAACATACATTGTTTGTTAAAAATGAATACCATACAACTGTATATTTCTTTAATAAATATTATGCTTAAATTGTTTCGAAAAATATAACTGTAGTAACTAACAAGCAAATCTGATTGGTTATATTTGAAGTTTATTACTTTTGCAAATAAATTTATGTACTCAAATTGGCATACTTACAAATGTTAACAAACGAAAAAAAAAAAACATTTTACGAATTCGTTTTTCATTTTTTCTTATTTTTCTATTAAAACATAACTTTAACAATTTAAGTAGTTATGCGTGATATGTGAAATTCAATTTTAAAATGTATTTTTTTACTTTTAAAAATTTTTGATATTAAGTAAAAATGTTTCTTAAACAAACAAAAAACCAATGAAATTAGCTCGTTATTAATATAGATTATTTATGATATGTAACTTGGTTTTATGAACAAAGAAAGTAAATCCTTTTAGAAACAACAGAAATAGATAACCTTTTTGCTGCGTAGTATAATTTCTTTGGGGGGGGAGAGCAAAGTTTTATTGCGCCTATTCGCGCAGTAGCTGACGATTCGCGCGCTACGTTATGCAATAGCGGCACCCGCGGGGCGATGGATCGATTCTGTAATACTTCCGAACTGCTTGAATATTAGATTGGCTGATTCTGCCCCCCTCGTGTGTGAAGTGTTCATGTGGTATGCTTATAAGGTCTGGGACGAACTTGACATAAGCATATCGAACAATTTTTTTCACGATATATTTGAAAATGATTTTATCAGCTTTTAGCAGTAATTCAAAAGGTAAAAACAAAATTATCTGTATTTTACTTCATTATCATAGATGTGATTCAATAACTTTATTCTAGGATTATGTTTTATAATGCTTCAACTTAATTTCAATAAAGAATCTTTAAATTTTAAATTAGAATATCACTGAATTTTAATTTGCTAAATCTTTGCAGAGGTAGAAGAACAACAATATGTGCATAAAACTAAGATATCACCGTATCTGCCTTGTTATGCGTGAAAAATCTTAATCGCAGTCGAGAGACGGGACCAGAGTAAATATTTTCTCTTGCTTCTAGCGCGCAAAAACTTGTTTTCCGTCGCCCCTTAAGAAGACGATTGTGACCCCTCCGGCCAATTAGTACAAGAACAACGAAAGAGAAAAGACTCGAGAGGAACTTTAAACGACTACTCGGGTGTAGGGCGCAACTAAATGTTCATTATAGAAGCGAAATATCCTTTCCTCCGTGAATTTTGCACGTACATTAAAATTAAAAGAAAAAGGAATGCAAGTCACCTTATCTGTGTATTATTTAAAATATACAGGAGCTTGTTAGCAGGAGAATCACACGCATGAAACTTAAATTGAGTTTAAAATTATAATTTTTCCATATTAATGAGGTGAGGTTTTACTGTATTTTATCGCTGATACATACAATAAATATAAATTACGATCAATTTCATTAAAATTTAATAAGCTGTATGAGAGTTAAAGTAAACTCGAATGAAATACTAATAAATTTTAATATTTTCTCACATATTTTTCTATGTACACTAAATAAACTATTATTGCAGCTCATACAAATTATTATAATTGAGTGAGACATAAATATCTCAACAAGTTTTATTCTAAATTTGAATGATAATTGTATGCATGAGACTTCTTGATTTTATATAAGTATAATACAGTTTAAAATAAAAAAAATATCTATAAAATCGTATACCTTTTGGGAGCTTAAAAAATATTAAAGACTTGTTTAGATTGAATTCGATAGAAACACACACACATATATATATAAGTACCTCTGAATTATAATGTGGAATATGCACTTTAATAAATGTTGAAAGAATAAAAAATGCGTTTTGTCAATGCATCGTCAATGCTGAGAAAAAGATCAACATTAAGTTTGTTTCTAATCTGCTCGAGAATACAATGGCTACACACAGCAAACTTCTACAAAAGATAACTACTGTCAACAAAACAAACCCAACAAACAAGCTCGTCCGTTACATTCGCAAAAATAAATTAAACGCCCATCTTGATCCCCGAGAAATCCCCTCCCCGCTATGACGACCCCATCGCAAACCCCTCAAAGCATTCAATTCCGGCAGCCAAGCCGCAGCACAGCCCACGCCACGCAGCACCTTCAACAACAACTCCCAACTCCCAACTCCCGCGCAAGAAACCAAGTCAAAGCAGGTCTATATACCTCGAGGCGCAATAAAGGAAAGGAAAGCGCGTCACGCGATCTCGACAATAATAATAAAAAAAGAAAATAAAAGCCCCTCTCGCACGCTATAAACTTGACCTAATTATTACCTTCCCGGTCTACGTACCCACCACCGCCGCTGCTATATATACACACACCCGTGCCAGGCTCACGGAAGGGGGGCAGCCGGCTGAAAAGAAGCGCGGGGCCTGTAAGGAGTACCGCGGAGGAGACGAACGAGTCAAGTTGAACGCACCTTGGTTGACGCGCTTCGGTGATGAGTATCCTCGGTTCCGCGCGCGGCCGTTGACAAGCGGTGCGCGCGGGCACGTCCGGTTCTTGCCCGCTGCCGGTGATAATTATACACACGGCGATGGGTATTGCGTTGCGAGGGGACGGAGAGCGGCGTCTCGTGGTGGAGGAGGGAGAGGGCTTCGATGGGGAGTCTTCGAGTTGCTTTGGAAGGTGGAGCTTTTGGGAGAAATCTCTTGTAAAAAAATAGTCTGGCTCAATAAGCTTTGGCCACTGTGCCAGACTTTAGACAAAATGTGCAAAACATAAGCATCGCGTCATGTCAAATTGCCAGTAATCTAAATTTTTGTCTCTTTTTTACAAATATTCATATTTTAAACAAGATTGCAATACGTAAAAAAACTTTTCTCCTATTTTATCGAAAAGTACGTATTTTCACTATTCTACTCGATACTAATAATTAATGTACTACTCTAATTATTTACTTGTGAAAAATGAGTTTTCTTGACATAATTCCAAAAAAAGTCTGGCATACTGGCCTAAGCCAGACTTCTACCAGACTTTTGCAAGACTTTCGCCAGACTTGTTAAGCCAGATTAATCCCAAACTAGTGCCAGACTAATTTTTTTACACAGGAATATAACGCCTTTCGAGGTGTTATTTTTTAGCATTTTTGTAGTATTTTATTATTATCTTTTAGATTGGGAGCATTTGGAAGTTCAGTGGAATGCGTTTGTAACGAACTCCAGGGGACCGCGAAAATTTGTTCGTTGTAGCCGACCTACGTTAGGACCGGACTAAGGATTTATGAATACAAAAAACTATACGCATTATTTTATAGCAGTTTAGAATAATTATTCGTTATAGCCGATCAAATTTTATACTTTATGTTGCCATTTTTTATTCGTTATATTCGACCTCTTCGTTACATCGAGTTTATCTGTTCGTTATAAGCGTTCATTTTTTAACGTATTTTTCATTCAAACCAACCAAATGCTCTCAATTTGTTCGTTATAGTCAACTCTTCGTTATAACTGAGTTCGTTATAAGCGGATTCTACTGTATAGTACACTAAGAAAAAATTCTAGATATTGTAATAATGTCCTAATAAATTATTTGGAAAGTTAACGTAAATTTTTATAACACGTTGGATTGTGACTTTTTACAAATTTTCAATTTTACGAGATTTTATATAGTAAATGTTACATTATTATATTGTCAAATTATTTTGCAAGTACACCAGCAAATGTCATTTCTCAGGTGCTCGGAGAAACAATTTATCAATAGTTGAAGAACTTATTATTGATCATAGTTAATTATAACGAAATTTATTTACAATTCAGTAAATTTAAATTCGCGTTCTATAAATGGAAGCAAATTTTACATATTCTCGCTGACACTGAATCTAGCAAAGTTCACAAACTAATTTGTACTTACGATGCTTCTCCGTATAACGGGAGACGTTTTGACCGAAATCGATTGTTAGTTGACCTCGAGTAATCAGTTTTAGACCAAGGTTATCTTTTGAAATTCGCTTAGAATTTCATGAAATACAATTTTACTGGAAATATAGTAGCTAAATATTACTTGCTTAATTTGAACTTTTTTTCTCGATTCATGCGAGAGTTTTTATAGGGCGGGAGCTTTTCTCTAACTAAAAATAGATTAAAAAGAATTAGTGCATACTATCGGCATTAAACTTAATAAATAGAATACATTATAATTTAATCAAATTTGAGTTAAAAGAATTTATATAAGATAACTAAAAAGTGAAAATATTTCATTAAGAATAAAACTGTTTGTGTGAAATTTCGCAGCCAGATGCCAAATTTCTCCAAACATATAACAGTCGTTAAACTTATGAAGACTTCCTATCTTATTATCAAAGTTCTCCTAACTAAAACTTTTATCAGCATTCATGTAGCACCCCCATTCAAACCACACTTTGAACCTCGTATAACAGTATTCCTCTGATAATTGAAAAATCCTCTATAATGCAAAAACTCATCGCGTATAGAACAAGCAAAAAAAAAAACAACTAAAACCGATAAATAAAATACTACACTCTCAAAAATTACTTAAATGCACCCTATACACATAGATAAAAATAACACACAACTTCGTTCAAGCAAATTCTCCGGGTATAAAGTAACTCGTCCCTCGGAGCTTCACCCGACTACATCCACGTAAACCGGTACATAATACCCAAAGCTTCAGCCGGGCTCGCCCGAGGAATTACCTGAACGGAATTTTTGTTAAAAGAGGGGCTCTCCGCGAGCAAAGAAATAAGAAGAAACTGGCTCTCTCCCTCCCCGAGCTAAATTCTATTTGACTCCTTTACAAAGTATCATGGACCAGAGATTTCGTCGAATCCCGAATTCAACTCCCTCCGAGAGAGAAAGATAGAAGCAGGCAGACACGAAGATAGAGATATCGTGAAAAAGAAGAAGCAGCAGCAGCAGACGAGCCATTTTCTTCTCTCTCTCTCTCTCTCTCTCTCTCTCTCTCTTTCGACCCCCCCCCCGGCGTGTCTCTACCCTCGAGAAGTCTTATCATACCGTGAAGTCGCCGAGTTACCTCGTGACGATTCTCCCTTTTATCTCTCGAGATCCGCCGCTTTCCTCCTCCTCCTCCTCCTCTCGCTCTTTTATTTCTCTATCTCGCTTTTTTTCCTACTGCTGGTCCCTCTCCCTCTCTCTCTTTCCCTCGTGCAAAGTCTTGAGAGATCCTCTCGACACGCGAGTCGATAAAAATGTCTAAAGGAGATCAAGCGCGCAAGCGAGAGGGAGGGGGGATAGTTTGCTTCAAATCCACTCGTGTCGCTGCTGCGTCCCCTGGAAAATCCATTTCTCTTTGCTTCCGGATATATTCCGTCGTGAGTTGCTGCTGCAAGCCTCGTCTTCTTCTTCTTCTTCTCGCTTTGACTAACTTGTGCGCTGGAGATTCCGGTGGAGGGGTGTCTCGGAGCTTTTTTTTTTTGTTTTTAGGTTTCTTTCGTACTCGGTTTTTAGTGGGGAAATTCGATTATGAGGGTTTAGAGGATGATTTAGATGGGAAGGTTTAAGTTTCCGAAAATTATTGACATGGCAATTTTTTTAACCCTTTCAGCCGGTAACCTTTATTAAAAAATAATCTGCTTTTAATTATTTTAACTTATTTTTTTAGTTGATATTGGTAGGGGTTACTTGTGCTTCAGAGTGGAATGAATATAAAATTTATTCGAGCATTGCCATAAACTGACGGATTTGCAGCTACATTCCGTATTGTTTATTGTTTTTTAAAAGGCAAGTCCTATCCTCATTCTAAAAGTTCTAGTTACAAGTATAACATTTAACATACTTTGAGGTTAATATTCACGAATGATAAACGGGGTTCCAAATCGCAGAATAAAATTCAAAAATTAAATTTCCAACATGCAAATCCACTCGCTTACTCTTCCTCTCGCAACCACCCTGATATCTCGCATACATTCTGTTCTTGCTACTTTTAGGGGAAGCTTTTCAGCACGCGATTACGGCGCAAAAAGCGACGAAGAAAGGAGTAGCCAAGTAAAGGACCCCACGAGAGCCGCCACGAAACGCAGAGCAATTCATTGTATTCTCGACTGCGAAATGCATTCGTATTATACGTTCGTCGACTCGAGACCTGCACTCGGCGCGTCTCTTCTCTTTTTACGGTACGAGTGCGCTCTCGGTTCTTATCTCTTGTGATTTTATATTTCTGTTATTTTAACGAGGCTTGTAATTAAGTGGCAACTTATGTATCGTACGAATGCCCGTCTGTCTGCGCGTCGTTCGATTCGAACGATGTCGTTCCTAAATTTCATTTCATCTCGTCTCGAGGGAGAGACGCGCTGTTGCATTAATTTTGAGTCACTCCAGAGATGCTTTAACCTGCGAAGCTCGACAGTTCCAATTTCGGGAGTTTGATTCGCTTGAAAGCAAAGCGCGGTAATAACTTTCTTTACAGAGACGATCGATCGTAAAAACGTGTTTGTCGACATTCACTTAGTTTTGTATACCTAGAGATCACTTAACTCTTCACTCATTCTCAAACGTAAATATTTAGCAATAAAATTGTCGCATACAGAAAGACTAATTAATATTTATTTATATTTCTATAGAACCTACATACGTACTTTGGCTTACATTCTGAAGAATGTTTTCACGTTTAGAAGCGAAAAAATGACGATTGATTAATTTATATATTTTATTTATTATCTTTGTGTCAATGAGTTCTTTTTCTATTTCTTATTTCTTCTTATTATAAAAACAACAAGTTTTATTCAGAAATGAAACGTGATACTACTTTATTCCTTTGTTGTCATGAAAAGAACTAATTTATTCAGGGGTAAAAAGTATAGAAATCGATATGAACTGTGCTCAAACGTGTACTTCTACTTTTGGCTCTATAAGCATTTTAACAGTGCACGGCACTGCGCTAACCTTTCAACTTATCACGTCGTTCATTATTATTCTTGCGTCAATCGGCGGAGTACCCCTTAAATAAAATAATTACTTTTACGATCAGAGTTAAAAGCGGACACGGGGAATTGCTCTGCGCACCGGGAGGAGAATTTTCAGCTAACGATCCGCGAGGTCGTTGACCCCCGCCGGCGCCCAGCGCGCTAGCACAGCCGAATCAAGCGGGCGAGGAAAGACATTTAATTAATCGATCGCGAATCCGCGTGGCGTGTGTCGTTTAGTGAATAATTGAGCAGCGGTGTAAAAATAGTTTTCGGAGCGGCCTGGCTTCTTGTGAATTATTGATGTAGCTCGAAACCCATGGGGCCGGACGGTTAACCGATACGAGGCTAGCGAAAAATACGATGAACGCAGAGTAATCGATCAACGTGCATATTGCACATTCACTTGGATATTCTGTGACTTATAAACTTTGGAGTATGTAACTGGTGTTTATTAATTTTGCAAGCTAAAGTTGAAGTTGCTTGTACGAAATTTGAATTCTCAAATGTACAGAGGCTATTTCCTGATAAAAATTACCGTAAAAATTAGATTAAACGAGGACAACTTGACTAACGTTAATCACTGTAATTTGTACCATTTAGTATGAACCATAAACCTGTATACATTGGAATATTGTACGTTTAGTATATGATTTTTCGTTTCAATCAGAAAGTTCTATAGGTATGTATCATTTGTGTAACAAAGTATACTATTAAAATCAATGTCTGGCGAGTATTTAACAGTTTCATTTTAAAAGATGACCCCTTGTAATTACAATCACAATTTAACTATGACGTTATATAGTGTAGACTAATAAATTGTCCAATTCACGCTCAAATCCCATGAATAATCATTCTACCGGACTTCCCTCTTAACGTACAAACTCCACAGACCCTCGAACTAAAAAAAAGTTGTCCAACTCGCCGAACATACTGAACCCATGGAACCAAATATACAGAGCGAGAAAGAAAAACTCCGCTGCAGAGAGCCGATAGCACTGGAAAAGAACTCGCCAGAAGAGAAACCGCAGTGACCCAAATGCAGAGGCACGCCGCCGCATTCCGCGCGTCGACTCGATTCGCCCCGACTGCCCTACACTATAAAGAACGCGCCCCACCCCATTATCGCGTATGTCGATCTTAATGAGGCGGCAATAAAGAACCTTTCCTTTTGCGTTAAAGAGCCGTTCGCGATCTCGCAATTTCTCCCTCTCGCTCGTTTCGCCCGATCATTCGACTCAGCCTCTTGTCCGCGGGAGGGTGGGTAAGAGTCGGGGCAGCTATATTTTCCTCGACGCGACGCAGTCTCGATTGTCTTCTCGTGGATTCGTCCTCTCTGCGGTATTTCCGAGCGGCGAGTCCAGAGTGATGGGTAGTGGTCTCTCGTGCGGTGTTGCGCCAAAATCGCTAATGCCTTCGTTCGATCGATGGGAGTGGAGATAGAGGAGCGGGGCGTCGTTTTTCCGTTACTGAATGTTGAAGGTAATATTTCTTTTTGATATTTCTCGATGTATTTTGCAATTTTGTTAATGTTTAGTTGGATGGTAAATATTTCTGTCGGTGTCTTATCGGCTGTTCTCGCTTCTTAACCCATTTCTTCCCAAGCGGCCATTTTATAGTCGATTGGTTTCTTGCCTAAAAAATTGTCGAAAAAAATAATAACAATAACCAATAGCACTTTTCTGAAGTAAAATTTTCCACTCTTTCCGATTCTGAAGTCAGAATTTTTAAATTGCCGTTGGAAAATTTCAAAATGGCGGTTTTAGGCAAAAAACCAATCGACTATAAAATGGCCGCTTGGGAAGAAATGGGTTAAAGGACTTATGATTTTTGTGTACGACGATAGCTTTGAATTACTCAAATTAAAGAGTAGGTTTGACATCATTTAGTATAGCATAGGTTCATCAAAAGAAGCAATGGACTTTAGAATTCTTGTTGCATTACAACTATTATTACTCATTGAGCAGTAATAAAGAAAACTTGATTCTTTTAAATCATCTTTTGAGTCCAAATTATTATCGTATAGCAAAAACAATTATAGGATATAAGTAATTCCTTAAACATATTATTTCGATATATTTCAATTATTTAGAAGAGAGTTTTAAACGTGTCATTCCACCCCCTCATTTCAAAAGCATAATATGCATTGTTTCCAGCATTAGCAGAGAAAAGTCGTAAAGATTATCCCGCTATAAAACGGATAATCGGCTGAAATCTACTCTGTTTGGGCAAACCGACGACGGAAATTACAGCAGTCTCCGCGCATTCACGAATCGAACCTGAATAAAGAATCGAATCGCGTCTCTTCTCCGCGTACTCCTGCTGAGCTGCGACGCAGAAAAAAAAGAGAGGAGATAAACGAGACGTAAGAGAAAGAGTTCGATTTCATCGAAATCGCGCCGGGACTTACAAGCTCGAGTACATAAGAGCCTTTCGATATAAGATGTCCGCTAATGGAAAAGAAAATGGAATCGCCCCGAGGCGACGACGACGTATTTCGCGCCAGTAGCGACAGCAGAAGCGAGGAATCGTGGAGAAGACTGAAGGGAATATATAGGGAAAAGGGGCGACGGGGATGGGAAGGGGGATGGGGTGAAGAAGAAGAAGCTTCGTCGAGCGTAAAACTGATTTGGCATTCCGCCGTGCTAAGTTCTCGCGGAGATTTAAGCTGTCTGTCTGTCTGTTTTCCATTGCGAAAATACGCGGATATCTGGTGGCAGGACCTAGGGAGAGAGCGTCACTGACACACTTTCAGGCTAGACTTTCTTTTGGAAAAATAAGAAACTATTGAGATTATGGAAAAGTGTAGAATGTATGTTTGTATAACTGTTGCTGGAAGTATTGTGAACAAAATTTCGATTAATAAACAATTTTTCTATTGTGCCATATTTAAACTTGGTACTTAGTTTGTCATGTACGTGATTCATCATGAGTATACAATGTATACAAAGTACAATTATTTTATTTTTTCAGTCTCTTAGAGGGTTGTAATAGTTTTTAGAAATGAAAGGACTTTGATGGTCACGAAATAATTTAAATTATATTGAAAAATTTACCTATGTTTCGGACATTTTATAGTAAAAGACCAATAACTCATTTTCAAGGCCAATGGTACGCCTTTAAAGTAACGTAAAAAAGTTTACTTTTACTCACATTAAGGCTGGCGTGACACATGTCTTTGACTATATAAAATGACCGAAACATTGACAAATTTTGCAATAAAATTTAGAATGCGTTGACCATCAGCGTTCATTAATTTCGTTGTACTTATAAAGCTAATAGTAATAAGTACCAGAACAATTCAACTGAAACATGTAAACTGGAGTTAGTGACCTATGGGCAATAGCAGCTTCAAGGAGTTTGACAATAATATTGTCCAAATGTTGTTCAACTCGTCCCTACAATTAATTTCCCAAAAAGTTTTTTTGCATCTTCCTCACTTATCCCCCTTATCGAACGACACGATAAAAGAAGCACTTGCGTACGCACCCACACGCTCGCACGGACAATTTATGCGATGTGCATCGTCGTTCAAGCCACTCCATGCTCGCAACACCTATATATATACCTACGGTGCCGGCGATTTTTCCCCCTCGAGCGGAAAATTTTTCTCGTGCGTTGTAGCGAGCGAGCGCAAGACATAGATGGGGACCACTCGAGCCGAACCGAACTTGTCTAGTGGTCAGGTGATTGTCCGTCGTCGTCGTCGTTCCGTCTCGAGTGCCTTGCCCGCTGCCCCGCGGCCACTCAATGCACGTGTATAGAAGGAGAGAAAGGGGACGAGTAAAACGCGAAGGCGCGAATCTCACTCGCGCAACTTGGCTGCGACACAATGGCGGTCGTTTTTGCGTCAAGTGGAAAGCGTATTTTTCTCTCGTGTTCGATGTTCTGTGATGATGGGCACTACTTTATTCTTCATTGAGCTTATGGAATCGAAGGTTATGTATTAGATGCTTGTTCATTATGTTTTTTGTGATGCCAGTACAATGTGTTCATATGTTCTTAATAATATTTGGATATTAACTGCCTTGATCGGAAAAATGCATTTTATTCGAAATCGATGGATCTTAGAAGAAAAGACCTACCTTACGTATTACGATTAGGTTTATCGTTATCTTTTTTCAGATTTTCTTTAAAACTAATTAACATCGTACATTTATAAGTCACATTAAGTGCTCTGTGCACTTTTATTTCCATTTATACGCTTTCCATACTGAATTTTAAATACGCGCTCAAATACTCAACTAATCAAATCGTCTAGTATCCCGCTGACAATATGGCCATTATCAATATTTCAAGATAGTATGTAACATCATTATCTTTATCTCATGATTCATTCTGCATTGAGTGAATTTATCATTTACCCACTGCATAATCCAATAACTCTTAAGCCAACAAACATCATTACATTGATCACTCAATGCAATCCCTCCTCGTACATCACTCTTCCTTCTTCTACCACATAATCAACTTCCGATACGGCATAATCGTCCAGTCCACTCGACTCAACCCCGACGTCTCAACTGCCTCGTTACACACTCGCTACATCTCATTCCGCCGCACGTGCGTTGACATTAGCATGTAAACAGCGTTAAGGCGCGGCGGCGCGACCACCTTGCAAACGCACGCCGCGCGCCTCTCGTTCAAAATTAGCCGAGGCGCAACGTCCTTTTATAGGCTTGTCCTTTTACGGTGTTACTCGCTTTTCACCGCGGCTCGCGTAAGAGGCAGAAGGAAGTTGCGCGCGTGTAAGCGTGTTAGATGTGCAGGTGGCTTTGTTCTCGATGCTCGTGCGCAAGCACACAGGAAATTAAGTGGATGCGTCGGCTGATGGTGCGCGGGGGTTTGGAGCCGCGCGACGCTTCGTCGAGAAACGCACTTATTGGATTCGGTGGCTGTGATTTGGTTTGATGCAGGTGTTTGGTGTGTTTGTGCATCGAGGGTAGGAGTTTTGGTTGAGGTGGAAGTGAAGCGAAAATTTGAGTGTGTGTCAGGAAGAAACAATGTGGATGATAGGTTTCTAACTACTTTCTTCTATCTTTAATCTTCTGTCTTCCTGCTTTTCCTAAAACACCATGCTACTATTCTCCTCTACATCTTTTATAGAATCACTATTCCTCGATTATGTTTTTCATATAAACTATTCAGATATTCTTACCGTCGACTTATAACCATGTAATCAATTTTACAACTTCTTCAGCTGTTCTGTTCGTGTGCAGTTATCTACACCTCTTCTAGGTTTCTTTCCTTGCAATAGCCAAATATTCATGTGTCTTTCAGTGTTGCGTCTTTCTTGTCGCACGATCTCCAGTTATTTCTTACAAGTCCTTTCTTCATGCTTTATTGAAATTATACTTCATATCCATTGTAACGAAAGATATACTTGTTTTTATTGTTTACATTTACCAAATCGTTACTCCCATAATCCCCACTGAACTCGTAATTTTTCTCCACCATCAAGATAAGCACATCGCTCATTCAAGCGCTGTCAAAATTTCAACGAATACTCACGAAAGAATCACCACTTGAGTTTATTCATTATACTGAAAGTATCCATTAAAAAGCCATTCGGTTACACATCGAGAACGTCACGTCGAATGAAGCGCCAAATTACCGAAGACGTACGAGGCGCCGGCGTTGACTCCACAACACCCGAACTCCCTCGACTCTCTTTCTCGCGCCTCATGCTAATCGCCTACCACTGCTTCACTTTCCGCTAATTGAATAATTGAGTAATCGAATATCTTACCTCTCACCGGGCGTTTATACGTGCCAACTCTACCGCACTTGTCTCTCTCTTTCTCGCTTTATTTTCCGCTCTGCACTCCTATCTTTTCCTTCTCTCGAATAACCGTTACTTCCTCCTCGTACGCGCACTCGACTTTTCTTTCTCCTTATCCACGCGAACTTCCTCCGCGCTCGCCTGCCTGCCTGCTTTATTTCCCATGGCTCTTTTTGCGCGATTTTTATCGCCCCCCGAGTCCTCCTCCTCCTGCTCTGTACTGTACAACTCTCCGCTGCTTCTTCGTCCCTTTCTCTTTCTTTTGCTGGGGAGCGCGAATGGGGTGGGGGGCTCTTTACGAGCTTCCTGTTTTTCCGGCGCCGAAAGATTTTCCGCGGTCGCCGACACCGCCGCCGCCGCCGCAGTTTATTTACGACGAGGTAAGAGGATTAGAGGAGCCGCCCGTGTTTTCGTTAAGTGCGTGAATTGTGAGGTTGCGCGGAGTATTTGTGGGTGGGTGTATCGCTGGAGGGTTACGATTGTACGCACGCTGAATTTTCGTTTGCTCGAGGCATTTAGACGCTTTATTTTTGCGACAATGAATTCTTGCGTGGGTGATAGGGTTTGCTTTTGTTAGGTAGGTGCAGTATGTACGTATTTAATTTACTTGTTGAAAAAATTGTGAAGAATTCAAGCAATTTTAAAATATAAAAATTATTAATGTCTGATTTTTTTTCCAAACATTTATTATCATTGTTAACAAAATGGCACGTTATAGTTTTCATTGCTATTAATAATAAAGTATGATGAATATTAACCCCCCTGCGCAGAAAGCCGAGTATACTTGTCCAAAACACACGTCATTTTTGTATACATTTTGCACCATAAATTTAAATCTTTACTTCGTTAGATTATCTTCAACCTCTCAAGTTGAAGCTAAATAGTATAGTTTTAATTTAGAAGATTCTGGAATATGGCAGAAAATATCGTTACAGACTTACATTCGATCTAATCCATATACACGAAAATAAACTGCTGCGCAGGAGGGTTAACATAAAGAAGTTGTTAGATTATTTGATAATACTGACCTGTCACAAACTGACACGTCGATCAGAAAAACAGGGTATAATGTCCGTAATTGCATACTACCACTGTAAATCCAAGTGTGTGATGCCAAATTTCCACGTTTCAGACGTGTAATTTTCTTATACATAGATATAGTTTTTAATGTAAAAATAAATAACACCTGGAAACGTGGAAAAATGACAAGTGATTTACACGCACAAGTGTGTTAAATTATACATTTGCCGTATATTACACGCTCAAGTGTGTTAAAACAACACATTTGCAGTAGTTTACACACTGAAAATATGTAATTTTACACACTTAACATGTATAATTTAACACACTTGATGATTAACCTGAAATTTACAGTAATAAGACCAAATGACATTAAGTGCTTGCGTTTAATGACTTAAAATAAATATTGACCCACTAACTTATGAAATAGTTGTAACACTTGAAGAATTGTAAACAGGGAAATACAAGAAGAAATGTTCACTGCTTAGAGACAGTGGGTAATCATTCTGTATTATGATAATATTTGAAGTCGATAAAAAAATGTATTTCAAGGTCAAATAATTCGTTGGTTGAAGCCATAATAACATATACCTGTTAGCCATCTGCATTCGTTCTCACTCTGATATTTTGCAATAAAAGTTGAAAATAGTAGATTGTGAAACTAGTGCGCAAAGCAGGTTATGTAAATGTTGCCAATCGTCCAAGTCGAAAATTATCTGAGCGGTACGCGTTACACATACTATTTTTTTTTAACGAGCGTAAGAAGTACTATCAGGAGATTCAGCTGAATGTGAGCGAATTTTTAGCTCAAATATTGCTGTATGTACGAAATAAGTTGAAAAAGAAATTTTTTTAATAAGCATACATTACATTATTCTAAAGTTTCAATAGTAACTTTAAATAAATCTATTTATTTCAAAGAGTAATTTTCAAAATTCTTATCCGAACTCCCTATATAGTAGAAGTAAAACTATTTATGAAACGCGTTTGAGGCTAGAAATTAACAAGCCATTTTTACAATAATCGGTGAATATTGTTAGTTTCATTAGTCTAAAAATGATGATATCGGGCCACAAAATAAACATTTCTCTGCTCCTCGGAGATAAATAATAAGTAGAATCTACTAAACCTGTCTCTTTGTCATAGATCTTTACATTTCAGGCGTTCTCATAATAATCAACTTACAAAACTATTAAATTCGCACATCTAGAGACGGACTCAAACGACACATTTCAAATGACACATTTGAAGTTTCCCTACACTCCGGATACTCCCGAGCAGGAGCTTCGATCCACTTTAAAACGCCCTTCCTTTCACGCTTCTAAAACAGCGATCCCACAATTTCACATTTCCCCCTGCACAGGGCTCAATCACCCCCTCCCCATCTACACCACCGGCGATACGAGCCGCAGCCGCATTTTCCGCGCTGGCATTTATGGAGCCCGCGGGATCGATGCCCAGCAGCAGCAGCAGCCTCCCGGTATAAGAGGGTCTGCGGCCAGAGCGTCATTGGGATCGATTGAATTACGTAGGCGGTGCGGAGAGCGTACGTGCGTACGTACGTTTTGGGTCATGGACTTGGGGTACGGGGGGCTCAGGCTCAGGCTCGAGGTCTGCGTTAATTAAGCACGTGTTGCGAGGCGTCGGAGGCGAGTAGTGGGTGTTGGGTGATGATGATTTTTGGTGGGGAGATGCTGGGTGGTAAGGGTTGATCGTCATGGTGTTGGGATGATGGATTGATTGGGTGTAGGTTGGAGGAAGAGATTTTTGATTGCTGTGATTTGTTATTCATTCGTCTTAGTTATTGGAATTTGAAGAGGGATTGGTGGCGTGAAGGAATTGAAGAAATTGACACTGGGAGAAGGATTAAGTATAAGTTAATTGATGCGTTTAAAATTATAAAAGCTGCATCAATTGTCATAAACTGAGGTTAGGTGAGAAATGTACGAAGCCCTAATTTCATTTTGTGTTGCTATTGGATGGATTTATTTTGATACTACCATTCATTTCTTCGTTACGCGGGGAATATTCCAATTGACAAAGTTCAGTATATTCAAAATCAGAGGTCAAATTTGTAATGAAAGTAGCTTATTGCAATAAAGTAGTTGAGTAGAATATCGCGAATATTAATATTGGAAAATAAAATAAAACAGAATGGGATAATGTTTTACGTATTTACGAACAATCTAATAACGGTCGGGAAATTTAAAGGATCATTCTATACATATTTCATTATTGATTATCTGAAGATATTATACATTTTTAAAACTGATCTTGTAATTATCGGAAAATTCTCCTTCGGTTACTGAAAAAATATAAATAAGTTCTACTATTTCCATATACCACAACATTTAATATCGATCTCACGAATAAAACCCAACGTAAATTACATTAAAAATTTCTAATAATTACAACTCGCTCAATCGACGGAAAAATGCTCCACATACAAACTATAACATAGAAATCTAAGCTGGTTTCTAGCCAGATATTAGTTAGATTTTTTAAACCTGCTTTAATTCTGGTTAATAAATTAGCTACAAATCAGTTAAAAACGACATGTTTTTTAGCTAATTTCCAGCTAGATTCTGCTTAATATTCTAGTTAATATAAAACTGATAAACGAAGTAATTTATGTATTGATTAATAATGGAAATAATAGCAGTTTTATAATAATCAAAGTAATATGCAATTCTAATCATACTACATTAAGTATTTTACTAAATTAAAGTCAAAAATATACCTTAAATGTCTAGTAGTAATGGAGGTTAGGTTATTTGTTTACATAACGACGCGTGCACTTAAAAAGTATTATTTATACAAAAAGTACCAAAGCCCCGAGACAAGTTTAAGTGTCTTTACTAAAGAAATTTATGTTATAAATAATAGAATGCATGTAGTCAGATAATTATTGTTATTTTAAAAATAATAATAAAAACAGAATAATGTAAGTTATGACGAAATTTGGAGAATTGGTAAACAAATATTTGTAATTTTTGTAAGTTTTATTACAAAATTTTATTTTTGACATCAATCACAAAATTTTTGTTGACTAATTTATGATTGACTAATTTTCTGAAAGGAAATTATTAGTTATCAAATACTTTTAGTATTGCATATACATATTTCAATAATCTCGTAAGTTGTTATTTGTTGATAAAAATATTTATTTTGACGGCATACTATATTGAACATGCAATAAAGTATAATAATGTATATTTTTAAAAACTAATTACTTTTCAAAACAAAATATAAATAGGTTAGATTTGCAACCAGAATACGTTCTTGTTTAAAGCATAGTCTTAAGCAGATTCTAGCCAGATATTATCTATAATTTGACTTATTAATAGTTTATTAATCTGGCTAATAATTAATAAGCTAAGCTGCCACTCTAGCTAACTTTCTACCAGGGCGGAAAGAAAAGAAAAAAGAAAAGGAGCTATACTAAATGAACCCGGCCGCGAGCAAAAGAAAGCAGCGCGCGCGCAGACGAAGACCAAGCGCTTGGCCGTAATTTCTCCGGCTCCTTTTTATTTACCCTCCGACAACTACATCGCCGAACAGACGCTATAATACACATCGCGCGCGAGAATCGCCTATCGAGAAATGGATTCATCGATTATTCCAAGAATAACGAGAACGTTGCTGGCACACAGGCGCGCAGTTCGTATTTGCCCTCTCTCGCTCTTTCTTCCATCGCTCCTCTATTTACTCGAGGGTGTGGTTAATCATCGCCCGGTCATCGATATTATAGTAGCCCGAGCGCGCGCGCCAGCGAGAGCAGAAATAACGCGCTTGTGCCTCGGACGGCGCAAGCCCGGGAAAAAGAATAATTTATGAGCGCGCATCAACTTTGTAGCTGTGCGAGAGAGAGAGAGAGAGAGAGAGAGAGAGAGGGTCTTTATTTCTTGCGAGCGGTTTATACACTGTACGGTAATTCAACGTTTTATCTTGGTTATTGTTGTACATCCGGTTGGGCTTTTTATTTCGTGTTCGGAAATTAATGTAATTTCGATCGGTAGGATATTTAATTATAGTTATATTTTTATAGGGAAAAATTGATGATACCGATTTAAATTTCTATAAAGTTGTAAAAGATAAAAATATTTAATCATATCAGAAAAGGATGTAATTCTTTTACTCCAATAATACGGTGAAAAATTGATGTAGTTGGAAATGTACATTCATCATTTTTCCTTTAATGCAATTTATTACATATAACAAGATTTTACATAATTTGACAATGTAACTTTAAAAATAGTTATATTAAATCACGAAACTTAACTTTTCTTCTAATAATATTAAAATAAATTATAAGTAAGGAATTACCTGAATATGAGAATATCTCTAAAATTTTATATAATCATATGATTTTGCCTCAACTATTTATTATAAAAAATCTATGACTATTTTACGAGCACATATAAAAGCTTCACGGAGATTGCGTATACGCTCGCGACTATTACCATTAAAATGATTTTGATAAAACCTTGATTTTAATAAGGTAAAGTGCCCAGTACTTGGACAGCGACAAAGATTGTAATTACTGATAAAGATGATAAAAAGATGTATTCATTGGCATTCATACGGATAGTTTATGATGTATAGTATGTAATTTAGCCAAAATTATGTTAATTTACGTCTTAAATTTGTTATAAGTGTAAATATAACATTATGAGGTTATGTCGAGAACTGTAATATGCCGAATGTATTGTCCAAATTTCCATCCACTGCTTTTTCTGAACCCAGTAGTTGGATGCATTTAATACATATGTCCAACTACTAGGTCCTAACTATGTCCAAGTACTGGGACAAGCTTGAGATATGATGTCCAACTACTGCGACGTATAGTTCAATTTTTAAACTTACATTTTTAGTATAAAAAAGTATGTCAGCGAATTTTTTCTTGTACTAATAAAAGTAAAACATGCCGAATTAACGATTAGGTTAAAGATTTGGGAAAAATATTGAGTTTTGGCTCTACAAACATTGATTTCTTATTTTCGTTTCAAAAAGTGTACAAGTACTACCTTCTTTACCTTATTTGTTTAATATAAGAAAGGCATTCGATCTATACACGAAAAAATAAAACTACTTGCGTACTCATTCTCTATAAGAAAGACATTAATTTCTAGAACTATAATTTCTCTTCGTGCAGTAAAAACAAAAGTACACAGCAACCTCGTCTCCACCCGCAATCATATTCCAAGTCTCGACACACCTTCCCCCCTGAAGAACGCGAGCAGATCGTCACCGCGCTTCGTCTAACAACACTTGAGCGCTATCAGCCGCGACGCTCGCTTATCGAGAGAGACCGAGAGAGAGCTACACGCCAGCGGCCGCGTAGTTTCTCTCTCCGGGGAGGGAGGCGCCTCCTCCTTCCACCACTCCTCGATAACCGATCACCCGCGTGATTTATGATGATTGCTTGCTCCGCGCTTCGGCTTCCTTCTTTTTTTTTTCTCTCCCGGCGCGCTCTTTTCGCGAAGAGATACGCGCCTGCTGCGAGCTTTCTCTCGCGGGTGGGCTGCAGCGTGCTCTACCTTCGCCTCTCTACCCCGGGTAGTTGTGCTGCAGGTACCGCTGTGTATGTACGCGAGAAACAGAGAGAGGGGGGAGTCGGGAATTTTCTATTAAAAATATTGTTCGCGTGTAAATCTTTTGAGGAACGACGCGTGTGCTCCGGGCTTCGAGGAGAGAGAGAGAGAGAGAGAGACTGGGAGGTAGTTTTCTTGGGTATGCGATGGGTGAGCGTAGAGAGGAGCGAAGTGGAAGGAGTGGAGTTGGAACTTGGTGAGGGAATTTTGATTTTAGGTGGATGGGGGATTTGACGATGACTGGGCTTTTTTGGAATTTCGAGAGTGTATCTTGTGTGCGTCGAAATAAATTTAGTTTGAATAAAATTTCACTTTGTTGAAAAAACGAAAAATGACTCTTCAAATATGGATGATTGTTAAATATTTGTATCTTTTACTTTTTTACCTCTTCTATTGGCATAATGAAATTGTCTTTAGATCGTTAGGTTATTAAGTGAGTAGCATGATTTTTACATTATTAATTAGAAGAAATAAATTTAATACTTCTTCATGATTGTAATGATAAGTTTGTATTTTACTGTTTAGTAAAAGCATGTTTGTCATCATCCTCAACTTATTTAAAAAAAATAAATTAGATTGCAAATAGTTCAACAAACAACGCAATAGAGGAAACACAAATCAGAATAAAATGGCGTCTACAATTTGATCACCACTGTAATATAATATATAATGTTGTATCAAAGAATAAGTTCCGAGGAGAGCAGCCGAATCGACAATAAAATAAACTACCTTTTACAAAAATCGCGACTCATCAAGAGAACCGTAAAGAAAACTACCAACGCAAAAGCTTAATTTCATCTCACCACATTCAACACTCGCAAAAAAATCCTCGCTAAAAGTTCCTCTATACTGTCAACACACCTGTGGCTACGCTTCTCAAAATCTACCCCCCCCCCCCCCATCCTATCATCCTCGCTATGCTTCCGTGCAGCCACACGCTCACCAAGAAACCGTCGAGTTTATCGACTCATCGGAGGATAATCCCTGCCACCAGCGCCCCGTCCGCTCGTATCATCCTTCCCCTCTTCGTTATCCGTATATATATCTACCCCGTTCTCTCAGCCCCTCTCCCTTCACTCTCGCTCGTATTTTGCGACGCAGTTACAGATATATAGTCGTACAATGTAAACGCCGGCTAACGAATTTCAAAAGAGAGCCGCTGTCTCTTGGGAACTCTGCAGCGACATCAGGGGCAAATCCGCGCATATATAGCGGGGGGGGCTTTGCTCTCCTCCTTTCTCGATGAGTCGAAAATTAATTAGGGCTTCGCGAGGTCTCTTCCACCTCCCCCTCTTCTTTGATTCTGCTCTTTCTTTCGCGCTCGCTGTATATATTTGGATAGGGGGTCGGATTTGCTTGGCTGCTCGAGAGCTTGATTGTATTCATTAACTTTTGGCAGGAGTGGAAGTTTGGGATTGCTCGGGTAAGACTTATTCTTTGAGCGTTTGACTTTGATTTTGCATTGACAATTTTCTGGATTAAGTGGGAGAATGCTGCGACTATTGAATTTGATTTTTTGGGTAGTTTATAACAGCTGGTTTAAACGATAAAGATGAGGTTTGATGTAAAGGAATAATGTGTTTTCTTGAGAATATTATTAATGACATTATATGATACGTGATAAAATAAATGTTATTAACAGTATGCAGAGTTTCTTAAAAGAATTCATTTTTAAATTAAAAAATGCGTGATTTATTTATTCACTTTTTCATTAATTATTTAAAGAATAATATAAAAGCAATAAACTCTCAAAAGCAGATTAAATTGCTAGCAAAGTGCACTTTCCAATTAAATCAAATAACATCCACTGCAGGTATACGCTTTGTATCGCCACTTTTAATACTTTTAATTGACCGTCGAATTGAACGCTATAAGCACTGCAGGTGCCCCTGAACGCGCGCCTCAAACTGCGCAGCAGTGTGAAATTTCGCCGGATCATCATCATCATCATTAAATTCGTACGTATCTCACAGAGTGCAAATAAAAAAAAAAGGAAAGAAAGCAAAAGCATAGTCGAGTGTAATAATGTGTCACCGTACTTTGCGTCCTGCGATTGGACGAATTCCGCGAAGTCCGTGGATCGTATTTCGTCGATCTTGACGAGTTTTTTGATACCTCAAGGAGCGTATCGGGTGGTGTTGACGCGAATTTCTGCGAAATCCCGACGCAAGCCGAGAGAACGCTTTCTGTATATCTCTCTGTTCACGAGGTTAGTGGTGGAACGAACCTGGGTGATGAGAAGCGGAAAATTGCTCAGCTTGGACGCTTGGCACTGTTCTAATGTTTCTTGTGGTCTTGAGAGGTGTTTTCTCGCGCTTCTTTATTTGCAAGAGCGCGATTAACTGAAAAATGTCAAGAGTAATTACCGTTTGTTATGATATAAAAGGGTATGATGACATTTATAGATATAACGGTAAAAAGTGAACATTATAAAATTGTATGAAACTATTTTTTGACAAATAATATTCTAAATACTGTTATCAATCTTGTTTTGTATTCAATTATTAAACGTTCATTAAATAAGAAACAAGTCACTTTAACCAAAATAATACAGAGAATTACTACTTACGTACTAGTAAAAAATGACTTCATATAACCTAATATTATATCGAATAGTATTTCAGTAATTTTTCCGTAAGATTATGCGACCAATTAAATCTGAATTACTCCTCATACTTCCTTCAAAAGATACACGCATCAATAAAGTACAAAGTAAAACAACAGAAGCTAAGAAACCAGGGTAAACATTTCAATTAAATACGAATAAAGCGTGCACTCACCTTTTTAATTTGAAAAACACGTGAATGTTGATCGGCATGTAAAAAGTATAATCGGAAAAAAATCCACATCAACGAGTAATTTGCGCGGTAGAAAAAAGAAACTTTCTTACGTGGAAGTCACGTATTAATTACAAGGGCTTATTGCGCAAAATCATAACAAACAAGCTGGTTTGTCACGCGATACGTTGCGCTCAGCTAGACGAAAGAACACGATATAACGCAACCGTCGAAGCAGAAGCATGACCCCAAATACTATATAATAAGAATAAATAAAATAACTGTTTTCTCTATCACGGAAAATTATCGTACAAATACTTTTTTCACATAATTTGCTTCGAATAAAATGCAGTTTTTTTCATTTTTGCTTTTTATATAACTCTAAATTATTGACGAAATCTATGTTATCTCTTAAAAATTGAGACTAAACATTGCAAAAGCTTGTAATAAACATTATTAGAGATATGCAAACATGGGCATTCAAACAAGAACACTCTCGGTAATTTATGTTGATTATATTTCTATTGTCCACACCACCACAACAATTGACTTCTACACACACATTTTTACACAAACCAATCAAAACCATTCATTACCAACCTCGCAAAAATCCACCCAAAATGCTCTGCAATCCACTCTCGTCCAAGCTAAATTCTCCCACACCACAATACTTCATCATCGGTCCCTCGAATTATACCTCTCCATTAAGCGGCGCCCCCGCGGCTCTCCCACCTCCGCTTCCACACGGGCCGTGCATTATCACAACAAAGTATCGCAGCCGCGCGCACAACACGCGCGTAAAAAAGTCATCCGCCTCTCTGTCTAGCCGGTCTGCCTACCCACTCGTGTACACCTCTCTCTCTCTCTCGCGCACACACACGCAAACAGCGCGGCGCAGTGCAGACGCGTGGGTTTTTTCGGGCCGGAAGTGCAGTCCGCGGCGTTTAATTGCAAAACGCCATTTAATTGCAATTAACGCTGCCGCCGGTGCGCTGGCTTCAAAGTGATAAACGCGGAGCCGCGGGGAAAAAAAGACGGCGGCGCGGGTTAATGGATTCCTTTTTTTTCTTCTTCTTCTCTCGTTCGCGGCGTATATATTGCGTCATAATTAAATCGGCGGAACGCGAGCGCGGCACGCGTGCCATGCGTGGGTACGTACACGAGTGCGGTGCCGAGGCGCGGGGGGGCTTTAACCTGTAATTTGTGTGGTTGATCGTTGGGTGATAAGTGCGGTAGATGTGAGTTTGCGCTTTGACGAGTGCGTGGGGTTTGATTCGTGGTGCAGTGCTTTGCGGAATTTGTTTCGGGGATTTTTAGAGGCTGCAGGTTGAGACGAGTTATTTTTAGAATGAGGAAATGAATTTTTAATCATGTTTTTGTTAATCCTAAGTTTGATGCTCTTTACGTCATCCGATTAATGGAATGTGTAGGATTTCAGTTGAATTGTTAAATTTGCTTTGCATTCCCACATGATCATTTCTTCATTTTTGTTTAGAATTTGAATATTTTTCGATCGTAATGCTTTAGACATAATATTGAATTTATATTGTTTTTATATAAAAAATGTTGTTTTGGATGTGATTTTAATGGTTTTATGTTTTTTATTTTCCAGGTATGTACAATTCGAGATTTGAATACTTCTCTTCCGCTATATAGCTGATCAACAATTCTGAAAGAAAAATTTCTGGACAAGGTAAATCCAATTTTATAATCTTATTTTGATTTTTGTATTAACCTTTAGTTCGACAGAAAGCCTAAATAGACCTGAATAGGCCTAAAGATTAATTTAAATATATTCATTTTGCATACAGATTATATTTATTAAATATCATTATCACAAACAATTCGAGAATGCAATAACCGCAACAGACGCTAAATATATAGTTATTCAGTATATTATAATATCTTAAAATTTACGATATAGAATTCGCTAAAGTAAGAAACCATACTTAATATATTATATAAATAATTTATTTAATTATCGAACTCATTATTAGAATCAAAACACTGTTAAAATTACCATCTTTGATATATCGATAGCAATTATGTTATGCACAAAATGTTCCCTACATCCCGTATTTCCCCCGTAAAATACTCGTAAACTTCGCAATAGATTTTTCGAAAACCCGCGAAAAAATCAGCAACAAGGTATTCAAAGTAGCAAAAATCCTTATCCCCCCCCCCCCCCCCATCTCTACCTATCTTTAACAAACACCGTACCCCAGTAACAGCCATTCTCCATTAACCACTTGACAACTCCTCGATACCGCGTACAGTACACCCGATGAAAATCGCCAGGCCACTCCGCGCGTGCCAACACTAAACCCGCAACATTTTATCGCAACAATTTACACGCAACCCCCTCTTAAGCCCCACGCGTCCAAGTAAAAAGAAAAAAGAAACCTCTATACATTGTTTCACGAAACCCTTGTACACCGGGGTACTTACAATCCCTGCAACTTCCATACACACACACACGCGTCGCTCGCCGCGCAACGACTTTATTTTCCCCGCGATTGCGTAAATCAGGCTCCGCGCATATAAGCATACACAGCCCGTGCTTACACTCGCCCACGCGCGGCACGGTGCGTTATACAGCGTGTTATACGACGCGATATACAGTCCGGCGCACGCCACGCCGTCGTAGTAAATAATGGAGGCGCGCATGGTATATAGTACGCGGAGGGGGGAGAGCGGGCAGAAATCTTGAATGAAAGGCCGGTTTCGCACGCACCACGCGCTCGGCCGAGTCGATTCTAAGCGCGGATAAGGAAATGTGCGTGCGCGCGAGAGGAAGAAGGATGGACGCGGTCGCAATGGGAGTTACGGTGTTACGTGCCGGCTGCCTGGTTGTAGTATTATACGCGAGCGCGCGAGGCTAATCCGATGTGGAAGTGTGCGGAGCCAGCGAGGCGTATTGTGAATGAAAACGCGCGTGTGTGGGTTGTGCGAGGCTGAGCGCGCCGGAAAATTCATTTGTACGAAGTTGCGGCGGAGGCGGAGGTGAGATGCGGGCAGGGAAGTTAGCTGTTACGAGAGCGAGACTTGTGAGGTGGGAGGAAGGGTTTGCAGAGGTTTTTTTTTAAGCTTTTTGATGGTGTAGGAGCTGGTGCTCTCTTAATTTGAAATAGTGAAACCTCGGAAATTTCACTGTAATGCAGTGAAATCTCACTGTTTCGCAGTGAGAACTCAGCAACTAATTCATGTAGTGGCTGAGTTTTCACTGCGAAACAGTGAATTTTCACTATTTTAAATTAAGAGAGTGATTCAAAGGATTTTGTATGTTTGAAGTTCGATTATTGATTTTAGTGTTATGTACAATCTTTTTTTACAATTACATACAAATAGAACATTCTGATGTAAAATTTGACAAGCCAAATAAATATATAAATTTATGAAACAGATTACTTTTTTAAACAATTGAAACTTTTATTAGCACTCTTAATAATTTCTATAATAATACTGATTTTTTTAAATTATACGCGCATTACAGCCCTTAAGGTCTTGGTATACTCGTGAGCGCAGCGCGACGTAACGTGAACACCTATGAAAAAAGTTTGGCGTTGCGCTGCGCTTTCGAGTATATACCAAGCCCTTTACCAACTTAGTGGGTTGTAGGCCCGATCTCCGCCACTGAAAAATACAGTAAAACATTTTCTTAAAATGTCGCTTTTACCACATGAGCCATTGACCGTCCCCTTCAAGTAGTTGGAATTCTTTTTTTTTAGTTTCATTAAGTAAATAATTTTTCGTAGTTTTTCAATACTTTCCAAAAATTATCAATAGCTATATAATCCAGAAAAGTAGACAAATTTGATGAAATTCAATCAAAATTTTATTATAATCTTTCAAAAATTTTGAAACGCCTCATTGGTAATATCTCAACTTACGGAATAAATTGACAAACTAAAAATAGCCTCGAAAACTATAGTAAAATAAAAATTGTTTTGTTAAAAATAAGCCTATATCATCAAGACAATCAAGCCAATGCGTTAAACTGACTTAATTCGCGGCTAAATTTATTAGAAAATTTCATTTTTCTCAAAATTTTGCGTATCAGAATCAAAAATTTTTTTCAGAATCGCTTTAGTTAAATGGAAAATGAATAGCGGAACACTTGAATTATTATCACAGTCGAATATTAACAAAATTACGTGCTTATTCTGATAACAATTTAAGTTTCCCACTCTTCATTTATGATAAATAAAGCGATCCTGAAAAGTAAATTTATTTCTAATGCGTATTTCTCAATAAAATCAAAATTCTCTAATATACTTATCAGCGGATAAAGTAGATTCGACGCGTACCCTTTGAAAAATCCTTCCTACCAAAACTTATACACCGAGCATCGAAAATACTCCATTCTACGTCTATTATTCCGATAATTCACAGTACAGACACGTAAAAACATCTTCCGAAACTATATTCAGATACTCTCATACAACGCACAACACCAGCGAAACCCCCATTGTGAAATCTTCCCGTACGAACGAAATTCTCGTCTTGTCGCGGCTACACCGTGCACCGCGCAATCGTGTCGGGAGGTGCGAGGAAAAAAAGAGGGGGGAGGGGGGACCCAATGCGGGCGAGGCTGTCACAGCCGAGAGTAGCGTGACGATGATTGGCAAATATGGCTTTTGGGAGGATTGCCGCCGTCGCCGTCGATTTCACGTGTCGCCAGAGAGAGAGAGAGAGCAGGAGAAATCCATAACGGGTTCCCGGCGATGTGCAACACACCGACGAGCGTGCTGGCGATTTGCAGCGGCTGTCGGACTGAGTCGGACGGGGTACGGACGAGTTTGGAAGTATTTTTTGTAGTTTTGAGACTGGAGGAGGAAGAGTTGAATTTTGAGTGGTGTATAATAAGTTTTAAGAGGTTTAGAAAGATTTGTATCTTTATTTATTTTCTTTTTATTTTTGTTTTTGAGTAGAAAATGAATCCCATTTTAATTTTTCATCGAGCGTCATATTTGCGTCAATTTGGCCACACGATATTTTTACGCGCGATTTTGCATTTTTCATGTTAAAATTTGTTAACTGCATTAAACAATTGAACTGTCATGCATAACATTGAAAAGTTTATCTGTACAAAATTCCAAAAAGTGGTGAGACTATTTATATTTCAAGGGAACACATTTGAACGTTACAAACCATTAGTAATGTAAAATATTACTTCTTAGGAAGATCATATCTGCATAACAGTAAAATAATAAAATTAATGTAAATTTTGGGATTCCTTCGTAGAACGTCGTGTGATCGAGAGTTGACGCAACAAATTTGAGGCACCATGAAATTGCACCTATAGTGCTTTTAAAAGCTTGAGTCGCTTTTATAACTCGTATTAACTGATAATGTAGTTGCGTGAACTAGTAAACGGCAACCATTTAATGAAAGTGAATTTTTAATAGAAATTTTATACCAAAAGTCATGCATTCAATCTAATTAATTGGTGAAATTCATAATTACGTCCATAAAACTGATCAACGATTAAAAGCTTAAAAGTTTAATTAATTAATTAAACTTTTAAATTAAGCTTGTTTTAGAAATAATTCTGTTAGAATTATGAAAGTAATACAGAATTTCATAAACACAGTCGAATTTATATTTTAAAACATAAAACTTGTATTAAAATTTCACTTTATTGGGATGACTGATAATAAATTTAACAAAAATACATAAATTACGTGCTCACAACATGGTACTTCTAATTAATTAATATTTTACTTTTGTAATATTCGATAAATAAAAGTTCAGTAACATTCCATAACGGCAGCAGTTCCCGATCATGACCCAATTCCTGATAATTATTTTTCATCAATTCCTGCATCAAATTATAAATAAGTAACAATTCAATGAACAATCATTACCAATCTAAATAATCATATATAAAATCTAAAAAGTTTAATCACAAAATTCACTGCTACCCGAAGCAAGAGCCGATCAAAAACCAGTGCCAATGATAATAATCAATTTCATTTGAAGCCAGCTACCGCATCACCCTCATCAAACCCACGAATCCACTCGTGTCCACCAATATCTCTCTATCTCTCTCTCTCTCCCACCTCCCCAACCACATTCCACAATCCCCACACCCTCCTCGAAGCAGCACCGCGTTATACCCGACTCCAGCGTAAAAGCACATCCGCGAAAAGCAAAAATCAGGCCGCGCGAGTGGAAGGCAAACGCGCGCGCGCCGCCAGCGTAACGAGATTTTTCTCCAGCGGCCGACGCGGCCAGCGGTAGCGGAGAAGAGTCGAGAGGGCCCTTGAAAACCGAAGCCGCAACGAGCAATCATTCAATCAAAGCGACGAGCCCGCGCCGCGGGCTTTCAAAAGATTCGCTCTTCCGCCAGCGAGCGCTGCTCGGTGTACACACATACACGTACTGCGCCGAGGGGAACAAGCGCGCGAGTGGAGGAGATGTTTGGACATGGCAGGTTTTGGAAATTTGATGAGAGGTGGGTTGGCAATGATTGGGGGGGTTTGATGACTGTGGATGGAAAGGGTGTATGAAGTTGGATAGTGGTAACGAGGCGATTTTTAAGCTTTGAGTAATGTAATCTGCGAAGAGACGTGAGTGTGGATATTAAATTTGTACGGAAAAGATTTAAATTGATTACGATTGATATAATTAGTCGGAGCTCGATAGCTCGAACGGGGATAATTCGAAATTTGAAATAATTTTATGTCAATGACCGGGTGCTTGCATATTGTATCTCGAGCTATGTAAAATTTTCAATAATTCGAAATTTGTAGTAGTAAATGCAGAGAAGATAGAAATGAATAAATGATTAGAAGAATCGAACGATGTATCTTATGATTATTTGGGTTTGAACATTCATTGAATGTCATTACAATTATAATAATTTCAATGTATACATTATGATGAAAAACGTATTATTCTTCTTATTTATATATGTTCAATAATTTAACATATTTTCTGTTTACGATAGATGTTGTTTTAAAATGTCCCGTATTTTACAAAGTATGCTTTTAAGGATAAAAAAGAAAAAGAAATATCGTAACCTGATAAAATCGGGTATCAATTATTTACAAGCAATGGAAACAAGTCGGTACAAAGCAATGTCTCCTTGTCCAACGACTCGTTATGCATAATAAATCCTCGAAAGCAACTCGATCCTCAACCGTCGTATACATTTTTCCATCGCAGCTAATTACACGACAATAAAGAAACAAGAACCCCTGATCCAAAAAGAAAAACACCAACTCCCAGAAAACCCCTGAATAAATAACGTATACACGCGTGCTGCAAACCTCACGCGCGATCACTCCATACTGTCCACAAAAGAAGAAACTTAAAATTCCCGGAGCCTTCGCGCGCGGATCGATCCGGCCGCGGCGATTCATTAAGGCCGATCTCCCGATGAGATAATTTATGTGGATCCACGTATATGGCGGGGCGGTGTACGAACCGCGTGTAATTACTCCCCCCGCTACGGCCTTTTTTTTCTCCCTGTCTCTCTCTCGGGACGTTTCGTTTCCTCGCGCGCACTTGGAAAGTTCGCGCGCGACACCGCTGCGCTGTCCATAAACTGACCGTGGGAAGATTCGCGACAGTTGAGAAGTGTTTCGAGAGAAATCATGTGCGCGCGTGTGTTTGTCTGCTGCTTTCTTGGTTCTTGGCGCGGGGAGAAAGAAAATGGATGAATTCAGGTGATATTGGACAGGTGCGTCATTTTTACCGAGAAGTGAGACTTTGCTGAACTGCGCGCAGCTAGGAAATAATGGTAGACTTGTCAGTCGGCTGCTATAATAAAATGGTTTGTCGGTCAACTTTTTGTTTTGTAAGTAGCCGTGTTATTATAGTGAAGTATTATTAGTAAATCAAAACTTTTTAAAGTAGAAAGTTTTGTTTTAAGAAGTTAGTTTTATTTTCTATCAATTATCGTATTATTAAAATGTCGTTAAAAGTTAATATGGGTTAAAACTTTTTTATTCAATCATATAATTAAATTCGTAATAAAAATTTATGTCATTCGGTTATATATTTCGTTAATACACTTCATTTATTAAATTTATTTTAATTTTACTAATTGATTTCGGTTATTTTTGTATCTTATTGAAAACAGTGGATTTTGTTCAGAAATGACCAATTATTGCGACGCAAGCCTCAAGCGATTTCGCCATGCCGCGAAAAGTGCCAATCAATTGGCACCACCGAGCTCTTTATGTCGGCGAAAATGAAAATGAAAATCACATCGATCGAGTGAAACGTGAAAGGAGCGGCACGTCGCGCCGAAGGCGACAGCATTTAGAAATGCGGGAATAATTTGGCTCGCTTTAAGACGAGATTTGTCTTTTAAGGTAGTAAACAGATACACTTGTGCTCGTTAAATGGTACTTGTTGAAGATACAATTATGCGGTTTGTATTGTTTGTCTTTGATTTTGGTGTGAAATATTAGGAAGGCTTTTCAGTTTGTTAACGAAAAAGCACTGTTACAATTAAATTTAATTCATTTATTTAATTCTTTCAGAATTTAATGAAAGTGTTACTATATCCATATATGGCAACTAGTTACAGAAAATTCACAGTAAATTGTTCACAGTAAATTTAGCTTTATTAGCTTGGAATAGCTTGCGTAACATTATACAAGTGAAAATTATTCTCTTCAAATTGATCAGTAAAGCCTGCACCGTCACCTTCCATTAAACTGAAGTGAAAACGATTCATAAAGTTTCTTTGGATTAAGAATCATTAATTCATTTGATGTCGACTGTATATATATAAAATAAAACCGAATTAAGAATTCTTACATATCCAATAATTTCACATTTCGTTTGAAAGTTAGAATCCCTTGATACATCTAAATTTTTATCAGTCATGTATAATTACATACAAAAACATACTTTAATAATTTTCTTTTATTTTCTCCATTAAATAAGCGTCCGAAAATCTTGATAAACTTTAACGAACGAACACAAACAGAAAAGGAAATTAAAACGAAAGAATATGATCGATGTGTTAATAATCTCTCGTACACATCGTCGCTAAAGACCCGCACACCTACACGGCATTAATACTTTATAATCTCGCTTGAAAGTGTCACGGAGTAATTGCAGTCCGCTCGCTTAATTGGGACGACGGCCACCGGACAGCGAGCGCGTAAAATCAATTTTCAAAAAAGTGATTTACCGGGCCGCGAATTGTCACGTGCGCGTATGGCTTGCAGTCTCTATATTAATTACTGAAATTAATCGCAGGCTCATGCGTGCCGCACGATTTCGAATTCGTGCAAAGGATCAGTGGAAAATAAATTAGGTATCAATGGCCCAGTGACTTTTTCGGGGTTTCAGATTTTCATGTTGGATTATTTTTTGTTGGGCGTTTTGTACATTTTATTGTGAAATAAATATAATTAATAAGAAAGGAATGCTAATGTACGTTAAATAATGTTGGAATAAATTTAACAAAAATTCTTATATTTTTAAGTCTTTTTTCTTTTGTATGCAAGTTCAGAAAATGCATGCACGTGACAATGAATGTATATAATTTATTTTGGAAAATATCGCTGATAATAATCGTATATATAAAATAGTGATTTATGCATCGTACAAAAGAATTTAAGGAAAATAAAAAAAATAAGCTTATAAAATCATGAAAAATACAGTGGAAAAGCATACCGATGCACATCAGAAGGTACCAAAATTATTGTCTGAACGCCAACTACGCATTTCCACACTTTCTCATCCATCCTCACAACTGACTTATTCACAGTATTTTCATAAACAACCACACACCAAAGAATATATTTCCACCCCCCCTCATACCTTTTTATCGCGATCGTCCGAATAAACCAATCTCCAGCATCGCCTCTGAAACTCTCCACGCGCGCCAACCGAAAAAGACATCGCCTGAAAAAAGAAACGAAAAGGAAGAAACGGGCCGTCAAAGGATACGAAGGCCGTTATAACCGGCGCGTGCGGCCCCGAACTGGGACAAGGCCTGCGCAGGGATTTGCGATGTCCGTAGCTGGACACCTCACCTTCTTTCTCTCTCTCTCTCTCGTGTTCCCGATCTCTCGCTCTCTCGTATGCAGACAAAGCGTCTGCGATTGGCGTTCGCTTACGTCGGGAGAGTGGAATTGTAAATAATATCGGCGATCGGTCGGATTGGAAGGTTTGATAACACTTGCGTTATGTGGGCTGCTTGTTAAAATTATTGTGGTGTTATTTGGCGCGAAGAATCGTTTGCATTATCGTTTTGTGAAAAATTGATTTATATTATGTATGCCTTTGTGTTAACGTGAAACGTGTAAATATGAGGTAGGTATATAATCGGTTGAAATAAGCAACGAAATGATGCAAGATTTTAATGATGCACGGTGTATATCATACATATGAACATGAACAATACGAGTAATTACAAGCTTAAATTAATTATACACGCGAATATTGGAATATTGAGCATGAGTTGTAAAGCATATTTTACGCGTTTGTAGTATTAAATAAATTTACGAAATAAAATTATTAAAAGAATATAATCTAATAATAGCGCAATGTTGTTGTAATACCTCCGCGTCGCGCAATTTAATTAAAATAAGCCGATACACGCGTAATTGAAAGTGGCCATAACCGTGTTTACGGCCTTCGATCGATCAACTTTTCATTTTCGTGCAACTGTAAAACAAAAGAGCCCGCAAAAAAACCCACGAAAACAACGTCCACGCGATTTTTCGGCGCAAATCTAATAATCGTCCAAAAAATAAATAATAAAACGAGATTTATTTTTAACCCAGTTTCACGACGGTTGCGGCACAAGAAACTCGACGAGGGGAAAAAAGGGACACAACGCAATTTTCGTGCGCAATTTTTTCCCCGTAAAACGACGAATCGACGGAGCAACAAAAGCGCGCGCGCGCACGCGCGTAATTATTCGTGTCAACCAGGTGCCACGTTGTATTGTTTAGACTCTCGGAGTCGTTTTTTTTTTGCGCTTTTTCTCTCTCTTTGCGAAACCTGTTATGCCGCGATTACGCGCACGAACGCGACTGTCATTCCGCTACATTTTATCCTTTTTATTTTGCTGTTGCCGTGTTGCTGCTACTGCTGCGTCCAACTTGTTGTGTTTCGATGTTTTCGGAAGAAGTGAGTGTGTTGTTTTGGTCTTATCGTGGTTATACGATGGAGAATTTTTAAGCGGTCGATTGCAATTGATTCAAATCGTATGAAAAAGAGGAGACTATTGATTTGGAAAAGATTTTTATTTCTTAAATCTCGGTGATACATAGGTGACCTACGTATTTTTTGTTATATATTTTACGGTTTTAGCAAGCGCGTACTCTGCGGTTAGGACTTGTTATTGAAATATCCAATGGCATAAACGTGCGAGAAAACCCAATATAGAAAAAAATAAAATGTGTTTGACAGTGAAAGACATATGAATTAGTAATAGGAAATTTTACAATATTATGTACATTTGAGGTAGGAGTCATAATATTGACTATAATTCAAAATTATCCAATGCGTTATCCTCTGCTAACAAATTATTCAGTGGGAATGTAAATAATCGAAAAGTGTGAGTAAACTCGATTACTAACGGTACCCATCACTCAGTTGCACAACCCGTCCAACTTATCTACGTAATACAGACTTCATTTGCTTTTCTACATCTATTCCGCGGATATTATACCTGTAACATCCCAAGCCGACACGTAGTTTGACGCGCAGTCCTCCCACCTCGCACTCAACTCGTCTCTGACGCACTCTGCATCTCGATAATCTCTCTCTCTCTCCCTCGCGCGATAAGAAATCACGCGATAACCGCGCCTCTCGCGCTACTAACGAGTGCACGCGCACGGAGGCTTTAATTGGAAACCTGTTACGCGCGCCTCCTCTCTCCGACTATATTTACGTTTTCTTTTTACTCGTCTTTTCGAAGCGTTCTTTTGCATAACCTCTTCCGAAGGCAGTCACAGGCGATAAGGTTATTGCTCGCGAAGTTGGATTCTATTTATCGGAGAGCGAAGGAGTGTGGATGTATAGATGTATAGCGAAGAGGAGAGTGGGACTATTGAGTGGCAAATTTATGCGAGTGCGTAACGTAGTGTAGTGTAGTTTTGAAAGCTCGCTCGACTGGGAGGAAATCTCGTGAATTTTATGGGAAATCGGGGGTGTTGAAAAGTTATGGAATATGGAAGATATTGTTGGATGATGAAGAAATATTGTTGGGTGCTCGAGGTGTATTCTCGTATTTTGAAAATAAGTTAAAAACCATCTGAAAGATATAGTAGTTTAATTAAAATTCGTTAAGATTTGTTGTGAAGTTCGCTGGTTTTATAATGGAGTAAATGCATGTATATAAAAGTTATCCAATTTTCATCGGTAATGTAGTGTAGCTTGAACATGATTTAATGATCTAATACGTCTAACTTTAAAAGCTATTTAATTTCATTAACAGTGTAGACGAGGCATTGAAAACGAGTTTATAATATTATGGGAGCAATATAACATTCTTTTATTTTAGGTAGAATCAACGTGTGCTTCAATAAATTCTACTTTTTATATCTGTTCGTGCACTTAGTATCAAAACTGTTTGCCAAATGGATATATTTTATAATGAATCTCTTATTCAAGTTAAAATATTTCCCGAATGTGCAGAAAATAATCATTACGTTGTCTGAATCTTTTCGTAATAATATTCCAACATACTTACTCATCTTGTTATTCATTACAAGCAATAAGAAAGCCGAAACAAGGAAATCCTCCAGAAAGTTATCAAACCCCACGCAAGCATATCGCCGAAAAGCCAGAGGCACGCTCCTCGCGCGCAGCCATCCGCAATTAAGGCTTATTTCGGAACACGGAGTCCGCCTCCGTCTCTCCCCATCCCGGCGCTCAAAAACGTCGTGTCCCTCGTGCTCGCCTCACAAAGGCAGCGCCCAGCGGCAGCGGTGGCGGTCTCGCTTCTGCGGCGAACAAAGTGCGCAGTCAGTATAGTACAGCGGACTCGAAATTTGCAAATTTAATGAAATTACGCGCACGCACGCGACGACGAGGCCCGGCTGTTTTTCGCGGAACATAAGCGCTGTCGAGGCGAAATCGTGCGCGTCGCGTGGATTTCGACTCTGCGCGACGCGGCGACGTTTTCTTCTTTGTCTTTAATGAAGTACTCGCTGGTATGGCGG
Organism: Gastracanthus pulcherrimus; assembly: GCA_949152435.1. NCBI lineage: Eukaryota > Metazoa > Arthropoda > Insecta > Hymenoptera > Pteromalidae > Gastracanthus > Gastracanthus pulcherrimus. The sequence goes on along the minus strand of OX424575.1, from coordinate 165,502,288 downwards.
GATGGGAGAGAAGAGCGGCGAGCGTGTCGCGGGATTTTAACGAAGAGAGTCACGTCCGTGGCGATGGGAATTGTTTGCTGGGACGTGGGTGTGGTTTAATAATAATTGAGGTGTAGTTTTTGGTTTTAACGTGGATTTCATTCACTTTCGAACTAGAACACGAGTTCACGTTCACTAATTGAAGAATGAATAATTTGGACTTGTGAATTAACCTAATGAGTTGTGTTGTGTACACGTTAAGATGAATTATCTAGCAAAAATTACAATTTCGATATCTCCATAAAAATTAAGCTGAATTGATTATACACTGCGGTAGGGCAAACTGTGGTAAAGTGATCATAGTAACTCCAAAAGTAAAAAAAAATGTAGTTTTCAGACTTAAAACATTACTTTGTAAGTTGAACAAGAAACTTCTTACATCAATAAACATACTAGCAACTTAAAAAAAAGTAATTTATTATGTTTAACATTATTTACCTATTTTTTAAAAATACCTCTTCACTTTACTCGGGCCATTCAGTGCGGGGTAAAGTGAACTAGAGGATAGAATTAAATATTTTGAAAATATTTTACTAGTTTTTGAACAAGAATAGATAAAAACGTTAATTTAGATAATAATAGAACCAAAAAGACATCTTAAAATTTTTAAAATACTGTAAAATTCGAAACAGTTAAATATAGAGGTTATGTTGGTCGATTTTGGTATAAATAGGAAATGCGTTGCAACAAAGGCTTTGTATACTACACTAGCACTCACCTTGATTAATATTTTGTTAAATTGTCCATCTGGCTTTGTATAAATTAGTGCTATCGCATTATTTTCCGAGCCACTTTACCCCGAGACGTCGATTCTTTAAAATGTTTATTTAAGAAAAGAAAAACCTCTTTAAAAGGTCTGATAATAGTAAGTAAAACGTATTTGAAGTAATTAAAAAAAATAATCTAGCCATAAAATTGATTATAAACATATTTAATCGTTATAACGAATTCGACAGACCAACTTGCTTTTAAGGTCGAAAAATACAATTATTTCTCTTTCATAAAATATTAATTGTTATGCAGTGAAGCATTTTAATTATCATCGTTGCATTATTATCTTTCATAATAATTAAAACTAGTTGTAAATAATAATTTGTTGAAGAAATAATAAGCATGATTCGCTTTACCTGTGTGTGCACTTTACCCCAGTTTCCCCTATTCATAGTAATATTTAATATTCATTTGGCATATACGGTCATTTTTGTAGGATATTGAGTATACCACCAATGTACACACACAGATAGAAATGTTTGGTATACAATTAAAAAAATTATTCATGACTAATACATTTTTCGTTAATCTCTCTATATTATAAAAATATTTCGCCACCGCCGCCGCTGTCACCGTCGATTAAAGAACCGAGGCCCTTCTCAATATCTCGCTTTTTCTACGTTATTTTGCCCTCTTTTTCCGAATTTGTCGTTATTTTTACGTAGTATATGAGCCGTTTCACGTAGTTTACGTTACTTTACGAAATTTTTCTCCATGCGTATATAAGAAAACGTATATTTATAATTGATTGAATAAGTATTCAAAGTTTATAATATATAGGATTATTCCACGAATCATATCTATAATGACTATAATTGCACAAAGAATCTAGAACATCATTAAAACATAATAGTCGTCGACGTCATCACTACGGCATCACCTCTACACCCACAGACCCGATCAAAACTCGCTACACGTGAAGCGTCTCTCCCCCGTCTACAAACATCAAATATGACAAAAGAAAAGAGAAATCCTTAACAGCGCCAAGTCTCTTCTCGCTCTCATCGCTCCGTCACACCTCTTCCACTTGTACCATCCCCATTTCTCTCGTATACTCATCCACTTTGGGGCTCCCGTTCGAGCGCTACTTTTTCACGCGCGCTCCGCCGCCCTCTCTCCTCCCGCCAAAGAAGAAGAAGAAGAAGAAGAAGAAGTAGAAGTAGAAGTCGAGAGAAGTGGCAAGCAGCAGCAGCCCGGAGGCTGCAGCGTGTCTTCCCTCGCGAGAGAAAGAGTAAAGTGCAGTCGCGCGCCGGCACGGCCTGACATTTTCTCGAAGCTTACTTACGAGAGCACGTAGGCAAGAGCGAGAGAGGAGAGAGGTATATTGGCTGTGCTAAGTGCGAGATCTTGCGGGGCCGTTAAAAGGACGGATGACGAGGGTCAGACGTGCTATTTTAACGGACGGACAAACGAAGGAACGGACGCGAGCGCCGGCGAGCGAGTGACCGCCTTTTCTATATCTCACTCGCGAGCTGAGTTACGCTGCTGAGGTGTCTCGGACTTGCTAAGGCGATAAATGACTGCCGAATCGGACGAATTTGTCAGTTTCCGATTTATGATTTTTTGTTTTCATGTCGGGCATTTCTTCTTCGTGCAACTTTGTAACGAGGCCTGGAATTTAATGATGTCTATATTCCATTCTCTTTAAAATTCTTAGAGTGAGATGTTATTCTTATATATGTCAGTATTATTCTTGTATTCTTATATTCTTATTCTTATAAGAGAGCAAATATGGATCAATTTAACTAGAGTGAAAATTCGACTCCTGTGGAGTAAAATCGCGGGTAAAATCTCACTAATTAAAATGCAGATTGACTGAAGAAGAGTCTGGATACTTATCTAGATCTATAAAAAAGTATCTTTTCCGTAAAGGAACATTTTAGACTTAAAGATATCCTTATTATGCACAAGAACACTTTTAAAGCAATTTACGCCTCAAAGATACAAGATATTTGTGTATAATCTGACAAACGTACATTGATATTTTTGTAGATGCTTTTAATCTGTATTATGAGTTACAAAACAGTATGTGAAAATCTGATCGGCTGCGTTATCATAACATACTGGAAAGTCGCAAATGCATTTTAAAGACCAAAGGGCATTCGTTGCTATTGATAATGACACCCAGTTCTGAAACTCAGTTTTTACAAGTCCATCAAGCATTCAGTTTCTTAGGAAAATTATGAGAAAAGTGACTTCTTTATATACAGCGTTTAATACAGTATATTTTTTTGACAATGTTGTAATAATTATAATATCTTTAGGCACCAATAACTTTACTCTAAAAAGTTTAGCATCTTGCATATTTCAGTATTTTATGGCTATATCTTTGTAAAAATCTCAGAGTTTGCCCATGCTTGTATGCTTTGATTGTTATTAGCATCTTGCAATAAATTATTTCAATCAATAATATTACTAGTAAAATAAATTCATCTAAAACATTTTCTGATACATTACAATATTTCAAAGCAGGAGAAAAAAAAATTAATTATAAACCGCTACTCAAGAAAGAAACCAAAAAAGTCTCAAAAGCTCCCTCAGTAATTCCATTGAGAATTTCGCGTACCTCGCACCTCTTATACACACGAAAAGCACCGCTTTTATCATTATTCGTCGAGAGCACGACGGCTGCGCTGCCGAGGTGTCGCACTTCTCGACAAAAAAGAATGACCTAAAGGCCAAAAAAGAGCCCGAGAGAAAGAGAGAGAGAGAGAGAGAGAGAGAGACTAAAACTTCAAAGCTCTCTCCAGAGGGAAAGCCGGCGTGCTATCAGCCGCGCGACGCTGATTTAAGTGTCCTTAACGACGCCTTGAATCTTTAAGAGAGTCCTGAAAAATTTCTGTGAGATTAGACGGGGACGCGCCAAGTGTCCGCAAGAAGAAAGTAGAAGAGAAAGTGGAAGTGGAAGAGGAAGAGACATGGACTTTTGCTGCGCGGGGAGGTGCTTTTAGCGATTAGCGTTAAATAATACATCTCGCCTTCTGGTTTATTCCCGTGAGCTCGGAGTTGCTGGTTTCGAGGTGCCACTTTTTGTCCTTTGCATGAACTGTCACTTTAGTCTGACTGGGTGCGTGCGAAGTTATGTCATCCGGAAGCAGATGGTTACACTCTATCATTGGATTATGTATGCTTTATTTACTGCGGAATTATAGCAGATAAATTAACTTGAGTATCCATTTAGGTCATTCTCATAATCTATATGTATAATTCTTTCTAACCATAATATCCCAACTTAGGTGAAAAATCTTTAATCCTGATGCATTCTTACAAAACTTTTATTTAATAATTTACATTATTTAATATTATACAAATGTACCTATGTGTAGATGTTTTTACTGTAAGCCCTGTTAGATTCACAGGGATCAGTATGCAGTGTCAGTGTATTTTTTCTGCCGTTATATGAAAGCTCCAGGAACATTGTTTTCAGTGTTGAATTCAAATTGGAGTTCAAGGAATTTAGACTGGCGATTTCACATTCACATTGTCAGCAATACAGCATTCACTAACTCATCCACATGCTAGGCAGAAACCCTCAACCTTGAAAACTCATTGATCCTACACTGAGAGAAAGAATTTCTTGTGGCAAATGAATCATTCATTTGTCGCAGCGCGAGTTGATAGTATTTGTGGCAAATGACAATTTCTTAACAAAAAAGTAATAATTCCTAACTATTAAGAACTTGTTCCTTTGAGAGAAAGCATCAAAATTTCTTTCGAAGAAGTACACATTTCCTAACATTTAGAGAATGTGACGTTAAATGAAAATCAAGTAAAAAAATAATTGTATAATAAATATATTTGCATCTCGCGGCCGGCGCGTGTTTTTCCCAAATTCAAAGCTCGCGTTCCAAAAAAATTGGAAAATACCCGGTTGCCAGCCAAATATAAAAAATAATTAATGAAAAGCTAAAATGAGTGTATTTTTGTATGCATATATATATATGCGTATTCTTGTTATTTTTTATGTATCATAACATATATTTTTGTCAATAACTATGATGATTAATGTTAAATCATTTTTATGAAAATTTTGTGGGGCCGCCGTAGATACGGGGCTACGCGGCGGAGCCACCTTAATTAATAAGTTATTTTTGTAAATTTTTATTACGCTTTACATTGTATATCATGAAAGTAAAAATAATTATCGGCAAGTTTATACCATCAATTGTAATCTCCATATGTACGCTAAAAATATAGAAAGTATATCTTATAATTTAGTGTATTTATTTATAGTTCTATTAATAAGGAATAAAAACATCTATTCCTCATTACAATCAAAATTAAATATTAGTCATTGATATCTTAAATGTTAGTGATTGAATTCTTAACTATTAAGAACTAACCCGTTCAACGTCCAATACAAAATTCAAGTCACCGAAAACTTAACTGTTAAGAAATATTCACTTGCCCGTACTCAAATCCATAATTCTTAACAGTTAATAAATATGCTTTGCCGCAAGGATTTCTTTCTCTCAGTGTAGAGCAATTGCGGGCCCATCGCGAATCAAAGAAAAACGTCTTTTCCCAGGGCTCTCGATTTTAACCTCGAAATCCCGTAAGGCAGCCCATTGTAACCTCATATCCCCCGCGCTATAGCAGTATATAGCCTCCGCAGCAGTGGCTGTTACTCTCCGATCGGCGCCGATACAAACCGATTTCCCATTCCTCCGCTGCTTCACTTTTCCCCATCGCGCTCGAACGACGACGCGTCTCCTCTCCGATTTTATCCCCTCGATGTGTTGCCGCCGCGGCCGCCGTCGTCGTCGTGTAACTCGAGTAAAGTCGATGGTGCACACAAGCAAGTACAGAGCGACGTGGTAATACTAGTAATGGCGGCGGCGGTGTACAGTTTCAATCGCTGCTGTCGACCGTTGAGTTCGCGCGCGCGCGCGCTCGCCGAGTTCAAACGTTATGCTAGAGAGTGAAGGAGAGGAGGAGGGACGGAGTTATAATGCGTGAGGGACGACGGAAAAATCGCGATGACGGACGACGAGAGAAAGGAGGAGGAGGAGTTTATATCGCTGGCTCTTTACGGGCTGCACTGCGCGCTGGGGATATCGGTTGCGATGATGGCTTTTAGTTTTGTGTAACGTCATGTAAGATGAGGGTTTTATCGTTGACGCATGCTTCTCTTTATTGTTTTAAGCGTATTTATTATACCAGTACTTAGTTTCTTGATTGATTTATTGAAATTATAAATATGTTATGCATGATAAAAAATTGACATTTTTACTTAAAATCATTTTCTTTGTGTTTTTGCAGGTGGGTACTCGTAACTATCAGACCGTGAAAATTTGCATGTCAGCAGTAAGGTAACGTAGCAATTTCTTTATACCAAATGACACAATCATCACTTCAAATCTACAAATACATTGAGAATTATCGAGATCCTATACTTAGAAAATGTAAGTGTTATATAAGATTGGTGATCAGTATTTACTATAATTTCTTCTACGTTTGAATCTATTACATTCACAATTGCAGTTGCAATAGCGACAGCAGTACTGTTGCAATAGCAATAGTTGTAGTATTTTAAGTAGCAACTTGCCACTATCAAGTTACAATATTTCACAATTGAGCTACAGCTACAATAATTATAGTAAGACCAACGGCAACATTTATTTTTGAACGGATTTTGTCATTATTGAAAAAGTCAATCCACTGCATTATCAATGACGGCTTCGGTTACTCGTTTCACTTCAACATAATTGTCAGACCAACCGACAATACATACGATACCATTACTGCAACCCTTGTTCCAACGCATTACATCCTAGTCAAATTTTGACGGTCAATCGTTAAAACATCCGCAAACTTTCCCTCAAACCGCTATCGTTTGAATCAAACCTTGAACAGCCCCAACCACTTTCTCATAACACACACACACCCACACACATACACACACACACACACACACACACACACACACACACACACATATACACATACACACACAGACACAGACACGCACAGGACAACAATCTACCCATCCAATCAAAAACAACTCAATCGCCCTCATAAATCGCCCCTCTTACCCACCATCACCAACCCACCCGTCAAAACAAGAAGAAAAGACACGACTCGGATCGGCTTACAAGTCAATTTCTTATCTCTTACGCACGTGCGCTCTCGCGCACACGTATAACACCGAGCCGCCGGAAAAGATAGATCCTCCTCTATGCGCGAGGTTGCGTACGCGAAGGAAAACCCGCGCGCTCAACGGACGGATAGACTCGGAAGAAGAAGGAGAGCAGAGAGAGAGAGAGAGAGAGAGAGAGAGAGAGAGGAGAGGTCAGAGACGCCGCCGCATAGCCAGACAGTGAGCAGCTGCTGCTGCAGCTATTTTCAGGCCGCCTATAGTAGCGACGATCCTACTACTATTGCGTGCAACCTCAACCTTCCTTAAACGCGATCGTCTCGGCGATTCTCCCTCCCTGTCTGCGGCTGGCTCTTCGCAGCGCGTACGGCCGATTTATCCGCGCTCGCGATCGTGGCGAGCCGCGTTTCTGCTCGCAGCGCTGCGGAGGAGATGAGTAGGCTCGCGTGTGCGTGAGACTTGATGGAGAGAGGAAAGGGACGGTAGCAGCTGCTGGGATGCGATGATGCGTGCATCTCTGAGAACGCTTTTTTTGTCTCCAATATGCACGGAGACAAAGATGTTAATTGACGCTAAAGTTAGCTAGGACCGAGTGCAATGCAAGATGTGTAAGGCGGAGATGATAAGAATTTCTTGGACTTACCAGTAATGCAGTCTAGTAATTAACTGTTCTTGGATAATTGTAAAGTGTTGAATTATTGTTGCATATTTGATTTATTGAACATGTTGTACATATCGTGTGAATTATCGAAGAAAAATTTTCTAGTAGTTGCATAATTATGAAAGCATTTCACGAAAAGTCCAAAAATTAGGTTTCATAAAATATTATTTATTTCCCAACAAATGTGTACTAAGTTAAAATCTGCGAGGCACTTACACTATTTTCACTCTTCGTCTACGAAGTACCCATTGTACAAAGTAACCATTACGAATTTCTATATCATCTATATGGAGATCTGGCTGAACTCGAAAGCAGCTTGGATGTATCCAATTCTAACGAATAGTAGAAGAGAGACTTTGGACCATAGTGGACAAATAAGGTCTGCAGTTTATCCTTCAGAATCAATGACTATTAGTTTTTCTCGAAGATAAACTTTGATCCAGTACTTTGTCCAAAGTTTTACTTCTTACTCAGAGCATAGGTATCAGATTCAATTTGAACATTTTTTATAATGTTGTCAGTCTTTATCTGGTATTATCATGAAAAGGATATTCCTAAATTATTTATATAATTAATTTAAAACGATTTTGACATTTACACATATCTTCCTCCGAAATACCAATTATAAACAGTGTTAAGTTCTATTGTAGCTCTTAGTTGAGTCTAGTTAACATGCAAACTTAATGTGATAAAGGTTTATATATTTCTATGAGAACGTTGTTGATTGGTGCACTCGGTTCTCGATGCTAATTATTCGTCTGCTTCATCAACGACGATGAATATTCACTCGCTCGAATGAAATTGCTTCCTCTCTTCTTTTCATTTATTTATTTTTGTCCTGTTAGCCAAGGATAGAGTGTGGGTAGGGGAGTTTGAGTATGACGTATATCTGCTTCTTGTACGTCGTTTTGCGATTGTCGAAGGAGGTGACAGGTGCATTAAGCGCTGATACTAATCAAAGCAATTAACTATTTTTAAAGACGTTTTGTGGAAAACTGGCAGGGAAAATAAAAGAATGGGACTTTAATTTCATAATCCGGAAGCTTTTAGAGTGATCTAGCAACTTAATTACAACCTAAAATCATTCAGTATTTTATAAAAGTTTTCTTAAGAATATAGTAATATAAATATAGTCGTATTAATAGTTTCTTAATAAATTGTGGTATATCGCTTTTTCACAAACTATACATAATCGCAATTAATCACGTATATCGTACGATTTCCTCTCCATGGAGCAACAGTTCATTATCGTTTTATCTGATTTGCAAATCCATGCCTTCTGCTAGATCCATAACATCGTGATAATACCAAAACCATCTGACTCTTTTTCTCCCCTTCGCTAGCGTACGCGCAAATTGAATAGCAGCGGCGCTTGAACATATGCACGCCCACGCATTAAGCCATTAGCCCGTCAATCCGATAAAACTTTTTCCTTTCCACCTCGATGCTGTGACCTTTCCCGCCTACTTTGAATTTTATGCTGCGTATGTCGCGGTGCTTTCACTTATACTTAACGTCATTTCATTTCTTTGCTTGATTCTGGACAAAGAAGACTAGCATTTATGTTTATTTGACCAGAGTAGTTTTAATAAGAACTGGATAATTCAATAGAGTATTGACATTTACATGCAAGCTTTTCTTTTCATTTTGCAAGGTGTAAGATTCGCTCTCTTTCAATATTGAATATAAATCGGTAGTGAAATTTGTAATTATAAGTGTAATCACTTGAATACCTTGAAAAATAACACATTTTATCATTTATAATTGGACAGCATGGACGCATTTTCGTTTATCCTTATAAATAAAAATGTATAAATAAGTAGATTTAATAATAAAAATTTCGCGTCTAATTTCAAGTTTCGCAACACCATTCCAAAGAACACCTCACAAGCTAAAGAAAAGCGTTAACGAACCCCTCCAAACGTTAACAACATTTCACCTGAGCACCGTTTAACTCCATCACCGCATAACAGCTACCGATCACCCCTGTATTAGCGCTCAGCCCCCTCCAACCCTCAATATATATCCCCTTAGTCCCGCGATCTAGCGGCGCGCCAACGATATCAATTCCCCCGTATCTCAATCTCATTGTCCTCGAGTGCACCTGGTCACTTCTACACTCCGTATAACCTCCTCCCTCTCTTTCTCTTTCTTTCTCTCTCTCTCTCTCTCTCTCTCTGCCATCGCGACGACGCATTTCACGGCCCGTTATCACGCAGGAACACTTTTCTTTTCTTTTTCGTTTTTTATGGCTCGCGGCCCGCGCATTCCGCCTGAGTAATGACGCGCAAACATGCGCCGCTGCTGCGCACTTCGGAGGGAGCTGGGGGAGGAGGATTGCGAGGATCGGAAGGAAGGAATTCTCCCGCGGGAGTTAGGAGGTCTTTAGGCCGGAGATTGATTTTACGAGGTGCGGAGTTGGCGGTGGTAGTGGTGGTGGTGGTTTTTTGCGTGTGCGTTGTGAAGCTTTACAAGCTTAGAACGGTGGTAAATTTTGCCGAATGCTTGAAGGTTGGGGTAGTGTGGGAGTAGCGGACTAATTGAATTTACGTATTCGTTGCGTATGATGGTTTGAGCGCCAAGATAAAAATAATAATACAACTCAAAGGAATGATAAGTCACTTCTAAGGAAATATTTTTTAATACACGTATGTTTTATAAACTGCTATCTTTTAGAAAATCTATACTATATAAAAAAGGTTTCTGTTCTTTATTTTTATATTCTTTATTTAATTACACTGACGAAAATTATAAATTAAAATAACCGTTAGTTGTTTGTTTCAATATTCCTTAGAAAATAATTGATTTAAAATAAATAAATCATTAGTCTTAACTAATGCTAATAAATATCGATTAATTTAAAGTAAAGGATGTTCCTTAAAGTAAGGATCAGTATTGAAATAAATATTTATTCGATCTGTAGCATATCTGAATACAAATATAATTTTTTATGTAATTTCTTGCAGTACTCTAACATGGTACTCTAATATAAATTATTTTAATCTAAAGAAAAACTTATATACATCTCCATGCACTACTAAACTCAGCATATCTAAGGATACCCCTAGCTACTTCATATTTTGTATTATACCCAAGTTCACGAAACCCCGAAACTTTTCCTACGACGAAAATCCTCATTCCACCCCGGCCAGCGCTCGAAATAAAACGAATCATCTCCGAACGCGAAGCCCCGAGAGCTGAAAAAGAAGGAGAAAAAAAGAACCACCAGGAGAAAACTTAGTTATGAAACGGATTTCCGGCCCTCGCGAATTCCGGCTGCGCCGCTCCGCTCCTCTCCGCAGCAGCAGCGACGTCATTCAATTAGAAAATTGCCCTCCGCTGCGCGGAAGCATAAAAACAAATTGAACCGGCATTAGCTGCGCGACCGCGGTGCCAATATATATATACACACAAATGTTTGCATATAACTACGCGCGCTCGTAGCTGCAGCGAGGCTCTTCTCTCGTTTCCAGATAGAACTGGATCCGCGCTTGGGAGCCGTGTGTACATGCTGCTCGTTGATGGTTGCGGCAGTGTGTCGCGTCGTCGTAGGTCGGGGAGAGTGCGTTATTTACACGTGTGTATAGTGCTGGTCTGTTGGTGCGATAAATATTTGCCGAGTAAAGGTTAAGTTTGTAAGCTGACGCGCGGCTTTTTATAAGGTAAGAAATGTGGATTTGCAGGTGTTTTTAATTGTATTCATTTTGGCAGAAGTGTGGAATTTATTTGTGACGTAAAATTTGATTTTCTGCAGTGTAACAGTGTATTCTCAAAATGTAAAGTCATTGATTGAAGGATTTGAGCCAAATTGCGAATCAATTGGTAATGTTTTCTCAGCGTTGAAAACAAAGTATTCGATACCGACAAATTTAAATAAAATATCAAACCATTATTATTCTAGATGATATCGGATATATATATATATATATATTTTGTTTCAAGTTTACTACTGAAAGTACAATCATAACGTTTTTAAACGAACATAAATATAACCTAATCAAATATAATCACTTCATTATTATTTTTTAAAAATATATAAATATGCAATTTTGTACAAAAATAAACATTTTGATTGCACCCCAGAATAAAACTATGACAATTTAAAATTCTATTTTGTAAAATCAAGCAAGTAACGTTTCATGAAGTAAAATCATTTTACTTGAATCTCATTAGTGCATTATAGTTTATCTACCTGTCTATTAACCACTTCTGGAAATGTATGAAGGCTTTTATTTTCGTATCGAGCTATATTTTGTGTGCAAAAATAATGTCACATATGTCTTTTCTGACGGTGTCCAATTACGTTATTTTCATTTTTTATTATGCTTTAAAAATTCTTGGATTCTTCTACAAATATCATAACTCGCAACGATCCTACCTATATCCCACACAACCACGTCAAAATGAAAGAATCCTCCATCCAATCCACCCCGTCCCCTCTCCAAACCCATACCCAAAAGGACCCAAAGGACCCAATATAAACTCTCGCAATAACGCACAATCTCACGCGCGCTATTGGGATTTAAAGTGTCATGGCCTAAGAAAAGCAGTAACGACACTTTTTTCTTCGTCGATAATCATATAAAACGGATGAATTTAAAAACTAATTATGTAAAAAAATTCTGCATGTTTTACACTTTCAGAATCTGCAAAGAAAATAATTTAACGACAAGTTTTAAATAGTCTAATAAATACTTAGAAAATATGTTAGATTTAAAAATACTATAGTCTGCTCAAATAGAGTTAATAACATTGACACCTTTTTATTCATTCGCTATTACATATAAAACCTTTGCAACCACTTTTTTCAGTAAAATCGATAGTTCCAATTACTTTTAAAATTCGTCCGTTGTGTATGTTTATTTAGTAAAGAAGAAATCGCCAAAACAGCTTTGCTGCGGCCCCGACACTTTAAATCCCAATAGCAGTCTGTCTCGCGCCGGGATCGAGTATAGCCGCATCTCTCCGCGCAACGAGAGCGCGCGCGCGCGCGATTTCAGGGGGGCTCTAAATCACTTGGCCGCGGTGATTTAGGGCGACGCCTTCGCGCGCCGGCTGTATAATAGCGCCCAGATATCCCAGACAGCGGGATATATTCCCGCGTGCACCGACGCTGTTGCTCTCGATGCATCGGATGCGCGCGCGACCTTTCTTCGCGTTTAAGGAGGGATTTTCTCGCGGAGGTGGTGGGATGAATTTGTCAGTGGTGAAACGAAGGCGGGAGGCGAGTGTGGCTAGTTTAATCGTAGGGCTCGGTTGAGATGGTTTTTTTTGTGGTGGTAAAATGTGGGATAAGGAATGATATGGTAAAATTGTACAGTTTTGGGATGATGCTGAAAATTTTAGTTTTTAGAGTGAAATAATAAATGTTGTGACAATCAACATGAATTTTCGTTGATTGTGAATGATACTTTGCTAATTAAAATATTAGAGGGTAGGTATCATAGTTTTATTTAAAAACTCAAATTGCTTGTATTACTGTGAAATGAAAATCAGTAGTAACAGACGTTATAAAGTTGATATTAAATCCAACAATTTCAGCAAAATAAATTAATATAAAATCTATAACTAATATTATTTATTGCTATCTTTTAACGGCATTAGCATTTGTTCAAAATCGAAAAGAAAAGAAAAATTCATATTCTTCTTATCATCCCAAACAATAAACCATAACCCCATAACTTTATTGAATTATCCCGACCATAAATCAGCAAACGACTCAATATATCGACATCCTCGAAACTTAATTACCAAACTTCCCGCCGAGAGCGAAATAGAAAAAATTCACCTCGACCGCGTACCCCCACCTCGCCACCGCTTATCACCAGGCGCAAAAGTTTTGATCACCCAGTTAACAAAAAGAAAGTCCCATAATCGTTAATTACGCCGAAAACAGTGCGACGATCGTTAACGCAACTTCGCGTTTATTAATCGAGAAGGCTCGCTCGACTCGCTCCTTTTACGATTTGGCCGCGGTCGCGCTCGAGAATTAGTCCATTCCGCGCGCCGACCGTTAAACTCCCGTATGCTCGGGTTCGTGCGGTCGCGTCGCGCTCGATCCTCCCCGGTGAAACTTTTTACGGTCGCGCGCGACCAGAGTGTATTTATGGTGACGGGCGGCTGTAGTTGCACAGCGCTTGGATTACCGATTTTTTTTCTGTAGTCGCTGGGGATGGTATTTGGGGAAATATTAGAGGAGGAACGATTTGGGTAGGTGGTGACAAGATTGCATAAGGAAACATTGGCAAATTATTGTAATCGTTTTTTTACAGTACGTAATATTAAGTTATCTAAAAGATTTTTGAAAAATTAAGATACTCGAACGATTGTGCTGCATTAACTTTATTTAATGTATCTGGTCTCTGTATAAAGCTTGATAGTTTCAATATAACATTCATTGTTTAAACATTAGACAATCATGAGAGTCATCAATCAAAATTTTAAATAAAATAAATTTACTAAGATGGATGTTAATTGTCAGACAATCTACATTTATTTATATATATTCTAATAAGCCATTAATTTGTTATTGCTAGCACATGTGGAGTGGTGACTAATTCATCCCAATTCCTTACATTGCAGCAATTTCAAAGAATTTTATAATGATCAAAGGAATTTGATATACATACTGCACAGAATGTTGGAATGAATAGATAAAAGAAATAAAAAGTTTGAATTGACATTTTGTAAATATAATATTTGTTTTGTATACATACATTTTGACTATATAATTATAATAAATATATTTAATTAATTATTTATTAAAAATCTTAAATTGTTATATAAAAATACCAAAGTTATAACCTTATTTGTTTTTCAAAGAAATCTACTTATCGCCAATTAATAATTAGCTTTTAGTCTACCATCAATTCAATAGTTTTAGATGTATAAATGTAGCTTATGTGGTAATTACCTTCAATTTTAATAAATATAGTTCACCGCAATAATTAAAATACAAATCAATAAATAAAATTAATAAAACTCGACTTTAGCATCATATCCATTCGCTCTAAATTCCCGAACAAATTGCGATAAAGAATCAATTTTTCCGTTCTAAAACAGTCTCGTAAACATCGAATACCGAAAATCCCATTGCAGATAAGATCGATCACGCGCGCAAATTTTAATTTCAACCTCGTAAAGAGACTAAAAAAGCAGAACCAATAGCTAGAACGAGAACGAGAGAGAGAGAGAGAGAGAGAGAGAGAGAGAGAGAGAGAGACTATTCTCTCCCCATGAACGGTGATTG